>CAXKWD010000007.1:120682852-121977852 GCA_964059195.1 Ectobius pallidus | reverse complement strand
TATCCTACGAGAGGTTAAATTTTATCCAGCCATCCATGAAAGGATAAATTAACCCAAAGATTTACCCTTGGAAAGATCTAGCCCTAGTTTATAGAAACATTTTTTCTCTCATTTTCATATTTACCCAGTGGACTTTTATCTAGAAACTCGCCAAAACTGTGTGTGATCGTTATCTTTAAATTATTTCTGTTCGTAAGAGTTTTCCTTGTGTAAATTCTGTTCATGGGATAATTTACCCATAGGTAATTCGCGAGTTTATAGAAACCGGCCATCAGTGCCATAATTTTATCATAGGTAATCCCACGAGAGTTGACGAGTTTATCGATAGATTCGCGACTGCGCAGCAGGAGCGAATTTATCTGATGCAACTCGTCAACTCCAGTTGGATTTATTAAGACTATTCAATGAATAAAAATCCACCAGATTATACAAATAATAATAACTTTCGTGCTTTGTTCTACAAAAACAAAACTAACAGCTGCGAGATCACCGCATATTATGAATCAACCGTCCATGAATCGATTCGAGCTGTTTTGGTGTAATCAGTGCTACCACCAGAGCATATAAGACATAGTTAACTTCATTCAATTAAGCTAAAAGCAGAACAGAATAAACGCACACGAACTGGCTTGCACAGAATCGAAATTGTGAACTTTTTTCCTTCTTTTGGTGTAAGGAACCCATGCCCAAAGTTAGTAAAAGCATTTTTGAAACAACCGGTATATGTTACAAGTGTTTTTAGGAAACTTCAATAAAGAGTTTATATCTAAAATCGCTGTGTACGAAGCTATTCTCTACAGCACTTTAATAATTTGGATTGCTGTCGTAAATCATTGGTAAATTCCTCGAGTTCATTTCCTTTCATCAGCTAAACCTGTAGTCCCATTGCGTAAGGCAATTAGCAAGTACATAAGTTAACCTTCATTGGGCCGGGTTCCGCCTAGACCGCTTATTACTGATTCGGATGCGAAATTCCAGAGTTTCCAACCGTACAGACTTCTAATACGTAAATGTGATTTATTTTGTCATTAAGAAGATTCAGTAAACTACAGTAACGTGCTCTTAACGGACAGGGAAATGTTATACCCAGAGCAAAGGTGAAGACTTACGACACGGTAACACAATTCTACTATAATAAAGAGATATGATCTAACCTCTATGAACCGGCCCTGAAATGTCATCAGCTTTTAGTGCATGTAAGGGTAATTGTGTAAAAATGTACAGGTAGGGGAAAAAAAAGCGGACCGACTCTTGTAGCTGATTTCAGAGTCTTGTGATGCGTAAATAAATGTAAGAGATGTAATGGAAACGATTGTTTTCACAAGCAATGCAAATTACGTGAAATTATTTCTCAATTCAAGAAATTTATCGACACTACAACAAATTTCAATACATTCCCTGCTATCCTGTGAATGCCGCTAGGCATGCGCAGTGGCTCATATCAGCAACTTAGATATTTTAGTAGGTCCGCTTTTTTCCCCTACCTGTACGTCCTGTTCGTTACTGTAAGAATATATAATTCTACATGAATTAAATATAAGTTATATTATTGCTACGTTGCGGTATAGTTCAGTTACAAATTATATTTGTAGAATTCATTCATCTATAAAAACCATAAGGTCATAAATATAACACGCGAAGGAATAACTTTAATTTATTAACTGGACTTAAAAGTTTTACAATTGCTGGAGTTAAGCACTGTTCAAATTTCGGCTCAAGACTAGCAACCATCCTGAACCACCTGGGTTAAGCAATAAATAAGTTAGGTATTAAATTATTTAAACTTATATAATTACTTCCTCATTTACGCAGGCCTATTTTCATATTATAACATTTTCTGTATTAAGTTTTAAAATATAATTACTTTGTTTCCTCCCACAATTTACCTTAAAGTTGTGTTATTAACTAGTACATTTATAGTATTGTCATATAGGCCTAACTCCACGAGAAATTACGAGTTTATCGATATATTTGCGAGAACGAAGTTCGAGCAAATTTATCTGATGAACCTTGTAATCTCATGTAGGATTTAAGAATATTCCATGAATAAAATGTAACGGATTTTGTAAATATTAATTATTTGCTTACTTTGTTGAAAATTCTCTGAAGGGTAGTGGTAAACAATAAAGCTTTGCATCAGGTTACTGAATACATGCTCTTTGCAATACGGCCCCTTATCCTGTATCTTAATGTGAAGTGAGATAGGTGTATTGACCATGTTTAGGGTAAAGAAAGTTACATGGGAACATTAATAAGATTTTATTTGGGCTGTGTATCCTTCGGAGATGCGATGTGGCAACGACATTCTCTTCATTTTTACGACCAATTTGCATGAAGCGACTGTCATACATAATAACTTAATATTATATTATACTACGAGGCAAATTTCTACTTATGCAGATGAAATTATGTGTTTCACATTAGATTAATTTTGTTGAATATTCAGGTCTATGCTTTCTTATATTGACCTAAGAAATTTTTCTCCCTTAAACGTTTCTCCTTAGATACGGTAAGATCTCTCGCCCTGACATTAATTACGGAAGATTTTCCGCAAAGGAACAGTCAAGGTAAGGCGGTGCAGCTCTGTATTAAAGACAGTAAAGTGTATTAGTAATTAATCTCTTAACAAATCGCACAGATAAAATCTGCAAAGAGCAACTTTTAAATTTGGCTGACGTTTTCGTCCTTCAGTATAAATAACTAGGGCAATGACACTCATTGTATTTGCGCAATGTATTAAAATGAATGCATTAAGATTTAAATGAGCTATTCTTGTCTTGGTTACAAATGTTACTTAGTTCCAAGTAACAAGTAGTGACTACCGTAAAACGGGTCATTAAGCTACAAGGGAGGTGTGAAATACGCCATTACAAACCACAATTTATTTATGACATGTGTCCAATACAAGCATAATTGCTTTGCCTAATATGTATCCAGCCTCAGTGATTAAGCATTTCAATTCATTAGAATCATACGGCCATAAACTGACTTCATAATACTCACTGAGCAGTAGTGAATCTAGCTTTGCTTTTCTCTGGTGTACAGTACCGGAATACTATCACGAGTCTTTTTAGAAAATAAAATCCATTCATCCAGAACTTCCCAGACAGTTCCCTTTTTTTTTGGCAAAATGTTCCGCTGTCCCGGGAAGTTTTATTGCGGACGCAAAAATGCCCAACTGTTTTGTGATTCCGATTGACCAGAGTATTTTCCCTACATCATTTACCCTTCCTTCAGTGGTAACAGCGAAGGCCTAGCTCATTGTCGAATCACACTTTTATCTATTACTAGCAGGTACCCGCAGCTTCGCCTGCGGTAATTAATTCGGAAATTAAAAATTAAAAGCATCATAGTTAAAACATTATATTCATTAACACTTAGGCTACACGTGAATCGTTGATTAACTATAAACGATTAATACTTAGGCTATAAAGAAACAGCTAAAATACCGCACTTTAGAGTGCATTCCACAAATGAATAGCCCCGCCGGGGAAAAACGACCTCATATTCGAGTTCTCTGGCCGAGAAAACCCTTGCATAGTGAGTTCCGTCCAAATCTATGTTTGTCCATTTAGGCCTATATTCATTATGAATCGTTCATAAACTAAACTATTAATAATTATAAAGGAACAGCTAAAATTCGGCTTTAGAGCGCATTCCGCGATTAGAAAACGCCGCCTGGGGAAAGCGACCTCAGACTCGATTTCTCTGGCCCAGAAAACCCCTGCATAGTGAGTTCCGTCCAAATCGATTGTTTGTCCATTTAGGTCTATATTCAATATCTCTCTTCCGACTACGTTGAAAATTTCAGATCTCTGCGGAAATTGGCATTATAAACAAATGATTCGACTAGGGTGGGCTTACAAAATGAAGCGATTCTTTGATTTCCAAATTATGACAAAAAACGGCAAATCCATCTGAAAGTGATTTGACAAATCAATTGTATTACTGAAAATTGATATTTGGATAGCGAAAAAAATCATGTTTTCTGCCAGTTTTTCACGCGAATGAAAGCTAAAATAAAAAATCCGACTTATAGGTGCATTCGGCCAACCTTCAGTCCAACTATGTTTAAAATTGAAGATCTCTGAGTTCAGTGGGCATCGCGCACAGACAGACAAGACAGATTGAAAAAACTTCCTTTTATTAATATAATAATAAACAATTATAATAATATAGACTGTTACTAATTTGAAGGTTCAGTTTACTGTTTCCAGGCAAAAAAAAAGTTGATCTTTATATTCATAAAAACATAAAATACCTTCAAAACGTAAAATCACACCCTTTCAAAACAAAAAACCACACCTTGTTGCCAGGAAATAATAATTTTCAATCATATAGAGATAAAAGTAGGTTTTGACCGACTCAAACATATAAATTATATAAATGTCTGAGTTATGAAAAACAATTTACGTTAAATAGACTGAACGTAGATAAAATGCTGTAGAGTGTAGACGACACGTTACAAAATTAGCTTTAGTAACTCACGGGAACACCACTTCCTCCGGCCGGTCGTGTTTTAACTTGGTCCTCTCGTAACGAAAACTTTACTTTCGTAACTAGTTTTCTAAATAACTACAATGGGATAAAATATGCTGACTTTTACGACAAAGTATCATAAGAAAATGCATTATTCTTATTAAATACAGAAAACGTTAAAAGAGCAGTGACAATGAGGCATCTACTTCTGCGAAGTAAATTATTTAAAACAGTCTGTTTAAGAAATTTAGGAAGTCATTTAAATCATTTGGGACATTTATGTGCATGAGACAATGAAGACTAATTCAATTTTGTGTATTAAATTTTTGTCCTTTTCCCTATACCATCTCAGGTTTTGCAAAAAAAAATAAAATAAAAAAAATAAAAATAATAATAATAAATAAATAAATAATAACAATAAGAATAATAATTTTTACTATGTCCCATGAACATTACATGGACACCCTAATTTAGAATAAAAAGAAAACCCACTCCTTTGATGTTTTTCTTCGCCCTTTGGTGTGCATGATACCGTGAATTTCATTTAACTTACATCAGCAGGAAATTTGATGAGTTTTCAGCATTAAATACCAATGAGGGCTTTCATTTTCTTTATTTGCCATAAATTCTTGGAATATTAATATAAAAAGAACAATTATTATTAATGCATTCTGCTTACGAAATACGAAGGTACCTTTAAATTATTTCGACTACAATAATTATGAGAGGACAAAATTTGTTAAGGACTTTAGAGGACCTCCCGGCTATTAAATTAAGGAACCAAACCATTTCTGTTTTCATTCTTATTTAAAATGCCTTTTAAATCCTATTTTTCAATAATTGTTGTGAAACATTTCAAATACTGGTATTTTATATTTATAATAGCTCTAATAGCTATGGTGTGATTTTCTTGGTATTTTATGTAAAGAAATTGTTTCCACAAAAACTTCATCATTGGTAAGTTTAGTTGCTTGAAATTGTTACATTATAATATGATTTTGTTGTCTTGCAACAAAAATACAATCTTTCTTAAATGGAAAATGATAGCTAATGTCATAATTTAGTTAGGCCTAATCATTTCGGAGTTAAATTTGAATATTTATATAAGCAATCATGAAGTCAAATCATGAGTGGGATATTAGCTTGGAATCAATGAGGACAATTGTAATAGAAGAACTGGTGTCCATGAATGATAATCATAACAAAAGGGAAAAAATCCTCGCATTTTACTTAAAACAATAGTCTATTAATATTATCTTTTGCTTCTATACAATACTTTAGAGGATGAATTTATACTTCAGAAGTAGTGAAAAGATTAATAAATACAGGAAAGGAGTACCGTTTATTGTCAGTGACACATGGTTGTAGACACATAAATGTTATCAACCTGTGCCGGGATGGAACTCGCTTTCTCAGACACTCACTGCACCATTGAGGCTTATTGTATTATAGGTATATTGAAAACGAAAACCCGTACAATAACATTTTATATTTGGGTTTACTAACTCCATGGTTTGTGATATTCTACTTCTACATTTTTTACGCAAACTTAATTTATTACAAGCTAAGACTTTTATGTAATCATTTATTTTTTCTTATAAATTCTCTGAAGGTTAGTTATAAGTAGGGCCCGGATGTTTATGACCTAAAAATGTTAGAAATATGCAAGCCTTTATGACCTAAAAAATGGCGAAATATGACTAATAATATGACCTAGAGACAATTTTTTTTCAAAATCTTGTCGGTTTTTTTCAATTAAAATTTTATGAGAACACATTAATAAATAATAATATTAATTTTTCACTTATCGGACCCTTAGTTTTAAGCATGATAAACCAAGAGTATTGAGATTGCGATGAAGCACACCATGCAGCGAAATCTTTTCAATTACTGAGGGATGGTTGTTCCTTCCTATCACCCCTTCCCCTTGGCACCCCCAAGAAGAACGTCTACCTGCTCAAGTTATTTACAGAAGCAGTTAGTTGACCTTGCTATGAAAACTGACAATAGCCATCCTAATAGCTCCGTTCACTTTCTTTGCATCTGTCCCTTTTTAGGCATCTCTCTCTCTTTCTCCTAATTCTCAGAAATATACATAGGCCAACGTATATTTTGTGAAAAGATTTTTAGAAAGAAAATACTGAGAAGTTACAAGCAACAATTCAGGGGTGTTCAAATCCCATCTCTGAGACGGCTGTAAGCAAATAAATGAAAATGGAATAAAAAAAAAAAACAAAAGCATGGGAAAAATGAAAAATGATTGGAAATATGACCATAATATGAAAAAAGACTGAAAAATGACTAAAAATACTGAAAAAGCTAAAATATGACATTATATGACCAATGAAAATTGCATCATTCTAATCACATTAGATGATATCATGTTTAAATTATATTTGCTATGGTAACATCACAAAGGAAAAAAATATGACATGTCATAAACATCCGGGCCCTAGTTATAAGTAGGACAAGGCATTTAATAACCATAAAATAGTGAAAAAAATGCAAAATAAAACATGCATTTATGACTTAAAAATAGTGAAAAAATGACACAACATTTTAAAATAATGACCAATAAATTTTCTATTATTTCTTATATTTAGTTTTTTAAAGTAATTAATTGCTAAAAGCAATTTAATGAATGACAGTGCGTTAAATATGAATTTACATTATAAAAAAAAAACACTCATTTTGTTACCAAAGAAGTAAGTAAATTTATAATTCTTGGACACCCTTAGAGAAAAAAATTCTTTCTGAACTGGCATGCCCATCAAATTGCCTCTAGCAAAATATATACCATTTAAAAAGAAAGAAAAACAATTCTTCATTGCTACAAGATAATATGCCATGGTGTTTACAACAAACCTGTATTAAAATTAACTATGAACACTTGGCGGAGATTCTCAAATAAAAATGCAGAAAATGACCTAAAATTGCCAAAATATGACCTATCTCTTGAAAATTACGAAAAATGCAAAATAAAGCAAAAATGCAATAACAAATTGCTCTTAATTAATCAATTATTTCATGATACACATGTATATATATTTTCGAGCTATCTTTTAACCTTCATATAAAAAAGATGCAAAATCATCAAATGCCTTGCCCTAGTTATAAGCTACTCACCTCTCTAACGAACCCAGATTCTTAAAGTCTTACCTCTCAAATAATACAGATTTGTATGAGGATTAGACAACTGAACGCGCACTTCCGCAATGCGGTTATCTGTCCCGTAACATGAAGGGTTGAGAAAGTTACATGAGTGTTTCACATCCTATTTTTTTGATATCTATCTAATATAAACAGATTTTACATCCGCCTAGTAGAAAAGAATTACTGAATTTTCATAAACCAATCTATATAAATTTTAGATTCTCACTTTACTCACCATAAGTAGAATCGACCACGTAAGTTTACAATTCAGTACTCACCTGAAAAGAAAAAAAGAAATATTTTAAACACAGCAATAACAGTCCGACACAGCCTATTTCTTACCAGCAATAACAAATCACTTACATCAACATTATAACATGTACCAAAACATCTACAGGCCCAACGAAAGTTATAGTTACAATTATTGTTGTAATCGTTATCTTCTTAATCATAATTATTATACATAATTTATGTGGTTATTTTTATATATCAAACACACTGTTCAAAACGAATAGTGTGTCAACACGTACAAGTGAGGTATCGTTCGAAAGACTTTTTCATTCCGGTTTGTCGAATTTGTATGAATTTGAGCTTTAATAAGCATTTTGCCTAAACTTATAAATTTAAATTCATCAGATTTCCCATTTTCATATAACAGGGTGGTTTTGGACCCTATATATTTTGATCTTTGAAACAAATTAATATGCCTACCATTATTATAACTACGCCGTAGCGTAGTGGTTGAGGCGCTGCGATAGAAACCGGAAGGTCGCGGGTTCGATTCCCGATGATGAGATTTTTCAATTGGCCTAATCCTTCTGGTGGCACAATGGCCCTGGGGTCGAGTCAGCCTCTAGCAGAAATGAGTATCAGGATCAATCCTGGGGGTAAAGGCGGCCGGTGCGTAAGGCTGACAACCTTACCACCTTCATGTGCTAATTGTCCGAAATCTGGAAGCCTCAACCTCCTGGAACCCTCTGGGTCTCCATGGCCTTTAAAGGGATCACTTTACAATTTAACAATTTTTATAACAACAGGAGTTAGAAACTGAATAATTTCAGATCCACAAGAGGGCCTTTATTCGAATTTAACGTCGATGAAATCATAAAACGAAAAAGCTAGTTAATTTCTGTAAATAATTAGTAACCACGTATTAGGCAATCTCCTCCTTCCACTTGGGCAGCTAAAATGCCAATGTTGCAAAGTAAAATAATGTTAGACTCTTCATAGAAGATAATTTAATCCTCCCATCCTGATATTTATAATTTTATGTTTAAAAAGCTAGGTGCATTGAAAATATGCCTGAATACACATTCTAAATTTCACAGGTAAGGTAGCAGAAGTTTAAAAAAGTCCTTTAAGAGGGGAAAAAAAAAACTCACATAGCATTGTTAAGCGGGCCACATATCTAGAATGGAATGCTTTTAGACATCAAAATATCATTTGCTAATTTAAATTATTTTTATAAAAATTTATTTATAGTTTTACGAATGTTTTGTGCAACCATTGTACAGGGTTATTCATAAAGATGAACCCAATTTCATTAATTTGTATTTAATGAAGTATAAATTGGAGATGAACAATCCACATACTAATATAAAGAGGAAGTTTCAAAGTTTTTTAACACAGGTTATAAATGTTCAATATGTCCTCCCTCTGCTGCACGGCAAACATCTAAGCGGTAGCCAAACTCGTCCCACACGTCATACAGTTGGTTGGGGTATTCCTAGTTCTCTACTAGCTCTATTGGTTGATTTTCTTGGACTACAAACAAAACTGTCTTCTATACGTCTGATGGCATCCTCTGACATACGCGGTCGGCCCGGACTTTTTCCTTTGCAGAGACATCCAGTTTGTTTAAATTGCTTAAACCAACAGCTTATGCTTTTCCTAGTTGGTGGTTCAATGCCGAATTGCCGACGAAATGCCCGCTGCACTGTAACTGCCGATTCACTTCTTGCAAACTCAAGAAAGCAGAAAACCTTATGCTGCATAGTAGCCATCTTACTCACAACTAACAGTGAAAATAAATGCCTGCCTATTGGCGTGAACGGCCAATTTACGCAACAATCACGCGACAATCACCGTCCAAGCGGTGGAAAACAAAACTTTGGAACTTCATCTTTCATTTGGTATGTACAATGTTAATATCCAATTTGTATTTCGTGAAATACAAATTAATTAAATTGGGTCCATCTTTTTGAATAACCGTGTATTATGGCTGAGTTTATATATATATATATATATATATATGTAGGAAATATATGGTATCAGTTCTGTATAAAATTCACGGGCTATATTTTAATACCTGGCTTGTTTATTGTATAGATTATATATTTAAAGTCCAGACGAGCAAGTTACTTAAGTGTGCAAATTAGGCTACATTCTTTTTTAGACTGCAACCTGAAATGTAGGCTATGTGGAGTTAACCATTTATTCCCCCGTTGGAGAAATCTTTTACTACATAACTTTTTTACGTAATCCTGTATTGCAGTAGGAGGTTCTGAACGACATATGATTAACTGCTAATATTCGGTACCCGCTTACCGAAAATTGTATAGAGAATAATAAAAGATATTTACATAATTAAGGACGTAAAAACATTATTTTTTCCTCAAAATTATTTTAGTTATGATATACTTTTTCATTATGACGCCAGCCGAATGAGCACATGCTCGTGGTCTGGTGCAGTTCAGAAATGGATTTATATAAAAATGCAAATGATTTTTTAATACAAATACAATCAATTAATTCAATTACAGTAATAATAGAAAAAATATTTTTAAAAAATAAACACAAATAATATAAATTTATATAATACACTTAATTATGTTCTTAAATTTGCAGTTGTTTAGAACTCCTTAATTTTAAGAATAGAACTGTTCAGCAGAGGATCGAAACCAGAACTGTGTTTTAGACCTGCAGACGTGAAACGGTTAGGTTCAATTAAAGGATTTCTTTAGATTCGTCTTGTATCGTATGCATGGGGATCCGGATGTGATCTAAAGCAGAATTTTCATTAATGAAAAATAATATAATATATTTATAAATTTGATAAGCACTATAGGTCTATACTTTAAATTTGGAAAACATTAATTTAAACGGATAGTTAAGAGGTTAGATAGACAAATTTTAATAATACTTGTTGAAGCAAAATTAGTAAGGAAAGAATTCTTTTCGAAGTTCCTCCCCATCTAATTATGCCATACTTGATAATAGACCTTAGGCCTATTTAAGGTAATAGATTCTTCATTTTAGTAGTGTAGAAATGAGTATTTTTAGAATTGAGTGAAGGATAAAAAATGTATGTAGCCTATTGCTCTATGCATCCTGATAACTAAATGCGTAATTTGTTTGTCCCATCTTAAATTTTGAACCACTATGATACCTGATTTTTTTCTTGGATATGATATCTCTAAGATATGTACATAATATTATGGTAATAAATGTTGGAGAGTCATAAAAGCCTCATCGGACGTGCGTGACTTTTTGTTCATGCTTTCGTGCTACGTTTTACGACGTACATTGATTAACTTTGAGTAGGTTGATAGAAAGTAAAGTTATAAATGCATGTGCATTTTTCACGTTAATGCTCAGTACTCTTCATGAATGGATCGTTTATAATTATTATAGCGTGCCCTAATTTCTCCTCCGTAACTATTGACACATTGCATAAGTAACTTATAAGCAAAGTACTAAATTCTCTGAACATCATAGATAACTTCGTTTTTGTTGTTATTCTGTAGATGCAATGGATGACTGAAGATGTAAAGCAAAGAAAGAAAAAAAAGTGTGCGTGGAACGCCACGCGACAGAAGTGAAACTTGTTTTAATTTTTTGATTTTTCAATTTTGGATTATTGGAATTTTTTAAATTTTGGATTATTGGATTTTTTTGAATTTTGGATTGTTGGACTTTTTAATATTGGGTTTTTAGACTTTTTTAATTTTTAATTTTGGATTTTTTAATTTTTTTAATTTTGGATTTTGTTATTATTAAATTCTGGATTTTGGTATTTTATTTTGAATTTTTTATTTTTTAAATTTTTCATTTTTGAATTTTTTAATTTTGAAATTTTTTATTTTTAAATTTTGAATATTTGGATTTTTTAATTTTTGCATTTAAAATTTTGGATTTTCGATTTTTCTATTTTTAATCTTTGGATTTTTTAAACTCTGGATAAACCTAATCATTGAGTTGATTGTTTTCTGTGCAGTCCGTTCCGTCACACCTCACTAATTTCGTGACGATTCTGAGCGTAACATTAATTTCGTAACGATTTTTGAGCGTTACACAAGCTCTCGATTTACCCCTACCGCGGGTAAAGAAGTTTCACTTCAAACACTTGATTCATAAATTGGTATCAAAATTTGCAGGTAATTGACTGGAGATCTCGTTCCACTGACTATTTACAACGAATAGCCATAGCCATTCATACAGGAAACGGGAAAATGAATCATAGGCATCTTGAGAGCATTTATTAATCTTTAGTCTTCATTATTTAACTGCAACAGGAAGTAAATCATAGAGAATGCTGTATATTAATGTATTAAAATATAATTATAACAAAAACCAAATAAAAAAAATACTGTATTTAACAACAATTTAACAAGCATGAATGTAAACCATTAACAAGAACCTAAATTGCATGTAAGAGCAATGATTTTAAATCGAGCATTTCATCTTACAAATTAATGTTGTATCCTTATAATAACTTAATATTGGAATAATGTTTTAGTAAAATAGCCCTCACTCGCAACATTTTTAATTAGCATTATCGTACTTAATTATAATAACATAACTTGAACAATGTATGCTAGAAATCTGATTAGTTTATTTCATAATCTGCAATATCGCCTGTATTATTAAGTTTAATCATAAAGATACACTTAATATAATATTTTTAAATAATTTTAGTTTCTATACATTGAGATTGAAGCAGATACTTTTTCCGAAAGGTGGATGGATAACGAAATGGGGAAAATAATACTGGTATGGGCACGCTTCTTTCTGCTAAGCCTATTAAGTTTAGACTTACAAAATATACAGAAGATCAGGTTCTATCTTATGATTTCCAGTAGGACAATGACCCTTAACATTCTGTTGAAAAATCCATCTGTGAATGGTTTACAATATTCCTCATGCACTGAAAACTCCAAAGTAATCTCCAGACATTAATTCCATCGAACATCTTTGAGATGAAATGGCAATAAAAGAATACGAAAACACAACATAATGAGTAAATTTCAGTTGAAAGGGATGTTTCTGGAAATAAAATGTGCGCGATTCCTTAACTAAATTCAGTGGGGGTTTAGTAAATTCAATATCAATTGAAAGCAGTCACAGAGAAAGTCGACAAGGAACTGAAGAAATTAATATTGGCTGAAAAGTGAAAAAATAAACTTTGCAATAATTGGAGGGGCTTATACCTGTATAGTGTCCAAGATATCATGACTAAAGAAAGATACTTTGTTTGTATTTTTAATTAAAAGATGAGATATTATTAAGTCCTTTATTAAGTCCTTTACTAAGTTCCAGAATGGTACTTTATGAGAATGTGTGAGGGATGGGAAAATGTCTATCCGTCTATCTATATAAACGTGTGTCTGTAAGCGCGAAAACTCAAATATACTTTATCGGATTTTCATGAAATTTGGTATACGCATTTATAACGACCATGGGAAGACGCCTATTGATATTGGACCAAATCGGTTGACTGGTACCGGAGTAATGCCCAATTTAGTGCCTATTTTATGATTATATATTAGGAAAAATAAATGCAAATCAATTCTCATGACAACATATTCTATTACAGTGTTCATATACGCCTTTGGAAGTTGCAATAAAGTTAGCACTGCTTAATAAATCGATCTGGAATTGGAAATCGATAACAAAAATAACTTATTTTCTGCATATCATAATTACAATTATCACTGAATAAACAAAAGCATTCTAGCACTTTGTTAAATTTGCTTACCTAATTTTATTTAATATGATATATGCATGTGAATGGGTAGGCTACCATTATTATGACTATTATTTTCATCTTTAAACGATTCCAAGGAATATGCTTTCGATACCTGATTTCTAGTAATGTGATTATACTTGACTCCATGCATGCATATATATAATTAATCCTGAAAACAGCTTTTAGGGCATGAGTAGGACTCTTGAAACATGCTTTCACACTTAATTTATCTCTTAAATATAAGATTTTAAATAATATTGGTTTCCGCTGTTGCACATTTTCCTCATCCTGCAGCACCTGCACATCAAGGTAAACACTCAGGGTGTGAGCCTACGTGTGTCATAAATGATGCAGAGCAAATTAGTTTCCGTAAGATGCTACCGCTCTTTCGGGTTAAGAGGACGCGTGCCATGGCGATGCCAATTACAGGAGCGGATGACGAAGTCGCCCATTCATAAGATTCTACTTGGCAAAGGTGTTTATACTTTCCAAGCACTATATTTAGTTTGAAATATTGGATGAAAAAAATTCTTCAGGTCGGAATATGTAGGGTGTGAAATAAATCTCACTTGTAAGAGAAACCTCACAAGAAATATGAGAAAATAGAGCGTCAGAATTAGCGGTTTCCTGTCATGTTTCAGCTAAAAACCTTGTGAGGTATGCTCGAACAACAAGATTCCATCTTTGGGTCATAGGTGAGAGCCTGGATGAGAGGGGTGTAACTTACTAGACTTTCATTTCTTTCACTTTTTTATGTTTTGTATAGTGTGACTTTCATATTCCGTCCAAACTTTTCTATATTGAAGTGTCCAGCAAATATGAACCTTTCTAATAATAAGTTTTAGTAGTCTAAATAATGTGTATAGAAACACAACTATAAAGGAATTATTCCAGAAGTGTCATTTTTCTGAAACTACGTAATACTTATGATTAAAATGAGTCAAAGAATAACAACACTTATTGCTCCACTTACATATGTAGCCTAAGTGGAGGAATAAATGTTTTTATTCTTTGACTCATTTTAATCATTACCATGCTCTACTGTATAAAATGCTTCATATTGTTTATTATACATAATACTTGTTTATGAAACAAGTAAAATCGATATTTTATTTTGCGAGTTGGTATGTTTGCAAAACGAGCTCGTAAGGGTAAATGTAGCAATTCTCCAATCAAAATAAAATCATGTGAATCATACACAACTTTTTAGACAGGCCCGTTAATATTTTTGAAATAATAATTTTAATTGTGTACCGTGCAGCCAATTTGAGAGGCTTTCAGCTGTCCTGCCACCTATAATGAACTTGCGCAGACAGAGATTATTGATTTTCTGGTGCTTAGCTGTCAACGTAATGGGATGGAGTGGAGAACGCTTTTCAGTTATCAAATGACTATTTTGTGCGGCTACCGTGAGAAATTTAACATTTAAAATGGCACAACGAATTTTAAAATTCTCAATTTTTAGGTAGATTTTCGAAGAAAAATCTACCTATTGCAATGGATACCACTTTATGATTTTCGAAAAATTCTTTCATATCTTTACGTTTCATGCTCCCCTAAGTCCGAAACCACCGCCCGTTCAAAAAAAAAATTTGTGATATTTATATATATATTTATATATATATATATTTATATATATCTTTACACGATAGCGGCCGTAATTTTGAAGATATTTGAACCAAATTTTATTATGTTATTTCTAGGCCCAATAGTTCGGACAAGTTCGTTAATGGGCAAAATTGGCCCAAGGGGGTGGTCGGGGGAGGGGGTTGAAATTTTTAAAAATGTATATCTCGGCCCCTATGAAGTATAGAGGGAAACTTTGTTTGAATAAATTAGAGTACTCCCTATGGAGTTCACAGTGACACCAACGATTCGGGGGTTCGAGTGAGGGTGGGGGTGGAGGTGGGGGTGGGGGATGAAAATTCGAAACTTTTGAAACCACGTCTTGTGGGGTATCGTTGAAAAGCTCTTGATTTGTACTATACAAATCAATAAATAGTTTCTTGATAGCTCTCATATTACGCGAGATTTTAATGTTTGAAAATAATAACACTTAAAAGAATTATTATAATATCATAATTTTGTCTTGTTTAGCGGCTTTGCTAATTTTATTCATTGCTGATCTTGCGCACGGCCTCCCAGAATATTATATCCTATTCTTGTTGTCAAAACAAATGATTGTAGGCTCTTCCTCTTTACCGAATTCAGTTCTTATTACTGCAGGTTTACCATGCCAAGGCTAAAGAAGAAGAGTGCTATGCAGCGACAATAAATTAAACCAAAAGCACTTCGAAATCTACCTCCGCCTGTAGGCCTGCCTAAAGGGATTTTTCAAATTGAATCCATTTATAATTATATGCAAATATTTTTTCCCAAAAGAGTATTTCCATATGACTGAAACCACAGGTATCAACCCTGGAGTGTTGTAATTTTATGCCACTCAATGACATAAGTTCTTTCTTTTAATTAACTTCGTCTACCTTTAAAAGAGTTTCTTTTACCTTCGACTGCCTAAAAGGCATTTTAGTAGCTAGCAAACTTAAGACATAAAATAAGATTAATATAACGAATTTATTCTTTAAAAAAAAATCTATATTATCTGTGATTAATATAGCCAGCAATGTGACTACAAAAAGCTGTCATTAAAAATTACAGAATTACATTATCTATATTTTTTCTTATAACACATCAGATTGGTCAATACAACATGGTTACAACAACTCGAATCGATTCATGGATTCACAGTAGGCCGTGATCTCGCAGCTGTTAGTTTTGTTTTTATACAACAAAGCACGAAAGTAAATATTATTTGTATAATCCGTAACATTTTTATTCATGGAATAGTTTTAATAAATCCAACTCGAGTTGACGAGTTTCATCAGATATCGATAAACTCGTCAACTCTCATGGGATTACCCATGAAAAAACAATTGCGTATAGGTGCGATAAAATGAAAGAGATAAAATAAAACGATGAAATTATGACGATAGACACTTGCGATTGCTTTAAATTTTACATATTCTTATACTAGCTTCGTCACTGATTCATAAGCTGAATAGTCAATGATATTTCACTGAAAATATCATGAAAATTCTATGTAGGAACATTTTTTTTTCTTTGAAGAGAGATTTATACCATTTTAAGTCTTCATAAAACTTAAAACCAACCTGACAATATTAGCTTCGGAATCATGTTTTCCACGCTATGTTTTAGATCAGTGGTGCATAACCCATGCAAACCAGGCGAAACTCACCCGCAGGAAAATCGATTACACAACATTCCACATTCCAACAGTGATTTTTCGCACGTGTAAACTGGCTTGCAGGATGGTTTCATCCGAAATTCAAGGGGTTGTAACATGCAGTCTAAAAGAGATGTAGAGGAGTCTAAGAATGGAAGAGAAACGAGTATGCTCTTAGAAGAAAATACAGATTAGTTTTCCGTTTAGAACAAAACGTCACCACTGGGCGAAGTTGTTTTAGAAAAAAGTCACACCATTTACCCACCATTTTCACAGTGATCTACTGTTATTTCGAATTTCAATAAGGTGATAGTAAAAATCACAATTCTTTTGCAAGCCTTCTTCTTACCCACATAACATTAACCAAGATTACTTGCCAAGATGGGCTATCGTTAATTTGAATATTATTCGATGAAGAAAATATCGTTCTTCCATTGCATGTCATCCCTAGTAATAATCTTTAATTTCAGTTCTTCTTAGTACCAATGCAAGATTACTTTTCCACCCTTTTTTAGCCTCAAGGAGTTTCCAGGGCGCAAGATTGAAGCTATCTAGCCGAGGATTGTGAACCAGATTCTTTAAAGTGGCAGAACTTAAGAAGATCGTGGGAAGGGAAAGAGGGAGTAGATTGGATGAACTGGATCGGGGTTTCTGATACATGGAAAGAGAGCAAACGGATTAACCCTTCTCCTTTTATGCGCCTTGACATCCACCGCGAAGAAATTCCTTGAAAGAAGGTGTGAGTGGAGGCTACCTAACTTAATGCTATTAGCTGACGTTTCAAATAAGCTTCATTCAATTGCCTTTGTCTCATTTCATTGCCGTGTCCGAAAATAGAGCTCGGAATTTACAGTCACGTCGAATCCGTGACACCATAGTTCTTAGAGTTAATTTAATGGTAAATGCATGAAAGGACTGCCACATTCTTTTAATGTATTTCCTAAGGAATTAAAAAAATATGTTTATATCCTAATAAAAAAAATCACACTGATTTCAGTTCCACAAATACCACATTATTATATTATTTACCGGCATCAGTTTTATAAACGAATTATGTAGGTCAAGAGTGTGAGATACCAGTAAGGGAGAGATGTCGCACCTTAGGATTTAATCTACAAAATGATACGTTAATCCAGTTCTAATCGTATATATGAATACAATTGTGAAAAATGTTATTTTACATTGATTGACCAGCCTCACAGCCCAACGATGGAAGTTTCTGTCCACTATTTTTTTTAATACAAAATAATACAATAGCTTTCTTCCCTAATCCAAAAATCTACACTAATTATGTACAAGTTTTGGGGTAGCCTCTTTGGGGTTTCCTAATAGTAAGACTATATTTTATGTTCTTTGCCATTAATGAATTGAAGTATTAATAATTGTGTATAATATTACTTACTACACAACTGGATGTCTTTTTGCTTTGGTTTTGGGTCAACTCGACGACCGGCTTCTTTATACTGTAGCTGAAAGAGGCAAATGTTTCCAAAGGAAGTCAGGATCTGTGTGCTTACACCTGATTGAGCTGATTTTCACTGATTTACGGGTTTAAGGTCATTCGGTAAAATAGTGTAAGCAGCTGTTCTACGAAAAGAAGTCGACATAATATGAAATATCCCGTACTTCAAAGTGTATTGCAGTTCAAATACTACGCATAAAAATTCAAGAAGGCCAATAATAACTACGGTACATTAATCCATAAAAATAATGTTGATTTTTTTCGTCATTTAAACATATTGCATTAAAGCAGAAATGTAAGGCTAACAGACTATTATTTTATGTGAAATGTGAGGATTACCCCCTCTTTTTATGACTGTCATTCAGCTCTTCAAGTAAAACTGACATCATCGATTCTAAGCTTAGAATTTAGTTGATGATTGCTTATAAAAATATAAAAAAATAACTCTCGAAGGATTATTATAAATTATGTTCATGACATAAACTAGCTACTACACCAATTTTTACGCTTGACCTTGTACTAATCTAATATACGAATATTTCATGAAATTCCATTGTACCATTATTTAATAAGGAATATTTTACTTGTGTAAGAAACTATACTCCTAGTAGAGGCTAGACGCTAGAGGTTTCGAAGTGCAAAATATAGTTTTTAACAACCCTCAACGGAAACGAAATTCATTATTAATCTACAACAATTTGAATAGAAAATGGAAGAAAGGGCAATGATTAGAGGATAATAATTATTCTGCGGAACTGTAGTTCATTTGGTGAAGGTATTCCTTTAATTGACTGCGGAATGCAAACCCATCAAAAATTAGTATGGATTTTAATAAACGGGATAAAATGTTTAGCAAGTACATATTTTGAGGATTATGCAATCATTCCAGATTCTATTGACGTACTAATTGCTGGTATGGGCATAGAGTAGATGAGAATGAATTAATGAGGGGTTCAATGACTTTTATGCCTATGTCGAATCCATGCAAACCACAGACTCGTGACTGACCCAGAAACCTATATTCACAAATATGTGTTGGCTAGAATGGGTATTTTGACGTAAAACCAATTCATTAGCTCTGTTTACTCTATTAATCTAAATGGTGTGGACAATAAAGGGAACAATAAATACATAAGCTAATTCGGTTACACAATTGCTATTATTTAATAAAACAATACCCTGCCTTGCAGATAAAACTACACATCAATGAAAGTATCAATTTGATACATGCAAAATGTCCAGCGAGTTGACAGCGTGGTGTGGGGAATTCCTGGTTGTTTCTGTAAGTCATTTTTGGCCATGTTCGGTACGCTTTGGAAGAGTTTCCGGGATTATACTAGCAGAATAAGCTCTGAAACTTCTAATTATGAAATGAAAGAGTTGGTCACTAAGAAATCCTTTTAAATGTTTCCAATTACTACTAAACTCCTCTATCTTCCGAAATAAATAGCATGCATATCTCTTCTTAAAAATATTTCAATAAAATATTAGGTATAATTATGCCGTCAGCGTGAAAATTTATAACAAAATCCTAAAACCAAATTCTGTAAATTCACTAATATTTTTACTCATGTAAAGTGGGTGAAATTTCTCGACATACATCACGCTACATCCCCCGAAAATGTCTAACTCCATCCAGTATGCTACAATTTTACATGTATTCTTATTATACTGTTTACAGAGAGGCATGGGCACATAACTAAATTTTTTTGTAATGGTACTTTAGGTCTCGAGAACATAAAAATCGGTAAACATTTACATGTATTTCGGGTCTAATACAGTCTCTTAAAATATTTTATTTTCAGGAAACACGTTAAACAAGCTTGAAGTAAGTTACATTTCATAACTATTTTCATGGACAAGAAGTCAAATTGAGAATCCCTACTGTAAAATCAAGCGTTTTTACATAATAACACTGAAATTTTCAAGTGACTCGGACAAACTCAAGGAAACTTACGGAAGCATTCAGCTATAAAATCTGTCCACACATCTGGAAAGCATTTCTTGGTAACACACTTTCAGATCTGACACAAATTGAAATCATAATTTTTATTTATGGAATTTATTTCTCTACAGAAGTAGAAATAAATATCTTGACTTCTCGTCACTGCTTCTCGTCTGAAGCGCGTACGAAAGAGGCTTTTAGGATTACAAAAATAACGTAAACAAAATGAAAGAAGTGTGTGATCTTAAAGTTGGAAACACAGCTTTGATACTTCCCCATTTCGCTCCATTCCAGGGGAACCTTCCAAACAATGTAAAGATTTATCATATTGTAATCGAAAGAGTTTATATACATATGTAATTAAATGCATTCTTCTCCCGATAATAAAAAACCTACTTTTGGCAAGAGAAATATAGGCTACTACTAATGCAACCGTCGCAGCAGCTCCTTCCCAGACGCGGGCTGGTGGCCGGGAGTGGACACTGAATTCTAATATATTAGTGGGATTTAGGTGGATTTTAAATCAATGTACTTCTGTTTTCCTAATTTCTTTCTATAAACACCCTCTCCCATCTTATCTTAGTCACCGGTACTTATTTCATTTTTTAAAATATCCGGCTGGAGACTGCCATGGAATTAAAGACTCCGAAATATAATAAAATTAAGTAAACGCTTCAAATTAAATATGCTTCATTAATAATAATATGTAATTAATTTACAATTAGAACAATATTCATAATATAAAAAAAAATATATCAAGGCAATGCAAATCTGGCCATCTACGAGTTTGGCAGACAAGTTTCTAATATATAGGCCTATATATATAAATTCATTTTGTAAAAAAAACTAATTACATGAAAGTTCTCGCTAGGACCAGCTCACCTAACGAGAAATATATGAGCTTGCCTTTCGATCCGCAGAAGGTCATTGCCCTTTGAGATGTTTAGGCTAAGTTTATTTATTTATTTATTTATTATTTACTCTGTTATAGATTACTGATTCATGTTTGGCAGTTTTATGACAATGGATATATTTTTATGATTTTTGGGTCATGTTCCTAATATTTTAATACATTTGTCAGAATTAAACGTAGCCTTTATCCCTTCTTTTAATTTCCTTATAAGTTTATACGCTTATTTAAATTTTTCATAGAAAATTATAAAATTACTTTCCTCGCCTTTTGCATGGAAAATGAACTTGACCCTTATGATCTGTGACCAAAGGAATATATATATTTTGTTTCTCCTAGAACAAGTATAGTAAGCAATGGATAGCCATTTCAGAAATTTTAATAAATTTAGTCTTTGCCCTAGGGCTAGGAATCTTGAAAACCAGCAGCTCAGATTTCAGTACTCACTGTGTATTGGAATCATTTTGAAGGCTGAATTGAATATAGTTTAATGGAAATGCTCTATTATAAATATTTCTGAAGAGAATATTTCAGAGTTAAGACTCAAGTGATATTTTTCAGGTTTATTTTCTCCCGTTGTATCTAACAAAAAAATTGTGTCGAAAAATTAAAACGTATTAAAATGTTCAGTTTAGCACTTTATGCAATAACAATATGTCGATTTACTCCATAAAATATACACCAATAAAAAAAACAATTGACAATCAACAGTTCCATGGCCTATCCTACTGTATAAACACACATCCCGAACTGCTGATATGGCTTTGCAGCTAAAAGGAGTATAAACACAGCTGAATTAAAAAAAAATATTTCGAAAAACCAGCAAATGCAAAACTAGATTTATATTCAGTTAGGTCATGTCCGGTTCCTATAGGATGCATTAAATTTATTCATAGAATAAAAGTATAAAAGTATTGTGAAATACGTATACAAGTTAGTGCGTGACAATGTTCGCTGTCGAAGAGAGGACGCAACGAAGACTAGAGTTTTGAGTCGAGGAATTCTATATTATAGAAGACAAATCAACTTACGATCAAATCTAGCCCAAAATGTTGATCTGTAAATATGGTCTTTTGTTCAGTTAAATAGGAAAACAAAAGTATGGAACACTCCATTTTACGATCTTGCGTCTGTTCTAGTGGCATTTTTAAAATTTGAATGACATTAGATATTTTTAAAAAAATATCGCAAAAGATGTAGGCTACGTTAAAAACGTAAAAATTATCCACATGATACCACCATTACTACAACCCCTAACACTACCACTGTTGGTACTGTTATTGTACCGTAATATTATTATTATTATAAAAAGAAGAAAGATAAAATTTATTACATTTCATAGGTTCAAAGTAAATGTCAACAGAAAATTTGAATATAGAAGTCAAATTTATAATGAGTACTGTACGAACAGTAATTATTATTCTACTGAATAAAATTCAGTAGAAAATTTAGTAATTAAATTTAGATAAATTTAGGATTTAAACCTGATAAAAAATACATACATCACAAAATTAAACGATTAATTAAAATAATACGTTATTGATGTTCAGAATAATTACAATCATCTACTAAATAAAAGGATATGCCTTGGTGCAGTTGGACAGCATAAATACAAATAATGATGATGATGATAATGATAATTATTATTAATTAGGTTTAATCTGAGCTTTGAAAGTCCAGAACAGGCGGTGGATAGCCCAATAATGATAGATGCCTTCAGTATTAACAATAAATGCGAAGATTTCTGCTTTTTTTTAAATACATAACTACTATCTACACTTTCGGAAGGTTCCCTTGACAGGACCATGTGGAAGTGAATTCATCTGTGAACACCTTTCATACATGGCTGAACACTTTTTTTGGACGCTTTACAAAAAGTAAAGGTGTTTCACAACGTGATTGGATTACATAATTACTGTCTCCAGATAGGATTTCTGCTATCAACTCTTTTGACTTGCCAACTGGAAGAAAGTATTTCAACCCGTCTCTTTCTTTTTATAAGAGGATTTGCTACATTATAAAGAATGTTTATAATTATGCTATCATCGTATTGCCGCTGGTACTGTTTGGATAACGAAATTGCTCCCTGCTACTCTTTTTTCATCACTAAACACTAATTAGGAGATAAGATGAAAGGAAAAGCTTTGATATGAAATTGGAAATTATTATGTGGTGCCTAGTTATGTAAGATTTATATTGTGAGTTTTATTTAACATTATCCTCTCATCTATAACTAAACCAGCAATCTGCAGAATTACAAGGCGAATCCTCCTTTTCATTTAACACTTAGGTGCTATAGTATTAAATATACTTTGAAAGTAATCTTGGAATAGTCTTTTTGGCAGTTTATTAATTTCTTTTTTTATCTAGCTTCAGGAAGTACAGTAGTATTACATCGTCGGAAGAACAAAGTTATAAATAGCATAATTACTTTAATTAATTTATATATTTGGTAGGTTTTATTTGTTTTTCATGACTCTGCAAATAATAAAAAAATAAAATAACAGAAGTACACATTTATTTACATAAGACGAAAGTGAATGGTGATGCTGTTAAGTAGAAGGTTCTGCCCCTCTATCGGCTGTTGAACCACGGGATTTACTTACAGTGTAAAAAATAGTAATACATCATGTATTAATGAAGTACGAGAGTTACTGCAAAAGTTATGGTTGCTATTTTTTTCACGACAAAACAGGTCACCTAAGAAATGACAAAATGTAAATTGGAAGGTCACGGTATATGCTAACGTTTAATGTAAGCTCTATATTTTCAACAATATAGAAATGTGTATGAAATTCGATAGAGAAAAAGAAAAATGAGAATCAACAATCGTTCGTCACAAATGTGTTTATTCCATTAATTACACGTAAATCCCATAAACTAGACGTACTGACCATTCTTCATGTGATCTCAACCTCACACCAAAACTGAAGATGTCATACTTACGCGTAGGCCAAGACGTATGTTATTTAAATATTAAGCGAAATAAACACATTTGTAATGAACTATTTATGATTTTTATCAATATTTGTTCTGATACAGTTCTTTACATTATTCGAAATTCATACATTAAACGCTGGCATATGTCGTGATTTTTCAATTGTATTTTTTTTTTTTAATTTCTTGCCTGACATGCATTATCTTGTTAAATTTTTTGGCATGACTTTTGCGGTAATCCTCGTACTGCAGATATAACTCACTGCACAACGAGCTTCGTACGGATTATTTAATTAGATTTCCTACTTACGGTGCATATTAAGAAGACTAAGGGCCAATTGCATAAAAAATTAATCGAAGTTTAAGCGCTGAAATTAAACTTCAGTCAAGTTGAACTTAGAATTTTGGTTGTATAAAATCTAATCCAAGATTGTTTCACTTTGATCTATGATCAGATATTTTAACCGGCAAAATTTATGAGGTTAATCTGGGTGAACATAGATTAGCAAAGTTAGATAATTACCCTCATTTATATTTAAAATGAATAAAATTGAAATGGTAAGACGTTATGTTTTAAATGTTTATATTCAGAATATGAATGAGCATTTCTCATTGTTTTATACTTTTAAGCTACACAAAGGATGCGTTTGTAGGTTGTGTCTTTAGATTTCATATTATTAATCAGATGGCTCATCCGAAATCGAAGAGTTTGAGTTTCAATGCCGCTCGTGTATTTCAGCACACAAGGCATCTTTATTGAGAACAAGAACAACTAGCAGTGGCGGACGCAGAATTTTTTTTCGGGAGGGATTTGAATAGGAAGAAAGAATACTAAAAAAAATTAATTAACTTACATACACAATTAGTGACCTACGTTAAGCGTCATATAACTTGAGCACCGAATTAAATTAGGTTCATTTCGGCATTTTTCTGTGGGAAACATCAGAAAAGAGCAGTCTGTATACTTAAGGGATGTGGTCCTAAAGAACATTGTAAGCTCCTGTTTAAGGAATTTGGGATTTTAACGGTTTCCGCTCTATATGTCTTCTCAACGGTGAACCCTTCTCAACTGTGCTATTTATTTATCAACATATGATTTTGTTCCTGGCAATGCCATACATTCTCATGAGACTCTTAATTTATTATAATCTAACCGTGCCAAGATGTAGATTAACAAGGATTCATTAACAGCCATATTGTCAAGGGCATTGGACTTTATAATAAAATTCCTTTTAATGTCATAAATTTTAGTAACAGTGGTGATTTTAAGATAATGTTAAAAGACCTGCTCCTAAGCAAAAATGTTATACAGTATTTCGATTTAAATTTTAATCTGTGAGATTATATATATTTTTAATCTGAAGAAGCCTGTTTTAATCATGTATTAATTAATGGCGATGATAAATATGTATCTATCTAACAAAATAGACAAAACAACAGTTTTATTTCCTTCGAATTGTTTCAAATATTTGGGAAAATACACATGTTGTTAACTAGATCGCTTAAATAAAAAGTGCAGAAACAGTTATATTTTTGTTTATATAGTTCACTTAAGGTTATAGTAACAATCCAAGTGCAGGAAACAGGGTTTTATAGTCCCATTTAAATATTTTATGGATCGTAAAATGCGGTTGAGTTAGTTTAAAAATGATATCTGCTCTTCAAAGTAGACACAGACATAATTTACACAAATTTGTCAATTTAAAAAAGAATTTATACATCAGGAACAGAAGGGCGCCTGAACTGGTGTGGCGAAATCTTTCTTTGAGAAGACTTTCCATGCCGCAGACTCAAAGTAAGATTCATTTTAATGGCTGCCAGCTTGTGCCAGTACGTCAGCGGATTTTTATGGAAGCAAAGTGCATTTAAGTCGTCTTCACCACGTTGCAGATGCCAAAGCAAGAATACTTTATGATTTGCCTTTAAACGTCTGTAACGATACTGTAACAGAAATGTAAAATATGTTTATTGCCCATTGCAATGTTTACCATATGTAAAAGCTGGGAATGAATAAGAAATTTACTTACAACACAATTTGTTTGACATTTACAGCAGATACAAGGATTTCAAATACTTAAGCGGAACTGTTTCAACCTATTTTTAAGCATCCGCAAGCAATTTATTTTATAATTCATTTAAAAATAAGCAGAGGCTTTATAATGAGTATTGGTTTCCAGCATAGTCCTCTTTCCAAAAATATATTTGTTCCGGCGTTTCATGAGTTTCTGGATGCTCACATAAAGCAAAGACTTTGACTGAGCAGTAAGCCATTCATGTACCGTCCTTTCACATAGTTCAAACTCTTGTGAAACTGGGTTTAGAAGTATTGGACCATACTGCAGTACAGTCCCGATCTCATTCCACTGTATCCGATTCACTGAGAAATATATTAAGAGGCGGTTGATTCATCTCAGATGAAGAAGTAAGGGAGGCGGTATATAAGTGACTTGCTGCAAAATCAAAGAATTTCTTTCTACAGGAATGAAATGCCAGTGGAATGCTGAAACAAGTTATGTTGAAAAATGCCGCATTTATTCGTGTATTGGTCGCAGTTTTACCAAAAATTTAAGTTTTGCGGATTATTTTCGAAATATGAAAAAAGTTTTATTTTGTAACAATTTCCACTACATAGCCCAATTTATAAACAATATAAATTTATTCATGTGTTTTTTGGCAACACTTACAGTTTTACCAGCATTCGTCCCTGCATCAGCCCGTCGAGTTAAAATTTCATGTAAAAAATTTAAGTGTGTCATAATAACGAATTCATCAGAGGAGTATTAATACACCTGAAAATCTTAAATGTAACACGTATCTACTTAAAGCATAATAATGCATACAATTGTAGGGTGCATAGAAAGAACGAGCATTGTCAAAAACACTAAACTTTTAAGGAGACATAACAAGCCTTTATAAATGAATATAAATTATAACTTAAACCACACCTGGGACTCACATTATTATTAGGGATACGAGAAAATTATCTTCTGAAATTTTAGCCTAATTTAGTCATTAAATTTTACAGAAAAATGCTGGTCATCTCTCCTAAGTTTCAAAACATAATATACGAGGCAAGTCAAGTATCCACAACAAAGCAACGGAGGCTATACAAAATTGTATTATTTATCAACACCGTCCCTATCTTTTCAATGCACTTTTTTCAGCATTCCATTAGCTTCTATAAATCCGCAGAAAAAGTCTTTAACCGAGCAACAAACCATTTATGCACGGCCTCAGTATTGTTCTAGTATAATTTACTTAAACAGCAGCTAAGGTCTTATAATTATATTACCGTGTTTATACATGTAGGCTATTAATCGCACCCTAATTTTAGAAACGGTCGGGATAATATTTCCTGATACAGGTTCGGTATAGTAAAGTTGAATTCAGCCTAGTTATCGGCTAGGTATCTGTGTTCAAATAAATAAATAAATAAATAAATACTAAGTACATTACATAGTAAGATTTAAGTAGTTTCGTTATAAATACGTTTTTAAGTGGGAGAAAACGCCCTACTCTAAAGAAATAACATATCATTGGTATACATTTAAAAATATATATATTTAATACTTACATACAATCCTACGACATATTCAAATATAGAAATCCTGACGTTATGACAACAACACACAATGAACATACATTAAGTATTTTTATTTGTGCAGGTGTCATGTCTTCAATATTAGACTCTGTATTTCGCGAAATCAACGTTCGCTTTCTTGGAGTATACCCGCAATATACATTTTACATTTACAAATAGAATTTTAAATAATGCGGTAATTAATCTCTTATATGTACAAAAACAGGTGAAACTGTTTGATGAACCCAAAGGAATAAGAATAGAAATAATTGGGCATTATGAATGAAAGGATTATCAACAGAATAACAATGTTGGAATGATGTACTCATAAAAGCTTGCTTGTTAGGAGATAACTGAGTGTGCAGAATCTGTGAATTAATTTGATATTTTCACATTCGTGTTCAAGCATAGTGCGGTAGAATTAAATTAATATGAATTGGGAAGCCAAAAGGGTTAAGCTCCGCGCTTTCAGTAACTCCTGATAAATTGCAGAAAATAAAGCTTTGGATTTTTAGCTGCCGGCTTTTGCCGAAGCACGTACATTCTCAGAGAGAACATTTTTATTAATAACACCAGCTTAGGAGAGGTGAGTGGGAGTGCATTTTAAATTGAATTTCAGGCTCCGAACATAGACGGAGAAAGGATTTCTATAATATGACGTAAGCTTGCATAAATTAATACTGTTAAAAATACTGAGTAGATGAGCCTACAGTACTACATATAGGCCTATACACACATACATGTAGGCTTACACAATCTACAATAAAATTATGAGAATATTGAAGGAAAAAAATTCCCTCTGATACCCGGGCATTCCGTGCCGATGCTCTATCAACTGAGTTCGCCAGAGTTCGACTTATGGTGTTAGATGGAATCACTCTTCTATTATTCCCCTTAGCCTTTCCACTGCTACTGACGTATACATGCGTCACTTCGAAAAAAATTAAAGCAGAGATATCAGACTAACAGAGTCATGCTTTATGTGAGATGTGAGGATTTTTATCTACGTATTACATTCATCATTTATGGAGTCATGTATTCTACTGAAGTTTTCATTGATTTGAAACTGAGAGCAGATGGTCTCATCTGATGATTCCTTTTGAAGCCTCCCCTTACAAATTTATCTATAAAATGATTACTGGTAGTCCTGACTGAAAGACTATAACTAGGGTTCGGATGTTCATGACCTAAGAAAGTGGAAAATATGACTGAAAATATGCCCTTAAAATAACTAAATATGACCCAAAAATCCTATACGGTATATGACCCATAAAAGAACGTATTTTCTAAAAATTTAAAACGTTTAATGTCACTAAATTATTATATCAAATTAATTCAATCGGTCTTTTAACAATTTTACAGGTGATTTACAGTTTTATTTGTAAAGAATTTCTAATCTGTTAATGTTTCCAGACGCCACTGGAAATGTGAACTGAAAATATTTTTAAAACATGTCTGTTGGAAGTTGTTAACATAAAGAGGATGAGGTAATTGTGCTATTACTTGGTATGGTCCTTTCACATTTCAGTTACAGTAAAACCAAAACATTCGTGACTCTTTCTTGGAAGAAAAATTAACTCGGCTGTTTAGTGTGTATAGCCTACTGTAAACTTGCGCTGTTTTACCGAATTTATAACTGAAATATGACGAAAAATTACAAATATGACCAAGATTATAAAAATTACCAAAATATGACTTTATAGGCCTATGCAAATAAAAACGGTCCGATTAGGATAATAAATGTGCAATTCGTGTTTAATTTGTGTTTGCGGCGAGAATGGAGGTCAGGATAAAAATATGACATGTCATAGAGATCCGAACCCTACATATAACAGTAACATGAACTAAACTAAACTATATTACATGGCTCTACATCCACGGATGCATTATCTGCCATAGGCAGAAGATGGCAGGATTCGGGGCATGTGGTCAGCACTTTTTAATCAAGTAGCTCCTCAGTTTGTATCACGAGGCTCAGTGCACCTCGTTCCATACCTCCCTACCTCAGAAAAATCCGAGGAGGTACTGGGGGTTGAACCCAAGCCTGCTAATCCGTAGCCAGCGACACTAATCACGATATTACGCAGGCGGTCAACATTAACATAAGGAACACAAAATCAATGACTTTGTGAATGAACTACCATTGTTACTGGACAAAAACTATCATATAAGATGTAGACATGGCACAGAAAGAAAAATCTCATTTATCAGAGAGTTTAAGGCCCCCGTTGTAGGGACGATAATGCCGCCCAAGCCGCCCGGGCCTTATAGGAAAGCGACCTGTCGGGAGAGGGTTACCTTTGTATCACATACATACCTTTTTAACAAGAGAAGGACATGGAGGGCCTCCCCGGATGGGTAATCAACTCAATGCCGGGCCATCTCCGAGACAACATGAACTTTCATTTGCATGAGGAGAGCGAATGCATCCCCTGCGCCACAGCGATGGATATTATTGTTAAAGTATTATTATTATTAATTATTATTTATTATTATTATTATTATTATTATTATTATTATTATTATTATTATTATTATTATTATTATTATTATTATTACAGTCTTATTAATGATATTTTATTTTTCTATTCATACGTCAATAAATTAATTAATTTTAAGAGTGCATTGAGGCTAACGTTGAGAGATGAACCCATATTTCACAGAGTGATTGTAATTCGGGACAAATAACGTTACCGATGTCATTTAGGTGAATCAACATTCCGCTCATCATGAAAATAAAGTAAAGAAACTAGCAACGTCATTCTCGCTAAAAGTATTTCTACTATCTCCGGTTGTAACTTATGTTAAACCGTTATAGTAAGCCCAAAATGGCAAGTTACGTTGGGCTATTTTTAGACTAAACAACTGCTTCCTTGTTGATCACGGGGACTTCATATTTAGTTTCTGCAATATTATGTTTTTATATGATGATATTTAAAAAGTCAAACCATGAGGTAACCTAGCCATCGATTGCAATATTATTTCGTAAATAATTTAGGGCAATTTCTTGCCCTATGTTTAAGATACACCATGTTGTTACTTTTAAGAACAGATTCGATATAGGCCTACCTAATGTGAATTAGTGTTAATATCGGACTATACTACTTTAAGATTATAAATTCCCGAAATAATTTAACTAGCAACTTTTCTTATATTAGAAACTACTACATTATTTCCATTAATAAATAATTAGAGTTTGCCAATATCTTCTTCCTTTGGATATAAACTTAATATTTTCACTTCGAACACGTCTCATGATTTCATAAAAACGAAAAATTTCATTTAGCGGTGTTTCAAAATGCTTTATCTCTTATGTTCGTAAAATCCAGTGTCATATAATAATTATATAAGAAATGGTTTATAAAGTTCATTTCAGTCCACATCTCCCTGACTTCATTACCAAATTATATTATTACCTATAATAATATAACGAATTCATTTCGTGTTGTCAAAATCCGATGTTTAAAAAACAATTTGACAGACGCCATGAGCTGACAAGAACTACGAAAACCAGCTGATGCGAAGGAATCGCGGCCGTTTGTTTAAAATCTTAAAAATTAAACATTTAGACTAATTATGGTAGAACAAAAACAGTTGTATGCAACTTGCTTATAATGGTAATTGAGATACTCGTATGAAAATTATGAAACTCGCTTTGCTCGTTTCATAAACATACTCGAATCTTATTACGCCATCTTAAACGCCATTATAGGCTTCTTACATAATATACTATTATATTGCCTTGGATATAAACATGTTTTTCCTGAGTAATGTTGTCAGGCAATGTGATTTTACCAAGATTTGAATTATGCTGTAACATTTAATGAAAAAACGTAGGTTGGTTGATAATAAGCTTATGAAAAATGAAATTACCGTAACAATTATATTAAATTATGATAAAAAAAATTTACAGAAATATATCCGTCAACTGAAACTAATTTGACTTCTCGAATAATTACATTTATTCACCGTTCTGCAGAATATTATCTTCGCTCGTTGTAAAAAAAGAAAACAGATAGAAAGTAAAAATTTATACAAAGAGCTGTCATAGTCCTAAAGAATCGATAAAAATAAGTTAAAAGTTAATCAACTTGGTAGTTCATTACCATGCAAAAGACGACAAGAGTTGAAAAGAAATTCAGAAGGCTGAAATTCTTGGCTCTGAGACGCTTCGGAATTAACCTCTACAGATCTGGGTTAAACACGTGGCAACGGAAGAAGTGGCAGAAAACAAACGAATATTAATACGTTATAAAGTAATGACCCTTTAACTTTTTTTATTCCTCTTTCTATGGCCATTTTGCTTCCCTTTTTATTGTCTTTAGTTTCATATCAAGTTTTTTTTTTAGATCCTCCCTCCTTGTCCCCGCAAGCTGACTTTCGTTCTACTCTGGTCTTGAGGAGAAAAAAAAAAATGTGCAATATATGTTTTTTGTTGGAATGTTTTTCCTTTGAGTCTGGCTGTTTTGAGGTTTCTTTTACCCCAGTTTCAGAAACTCTTAGCCACTAAAATCTCCTGCATGGTTTGTTAACTTTAAAAACAAAACAACACATGGCGCTCCTTTATAGAACTTAGAAGCGTGGAGCAAACACTGAAGATGTTTATGGACACTATTCATTCTCTACTTTATTTTATGGGACTCTACCATATTTGCTGTTTATGCTGCTCTATTGAATGGGCTTCCTGAGAAATATCCCTAGAAATTATGTAAAATGCTTTAAAGTAACGACTATTATATTTCATCTCAAATTTATTCATGCAACAAAGGCATATCTTAAGAAAGTTAGTATAAATTTTTAAAAGCTCATGACTGTAATGTTACAGGCAATACAGGTAATTCATCACACAGCGATATGTTTCTGCACAGGAACGAATAAGAAAAATACATTAAAATATAATGTAGAATATTATATGTAGAATATGTAGAATATTATAATGCACAATATTATAATATAACATCAATATTCATCGGCTAGTTGTGTTTTAAATCTTTTATGCATGTGCGGTGAAGGGTCTGCTTTTTGGTGCACGCGGTGCAAGTTTCACCTTTGTTAATACATTTCTTCAGTCTCTCAATATTTCTAATGACACTGTTGTTAAAATATGTATTAGGGTTTTAGAAAATTCGCTATTTTTATTGCACAATCATTTACTTAGAGTTCTTATGTTCCGTTTCAATTCAGTTCAAGTTATTAGGTAATGTATGATTCTTTTTCTTTGTTTGTTCTGGATCTGTATGGTCTCCTGGATTGCCAGGCAGATGACTTGAATAAAGTATTTCTCTCTCACTATTATTTACACTGACATCATTATGAAGAAATAAATCCTTATAAATCAAGGAGGGCTAACAATATCAAATCACGATTGAAAATTTGTCACGTTATGCTTAATATTATATTGTGGGCCAAGGAATAAATAAGGCCTATTGTAGCGTTTTATATCCATTGCAAAATTAATATTGATATACTCGTAATTTCGGTACCGGTCAACCGATTAGGTCCAATATGAATAGGCTTATTCCCATGGACGTTATAAATGTCTATACCAAGTTTCATGAAAATCCGACAATGCATATTTGATTTATCGCGCGTACATGCACACGGACGGACAGATGGACAGACATTTTCCCGTTCCTACACACAATCTCATGAAGTACTATACTGGCACTTAATAAAGCTGAAAAAAACAATGGTTGTTCGTAAATCTATAAAACCAAAAAAAAAGAAACGCATACAATATGTGTATACACATAAGATTATTATTAACAACATTTTTCCTCGACCATACTAAAGGCTAAAACGTCTATTACATGTGACGTAACGGTATCATGATTTCGATAAGATTTTCGTTATAACACAGGTGTGGTATCGATTATTATCGAACATGGAACGATCTTGAAACCTTGAAAGTAGTAAATGAAACTGCCTAGTAAACAGCCTGTATTTAAAACAAAATGAATTGTGTTCATGGTAATTTGAATATTATACTAAATTAAGGTCAATTTCCTCTTGTAAAAATCCGTTCGTTTCAAGAAAACGAAAGAGGACAAGTTTCAACTTGACGGTTCACCATCAACTGCCATCTATCGCAGAAGATAATAACCAGGCTTTAAAACTTAGTGCCCGATCGAATATGTTAACAGCAACCGTACCGTACAGACTTTGCTCAGCGTATGCCCTAGCTACCATATGCTAGTTCACGTGATAGTAAACAAACCTAAATACAGATATAGGAAGACCACAAAATAACTTCTCATTATCTAAACTCACATTACAAGCATGCAAAACGATACTTTCTCCTGTTTGTGTATAATAGTCCCTCCCAAATGTTTCAATATATGTTTGCGGTTTAGAACACTTTACTTTCGGCATGCCGAACACGTATAAACACGCACAATGACAAGGTACACTGTTGACCAATTTGAGAGGCACCGTACCACAAGCGCATTCACTTCTCAGTACTGCTATCAGCTACTGTCTTATCAGCCTACGCAATCAACCCCCACCCCCTATACTCAGGTTGTTGGTAACCGGAATCAACTCCCTCTGTGTGTTCGGGCACTAAGTTTTAAAGCCTGATAATAACTATGAGAACTTGGTAACAGCTGATTGCCGTGATCAGCAAGATACTTTTTTAATGTAAAATCTCAAAACTTAAACATTTAATTATGTTCGACGAAATTAAAGCAGTCGTATGCAGCTAGCCTATAATGATAATCAAGATACTCGTATGAAAATTATGAAACTCACTTTGCTTGTTTCATAAACATACTCGTATTTTAATAAATGCCATTACAGGCTCGTTGCATAATGTACTATTGCATTATAAATATACTTACATGTATAATTTATTTATTCATTACTTGAATTCGGTGGCTCTCTTGAAGGTTCACGAAGGTGACTTTACTGGCCTACATTTGAGATAAAATTCCAGGTACCGCGTTTTGCCCGGAGTTATTGAAACAATGTGTAAATCATGCGTGTCATAGAGAGTACGAGCTCTACATATCGATGAGACCGAAGTACGCTGATTTGGCGGATGGGAAGGCCACACTGATTTCGTAACAAAAGAAATTCAGAAGAGCCTGATGACTGCGTATTATGTAAAGCACCACTTCATTGTTAACGGTTAGTCATTCAACAGCGATATTTGTGGCATAAATTATAAAGGTGACATTTCAAATATTTTGTAAAAAGCATATAACATCCACACACTTTATACGACGTAGCGTGCCCGCCCCTAGAAATGCGTCCAATAATATACAAAGAAAACAAAGTTTTGTTTTTTTGTAGTATTGACAAATGCACCTTATTACTTTACTCATTCATTCACTGACTCATTCACTAATTCACTGACTCATTCATTCATTCATTCATTCATTCATTTAATGATGAGCATGATTTAGAAGGGAATTTTCCAAAATTTTAGTATCTGGGGCATGTAATTACTAGATATGTTCTACTGTATCTATCATTACAAATATTCGGAATTCAGAATTTTGGTTCCACCTGGAGCTCTTGGTCCATCGGACAGAATTAAATCACGTGTTCAACAACAGATGGACGGGGAGTCCCCCGGGGTGCAGACAACCAATTACACAGCAGGGGTCAATTAATTCTCCCGGCTCCTACATTACTGCTAATAGCTGTGTCCAGCAAAGACCGCGTGCGTCCCAACCCTACAGCAACCCTCATGACTTCAACTCCTACGTAGCCTACTCTGTTTTATTTCCAAACATCGTTTCGGTTACAGTGACCCCCCCAGCGGTATACAAGCCTTTTATATAGCGTAGTAGGGTGAGAAGTAATAATGGCAATTGTAATTATACTGACACGATGGGCTAATAGTAATAATAAAAAGTATAATAATAAAAAAATATGATAACAAATATTCAATAATGAATAGACATAAATTAAATTACTAATAAAATCAGGTAAACTGGTGTAACAAAATGCCAGAATGCTTTTATTTAATCACTGATAATTGCAATTATCCTACAGAAAATAAGTTTTTTTTATCATGTTCCGAGTTAAGCTTCAGATCGATTCATTCAGCAGGGCTTACGGAAGAACAAAGATCTGGTTAGATAAGCATATGTCGGTAGTGTTATTTGTCAAAGCTACCTCTATTACAACTTTCAAAGCTGTATATGAACACTGTAAAACAATATGTTGCCACGAGAACTGATTTGCATTTGACAAATTCTTTTTAATATCTTACCATAAAATGGGCGTTATTCTGGTACCGGTCAACCGATTTGGTCCGAAATCAATAGGCATTTGACAAATTATGTTTAATATCTTACCATAAAATGGGCGTTACTCTGGTACCGGTCAACCGATTTGGTCCGAAATCAATAGGCTTCTTCCCATAGACATTATGCATGCGTATACAAAGTTTGATGAAAATCCCATAAAGTGTATTTGAGTTATCGCGCGTACAGACACACGGACAGACGGACGGACAGACATTTTCCCGTCCCCAACACAATCTCATAAAATACCTTTCTGGCACTGTATTAAATTTCTTCACGAGGATACATCTAGCATAAAGAAATTAACAAATAATAGCTTATCAAAGGAATATCCAAAAACATGATAATTATGCAGTGTCTTCATAAATAGGCAACGGTTTATAATAATCAGGCGATAACAATATTTTTAAGCCACTAGATTCATGAGATCCTACATTTAAAATAAAAACGACATAATGAAACAGTGCAATTGAAAAAACAATTTTCTACTTATTTGAAAGCTGTCGATTCGTGAGTCAACTGGGATTCGAAAAGCCTCTCTTCATCGGACTTAAAATAAAGCGCCCTAGACGCCAAGAACATTGTGAAATATAAAATCGTTAATGGTCGTTTATAATATTAATTGTTAAGAATGTGCATGTATATTCTCTTATATTTAAAAACATAAGTATTTAACCGTTACTTTTGAGTAAGGGTAAGCAGAAATAAATTACTAAAATACAAAATATATACAAAGAACGGAAGACAGAAAAAAATGAGTTGAAGGATATGATTTTTATATTCTTCTTGTATAATGCTGCATTTGCATACGAACACAGCGCTTTCTGGCCCACATCATTTTCCTGTGGAAGGGTGTCTACTGCTAACAGAGAGGAAGTAATCTGTATATAAATTATATTGCAATTTTAAAAACAATTAGCACTATCGTGTAAACAGCTAGACTGATGCCATCTCTTGATCCCATGGACAAGCTAATAACTGAAACTTGAAAATAAAAGTCGAGCGAGAGTAGATTAACCTAAGTATTCTAGCATATTCCAGGAAAGAGTCAAAGTGTGTTGTCTAGAGTGATTTGTAGTCGCCGCCTAGAGAAATGGACTTGTGTCCCACACAGCATTCATCACTACTCACAACACGTCTGTCTGTTGGCCTTCTGTGTTTACCAACAAGTAGTCCCTGCAACAGCGGTGCAAGTACATCGATCTCTTATTGATTGTTTAACAATGAGCCTCTATACAGAATGTAGGTTAATAGGGTCACTGAACCACGACAACATTCGTCCATGGTCCCCGATACGGTAGCTATCTATAGAACAGGTGTGAAGAATATTTTGGGCAAGGACTATCAAGGTAGGTAGGCTCATAAAGGCTAGAATGGTATTGCGTATTTGCATTAAGCTTAATAAACAGTTGTGTACATGTCATCACGTAGAATTTCCAACGTGAGTCAGAATTGCAATGTGTGGGACTAAATAAACGCTTTTTTAGTACACGCTCGGCAAAGTGGCTGTTTCTCGAACTGCTAACACGCCGGAAAGTAGCACTTTACCGTACTAGTACACGGTAAAGTTGCCATGGTAACTCCTAGCGGACATAGTTCCAACTGTGGCTCAGAGATGTCTCTACAGTGTCTCCCAGTGTAAGTTCAACTTTATATGTCAAGGGGTTTATTGTTCATTTTCTATTAACAAGCATAGTAAATCTTATCATTTAGAAGTCTTTAGATTTAAGAAATAAATTAGATAATAAATAAATTCGATAAACTTTTAATTTTTATAACTTTGGGTGGACTCGAACGCACGAAGTTTGCATTCCTGCAACATAGCTTTAGTCCGCTACGGAAGCTAGTTCAGATTTGCCTCTTGTACGATTGCTTCGTTTAACAAGGTATAATAATTTTCGTTGCAGAAAAATATGATAAAAATGACGTGTAATTTCAATTGAGGTAATTATATTTAGTTTAATTAATCAACATTATTATCTGATCAATGTCTTTAAACTTTTTTCTTAAGGAAAAGAAACAATCCACAGCAAGCTATGTTTATAAACATGCACTACCTATCTTTGCTTTCTGTAGGCAGAATCATTGAAAATGAGTGAAAACTGAGCACATTAGTAGTAAAATTACCGAGCTTTAACTAAAAAATACTGTATGCACCACGTACGCAAAAACTCTAGCGGACTCATCCAGTACTTCAGCCTCGGCCGCAATACTAGATTCGTCTGTTAAAGTCTTAATTTTCGTACTTGATACATAAGTAGCTACTAGTGGTGCGAATCTAGTTAAATAAATCAACTGAAGAAATATAATCTGATTTGGGGCAAATGGTTTCAAAAGTCGAGTTCCCCCTCCGTTACGTTATTCTACAAATATTATTACTTTTATTTATTAAACTGTCATAGTGTAGTGTTTGTTAAGTCTGAATTTAAGCTTAGCAAAGCTAATATTAAATATGGTTTTATATGAGTATACTCGTATTTCGTTCCTAAAAGTGTGCTGGTCAAGATTGTTATGCACATAAATTAAATACAGCAAATATTATAGATTTACAACAGTCACAATTTTATTTATTTATTTATTGAATATACAATTACTTAAACCCTATTCCACCCGGAGGTATATTAGGGTTATAGTTACAAGACAATATATTTGCAATATTACTACTTTTTATCCATAGGCTGGATGCAGGCCTTACTACTCTAAGAAAACAAGATAACTAATATATTATATTATAAAAGAAAACTATAACATCTTAAAAATAGAACACAAAAACTTTTGGAATTCTCTATAACAGCATTTTTTCCTAAAAATATCCAAGAGTGGTTTATCTAATTTCTTTTTACAATAATCTAAGTGTGTGTCCAATATTCTTCTTTTATGCTCTAGGACTGGGCAATGAAAAATTAAATGTTCAACAGTTTGTTGTTCAGTACATATACATTGATAACCGTTCTGTCTTTGGATCATGAAACGTTGAAAGTAAAAACCAAATTTGCCATGCCCAGACAGAAACTGAGTGAATATGAAGTCCGGTTTTACACTCGTACAGCGTAGGCGACACTCAACTGTTGGAAAGAAGATTTCTCTCGTAGTGGTCCCTTTGGAGCTGGACACCCAATGCTCATTCCAAGCAGTCCTAATATAATCTCTAAGTTTATTCTTAGCATAAGATAGGGGACACAATTTGTAGCTAAAATTTAAATTCGAGGTCGCAGCATTTTTTGCCAATTCATCAGCTCTTTCGTTCCCTAATGTGCCCATATGGCCTCGTACCCAGGATAAACAAACGTGTTTCTCGTATGATATTATCAACAGTCACAATTTAAAATTCAACAAAACGTAGTTTATAGGGCTGCTTAGCATGGCATTATTTTTTAGTTCCCAGAAATCAATTTTGTAGCATCAAGATCTTTGTGAAGTAGATTGAAATATCATAATGACCGAGCGAAACTAGGTCCTGTTTTTACTCGACCTTTCAGTATTTCAACCAAGCACGTAGTTACATTTTCTTCCAATTTGGTACAATGTTCCTTGAAGTCATTAAAACGATAACATTATAGGAGAAAAAGTCCTTTCACACTGGGAGGAGTGTCAGAGGAATTTTTCTCCTATAATATTCTCATGTAATGTCCAACAGAGACAATAATCTGTGTTTCATTAATGCATATATGTATCCATAATTAAAACGACGTTCGTGTAAGGGTTTTAATTTTTTTAATTCTGTTTCAAGATAGTGGCCAGTTCAATGGTTATGTTTCATTTAATGTTCAGCTTTTTTCAACGAATCTAGTCAAACGGTTCATGCTATAAAAATCTGAAAGTTTCTTCCATTCTCGAATGTTACATTGTCTACAACTTTGTTTCAGTACAATTTTGACATAACTCTAAAAGTTTACCGGTATTTCGTCTGTTTGTCAATTTGTGTCATACGCAGTCACGATCAAACGCGTTACTCGGTTTTCTGCCAATTTTCCATGAAAACTCTACCCGTCAATGTGATAGCGTTAAAATTATTTTTAAATTAGGTCTACTGAGGAAGAATTCAAAAAAATTGTTGTATTTTACGAGTGATGTTTTTAACATAAGGACAACGATATGTACTTTTTTAACGTAAACCATTAGTCTACGCTTATAAGTTATTTGTAATTATCGACTCTATATGGGCATGTATTAAGAAGTTTTCCCTTGCTGTTAAAACGTTCGAAAATGGCATAGCCTACGTGTAACGATTTGAATTAGTTTTCAAGATAAAAAACAGATCTTAGATTTTTTGGACGCGAAGTCTGCTATTACAGAACTACTAGTGTATGGCTTATGGACGACAGCTGCTACAACTAATTTTATTGCTTGCAGTAATTGCCATCCTTTAATCAATAACTACAATAATTATTGCTAAAGCAATAGTTGAATTATGATGAGCGGACGTTTGGAAGTTTAATGTTGTAAAAATAGATTTCCTTAATATTAGTGTTAATCTTTACGAAGTGTTAAACCACTCGTTAACCTTGAACTTGGGTTAACATCATCCAATTCACTAGGAAACGTTCGGCGGTGAATTTTATTACTCTGGGAAATTCTTTCTTCAGTGCTCTTCAGTACATTTACTTTCTGTTGATTTTTAAACTTGAAGATGGGCGAAACACAATCTGTATTCAAAATTCAGTCACTTATCCTATGTCTTTCAAATCTTATGTGATGCATTGTACTTTTGTTACCGTGTTATGTATTGTATGTGTTGTCTGAATAATGTTAGTAACTTTATGGTAACGAAATATTAAATTTTGAAAAGTAAAACACTCGCGACATTTAACATGTCTTTATTTCATTTTAAAACGTTTCTGATTATTTTTATTATGTTTGTTGTAAAAAGTCATCCAAGAGCAAATTATTCAATGATGTATTCTGCCTTTTAGTGATTAAGTTTATTGTTAAAGAAATAATAGTAGAGTACCGAATTACTCTCCACAGAATTGCCACATCGCAGATGACGAGTTAATGACCTGTCATTCGTACAAAACAAACCCACTAAGTGACGAAACACATTTTTTTATTTCTTTCTATGGAAGGAACAAGCTCATAAAATTAATAAGTTACAGTTATATTATTTCCACCCTGTATAAGTAGTAACCGACCGACCTGTAGAATTCATTTATTTTTAATAAACAATTACATGGTCACTAACCTCGCTCAACTTGTTCCATATACAATAAAACGTTGCATAAGGTCTCTCTACAGTCGTGCGGGTATTGATTAGACAAAAAAGGAAATTCCAAGAACGCTTTAATTTTAATTCCCTCTGTATTTTTAAGGGAAGACCGAAGTGTTGAGAGTGATTTTCTAAACTACTTTCCCTAAAGACTTGAAATTTTGCACTCTTAAATAAAATGTAAACAGAATATGAAGTAAAAAATGTCATTTTAATATCTCAGTATGTTTTTTGAGATATTAATTGATTTAATTATTATTTTTAATCAAAATTAAAATCTATCTCCTCAGATAGATATTATGAACCTGATATTTTTTATGTGCGATACTTTGATGCTTGCTTTACAAATTTACTGATGGACTTTTATATTGTTTAAAACAATAAATTACTCAGAGAAATTAAAAGTTAAAAAACTCAGGTATGATTATATTAAATACTTTTTTAAAAAAAAAGATCTAAGGCCTCAACAGAAAATCTGATTAGACATTTTATTACACACTTTTAAAGTACATTGCGAAGAAAAAATTCAGAGCTGTATATCTATTTTTGTGGGAAAAGATATATTGGAGGGTATATTTTTTGTGGCAAAATAACATGCAAATTGAAATCGAGAAAACAAGTTATTAAAGTTTGTATTTACTGGCAGTTGGAAGCGCAAATGAGGTCTGAAAATGGTGTCAGCAGTCCGTGTACCATGTGTCCAAACGGCATAAATTTTTGCACAGGTGTACTGTAAAAATAGGCTATGCTTGATATTTTTACACTAAAACCCAAAAATAGCATTTTTTTTACCAAAATGGCTAAATCAAGACTTCTTACCATCCCGTAACGAGTTTTCTTATGGACATTGCATTCAGCGGGCATTATAAATAATAAGGTGACTGACGCATGCTCCTTAGGAGTATCTAGATACTAGATTTATACATCTCTCATTGCACTACCCATAGGCTCAGCTCAAGGCTTTATTAGCCACTCTATACAGCTATTATTTCCGTGGTACCTAGTTACAAGGTTCTGGTAATTTATTACATACTCTCAACATTACTTGGAAATATATAAGTATTCATGAACCACAGATGATTGTCTTTGTTAGACATTACATGAGAATACTACGGGATAAAAATTCCTCCGACACTGGGACTTGAACCCAGGACCTTTGGCTATTCGCGCCAATGCTCTACCAACTGAGTTAAGCCGGATGGAACCTTTCTCCCATGACTGATTGCCCTTAATGGTCTACCTCACTGACAGACAATTTATGTTATATGCAGTACTGTATATACAGTATATATATGCAGTATATATACTTATATATATCCATCTTGAATGTTAACTGAACAATAACAGTGGGAGCCCGGTCATAAAAATCACTAATTAGTGTGCCTCACAGTACTGCATATGACATAAATTGTCTGTCAGTGAGGTAGACCATTAAGGGCAATCAGTCATTGGAGAGAGAGGTTCCATCTGGCGCTGAGAATTGAACTCGGCTTAGCTCAGTAGGTAGAGCATTGGCGCGAAGAGCCAAAGGTCCTGGGTTCAAGTCCCATTGTCGGAGGAATTTTTCTCCTATAATATTCTCATTACATGGAATTCTAAACAAAAAATGTAAACAGAATCAGTAAACCAAATCACGCGAGCCACATATGTCACGCCGTTCACTGTTAGCGCACTCTAGTGAATCCACTTAATAGCGAACACTTACTTTAGTATGCTGTCTCGCCTTTTAAGGTGCGATCATTTTCGTATACTGCTTTGAATATGTGCTGTGTTAATGATGCTATAAAGCAGCCCTAGTCAGTACGCCGATACAGTGACCGTCATTTAACCCGTCCCATATTAGGAGCATGTTATTACAAGCACTTCACAATTCTTATTGAATAGTATTCAACACTTGCGTATACAGTAGGGGTACATAACCAATTTCCGGCATAACAATATATGATACGATAAAACTGAACAAAACCGAATACAGTTTTTTTTAAATATTTAAAGTGCTTTTTCATACTTACAAATTAGTTATAGGGACTAAATATAATTCAAAATGTTTGAGAGACGAGTAAGGTGATTATTAGGGGTCGGATATTTATGGCCTAAAAAAGTGGAAAATATGACTGCAAATCTGTCCTTAAAAATGATTAAATATGATCCAAAAATTCGAAATATGGCCTAGTAAAACAACGTATTTTCAAAAAATAAATGTTCCAATTTTAAAAGTTTAAAGACACTAGAGTCCTGCATCACGTAAATTCAATATTTTTTAAAAATTTTGGTGATTTACAATTTTACTTGTATGAACTTCTATTTTTAAATAATTTTCTCCTGTTTGCTCACTTCATCAGCTCCAAATAATATTTTATGGACTTTGCGTTTCTCTATAGAATATGAACAATGGCTACTATTAATTTGGCAAAAACATTAAATTAATTAAATAGATTTCAAATTTAACTCCACCATGTAGAGTACCGTATACACTGTATAATTGTGCTTCTATAGCGAATTTATAACTGAAATATTAGACTACTTTAAATTACAGATATGGCAAAAATATGACCAAAACCACAAAAATGACCAACTTATGACATTATATGCAAAATAAAAACGGTCAGATTAGAATAAGGAGCGTGCAATTAGTGTTTAATTTGTGTTTGCGGTGAGAATGGAGGTCAGGATAAGAATATGACATGTCATAAACATCCGAAGCCTAGTGATTATTTGTAAAAATCTTTATTATTTAATATGTGGACATAAACTCAGTCCTAGTGCTCCTTGAGTGGATTAAATTAGTTACTGGGACGATTGCAAGAAAAAGGAATAAAGAAATGCAACAAAAATTATAATGCAATAATGCAATAAAAATTTAAGATAAATCACCAAAATAAGCAAAAACAAATCACACGATAATAAAATAAATTATTAGTTTCGTAGAATTCTTATAGTCCACCGCTGTGGCGTAGGGGATGCGTTCGCTCCTCTCATGCGGTGGGCCCGGGTTCGAATCCCCGGGACAAGTTACCTAGGTGGGGTTTTTTCTCACCTGTGAGACAAAATATTGTTCTATGTGTTCGTGTTTTCTCGGAGGTGGCCCCGGCATTGGGCTGATCACTCAACCGGGGAGGCCCTCCATGTCCTTATCTGGTCAAAAAAGTATGTATGTTATCCATAGATAATCCCTCTCCCGGCAGGTTGTGGCCCTGTAAGGCCCGGGCGGCTTTGGTCGCTTAAATGTACCTAAAAGGGAGAGGTAAAACTAAGGTAAAGAAGAAGAAGTAATCTTGTATTATTGACGGCTATTACAGAATGTAACAGAGCCTATCCACAGATTTTGTGTGAAGCTCCTCCATTCGTCAGTGAAAAACTATTTGTAAAGTGAAAATGTTCTTTCGACGTTCATCTTCAATATCTGTTTTTCACCGCAAGGTTTTTTTAGAAATCTGACTGATAACCCGGATATTTCAGTACTTATTTTAGCCTACAAGGATATAACATGAAAACCTCGTTATCTGAGTGTTTATGAATTTTGATTGACCGCGTTATAAGAGACCTAACGGTTCAACCTATACCGATATTGAAATTATCCAACATATTTTACATCAGAATTTCCCTTTCATCAAAGTCAGGGTCCAATGACAAATTATTAAATAAAATCAAATACTTGTCAAGCAGGGTATATTTTAACTCCGCGCATCTTTTTGCGTGTTACTCTTTATGAACAGTGCAGTACCAACTCATTCTGTATTTGAAGGATTCTTATTTGACAATGAAGCAAAGATTGGAAACAGTGTTTCGAATTCCTTAAGAACATGAATATTTTATGCAAAACTATTTTACATGATTTTTCATAGGCCTGGTATTGCCGCAATACATTTGTAAAAAACGAATAACGTTTGTTTACGTAACTATAAGCCTATTCGAAGATCTTTATCTAACTGTCTCATATACGCTACGATAATATCAGGGAATATATTTTTATGATGAAAATTACACTAAAATACTTCTTGGTTTTAATTTCACGACAGTCAATGACCTCTCCTTTTATTACTCTATGGTTACATCACATAACCCTCAATTATAGGTCACAAACAAAAAAATTCATTTCCTTTCCTTATTGGGAATAAAGCACTAAATCTACCTTATTACAAAATACTTATGTGTATCATTAAGGGACAAATTGCATAGACTACACTATCTCTCTATCGATTACACGATATTGTCGTTTTAATCCTGCAATTTAAATAAACTGTAACCACAACTCATATTTTGTTGTAGCGAGTCATAGTGGGGAATAGGGATTTCCAAAAAATTACCTTATTCTAAGAGTTCAACAAGGAAATTAGATGGTATTGTATGTACCGTCTATCTAATTACCCGGATTCCCACTTTCTTCTTTTTTACGTATTTCTTTCCTACTTTATCTTTATCATCCCCTCCTCTTCCTTTCCGTCCTACCTCACTGACCGGGAATCCACATTTCAAACATAACATAGTGATCCGATTATGGAATATGTTTTTAGTGGAAATTCCCTCACTTAACGTGCCGTGATAGAGTCGACAAAAATCAGATGACATATAAATCTGACTGCCGATAATCGATGAGCGAAAGAGAGAGAGAGAGAGAGAAAAAGAAAGAAAGAAAGAAAGAAAGAAAGAGGAAAAGAGAACAAGAGAAAGAGGAAAAGATAAAGAGAGAGAGAAATATAGAGAAAGAGAAAGAGAAAGAAAGAGAGAGACAGGAAGGGAGGGAGGGGGAGGGAGAGTGAGAGCGTGTACGAAAAGTGATTTTTTGTTTTCGCTGTTCGTAGGAAGACTTCGCGATACAACTCATTGGTCACAATAGAGTTTTAGAGCATTCAAACCAGTAATATGTCTTACTTCTGTGACCAAGTGTCCCAAATATACTACAGGTTAAAGAGCTCCATGCTCTGAAATAAAAAATTGAGGAAATTTTACAGTATTTGTACTTTCGATTTTATTTTAATATTTATTGTAATACGAACTTCCTTGTTCTTCTGAAACTTATTCACTTCATACCCCTTTAATGCAGTTTATTTTCACAGCTTATTAAAGAACCACGTCTCAAAACATTTGATTTCTCTTTTGCCGTTTTTCGACGGCTATATTTTGTTTATATAAAACCCTACGATCTAAATATTTACTTTTCAAGAAATGCTTCAATTTTTAAAATTATTATTTGGTACCAGCAGGCTTCTCTAAAAACTATGCTTGCGTTATCTTTTTTTTCTTGCTCTATCCATTCTTTGTGATTCATGATCTTGCTGCTAACGAATTATGTTTATGATCAAAGTTCCTTTTCTATATTTATTACGATCAAAGATTAATGGAACAAGGAAATTATTTTCTAACAGTATTTACTGTAGGAAGAGAGAAGTTTACTCGTTGCACAAGCTCGTAACGAAAATCTCTTCATTGTTTAGAAAACCGAGAAATTAAGTGCTTAGTCGCGGTTGCTTATTGCGTCTAAACTAGCTTAAACTGTAACACAGTATAATTAAATAAGAAAACATCTCCCAGCTCCACTTTAAAGTTGCAGTAAACTATAAACTTGTGCAAGCTACCACCTACAACAAACGATGTACTAATATTCTTTGAAGTACCAAGGAGTATGAATATTCTAGAGATAGGTGATAATGTCAGCTCGTTTTATAATATTGTTTATTGTTTGAATGTCACCCAATTAAAAAACAGAATGTTTAATCTGGTCTTATTCTCCGTTTCAAATTTGAAATGAATGTTTTTCATCCTGTAGACCTATTTTGTTTGATGGGAGGAAGGGTCTTTTCTGCTATCTTCTTATAGACCGCATCTAAACACCTCTATATTTAAGAGAACCACCTTAGCCTCTGATTCTACAAATCTGAAAACTTAATTCTAATTTTAAGGTGTAGCATATTTATATGTTTGTGTGATAAATTGGAGATGTTAGTATTCAGGAAATATAATAAAATTAACATCAACTTCTCTCGGCCATGCTGAGATGCCGTATGAAATGCTATATATACAAGATGTAAGTTCCCAATATGCATTTAGTGCCATCTTAGATTGATCCTATAACTTTAACAGAAGTGTACAATTGACTGCATATTAGTTGCGGATAGATCCACTGTAGGCGCTGTAATAAACATACGAGTAGCGGATATACGGCTTAACGAAACCCATTTGATATCTACTAGCCAGTTTTTTTCTGATGGCTGTTTATGTTGAGTTTGAAGTGACTATTCATTATGCTGTTCTCGCTATTTGGCTAACTACATATTTGAAAGCATGTCATTTCCACGTCGGCCAGACCTAGTGTCCAAATTCAATCTTTGGGGCTTGTAAAAAATGTTATCCATGGGACATTTCTTACCTGTTATAGACATTATCTGGGATTCCTTTCCGCTCACCTGGCAAGATAGACGATTCTTTCGATTACCATTCAACCAAAACGACGATGCTGCACGTCAGTTTTGAGATTATGTGTTAGAATACTAATACGTTGGTATCACGCTACGACAAATGTCTCAATCGTAGCAGCGGCTGTGTAGAGAAGTAGATGGAAGGTGTATGTAAATGTTCCAAATAAAACAGTTTTGATTTTCACTGTGGTTTTCATGTCGCGACCGATCGAACCTTGAAAAAAAAATATAGCCCTCGTATTTTCGTGTTTGGTCCGCAACTTAATATATAGGCCTACACACGTAGGCTACAATTGTTAGTCACGAACGTAAGTAGGTATAATTGGTGTATTTTTTTGGAATCTTGCATTCAGCCATCGTTAATAATTATTGAATGTAGTGTTTTCAGTAGTACCAACAATCGTGACACCAACGTAGGTAACATGAAAAGCGAAATATCAGAATAGTCATTTCAGTAGATAAATTAAGGCTGTCGCTATATTTCGCTTAATCATCTGTTTCAAAATGTGAGACAGTTCTATTAAATTTAAATGGGAACGATAATTGAAAATAGTAAGAATAAATACATCATAAAAATAAATTTCATTTAAATAGCATGTTTCGAAATATGAAATGGTTTTCTTCAAGCATGCATAGCACTTGGAATTTATAAATGTAGAATACGAATTATGTTTCAGTGAACGAATTATATTCTTATTACTATTACTTGATGTTTTATTTTTAATACATAAGGTATTTCCCAATTTCATACTTACAAAAGATGTGGAAATAGGATATCCAATCACTCTACAAAATATGCTTATTCACCTATAGCAAACCAGTGTATTATTTTGCAAGGCTTGAAGCTTAAAACATTCATGGAATTTGTTCATATCACATGTACGGATTGCTTTGAAACTCAAAATAAATAATGTCACTTCAATGTACAGCGTTTGTATGCAATCGTAATCTCTGTAATGAATAGTCTGGTAGCTAGGCTATGTGTCTTTCACTTTATCAGTCTACTGTCAAGTTTCTTAGCGGACAATTTTAACAGGTTTTTATCTACGTTCGGAAGCGAGCATGACAGAAACCAGACATAATAATCAGTACATGAAAATGACGATTTAAGTCAAGCCTACATGCATTAATTCTTTGACTGCAACTCTATTGTCAGTGATTAGTTATTTTACCTAACAATGGAAATTTGATCTTTTGAAAAAGTGTTAATTGTATTAGCACCTCCTTTGTATATAATTCCATAATTTTACGTTACTTGTAATTTAATATGTACTCAACACACGACGTTGTCTATAGCTGTAAAAGCTCAAAAACAATAAAATTCTATTCTATACTATTCTATTGTAAAAAAAAAATTCCTCAATTTCCAAACAATCATTCTCGATTTTTACCACACGCTAAGGTAAAGGTTTTATCACTACATGCAAATTTTCATGATGTTACTTCAAACAGTTTTGGAGTAATTAATTGGGATTTTTCAATTGACCTAATACTTCTGGTGGCACTATGGCCCTGGGGTCAACTTAGCCTCCAACAGAAATGAGATCCAGGAGCAATCCTAGGGTATAGGCGCCCGGTGCTTAAGAATGATAAAGTCACTACCTTCACGTTCGAATGTTTGAAATCTCCTGTACCTCCTGGAACCCTTAAGGCCGACACGGCTTGTAGCCTATAGGGAAAACAATTTTTTATTGTTTTAATACAATATCACTAGCCAATAGTTCTTACCATTCTGCACACAATTGTCTTCAGCTCGACATGGGCTTTCAATAGGAAATGTTTCCTATGAGTGCACCTAACATAAAGTGCAAACTGTTAAAATTTCAAAATTGTTAGTACACTATTCATATGTAGGCGCTTAAACTGCGTAAAGCTAGAACATTAAGTTATGACATTATTATTATTATTATTATTATTATTATTATTATTATTATTATTATTATTATTACCATTATTGTTGTTACTATTATTCTTAGTAATACCACTATTGTTGTTAATATCAAAAAATTTAACTTTATTCTACCCTAAGATATAAGGTACTAAGATTATAATATTATTTATAAACTAAAGCAATATAATTAATATTTTAGTGTATGTAATGACTGACAGTGAAAGCTTATAGTTATTTACAAACATCTAGGCTTAGGCCTAAACATTCTTAATACTAATGAAAGATATGAATATAGTGTACTAAACAGTTAACAAAATAAAGTTATAATTATTTACAAACATATAATATTTTTTTAATATACTAGGCATGTAAAGAGTATGAAATGGCTAACAACAGCGATAAGTATTCAGATTTTTTCAACAGAAATTGGATATGATTTTATGTTTAGAAATATTATTTAAATAGGAGATAAAGTATTTATATGATTTACGGTTCATAAAAAAATTGTGAGAGGTTTAGAAAATGTGGAGTCTGCAGATTCTAAAAATAATTAAAGTTCGTGCCTCTCACGATAAAATAACGCACAATCAAAAGTCCAGTAAAATTGTACAAATTAGTCAACTAAGACTTTTGTAATCATTATAACAGAGCAAAACTTACATTTCAGGTTTCAACTTTGTGCTTTCTTCAGTAGTAAATTATGGCACTTACCTGAAAGAAAGGAAATGAATGTGAATCTTAAAGAAAATGCAAAGTATTTTAAACATATGGTCCTAACACAATAAATTTAAATGTTCATTTTAAAAACAAGGTTAATTGAAATATTTAAAGCAAGTACAGTACTGGTTGAGGTAGGTTCCTTGAAGAACTGGTCCAAATTTTTAAAACTAATTTTACTTCAAAAGAGAATAAACATTTGTTTAAAAAACTAATCGACTATCCTACGAAATTTTTGTGCTCTGAACTCAAGGTTACGAAAATCGAACAACTTTATAAGATTCCATTTTATCTTAATTTATTTCCTTGAAACAGAATAAAGGAGAAACGCCATGTTTCGTTATGCGGTAGGAAATGCATGGCTAATACTGGGCAATTGCAGGTCTAAATTATGTTTTGAGACTTTATAACGCGGTACTCTTATTGCTGAGAATCCTGATTTTATAAAATATAGTGTCAACCAATTTAAAATTAAAATACTATTAAATATTGATAATCAAATCTTTTTTAAATTATTGCCTTTCATTTGTACAATTTTTTCCGCTTACCTATTTATATTCCTAAAGATATTTGTAAAATGGATTCCTTTTTGAACTTCCTAATTTTACATTTCTTTTGTAAAAATTGCTTAATTGATTTAGTTCGTATATTAATTTGGTTTATATATTTGTGTAATTTTCTCTGTCCTCTCTTGTTAGGTATGCTAATTGCAGCTCCTAAACAATGTTTGCTCATCTGTAGTTTTTTAAAATTTTGTTATATATAATTGTTGTATGTGTGATAGTGAAGGAAGATAATATTTGACCTTTAAATTCGCGAGAATAGATTTCTGATACGGTTTATAAATCCGGGTAGGACAAATGGCAACGATCCCACCATGCCCATCGCGTCAGCTGATTGTCGTAGTTCTCTTCTACAAGAGATGGCAGGTAACGGCGTCGGTCAAATCGAATCTACCTTATGGTTGTTTTCTTGAAGGCATCGGATTATGATAACACGAACTGAAGTAGTTTTAGTATAATATAAAAATTAGCACGAACAGAATTGATTTTATTTTAAATACAGGCTATTTATTATGCAGTTTTCAGCTCCAATTCTCAAGGTCTCAAGATCTTTTCGTGTTCGATAGTAATCGATACCACACCGACGTCGAAATGAGTGACATTATGATACCGTTACTTCACACGTAATAAGCGTTGGGGAAGGGAATCATATATAGAAAGATGGGATTGGTAGATAGAGCAGCAATGGCATGGGTACGCCTGGGAAGATGGGAATCTAAGAGAATTTCGGATGAGAGAGGGGTGAGAATCTGCCCAATGTGCAGAGAAAATGAAACCTGGGTTCATATCTTGGCGGGATGTGGAGTTACAGAGCGCTGGAGAGTTATGATGCTACCAGACAAATTTTTAAACTCGCAAAGAAGTAGAAAGGCATGTCTAAATATATTACTGGATGAGAACAATTGGCATGGGTTATGTAAATTTCTGCAGAAAGATGTATGAGAGAAAGCGTAGATTTAGAGAATTAAGGAAATCTGAGTGTTTTTTGTTTGTTTTAATAATGTCTATGTGTCTAGGAAATTTGTACTACTTGGGGATGGGGGGGGTTACGTCTGTGGATACTCGTAGTTATGTACAAATAATAGAATACAATTTTTTAATTGAGTATTTTTACGGTGTAATAATTTAAGTGTATGAAGTGAGCACGTATGGTCGACACCGACCCGTGCGCCGGTTAATGTTAGTAATGTGGTTTGTATGTAAGAATTTTTGTGACAAATAAATACACTACTACCGTATTATATTATGGTCGAACAAAAAAGATTTTAGCAAGTTATCGCCTGAATAGTGGCAATAGGAGGTACACAGTAGCCCGCTCATTGATACTCCTGTAATAAACAAAGGCTAACGTACGAAGACAGAAGGCGGCTGTTTTCCCTGGGAAACAAGCAATGGAATGATGGTAGTTAACTCATAACAGCATGAGGCAAGGATTGAACTTGATGTTATGTATTCCTGCTACAAATTACATTTCTATGACTCGCCAGGAGGCCTAGGCGGTCCCAAGGACCTCCCGCCTGAGATACAAGTCTGTAATACAAAGCAAGTGATGACGTACTATGTTTTCCGGTGACTTTAAATAATTTCCATTAACTCCTTATAGCGATGTTGTGTACACTGTTCCACAAACACCATAAACTCTTTCACTAATAACACCCTAGATTCACTAAGTAATATGCAATAGTAGAGAAGAAGTGAAAATATTGCGGGATTATTATAGTCTATATTTTATTTATGGTCCAGAAGGATCCTAGCCCTATTTTACCGTGAAGTACGTTAGGGATGTAATTATTTACAAATGTCTTAAAAAATAATTTATAATGAAAAATAAATTATATACATACCTTAAACAGGAGATGGCCTACAAACTAATCTAATCATATTATAGAGTATTTGTATAATTTTAATGAAGTTTGCCTCTGAATTTAACTTTAAGGATATTTCAAGAAAGACATAACACATTGTTCTTGAAAATTTAGACTTTATGGAAACCAAAGTTTACAGGAAAAACAAAAAGATTTAGTAATCCAAGCACAATAGCCGGGAAAGAATCCACACAATTTAATGGCATAGCACATAGAACCTTGAAACAATATTGTTCCGTCAAGTGCATTTTTCTTTAGCTATAAAGGTCTCATTTATTAATGCAATTTGCACATAGCCTACCGGGTAGGAACATAGGAGGAGGCCTGTCAGGGAAACGACAAGATGTTAGCAATTATACGAGTCTTCGCGACAGTGAGTATAGGTTCAATAAATATTTGTAAATGTTATCTATTACGTTGCTAAAATATTGTTCCTTTTAAAGTTAAAGTAAATGTGAGAAGTCATCCAGAAGATCAAAGACATCTTTTTCTATAGGCCTAACTGCCCATGAGTCACTTAGAACGCTTTAATTTTGATTATCTCGGAGCACACCAAGTTTGAAAGCCGCAAGTGGAGGTGCATTAATCAGTGATGATGACTTCCTTAACCTTGCCTCTATACAGCTAGCTAGGATACAAGCAAAGCCAATTTATACACTCCAGTATACATTAGCGATGCATATTTCAGCTTTTGGCAGCCGCTATGCTTCCAAAATGCTTTTCGTAGACGGGTACAAGTTACCAAACCATTCAAACCGGTTGGAGATGTGCAGGAATTCTGAATTCGGAATTGTGCAAATTAATTTTTAGAAACAGCAGCACATATCAAATTGCAAGCGCTTATTTTAATGTAAATCCAATCTTCTTTTCAACTGTCTATTCGGCTTCTACATTTTACTTTTTAATTTCTTATTTTACTAAAGGTTCGTGAAACAGCATCGCACATACAACATATATATTCTGTGGCATACAACAACAATTCCACTTGTGATATTCAGGATTAGACTTTTTAGGTGCAATTTCCTGGAAAAAAGGAAAGGAATAGCTGCTAAAAATAAGGCAAAATAGGGGTCAGAAAGGTGCTATTAAATTCGTTGCGTAAAAATATTTTAGCAGAAAAATTCTTCTAGCTGGTGTTGATGTTTTGCCCTCATAAAAAGTAATAGCATAATCAATGTAATTTATTAGTTTAACCTTCCATCTAATGGCTTATTATAAAAATAATTCATTAATCTAATATAATGAATTTCCTTTGGTTTGTATGAGTATGTATTTAATGCTGTTTGTTCGATTGTACATGATTGTTTTATTTAGCCTATTTCAAGGTAAATAATCGAGTACTTTAAAGAAATAAATGCCTAGAGTACATAATATATAGCTCATACTAGTTATTTATAAGTGTTAAACGAGCCAAGATATAATGTAAGAAAGTTTTTAAGAACTAAGAAACAACTCCCATTAAAGAAAACTGTCTTAATTTGTACTAAGTGGCAATGGTTCAAAAAAGTTAAAAAGGTCATATTTTTAAAATAATAGATAAGAATGACTATGTACCTAGTTACTCTCTCTAAGAAAAATGAACAAATTCGCGAAAAGCAGTATTCTGAATGCGTTTGCTATTTCTCTTCATTCTACTATAATAAATTGCGTTTGTAACCTCAACTTTATTTAAACTTATGCTCAAAGGCAACATTATTTCACTTTCATTGCCCGTTAAGGAGGTCAGATTGTTATTTTGGCAGAGGTGACGATCCTAGAAAAGCAAGTGAGACTAAATTCCTAAGCGCATGCAAAAGTGATCAAAGAGGTATGCATTGTTAAATTTGATATTTCTCAAATACTATATTCAAATTTACGATATTTGCCGTCGAGACTTTTATGTTAGTGCTGTGTATTTAGAGTGCTAAAATACATATATGTTAGAAGTGAAGGGAAGGCATCACAATTACGTCATAATATAATTATGTAATTAGATAATAATGCGAGTGCTGTGTATTAGACATGATAAAATACATGTGTTAGAAGTGAAGTGAAACATTTAACAAGGATCAAAATATATAACTTCTCGTGTTTTTAGTGGTAGCCTATCCATAAGTAATTTCGGTCGCACTGATGATAACTGGCTCTTTATGGAAAACAAAGTAACCACTACTTTTAAAACTACTGATAATGTTCCAGCGAGGGCGGAAAAGGAACTTTCTTTTCAATTTTTCTGTGCGAAATGTTCGATTAAGTCTACCTCCAAAAATTATTGTAATTTATAGTCTTAATAATATATCTTAAGAAATGCCATTATACCTACGTTCGTTGCATAATGTACTCTTTCATGGAGGGCCACAATGTGCATTATTTTACAAAACTGAATAAAAATAACCTTAGAAACGTTGGAATAAATAATGAGTAAGAAAAAATAAAAATAGTTCAACAATGTCAACTTTTACAACAACAAAAATTGGTTGGCACTGTCTTCCTGACGACCCCTTCAATAATTGTAAATACTTGTTTATTGGTAAGGTGCATCTTTATTCTTATATACATGTTAAATACATTATCCATAGAATAAATCCAACGCACGGGCCTAGACGGCCGTTCGTGCTCTTACTATAACAAAGAAAGAAAAAGAGAGAGAAAAAATGTAACACTAATAATACAAAGCAATATAATACGAAAACTTATAATAAAGTGCTGCTTACTCGTTTATTACTTCCTCTGTCCGTAAAAGAACCATACGTAGAGGAAGCATTGTGTTCGACCCCAAAATTCAACGTTGAGTTTTTAAAATAAATACTGAGATCCCCTGAATCCAAAAATACCATTTTCAGAACCATTCTGTGTATGTGTGTCTGTGAACAGCCCAGCTCCAGAACGGAAAATCGTATGAAAACAAAATTTTGTATTAGGGATAAATAGGCTACCTTCTGAGGATGTCGCACGAAGATTGGCGCCGACTTTCTCTTATTTTAAGGAATTTTACATGAAGAAAATGTGGGTTTTCTCCATTTTCTCGAAAACGGCTCAAAGGTTTCGTTTAAATTTTGTACATGTAAATTTTGTATTCTTATAGGCTACTAACAGCTCAAACTTGTATTTCAAACATTTTACGGAAAAAAATTTCTGAGGGGTAGTTATAAGCTACTCATTGTTTGTAGAAACTCAATCTTGCCTGATGAACAATAAAGCTATGCATCAGGTTGAACAACTGAACACGCGCTCTTTGCAAAATGGTCTCGTATTCTATAGACCTATCAGAATGTGAAGTGATAAAGATGTATTGACCATGCTTAGAGTAAAGAAAATTATGGGAGAGCATTAATCATATTTTATTTGGGTTGTGTATCCTTCGGGGATTCGATACTATGTGGTAACGACTTCCTCTTCCTTTTTACAACTAATTTACTTGAAGAGAATGTCATACATAATATATTATACTAAGAGGCAAAGTTTTATTTGGGCAGAGGAAGTTATGCGAGTTTCAGATAAGATTTTTAAAATTGTAATTCCTTGTTTTGTTCGACCATACTATAATGCTTATTACATGTGAGGTAACGGTATCATAATGATATTCAGTTCGGTATAAATTTTTATTTTAACAGAGGTGTGGTATCGATTATTATTGAACACGGAACGATCTTGAAACCTTCAGAGCAGCAAATGAAACTGCTTATTTAAACAAGTAGGCCTACCGTATTTAAAACAAATAAATTCAGTTCGTCTGAATTTATAATTTTTTCGTATTTTAATGTGCGTTGTTTGACGTTAAAAGAAGCCTTGCGGCTGCATGCCTTGTAACCTGGCATCTATCGGAAAAGACGAGAACTATAGCAGCTGATGTTGAGAGTCATCTGCTTCATCAACTGCGAGGTAACTTAAAAACCCAAATCTTAAATAATGAATTATGGTCGATCAAAAACAGTCGTATGCAGCTTGCCTATAATGGTAATTAGGACACTCGTATAATAATTATGAAATGAGCAAAGCGAGTTTCATAAAAATCGCCCTCCTATCTTAATAAATACCATCATACGCTCATTGCATAATGTACCATTTTTCTAGTATGTTTTGTCATTGTGCAACCCTTAATTGAGGGAAGCCGATTGTGTACATCATAATTTAAATACATAAGTTAGTTATTATTAGTGTTGTATAAAATTTTAAAACCGAAGTAGGCTATACTTTAAAAGTTTTTATAATGTTTTCTTTTCTTTTTTACCAGCTAAAGTAAAGTGTGCAAATGGGAAACTATAACAGATTTCGCCAACGGCATTCTAAAATACAATTAGGTCTATTATCGTATTAAGTCTCGTCTTTGAAATCATTTTCTCAGTATTTAAGACGTATTTTTATTAAGCTAACAGGAGAAGGCGAGAAGTATGTATCATCCGACAACATTTGAAGTCATAAAGAAAATTAACGCGGCCGGAGGCTGAAGCCATAATATAATAATTTTGCTGTGAGTTTGCTTTATGAAGTTTAAATTCGCGTCACACCTGACTCTGCTCGCTAACTGGCAGCGCATCTGGTCCCCCTCCAACACAACCCCTCTCTGAATTTATGCATTCTATGACCATATTTGCATGTTAATTTTTATACTAAGTTCACAAGCTTTGACGTATTGCTTGTTGAATCAAATATCCTCTTCCGTCACCAATGACTTAGCGTTAGAGAAATAAAATGAACAGTTTTTGTACATGCACCATCACTAAATTCTGCACATTAATATGTTTTATAATATTTCTGAATCCCATGCAACGTGTATTTTGTCCAAAACACGTGAGAGGGGTAAATTATCAATTAATCAAGTGAGTAATTTATGTAACTGCATATTCATAATGTATCCTGGTTAACGTGCTATGAATCACGAAGGATATACATCAGTCAACAGCAGACTTGGGCAGATTCCAATTCAACATAGAATCACGTAAAATGCAAACCTGTACATCCTCTAAAAATTCTGGGGGACGCAAGGTCTAAAATATTTCTGCTTTCGGTGAACCTTAGTAAGAGTATACTTTGTCGAATGTTCACTTTCTCAGAGGGTGCTACAATTAAAAATATGATATTGTAGAATATTGAGTCTTTTGTGACCTTTGTATTGGGAAGGAAGCGAACCGATATGACCTTAATTCCGGAATTTGCCTGAATGAAACAGTGAAAACCACGGAAACCTCAGTCAGGATTTTTAGGCTCTGGATTGATCCTCGGATCTCCCGAAGGAAGCCATAGCCTCTAGCATCTAAACTATTCAACTCGATACAGGCTACTACAAAGAATTCTAATACAGTATAATGCACAATGCAAAGGGTACTTTGCTGCCAGAAGTACATCATAAGAAAAATCTAAATTTCGAGTTTAACTGACGGCACATAGGGTTCAGTGCACATCATCACTAATAAAGTTAAAAATAAAAATACGACTGGTATAAATTTAAGCAAAAAAATAAAGAATTATCACAATGGACAGGCCCATTGGTTTATTTCTAATGCCTTATTATGTAATGTTACGTTAATTTAAAATCATATTGCAATCATTTCCACATTTTATAACAAACCTATGACAAAATAAGCATAAGACTTAATAAAATTTCATTAAAACTTTATGTAAAAACAATAAAACTATAACAATAAATAAATCGTACCCGGTAAAAGAAAAAAAAATACAGTTCTATCTTCCCTTTACATGAACTCTATCATGAACTCAATAATGAATACTGGATTAATTGAAAGGATTAAAAGTATAATACTCCATCATATCATAGATCCGGGTATCAGCTCATTAACAAACGGCGGAAGGATACATCCACTATACTACCACAGTTCTGTGCGCCTCACATACAGACATTGCGTTTATCATTATTCACGGAGTTTGCGAGGGGTAAATAACCTCATAACTCACACCCCGTACAGTTCAGTATATCAGTTACTCTATTTCTGGAAACGATGATAAAGCTTTTGTTTAAACCATTGTAATTAGTATTGTAGCATAGATAGAGCTTGTCAAAACCAAATGTACTCCGCTGATGTACGTTCAATGTAGTGTGCAAGTGCGAATGATACATTACGTTATAGCTATATATTTCCGAATATAGGCCTACAGCATATTATTGAAAACGCCCATAGAGTAATGTATTCTAGCTTTAATGCGCCTAACGTTGCAGCCTATAGTATAACCAATATGAACTTAATTAGCCGAGGTTACTAGTACGAATGTATTTTTATTATATTACGTAGAGGAAAATTTGTCGTGGGTAGGAATCAAAGCTGGGTACGAAGTTAACAGGGACCTCTCAGTTCCCCAGTGACGTACCCAGTCCTAATGCCGGTTGCCGACCAAGAGCTAAGCTAAAATAACTTAGCTTAGCTCACATACAGTGCGGGATTTCATATGTAGTTGTGCCGACAAAACTACATATGAAATCCGGCACAACTATATATATGAAATCCCTCACTGTATGTGAGCTAAGCTAAGCTAAGTTATCTTAGCTCTTGATAGACAACCGGCATAAACCAGGTCGATAGCTTTTGTATGTCTTACCACTCTGCTAGATTATCTCTTCACTGGCATAATTATGTTCCTTCTTGTAGTATTATTATAACCAAGATTGATTACGAGTTGTTGGTTGGTATAGGCCTATGGTTATTTAACGACGGGGATGTACTGCAACTTAGGCCTGTGTGCCGGAATGTTGTCCCGCAGTAGTTCTTTTACATGCCAGTAAATCTATTGACATTGCCTGTCACATTTACGCACACATAAATGCCATCGTCCTGGGCGGGGATCGAACCCGCAACCTTCGGTGACGAATGGCAGCGCGATACTAACTGCGTCACCCAGGCCGACTGCTTACAAATGGTATTAGTAGGCAATGCATTCGGATTAAATTCAATAAGTAAAATGTATAGTTATTTTAAACGTTTAATTTCTGTAGGTGTAAGTCAACTGTTTTTAATTTGCACAGCGAAATGATACATTTATTTTTGAGTCAAAATATGTGGACATGGTGAGCGAAATAAGTGAAGAACTTTTGACATACTGAAGTATATATAGATCACATGTGAAGTTTTTATAAATACGTCTATAGACATTGATCTTTTAATCTGATGCAACGCTATTTTACAAACTGTGTACATTTTATATTTTAACTATTTAGACGACTGTTGAACAGGAGACTAACCTTTTTCTAAATTCGTTTCTAGACAATGACCTCTTATCCAGAGACAACTCTCATTTTAACAAATTGTATATATTTTATTTTTTACCTATTAAGACGCCAGTAACAGAAGACTTCTTTTTGCAGATCTCATAATATGCAAACACAGATTTTAAGCTTATGTGTTTGTATGATTTTAAATAATATGGGCATTCCTGTAATATGCAATTTACAACATAGGCCTATTTTTATATATTTATTACTGTTTTGAATATAAATTATGAATGATGATTATGTGATTATATGAATATTTTGATATATAATGCAATAAATGTTGTTGATATAAACAGTATTTCGTTTTCATCAAGAAATCCATAGTAAAAAAGACTATGAAAGTTAATAGTATATTGGTCGATTAATCAATTAGTCTATAGATTGAATTATAACTCAAACATTACTGGCATGAAATTTATCAATTCTACAATTAATTAACTAGTAAATTTGTGTCAGTTTCACTTTCAGCATATTTGCAAAATATAAGAATATGATGGATTAATTTTTTTTTTTTAATAGTGGAGAAATATCTCTTGGTAGAATCTTAACTATATTTTAAGAGTGTTTATTGTAGTGAGCTCACTGTTTATGTATTCAGAGCGCTATAAATAGAATGTAGGTGTCTAGAATATTAATTACCTTGCAAAACCAGCTGTGATAAAAGCTTATCAAGCATGCTAATTAAAATTCAAACCATAATCTTTCAGTGACCCTGACATTCTGTGATAGGCTATTTTTACTATTTTTACTTACTACGAACAGAGAGCATGAGTGAATGACAGTGCGAAGAGCGAGTGAGGAAAGTGAATTAGACAGAAAAAAAAACAAAGAGAATATGAAGAGATTAAGAGAGAGAAGAGAGAGATAGAGGAAATATAGAGAAAGAAAGAAGGAGATCGAGAGAAAAAGGGACAGAAATGTGAGGTAGAAGTAGAATATACGATTTACCTCTTGCATGTTATACCTTAAGACAAAAAAGTCCATCATTCACATCCAAACAACTCTAGTTATGTTATACACGTAAGTACTTATTATACTTTGCTAGCTAGTGGTTTCTTGTCGGCTAGCGTTACTACTAGAATTGGCATGACTGGAAAGTATTGTTCAGTTTTAATAAAATTTACATTTTTTTAATGAAGACTAAACAATTGTACGGATAACTAACTAGTTAGTCTAACAGTAATTTCCTTATTTTTTCGGTGAAGCAAACACGATATAAATTGTAAAATATATTAGCATATCCAATTTTTATAGACCTACAGATGTTGGCAGCCCTACCTTAAATTAAAATACAATTATAATACATTTTAAACACTTTTTTTTTTTTTTTTTTTTTACTACGGGCCCATTTTTCGTGTTAACTGTTTTCTATTCAGTCAAACATGTGTTTATAAATTATTGTGTTAGAAATTGAGTTTCATATATTTAAGGGATAAGCTCTTATATTAAAACCAATTTCAAGTACTAAAAGTGCACAAGATAAAAATTAATTAGTTAATCATATTCGGAATAGAAAATTACAAAAGAAATAATTTTAGAAATAGTGTAATTTAAGGTATATTGTGTCTGAACAAGATATGGAAAAACTAAAACAAAACTTTCAAAGAGAAAATATATCATAGTAAACTAAAAATTCATTTTTTTTTTAAAAATCCCTTTAGGCAGGCCTACAGGCGGAGGTAGATTTCGAAGTGTTTTTGGTTTAATTTATTGTCGCTGCATAGCACTCTTCTTCTTTAGCCTTGGCATGGTAAACCTACAGTAATAAGAACTGAATTCGGTAAAGAGGAAGAGCCTACAATCATTTGTTTTGACAACAAGAATAGGATATAATATTCTGGGAGGCCGTGCGCAAGATCAGCAATGAATAAAATTAGCAAAGCCGCTAAACAAGACAAAATTATGATATTATAATTTTTCTTTGAAGTGTTATTATTTTCAAACATTAAAATCTCGCGTCATATGAGAGCTATCAAGAAACTATTTATTGATTTGTAGAGTACTCATCAAGAGCTTTTCAACGATACCCCACAAGACGTGGTTTCAAAAGTTTCGAATTTTCATCCCCCACCCCCACCTCCACCCCCACCCTCACTCGAACCCCCGAATCGTTGGTGTCACTGTGAACTCCATAGGGAGTACTCTAATTTATTCAAACAAAGTTTCCCTCTATACTTCATAGGGGCCGAGATATAAAGTTTTCAAAATTTCAACCCCCTCCCCCGACCACCCCCTTGGGCCAATTTTGCCCATTAACGAACTTGTCCGAACTATTGGGCCTAGAAATAACATAATAAAATTTGGTTCAAATATCTTCAAAATTACGGCCGCTATCGTGTAAAGATATATATATATAAATATATATATATATATATATAAATATATATATATATAAATATATATATATATAAATATATATATATATAAATATATATATATAAATATATATATATAAATATATATATATATAAATATCACAAAATTTTTTTTTGAACGGGCGGTGGTTTCGTACTTAGGGGAGCATGAAACGTAAAGATATGAAAGAATTTTTCGAAAATCATAAAGTGGTATCCATTGCAATAGGTAGATTTTTCTTCGAAAATCTACCTAAAAAATATACGTAAAAAAGATATTAGCCTATGAATTTAGGTTTCTAACGTTACACATTTTATCACTTCGTTAATCCTTCACGTTCGGTAAAGTACCTTTCATGATTGCCTCCTACGTGTTTATTGCATGTCATTTACTACAAGGCACTATAGGTTTATTGAAGCAAACAATTGCCTTACTGTGAACTCAGATTTGAGACTGTTCTCAAAGTTTTCGAATGGGACTTACATTCTGGGTAGGCTGACCATACGTAATGTTTTGAACGAGACAGTACCGTTATTTTCGTGTTTTCGGCCGTCTCGTCGTTTTAATGAAAATGTCAATTTTGTATCGTTTTTAATCGAAATCAATAATAAAATAAGTGTAGTTCATTATTACCCTATAATGATAGGCTATATCAATGTCATGATTACTGTAAAATGAATAACCACTTAGTCGGATTGTTTTGATACTAAGTATCGATATCTGCAGCGATTTATTCACAGAAAATATCATATTGTGTGATATAGTGAATGGCGTACTTAGATAGGAAAATTATTTTACTGTGAGATCGTACAGACCTAACCTTTGCACAGCGTGCGCTTTTAAACTATTATTTATTTATTTCATACTTCATACTTCATCTGGCGAACAGAATATTGGGATGGTAAAAATGGGGCGGGGCAATGCGATACGCAGTATTTCTGAAAATGTTTCATTAAATTAACATATTAAACTTACGATTATTCTTCTGTGAGAATAGAACCCATACAAAAATTAAGTATATGAACAAGAGGACTGAATTTCATCACTACTATATTACAAATATTCACGTTATTAACATAAATATTTATCTGAAGAAGCAGAGAAAAGAATTAAGGAATAAATTTCCCTTTTCAGTTTTCAATAGAGTTGAGTTTTCGTACAACTCAAATACAAATATTATTACGTGGATAACATATTCAGTGCACTTTGGCAAATTCTAGGCAAGTGTCTTACTATAGGCTTGTGTATGTTTTGTAGGGTGACAAAGTCAAGGCCCAGCATTGGTGATCTGTCAGTGCGATGATGTAATTCTGCAGAACTAATAAGTTAAGCCAGGGACTTAATCACAAAACGCCAATTAGCATTAGTTTTGTTGTATTTTTCTTTTCTTTTCTTGAAACAGGACATTTTGTGAAAATAATAGATTATAATAGTATAATTGTAGTAGTAACAAGTCAAGAAAATAAATAAATTTGCTGATTTGCATTTGCACAGTTATATCCTTCCACCATTCGTTCATATAAATTACAATTATTCACCAAAACACAAGGTTCTTCACTTTAAAGTTAACTACTAAAAATGCAGCCTCGATGAAAGTCAGAGATGGGAGTGTTTCTTGGAAATTGTCAAGCAAGTTGTTTAAGAACTAACGAGTTAATTCCAAAAAACTCCATGTAATTTCACTTCTGTTTGCGGAGACGAGGAATCTGTGCTACAATCTGTGTTTCGACTAGAAATGTAATTACATTGTATGTTCCTTCGGAATTATTTCCGAGCCGTTAAAATTAATTATTTTAGAAGCGCCTTCCATACATGCTAATTCTTCCTGTTTGTTATTCGTCACTTAAATGCATTAACTTTAACACAGACTACGCTCAGAAGACATTCACGTACTGAACAGTCAACAGCACAAAGAAAGATTCCAAATTAATTACAGAAACATACCAATATTCATCTGTGAGTAAACTTATATCTTAAAGAAACCCTCTTCATAGTTAAAACACTTAAGGTCTATATGGTATACTCTGAATCGTAATGAGTCCTACTTCCATCTTGATTAAATTGTGTTGCGAAGATAGTTATAAGTACTACAAATATAAAAAATTTGCCATCTTGATAAGAACAAAAGTCTCTAGTTATTTTTGGGGCTCAGGATTATAATTTTTTAATGGTTATTTACTTTAACATTGGAAGAATATTTTGTTTATGTAGGTAATACAGTTTTTCAGTATATTGTATAGTGTAGGAAAATTGTATTAGACAATTATATAAAATATAATGCACAATTCTACACAGATTGATATTTAATTATCTTCCTTTATTATTTAAAACACTCAGAATGATATTTCCCAGGAGACTTTTTCCACGGTATAGTGACATGCAGTGGCCCGCCCGTTCACCAGAACTAGAGCGCCAAACATTTTCTTGTGGGGATATGTTAAAAGCAAGGTGTACAAAACTCATCCAGCAAACATCTTGAAACTAAAGGAAAGCATTCGCATGATTTTAGAGGACATTTCTAATAACATTTCTTCCGAAAGTAACGCATTCCCTTCCCACCAGGATGGAACAATGCAGAGGGAATCAGAGTGGACATCTCATGGGCATTATTTTCCACAAGTTAATCGTATCATGTGAAACTCCGTGCAATTGTGTACCTTCTAAATTATTTGAATGCATCTTTGACCCAGCATACAGCGGTCAGATTACTTCAAAAGCCGTCAGGTGTTTATGCCCCACATTTTTTACTGGCATAGCGGAAGAGAAGGCCAAATGGCCTTAGCTCTGCCAGGATAAACAAACTAATTATTTTTATTTATTATTATTATTAAAATTTTGTTAGAAATTACTGAACTTTTATACAAATGTTATTGTAATAGAGTTGTTGTGTTGGTGGAGTTTAACCTCAGAAATGAGGAAATCGCTCAATAAATAAAACATTATTATTATTATTATTATCATTATTATTATTATATATCTAACCAACCTCAATGTTGACGGATACTCGAATTAGAGAAGGAATAACGAAACATTTAATTACTACGATACATGGAGGGCTTTGAAGGATAGTCAGGCATAGCCTATTAGTAGGCTATATGCATATTTTCTTTGTAAGGAAACATTGTTCAATAATGATGTTATTCAGTTAATTTTATTCGTGTTCTCTCCCCGCGACAACAGACAGATAAACGAGAATAAAAGTGAATAAAATATCCAAGTAAATTCACCTAACATTTTCCCTGCGTTCTATGATCAAGATAAGGCGACGCGACGATCTTAGAACAAATGCGAAATCGGTTCTTGGACCGGAAAAGTAGCATATGGCTAAGATAATCCGGGGGTGGAAGGCGGGGCCAAAAACAAAAATACCTACAATATGAAACAAAGTAAAATGTTTAAAAATTCAGTCGGAAAATGGAAAGATTAAATCTTTCGCCATAAAACGCAAACGCCGGTGTGGAAATTAAAAGGAATACTATTCATTCTACCAATTAAGTTGTTGGTATGGTAGTTCCAACTTAAAAGTGTCATCAAGGCTTTATAGTCAGTTTTGCTGTTAACCTCTGAGTGCAATTTAACGACCACAGCAAATGGCGTCAAGTGCCCACAAGTGTAAATACGATAGCAGCAGGTGTGACAAAACCAATCATCAACACTTGCAGGTATCGGCAGCGAATTAATTTGTGTCAGTGCTCTGTGAAATTAAAATGACAAGCGAGGCTTTCACTTTCCTTTATTCTCATCCACAAATCACTGTGACATTTCCATTCGGGATCGCAATTTCATTTTTGATGAATGTTGGTTACAAAGTCAGGAACCGAAGCCAGTGTTACGTAATTATCATATCCACCTCCTGTTTTCTCGGTGGAAAACATTTCCACGTAAATGTAAAACGCTAAAGAGATATTTAAATATTCGCATAGTTTGGACAACTTCTATGCGGGCGAACTCAGTAGTTGAGAGATTTAGCATATTATTTTCTAGACCTAGGGTTGTCATATATCCGACAAGTGAAATAGGGAAAATTGCTGGGATAAGTACAAATATAAAGAAACGAGTTTCTTTTCAACGTGACTTTCCATAGGCCTAATAATTATTCAAAACCTCAATCTAAACCTTTTTTTATTTATTCAGCCTAGGCCTCTCAGTCTCACACAACCATCTTCAGGGCATCTTATTTTTCGGAGTTCAATTTAAAGAAGTGAAGAAGTTTTAATAAAGGGTTATTATAGAAAAAATCAATAAAACTTAAAAGTTCTTAAAAACATCGGTAAAACTCACTTCTTTCTACTTCTGTGTTGATTTTATCTACAATGACGCCTTTATTAAAACTTTTTCACTCTTTTTAGATGCAACTCTATAAAATAATGTCCTGAAGATGTTGTATGAAACCGATAGGCCTACGCTGAATAAATTTTGAAAGGTTTAGATTAAGGTATTGAATAATTGTTTTTTGTTTGACCACACTATAATTAGCTTATTAAGTGTGAAGTACCTAACGGTTTAATAATGACACTCATTTCGACACTCATTTCCATTTCGAAACTGGCGTGGTATCGATTATTATTGAACACAGAACGATCTTGAAATCTTCAGAGCAGCAAATGAAAATGCGTAATTAAACAATCTGTGCTAAAATAAAATCAATTCGTCTTAATTTTAATGTTATACTACATGCCTGCATGCAGCCTACCATCTATCGAAAAAGACAAGAACTATTATAGCAGCTTATGGCAAGAGTCGTTTGCTTAATGAATTACGAAATATTTTAAAAACCAAAACTTAAACATTTAATTATGGTCGAATAAAAACAGTAGTATGCAACTTATTAAGAAACTAGCTTTGCTCGTTTCATAAAAACATACTCGAGTCTTAATAAATGCCATTATAGGCATCTTGTATAATGTACTAAATGTTGATCGAGCTCAACGAACTTGATTTTTAACACTTTGATGATTTACCATTCCAGTCATATTGTTCTGCCTTTGTTATACACCTCAATAGGTTCTTATTTTTCGAAATATACTAATAAAATTAGCTACACCTGAAAATTTTCATGTTATACTGTAATAAAATCAGGTAAACTGATATAACAAAGTGCCAGTATGCTTTTTTAACAAGTAATAATTGCAGTTATGATATACAGAAAATACGTTTTTTTTAATAGATCTCCGAGTTAAACTCCAGATCGATTCATTAAGCAGGGCTTACGGAAGAACAAAGGTCTAAAGTTTGATTCTTAACCTTAATTCATATTGGTATGCACTGATATACTAATTCTTAAAATATGTAAACATTTTACAAAATGCATTGACAATGAAATAGTACAGTAAGCCAATAAGAAGAGGATAGTTCCACCTAGCGGTATGCAGTTTTGTTCTGAGTATAGGCTTATGCAATTTTAACGCAACGCAATAACTTTAAAGCTAGTTTCTGTTCGTGAAATAACATTTATAGGCTTATGTTATTCTTTAGGAATGATGTAGGTCAATGAAAGACAATGAATTCCCAGTTTTTTTTTAAATAAAAATGTAATACTTATTCAAGCACATTGTCAAAATAGGACACAAGAATGGAATAGGCTCAATTTAACACAATTGATAATAATAAAAAAAAATTTTGCTTCAGGGTGGACTCGAACGTGATATCTCTTGATTACTAGACAAGCATCTTACCCCAAGACCAAACTACACTACGACATTTGAGTGTCCAATACCATAGAATACTATCTCGTGGTAGCTCACAGAAAAGAAAAATCACCGTATTTCGAAATTAGGCTATATTTCGAGCCTTCTAGTTATCTTATGTAACAATATAGAATAATTTCATTCATTGGTAACATAATATTCGCGATATTCTAGTCATAAATGCGAATTTGGCCCTCACTAAAGCAGAGTACCAACTTAACCAAATTCTCAGAAGTTAATGTTTTTATTTATTAAGAGGTCAGGGATTATAAATCTGACATAGGCTGAAGTAAAATTCAATGCTTTAATCTAATTGTAATCAATTTTAGCAAAATAATTAGTCATTATACAACAGCATTTCGTCTATAATCGTACATATGGGAACATTTGTTTTTCATGTAGGTGTCAACTGTCCATGGCAACTGAAGGAAGCTTTATAAGCTGTCATTAATTGATGACGCTATAAGAAAGAACCGAGAATTTGATTTTGCATTTGAAGAAGGTGCCTTCTTTTTACCCTCCTTTACTAAAGAAGGTTTCGACAGGAATTGAAGGGTTGTACCAGAATTACTCTTTATTTACCTTAGTTACGGGACTAGCCCGCTGATTGGTTGGCCGCGAGCCAATCAAAATGCTTCGAAATGAACCAAAATATTATAATTAATTTGACTGATAATTACTCTTTATTTCGGTACTGGACAACCGATTAGGTCCAAATTCAATAGGCTTATTGCCATGATTGTTATAAATAAGTATATGAAGTTTCATGAAAATCCGATAAAGCGTATTTGAGTTACCGCGCCTTTTCTTATATGATACCATAAAAGGGCACTAAATTGGGTATTATTCCGGTACCGGCCAACCGATTTGGTCCAATATCAACAGACATCTTCCCATAGACATTATAAATAGGTATTCCAAGTTTCATGAAAATCCGATAAAGCGTATGTGAGTTATGGCGCCTTTAAAATATACACTAAATTGGGTTTTACTCCGGTACCGGTGAACCGATTTGGTCCAATTTCAATAGGGTTCTTCCCATGGACATTATAAACGCGTATACCAAGTTTCATTAAAATTCGATAAAGCGTATTTGAGTTAGAGTGCGTACAGACACACGGACGGACGGACGGACGGACGGACAGACGGACAGACATTTTTCGTCCCCCACACAATCTCATAAAGTACCATACTGGCACTTAATAAAAAGACTGTTTTTATCGATGTTACAGTACTTTCAATCTATTACGCTTGTCAGACCACTGAGTGTTCATGAGCGAAAATATTTTGTGGTTACGGATGCAAAAGTAAAGCTCGGCTAATTTCAATAATTCTGGCAACTGCTCCGAAGATGTGCACGATTGAGAAAAGACACACAGTAGTTCAGTTTAAATATATAACTGCGGTTTTAACGCATCTGAAATGCAGCACGACATCGGACTGAAATCCATCAATACTATTTCTATGCTGTGACATGTATGCAAATTAAAAGACTGCGGAATCAAAATACAGTTTGTTTTATTTTCATGTTGTTAACTGTAGCGTGCAAATCAATCTGGCATTCCACATCTCAGCGTTGATGAATGGGAGTTACTATGCAAAAATCAGTTACATCAGCGAAACATTTTTGTTCCCATGTTAAGCATTATGTTTGTAAAGAACAAATCTATATAATCAATGAACCAAATACTTTCTATATCAGTCAGCAGTAATGGATTTTTTAAAGTACGTAATGAAAATATCGAATGTTCCAGTATAATATTCATGAATTCAATGCTGCCAACGTCGATAACAACAACGTCAATCATTTTAAAGTGTTCCAAAAACATTATTGTTCCTCGGACAATTAAACTGCTCAGCTGTAGGGAATCCATAGTCTATATAGGGGAAAATGTACTAAGGGTGTTCATAAACTTATAATTCAATGTCTGTACACAAAAAATTGGTTTTCAATTCATTTTTGGGCCTACGAAAAAATGATACTGGAAATTACTGAAATATCTTGTCTGTATTCTGAAACCATTACTTCGAACTCTGTGTTCTACAATCTAAAGAAGATCGGTCATGGTAGTATACAACCTGCTGCATATAGTCAAATGGTTATTGTTTTGAAGAAAACAATTTTAGGTTTTAGGGTAATTGACTACGAGCTTCAGGACCTGTGCGCTTCACCGGATATAGTAAGGCTAATTAAATCACGAAGGATGAAATGGGCTGGACATGCTGCACGCGTAAGGGAGGAAAGACATGTCTCAAAAGTATTGACTGGGAGACCCGAAGGGAAGAGACCACGTGGAAGACGTAAGTGGGAGGACAATCTTAGAACGGATTTATGGGAAATAGGATTTGTGGGGGATGATTGGATGGAGTTAGCACAGAATGGCGGACTCAGGTAAGCGCGACAACGAACCTTCGGGTTCCACAAAATAGATCATATTCCTTTAGCTTGCTTAGGAACTGTCCATTGCCATTGAGTAAGTAAGTAAGTAAGGTAAGTGACAAACTTACTAGCCTGCTGCGACTTTTTCAAGTTACTATTTCACGTGAATTAAGAATACGTTTTAAGAAATATTTTTTTAAACGCGATTGAACGAAACCTACAGAACTATAGGGCCGTCTAAACTGAACAAATGATCAATTTATTGTTTTGACCTCGAAATCCTGAATGGAAGCTATCCGAAATTCAAGTGGTGTTCTTGATTAATTTAAGACTTCTATTTTTCGACAGGAACGAGTTTGACGGATTATTATTAATATGTAAGGCCCAGAAATTAATCTCTATTATTATTATTAGAGTAATGCTTTATGCAGAAGGCGATGATTCTTATCTTATTGCCACGATTGCCATTCACCGAAACTAACTGTTCTGATGAAATTTTCCACACTGATTTTAAACCTAGACCCACTAATTAATTTACTTAATGACTGCTTATATTAATATTCATATCCAGGTTTGAAAGGTTTAATAAAGTATCTCGTAGTCGTCCATGCAAATGTGAAAGAATTGGCGAATATGAGTAGTAATGCGTTTCAAAGTAATACACAGGTTCATAGAATATGCAAAAAGAGCCCACCTCTGTTAAAAAAAAATATTACTATGATATTAGTGTACTTTGATCCGAGTCTTTGAGGCAGTGGAATAGGTAGCTATTGTTCACCCTAGAACCGGCCCTAAAGTAAACATTACTCGTATCTAGGTAAGAACGAGACAAACTTATTTGTTTACTTTAGGGTAGGTTGTAGACTCTGACCAAAGTATACAAACTGCATATGAGAAAGGAGCACTTCAGACAACACCACTTCAATTTGTAAGTACGCCTGGTATCTGTAATATGCAACCAGCGTTTCTTCAACCGTGTTCTGCCAGCTTCCTCTCTCAACTCCTTATTCCAGCAACACGTTTGCCTTATGGTTATTTTACGATGATTGTGTACTGCAACATAGGCCTCTAACCGTCACCAAATCCACATCCACAGACATTTACGCACACATAAATAATGTCATGGACCAAGGATTTTATCAAACCTGCTATCTTGGGAATAAAACCCCAGTGTCATATTGACTGTTCAACTCAGGCCAACTATCTCATTGACATAATAAAATGACGACAGCTGCTTGATTCCTATACATTACTATTTCTACATCCTTCGCATATTCTCAGCAGAAGTGTTGGTAGCTTTAAAGAATGTCGCATAAATACTAAACCTTAACTTATAATTTACGTGTAAATTATACGTCAATTTAAACATTCTAGGGATTCTGGATGGTGGCTTTTAGCAGCGAGAATGACACTGTTCTCCAGAAAGTGACACCTGCAAGCAATATTTGGTGCCAAACAGACGTGGATAGCGAACTGTTGGAGAACGCCTACTTGTGTATCTTGTTTTTGTGAAAACTTATTGACATCGAAACAAATGTTTCCAGATAGCGTTATAACTTGGGAAAGCTCTTAAATATCCGATAGAAGAAAAAAACAGCATTGGCTTCATTCTAGTGCCGATGACTGCAATATGTCTGTCTATATTTGTTTAATTTTTAACAACTTTTTGCAGAAAACCGCTACGCACAATTTCATATTATACTCGTATCTTGCTATTTTCAATTTATTTCAATTTTTACTGTGTGTAATTATAACATAAATATTAATTTACTTAGCCTATAATGCGGAAGGGCAGTGATTGATTACCACCCAAGCAATGTTTTCTTCTCCATTTTTCCACAAGTAAATCTCTTCGGTGAGACATAACAAAAAAGTGTTTAATTAATCCTTAAGGCTGGGAGGTCCGAGGTAGATATATTACGCGGTATGCAGGGGATTAATTCCTATCAAATAAACATTTTCTTCTCACGATTTCCAATGTAGATCTTTGCAGTGAGACATAACAGAAAATTTGTCAATTATCCTTAAAACTAAGAGATCTGAGGTAGGCTGGGGATTGATTCCTATCCAAGGAAAGCTTTCTTCTCAAGTTTTTCATAGGTACTTGGATTTATTAAGATTATTCCATGAATAAAAATGTAATATAATTACTTTCGTGCTTTGTTGTATAAAAAAAACTACAGCTGCGGGATCACTATGTATCTACTATGAACCAACCATCCATGAATCGATTCGAGTTACCGTGTTGTAACCAGGGCTACCAATGGTGCATATAAGACATAGTTAACTTCATTCAGGTAAGCTAACAGCAAAACAGAATGAAAGCACACGAACTGGCTTGCACCGAATCGAAATTGTGTTTTAAATCTATGTACTATTCTATTACTTCAATATCCAAACAAGTTATTTTGTATAAAATAATCTGTTTTCGTGCTGTTTAATGGTAACATGTGACGTATTAATCACTGCACACTGATGATTTCGTGTCCAGTAACGATCAGACGGTTTTACCCGATAAAATGCCATCCTCGCGATTTCTACAAGAATATTGTAAGATAAACGACCGTGATTGGTCTATATCCGAGGAATTGCTAAACGTTGGTGGTCAATATCAAACACGGGGAGTATGAGAGGAAAAGTCATTGTAAATCCCTGCATTGAGACATAATAAAAATATTCCATTAATCCTTACTCCTATTATTCGAAATTATAAACAAGAAAGATTGCTTTAGTATGATAATATATCATACGAATTCTTTATTCAACATTCTATGGTTTCCGCTGAGAATGTTTTTGCCATTGCTCCACTTCCAACCAGTATAAAATCCTCATTCAGAAATCGCACTCTGGTGATAAATAAGAAACGCGGATCCCGAGATTCATTCACGAACATATTCGTGATCGTTCTGTGAATGAGGAATGGATGAGTTTATACTTCTGCAGAGTTAGTGTTTAGAATTCTTTGTACAAACATTTCTCTCTTTCTCTCTATAGATATGCAGCATAGTTAAATTCTGACTCATAAAGCAGTTTTATGCATGCTCTTCGTTACAGACAGAGAGATGTATGCACCTTATGTTTCAGTAATAAGACAAACAATTATTCATGCCCGTCCGCTGTAGGAAACGAATCTGAAGTACCCAAAAAGTAGTAGGACTAAGTTACGTCTATTACAGGTAGGATGACTTAAATGTGATACAGGCGTGTTAATATTGTTTAATAGAAGCCGGTTCTTAAAACGGACGGACTATATAGTAAACAAGTATAGTATGGTATAGCAGAGTATAAATTAATTTTAGAATTTTAACAACCTGGAAGTAATGTTTATCGTGATTATAACAGTAATTTTACAAGGATACATGAGCATATCCACAGCCAGAAAATTATATCTACCACATGCGGAATAGATGGCGTTAAATATGGTTTGTTTAAGTTTTAATGAATTACTACATCTCGAAATTAAACAATTAACCACTTTTAAATTATATAAAGACAACATTTACAGTTTGCTCTGTAACAAATATAAATATGAATAATGTATTTTAAAGTATCTTTAAAGATGTGAAATGTACTTATTTGTGCAATGTTAACTAATTACTTTAAAATACTTTGTCATAAGTTTAAATGCATTTGTCTCAGTTTGGCAAAACTGTACATATATGGGTTTTATTAATGAGTCCTGGCTCATAAAGTCCTTGTATTAATATATAAAAAAGAACATACCTGTATTAGATCCACAGTGTTTGGATAGAGAAAATATAGTGATCTCTAATTATAAAATCCAATTATAGCCTATACATTAGTAGGCCTATAAGTCTGAACACTCGTGCATCCAAGGATTACATTCAATGAAGATATAATATTTATGGCCAGGAAATCTTAAACCCAAGAGTCCAACTAAGTGCTAAATACGTTGCAAGTTATCAAACATTTTTAAACTGTGGCAACTTAGTGTTTAAATAATTATGCCGTTACTTACTCTCATAGAACTGTAAAGAAGCATGGTTTGGTACGTACCTGGAACAAAAGAGGGTCAATGTTAGCAAAAATAACATAGCGATACATAGGATAACAAAATAATATTATAATGTGCACCAAAACATGAACACTTTCCGTTTTTGTTGGATTTTTATAAATTAATCGGCTTTGACATTCCCTGGAAATTACAATATGACACGATGTTTTTTCATCCACTTATATCCTCATCAATGATAATAAAAATACCTCCAAACAATAAAATTAAAAGTTCACAGTATTGTGGTACGCAATTTTGTTTTACATCTATGTTTAATTTGGTAGGCCTATACAGCCAAAAGTCAACACAGTAATTAAGCAAAAATCCCTTCTATCCTCGATTAATTTAAGTTAAAAGTGATTGTCAATATGTTGTAATTTCTCTTTTGTTTGTGCTTTATTTGTAAACCGTGAAATGTCTGTGTTTATGTCTAACTACAAATTAAGAAAAATTGTGATACAAATTTGCTAATTGTAACATGTAAAACTTACGTAGAGTACAAATATTAAAAAAACGGGTTGAATGTCTATATTCTTGATATTATACACATTAAAAAATTAGAGCATGCCTCGAAAAGAGCGGTTAAGACAATACTGAAGTTGGCAATACCTTACTTTAGACAGGAGTGTAACAATTTACGATTGTTTAGAAAAAAATTGTAAGCTAAAGCGTTTAGTCTTTTCATGTGACTATATTTTGTGTGAATCATTGACTGGACTAAAAATATAGTGTTATTTTTTACTTACTTGCAATACATGTAGGCTACTTAATTTGGCAAATATTTTAATTTTAATAAACATCAGCCACAGCTGGGAAAATCTAGAAGGTAAGCTACTTTGATTGAAGCTCTTAAAACTGATTTAAAATGCGAATATTGCAAACGTTTGAAAATAATAATGTACTATAAAATAGACGTATATTGTTCCTGTTCAACAATTTGGCTCTGGAGGGTTATTGCTTCAACCAAAACACAATCTACATAAATATATCCATACACATATACGAATGATAAAGGATTCATCACAACATTCATATTTTGGTTCATGAGTCATAAATTCACAGTAACATTTTGTATTTCTGTAATGAGTTAAACGAATAAACTTATTATTGAGTTATTTTTAAGTCAATTCTCTATCAGAAGACGAAATATGCGTGCATATATGTACTAATATTTGTAAAATATGCTCCGCAATTAATGAAGTATGCTCTATCATTTAAATAATTTCAATACTTTACGTTCTCTTGTTAGCTGAAATACATTATACGATACAAAAATAATCAAGTTGTATAAATTACATTACAAAAAAAGCAAGTTCAATCCAACAAATTTTAGTAAATTAATTGAAAACTAATGAAGTGATACGTTGCTTTAATATTATACAATCAGTTCCGAAAACATAAGACTATACTGTCAAGTGGGTTCTCAAAACATTCACTTGGCCAAATATACTCTAAATGTTTGAATTAGCTGAGATATGCAGAATATTTAAAATATTTCAGAAATACGCCGCTAAAATGTGACACATTAATGAAATATGCACAAATATCAAGCAAATCTGATGCACTATCGCAAAACGAATAAAATATGGAACAGTATGCAAAATTAAACCATGAATTTTCTGTTGTTTATTTCATGTCATGTACACCTTTTAACACTAGCATACAGTAGAAAGCATTACTAAATGTAGGCTATATGATTTTTCATACACTTCAGAGCCCTACTTATTATCTAATGGCTATAACGTGGACTGTTTTGTGAGTCGATAGTTACTTACTTCCTCCTATATTTTTGCATGCTCCGTTCACGCAAACCCAGAATTATTCGTATCTAAATAACAGCCCACTGAAGCGCACGTGTACGAGAAAATCGATATGAGACGATTAGCAAACCGATTGTATTTGTTAGAAAAATGTAGGTTAGAATGTGTTGGGAAATTCTAAGAGGGAATCGCTTTGTCTTGTTGGAACGGAAGTGAAATAAACAAGAAATAACATTAAACTGTCTTCGTTATGCACTGCAGTTTGTTTCATTAACATTTTACTGCGTTTACGTTGAGTTTCTTATCCTTCTCATTGATATAAATCTTCTTTCTTCTGCTCGCCATGTACGATTAAAAACAAAGCCTCCTGAAAATAACGAGCGACGTGCTATTTATAGGTGGCCTGACAGGTTATTAACTCCATGTTATGGACGGTCTCTCGTCCTTCATTGATTAAACCAAAAGAAATTGGTAAACCTGCAGGAAATAAATTTATTTTCTCACCTTCCATTTTTTAAGTTATTTTAACATAAGAATGTCTTGATTAAAATATTATTTAAGACGACATCTTTAGGTTGTATAATTTCTCCCTTTAAGCAACACATATTAACCTTTTCGCTGCTTCTGTCGTAAATACGTTTCCTGAAAAATTATACAAAAGTAGCTCTTAAGAATATTACCACAATTCTTTATGTAAAATGAGAGGATTCTTGTTTCTGTGTTAGGATTGTCAATTATGGAAAACAGCTTTTTTCCCCATCGGTTTCAAACTTAGTGCACCCTTGAAGATTACACTCGATGAATGCCTTATTGCCAGTGTATGCATTTACCTGTGGAAGGGTTAAAGTACTAGTAATCCCATGGATCACCGCATGATACTCACTGCACGAGCGAAGAGGAGTCCTGTTTTAACAGGACCGTTAGGCATTTCGTCTGTTTATCAGTAAATGTTTTAGGCAGTCACGACTAGACGCATTGTTCGATATTTTCTTCCAATTTTGAATGTATTTTCTTTTAAGTTCTTAAAAACTATAGGCGTATTTGTCTAAGGGTTTTTATTTCAGTTTCTTAAGGACCAGAATGCTACTTTATGAGATTGTGTGGGGATGGGAAAATCCGTGTGTCTGTACGAGCTTTATCGGAATTTATGAAACTTGGTATAAGCTTTTATAACGTCCATGGAAAGAAGCCTATTGATATTGAACTAAATCCGGTACAGGAGTAATGCTCAATTTAGTGCCTATTTTATGGTAATATATTAGAAAGAATTTATCAAATGCAAATCAGATCTTATGGCAACGTATAGTTTTAGGGTGTTCATATACGGCTTTGGAAGTTGCATTAATGGTAGCTTTGTCAAATAACACTATCCACATACTCCTTCACATTTGCTCATCAAACGAGACCTTTGTTCTTTCGTAATGAATCGATCTGGAGCTTAACTCGGAAATCGATTACAAAAATAACTTATTTTCTGCATAACATAAATTGCAATTATCACTGGTCAAACGAAAGCATTCTGGCACTTGGCTACATCTCAGTTTAACTTATTTTATTTTAATTCAGTTTTTCAAGATGGTGGCTTCTTTGACAGTTCAGTTTTGTGCAATATTCTTTCAACGATTCTATTTTTACGTACGGTAGTTATGTTTTTATGTAGGTACGTATTTGTGTATATAGGTCATTCCATAAAGAAAACCAAATATTTACGAAGAGAAACTGAAACAGGAACAAATGAGGAAAATGTACTTCCAATCGAAATTTAAATCAATGACCGTTTAGTAAACAGAAAATTATAATCACACTGACAGGACCAGAAATGTGAAGCAGTGACCTCCAGAATGATAGTCTGCAACGCTACAGCCTCGGCCACTTCGCTCGCTATTTATTTTGCTAACAAAGTGTTTTTCATAATAAACTGAAATGAGTAAAACAGTTACATCCACTAAATTTTATACGAAAGGAAGCGAGATTAACAGAGTTTAATGCTGTCACATTTGTAATTCATCCCACATTGAATCATTTATACTTCCAGCTCCACAACTTAACGCAATTTAATCTCTAAAGGAAAGAGAATCGCATTATACACTTTGTTTAATTCAATGTTAGCGCTGACTCTGTCTCCAGTTTATACCCAATTAAATTATCTCTAACAGAATGCATTAAAAGTAATTTTTTTAAATCTGAAGCCAAATGTCTTCATAAAGGAAAGTAAATGAAAGCAAACAATACAGGAGAGAAACATAAAAATATCGGTATTATTTGTATGTTCTTTCACATAAAATGCATTAATAGCATATTAGCAGAACAACAAATTCGTCACATCTACAACTAGTGGACTGCTAGGCCTACTACTAGTAGCAGTAGCAGTAACAGTAGCAATACTAGTAGCAGTAGCAGTAACAGTAGCAGTAGCAGTAGCAATAACAGTAACAGTAACAGTAGCAGTAACAGTAGTAGTAGCAGTAACAGTAGCAGTAACAGTAGCAGTAACAGTAACATTAGCAGTAGCAGTAGCAGTATCAGTAGCAGTATCAGTATCAGTAGCAGTAGCAGTAGCAGTAGCAGTAGCAGTATCAGTATCAGTAGCACTAGCACTAGCACTAGCACTAGCAGTAGCAGTAGCAGTAGCAGTAACAGTAACAGTAGCAGTAACAGCAGCAGCAACAGCAACAGCAGCAGCAACAGCAACAGCATCAGCATCAGCAGCAGCATCAGCATCAGTAGCAGTAGCAGTAGCAGTAGCAGTAGTAGTAGTAGTAGTAGTAGTAGTAGTAGTAGTACTGTAGAATGCACAGTACAGTGTTGCAAAATGATAACAAATTTACAAGAATAATATTGTAAATAAGTTTGTTGCTTTCTCGGCGTTCTGAGTTAATTCACAACCATAATAATAGTATGAAGTTCTTACCTTGTTTTTAAATTACTTTAAATATGACGAAAAAAGAAAAAGAAAAGTTGACATTGAATGTCGTGTGTTTGAACAATGGATTTTGGACTATTTCATGGTAAAAACAAGAAATAGGCTAAAGCATTATGCCTGATCCGTAACGAATTATTTGCTATGTTGAAAGAACAGAGGCCTAATATTCACAGACATAATGAAACCAAATATTCAACCTTTTAACTTGGTTTTCGCGATTTTCTCGAAAATCGGCCCTAAAGATTTTGTTTAAATTTTTACATGGGGTGCATATACCAAGAACTAAAACTTTTATTTGAAACTTTTTTTTTCGAAAACTTATCTGAATGGTAGTTATAAGCCACCCACTCTGATTACACGTTCTTCGCAATACGGCCTCTTGTAATGGAAAATCGTAGGAAAACAAAATTTTCTATTTGGGTTAGGTACCTTCTGAGAATGTGACACGAAGATTGACGACTTTCTCTTATTTCTAAGGGGACTAGACATGAAGAAAATTTCGCTTATCGTGATTTTCTCGCAAACAGCTCTAACGATTTAGTTTAATTTTATACATGAGGTGCTTATACTAAGAGCTAAAACTTGTTTTTTCGAAAAAATTCTCTGATGTGTAGTTACAAGTCACCCACTCTGAATACGCGCTCTTTGCAATAGGGCCTCTTGTTCTATAGGCCTGTCAGAACATGAAATGAGAAAAACCGTATTGGCCATGCTTAAAGTAAAGAAAGTTACGCGAGAGCATTAATAAGATTTTATTTGGGTTATGTATCCTTCGGAGATGCGAGAAAGTTATGTGAGTTACATATAAGGTTTTTTTCCCCTCAATGTGCACGAGCCGTACATCTAGCAGTTATTTTCTTTAATACTTTTCAAGTAGATAACATTTTAAAATTTATTCAAGATACGCCAGGGCCCCCAGAAGCATCCCCCCGCATTTCGGGGTTTACAGGGACTTTCTCACCGCCACTGGCTGAGAAAGAGAAGAGGATGGAGAAAGCAGAGGGAGAGATAGAGATAGATAGAGATAGAGGTAGAGGTAGAGGTAGAGGTAGAGGTAGAGGTAGAGGTAGAGGTAGAGGTAGAGGTAGAGAAAGAGAAAGAGAGATAGAAAGATAGAGAGATATAGAGATATAGAGAAGATATAGAGAGATAGAGATAGGATATATATATATAGAGAGAGAGAGAGAGAGAGAGAGGGAGAGAGAGAGAGAGAGAGAGAGAGAAATATTTTGAAGACAAAATCACTGTTTAACATAACATTGCTATCGCAGACAGCTAAAATGATGAGAAGGATAATTACAGCTTGTGTGTTTGTGCATGTTTTGTTTTGTATGCTGAATAGATGGTATGTGTTGACTGGGATATTTTCATTTATGAATATTACGTAGAGAGAAACCAGTTAGTTTCCAGATATGGAAACCCAAGTAAAGCCAGCTATTACAGCAGGGCTGTACAAAAACTAGTTGCCTTTCTCTATGAATGAATCTGACCACTATCGTTCTTGATATACTATACGCGGTTGTACTGCTTATAAATTCTGTCGATAATGGAAGTTGTAGACCATGGTCGTATACCGGTATGATTACATTAAGCATATTGAATTAAAATCATTACCATATTTACCTTACCTTCGGATGTTAATGACCTAAAAAAAGTGGAAAATATGACTGTAAATATACCCTTAAAAATGACTAAATATGACCCAAAAATCCTAAATATGACCTAATAAAATAACATATTTTCAGAAAATAAATGTTCCAATTAAAAACGTTTAAAGACACATGAATTCAATCAGATAATCACTTTTTAACAATTTTACAGGGATTTACAATTTGACTTGTGCTGAGCTTCTATTTTTAAAGAATTACTCCTGTTTGCTCAGCTCCAAATACTCGTAATATTTTTTTTAGACCTTGCGTGTCCGTATAAAATATGAACAATTTTAAAATTAAAAAATTGAAGTTAGCCTACCTATTAATTCAGCATAAATAATAATTAATTGAATAAATTTGAAATTTAACTCGACCATGTAGTACATACACTGTATAATTGTGCTCCTTTACCGTATTTATAACTGAAATATGACGTTAAATTACAAATATGGCTAAAATATGACCAATGCCATAAAAATGACCAAAATATGACTGCATATGCAAAATAAAACGGTCCGATTAGCATAACAAGCATGCAATTCGTGTTAAATTTGTGTTTGCGGTGAGAACGGAGATGAGGATAAAAATATGACATGTCATAAACATCCGAACTCTACTCACAACCTTATATCGGATTATTATTGAAGCAGTTGACAAACTATAGAAGATTTAATAAATTCCGTATGTTCCCAAATCATTATATGGTTACATTTACTATTAACATTGACGAAATGTTACTTATTTGTTTGCTTATTTTATTATAGACAGTTTAGCAGAAACATCAGAGACGTCAGACAAGGTGACGTCAAAACGTTGTTCTTGGAATGGTTATTTGGGAAATTAGATTAAAATACAAATTACTGTTCTGATAATTAATCATATTATTATGAATACCAATTACAAATTGAAATTTCAACCTTATTCCTTGTCTAGAACATTTATTTTCTTTATTTTGTAATATTATTTATGAGATTATGCATTCACTTAAAATTCAAGTTATTTCTTTCATTTGACTTAAATACATTCCGCTGGATGTGACAACTCTCTCGTGCTCGTAGTAATATTTTACATTTCCTAAATATTGTCTTATTGATTTTCCCAAAAATAGTTTTGTCAACTCTAAGTTTTGTACACCAACCGACTGTATTAAGATCTAAAGAATTTATTTCAAAAATATTTGTATAAATTCTCTAAAGGGTAGTTATAACCTAGCCATCAGATCCTCAAAGTCAGAACTTTAATAAGTTTCGCCTCGTGAACAATATTGCTTTTGTGAGACTGAGGTACTTTAATGGGCATTCTTACAACACGATCACTTAGTCAATGTCGGGAAAAGAAGGAATTCGCACTTTCCAGGCTTAGATTGGCGAATGTCGTGCGGTTGTACATACGGTAGGCTGTACTAAAGTTACTTCTCTAATTAAAGATAACAATGACGATTACAGAACACAGAGAGAGAGAGTGAGCGAGCGATAAAGAGAAAGAGAAAGAGAGGGAGAGAGAGAGAGAGAAAGATAGAGAGAGGTATGCCTAAACGTGTTCCTTTAGTTATAAATCTGACATTTGAATTTTATTTGTTCAGAGCTATGCTTTCTTAGACATGCTGAATATAAGGTAATACCAGAAAAACCAACATTCATACAACAATATGGTCGAAGTATTCGATCTTAGGTGGTAGGTATAGCCTACCATATTAAAAAATGAATTTTTCAAAATAATTTTAAAAGTAGGCAGGAATTTTATAACTTCATTTTTATTTTACAAAAATTATTTAAATAGTTGCATTATTTTTAATGTTATGAATTCAAATGCATAATGCTCCACTTCGCTGTTAAGCAGCTATATCTACCTGCGTTATTTATTGTTATAGGTTGAACCACTTTTCCCACAAACTAAAGAACCGTTTATCTGATATTTCAAAAACTACTGAACATATTTTGGAACGGGACAGCTCCCAATCCTTGGAAAGGAGGAGGAGGAGGAGGAGGAGGAGGAGGAGGAGGAGGAGGAGGAGGAAGAAGAAGAAGAAGAAGAAGAAGAAGAAGAAGAAGAAGACTGAACATATTGTTATGACTTTTTGTGCAAGGTGCCACATATTATATAGGCCTAATTTACAAAAATAAAAGAACAACGAAAAATAATCAGTGACTAAAAATACCTTGAAAATATATCACACAAATTTAATCGTAAATAAAAATACCATGTACTTCACTTCAGACTTCATGGTCGTCATTTTCGTTTGTCTATCAACTTTAAAACTTAAAAACCAGAATATGTTCTAAAGAATTTTGGGTTAAGAGAGAAACAATAAATTCTGGCAGGGAAAGCAGGTTCAACTTTGAATGATTAATTTATAAATTGAATTGCATGTTTAAAATTTGAAAATTATGCTAATTTACGTTTTCAAAAGACTGTGTTTTTAGTGTATTAATTTGCAGTTTCATTGAGCCATGTACACTTACGAAAAGAATTGAATATGGTCTTTATTTCAGTGCTTTAAAGAAGATGCTGGTGGTTAATAGAAATATAAAAATTAAAAAATACACTAAGTTGTGTACATATACCAGAAATACGAGTGTTATTGCTTCTACATCTACCAGTACTACCAGTGTTGACATAGAAGAATTTTTTGTTTCTATGAATGCAGCCCGAATGAGTAGAAAAATAAAGTCAAAGATTAAATTAAATATACAATATGTGTGCAACTTTTACTGTAGTTACAAAAAAGTGAAAATGTATTATTTAATCGAGCAATCTCCAGTATTTTTAACTCCACATTTTACTGTAAACTGTCACACTGACAGGTAACATTGGATTCAGATTATTAAGTTTTGCATAAAAGACGAGCGGTGCACGATTTAATTTACATTTAGTTATTCCTCGACATAATGAAAAACGCTAGATTCCAGGCGTGGCTTCCACTATGACAGTTCGGCATTCTTTCAGTGTTCTGCAAGAAACTAAGTAGGCCTATAATATGCAGATGAGAAGAAAATTGCAAGTATGTGTTTTAATAGTAGGGTACCGGTAAATAAGTTCCAAGCTTTATATCAATCTTCCTGACTGACTGTGCAAAAAACTGCTGGCCCCGGTCTCTTTGCTAGCACAATAACATTTCTGCTAATAGACATTACAATTACAATAAACGTTAATTATATTTTTACCTTAATACCTTACATCCAGTTCCCATAAACAGGCCTATTGGGTTTCTTTCTAGCTATGCACCTTATGAAATTTTCCTACGGCTCAGTAAAGTTTACCTCGATTGTATAACTTGTATATTATATCTAGTTCAAAATGTTACATAACTAACCTAAATCTCTCAGTTCCGGTACCGCAAATCATTAGCAAGATACAGGGCGTATGAATTCTGTAGCCCCGTGCATGAACCCAACATATCTATAAACTATGAATAATGTCATTTATAAATTAGCTGGCTCGCTATCTACCTTTGGTCTACTTTTATAATCATAAGAAGTATTGTTTAGAAAAGATATATTTGATTTTTGAACAATTAATACTGGCAGCAGGCTATCTTAGAAGAGAACATGCACGAAGCCACAGATTTTTTAAAAAAATGTTATTTATTACTATTACAACTTTAACAAAACTTAGACTTCCAATCCACTAAACTGAATTGCATAGACCTACTCATAGCGAATGTAAAAGTTACGAGTGTATATTTAATGTAAGCAAATAACTGAGATTTAGTAAATAATAACTTCCTATAGACTATTTCTAAGTAAATAAAGTGACCCCTTATAGACTATGAAGTCCTATACGATTCCTGGACTTCTGTTATCGGAGTTATAGACAATCGACATATGAAAGTGGTAAGATCAAACTTGCGCACCTACCCATAATTAGGTTATAATTGGTACTCATTATATGTTAGAGATTGAATTGACCCATGCCATAAGTTACGATAAACACTGATCTACTAAAAAACTAAACTCCGTGGCGCTACATCCCTGGAGGGACTTGGCCTACCACCCGACCGCTGCGTCATCTCCCGTAGGCAGATGGCAGGATTGGGGGGCATGTGGTCAGCATGCCGACACCCACGGCCGTTAATGGTGGTTTTCTTGACCGGAGCCGCTACTTCTCTATCAAGTAGCTCCTCAATTTGGAATCACGAGGCTGAGTGCACCCCTACCAGACCTCCCTACCTCAGAAAAATCCGAGGAGGTACCGGGAATCGAACCCGGACCGACTGATCTGTAGTCAGCGACGCTAACCACAAGACCACGCCGGCGGACACACTGATCTACTAATTACGTTTAATTATAATTACAACCCTAATATACTTTTGTAAACTAGGATTTCTTCTTACGAATTTTATATAATAATAGGAATAATAGTAATAATGATAGTAATAATAATAATAATAATAATACTAATAATAATAGTAATAATAATAATAACAATCATATTAATAGTGCTATCAAAAGAATAAGAAAACTGAAAATCCCGATCTCCTCATCGACACAGCGTCTATCCGTTAATTCAACAATATATATATATATATACATATTTGGAACAGCTCTCCCTTTTGACAGCGAAAATGTAAATTAGGTGTACTATATTTTAAATATAATTAATAACATATATGTTTGAAAGTTGTAAGATACTCTGCCAGATATTCATATTTAATGAAGGTGTTACCAGATAAAAAATACAAAATTAAATTCATGAGTGATAAAACATGAAAAATATAACATTTTCTTCAAAGAGATAAAAGTGAACTCTCCCGTTATGCCAATAACCATTCATGTCTAGAACCAGATAGTACATACGAAAAAGTGGAAGAATGGTTACCCCTGAAGAGCCTGCAATAGCACGATACAGCGTAGTGTACACATATGATTTGTAACAGGCAAACACGTATGAATCATTTATACGAAACCAGCAATCCACCACTAAACTGGACAAGTACGTCTCAGTCCATCAGATGATAGCCATGACTGATTGTCTTCGACATTGACTTCCTCAAAGAATCTCCTGGTACAAATATACACTCCAAAGATAGACTACTAAAGTCGCCTGGTTATTCCAACCCAAATAATTATTAATAGTGACTGTCTATCCTCATAACATAGGCACAGTTCTAGATTGGTATTTCGGTATTTACTGCAATTAACTTATAAATAAGGCAAGGCAGTTAATGACCAAATAATAGCGAAAAAGGTACTGAAGTGTGATTTAAAAGCATACAGTTTAATATGGTATGTGCAGCATAATGTGTGATTTAAAAACATACATGCCATCTAACATGTGGAGCATGGAAGTTTATTATGCTTATTATTATTTATTAATATTCTGTTATTTGAGATGAGGGTTTGGTGAACTGTCAAATATGCAAAAGATCTAACCAGCATTTATACCAGGAGTGAGACACTTTATAAAATACAACATTATAGTAGACGTTATTCTATATTATGATATTAACATCACCTTGAATATGACTTTCTTAGGAAGACAAAAGTTTTTAACAGGCAGAGAGGACCAAAAAGGTAATCCATGATGGAACTGGAGGTGCTGGCAACGAACCAACATAGCACCAGTATGAAGAATTAAGCATCCGTTAAAAAAACAAAAATCAGGATTTCTTGGCAGCATAGCGTTATAGCATACATTAGGTATGTTAATTTCATGCATTAATGAAAATAATTAGAGCAGGTAATTTGAACTTGCGAATTTGCATATCTGTTCTCACGTATAAATCTTCATAACCTTTTCAGAGTAAGCAGTAAGGATTGTCATTCGACTCAGACACTACCGATACTAAATATCCTACTTACGTCATCTAACTACATCAAGTCAGTAAACATTTACCAGAACGAAACACAAAATTTATAAAATATATTATAAAAATTAAAATATAAATAACATAAAAAATAACTGTGAAACACACATCATTTGGCAAATTTGGACGAGAATTGAAACTCCTTTGAAGGAGTTACCTCCCGAAGAAACTCTATTATTATTTTTCTTTTCTTTTCCTTATCTCATATTATGGTACCGGTATTCAAATTAAAATATTATTGTATTAATTATGTTAAGGTATTAGCGTATTTGTATTGAAATTATTGTAAAAGAATTATTTGAACTATGTAATGTAAATTTCTGTATCTGGTTGAATGAAAGAGAAGGCGTCAACGCCTTAACTCTGTCAGACAAAATAAACTGCTTATTGTTATTATTAGTATTATTATTATCCTACTATTAAATATTCCAAACCAAAATCTATCAGTAGTTGTAATATTAATTAATTCAACCAAATGTATGCTGTTGTATTGAATCTCAATTGATGACTTAAATTCTCCATCTAAATCAGGCCTGTCAAACAGTACTCCCAAGGTGTGAAGTCATTCCCCTACTTCCCCTCCCATGAGCACCAAACCGTAGAGTTTGGTTCAGTTCCGTTGCGGAACCAATCGCTACGCTTTGAATGTCACGAAGGGAGGGGAAGTAGGGGAATGACTTCATACCTTGGGAGAATTGTTCGACAGACCTCATCTAAATGAAATAAGTCTAGCACGGGAAAAATAGGGTTCTTAATTGCTAATGTATTTTATAATGAGAACAAGCTTATATTCTTTACTCTATCACAGTTTTCTGGCAGTTGATTATGCAGCTCAATGTACAAGCTAATCAAAATTTTTGTTCCCTCCTTCGGCTGTGAGTTACTTGAGAAGCTTGAATTTTTTCGCTAATCTTCAATTCTCCAAGCCTTTTCTCAAATTTATAACCAGCTGTTGATTTGAATCAATAAATTCTCCAATGGTAGTGTTGACAGTACTGAGAGAACGCCGCGTACTTATAATGACAGAAATTAATTACGCGGATCTCGATGTCGTAATTTTCTGTGTTCGTCCATCTTGTTGTTATCGATTTTCTGGGGCATGGACCAAACTAAAATAAATGTATAACATTGCTAAGTAATTTTGTTTTAATGCTGAATTTCCTGCTAAATACTAGATCCAAATTTTCAATGCTAAATTCCGAGGAATAATGTTAAAACTAGCATTAATACTGCTAAATTGGCAACCCTGGCTGTAAAATTTAAAAATCCTTTAATGTATATATGTATAGGGCCTATATATATACATATATATAATGATTTTGATTATCGTATATATAGACACATATTACATATTCCAAAGCTGAGCGTAAGTAAATTTGACTTCGGCATTCGTCTTTGTGGCGTCTTGGCCACTTAAAAATCAACAGTTATTAATTAAGTCTATTCCACTTGCAGTATCACTTTCCGAAAGGGACTTTCATGGACTTAGTTCACTTCACTTCTGAACGTTTCATATCAATCGTCGGGTTAGATTAAAAGGGTCAAACCCCAATATAATACCTTTGTACGAAATTCCGAATATGTGTGCTCAGCAGAAGCGAATTGTTTGAATTCCCCCTGGTGTTCGTGTATTCATTCATACAAAGATCTGTGAATGTGGAGGAATTCATATCAGTGTGAGGGAAGCTGTGGGAGTAAGCCCGATGACGTAAAGAAAGATAGCACTTTTTTTTAAATATGCGCGTGCAGTATTATTGCTATCTAACAATACCACAGGTTCAGAAACACTTTCTCTTTGCATAATGTGATCTGACTAATTATTTTGAAGTTCTCTAACTCTTAATATCTACTCTTCTAATTCTTCTCACTTATATATTTAAGTTTGAGTAGGAGAATGGGCATTAGAAAACATTATGAGAAGGCGAGAGCTCAGCTAGACCCAAAAATAATTAATAAATAGCCGCTAATGTACAAAGATGCTACATAAATTAATAAAATATAGTTAATAAGTCCCTTAAGGCAAAGGCCTCCTGCTGGTTCAAAGAATTGCTGCTGGGATCTCATTAGGGTAGCAAATTTTAAGGGCCTAGTGCAACTAAACAGAAAATAGTGAAATTATCTAACTAGATAAAAAAACATATCCGAATGTTGAAGATTATCAGGACATTTTTGAAGGTTTTTTCTGCCAATTAATAAGCACTGATTTTATAAAAGATTTACTGCCTAAAAGTTATATTCTCTCTCTCTCTCTCTCTCTCTCTCTCTAATTCTCTATAGGCTACGTTCTCACCCATGTCTCTCTCTATTGCTATTATTCAGAAATTAAAAAATAAAGTTGCTATGAAAACACGAAAACTTCATGGTTATTGGGCCAGGGTTAAAAGTTTCTACAACCTGAAGTTTCTTTAGGCCTATTCCATTGTCCAGTTTAATTACTCCATAAATACTCTATTTCTACCACTCTCTATCTCCTTGTAACTAATTCTATGTCATACTCATTTTTCTGACTCGGCCATCTCAGTTTTTTTTCCCTTTATGTTCTTCCCTTTTCTCTACTATCCCGTCTCATTGAAAATTCCTTTTGTAGACATTTCAGTTGAAGGGGAACAACTGTTAATGATTCATCTCTTGCAGTTTTTAATATATATATATATATATTTTTTTTTTTTTTTTTTTTTTTTTTTTTGCAATTCAAGTGACATAATATTATAAAGCATCATACAAAATTTCAGCTAAATCTGTCCAATATGTTTTTTAATATTGCAGAAAAGTGTTAATTGTGTAATTATATGAAAACTCAAAATATTCGACGCAAATTTAAAACTGAACATGATATTTCGTGAACAATTCCTAGTTGGGATACTAGATTACAAAAATATTTAAGTAATACAAATAATAGTTTTCCTTGTTAAGTTCATTTTTAAAATTAAAATTTCAATATATATTTTTTTTTTTTTTGTTAATCTACAACAAAGTACTTAATGCGCGGTTTTATCCAACTTGTAAGACGACAGATTTAAAAGCAATTATATGAAAATAGTAAAACAAGGACCACTTTGAAGGTAGAAAATGTATTTCAGGGAAAAGAAATTCCATATACAATACCAACATGTAAAAGACAGACGTTTAAAAATGGCACAAGTTAAATCTGCGACTTGGTAAATCTGCGAATTGGTAAAATATCAGTCCGCGATCGAAGTCACTTTTAATAGATAAATAATAATAACTTCTATTTTAAACCTTCTTGAAAAAATAACAGGTTTTTGTCTTTAATACTATTTTGTTCATGTTTTATAATATTCCTCACTAACTTTCTCTCACTCCTATTTCTTTCATTCGCTCTGTGTTCCTCCTTCCTTCAGACGAGTGCCGCATGTACTAAACTCATAATGCGCATCCATGCATGCTGATGTTACTGCCATATATAGTGAGTCTAATGATTATCTAATAGAGTGCAAAGGTGTCTATTTTGCATCTTCATTATGTCATTAAGAGTATTATATTGTTTATTCTTATTATGGTTCCATACATGGAAGTGTCATTCAATAAATGCACTGCCTTATAGGAACGAATCAAAGGGGTATATTACCACAAGCAAGCATTAAGTTGATACATTGTAGAATATGGAGCCATAAGCCGGTTCCATGTACAGTGAAAGATAATACCACGAAATCTATTCAAGCATGATCTACATCTAATAGACCTTATTGCATTAATTCATATGTAAGATATTGTATGAGAATATTATAGGAGAAAAATTTCTCTGACACTGGGATTTGAACTCAGGACCTTTGGCTATCCGTGCTGCTCTACCTTGTTTTTTTTTTCAAAAAGTAACTAACAAATTTCCCTTCCATTATTTGCTACCGAAGGGGTATATCTCATAATGAGGTAATTAGTATTAGATTTGCATATTTTAGAGATTTTTTAAATAGATCATTACTTGTATCTGGAATTTATGATTTGATCCAAATATATCCTGAAGACGAATTTTCATACGATGTACCTAATTGCATCAAGAAATTTTGTGCGAAACAACAGCTATCCCTCTCTTTTGAGTTCTGACAGATTTCTTTGGGATTTGTAAATAAGACTTACTTTCGGATTTAAGTGTCTACAATACTTATTTCTCCTTCGTGCTACAAAATTTCCCAGCTGTAAAATTAACAACGTAATTGATCCAACTCTTTAAAGTTCGCAACAACTTTCTCAAATCACTGACTTCAATAGTGCATAAAATAAACAAAATATACCGAGCAGAAAATCCAATTCCTTCTATCAAGTATATTTATTTTGTGCTATAATTCTCTAGAACTTGTAAGTATTCTCTAGTGAAGCTTATTTCCACACTTCATTTGCTACTAAAAATATTTGTAAGATTACAGAAATAGCGCATTGGATGTTATCTCAATACTGAGATACAGAAACATCTTTATGAAATGAAATATAGGCCTAGCCTCCATGAGTACATCACTCAAATGTCTTGTAATTGTACTGCACTCATTTTCCATGGTATATAATACCGGATATAGCTAATGTATATTATAATAAAGTGATTTAGAACAAAACATTTAAAAGTACAATTCATTTGATAATAAAAGACTTCAATGACGTATCGTAGAGTACAAAGTAAGTAAACAGAATACATGGTTTGTAATACTGCTTCATGAATTGTGAATGTTAGTCCGTGACCGTGGGATTGCCCAGAAAGAAGGCAATGCAGATGGGGGAAAAATGAATGTAAAAATTGTTGTCCACTTGTAATCTGTCATATACTCATGATAACTCTTATGTATTCTAGTACAACGTTTCTCACTATCTCATCGCGAACCCCATTCTGTCCATCAAGCAACCGCGGAACAGTTAAATGAATATAATCTTTTATTGTATAATAATAATAATAATAATAATAATAATAATATATTACTTCATTAATAATATAACGTACGGTATTGCACGTTTGAAATATGTTACTTTTATAAATTATTAATAATTACAATTTTAGTAATTACGATTACTAATTACAATTATCCACATTTAATGATATTTCATGTTATTGATCCATATTTTCGTGTTTTAAGTAAATTTCGTTGTTCCCTGTAAGATTAAAATAAAATTCAAAACCACTTAGGGTTCCGACCGAATGAATAATATTTGAACACAAGATTAACCATAACCGAAAATTACGTAGATTATGTCATTGTATGTCTACATAAAAGTTATATCAATGACAAGTTACTCCTCTTTAAAAAGAAAATAAGTTTATGGCAAAGCATAATGCATACGTCAGAAATGCAAATATGTCTTTGTTTGACGGAACAGGCTGTACAAAATTGAGACGGGTGAGGTTCATTCTGAAGTCGTATGTAAGGTACATACATGCATACTGATTTGTTTTGCATAACTTATTTCTATATGTAATGTGTTTAGAAGTACCTCTTCAAGAAAATTTACGCAGACGTTTATGACAGCTGACAAGAAGCAGCCAAGGCTTTGACAACTACAAGCGATGATGTATCCACGTGGCGACATGTGCGTTATTCTCACGGTTTACTCTTGTTCTATTGCGATTCTGTGGGCTAAATGAACCGTGTGGTCCCAGAAGGTTGAGATTTCCGTATTTCTTTATAGCGTTGTTGCTTTCGCATAGTGAAAAATAGATCCATTTGTAAATTCTAACCTTTAGCTAAAGGTTAATAAAATGTCCAAATTGCAGAAGGGTCAAGCCGTGGTATTTATTTTGTTACGAAAGGAATAAATCCTAATGTATAAGTAAAGTAGGAGTGAGCACAGAGTATTTAGAAGTCTGGAATTCATGCACTAGAACACCTAATATAAAACTGTCACCCCTGCAGTGGTTTGCATCAATCTGGTACTCAGAGAGAGAAAAAAAAATTGTTGTCTTACGGAAGGAACGTTTCATTCCAACAATTTGTTTTTCTTGGCACCAACGAAAATTTACGAAGTCGGGCATATTCGTATGTCGATCTGTAGGTAGGAGCAGAGAGGAGGAGAGAGGAACTAGAGCTGGCGTGATTGATGCGCAGATCGAATATTCATAAGCTCGTTAACTTGTTGCACTATAAAACATATTCGATGTTAAGATAAATTATCTTAAAGGTCTGCATATTCGCAGCCCGAAATCCAGCAAACGAGATTTTTCGTTAAAGATGTCTTTTTTTAAACTGATTCGCAGCCCGAAATCCTCCAAATGAGGCTTTTCGTAAGAGATTACTTTCTTTTTTTAAAACTGATTCAAATCCCCTTGCAAAGGCCTTATTCACCAAATACAGTGAACAACATAAGGAACTGCCTCTTTATAAAAAAATAAAAATAAAATAAAATAAAAACCTCGACACACAGATTGACCAGCCTTGGGGGTCAGAGCCCGCAATCTCTGCAATGTGAGTTACCATGTTAAACCTGGGGCACCTAGGTGTGAAATCATATTTGTAACAAGCAAATCATGTTCTTTCGTTATCTGTTAATTAGTTTCTTTCTTAATCCATCCCACTTGAAGAATCATTGTTCTCTCTGTGATTTAAAACCACAATCATCCTCTTATTCGATTACCTCCTTGTAGATTTTATCCGTACCCTTTTACTAGAAGAAAAAAGTTATATGAATAGGCCTACTCAACCGTTCCTGTATCGTTTGACTCCTCAGAGAGAAAAAAAAAATACAGACAGCAAAACGGTATATTAAATTTTCGTGTCGCTTCACCTATGCAATATATGTACATTTCAGGAACATTTTCTCTCTCAACATAGTTCTCAAATATTCTCAGAACTTTTCATAATATAGAGACATGCACAACTTCAACAGAAATGTATAACTGGAACACCAGGAGGTCAAACACGAGCCTTACGTTTCATATGTAACACAAAAAGTTGGTATTAAAAAAATAACTTCGTTCCCTAATGCAGTGGAAACTGGCAGCTCTTTAACATGCATGAAGAGCTATGTGAAAAATTATTTTCTTCTTCCGTTCCTTGTAACTGTTAATACTTACATATTATGCTTGTTGGATAATAAGTAAAATAAATGAGTTGAATTAAGCTGCTTTATTTCAGGCACGTACTGTCACTTCTTTCTTGGAAGCTGTGAAGTTTCCGCATTTAGGCCTAAAGCAAAAATAGGCGCACTGTTAATTTTATGAAATGCGGGGAAGAGTATTTTGAAATGTTAGTAATATTGATCAAACACATTGCTATTGCCTTTCTCTGCGGCGTGGAGTTTTACCTATGGAAGACTCTTTTGCAGCACACTAAAGGGAGTAGCATGCCGGTGATCTGCCGCACTCGTAGAGCTAAAATCGTTTTGTTTTATCTTAATAAATGAAGTGTATTGTGCCTCGTGAGTTTACAACATACAGCATACAAAAACTTAAAAATAATATTCGTCAAGATTCTGTCCGGATGTCACACTGAGTGATGATAATTTCCTAAAGAGGAGCCAAAAATGTGTGGAGATTGATAATTTTATAACTAAATATGTTGGTAAGAAATCAGCCTATTAAATTTGTATATTTTTATATGGCTGGTTATTGTAATGTTTGACTCTCCCACTAATCACCGAGACCCGGAGAACTGATAAGTTAAGCGGCTAACGAGCGACGAGCTCGCCCATATGTAAAACACTACGGCGGAAAGCAAAACTGATCTCACTGTAGATATAAGCAGTATTCGACCCTACTATTTCAGGTGATAATACCCTGCTAGGTAGATTTACTAAAGGCGTAGCTAGTTCGATAGGTATGTTTTTCCCGTCTTCACCACTGCGAGATAGTATTTTTCTGATTAGTTCTTATATAAAGCAAAAAATAAGCACCAAATAATAGCCCAAATTATGAGAAACATGTTGCACAAACTTTTTCTCGTAACGTTTTAGGAATTTTTATGAGAAATTATTTAAACCATTAAGAGCTGAATTTATGTTTTGATATAAGTATTCATCAACCAAAGTCACTAGTGGGTTATAAGTTCGAAATAAATTAGGAAAATATTAATAGATTATTCGGTTTCCGTAGATGACAATTTTAATATGTGGATAAATATCTCATATTTTAAGATAAAGCATAATGTGCTTATTTCTCGGTCTTTATGCAGTTTGTACATCAGTAGGAATGACCAGGTTAATCGCAATAAGTGATAAAAGTGAACTTACACGTCAAGTATATACGAACTATTAGGAGGTATGCGCAAAGGATTAGGAGTTATAGAAGTGAAAATGATGGCCGAATACCGCTTAAGTTGAGCTTTACTTTTCTAATTTAATTGAGCTTAAAAATTAAAAGATCCCTGCCCCATATCCTGGATCCTTTCAGAAAAAAAAATTACATGGATAGGATCATAGTACAATAAATGAAATATACATCATTTTAAAAAGGGAAGTCCAGAGAATAAAATACAATAATATAAACAAAATCCCAAATTTCAAGCAAAAACCAATTAAGCTTCGAAGTTAAAACATCCCTGCTCCATAGTCTGGATCTTGTCAGAAAAAAATATAGCATGGATAGAATTAAAGTACAATTATGTATGATACGTCCGCCGCAGCGTTCTAGAGGCAGCGTGTCCGCCTCAAGATCCGCAAGTCGCGGGATCAAACCCGGCTGCGGTCGATGGATTTTTCAGTACATAAGAATACTTTAAGCTGGGGGGGGGGGCATGTTGTAGATTTATGGCATGTAAAAGAACTCCAAACCTAAACTAGAGCCTCTTGAAAAAATTTCTCGGCCTTTCACGTCCAAGTAATACCTTAGTTGCCGGAGGGGGATTGAGAGGTGATGGGTTTACCACCTGTCCCTCTGCCCTCTCTCGGATAATAAGCGTAACAAAATTCGCATAGTAACAGAAACCTCCACTTGGAGGCCCTTCGCCCCAACATAGGGGATATAGGAAACCAGATACAGATATGTATGCTACATCATTTTAAAGATAATAAAATACAACAAAAAGAAACTCACAATTTTCTTACAGAAACCCTCTTTCCCCTCAAAAGAAAGCTTGTCAATAATTCTTACATCCGAGGAGACCCATGTCTTGAATCGAATACTAAGCATGATGACCACTTAGCTACCGAGGGCGTTACAGTGCTATTATTAGTTATGTAAAGTTAATTACATGCCAAGCATTTCACCTTAGGTGGCCATGACCAAGAAAAATGTTGTGTTGAACGGACTGGGAATCTCTGGTCTACTGGATTGGCATGGAGGAAATAAATTAAAATTCCTGCAGAAGAGGAGGCGTGGTCGCATGTCAGCAATGACGCTATGATCCTTACCAAGGAAGGCACGCAACGCTACGGCATGTATCAGTCTGCTTTTTCGTGCATATGACACTTCCAATACTACAGAGGACAATCTTTTGCGTTCGTATCTTTTCTTCGGCATGTCTCACATACGTGCGACATAGCACCCTGCAACGCGGCATCTCTCCCGCTTTGCCTTTCAATTTAATAATTGCATTTACACTTTTAATTATTATTTTATAAATATTTCCTTTGCTGTAATACAGGGAGGGAAGATCATATCTTGGAATCCCAAAAAGAGTTTTCAAAATATTCAATCCTGTTCTGAGGTAGACGAATTTCCAGAAAAGTGCGGCGCGTCACCCGGTCTTGCCTTACTTGAAAACCGAAGTACGAGTCTACTAAACATGCCAAGTTTCATTAAGCATTGCCTTGTCTCAGCGATAAATAAAAGAGTATCTATTACGTTAATTTATAACATCAAAAATATATATATGCATATACAATATATAAATATCAATATACAAATAAATATACATAGCCTATATATTTTAGATAATTAATTAACTTCTGTCTGATGTTAATGAGTAATGAGAGAATTCACATTCGAGATGTCTAGGGTTCAAACTCCGTGGCCGGTGAAGCTAAGGGGTGGGGGAGAGAGAGAATGGGGAAGACTAAAAACTTAGCTCAAGGCTAATCTAGTTCGAAATAGCAAAGATAGATTTTTCTACAGAGCAACTTTTTTTAACATGTATTTCTCATTACTCAATTATTTCAAAATATCTTATGCTATTCAGTTTTTGTTATTTCTGATATAAACAATTAATAATACACGGTATCGGACATTAACCAAAATTAATTTTTTGCCGTTTCCTGGATAAATAAAACTTGGGATATTGTATTTATTGTTTCCTTTACTATCTTTATTTATGTATTTATTCTGTTCCTATTACTTTTTAGTTTTTTTATTTCTACCTTTATTATTCTAAGTTTTAGAACATAACTAAATTACAAACAGAAAAAAGAAGCGTTTGTAAACTAATTGTAAGTAATTGCAATTGCTGTTGTTTGTTATTTATCATCATCATTAATAGCAGTATCAGGCTTATTAATGCTTTTATTATTATTGGTGTTGTTGTTATTATTATTATTATTATTATTATTATTATTGGCATTGCCATCTATAATTTTAATTTTAATGATTCTTGAACTTTTCATGGCACACAACTGGTAATTTCATATAATCTTATTTTAGGGGAATTTACTACTCATTCTAACTTCAATTGCCAACTAGTTATGTTAGAGAGTGTCATTTATTAATCTCGCCTGAAGTCGTAACTGTCATCTTGTAAATAACTTTACAGATGGATTAACAACTGTAACATACTGTGCTATGTTTATGTCTTCCAGTCATACTGTGCATTCACCATAAAAACTTTGTTACTCGTTTTGTATTTCTAAACCTGCAGGATTTCAGTACTTTTTATGAATTGGGTAATTTGAAGGGACATTTCAAACGCACATAAATCTGCAGCTGGAATACACTAATGTAATTCTCATTAAATGTTAAATGTGGTAGTCTCATGACTAGACTTCGGACTTTTAGATCGCTAAAAATGCTGTTTTAGGTACCTAAAATAGGCTCTAAAAATTGGGAAATAGGTTCTAAAAATCGTGAAATAGTCTCTTATAAAATCGTTAAGTTGACAATTTTCTGAAATATCTCAATTGCAATGCAGAATATTATATTTATTGAATTCACCATTATTCAATAATCATGATAAAACACAGATATAGGCCTATGGTACACAGAATTATATAGACCTATTACTAGGGCCTGTATTACTACCATAACAGTGAAAACCTAAGTCCTGCGCCCAGAAGCTACGCATATCATACTAGCATATCAACCCCTTGTATCCCTCAGTGATACAGAGAACTATGCTTTTTTTTTCATTTTTTGTTACTGGATGTGGGAGTCGGGAGAAAAACACTACATTTTCTTGGGAATTCCAAGGAATTTTTCTACTGAAGACAAAACATTCCTTATTATTTATCCACGTCACAAATGTGTCATGTACTGCACATTCCGAGCTAAAAAATTAATACGAACTGAAAATAAATGCTAGAATTTATAACAAAAAATAATTTATTTTGAACTTTAGAGGAAAAACAAGCAAAAAGGAAATATTAGGCTCTAACGTAAAAATAGGCTGTTTTAAGTCCTATAAAAGTATCAGTTTTAGGCATAGTCACTTATGAAACATGAATATACAAGTTTTTGTCCATATATTATAACTTAAGGATTAAAATAGGTTTTTACCTAAAATCCGAAGTCGACTCATGACTTTTTCTACCCTAGTGTGCTGCTGCGAGATGTCCAGACACTCTACATAAGGATCCTGTGATTTTCCCTGTCTTATTCCGGCAAAGTGTAAGTGTGCAATGTGTTATCTTCTCTAGTGATGGACAGAATCGAAAGACTTTAAGAATCGAGTATCTGTTCTCGAGTAATATAATGATCGAATGATCATTCGAAAAAAGTTCTCGCATGAAAGCTGAACCCGAGAAGTGAGAACTACTAAAAACTGGCTCGATTGATAACTCAAATCTTTATTCGTTGCTATGGGAACCCGCAATGGGTGTGGCTCAATGAGTGTGTTAGTTTAACCCAGCGTTGTCAGAAAATTCGTTAATATCATTGTACTAGTAGCGTTCACAGAGTAAAGATCCATAAGATTAGCAAGCTGTCTCGTCTGCCCTGGGATCTTCTGTTAAGAATCGGTAATTTGGCAACACTGTGCGCATGGTAGCTGTGCATTCATACATATGCCTTTCTTGCCTGCAAAACTTACACCGCGTTAACGAAGATAATCGAAGTGATACGACTGCACGGGCGGTTTGGTGTTCTCGAGAACTCGTCTTCAGCTACGCTTCTCTAGTATGAAATCATTCTAATGATCATCTGAATGTTTCTAAATACGATTCTTGATACCTCGAGAACTCCAATAACTAGTCACCTCGTTACACAACGCAAGTTTTCATTACTCTCAATGTTGTGGGCTAGAGGGATATCTTGTAACTAGGCCAATCCTTCAGGCAATTTCTCTGAATACAAACTAGCTAACAAAAATTGAATAATACCCAAGTAAAATTTTGCCAACATGGGAAAGCCTACGTCGAAAACTCTTACGATCAAATGAATTCTGTTAAATGTGCATTTTAATCTAAGAGGATAATGACTTTAGTAATTAATTATTAAATGTGTTATTAATTTTTATGTGATAAATGATAATATAGGATTCACAAATATACAGTATAGGCTACTTTGATATCTTAAGCCTGCTGAAGCAAGCTTAATTCAGATTATTCAGAATATCTGACAATTTCTTCTTACATAGGTAAAAAATATATTTAAAAAAATAAAATAAAATAATATAAAGTCGTAAGGAGTCACTTTCTCTTTCATATCACGAACGGCTGTACTTACATTAACGAAAGTTTGTATTCTGAATTTGTGTTCTACTAGAGTACAAAGGTCTTTCACTGAAAATCATTTTATTAGCAAAACGAATGGAAGTAAAATTTTAAAAAATCCTACATGTTGATAGATGACAAAAATTGCTACGCATGATATTTCCAATAAATTTCATTAAATTCATTTTTTAGAAATAGTAATGTGTAACTAATATTATACTAATGTATAACATATTTTAAATGGAATAATTATAAACAATATTTTCGCAGGATACCTTTGTTTTGCGTTTACCCTCCAGATTGCCATATTACTTATTTACTCAGTGCCAAAGACTATTCCTAAGCTAAAGGAATAATATCTATTTTATGGAAGCCGGAGGTTCATTGCCGTGCTTACCTGAGCCCGCCATTCAACCCTATTCTTTGCTAACTGCATCCAACCATCCCTCACAAATCCTATTTCCCTTAAATCTATCCTAATATTGTCATCCTACCTACGTCAGGGTCTTCTAAGTGGTCTCCTTCCTTCGGGTCTCCCAGTCAATAATTTTGAGATATGTATTTCCTTCCCCATGCATTTCAGCCATTTCATCCTCCGTGATTACTACGTTCGGTAAAGAGTACAGGTTATGAAGCTCGTCATTATGCAGTTTTCTAAAGTTCCCATTTTCATCACTCTTAGGCCCTAATATTTTCCAAAGCCAGTTTGCCATAAAATCTGAAATTACCTCTTTAATAAAAAAAAAACTTGAATTAATTTTCCATTTTTAAAGAGTTATCAGAGACTGCGTATTCTACAATTTCTTTTATTTAGCACGAAAAAATCAATGTTACTTAAATATTTAACCAAATACCCCAGAAAACACTTCGTAATCTAAATATTTAATAAAATATCCCAGGAAATATTTCATAACCAAATATACAAACATAATTTAATAAAATATATTATACTAGCTTAAAAGGCCCGGCGTCGCTCGGGTTTTGTATTTTGTAAATGCGAAAATAACTTATGAAGGACTTTCGATTTTCAAACTCTATGTCTTTAAGGTCTTTATATAGGTATTAAGAATTTGAAATGGGGAAGAACGACTTATCACACACAAACTATTCCCTCAGAAAACGCTATATAGATAGGCTATAGCTTATTATAGCTTATAGCAGATCCCAACGGCTTCTCCCAAGATAATCGAAAGATTAACAATTAAGAACAAAATAATTAAAATATTATATTTATTAACACTTTGCACGCGAAACATTCATAGGTGTAAACTAAACGATTGATAGGCCTAATTAATGAAACAGCTATAAATCCGGCTTTGAAATGAATTTCACGATTAGAAAATAAATGGAAAAATGCAGTATTCGAAAGATTATGAGAATTGAAATCGATTAAACTCACGATAAAAAAAAGTGCGTAAATGTATTTGACAGACAGACATAGTACATTAGTTTTTATTTATATAGGTGAAGAATGGAATAAGCCTACTGAGGCCGTGATTTCTATATTCATTTGTCCAGACTTATAATTCCGTTACATTTCAGGCAGATTTAACGACCCTACATAAGATATTTTAATTACGATTACATATAAAAACGTTGTAGCCAGGACCCCGAACTAAGCAACTTCCCCGGAATTTTCTGTAAACTATATTCCATGTCAAATAAAATATGTTTAACATTATCTTATTGACATCTCTAGCTTTTATAATAACATGAGATATCCATTGCCTTCCATAGCGATCGCGACGATATTATCTCCAAGGTATGACAAAAATAGACAAAGCCTTCTGCAATTGATTTGACAACTGAAATGAATAACTGAAAACCGATGCTTCAAAAGCGTAAAAAAATGCACGTTTTCTTGCCGTTTTTCACTCATAACTCGCGAACGAAGGCTAAAATTAAAAATGTAGTATGACAGAAACCTTCCCGGGAATGTACCCAACAACTTCCCAAAGTTTCATGGCGATCAGATGAATGGTGTAGTAATGCATAAAGGACACACACACACACACATACATTCATTTTTATATATAGATAAGAAATCACAACCGTCCTGATTCTCTCCAACAAGCAATTTGATATTATTGGTAATTTCTTAAACTTCCCGTATTGACAAAGCCTCCTGAACTTGAAGCAAACATTTAAAAAATTTATTAAATGAATAATATAAATCTACACATTCATTGGCACAGTCGTATTATTTTGCAACACTTCAATGCATTATAAAGAACTCCGCTTGAAATAATTTAAACTGAAAAGCGGATAGGCCTAATACATACATTATTTTTCAACATATAAATGGCTTTGCTCCACCAAGCTCATCAAATACACTCATGGTCAATTGGATTCTGAAGGGATGACTAAAGTGATGATTAAGCAATTTTTGCCAAAAAGTACAATTTTTCAGTGTCAAAAAATTAAGCATGCCCTAAAGGCCTAAAGTAAAACTGCGAAAATGTTTATGCCGTTTATGTTGCTGACACCATTTTTAAACTTCAGTGCGCTTCCAACTGCCAGTTCATACAAACTTGAATCGCCTGTTTCTAGGTTTCAAATTGCATGGTATTTTACCACATTCAAAATCTATATTCTCCCACAAAATTAGAGATGGAGCTGTGAAAGATTTTCACAATGTACATTACAACGTGGTTAATGAAATGTTTAATCATAATCTCTGTATAGGCCTTGGTTTTTTTTTTAATTCAGAGTATTCATACGTCAGTTTTTAAACTTCTAAAACAAAAAGTATAAACAATATAAAAAAATCAATCAGTAAATTTGTAAAGCAATCAAGAAAGAATCACACATAAAAGATTCAGGTCCATATTTTAATACCTGTCAGCGGAAATAGATTTCAATATTGATTTGAAAAATCAATTAAATCAATTAATACCTCTAAAACAAATTGAGATATTTGTAGACGAGTAATATAAATCTAAAAACTCATTGGCTCGGTTGTATTATTTTTTCCCCAACAATTCAATGCATTATGAAGAACTCCGCTTTAAATAAATTAAACTGAAAAGCGGATAATGCATAAATTAAATTTCACCAACATGGAAAAGGCGTTGCTCCACTAAGCTCATCGAATACACTCACGGTCATCTGGATTCTGTTAAGCGTGCGTTTTAATTTAGAGACAGCATGTAACTAGTGAGGCAAGGCAAGGCGGTAAGGTTGGCAGCATTCATCGTGGCGGCAGAGTGTGTCCTATATTATTATATCTGCGCTCTCTCGTACGTAAGCTTGGCTCGGTATATGGCAGTACGACTTGTACGAAACATTGCGACATACACAGACCCGATGCAAAGAAAAACGGCCACTTGAATGACTGCTTATGTGTAATGTAACAGTCCGCACACTATGTCTCAGAGCTATTTAGCTTAAAACAAACAAAAAACGAAATCCTTCAGAGCGAAATAAACATATGCATGAATGAAACGACTTTATGTTGACCTTACGTGAGTATTGAAGTATTACTTGACAATAGAACCAATGTAAATTCGAACTAAAATAAAATGTCAAATACTACTAAAAATCAGATACTTGAAAATTATCAAAATGATTTTATTTATCTTCTCCCTTTTAACTCTATACCTAGGGCCTTTTTACCAAATTTGCATAGCGGATTCAGGGGCGTAGCCATATATTGGTTCGGAAGGGGCCCACCCTGGGGGTACTCCCATGAATTTTTTGTTTAAAAAATAAGTAATCTAATTTCATGTAACTTCTTTTTAGCTACAAACAAAATATATTTTTAAAACACATACTGTCCCAAATTATATCATTAAAAAATAAAATAAAAAACAAAAATAATAATAATAAAAAAAACATTAAAATGAAATATCAAGGCTTAATTTTACAACAGTTAATATAATTACTGTTAGTCTAATACAAAATGCCATAAGACTAATAAAACACTTTACAAAGAATACAAAATGACTACAATTTAATTAGGTGATATTTTCGTAGCCCTATGCTTTTTTTTTTCATTTTGATGGGTCCCCGAGCCTTCAGGTCTCCCTGGCTACATCCTTTCTGCAAGCAATTTCGCGGAGGTTTTTGCTAACCAAACTCCTCTAAGAGTGAAGAAGATGCCACCATTGTGAGTTGAAAACTACTGAAGCCATTATTTAAGTATTCGAGACTTACAGCTGAAGTCTGAGCTTAATGTGGAATCCGAACCACGGTGGGCCTCTCGTATATTCACTTAGCATAAACTGTCAGCATAAAGGCAGTAGCCACCCACTTAAGTTCTTATCAGATTTCCTGAAGAGATAGGAAAGAATATTTTGTCCCCAAGCGTACAGAGTATTCATGGGCATCTTGGCTACTCTGAAGAGTAGCTCACGTAATGTGCCGCGAAATCTAGTGATCTGAGCTTGGTATCCCTATGGTATGATATGGGGTAATAATTTTCTTATATGTTGTTAGACGTGTCCTCGACATTTTCGCTGCTAGTGACGTATAACTTGTATTAATTGAAAAAAAAAAGTTTTAAAGCATAGTTATAAGACTAATAGAATAGTCTACAGCACTGTAAAAAATGCTCGGAATATTATGCACGAGTTAATACTGTCGTTCACAGAAACCGACAATTCCATTAAACTTTTTTCGTGGAGCTCAAACTTAGAGCCCAATGATGATCTCTCTTGATGATATGCGTACAATCAGTCCAGCTTTGAAAGAGTTAAATCTACAGCTTTGGCTACACTTTGTTATTATATCGCAACAAGGATTTTTTGTTTTAAATTTTTACTCGATTCGTCTGCAAATATAACTTAACTTACTGGTCTCATAGTTAGCTTCAAAACCAACGTACGGATGGACACATAAAAGGCTCCTTTTTCAACGGAACATCCTCTAGAACGTGGAGAAAATTAGTTACCCTTTGGGCAAGTAATCTGAACTGCCAATTATAGAACAGATTACTGTATTATTATTATTATTATTATTATTATTATTATTATTATTATTATTATTATTATTATTATTATTAATATTATTATTATTATTATTATTATGCAGGGGTGAACCATGGTTTCGTAGCTGACACTATTTAAAAAAAAAAGTTATTAGCAATTGTTATGCTATTAAGTTTGAACCTAGCGTAATCCGTTCAGTTCGCTCTACTACAGCGTTACAGAATCAAACCTTGTAACACTGTTTATCGAAGAGTACAGACACCAGCTGTGACGGCTACAAGCTCTGTTCACTCAAGCGTGATTTGTTGCATTTCAGCAGAGGTACTCATCTTTGAAAACGGCTGTCAAACACTATATTTTGGAACAAATTAATTCAATTCTTTCAAATTACAATAAAAAGTTAGTGTTTGGGTTACCAAGGTTATCCAAAAAAGTTTAATTGATTTAATTCAGCACGGATTAACCATTTCACTGCTACTGACGTAATATATGCGTCACCGAAAAAATTGCATAATAGCAGAGATATAAAATTAATAGAGTAATGTTTTATGTTACAATATGAGGAATTTTATTCGCGTATTAGAATTGTCGTTCGTGAAAATCAGCTATCCTATTAAACTTTTCTAAATTGATTTCAATTTCAATATTATAAACCCGTTGATATAACTTGTTGAATAATTATAGTAATAAGATTTCAGCTCTGAAGAGATTCTATACCAAATATATGACTATCTTAACAAAAAGCTGGTATAAGACGAATGGGCACCAAGGCAAGTGTCCTGCTAATCCGGACTAGATAGGACCGGACCCTGTCCGGATCACCGAAAGTCCGGATTAAACGGAATTTTCCTTAAAATTCATGTTGTGTATTGCAATGCAAGTTTTAGGTGGGTAAAACTATAAAAACCTATTTCTTTTACAACTAGCCTATAACTTTACCTACAACTTATTTTTAGTTTTAATTCCACTTTATACGTAGACATAAGTTTTTTACTTAAGAAGTGATGTAGAATTAAAAAACAAAACCTAAAATTCATAATTTGACTGTTCAGTAAAAAAATTCGTCCACTTTAACCGGATTAGCGGGACTCTACTAGAGTCGAAAATAATCAGCGTTTCAAAAGTAGTGGGGTTGAGGATTTAATGTGACAGACTGTAAATCAAGTATAAAGAAAAAGTATGCCTCGTCTTGAATCAACTACTGTACCATGTTTTTTTTAAATTTTTTATAAGATTTGTGTAGCATGTAAAACTGATAATACGTGTCTCCTTAATTGTTCTAAATTGGATACTTATTACGAGAATGATAATGGAAATACCAGTTATTTTCGGAACTTATGAATCACTCTGCGAATAATTATGTATTATATATAATACTATATAATAATGCCATATTTTAACTTAACCTATTGACTAGATGCACATAAGCAGTCTCTACAATATTTTAAATTTAGCCCGGTCGCTATCTGTATAGAGAAGAGATGACTCTCACGAACGGAAAATGATGGAAGAGATTTCCCATAAGTGTTCCACTCCTTTTATTTACGGAACGCTTAAAAAATGCAAAAAGCCTTCCAGGCATCCTAGAAAGAAAACAGAGAAAATATCCCACCAATATCAACAGAATAATCCTGAGGGTCCGAAAGAAAGAGGCTATATGCCTACTAGGTATTTTTGAATATTTTTATTTATTTGTTTACCGTGACAATAAAACATCAATGTAAAGGATTTTTAACTACTTCTGATAAAGCGTACTCAGTTAAAACACATTGCTTGTTTAAAATTTACATATATATACTTTCTTCTAAACTGAACTCACCACATAGAATTCACACTGTACAGTAATGAAGCTAATGTGCAGAAATTACTATTGCTTGCAGTGTAGGCCTACAATACCGACAATTCCATGATACTGGGATTTGATGTAATCGATCAAATTAGAGAGGCTATCGATAGGATTAATTCCTACAAGTCAATAAAGGTGATAGAGATCCAAGAAATAAAATCTGATGTGAAGCACTCACATAACTAGGTTTCGAATGTCCATACAAGGAACGGTTGGGTTCACTAAGTATGTCCCATAGGAAGAGGTGGGGGAGTGTATCACGCAAAGACAATAAGAATGAGTTCAATTATAATCGGGTAGAGATAAAAAATGAACACGTTCCACATTGCTTTTGCAATGAAGGCAAAACCTGAGTATGTGCAAACGATGGGTAGCGAGGATGCTATGCCGGAATTCTGTAAACAAATCTGATGTGAAAGTCGCATGACTTCCTCTGCCCAAATAAAAGTTAGCATCTTAGTATTTATATAATAGGCCTAAGTATCCAGCCTGAAATAAAAAATAGTTTAACGGAAAAGTTGCCTGAATTTACATATTATCCTTGTACAGAAATGCAAGACATAATTTTACGCTAATTATGCTATAAATACCTTATAGCCTCTTCTTTGAATGTTGCAACTAAAAACGCAGGCTATAGAAAAACTGAAATAAAAAATAAAAAAGTGACTGCAAACGTTTATTGAACTTTCCGCCGTTAAGAATAATTTCCGAAATTTATCGAATATTCCCCTAAGATATTTCTGTACTCTAGGCATGGCCAACAACACAAGTTTCTTACTTCACATTCTTATACTATAGAAAAAGAGGCCGTGAAAGAGCGCGTATTCAGTTGTTCACCAGGCAAGACAAAGTTTCTACAAACAATGGGTAACAGTGGGTGGTTTGTAACCACACTTCAGAGAATTTTTTTAAAGTTTCAAATAAAAGTTTTAGCTCTTGGTAGGCCTATAAGCATTCCATGTACAACATTTAAAGGGAATCGTTAGAGCCGTTTTTGAGTAAATCGCAAAAATGAAATTTTCTTCATGTAAAGTCCCCTTAAATATAAGAGAAAGTTGTCGCCAATCTTCGTGTCACATCCTCAGAAGGTACCTAACCCTAATACAACATTCTGTTTTCGTACGATTTTCCGTTACAAGAGGCCGTATTGGAAAGAGCGCATATTCACAGCAGGTGGCTTATAACCACCCTACAGAGAATTTTCCCGAAAAAAAGTCTCAAATAAAAGTTTAGCTCTCAGCATAAGCAATCCATGTGCACAATTTAAAGAAAATCGTTAGAGCCGTTTTCGAGAAAATCGCCAAAAACGAAATTTTCTTCATGTAAAGTCCCCTTATAAATAATAGGAACTTTTCGTCAATCTTCGGCTCACATCTTCAGAAGGTACCTGACCCAAATACGAAATTTTGTTTTCACACGATTTTCCGTTTTGGAGCTAGCCTGTTCACAGTCATCCACACAGACACACTGACACAATGACACGGAAACACAGACACACACACACTTAGACATGTTTCCAAAAATAATATTTTTTTTATTCAGGGAGCCTCAAAACGTTCATTTATGTTAAAAACTCAACTTCGAATTTTGGGATCGAAAACAATACTTCCTCTGCAGTACATATAGGCCTAGCATCTACGGTACGGACAGAAGAAGAAACAATATAGACAAAAAATAAAAACCTATCCACTTTTTCATCGCTGTAGGCTTTGTATTAATTGAAGAAAAGGCATGTATGTTGATAACAGAAATTGCCTTTTTATTATTTACAAGGTATATTACAACCCGTGTTTCACGGAATAACGGTATAACGGAATATTTACAGTGAGTTTACATTTTATATGTTAACCCTTAAATCCGTAATGTATCCTATAGGATACAATATATTACTTTAATTTTTAACCCGTAACAGAAATTAACTCTAAAGTATAAAATTAATGTAAAATTTACATAACAGGGTACAAGAAATAAAGTATGCGGATAAACATTCTGTTAACTGTTTTCTTGGCAGTCCGGCGAAAATTTACCCTATAATTTGCGCAAGAATTGAGTCTCGCGCACGGATTAACTATCTTAATCTTGAAGCGTGCGGAAGACAATTCTAATAAAAGTAGTGAAGCTGATAGTGTTGACGTAGTGTTTCAGAAATTGCCGCAGAGGAAGAATACGTATGGTCAATAATTTGCGATGAGAGTATAATCCGTCAGGTGACTGGTAGTTTGAACACAATTTTAAGAGAATTAAAAATAAAATTATATTTCCATATATAATACTACATTACATTATATAACATTATATATCCAAGGAATGTTTTCCCAAGTTTTGGCCTACAGTACCTCTTTGTTACACCCTGTATAAGACGTATTTATAAGTAATGTGCTCAATAATGCAATAAATTGCTCATGTATATGTCCACGGTTCAATTCAGCGAGGCATTCCTATTTACACAACTTCGCAGCGACAGAGAAGAGAATAATGTTCTTCATAATCTGGAGCGTCGGAATATTATGAGAGCTTGTATTTACAGCTTCACTATTTTAAACCAGAAATGTAATCATAAATTTTAATCGCATATAGCAAGTGCAAGAGCAGAAACCCTTCCCATGCTTAAGAGTTTAACGTCCTGACTCCACCAACTTGATTCAAATCAAAACTCAAGGCATTTATGAAACTACTAAAGAGTCAAGTAATGAGCTTATTTAACTGTTTTCTCAGTGGTCGAGTGGTTAACATAGCAGCTTAGACCATAGGTGAGTCATGTCCATCTGAGGACAGAAATTTTACAGAACCCGTACAACTTGAATGTGATATATGATTTATTTATTGAAATAAAATTACGAAGGTGGATTTAATTGCAAATTTATTTAGATTGATAATATGATGTTGCTCTGGAATTTAGGTCTACACATCGTTCATCGCTCTCATGTATTTAAAGTGAGATAAGTGGTAACATTGTACCGGAAGGTGTAATTAGTTTGATAAAGTTAATTCTGTTAGTGGAAATTTCATTTAACTTACATTGGCATTATTGCTGTGCATTTCAATATAACTTGAATACTGTATTTATATAATATGTTAAACTTTTGTTGTTTGTAGGCTAATAATAGAGAAAATATTTTATTTTTATTGTATTTGTTAAAGATAAAAAAAAATTATATGATATGGAATCAGTATTTGGAAGGAATTTATGAAATATGTTAAAGTTTTTCAGAAATGTTATTTATTTTGTGTAGCCTACTTGTGTATAAGGGTTTACTAAAAATATACTATTAAAATAATATTAAGAATATTAAGAGGGTTAATATATTATTCTGGTTATGTTTAAAATATTTTGCTAATACGGTATATTGGTAGTGAAGTGTAATTCGTTTTTAAATGTATCTGGTGAATCGAGAAATAAATTTAAATGAAATAAAGCCGGTCTTCCCATAAGGTAGATTTACTTCATGTTACAGAACTTTAAAATGAGTCTGTCTACTAATCGTTAAGTGTAATGGGGCATTAGATCGAATGCCGTACACAGAAATAAATGTTCTTATTGATTAATGAATTTCATTTTTTGTTCTTTGAGGGATGTAATAGTTAAGGAAATAGTGTGCAGTTTTTCGCCTTATACCCTCAAAAATGAGATCGATAAACCAAGGAAATTTTTATCTGCAGTAGCCTCAAATATTTATTAATAATATAGCAGAAACAATTTTGAGTTGTAATTCATCTAAAATATTTGAAATCAATATTCTTTAAAATTTAATGATATTATTAAATTACTAAAAAATACACATACTTACATAATTGTTAAAATATCTATTTACATTGTCTTTAGAGTAAAATATTTACATAATCGTTAAACTTGTCTAATTATATTGTCTTAAAAGCAAAATTGCTAAATGTATACAGCTTCTCTTGTTAGAGTATACTATAATTACTAGTGGTAGTAGACTATTAGTTAAAACATACATATATATAACCTGCTAAAAAACAGAAGTCCTTATATTCAATGTAATATATATATATATATATATATATATATATATATATATATATATATGTTTTCACTAACAAGATAAGCTGTATACATTTAGCAATTTTGCTTTTAAGACAATGTAATTAGGAAATTTTAACGATTATGTAAATATTTTACTCTAAAGGCAATATAAATACTGTAGATATTTTAACAATTATGTAAATATGTGTATTTTTTAGTAATTTAATCATGTAATTAATTTTTTAAGAATATTGAATTCAAATATTTTAAATGAATTGCAACTCAAAATTGTTTCTGCTATATTATTAATAGATATTTGAGGCTACTGCAGATAAAAATTTCCTTGGTTTATCGATCTCATTTTTGAGGGTATAAGGCGAAAACCTGCACACTATTTCTTATTGATGTTTTATGTAAGGATTTCCCCCTAACCGTTAAAACATAATTCGGCTATTCTCTGATGTTGGAAACTTGAATTCCTCTTCTGACTTCTCATCCTGCCACCTCGCGAAAGACGAGAACCAAAACGAAAACTCAGTCCCTAGAACAAGTATAGGCGTAACAAATGGGTTGCCTTCACGGTAATTCGGATTACTCCCTTATCATCCATGTCACCCTAAAAAGAAGTTCCCCCATTCAGAGTGGAGTTCCTAAGCAAAAATTACTTCTATCTGAGATACCACTATAAAAAATCTAGAACACTTTTTACAGAAAGTGATGCAGAGGGAAAATTCAAATATACCTGCCCTAATTAGAGGAAAGCCCTGAAGGTTCAGCCTACCAATAAATAATTTAAAAAGCAGTTTTTTAATAAATAGGATTTCATTTAATATTCAGAATAAAATACTTTGGTATAACTATTAGGTCGTAATATGTCAGTATTGGGACAAGTATCCCAAAAATATATATTTATTTGTTGTGTATAAAATAATTACACCTATTCCCTCGTATAAAATGTTTTGGTTAAAATATCAGCTCATAGCTTTGTCTAATCTAAAATTTACACTTGTCAGTATTATAAAGCATGATTACAAATTATAGTTGTCAATTTTCGTATTTTTTGGACAATATATTTCGGCTATTCAGCCATCTTCAGGTCCTTTTTCTTTCTCTAGGTGATCCTATTCTGCTCGTTAATCTGTTGAGTTGTAGTGGATTAACGAGCAGAACAGGATCACCTAGTCCTAGAGAAAGAAAAAGGACCTGAAGATGGCTGAATAGCCGAAATATATTGTCCAAAAAATACGAAAATTGACAACTATAATTTGTAATGATCTTTTATAATACTGACAAGTGTAAATTTTAGATTTGACAAAGCTATGAGCTGATATTTTAACCAAAACATTCTATACGAGGGAATAGGTGTAATTATTTTATACACGACATAGGCCTACAGCATGAAATTTATAAACACATATATTAATTTATTTTTCACTTAAAATTATTCAGACGGTTATTAACAATTTGGAGGGAATGTTTAAAAATACGTGGTATATAACATAAGTCAAGGCAACTATATTTTTCTCAAAATAAAGTGACTGTACCATGAGATGTTGTATGTTATGGGATAGTGGCCTTTATAGTATACGTACACATCATTTGGTAGCATTGTGATGTACGGTTTTACGAATAGAGGCGACAATAATTTAGTTGTCATCCGCCGTGCAGAATGGATATGACAAGGTATACACAGCATTCTTATGTCAAAATTGTCACTGTCCGAGGGAAAAATGCCAGAGAATACCACAAGGAGCCGCAGGAAGTTTTGAGGAATAGTGTCCATCCGTACCGAACTATATAATGGATCATGGAGTGGGTATGTGTGCTTTCATGCTTCCTACTACCGCAATACATTAGAGTGGCACGATGCAGTCGCGTATTGATGTTTATGGGTATCTGTTTCCTTCACTATCCTACATCTAACTTGGTACCCACAACAAGCATTACACATACATTCCATACTATGCCCTTTCATTTGTATATTACAAAATATTAAAATGGTCCCGCGTTTTCAAAAGAAAAAATAGTTACCATGACTTACGGCCCGTGCCTCGTATTTGTCTTGTAAACTGTAATAGGCAGGTCTTTTGAAAATGTTAAAAGTATAAGTTTTAATTGTACTTTGTGCAACAAAAACATACTTAGAACTTGCCAGTTCTTAACGCGATATTTAAGTTCCAAATTTGTAAAGCACGATTCATAATGCCTCTTAAAATAAGGCAATAATTGTATGGTTCTTTTATTCTACTATACATTTAGCTATACCTACTAAGGAATCAGGATCAGTTTTAAGTGCAGTGAGCAAAAATGAAGGTAAGCCCATTACTTATCATTTTCATTAGGCCTCAATTTATAAAAAAAAAAGCTAAATAAACATCAATCATCAATTTTATCCGAGTGTTTTATTATACGAGATAGGTTTGGTTCACATTATCTCGAATAATAGGCCTAAAAGTCCTATTGCAATTTGATTTTTGAATTGAGTCTACATAGGGTCGTTTTAGAATGTTCAAGGAGATAAATACACTATATTGATAGAAGTTAGGCCTATAATGCAAATGATCCCGAGTTAACTCATGCACATGCGATGAATTAATAACAAACAAGTTCAAATTAATTGCCATCACGGTAATATTCCACAGTAGTTAGCAAATTGTTACAACGTATCGTACCGTGGAGTCTGAATAACACTAGCAGGAAGAAAAGTGCATAATCTCTGCATGAGAAAGGTTTAAATTACCAGAACTTGTTACTCTTTCCCCTTAATAATATTACAACACTTGTAATAGCCTATAAGGGTGTAGCAGCAATAAACCAAATTTCCATAGCAATTACCTTTATCGTGTTACCACCCGGTGAGGAACGGGACATAGCGAACAGCTGTTTTCAACTCTACTCGAATAGAATCCGGTCTGGTTCACGCAGTGGTCAAGAATTTCTAATACCTACAGTTGGTTGCCTCCTTCTTACGTAGACAGGAGAAAAGTGGGGGAGCCAGATTAGATTATAAGGTTCTGTGTCAAGGGCCATGCGAGAATTTACGGTTCTCCGTGCAATTTATAGTGGAATCGCAGAGAATGCTTTAGCAACACAGCAATGGTAAACATGCAGTAGGTATTGCAGCGTAGAGCATCTTGCTCTAATAATCTTGCATATACATTGCATTTAGACTTATTCCACATATTAGTATGCATAAGGCCTCTAATTATAACTAAGGCCCGAAGTTGTTGATTTTTCAGAAGCCGAAAAATGCATGCAAATAAGCTCTAAAATTTGTAAAATATGCTCCGGAACCAATGAAGTATGCTCTATCATTTAAATAATTATTTTAATACCTTCAGTTCTTGTGTTAGTTGAATTACATCACAAATCCCAAAAATAGTAGACGTTGTATAAATTTCAATACAAAATTAAAGCAACAACAAAAACAAGGTCAATGCAACAAATTTTAGTAAATTGAAAAGAAATTGCTGTAAGTGAAACGTTGTTTATTAGACTATACAATCAGTTGCGAAATTATATGTTTACAACGTTTTAAAATTCTTTAATTTCGAAGAACGTCTTACCTCAGATTTTTAAACCGGAAAATATCCGACCCCATTCAACCACTGACAAGGAAGTCTTACAATTAAATTGTAAAGAAAATATTATTTAAATTACCACAATTTTGAGTATGTAGAAGATTACTATTACAATTATTATTATACGTTAATTCAAGGTTTTGCTAAACGCAATCTTACCCAACTTCGTGCCGCATCGTCTACAACAATGAAATATCTTCAAACCTGTAGCTTCTTTGATTAAAAAATAACCTAATCATTGAATGAAGAAGAGAACATATGAAAATAGTGTGTAATTAAATGTGTGGTGAAAAAGTATTTTAAATCTCGTGTAGTAATGAATAAGATGAAAAATATTATTCGTTATACCAATAGTCACAAACAGTCCCGAACTTAAGGATAAAATCCGGATCTCTCTCTCTCACTATACGGTATTACCTAGCCTACTAGCAATTCGCGCTAGCTAAAATTTAGCTAAATTCATAATATTGGTATAATTCTTCTTTCTTAATAATTTTCCATTGTGGGATGTATTGCATCTACTCAGAAATAAAACTATAACACGAATGATATTTCATTTTGTTGTAATAAAGTATTTCAATTAAATTACATTTACAAACTCCTGAAAAAATTATTCATAGTAGCTATATCCGTAATGTTATTTCTCTAGGCCTATATAAACTTGTTTTTGGATTGAAATTAGTAAATATTAGCCCAATGCATACTCACATAGTTAAAGAAATGAATCAACGAAGGCGGGCTAACAATATCAAATAAATCGACATTTTGATACGCTATGTTTAGGATATAGTGGGCCATTAAATATTATTGTAGCACTATATGTTATGCCTTTTACAATAAGTACGGTATCAATTCATGTTTATGTGCTGTCAAGTGGACAAATAATAAAGTTTATGTAGGCTAAATTACCAGCTGGATAGAACTAATGGAAATGAAAGAATGCTCTTTAGTAAGTAATTTCATCTATTATTTCTACTGTCAGAAACTGATACATCTGAGCTTGCCTTGTTTACTTTAGTTACGAATACTAATTTTTAAAAGTGCTCGGCCGCTGATTGGCTGTCCTCTAGAGCCAATCAAAATGCTTCGGAACCGGACATTGTATCTTATATAATAGATGACTATAACATTCTTAATACATGTGCAATTTTTTTGGCACACCACCACCCCGGAGCCCTCGACCATAGACCATACCCCGGTCCCAACAACTTTTCGGCGCATTTGTTCTATCGCTCCATTTTATCTTCTTGTATGTCCTAAATCAATGAGGAAATGTATATTGAGCCGGCTATTTACTTCAGCACTAATAACGGTATGTATTTTCGCTATGTTTAGTCATCTGTCTTGCGGGGGTCGTGTCACCGATCCGGTATTCATCTGATAGTGAGGAAAACCCCGAGAAAATCTCACTCGGATCGGTTACTATAAGGGTCCATCCGTAGTGGCCCGGGCACTTTGGGTAATACATGTTGATCCTCATTGCACATAAACGCTAGACCTCGTACGTCATCTGCAGATAAATGTATAAAATCTGATGAAATCATAGTTTGCACAAATAATTCCCAGTTTATGTTCACTATTGAAAAAGCATTAGGTACGCATTAAATATTAAGGTGCATAAATTGGTAGTACTGATTCTTGGGTTCTGATGAAAGTTCGAGCTCCAGTTTTATGCAGTCTATCCAGCGAGTACTATACAATTAAGTGTTCTTGTGTTCTTGTGGAACAGTTGTATCTTTTAGCCTAAAATGAAACATTTCTCTTCGTAATATAAAAACATGTGACAAGGAGATTCAAAGATGATAATTCTTTATGATTCACACGCGAACTCGATCTCCCGTTAGATGTAGAATGGTGTCTTCGAATAGACACACCCCCTTATGATGTCAGCAAGCGCTGAGCATGCAATAGTTCGCCCAGTAGCCAGTTTGTATTACGTGACATAGTCCAAATAAACCCATGTCCACACGTGAAAACTTTATGTGCAAATGATGTAAGGCACAGTTTTCAAGCCCGCAACTATATCGACAACTTCACTCACTCGTGGACGTAAATAAACACAGGACTAAGTCTACTTTTCCACTGGACACGAATGATAAGCAAGAAAATCGCATGATAGTGACGATATTTAAAACGAGGTAACGTTTTTAATGTATTTTAAAATGTCTACTTATAATGTTGAAGAAGACACACGATTTCTTATAAAATATGTAGAATATCGATTAAATTCATAACTTAATAATCCTTAACTGCAGTGTAGGTCATTTCATTTGTGCCATTTATTTGTTTTAAAAGTAGGATGGTAATTATGCAATATTTCTAGACAGAACTTATGTATATTATGTATGTAGGTCTCAGTATTACATTGTTTAAAATGATAAAGCATACATCAAATTACTGCAAATTTTAAGCGAACTTAATCTGACCTACCTAATCGGATTGTCAATTTTTTTAATAAAATTTTCAGCGTCAAGTTAAAATATTAACTAAGGAAAGCAGAAACAGTGGTTGTTTTATTAATTGTGTCGATGCGTAGAGATAATTATAACTCGATTAATTTCAAAACGAATACAAACATATAGCCAACTCCTCTTATATGTATTACGGAGGGGGAATTGTGAAGGAAGTTTTTTATTCACTGAAATTCATATTTAAAACCGATATTTAAAACCGAAATAGCAGTTTTTGAGTAATAAGTAGCCTAAATAATAAGCATTCAGTAATAAACATGAAACATGAAAATATACCTTCTTGCCGAATACAAAATGTATCCCGATAACTCACAACATTGAAAGATACTTTTAAGTTAAATTCCCGTGAGTTACGAAAAAGACACGCAGAGTAAAAATCAACAGAACGACTTCACTAGGTTATTAGGATATAAATAACATTTTTTTAAAGGGCATTACCGAATTTCGGAAAACAAGGAATTCAACGAACTTTTCATTCATTCAATACAGTGCGTGAAAGAAAATGAAATCGCAACAGTAATGGAATAGAATAAAGATACGTGATAAAAGTTACGTAATTATTTTCATCCTTTGCTATAGTAAAAGCAAGCAATACATGCTTTAATGCATGCTATGATTTTAATTAATAAAATAAAATTTTTGAAACATAGTACCATAACTGTCATTCAAGTATTAACCACACAAACGTTTATAAGGATCTCTATATCCCTGTCAATTTTTCTGTTACTCTAAGATTTTTGACAACTGCAGAAAACATTCCACTTTCATCCACCTACAAGGACATACACCCACTTTTGCAGTCTTCACGAACAGAATCAGGTTATTAACCTGGTTAACATAGTATATACTTACAGTTTGACAAGAGTTGTTGGGAGAGGCGTAGGAACACGTGTGAATCCAACTCCCCTGCAGGTGAGATCCCGAAGATCTGCACTGCATTGACAGGTGTCATACGAACAGTAGTATGACAACGATGCCACTGCTGCTGGCGATATATCTGTAGCCATATCAGACCCCATCACCAAAGAATCCGTTTGACGTAGGTACGAAGTAGCAGCATACACTCCACTATTGTTGTCACCACAGATACTTCCAAAGACGATGACCACTATTGTTACTGCTACTAATTGCTGCTGCTGTTGCTGCCACGGCAGCAGCCTCATACTGTGGCTTGCAACACTATAATAAAATTAACGTTTTTTCACTGGTGAAAAGTACGTGATTTTTTTAAATTATTTTTTTAATACCCGCGACCGGCCGCCGGTGGCCGCGTTATTTCGACGCGCGCTTGGCGGCCCCAATCTACTCTCACTGGCAACTTGTTCACTACCAGGCCGCTCGCGATGGTATGACTGCCTGTACTCCCCACCCTAAGTCCTTCTCTCACTCACTCGCTCTGGCTTTTAACTTTCGGTTCGCAGCACGCGGTCCGCAAGCTACGTCCGGCTCGCGGGAGCGGGGTTTATGAACGGGCCAACCAGCCAGAGACGAACGAGTTGAAAAGGCTGGCTTTCTCTTTCCCTCCCTCCCCCTCTTCATCGCGTGCAACCCGCGCTCGCGCCAAGTCGTCTGTCTCTTTCTCTTGCCTCAATTTCATGTGACGTCATCGATCGGTGATCCCACAGCATCCTTCAACAAGGAACACGACACTTTGGTGCTGGACGTCCCATGTCTAGGTTGGTAGGTTCCAGCAAGTTGAGGGGTTTCGAAACGACCTATTATGACGATGTCTAAAAGGGCTGATTTTTTCCTACTTTTACTATATTATCTCATACCATTCAGTGTAGAGTTTTTCCCAAGAAAAGTATGGAAATTTTGGGCCCCTTCAATTAAAAAATGTTAAGTCGAAAAAGTTTATCAAAACAAAAACAAAAACTAGCATTCGAGTTGCACTTCTTCCTAGCACGTGAGACGAATCATGTCAATGACTTTTTAAAATTTTACAAAGTAATTGCTTGCATATCAATCTACTAGTTTTATTAGTAAAGATTGCAGTCTTAACAACAATGAAAGTTCCACCCAACTCAGACCTGAGTTCTGCAGTTATCTAACTGGATTTTTCTTATTTATTTTAACTGTATTTATACTCCTTTTAGCTACAAGGCCATATCAGGAGTTCGGGATCTGTGTCTATACACTAGGGTAGGCCATAGAACTAATGATGTCAACTTCTATTGTTGTTATATTTTATGGAATCATTTCCAACTGGTATTAATTTAAATAGATATGATAAGGATGAAATGGTGAGGATCGTTCATGCAAGGTATGTAAAATTCGGCATTTGCCTCTACGACTGGAGAAACCATTAGAAACCCCATGTCAAATTGGCCTGCCACTGGATTTGAACCTGGGACCTCCAGAATGCGAGTCCAAGGCGATACCTTCTCGGCCTCCTCGCTCGGTAACTGGAAATTCCTGGAGTGCTCTAGAGCGGAATCTGAATCAAAGAATCCAAGATCCATGTTGGGGATAGAGGTAGGCTATGTGAATGTCTCGCATAAGATTTTAGTGTCATTTTGTTAAAACACATGAGAAATACAAGTTTTAAGAAATGAGTTCTGTCTACCTACGGTACAATTTCTGAGTAACCTAATCTGTTCTCAAGAACATGTTGCTTAATTAATTGTTTTGCTTATATGGAAATATTTATAGATCCGCCCCCCCCCCCAAAAAAAATCCTATCAGAATCTATCGTCTTCGTAAAAAATTAATAATAATAATAATAATCATCATCATTATTACTAGGGTACTACAAATATATAGCCTATATATCGGCATTGAAATACAAATATTTTACACAGCATCAATTTTAGTAACAGAAAGCTGAGAAAAAGGAATGTTGGTACAGGATAGAAAATACAACATATGAGACTGCTCGTGTTTGGAAAATCGCAGTCTAAAATTCTGTGGCCTATCAATTCGAATGGGATGTTAGGGATTAATTAACAATCAGGCATCGCTAAACTTATAAATGGACTTGCAGATTTTCAGCAAAGTTTCTATAAAATTAAGTACGTACGTTTTACACACTATAAAGTTCTTAATATGTTTCTTCTTGATCTTCTTCCCGATTTAGGAGATCTATTCCTACAAGTAGAGTTGTATTTAATTTGCTCCATTTCACCATTGTTACATCTTGCGATGGTTCATTGAGGGTCAGAAGTCCTTTGCATCTTTACGTCCAAACTGGGTTAGGATATAGGCTGTAGGCTCTTAAGACTGAAGAGCTCTTAATGAGTAAGAGGTATGTTATCATCATTATCATCACTATCATCATTATCTTTGTCATAATCATAAACAGTAACTCGGAGAAGCCAATTACCGCTTGAACGACTTGGGATCTAAGTTATGGCTGGCTAGGAGGACAATCGTCAATTTACTCAAATGATCTCATTTAGCTTTGACAATTTGTAACTATCCTGGAATATTAGATTCGATATTCACGTTTGAAAATATCTTCTGGAGAGACTGCGCTAAGTTGTTTTAGCTCTAGGGAGGAATTAAAATTGATATCCTTAGGTTCAAAGCCCGGCAAGCAACCGAACCATCAAAGACTATCTTCCAATTTCGTAACTGAATAGATAAAATTAGATTAGAAAAATAGTCCGCTATAAACGTTTGTACTTTTTGTTTGAAGGAAGAAGGTCTGGATAATTTAATTTTTAAAAATTCTTGAGTTACACATTAAGTTACATGACTTTTCTACTTTTCGTACTCCAACAAATTAAGTGCGGGGAGGGAGTGCGCAACCCGGTGTCTTAAGCTTCATTCAAAGCCGTGTTATTCGCGAGGCAGGAATTAAAACTAAGTTCGTTACTTATAACTACCCTTCAGATATATAGTAAACTTTAAAGTAAAAATGATAGCACTCATATTATGCAATTTCTGTATACACCTTTAGCCAAATCGTTAGTAATTTTCGAGAAAATCGTGAAATCCAAAATGGTATTCAAGATAAGAGAATGTGGTAACTGTCATTCATACCACATCCGATTTGTATTTATACTATTTTTCGTTTGCGCGTTCAAGCACAGAAATGTTTCCGAAAATTGTTTGTTTTTCAGGAAATCTCAGAAATTGGTATTAATGTTGAAAACTCGACATCGAATTTCAGGCCAAACGCAATACTTTCTCACCTATAGTACCTACGTTACAGGTCAAGTAAAGTGTTCCCTATTACAGGCCATGGAGGCCCAGAGGGTATCAGGAGGTTGAGGCGCCCAGATTTTTAGACATCGGCAGATGAAGGTGGTAAGGTTGTCAGCCTTATGCACCGGCCGCCTTTACCCCAGGACTGCTTCTGGTACTCATTCCTGTTAGAGGCTGAGTCGACCCCAGGGCCATAGTGCCACCTGAAGGATTAGGCCAATTGAAAAACTCCAACGACCTCATCGGGGATCGAACCCGCGACCTCTACGTTACAAGTAGAGAAAGTAAAAGTAGACAGAATCATAGTTATATCTAGATTTTGCAAGATGAATTTTCAACAGAAACATGTTAACCCATCAGACGCCTCTAGAACTGGTTGCAGACCATATGGTTTTTCATAGAAGTGTTATAAGTCCAGAACTTTCAGTACAGATCGACATGGTGTCTAGAAGTAGAAAGCATTGCAAAACATTACCTAGCAGTGATAAAGTGAGAAAAATTACTCCTCAGATAGAAGTCGTGATAGCATGTTCTCTCTACAGCTGCTGCAACCACTATCAAGGCCATACACTGACATTGAGACCATTGCGGTCAATTCCCGCGAGAAGTGAGTCCTAATCCAGGAACTGGTGGAACCCTCAACGGGTTGGATGACCTACTTGCTGGGCCGTCGGATATGTTAAGGGGTTTGGAAACAGCTGTTGGTTATATTTTTCTATATATTTTGTGGCATACACAAAACAAGGCTCTGCTCTATCAAACACTCATTTTCTTTGCACCAATTAATAACAAAATGTTAATTAGTTGAGAGCAGATCATCTCTGTCAAAGAGAAGGAAGAACCAAGAGTATCGAAAAAGAAAATGTTCTATGTATGTATCTACACTTGATCCAAGATGTACGGAGCAAAAGTAAACAACAGACTTGCCTTAACTAACTGTGCCCTATTGTTTCATTGGTTAATCGCACCAGCGCATGCTTCACGATAGTGCGACAAGCTTGGTCAGATGTTTAATTCCATGCGTACACATCGTAAAGTTATTTATATCTTGTGTAATTGTGAAAACGTTAAATTCTGTTAAGTCAGTTGCTTGCTTTCATATTTATATCATACATGTTTTACAACATATATCTAGCAAACAAATTTCATTTGTTTTTGTCGTTGCCCTGGAAAATTTATTGATTCTGAAAAATATTCCATATATTACTAAATACAATACGTATTCTATAACATAATTAATTAATTCGTAGTACTTTTCATTTACTGATGTACACCAGATATTGCAAGAAAAAGTAACATGTATAACCTCTAATAATTTCTATTATAGAAGAAAATTGTGATCCAAGGCCTTCAGAACTTACGTCACCAATAAAGAAAAGTGCGAGGAAATGGTTTATCCACCGGCGAGAAGATACAGATTCTAAATATATACAAAACATTAAAAGAAAACCCTGAAGTATCTGTGCAAGATGTAGGAGTGAAAGTGGCGTCATCCATGGGAGTAGTTTCAAGTACGGTTTTCGAAGTTCGAAAAGAATACAGATCTACAGGAGGTATCAAGTCACCGGTCAAAATTAAACCAAAATCAATGAGAAAAATCACTTGACACAATTGGGAATCGACCCTTGGCGCTTAATATATAAAAAAAGAAAGTTGAAATGATTTCACTCCACGTAATCGCCTAAACAGTCTCAAAAATGAACTCTTATGAACTGCGCTTTGTACTATCACACTAGGTTGTTTGTTTTTGCTCCGTACACATATTGGATTAAGTATAGTATCTACACACGAGTGTAACCGTTTTAGCAGCTGGCGTTTGCTGCAGGTAACCTACCATCTAAGTCGGAAGGGTATCGTTGGTCCTGCTCGATTCCACGCTGGGAGGGTTCGTTGTGGATCAACCAAGTTCATTACTGTAATTCAATTTTCAGAAAAAATATGTGTATGAGTGAATGAGAGTGAATTTCTGAGTGAGTGTATGTACCTTTGAAATGAATAGCTCGAAAACAATAGTATCAAAACTGATTTTTCTATCCAGGTTATTCACATTTCCAGGATATGTAACGAAACAGGACAACGATCTTCTCTTGCTCTCTCTTTCTCTCTCTCTTAATTTTTTTTTTCCCTGGAAACGGATGTAGCTGTTCTATTCACGAAATGCTTGTATTAGGATTTTAAACTATTATTTTAAATGTTTGGTTTAAGTAATTGCTTAAGAGAATAAAAGGAAGAGTAATTAGAACTTAGAGCGCCTTGAGGAGAATGTGAAGTACAGAGTAAACAAGCCTTCAATTGCATGCACCACAGCTTAGCCAGTGATATGATCGCAGCGCTACAAAACTATAAAGTTCATGAGTTCTAATTTTACAGTAGTAATATCCTAGGGCACAATATTGAACTCAAAAGTCCTACTTCGCCGGTAGCTCAACTTTGTGTGAGTGGGAAAGCTGTGAAGCGCACACTCCTACCAGGCGGCCGTTTACTGTAGGCCTATGTCACAGTTTAAAGCGAGGAAATATTTAAGATTCAGGTTCGTATAGAGAAAGTCACATCAGAAAATCTCTCATCAGATTTTTTATAGATAGGCTACGCCAATTTAAGTCTGCCTCATAATCCAAATTTGGCCCAAATTTCTATAAACCACCAAACTGGACGACTGCCATTGCACACAATTCATTTTACTTTTTCCGTCTAATTCTACTGCAATAAACGGAATTTACACTTTTCTAATTTTCTAACAAAAAATATGAAATCAACCAATGAGCGACATTATCTCCCTGCATGATCCGCATGACGTAGAAACATGATAGCTTATTCCGAACAGCTGACAGCGCTCGATCCAACGAAAATTATCCGAGAAGATACAATGAAACATTAGAAGATTAACAGACGCCAAGGCAGACTTTTAATATACTAACTTTAACCATTAGTACAACAGCGTAAACGTTAAGGGACTCTTAAAATTATAAAAATGATTAGGCAGAAAATGTGGGCAGTATGTGCGTATCAATTGCCTCGTCGGTTGTAGTGGCGACCATGTGAAATGAGGTGTGACGTAAGGTACAGAAGTAAGTGACGTTTGACTCATTTCAGACGAAAGTAAAATTTTTTGCTAACAATACCAAAGTAACAAAAAACTTTCATTGATCACAATAACATTTGTCCCAACAGTGGACAAAACAAATTTGTTTCTGTGTTCTGCACTGGATGTGTTTCACGCGAGGGACAACGGAGGTTTGATGTGACGACCACCAACGTCGTTGCACACATTGTACCGACGAATCATGTTCCGGTACACTCGTTCCATCACACCTGGTGTCCCGTTAATCTCTTGTGCAGCCACCGTCACTCGTGCCAGCAGTTCTTCCTCGGTCTCTACAGGAGTCTCGTTCACCATACTCTTCTTACGACCCCTGAAGAAGTAGTCCAATGGCGTTAAGTCCGGCGATCGTGGGGGCCTATCCATATTTTCCCGAATCTTCTGTTCAGATGTCCCCGGACGTCACGTGTCAAGTGCGGCGGTGCGCCATCGTGCTGAAACCACAGTTCCTGTGACGGACATGCAATGGCACATCATGCAACAACAGGCATGATACCACAGCAACGTCACGTGCCATCAGGTGATCCTCTGACGTCATGTACTGTCTATCCGGTTGCAAAACAGCACCGGGAAATCCGACACATTGTAATGGCTGTAGCACGGAAACGGCACGTTTCCGGACATGGGTTCCTGTTCGAAATATTGTCTACTAAGTCCCCTCTACTAGCCCTAGAAGTTTGTAATATGAATTTCCGAACACTCTGTATACAATTATTTCTGGCTGTGCACACGAGAGTGCATTTTGGTCCAATATACTGTCAGCTGTTCACCTGAAACTAAAATCGCTACTACAATAGATATGACGGTCGATATGCACATACTGGCCGCATTTTATGCCGATCTTTTTTTCAAAATGTTTGCAGCACCTCAGCGTTTAGACAGTATCGTTGTAAATTTAAAGTCTGCCTTAGTGTCTGTTATTCTTCTTGGCTTTAAAATTTAATTTAATCTTCTTCAGTTTAACTTTACTCTAATATTTCATTTTATCTTTTTGGTTCATGTTTGCCCATCGAGCGCTGGAGCGCAGGGCATCATCTCTACTGAAGAAATGGCCATGCGGGTCACGCGGGGAGAGAATGATTCTCATTGGTGGATTCCATACTTTCTGGATATAAAATTAGAAACGTTTCTATTCAGCTGCACGAAATACAATTGGATGGAAAATATAGGATGAAATTGTGTGCAACAGCATCGTCGATATCACAAGATAAAATGTCATGGCTTGTAGAAATTTGGATCAGTAATTGGTTCGTGGGACATCGGCTTTACTCTTTGAAGATACGTCGCCATATTGTAGTAAAAGATGAACCATCTCTCTTTCACAACAGTTTTCTATTCTAACCTATTCACAGTTTTTCTTCTCATTACCCTCAGAGGGTGCGAGATCTCTTTCTGCGGCATCCATCTTCCATCACTGTCGTTATCACTGAGGCTGACGTCGTAGAATCTGCTGTAATAAAGACGTCTCCCCCCTCCAGCTTCATTTATCATCTGCACTATTTCTCACGTGAATTTTTTAAGGATGTACTAACTGGAAAGAACGAGAAATGCGGTCGTAAATAAACAGCCTGCCGGCGTTCGACAAGGAAAACAATATCAACGGAGTGCTAAGTACTGTACAAACTAAACTGTCTGTGTTTATATCCATTTCATTTGAGACAGGCGGACGCCTAGTTAAAGAAAATCGAAAAGGGAGAAAAAAAGCTGCACTATCATCAAAGTATTCACTGACCTTTCAACAAAGGACAATTAGGGATCATCCCATAATAAAATGTCTTCATTTAACTGTTTTAAGTGACCATTCCATTCATACGATGCGTATTTGATATTCACCAATTATTACGTTTAGCAATACAGTATCTCGAATATCAACAAATCACAGTGGTTTATGGATGAATAAATAGCCTTTTATGATAAGCAGGGCCCGGATTTTAATGACATGTCATCTTTTTATTGATGCTGCATGGACATTGCCAACCTGTAGATAAATCCTAATCATGGCCTCTAGATTATAGAAATACATTTTTATTAGGTCATTTTTTGTCAATTTATGCAATTTTATATTTTTAGGGCATTTATTTCAATTTTAGGTAATTATTTAGTCATTTTCATGTCATGCGCTTCCTTATTTAGTCATTTTCATGGATTAACATTGAATGTATTAACTTTTTTCGTCGCTAACGGTGCTGCCTTTGAAGTGTTGTTTGTTTAATGCAAGAAAGAAACATTCGTCGTTAAGTGTTGTCATGTCTCAGTCGGAAATGAGGATCAAAGAAACGCCATACTTATTACCATATCAGCTGAAACACTTCAATTAAATCTAACGAGAGATCTGCAGTATGTGCTGCAGCGGGGTCTTGGAAAAATTCAAATTTAATTGAAGAAATATTTGAAGATACGATAATTATGGGTTAGGGCCAGCAAGATCTTAAGATCTTACTGTATGTGATTTTTATTTTTTGGGGGAACTTAAAAAATAAATTGTACAAGAACGACCCTCATACAGTACAACTGAAGAACTGAAAGAGAACAAAAAAACAGAAATTGTAGTAAGTTTAATTTCACAAGAAGAATTAATGCGTGTGAATGCAAACTTCCTTAAAAGGTTCAGAAATGTGCGGCGGTAGAAAGAGATCATTTTTAACATCTTCCATGACAAAGATAGGTGACTATTCTAACTGTAGGCCTAATTCAGAAATTCGTGCGCTTGAATTGAGGGGTACATGAATGAGCCTTCACTTGTCGACGACTAGCTTCCAGACGTTCTCGGCACATCGCAAAAATAATCTGTATTAAAATGTTTAATAGACACTGGTTCGAAACTATTCTCAGTGGTTATAAATTTGTTCTTATGTGGGTATAAACCACTGTTTCAAGTAAAACGGTTATGTAGGCCTGCTAATGCTGTATTTACTAATATTGGTTTTTAAGAATAAGTGACAGGTCGGAGACTTACAGTGCCGGTAGAGTCAATATATTTAGTTTAGTTCAAAAAGAGTGATTTACAAGAGTTCATCTTAAAATATGTTTGCAAGGATCGCAAGAATGCAATAAAATATTATCTGACTATTCCATTCATATTACGCGTATTTGATATTGCCCAATAACGTTTAGCAATGCCTGAGAAATCGACCAATCACTTTAGTTTATCTAATAAAATGCTTGCTAGGAACTCAAAGATGTTATTTTATCTGACAAAACGTGTGCTCGTTACTAGAAACATAAAGAATCAATATGCAGTAATTAATAAACTGGCCCAAGGGGGGGGGGTCGGGGGAAGGGGTTGAAATTTTGAAAAATTTATATCTCGGCCCCTATGAAGTATACAAGGAAACTTTGTTGGAATAAATTAGAGTACTCCCTATGGAGTTCACAGTGACACCAACGATTCGGGAGTTTTGGGGGTACGAGTGGGGGTGGGGGGTGGAAATTCGAAATTTTTGAAACCATGTCTTGTGGGGTATCGTTGAAAAGCTCTTGATGAGTACTCTACAAATCAATAACTAGTTTCTCGATATTTCTCATATAAGGCGAGATTTGAATGTTTGAAAAAGTGTTCTTTCCTCTTTTTTGCAGTTATTATTGCTGGTTTGTCATGCCAAGGCTAAAGAAGAAGAGTGCTGCGCAGCGACAACAAATTAAACCAAAAGCACTTTGAAATCTACCTCAGCCTGTAGGCATGCCTAAATGGATTATTTTTAAGAGCCTTCACCGGAAAACAAAAACAAATTAAGACCACCAGAGGAAAACAATAGATGTCACAGTTTATATTAATAAGGAAAGTACTCAGGTTGGTCCAGTTGGATCAGGGTGGGAATCAGAGGTCGGCTAAGGGCTACCTAAGTGCAGTGATAACATTTATTTTGCTGTAAATTGAACAATACAGCCGAAAACACGGCCGAAATTTTATTAAGTTAAAAGTCCTACGAGGCTGCCTTGACTCACTCGGTACAGCACGGCACGGTATGAGAATAATGGATGTATGATTAACTGCACATGACAAAACAGCATAAACTAAGAAAATATTCTCTCAATTTTAACTTACACGAAAAATATCAAAACTATATACACGTTAAACGTCAGTAATTCCGTAGAATTTTTAAGTGTAAACTATGTTTATTATTTAAAGGTTTGTATTTACTTGAGAAATAAAATCCAGAACCACTTGGACTCACTTCTAAAACTCGGGTCACTGCAGGCCATTGGAAACTCGGACATTTTGGAAAATTGGGCCACTTTGAGTAACTTTTATGCCAGTGTCCTGCTACTTACGGAACTTGTGCAACTTTGGGCTTTCTTACTTGACTTGACTTGACTTTGAAGGGGGGGTCTGATATCAGCCCTAGCACTGCGACCTTTTCAGATCTAGCTTTCTTACTTGGTATTTGGCCTAAGGAGAGTAGAAAAGCACGAGGTTCCGGAAAAAGTTTAGGTTATTAGGCAATACATAGGCTACATCTTACCAAGTCTTAATTATGACGTCGATTTATTGCCTGGGTGCCTGAAGATCAGGAACAGCGGTAGAAGAATCAGGTTAAAAATCGGGTGGTTAAATATGCCTGGAGATGATAGTATCGAATTAGGAGCCCCAGATACTAAAAATAATATTTTATTTCTTTGGTAGGGTTTGCTATTGTAATTAAATTTCACAACTTTATTTCGTTTCCGCTTATAAGTGTGGAAACATGACACCGATAAGGCCAATAGTATGGGTAAGAAAGAATAGCTTTTTCTTTTACTTTATTGGGTACTTTATTTGACTAGTTAAATTCCAAAATAATATATCAATGAACCCATACATATGAATTTTTCAGAAGTGGTTTTCCAAATAATTTCAACCACAATTAATTCTTAATAATCCAATAATTGTTATTTTGTAACGACCCGATTGCAAATATGGAAACCGACGAATCATAACAATGAATTTCCATTTATTCTAACCCTATTTTGTCCGACGAATCATATCGTACGATCGTATTTAAGAAAAATGTAAACAACACACTTTAATTAAAAGAACAGTCTTGTTGTGGTTCTTTGTTATTTACTTAATATTTGTAATAACAAAGTTGTACATTTCTTTTGAAAATGTTATGCCTAATAATAGAGCATTTTGCGCCCAATGGACATGATTGTTATTTTAGGCCCTCACAAAAAACTTCAAGCACAATAAGTTCACCATTTCATTCACTTCTCACTGTAGTCCACTTTAATCTTTACAAAACGTGGTCAGACAGACCATTCTTGCTGGACAGTTGAGAACATGATAACGTTCACACTCACGATGACACAATTTACACATGGTTATAATTTATTATGCTACGATCTTATTTTTCTACTTGGGTAACTTAATTCTAGTTTTGCATTCAATCTAATAAAACTAAGAAACATCAAGCCTTCTTCCGACCAAATAGGGCAATCACTAGCTTATAGAGTTCAAGGAAAATGTTTCTTGCAAAGTAATTTGCAAAAATTACGTTAACGCAGGATAGTATAGGATAATAGGCATATTTAATTGAAATTCTTTGTAAATAATTTTACAGATCCAGATGTGAAGGACATCAATAAGTCAGGTAATAACTATGCAACCAAGAACCAAAGATCTACCTTTACTATAGGAATTTTTCTGAAATAACTTTCTGGTATAAATTTGTTCAATATCTGATTCTCCATGCTAATTACTATCAATTAAAGAGTACTTTATCCATTCCTGTTATGGAAATCTTTGGAAATAGTTAAACCTTATATAGACCCAAACTATAAAGAATTCCTTAAATCGTTGCAAAATATCTGTACAGTATAGATAAAATCTGGTATAATATTTATTGAAAGCCTTGATAACTCAATTAAGATATACAAATGTCAATCACATGACCTGTTTAACTGATACATGTCATGTATATACATATTAAAACAGCAATGCACACACGCTGGGCGAATATGCATACTTGCCTGGAGTAATCTATCAAAAATTCAGTCGAACGGAAAGATTTTTCCATGAACGAACTAGAATAATAGATCTGAAGAAAGATAAAACTGTTGTTTTAACATGTTTGTACTCCTTGAGGCACAGCATTTACAATACTGCTGTTTCAATCTTTCTAGTAAATAATATGACCTCTATTGTGAAACTCGCACGGAATGGTCAACTAATTGTAATAAATATTTTCATTTCTATATTATTTTATTTTAACCGATGTACTTATCAGACATTTACGTTCAAATTACAATGTTCACCTGTAATTTAAATTTAAGACATATGAATAGAATTACATTGAAATAATACGCTCATGACAAGGTAAACACATATACAAATCGGTTTACAAAAAGCTTATATATAATTAAGTAATAAGACTGCTTATACCAAATAAATAGTTGTAATACATGGGTCTAATTATAATTTGTTATAACTTACTACATGCTATTATGATCTGGTTTTCTAGTCTACTAAACGCTAACAATTATTTGAAATAATAATAATAACTTAATAATAATAATAATAATAATAATAACAGAAATCATTCAGACCCGTCGCAACCTTATGAACGGTTTAACTGCTTTCCCTTATATCCGAAATTGTATAGACCGGCACACGTTGCTTCAGAAAGTACGGTAGGCCTGAGATGTTAGATCTTATTTATGTGTATAAGTTATAGCAGTCATATTATGATACAGCATTATACTTCAAATATCTATTGTCATAAATACTAAATATTATTTAGTAAAGCTCAATTTTTACATTTTCAAGTATGAACAGTGAAAAGGACATAAAATATGACTAGACCTCAGAATTTTAGGCAAGAGAAATTGACATCTTAGGCACCTAAAGTAGTTTACAAAATGATGTGATTAGACACTATTATATTTAATATTAGGCAAGAAAAAATTGTATTTTTTGTTTTTAAAATGTGCCACAAAACAATTAACTTAGATATGCATAAAAATAAGCACCGTATTTTTAGATTTCTATTTTATGACTATAAGCATCATATTTTATTTATTTGTTGATAATAACAATAATAGTAATAATTTTAATAATTCACAAGAGGAAAAGATCTAGGATTTAACATTTCTTTAAAATATATTTATATTAGGTTAATTTGTAGCCGAGTGTTAGCATTAATCAATCTGAAAACACTGAAAATAATAAATTAATTACCTACCGGCTCGCTACCCTAATTAAGATAACGTCTAACTCTTGCCTGCTTGTTACATAAATGACAAACAAATATGTTCCCGTTGTAAATAAGATCATTATAATCCACTAGCCAGAAACCAATTTAGTAAACCAAATTCTTTAAATTCTTTTAAAAATCTTAAAAATTCCTTTTTAAGCAGGTTTAGGTACAAAAAGGAATAAATAGGCACTGCCCTCCATTTTAGGGCATTTTAGGCACTATAAAAGTGCTCCCATTGAGTATAATTTTCCATAAGTTGCAAACATCTGCAATTATTTTGCACATTTTCATAAAGGAACTAAATAGGCATTTGCCTAAAATTCAGAGGTCTAAATATGGGGTAGTATAGTAAATGTTACACTTCTGGATTAGTCTGAGAGGTATTTATTTGAAACATTCATCAACAAATTAAAGAAAGAAAGAGAGAGAGAGAGAGAGAGAGAGAGAGAGAGAGAGAGAGAGAGAGAAGTACAGATCAACGAGGAAGTATATCTACTTAAGTCATTGAGATTGCATAGATATAAAATACTGGAAAACTAAAAATGGCATAATAGAAATAGTCCAGTCATTTGGTAGTTTTACCTGGAAAGTTTTCCGGGAGTTTTGAAAATTTGGGATTTTATAGATTTCGACGTGCTCTTTTCGAATTTTCACTTTGCTACCTCGTATCTTTGCCGCTCGCGCCGCCATATTGAAAAAATGGCGCCCAAAAACAGTTTTTTCACAATATCTCCTTTCCAACTCATTTTACGATGAAAATAGTTATGTAATAAATTAAACTAGAGAAAATTTCCTATAATTTATGTAGTCACGATTTTTTTGTAAAATGAATAGTTTCAGCGTACGAGCGCCGCGAAGTCTACTCCGACACGCGTTTTGGCCAAAGCCACGGAAGATGCGGATACGCCACTACCTGCATCATTTTGCGGTCAAGCATTTAATGAGCGATTTTAACTAAATAAGGTCTCCTGATTTAAAAAATGTCATTATTTTTGTTGTTTCACATCTAGTTTTCGTGTTTGCTGTTATGGCGGACGCAATTTTAAGGTCTGTGTAGACTTTTTGGGGGGCTTATAGTAGATAAACGGTAAGTCGTATAAAAAACCTGTTGCAGAAGCAGTAACGGATTTTTAGATATCTACAAGTTTCGTCTTATGACTTTTTGACGTATTTTCATCGGTTATCCCTTAGATTGAGTTAGATTTTTTTATTTTAAATAAATTCTGTATTTTTTTCTCACATTATGTAATATTGGCACTCATGGTATTAAAGATAGAATCATACAGTTTGGTAGGAATTTGGGCACATACAACAGTCATAAGCGTGCTAAATTTGGTGTTTCTAGCTGCCCCATAAGTTAAGAAAAACTTGCTGGATAGCCGTGACATCATTCACATCTACGACAGTCTAATCTTCCACTTATTAACACTGATATTTATTCACTTCCAGATGAGCTAGAAACTTGAAATTTGGCAAACTTATAGGTTTTAGATTTATTAAAATACATGTTAAAAAAACGTTCAGCTTGATCAATGTAATAAGATAAATAAGATACCATTTGTTAGAAGTATATTTTATAGATTTTAGCTTATAACCAATGTAAAAATTCCCAAAAGTTCAAATCTTTAATATTTCCCCCTCCAAACAAACTTCGATTTTTTTTTGTCACTGAGCATTTGTACAGCATCAGATGATTTGGCAAAAATAAATTTATTTGGCCTGCACTCACAAAAAATACTGGAATACATACGTCTTGGACTGTTTGAAAATATTATTTGATTTTTCCCCGAAAAATATTATCAAAGTTATCCTAATTTTTAAGTATTTTTTATCCTGTAAGCTAGTCTAAGCAATAACTTAGGCCTATATCTCTCGTTGTGAAGTACCTATTGCAAGAAAACATGACGTGTTACTTAGAAACGGTCAACGGATTCATGTTCAGTGACCCAAAATTGGTTAAGATCACCTATCACACCACTTACCGCAAAGGAAAAAGTTTCAAACCAGCATCAAAGCTGCATACAGTTATTTTATTATACAATATGTCAAAATAATATGTTTCACAAATGTCAATTAACCATATGTGATAGAGAAACACGAAATGCATTTTCGAATTTAGCACAGCGAATTTAATCAAACACACCTATTTTCGTTTTTACCGCAGAAATTTTCGTCTTATTTCTAGGCTGATATAATCAATACGGCAATCAGCATTTCATCTACATTTGATTCCGTAATAGTTGTTGGCTGAGATGTAGATCTTCTTATTCTTTTGACGGCTCTATCTACGCGTTCAAACATAGCCTATAAAATCTCAAACCAGGAATAGGAAAAATTTCACAACGAATATATTCAACTCCATACCACTACTGAACCTGGTGATATGTTTGGAACAAATGTTGTCGTGCTACTGCTTCCGTCGGTGGCAGCGATGTAATATTAAATTTATTTTCATATGCTAATTTGTGAAGCATGTATAATATCTATAGTTGTTTAACGACACACTTTTCACGGCACTGTAACCATACAATGCAAGGAGGAAGCTTCAGCAATGATCTTTGGATCTGCATTTTGGTTTTTGAATACCTGTACAAGCTCGTTTAATTCTTTTTTTTTTTAATACATTAGCACATTTTATTTTTCTTTGTTTAAAGAGTGCTGATGTTGTATCACAGCCACTGAAGGCGTGCAGAAATAATATTAAGTTATCTGCGGCTGTTTTATCTACGATACTTTTCGTTGAATATATTCGTTGCGAAATTTTTCCTTTTCCTGGTTAGAGAATATATATATATATATATATATAGGCCTATATGTGTGTGTGTGTGTCTCAGAACGCGTAGATAGAGTAAGAAGATAGACATCTTTGCCGACAACTATTACGGAATCAAATGTAGATGAAGTGTTGATTGCCGTATTGATTGTTATTAGCGTATCAGCATCTTCCATGGCTTTGGCCAAAACGCGTGTCGGAGTAGACTTTGCGGCGCTCATATGCTGAAACTGTCCATTTTACAAAAAAAATCGTTACGACATAAATTATAGGAAATTTTCTCTAGTTTAATTTATTACATAACTATTTTCATCGTAAAATGAGTCGTAAAGGAGATATTGTGAAAAAACTGTTTTTGCGCGCCATTTTTCCAATATGGCGGCGCGAGCGGCAAAGATACGAGGTAGCAAAGTAAAAATTCGAAAAGAGCACGTCGAAATCTATAAAATCACCAATTTTCAAAACTCCCGGAAAACTTTCCAGGTAACCCCCCTTTTTGAGCACCAAATGACTGGACTAAAACCCCTTAATGGTTTAATGAAGACTTATCACATTACTGGAATAAGAGTACAAATTATTCTGTGTTTAATGTTTGGTTGTATGTACTAGAGAAAAAGGAGATACAAACAACGAATATTTCATCAGCTAATAGGTAAGCCTGTTATTTTCAGCATATTGGATGCTATTCCCATGAGGAAAAACTAAATCAAAATGCAAATAGATGTCACTGTAGGTAGTGTTAATGCCATTTCTGATTCCCGTTTTAATTACCGGAAAGAGAACTGTAATAAAAGCTACTATGTATTAATGTGATTTCAATTTTTAAAACGAGATTGAAACAATGCCACGATTTTCTCTTACTCTCATCCAAACATTCAAGTTTTCCTCTCTTTATACCTTAAATACGATACAAACAGCCTGGTTCCATTTTATGAATAAAAAAAAGTACCTTTCGTAACGCACTAACCTTCAGAAAGAGCAATATTTTTAATTTCAGGAAGTATGAGAAAAGTAAAACCTTTGTTAGAAATTCTTAGCGGCCAAGTTGTTTGTATGATCTTTTAGACTCAAATATGGAAATACAACTTCGTCTCAATGCGAGGATCGTTTTTTTAGGGCGCGAAATATTTCAGAATGTTTTCTTTCGGTACTGAAGTCCTACATCATACAATTACGGCAGGTTAAACAAACAAAAAGGCCTGTCCTGTAGGCGAGAGTCTCCGTGTAAAAATAGGCCTAACCCTAGTTTTATGTCCTACTTCTCATTTTTCTTCAAGGACTTCTAAGGGTGATTTGTCTGGAAAGGAGAAACGGTAGAATCACACACATACACACATAAAACCCTATAATAGCCTATTAATGTGATTAATCTTGGATTAAATTTGTTAGGTTTTCCGAAACTCCTAAGAGATTTAAATGTGATCCTTTAGATGCGTTTTTGTTATAACTTATATAGAAATACATTATTTGGTGTTACTACGTTTGCCTACTGTCATTCTGCATTTCGCACTTTGATTTGTTGATCTAGAGTTCTTGGGTTTATTTTTTGGAAAATTTTAATTTGTTTATAAAGTACACACGTATTGTTAATACTGTAGTGGTTTCTCGTCAAAACTGCAGTCAATACTTCTGTCATTTCGCAAGTGTCATTTTCGCAAAGAACATAAAATGTGTTAACAAAATATAAATAAAAATAATAAATTATTATTGTTGAAGTAAGATGCGAAAAAAGTGTACCTAAATAATGTAACAAATGAACTTTGACAAAGCTGGAATTTATACATTCAAGCCAAGAACGCACAGTGTTGCCGCATCACAATAACAATAAATTATTATTAATAGACTGCAGACTGGAATGTGGCGGTTTATTTAAACCTAACTCTGTAAAAAAGAGGCCCATTAACCGACTGGCCCATAGTTAGAATAATGCCTCGAATTATTGCTTACTTACCACACTACTAGTGGCATAGGGAAGGGAGGGTCCAGGGGTCTGGACCCCCCTCCCAAATCAATACTGAAAATTCGATGTTCTTTATTCTGTCTTATTTCATAATATAATACTCAACTTGTATATGTAGGCCTAATATTTTCATTGTTCCATGTATTATTTAACTTTTCTTACAAATAATAGTAAGTGTTGTAACTCAGGTAACGGTTTCTTGTTAAGTTAGCATGTCTTAGAGCATAGTAAACAAATTTTCTAACTAGTTTTTCAGTGCTATAATAGCGTAAAGTATAATTTTCACTAAAAATGTTCCGGGGGTGGACCCCGGGTACCCTCCCTCCCCCCGGCACTTTCGACCCTCCCTGAAATTATTTTCTGGTTACGCCACTGACCACCATCTAGATTCACTGATTGTTTTGGAGAACGGAGATCGAGCGAGCTAGGTTGCTTTTATCTCCTATTTGAAATCGCTGTCAGTCGCTGTTATTCGGATTGGTTAATTTAGGTTTACTGATATCTTTTCATGATGTTAAAAGGTGATGTGGTGGTTACTTCTTCCTTGAGTAAACTTTTAATTAGAGGAGCTAATTGTTCTGGTAAACTTTTAATTAGAGGAGCTAATTGTTCTGGTAGTGCATTTGGATTATCTATGATTGACTGCCTGAACTGTAGAACTAATTTATTATCGATATTCTATTTATTCAATACCCATTAAAGAATGCAAGAATATAAATATTAGTTTATTTGTAATTAGCACCAGTTATTGTGCGAGAAACTGCTCTTTGCACCCCTCTCAACATTTACCAACATTTTCAATGAAGATAACTCTGCCACCTAGTACGGAATGGCTTTACTACGTAGTTACATCAAAACCCGTCGAAGCGCCACCTTCTCGTCATCCACTAGCGCTCATAGTATGAATCAAAGGAACTACCCGATGTGCGCTCTTTTTCGAAATTCTGGCGATACTGACAAATCACTTTTTCCGAACCCAGATCCTGAAAATCAGTTTCTGCTCCAGACTTTTTTTTCAGGTGGATCAGAAGAATACAAAAGCGGGCCACGAGAGTATGTATTTGTAATCAAATGTACGTCTCTAAATTGGCAAATAATTGAATTAAATTTTCTCACCCTAACGTATATTAAATATTTTGCATCGGATAAGCAATTTAAAATTTTTTACAAGAATATTCTGGTCTCTGGGGTTGCTTGGTTTCAATTTCTCAGCAAATATCCTCCTCATCTGTCAAATTTTAAGATGTGAAGAATTACTGGAACTGGGCTAGCAGCGCTAGCAATTTCTCGTTCCAAAATATCAGCTCTACTGCGGTAAATTTTGAAAAGTACATAGGTACAAATGTTTTAAAACAAGAAATGGCTTCAATAAAATTAATTTTAAGTTATATATATATATGTATATAATCGTCATTTTAGTAGACTATAAAGCGAGGGTCTAAAAACATGAATTACAACATTCCAAAGCAAACTTTATTGACAACTTAATAAAAATAATAATAAATAATAAAATAAGCCTATCGTGTCCCATGTAGGGCAAAGGCCTCCTAAGAAGGGTTTAGCTCCTCTTATCTAGCACGGCGAGCTACACCGCGCTAGTGAAGTTGTTCGTGATTTTGAGCGTCATGTACACTTGAACTTTAAGACTTGGTCTTGAGCACTTAGTCTTGCGTATTGTTCAGGGTTTTCCCCAGTTCTTTCCACTCGTTTCTTCTTTTGGCTACCCTGGTCCATTGTTGGCCCACTTTATCCTTGAAAAGTTCCTCCCATCTCCTTTTTGGTCTTCCGCGCAGCCTTCTTCCTTGCCTGGGGTCCCATATGGTACTCCTGTATGTCCATCTATCGTCCACCAACCTTGAAACATGGCCACCCCATCTCCATTTAGTGCTTTCTGCTAGGTGAGCGATATCTGTCGTTTTTGCTGACTGGATTAGTGTAGTATTGGGGATTCTGTCCCTCAATGTGATGCCTAGGACTTTTCTTAACATTTTCCTCTGGCATACCTGTAGTAATTTTTTCTGTGTCGATGTCAGCGCCCTTGTTTGACAGCCATAGAGTATCACCGGGTAGATGCAGGATTGTAGAGCTTCTATTCTTAGTGTCCTGCTGAGTTTTTTATCCATAAGCACAAATTTGAGGGACCAGAACGCTCTCCATGCCTGTGTGATTCGTCTGTGTACTTCCCTGTCCATGCCGTTATCAAAGGATATTATTTGGCCTAGGTATATGTATTCATTTACATATGGTATTTGCGTTCCCTCGATTGTGATCGGAGTTTGGGGGCCATTAGTCATCACTTTGGTTTTAGTCATGTTCATGGAGAGGCCCACTGATTTACTTCTTACGTTTAGTTCCTGAAGCATTGATTGCAATTCTTTTGGTGATTTCCCGAATATAACTACATCGTCTGCGAATCGCAGGTTAGTCAGTCTTTTTCCGTCCAGGTTTATACCATACCTCGCGTTCCATCTGATATTTCTGAAAACATCCTCTAAGACACTTGTAAAAATGACAACTTAATGGAGAGTTCAAAATATATTTCGTCAAAACCAGATCATGCCACTGGATAACCGATGGAGCATGGAGCACAAGTGAGTGACAATACTGTGTGATTTTAGTACTTACTACATTGAAGAATGTCATAATATTTGCAATGTCTTAATGACTAAATCGATTAAACACATTTTAAAATAATAGCAGAACTTCCCGCTATGCGCTCAATTGTGAAGTACCGGAGAAATCTTATAAAGTAACGTTAGAAAATACTTGGTTATAATATAATGAAGAATGACTATGTTATTGCTTTATTATTATTATTATTATTATTATTATTATTAATGTTATTAATATTAGGCCTACTATTACACCTAAATTTAACAAATATAGGCTTATGTAAGTTTTTATTAAATTCGTGATATTTACTCGTAGTTCGTCACTGAAAATCATAGCTTTGAATTATTTCATTTCTATTTCATATATAATATAATATATACCCTAATAGCAAAGCTCATGCTAGGAGTGACAAACGACACATACATTGGTTAAAAAATATATAGGCCAATATGTGTGTATGTGTTACGAACTACAATTTATCTCAAGCTTATAACAAAAATTTACTACCCGTAACAAATATTAACTACGTATCAGAAAAAAATATATTCAAATTTTCGGATGGATTTTAAATTAATTTACAGAAATTATATGTTAGATCTTTCCTAGTGATTCAAATAAACATTTAAAAAATAACGTTTTTAACTTAATTTTAACAGAACCCTATACCGCTATGGGTTACAAAGAGATGACTGACTTGTCTATTGTTATAGAGGTTTCGGTTTTAAAATAGTTTAATTTTCGTTAATAATCTTTTCACTGCTACTGACTTATATATCCGACAAAACAAAAATTGCATAAAAGCAATAATGTAGAATTAATAGAGAATTGATTTATGTTAAAAAAGAATGAATTTTATCTACATGTTAGGATTGTCATTAATTAAAACCATCTACTCCATCAAAATTTTGTTCATTTATTTCAAACATATTAACCCACTGGTAACATTTGATGAATGTTTACATTAATGTAAATTCATCTTTGAAAGGGTTAAACATTAACGTAACTTATAAGGAGACATTATTTTCCTAGTTACAGGATTGAATTGAACATCACTTGGCTTTGAATAAGTGTTCAGTAGAAATAGTCTCTGTAGAAACTTACATCCAGCCAGTATAAAATTATTTTTTAATTAATTGCAGTCATCAAGATACAGAGGATTCGAGATAGTTATACTATATAGGCAGGGGTGCCCACCCCCCAAACTTCATGACTCACCCCCCCCCCCCAACTTCATTGCTGACCCCCCCCCCCAAACTTCATTGCTCACCCCCCTCAACCTGATTGGCTGTCGACAAGGGCGCCCATATGATATTTTCTAGGGGGGTTATTTTTTTAATTTATTTATTTTTTGTTGCTTTAACTTCTTGGGGCACTTTGTAACATTATATTAATAATATAATAAGTGCAACAATGACGTAGCCAGAAAATAATTGCGGGGAGGGTCGAAAGTGCCGGGGGGGGGGGGTTTGGAATAAAAAAAAAGGGGGTCGGGGGTCCATCCCCAGAAAAATTGTAAATATTGAACTAATGAAAATCACATTTTACGCTATTTTAGCACAGAAAAACTAGTTAGGAAATTTGTTCACCATACTCTAAGACATGCCAATGTAAATAAGAAATCATTACCTAAGTAGGGGGCCACCCCCGGAAAATTTTTAAATATTGAACTAATGAAAATCACATTTTACGCTATTTTAGCACTCAAAAACTAGTTAGGAAATTTGTTTATTATACTCTAAGACATGCCAATATAAACAAGAAATTGTTACCTAAGTCGGGTGTTCACCCCAGGAAATTTTTAAATATTGAACTAACGAAAATCACATTTTAGTCTATTTTAGCAAAAAAAAAAAATGATTGGAAATTTGTTTACCATACTCTAAGACATGCCAATGTAAATAAGAAATCATTACCTAAGTGGGGACTCCAACCCCTGAAAATTTTTAAATATTGAACTAATGAAAATAACATTTTACGCTATTTTAGCACTCAAAAACTAGTTATGAAATTTGTTTACCGTACTCTAAGACATGCCAATGTAAACAAGAAAATGTTACCTAAGTCAGGTGTCCACCCCTGGGAAATTTTTAAATGTTGAACGAATGAAAATCACATTTTATGCTATTTTAGCAATGAAAAACTAGTTAGCAAATTTGTTTACTATACTCTAAGACATGGCAACTTAAACAAGAATATGTTACTTAAGTTATAATACTTATTACTATTTATAAGAAAAGTTGAATAACACATGGAACAGTGGATATAATAGGCCTACTCATTATGTTATGAAAAGGAAATAACTGTTATATCATATTTGACACACCAACAAATCTTGTTTAATTAAATAAATATTTTTTAAATACAAATATAGAATTTTAGGTTTTGACTTTTGGGGGGTCCAAACCCCCTGGACCCCCCTTTCCTAATTCGCTGTTAGAAGAGACCTTTTGGAGTTATAAAACTTGACCGTTTTTATTTTTAACATATGAAACGCTAATTTTGCAACAATTTTCAACCCCCCCCCCCAGAAAATTCATAAAACGATAATATTTTGCCCCCCCCCAGAAATTTCAATGACGCAGTCTGCGTCTTAACCCCCCCTTGTGGGCACCCCTGATATAGGCCTATAAATGTATACTTATACACACATTCCTACCGCAAACATATCTACTCGCAAAATAAAATCCTTTTGTATCATAAATAACACTATTATTTCACAATTTCCAGAAGAACTAAAAAAATTTCGTTACACGACCACAATTTTAAACAAAATACAGTGCATTAATGAGACACAATTTAACAATTCTGTTTTGTGTCTTTAGCAAAGCAGAGAATTAGGTTCATGAATTCAGCTCACGAGCAGCTAGAAGCAAATTGATTTAATTACCAATCCTAAAAAACAAAGCATATTCAGTTGCCATACAGTTTTATTCCTGTATAATAGATAAGAATAAAACAAAATAATATAAAAATGCCAACAAAGTACGTTACACAAAAAATTATAAAATCTACCTGTGGCAGAATCGATACCTTCCACTAACTTATGTGCACTAACCATAAATAGAAGCTGAGAGAGACATAAATCTGAGTACTCATTAAGCATTTAATAATAGGTCACTATCATATTTTTTTTATTAAAATGATCTTACTAAACACCTCTCGTGATTTTACCTGTATTATAGTGTTCAATGCTCAACATCTCAAGAAACTACAACAGAAACTAAAGTGCAACAGAAAGTAGGTAACTCATTACGATGCTGAAATAAATAGTTCAGTTTTCATTTACTTATTTTCTCATAACAATATTTAAAGCTTGTCTTATTTATCCCAACTCTCTTGCAATTAATCCTAAAAGCAAAATGACAGATGGGCAAAATTACAATCACATAAATGATCTTAAAATCCTTTATTTTAATTTAAATCAAAGATTACTACAAACGATTTCCGTTCTTTCTCAAAGATGGAAATAATTATAATAAATTAGAATAAAATTAACCTTTTTATTGAACTAACGTGCATATACGTGGCCGCCAAAATTTCCTAAAGGGCAAGAAATAATCCTAATATATTATTTGCATTATATTAAAATATAAAAATATTTATCAGCGTATTAGAACTGTCATCCGTGGAAACCAGATACTCCAATAATTTTTTTCAAATTGATTTTAAACCCATAACCCACTAGTGACTTTAGTTGATGAATACTTATATTAAAATATAAATTAAATTCTGAAAGGGTTAATTCACAGTTTCGAAGTTCATTGCCCTAATAATTACGCCAAAGTAACACATTAGTTTACAATTTCCCTGGAAATAATACAGAATGACAACACTTAAAAAAGGGGATATACATTATTATAAATATATGGCATATTATGGTAAAATAATTTAAACCCATCAATATTTAAAAAGAGATATGTGCAACACATACACTGTGTACGTAAACGCAATAAGCGATAAGCCAAAAGACATAAACAAAACAAACCCAATTTTTTAAAATACGTAAGAGGTAGTTTAAAACAAAAACACTCCTACACTAAACAATACAGTGATGCCCACATTACAAACAAAATAGCACAAACGTAAATCAACGAAACATCCTTTGTATCATTATGATCTTTCATGAGTTCTTGAGTCACTGGTGCACAATCCAACAATATTCCTTGCATAGAAAGAATTTGCATGCAGAATATCAGCTGATAACAGCTATTTTAGGTCTCACAAAAGATTAGTAGCTAGATTAAAAGCTTACTTATAAAAGAATAGATCGATAAACGGAAAAAAGCATGATTGAATATTCCGTCTCCAAAATATGATAAATACTTGATCTCCCAGGCTGCTGAAACCACCAAAAGTTTGAATTAGGTTGATCGATACTTTTGATTTCTGCGAACAATTCTTTCTTATGCCAATATAAACTCTCTTCATTGGAGAATGTCCACACTCCCTTGCGGATTAGGTTCCAGCAGGTTTCTTCTGTTACGGAAATTCTTACGGTTTCTAAAGATAAGAGATCTCTCAAGTTCTTGAAGAGGAGACTGGGCACTTACATCCGAGCCATGTGGATAAGTAAGGAATTCAGCAGCATTCTGACACAAATGAGGGAGGCTCAAGCCCAAGTGACCTGTGAAACTTTGTTTTGTCAATATATATTTTTTTATTGTAACAAAGCGGTATCGTTAAATTTTTACAACTCGAACCATAAGTGAAGATGCTTCTTTGTTACTCACAAAATTAAAAAAGAATGAATAAATTTATTATGATAAAATGAAGAACTCAGCAAAATTCTGCAACTGTCGAATATATAACTACAGTTGGTTAATGAATCCAAGAATTTATCATGACGGTATCTGTCCTTGCAAGAACAGGTTTATTAGTTTTAAATTTTTCCGGCATGCTTGTAATGAGCTGAGACAATGGATCAGGCTCTTCCTTATATTTCTCCTCAACGATGTAGGGACTTTCTTCAATATCACCGTGTTCAGATGGATTTACTTCGTTCTCAGCAGTGGTTTTCCTGCATCGCTTACAGAGAATAATTATGAGAATCAGGATTAAAAGATTTCCTAAGACAGAGCTTACTATATAAGCTATTAGTAGACCTGGGCCACTGTCGCTTGACTTGTTATCTTTATCTGTAGCTTTTTCTTTTGGTTCGGCTGGTGACTTATTTTCATCTTTCGCATTACCAGTACTTCTCTTTGTAGATGACCGTCCTTCAACATTTTTTATTGACATCTCATTTATTTGGTTCACAAAGTTGCTCTTGATGTTCTTAGAAGGGTCCACTGAGGAAATATCTTGAGTTTCGATCGTTTCGAAATTTTCCAAAATATCGTTACCATCAAGAGAGGTTGGTATGTTCTTCGAAAGATCTTCTGATGAAATATCTTGAGTTTCAATCGATTTATTATTTTCCCAAATGCCGTTACGATCAAGAGAGTCTGGTATGTTTATTGAATCCATATCTGTTCTCCACACCTGCATATAACGCTTAGAATATTCAATAATATCCTTCAATTCTTCATATTCAGATTCTAGACTCAAGTCTTCTGAATCTATTTCCTGGATCTCCTCTGAGTATCCTGGAGATTCCATCTGAGAATCTGACAAACTAGTATCAAAAATTTCTGTACCGATATCAATTTTTGTCGTAAATTCAGATTCCAATTCAGTGACGAGAGAAAAGCGTACACCGTGTACATCAGTTGAAATAATCGGTGATGTAGTCTCTTCTTTTTTGAAGAGCTTCGTCGTTTTCCCGGAGAGGTCTTCCAGAGTGAATAACGAACGCATTGGTTCGATTTCTTTATTGGTTTCGATTGATTTTGTTCCGTAATTGAGAGCATTTGACCTTCCGACTGTTGAATTTTCTTCTCTGTGCGATGAATCAAATTGAACTTCAGTTGTTCCTTGTGGTTTTGTTTCGTAGTCGCCTTTACTAGACTGCGATAGGCTAGAATGTTCTTCTCCAGACGTTGAATTTAATATGATGTCAGGTCCAGTATTATATGGTGCCTCTAGAGAGCTATTGACGATTATTACTGTCAGTTCTAAAGTGATTATTAATGACCACACTACCTTACCAACAGAAAAATGCATATCATTTCAGTAACGAACAGAGCAAATGAAATGCTGATTTTATTTAACCATTTAATTGCGCACTTCCATTTATAATATTACAAACTATCTTGAATAATTATAATTGTTGCGAACTTCCTGAAGTCTTTCTCCGTGCACAGTATGCATAAGAATGTTACATGGAACGACACTTCTAAATTATTACAATTTAATCCCAAAATATGAGAATATTTTCTTCCGTCAACTGTTCATAAAAATGCTCCGATCGTGTCGTAACAGTTTCACAGGAACAGATAGTGGCAGAAATGCTTGCAGAAAGAACAGTGGCTTGCTACAACATTGATTGAAAGAAACAATAGCACTAGAACCGCGACATGGTATGAGGCAACTCATAGCTAACTTGCTTCAGTAAGCCTGCGCTTCATGTTATACAGCTCGGGGTCATATAATAAGCTTATGTGTTCAATATTCACATAATCCATATCGTCAAGGGCAAGGAACTCTTAAGAGTTTTATGACGTAAAAAATATTTTTGTTCGACCATACTATAATCGCTTATTACGTGAGACACAGCAGTATCATAATGACACTCATTCACTTTTTCATTTCGACATCGGTGAGTTAAACCCAGTAACTTCACGACTGTTCGGGAAGTTCCATTAATACCTCACACAAAAACACAATAATATAAAACATGTTCAAAAATCAATGCAAAATTCTTATGTAAACGCAATCATTGCAAAATCCTGATGTAAGACATTGCCATGACGTTCTATTCTTGAATCTTGCGAAAAGATTCCTTCACAAAGGGAACGACCAGCAGTGACGTGATTAAAATTACTTTTAAATACGTCATGCAATTTTTACTAAACATTTTAAATAAAAGTTAACTGTGAGCAGTTTTAAACAAATTATAAACGAAAACGAAAACGAAACATAAACACTTAGAGGACAATGTCGGAAGTTCTCAGCTAAAATGTTACTTCTACAAAGGCTTCAAAGTCAGTTATCTCAAAAGCAAGTTTTATGACATTGGCCCTTTTAGAACCAAGCCACAGAGTTAACCCAGTAACTTCAGGACTGTTCGGGGAGTTCCATTAATACCTCACACAAAAACACAATAATATAAAACATGTTCAAAAATCAATGCAAAATTATTATGTAAAAGCAATCATTGCAAAATCCTGATGTAAGACATTGCCATGACGTTCTAATCTTGAATCTTGCGAAAAGATTCCTTCACAAAGGGAACGACCAGCAGTGATGTGATTAAAATTACTTTTAAATACGTCATGCAATTTTTACTAAACATTTTAAATAAAAGTTAACTGTGAGCAGTTTTAAACAAATTATAAACGAAAACGTTCGGAGCACTTTTATAGAAAATAGTTTTTCTTTATTTCTTACTCGCAGTTTTACCTCTCCCCTTTTAGGATTTATGCACGCACACATACATAGCAGCAACCTATCGGGAGAGAGATTATCTAGTTACCAAACATCTATGCTTTTTTGGAGAGCCTCCCCGGGTGAGGGATCGGGTCTACGCTGCGGTCACCTCCGAGACAAAAAAAAATATAAGACGAAACACATTCTCACACACATTCTCTCTAAACAAGACGAGGATGGGATGATGATGATAATTACGGCCACGATGACATTGGTTTCATAGGCGAGGTAAACCCCAGGAAAGAATTACCTAATATAAGTAAATTGTCGCGATCAAGATCCGAATTCGGGCCAGCTGCATGAGAAGAGCGAACACATCCCCTGCGCCACAGCGTTGGACTTAAAATAATGAAAACAAAATTGTTGATGTAAATTAGCAAATGAGTAATTGGAAATCTTCTATATTGCTTAGTTTTACATCTTCGAAAGAAGCCTGACTCAAAAAACATGTTCCTTTGTCATAAATAGAAATTATCCTGGTTTTAAAACTATTGTATAAGTAAACCTAAATATTTAACGTATGAATTGATAATTATAGGATCAACAAAATATTTGTGTGATTAAAATTCAAAATTTATTTTATAAATCCCGTCCGGTTTAACCGGATGTGCAGATAAACGGGGTCTGAATTACCAGGGGTCTATTATATATATATACATATAAAAGCTCTTATAATATATACGTCAACACATAGGCACTGACTTGCAAATTGGGTGCTCAGACAGAAGAGGAAATCATTACAAATCATTGCAACAAACTACATTATTAATTAATAAACACTGTATTCATAGTCTGTTTAATCAATAATTACAGCCAAACCTCCTTATAACGATGTCTGTGAGCTTTGGAAGATTGTATTGTTATATGAGGGTTATTGTTATACTGAGGGGGTTGTGATTTTCCACGTGTTAGGAAGACTGCATGCAGAAAACTGTGTGATCTAATGAACAATTAATGGAACGACCTTGCAAAGAAGTGGAAAATAAATTAAAATCTTCAAAAAACCCTAATTTTGCTACTCAACTACTGATTTCCGTTGAATTTTAACTACACTAAAACATTACTATTCAGACTAGTTTTACATCACGCTTTTAGCCTAGCATATGCCAGAAATTTCAAACTCGTTGATGGTGGGATGGGAACGGAAAAACCCAACAACTTCCCCATAGGCTATAATTAAGTTGAAACTAAAACATTTAATACTTGTTCTTATGGTTTTAACTGCACATTCTGTGCATTTTTAAATAGCAACCGAACTCACCGTAAGTTTATTTCACACATAAGGGACGATTTTATCTTCAGTGATCCTATTTTCCACACCTCATGAGCCTTTCTTTTATAGAATTTATAAGAAATGTACCCTAACCGTTATCATGCCCCCAGAAAATAATATTGGTGGCTGGGAAAAACCAAAGGTCTATTACTGGTTTGAGTAACAATTTAATCTCCAGTACTGTTATGAAAGGATGTGTCTAAAATAGCTTCATCGTTGTAGTGAATTGCATTCAACATTAAGATAGAAAATCCGTCGGGTCCAAACAAAAATATTGCTATTTGCGGGTTTATCGTTATATAGATCTTCGTTAAAGAGAGGTTTGACTGCATTGCATTATTAACAACACTACTACTTTTCTTAAGGAGTACTAAAATCTTAAAACGGATCTATATAAATAATATTTTAGGGGGTGCTGAAAATGCAAAGCACCACCCAGTGCGGTAAACATATGCGAAATAAATCCATTACTTTAGCTACTGTGATGACGTGTGATCCGTTATCGCATCACTCCGCATTTAATCCCTTATTCACCCTGTAATACCCTTATTTTATTCACATATTATATTATGATATATTATATTCACTTTTATTATTTTAAGTAATATTCAGGAATTGTCACAATGTTAATCTTTTATGAAGGAAATATACCCACAGACTTCCTGTTGATTGTTTTACTCTGAAGAGTAAGAGATGTGATTCCACAGCCTTGACATTTCGAAATATGTACATCTATATATTTTCCATGATTTAAGCCCAATGAGACACCATTATGAAGAGCATCTGATGTAGCTTATAGCCAATCAGAGAGCGGGACAACGCTCGAACTTTTTACATTGTTTTAACATGATTTTCCTTGAATAACTTTATAAATACGGCCGTTTTGGCACTAAATAAGTAAATTCTGTGTTAACTTTTCTGCACATTAACATCATGATTCTAAATTGTAAGTACACAGTTTATTATTCATTATAAACTGCTACTATAAACTGCCATAGTGTTGCCAAACAGGGTTTATAATTGATATAATATTCAAGCATTATTATTAACTCATTTTATTATCCAAAGAAGATATTTCATTGAATGTGTTTAGTACTCACTTTTATTTAATTAAAATCTATTGTTATCTTTTTATGATTGTTTTCGTCCTTAATACAGTAGATGTTAAGTCCTTACGGCTCTTAGCGTAGGCCTACCTACTCTTCTACTCCCTGTTAGGGCACGACACTGCAATACGACTATATACTAAATAATATCAGAATACAACAAAGTTAATGTGATTTCAGGATTCTTCAATGTACTACAATACATTTTAGATGGATGGCATCATAAACGGACAAGATTATTATGCAGCAGGAGCCTTAATGGAACCGGTCGAACGTCTCCACCGAAGTTCCTGATTTGCCACTACGTTGTCCTAGGATATGTGCCATGCCGGGGATCAACAACATTCTACTTGTCTAAAGTATAATTCTAGTGTGTTTTAGTGAAACAAGACTAATTTTGTTGCTGACTCATCAGTCGAACGTATAAAATCAAGAAGGCAAGACGCAAGTTCCTATCGTTCATTGAAGAAGTGTTGAAAGTAGAGATTCAGCCGAAACATTTAAAAATTCTAATCCAGTGACAAATTTTGCTACAGCCTATTTTATTGCATGATAAAAGCTGGAGTATTCTTTGATATTACAACAGATTCAGGCAAATTGAGGAAATATTGCAAGAAGCGAAAATTTTTAGTTAAAAAATTCAGGATTTCAGAAAAAAATTATGAAGGCGTTAGAAACTCTTATCTTTGTCGTCGTACTGCCAGCAGTATTGCATACCGGTACTTCAGGTAAGAAAATAACTACATAATTATAAGTAGATTTCGGATTTTAGGTAGAAACCTATTTTAATCCTTAAGTGATATATGGACAAAAACTTGTATATGCATAGATATATAGGCCTAAGCTTACATGAACCACAGATTATTGTCTCTGTTGGACATTACATGAGAATATTATAGGAGAAAAATTCCTCCGACACTGGGACTTGAACCCAGGACCTTTGGCTATTCGCGCCAATGCCAATGCCAATACTAATTAGTGTGCCTCACAGTACTGCATATGACATGGCTAGTCTGTCTGTGAGGTGGACCATTAGGGCAATCAGTCATGGGAGAGAGGTTCCATCCGGCGCTGTGAATTGAACTCCGGCTTAGCTCAGTTGGTAGAGCATTGTCGGAGGAATTTTTCTCCTATAATATTCTCTTGTATATGCATGTTTCATAAGTGACTATGCCTAAAACTGATACTTTTATAGGACCTAAAACAGCCTATTTTTACGTTAGAGCCTAATATTGCCTTTTTGCTTGTACTGCATATGACATGGATTGTCTGTCTGTGAGGTGGACCATTAGGGCAATCAGTCATGGGAGAGAGGTTCCATCCGGCGCTGTGAATTGAACTCGGCTTAGCTCAGTTGGTAGAGCATTGGCGCGAATAGCCAAAGGTCCTGGGTTCAAGTCCCAGTGTCGGAGGAATTTTTCTCCTTTAATATTCTCTTGTATATGCATGTTTCATAAGTGACTATGCCTAAAACTGATACTTTTATAGGACCTAAAACAGCCTATTTTTACGTTAGAGCCTAATATTGCCTTTTTGCTTGTTTTTCCTCTAAAGTTCAAAATAAGTTTCTTTTTGCTATAAATTCTAGCATTAATTTTCAGTTCGTACTAAATTTTTAGCTCGGAATGTGCAGTAGATGACACATTTGTGACTTGGTTAAATAGTAAGGAAGGTTTCGACTTGAGGAGAAAAATTCCTATACCCACCAGTTACAGTAATTCCTGTTTTTACGTGAGGCTGACACAACTGAATATGCACTCCCTGCAATACTGCCTCTTATTCTATAAAAATGCATGAAGTGAGAAAATGATATTGTCCATGCCCAGGGTAGATAAAGTTATGTGAGTGCATCACATCGGATGTTTAAAGATTTAAAGCTGGTTATTTTATTTAACAATGGAGCTCGCTTGTATGGGAATAGAATTAAATTTGTCAGTAGTATTATCTTTAGTCTTTATTGTGTTTACAAATCGTTCTATAAGTTCATGTGGTAATTTGTCTCGTGCTGTCAGGTACAGTTCAGTTCTAATTGCTGCAGCCGTTTCTATGGGGCCTGTCGTGTGTCACAATGAAGAAGGAGGCAAGGTAAACAGGTTCAAATCACCGTGTCAGAGTTGTCCCATCCTCCAACTAAGCTTTCGCTTCAACTGAACGGCTACAATTATCAGAACTGAACTGTAGTTCTGATGAAGAGGGATGTGGTGGTTCTGGAAAGTAGTGCGTTGCCAAACATAGAAACAGCCACCGTAGAATAAAAATTATACAAATTGTTTGGGAGGGAGCTCCAGTTCGCGAAGGACAATAACAGTTAGGCCTACATAATTCAAAAATAAAATATTTTATAAATTATTACTCCCTCGGCCCTTACCATAGGCACTACAGGAAGAGGAAGTATTGTGTTCGACCCCGAAATAGATGTCGAGTTTTTAGCATAACTACATGAGAACGTAAAATCGTATGAAAACAAAATGTCACACGATGACATCAAATGTCACAAGGATGTCAAACGAAGATAGGCGACGACTTTCTTATTTTAAGGGAATTTTACATGAAGCAAATGTGGTTATTCTCGATTTTCTCAAACGATTTTGTTTAAATTTTGTACATGGGGTGCTTATACTAACAGCTCAAACTTTTATGCGTAACTTTTTTTCGCCAAAAATATCCCTGAACGGTGAATTTGTAGAAACTCAGAAAAAAATCTCTGAAGGGTAGTACCGTATAAATCTTACCTGGTGAACAATAAAGCATTGCATCATGTTGAAACAGCTAAAGACGCGCTCTTTGCAATTCGGCCTATTATTCTATACCAGAATGAGAAAGGTGTATCGCCCATGCTTAGGATAAAGAAAGATACCTGAATGCATTAATCCGATTTTGAGTTGTATCCTTCGGCGACGCGATGTGGTAACGACATTCTCTTCATTCTTACAGCCAATTGACATGAAAATAGGCAAAAGCTTTTATTCGCGCAGAGAAAGTTATTTCTTTCACTTAACTTTTTTGTTGTTATTTCTAGTTATTTCTCTGTTTATCGTTTTTGTTGACAGGAGAGAAACAAGCCAGAGTGGTCTGCTATTTCGAGAGTTGGGCCGTGAGAAGAAAAGGTCCTGCCCGATACACCATTGAAAACGTGCCGGGCGATCTATGCACTCATGTACTGTATTCTTTCGTTGGTGTTAATAATAGAACATGGGAACTCAATATACTGAATCCAAAGGTGAGGATTTTAAGGGGGTAGGTCGTGAAATATGGGCCTTATTCAATCTTTTTATTCCCTTAATACACATGGCTCATATAAAACTGTTCATTAATAGACTGAGAAACAATCTTTTAAAAACGTATTATCATTATTTTCAAAATTTTAATATTCAATTAAATTTATAAATTAATTATTCAAAATGAGAGCTACTTGTTATGTTAAAATTTGAAGTTTCCGTATTAACTCAATCTATTTTTAACATAATCATGTTCTGCTTTTTTTTTCAATTTTAAAGCTTAAAGATAATAAACCAAAATGACCACCGTCAAGTAGGCCTATGTAATTAAATTTATAATATTTTTTTACTTATTTTTAAATTTATGGAACAGATTCTCAGGTATTTTAAGTCCTACGTTATTAGTTTGTATTTTAAGGGGTTCCATCATTCTGGTAAAATTTTTGAACTATATAGCCTACGTAGCACCTTGCACAAAAAAATCATAAAATTCTGTTCATTATTTTTTTTAATATCAGGGAAACGGTCCTCATCATAATGTAGTTTGTGGAAACGTGCATTAAACTTAACATTAAATTATGAAGGTAGCTGATAGGCCTATCTGCTTACAACGAAGTGAATTGCGTTTAAATTTGTAACTTTAAATATAATGCAGATATTTAAATAATGGTTCTACCAAAATGAAATAAAGAAAAGTTGATTATTTTTAAAAATATCTTTAAAATTATTTTCATAAGTTAATTAAGTTGTAGGCCTACCTACCTCTTAAATTCTCATCTGATATGGCCCCAGGTATATGTCTATTAGTGAAGATGGAACATAATAATATCGTGAATACATTGCTTGCTGAAGGACCAACGTAGCCCCTCCGTTTAAACCAAAATATTTACTCTCGTTAGGAACAGAATGCTGAGAAATCAATGTTAGTAACATCATTACCATCACTAAAACTTTTGTTTTATAAAACAAAATTAATGGAAATTTCAGGTTGATTTGGAGATGAATGGATTTGCAAACTTCACAGCACTGAAGGAGAAGTACCCGGGCCTGAAGACAATGTTATCAGTTGGAGGATGGGCTGAAGGAGGCCACAATTATTCGGCTCTTGTTTCAGTTAGGAAGAGAAGAAGCATCTTTATTAGGAGCGTAGTAGGTAAGAGAAAGTAACCGCATGCATTCTATGAGTGGCTCTAAAAGGCTCCGTTTGGATTTTTGTGTGGTTTTGTAACATTGCACCTTTCGTCGCCTTCTTTTCGGTTTATGCAATCAATATGACTCTTAATACAATTAACTTTGTGACAGTAACTGCAATATTAAGTTGTAGGGCTCCTACATCGTTTAGTATCGTTTTAGTTCAAGCTACATATTAGAAGTATTTACATTGATTTATTATAATATCTAATTTCCATGACATAAGATAAAATACTAAACAGAGAGAATTTTAAATGAATGTTTGCACTTTCAAATTTAATAATAGACTATCATATCCATACATAGCCTTCATATAGGCCTACTTATCTTATGTCTTGATAGTTAATATACATTACAATAATTTAAGACTTCAATTTATTGAATAAAATACAGTTTCATGCAATTAACTACATGTTACTTCAATCAAACACCTGCAAAAATATATATAAAAATGGAGGAATTTCATGGAATAAACTTTATTTACGAATTTTCGGTGAATTTTGCGAACTTAAAAACCCCAATTTATTTAACTATTTACAATACTGGTTTTTCTTTCTTCAAAAGTCGTTCAAAAATCCATTAACAAAATGTCAATGTTTCTATCTACCATGATTCACCATGGAAAAAGGATATCAGCTGAGGCGGGCTGAGAGCTTAAGAGAGATTTGTTGTAGCCGAAGTAGCCATATTTGAAAACGTCCGTTACTCTCAGTCTTTAGAAAGAAAAAAGTTAATTCAATTTATTGAATTCATTCATGCAAGTTAAGATGAAAATAATATCTCTTGTCTTGAAACGATTGCCTATTTTACAAAATAAAAGATTTGTGGAAACAAGAATGAAAAATAGCTTTCATTTTCCGTTGGGATGAGTAAACTGGGCTCACTGTCGTGAAGGGTGATACCCCAACGATTTAGTGAAAGGAGATTTTTTCAGTTATTATTCGTAGTTCTAGTATATAAGTAATACAATCTTGCCGAGTCCTTGAGATAGTAAATTAGACGGACCACTTTTACCTAATGAAATATACATGTTATATAACGTTGACTTATTTCCTATGGAACCCTCAAAGGGTGACTGGAGTTGCGCTTGACTTACACGGTAAAATTACTTACATTTACATTAGAAAAACTTTGCATAACTTTACTTTCGGTAAAATCACTAGGCTCTCGTGAAATATTTTTCATATATTATATTTGTTGGTAAATGTCGTATCTTCTTTTATCCTATTTATTAATGTCTAGAATATAACTGATTAACTTGAAAATAATTACAAGACTACACCCTTCTTCAATAGAATACATGATGTTATAAACTATTTTTATACAGGTGAAGGTAAAAGAAGTAGGCCTACTTTTAACGGTAGAAGATATTTTATTATAAGGAGAAATTATGTCACTGAGTGGTATAAGTTTATAACACTCCAGGGTTACCAACTGTGGTTGTTTCACATGGAAAATACTCTTTCAGTTAAAGACATTTGGATGTGATTATTAAATCGAGTATGTTTGTAAAAATTGAAGATTATTAAATTCAATACGCCCTTTTACATGTGAAATTTCTCAAAAATCGACATACTTGGTGGGTGAAAAGCGTTGTCTTTAAGTTGACAGCCATGAACCAGAAACTCAGTAACGGTTGGTTGGTTGGTTGGTTGGCTAGACGGAGCGTATTTCATTGCAATAAATCTAGCATTTATTATTATTTCACAATATTTTACCGGCTGTTTAAAAAATAGTGATAGATACATACGGTAAAACGGTTTTATTTTGCTCGTAAGATTTGCAAACCTATACCTATTTGCAAAATAAAATACCGATTTTACCACTTGGATCATAACTATTCATGAAAATTATGTGAGCAACCATTTTCTGCAGTTAATAACGAAACTGGTATACATGATCAATAGGGCCCGGATTTTGATGACATGTCATCTTTTACCTGGTACCATCATGGATGTTGCCAACTTGTACAGATATTCTGACCATGACTCCTAGATTATAAAAAATGGTAATTTTAGGTCATTTTTTGTCATTTTTCACCATTATGTATTTTTAGGTAATTTTTAGAAATCAAAGTCATTAATTGGTCATTTTTTGGGTCATTTTACGATCTTTTAATATAAGATCATTATTTTCTTATTTTGTGTTGTTTCTCGAATTATATATAGTTTTTGTGCATTTACTTGCATTGAATATTATCAGAACTATAAATAAGCCTAAATAAATAAATATTGTAATAATTTAAACGGGACCCAGAAAGACGGTGTTTGTTGTTTACATTTAACCGTATGTACCAATTAACTAACTACAACTGGGTAACTGGGTCAACAACATAAATATAGAATAGAAACAAATTTGATGAATAAACATGTATTTCCATACAAGTTTTGGGGTAATTGTTTTTTTTTAATTTTTAGGGTAATTTTTTTATTTTTCTGCCATTTTATAGCTCATTTTGTAAGTATTTTTAGGTCATCAAAATCCGGGCCCTGAAAATTATGAATTATTCACTGTTACGCAGATATCATGCACGAGTATGGGTTCGACGGATTTGATCTAGATTGGGAATATCCTGGTGCCCAGGAAAGAGGAGGAAAGCCATCGGATAAAGATAACTTCTATTATCTTGTTGAGGAACTCAAGCGAGCATTTGAAATCGAAGGTTCTGGTTGGGAGATCACCATGGCAGTTCCTCTGAGTAAACCAAAGTTGCAAAATGGATATCATGTTCCGGAACTTTGCAGGTAAGTGCAATTATTTAGCAAACACCGTACCTTTATGGTTCTTCCCAAAATTGGGAAAGATAGAAATAATATTTTTCTATAGAAAACATCAAACTCTGGGACGTCAGTGCAGTCCGCTCCTGGTTCACGAGGAAAACTTCTGCGATGAGTTAGTGAAATGTAGGCACCGTTGAACAGGAGGGTAGAGAGGGGCATTAGTATTGGTCAGGGGAGCGCTCTTGCCTTACGTCACACACAGTGACTTACCGTGCACTTCCTTCACAAGATTTAACATCAAACATAAGAAGTAAACTGAATGCTGCATTATGCTATCAAATAACCAATGCCCACGTTTAACTAGAACGGATTTGATACGATTAACTTCAAGACAGTATAGCCTACTCGTTCTTGCGTTGCTTAGCCTATCACCACGTAAAATGATAGTCTCAGATATATTGTTAATTTCCAATTGTGGTCTATAATCTCGAATATATAATTTATAAAATATAATTTGTAGTTATTGTAATTGTTGAAAGTAATATAGGCCTACTTAGAAACCTTATTACTAGAGTCCGGAAGTTTAGGGAAAATAACATTTTTAGTAATGTACTGTATTACACGGTGTGTTATGAGACAAGAAAGAAATAACAAATGGTTTCATTTTGCATGTTGTTACATATTTTGTTAGTTTTGCGATAATGCATCACACTTGCTTAATAGTAAATATTTGTGCATATTTTGCCAGTTTGTCACATTTTTAACGGCATATTTCTGACAAATTTTAAATATTTTTGCTTATCTGTTAATTCAAATATTTACAACATAGTTGACTATGTAAATGCTTTGATAACCGACTATACAATGATTAACAGCACATAGCTAATTGTTTTCGGAACTGATTGCATAATATTAAATCGACGTTTCATATAATTAGTTTTCAATTTCCTAAAAGTTGTCGCATTGACCTTGTTTCCCCCCCCCCTTTAGTTTTGTAATTTAATTTACACAACTTCTACTATTTTCTTTAATTTATAATGTAATTCAGCTAACAAGAGAAGGTAAAGTATTAAAATTACTTCAAAGTTAGAGGTACGGAGCATATTTTACCAATGTATATTTCGTCTTCTGAAAGAGCAATAACTTCCGGGTCTTACCTGTTGCTTCTGTTACTGAATGTACATCACTTCCCACAGATTGCAGCGATATCAAAACTTTTTATGAAAAGATAAAAAAAACAAAGACTTCAGCAGAAAAACCGTTTGAGATCTGTTAGCATAATATTATCTGTGACTGTAGACCAACTAATTTACAGATACTTAACTTCGTGAGAGACGTATTGTGTACGAAATAAAAGTATGTTAAGAAATAGAGTAGGTTCACCTAAATATTTTCGGGCTCATACTATATGAAGGTTTCGTTTCCATTTGTACAGGCTGGCTGATGCTATCCATGTTATGTCGTATGCCATGAGAGGAGTGTGGGGCGGATTTGCCGACGTTCACAGCCCCTTATATAAGAGACCCCATGACAAAGGAAAATACGAACATATCAACGTTGTAAGTATGCATTTTAATAGGTACCAAACATTGTAGAATTTATGTAGAATTTAAATCTTATTTTCATTTTTTTATTGTTTTATATATATATAGCCTATACCATTTCATAGCTTAAACCAGTGATTCCCAAAGTGGGGTCCGCGATGGTATTTCAGGGGGTCCGCAGGCGGTTTAAAAAAAATAGGATATCCCTTAATTTTCTCAAATTACATATCTTCTAAAGCAGCTTAAGGAGTAAACTCTGTTTATTAGGTAGATTTTCGAAGAAAAATCTACCTATTGCAATGGATACCACTTTATGATTTTCGAAAAATTCTTTCATATCTTTACGTTTCATGCTCCCCTAAGTACGAAACCACCGCCCGTTCAAAAAAAAAATTTGTGATATTTATATATATACCGTATATATATTTATATCTTTACACGATAGCGGCCGTAATTTTGAAGATATTTGAACCAAATTTTATTATGTTATTTCTAGGCCCAATAGTTCGGACAAGTTCGTTAATGGGCAAAATAGGCCCAAGGGGGTGGTCGGGGGAGGGGGTTGAAATTTTTAAAAATGTATATCTTGGCCCCTATGAAGTATAGAGGGAAACTTTGTTTGAATAAATTAGAGTACTCCCTATGGAGTTCACAATGACACCAACGATTCGGGGGTTCGAGTAAGGGTGGGGGTGGGGGTGGGGGATGAAAATTCGAAACTTTTGAAACCACGTCTTGTGGGGTATCGTTGAAAAGCTCTTGATGAGTACTCTACAAATCAATAAATAGTTTCTTGATAGCTCTCATATGACGCGAGATTTTAATGTTTGAAAATAATAACACTTGAAAGAATTATTATAATATCATTATTTTGTCTTGTTTAGCGGCTTTGCTAATTTTATTCATTGGTGATCTTGTGCACGGCCTCCCAGAATATTATATCCTATTATTGTTGTCAAAACAATTGATTGTAGGCTCTTCCTCTTTACTGCAGGTTTGCCATGCCAAGGCTAAAGAAGAAGAGTGCTATGCAGCGACAATAAATTAAACCAAAAGCACTTCGAAATCTACCTCCACCTGTAGGCCTGCCTAAAGGGATTTTTACAATTGATATTGTTATTTTGTCTATTGAATTTAATACATTTGAATCAAAGTATTTATTTATTTATTTATTTAATTTTTCAAAACCCAGAGGGTGTCCGCGAAATGTTAATTTTTTCAAGGGGTCCGCGGACTGAAAAGTTTGGGAACCACTGGCTTAAACTATTTGCATATCTTTCCCTTTTAATGACTTTAGAAAAAATGATTATTTTTGTTTCCCATTAGCTATTTATTACTATGTAATACAGGACTCCCATAAGCACAAGTCATAAGAAAATTATTAGTCTTAAGACTCCCGCTTTCGTTCATCACCTCCCAACCACATAGTTGGTAATTTTAACTTGTCTGATTATACTGAATACCGCTGTATATTATAATGCTACATAACAATTATGTTTTTACTGTACATACTAACATTGTATATCTTCCAGTAACATCTTAAATTTAGGAATGCATTGTGTTATGATCTGTAACAAAGAAAACTAATTATAAATTGAGCTTCTGGTAGTTCAGTTAATAAACTACATTCACTGAATTCACCATTAACCTGCGACATAGGCCTATATGTTTATTTTTTAGTCATTCACCTATTTGTGAGAATCATTAACTTTTTTTTTCTTTCTTTCTTTCTTTGGGCAGCATGATGGTCTGCAATTGTGGGTGGATATGGGTTGTCCTCCGGACAAGCTGGTTGTAGGTGTCCCGTTCTATGGGCGCACGTATCTTCTCAATCAGAATACCACCACTCATGAACCCGGAGCTCCTATTGACAAGACAGCCAAAATTGGAAGTTATATGGCTTATAACCAAGTACGTAGAGTAACCAAATATAAGGAAAATTCTAAGTGTTTTCTTCAAGTTTTTAGTGAGTGTTTCTATGTACCGGTACTCAACTTTACAAAAATTTAGTTTTATTTTGTTCGTTTTGCAGATATGTCAAGAGCTTCAAAAGAAAGACACTGAATGGGTTCAGAAATGGGACGAATATGGAAAATGTCCGTACGCATATAAAGGTAATGTCTATTGCTGATACTAAATAAAGAGTGCTGAGTGAAAATCTATCTACATCCAAATTTGCTAAACTTCTGTTTTAGATTCCGTCAGAGAGTTCGTAGAATAACAGAAAATAATAATAACCTGATAAGTCCAGAGAAATATAAATATTGTTTTCTACGATATTATCCTTTCACACAGGTTATAGGAGGATGATAGGTAATGGGCACGAAGGGAAAGATAGCTTGGTGTTGAGAACGATGAGGTAGGCAGGATTCTTTAGAGCGGAAGGTTTGCGCATGCGTACACATTGAAGGGGTTCTAATGACGGAGTTATGTACTCTTTTAAAAGAAACTATTGTATCCTACAAGAAACATTAGGCATTTAACGGTTAATAATCTAGAGAAGTCCTTTGTCCATACAACACATCAAAGCATTAACTGTCTTTTGTAACACTTTAAATAAAGGAAAGCCAGTTTATTTTTAAAACTCAATGTACATAAAGAATTAATGTAATTTTATATGCAAAAACGAAAATTTCAACGTGTTTCAATTTATTTTCAAATTTCAGTTTCCCACGACACATTGTGGCTACATCTGTGAAACATAATTTATATTTTGAGGAATAGCTATATGATTCCGTTCATTACAATCTAACGGACTCCTGTCTTTTCTAACAGGAAAGTTGTGGGTGGGATATGAAGATCCTAGAAGCGTTCAGATAAAGATGGACTTTATAAAGGAGAAGGGATATGGTGGTGCCATGTTTTGGGCTCTCAGTATGGATGACTTCCGTGGAGTTTGTGGTATCAAAAATCGCCTACTGAAAATATTGCACGAAAATATGAATAATTATATGGTACCTACTTCCACCATCAATTAAAGTAAGTAAAGATTGTAATTTCAAAATGTAAAAAAATATTTATCAGTCTTTTAGCAATTTTGACATACACTTTATCCACACTTTCTTATAAAGTTTCGAAATCCATATTTTCTTAAAAGTAACATGTGATCATATGAACATGAATAACATTTACAGCAAGTATAACAAATTAATAATTTCCTTACTTTCCCCTTCAATATTTTATTTATTTTAATTCACGCTAAGTAGCGATATATATATATATATATATATATATATATATATATATATATAGTTTCGATTTGTAAACGTTTTCCATTTTGAAATATATTGCTGCATAGTTTTTTTTTAATGTCATAGTTTTAAAAATAGTATTACAATAAGAATATTAACAGGTAAAATATTTTATAAGACACTTATAATAGTATTAGCATAATCTAATTCGACATTCGGCATATAATGACTATAAAAACCAAAGAGTATAAGAACACGAATAACTATAGTTTTCGATAGTAATAGTGTTAATAATGCTGAAAACAGCAATAATTGTAATAATAATTGATTTTGCGCGGATTAATTACGATTGTGATGATTTCAATCGGTTATTTGGAAAAGGCCATATACCCAGATTCTTAAATTATACAGGAAGCAAAAACCTAATAACACAAAATATATACGGAAAAAATTAATTTATTCAAGATCCAATTAAACCCAACTAATATAAATCTTTATATGCTTTAAATAAAATATATACTTCTAGTATACTTATAAGGTGAACATATGAACATTTCCAACTACATCAAAATATGAATCAATAATTAAGTTAAAAATTAGTTTATTTATCAGAATTATAATGAAACTTTTATTGAAAAACTACAACACAGAAAAATTATTGCATTTCCAGAAACAGAATTTCATTCCTTTTATATCCTCTTCACACTACAGCATGGAGAATGGCCCTATCCAAATAAACGGGCATATTTACCCACGGTCATAATGCGTATAGTAAGCATGTATCACATACAGTTCTGTAATAAAGCGAAATTATGAGAAATATTGATATATGCCCTTCTCCAAATAACTTATTCATTGAAGATAGATATATAAGCATTCATGAGCCACAGATTATTGTCTCTGTTGGACACTACATGAGAATATTATAGGAGAAAAATTCCTCCGGCACTGGGACTTGAACCCAGGACCTTTGGCTATTCGCGCCAATGCTCTACCAACTGAGCTAAGCCGGAGCTCAATTCACAGCGCCAGATGGTATTTATTTGGGTTAAAATACGCAGACAAAAAGGCACTTAAAATATCGAAAATAGGCAGTAATATAATTAAAATATGCATTCATTAAACTATAACACTATATAACATATTTAATTTATTTGCCATATATACAGTAGGCCTACTTACTCTTACTGTTCTTGATTACAAGCAACAACAAGAGGTTTTTCCAAAGTGTCATAGACAGCCGCATGTCAGAACGTTTTTCATCATTTATAGGGAACAAGATTCTCAATAAATATTTTTGTGACGTGAACATTTCATTTCTCTATTTGTGTAACATTTTTTCCCCTTTCAAATATTGAAATTATTTGTGATTTTTAAAATGTGCATAACTTATAACCACAGAAACCCCATAAAAATCCAAAATAGGGCAAAAAAGGCTCTAAGCTTAACAATAGACAATATAAGTCAAAAAAGGCAAAATGAAAACTGGCCTTACGTCCCTAAAAGTACGGAAACATGTTTATCTCTATTTAAATCTTTAATATATTCACCCAAAAAAGGCATTTTGCCTAACTTCCGGGTCCTAGTGATGACGATATCAAGTATAGAATTACTTGTCTGCTGTTAAACAGTAAGATTAAAATTTAATAATAAATCGCGTACAAACTTTTAAGCATTTCTTGCAGTTGTCTAATAATGGAATTTCACTGATTTTGGAAATAAAAAGGAGAAAACCTTTTGTGTAAACGAAAATTAGGTATCTGGTGACGTAAAATAAAATGTAAAATTGTTTTACGAAGAGAAGAAAAATTTTAAACCTAATTAAATTTAGTTTATTTACTCTCACTGTGTAAAGCTGTTTTATAAACAGTGAAGAAATAATTTCACAGCAATGAGCCTTTAATATTATAATGTGTAGCACAAAAAAAAGTTTGCCAAGAAGAATGCAGAGTGAAAACTTCACAGACGATCTTTTAACTATCTAGTTGTACAATTCTTCTCGCTCCTATCATTATACTAAAGTTCCCGCACGAAATCTGTGCCGATTGCCTACGTCATTGCATTATGTTTTCGTGGGGACTGTAGCGTCGATTGGCCTGCTACCTATCTCTCTCGCACAACAGTACCTCACTTTCTATTTGTAAAGGCCAAGCTAGAGTTGGATTATTCCCACAAAGTCTCTGGCCTTGAAGACAAACCCAGCCAGCGAGCTTCTCGTTACGTCTCGTTACCAAGATGCGCGAATTCGGTGCGCGTAAGATCAGTAAGCTACCGCTGGGCAGAGAGTGAACATCGTGCAGAATGTCGCCAGTCGTAGAAAATACTATAATAGTTGAGTGGAGGGGTAATGCCGCTGCGAGAGACACAGACAACACGTGGAGTGGGATAGGAGAGCTGAGCCAATCAGGGTGCAGCTACCTCCCCTAGCCAGGAACTCTACGAGCGGTGAGACTCGCTCCTAAGGTATATACGTAAAAACCCAGAGACGTTGTGGAGGTAATCCTACTTTACCTCCCTCTCTCGCACAATAGCATGTCTCTCTCTAGCGAGTAACGGTCTCATCGGCACAGATTTCGTGCGAGATCTCTAATAACTTCATATTAATCAAGTCATTCTTAATCACATATTGCAGTCGACTCATAGTCGACATATAGGCCGATCTTTATCTTTATAGTTCTTTCAACATTCTGAACTATCATAAATTGGGCAATATTTTCTTTTCAGCTCGACTGGAATCCACCCAATTACAACTATTTCTCCAGATGATGATTTCTCCTTGGATCTAACAACTACGGAAGACGAGTTGAAATTTTCTGACCAAGAAGAAACAACGCCATCGCCTTAATCACACACTATGCAGATGCTATATGGCTCATCTACATTAAAAAATCAAAGACTAATGCCAAGCAGTTGGCTCAGATTATGTCCCCGTGTGGTCAACAATTATTTGCGATTCCGCATTGTGTGATACTCAATGGACAGCACATTGAACAAATAGTGTGATTTTCAGCTATGATACAAGATTTTTCTGATACCGCTGATTACCCTTAATGGTCTACCTCATAACAATGTATCGTGAGGTTTATGCTTTTGCCTGATGAAATTTCACAATACAGTATAATAAAAAAATCACCTATAAGTGTACATTCCAAAAAATTTATTTCAACCTGATTTCTGCCTTGTACCAAAATATCGAACGAAATGCTTATCTAGCGAATTAAAAACAAGTTATAATAAGTTATGTATAAGAATTACTTGAAAGTATGCAGGCTATTTAGTTTACGTAGGAAAAGAGAAAGAAAGAGTTCTTGGAATACAAAAGTTATGAACATTTAGACAGTAAATTATATACGCGTAAACTACTTGAAGAAAAATGGTTTTGAGAGTGAAAATTAATGAGTGAATTGCTGGTATGTTTGTTCAAATGTCCGAAAATATACAAAACAAAAATAGATAATCTACCTAAGTGGATTACATACATTTTAAGGTGAGTATTATGGTTTCTTGCAATAATATGTAGACTACTAATATTTAGGAAACCTACTCTCATTTTTTATTGAATAAACCTTCTAGATGGTATTATTCCTGAACGATAACCTTCCTGCATCTGATATGGTGATGAGGGGACCCATAGACTTACTGTGCTACCATTGTACCACTCGACCCAAACCATTTTCACAAGAGGCCCACAATAAGGCCAATGACTTAAGGTCCTACCACATGCGGTCTGCATACCGGTATATTATCATCACTACAAGTGGGAAGAGTTTTCTTAAATTACGTTTCTAAAGAAATGGTTTTACGTCTATGATAACAGTTATTTGCAACGGACGGATTACAGTATTTCAGAATGACGTATTAAATTTCACACGAATAAAATAATAATATAACTGCGACTTTCACAAAAAAATATGTTTCTATAGATTTCAGAGAAATATGTATCACCTGGATATACCCCACTTCAATGTTACGTAGTTTGTTTGTTTGAGGCTTAAAACTTTGTTTAAATTTATGTCACACATTGTGTTCTAATATCCGTTCGCAGAATACTGTGATTTTACGTGGTAGCGATATTTCCACCTATTATTCCGAAAACAATGGATAATGATTGCCCTCCTAAACGAAGTTATCTTGGGCATTTTCACGGATGCGATTACGAAAAGACATGCCAAACACCTGAGTAAATGCTCACAGGAAATAAACAGCCTACAACATCCACGATTAATGCTATGATTCATGGTGGCGATTTGTATTATAAACCATTGTCCTTTTCATTTGAATCCTAAGAACGTGCGTTCTTTAGCAAGGATACACTCCTGACAATGAATTGTAGTCCTACTTCCGATACTAGGTAATGATTTAATCACCTATCAGAAACGCACAATATTTTTTAACAGCAATATCTCACATCTGGCAGGTATGTCGAAATTATAGCACTATAAAAATTTGTGAGCTTTCAGAGCTTAATTTGTTACGGGTATACTTGTGAAACCACAAATTTAAGTTGGTTGGAACAAATATAATCACATAAACTTATACATAAATTTATTATCCTGCTTTATTTCGTTAGCATTTTTTACAATAGCTTGTAATACAATCTATAACTTTCATCTCTACATATATATATATATATAAAAGGCTTTGTCCAGACTTACAGGAATCAACGTACAGCCTAAACTATAACAGGTAGAGACTTGGAATTTTGACAGTACCTTCGTTTCATAATGTAGTTCTCACTAAGAAAGGATTTTGAAAAAATCTGATTTTAAATGCCAAAAATCAAATGTTTTTGAGAATACTTAATCCCTTCTTACACAGAGTTATCAAATCCGAATCACATTTGACATTAAAACATATTGTTGCCAGTGGGTTTCAGATGGGTTTGGAATTAAATTAAATGGAAGTTTGACAATTACAGTTGGCTTTGTCTATTTTTGTCATACCTTGGAAATTAAACGGTGTCGTGCACATTGGCACAGGTGCACATCGGCACAGTCGCATTTTCGTGCCCATTGGCATAGTATTTTTATCTTGTAATATTATCGTGCTTATCGCCACACAACCCGTTGGGGCTAGGGGTGGACATAGAGACTCAAACCTACAGCCTCCTTCACCACGGCTCCAAGGCAGCACCCCTTAGCTACCGCGGCTAAGGGTACGCGCAAGACGGAACCGGGATGGTCGCATGGAGCAGGCCGCATGAAGAATGAAGTCATGTCTTCTTACGAGGGTGAACAAGACGCCGCTTGGATGGTCTCTTGCCAGCCATCTGGTGGGGCCGCAGTTTGCTGGTAGAATGCTAGCCCTCTTTTTTCATGCGACCGGCCGCTAGCGTGTAGTCTAGATTCAGGCGATCCACGTGTGCATTTTGCAATCGCTCCACAAACAATGGACTGTTTATAAGATACATCCTTTGTAATAAGCTCAGACCACCAAAATAAATACTGTCACTACTCAATGAAGGGGTTGTAGAGATCAGTCATGGCTACAGTTACCGACTTGTTTATATTCAGTATTTTTGTATAATTTATAGTAACCTAATAATTTTATATTATGTTAATTTTCGTGTTGCGGGGTTAAGTGTGTTCGTTTTATTGTCTTCTTGTGCTCTGAAGATTGAATACAACGGTCGCACCAACTCAAGAAAACAACAACAACAACAACAACAATAATAATAATAATAATAATAATAATAATAATAATAATAATAATAATAATAATATAGCATATGCTATACTGATAACAATCACACGCCACTAAACCTCTCAAATAGGCTTGATCAGCAAGCAGAAAGAATTGTTTCGGTCCAAGAGAGGATAGACCAGTGGAAGGCTATGAGCCTACATGGTCGACACCCTAATGACCTTAGTAGCCTTGAAGTCGACAAAGAGGCGTCGAACGCTTGGCTCCGGCATGGGGAACTCTTCCCTGAGACTGAGGGATTCATTATCGCCATACAGGATCAGGTTATTAGCACAAAAAACTATCAAAAGTATATAATGAAAAATAGGGCTGTGATTGATGACGAGTGTAGAAGGTGTAGAGCTGCTCCGGAGACTATACAGCATATAACTGGGGCTTGTAGCTCTCTCACCCAGTTTGAGTACCTTCACCGCCATAACCAGGTGGCAAGGATAGTACATCAGGCGCTCGCCTTCAAATGCAAACTAGCAGAGACAACTGTCCCATATTACAAATATGAACCTAGTCCGGTGCTTGAATCAACGGAATATAAAATATATTATGATCGGTCAATAATCACCGATCGAACTATACTCAATAATAGACCAGACATACTTCTTCAGAACAAGCAAGCCAATACAGCTTATATCATAGACATTACAATTCCAAATACCCACAATCTACAGAGAGCTAATCAAGAGAAATTCTATAAATATTCGGAGTTGAGATTTGAGTTGATGAGACTGTGGTCTTTGACTAATGTTGACATAGTTCCAATTGTAATATCAACTACAGGAGTTATCCCTGTATCCCTTCATAGTAATATCAAGAAGTTAGATCTAGATAAAAATATTTACATTAAAATGCAAAAAGCGGTGCTTATTAATACCGCCCGTATTGTTAGGAAGTTCTTGGGCAAGTGAGTGTGCTTGGTTGACCCGTACCTCACTTAGTGCCAGTCTTAAAAGCTGAGATTTATAAATGAATAAAAGATAATAATAATAATAATAAAAATGTTTCTAGCCATACATTGGTTCTCCATCTCAAACCGATTAAAAAAATATTCCCTGCCACAAAAACTATTTTTTTTGCCGAAAAAAGTTTTTACTCCATTTTTTTGGCGAACTTTCTGTCCTAGCACCTAAAGTATTGGGTTTACAACAAAAACTTTTCGAACAAAAGCTGTGGAGCATTTAATTTACTATAAAATACATATTCGATTTAGAAACTCTGTGAGACAGTGAAATACTCTTGTGACATATTTAACTAATGTGACATATGTGATTTAGCTTCCTGTAATGATTTTGAATTCATAAACTCATTCCCATTGTCTTCTGTGTCTTCATAACCTTATGAATGAGAAGATAATAAAAAAGAAATAAAAATAAAATGGAGATAATTCCGAAACTTAATCCATAACATGCGACTTGCCAGCTAGCGACCACGCTGCGTCTTGCGCACACACACTTCATGCCCGGCGCCTGGCTCAACAGCGTAGCGACCAGGAAGGGGACCAACCAAGCTGCGTCTTGTTCGAACCCTTAGGAAACCGGCCGTTGATATCGTAAATAGGTTAAGTTAGGTTAGGTTAGGTTAGGTTAGGTTAGGTTAGGTTAGGTTAGGTTAGATCAGATCAGATCAGATTAGGTTAGGTTAATTCAAAGTCTCATTGAATCGCAGGCAGATACTTTATGAATGATTTCTAAACAATACAATTATAATATTAATGTACACAGTATGTATCTGTAATAATAAAAGGAAGTGTTTGTCTTCTGTCTATCTAGCAGTTACTGTGAACTCCATTGCATTCAATACGATAATGTAATTCCAACTTTGTCTCTATGTCCACCCCTACGAAGGGTGTGTGGCGATGAGCACGATGATATTGCAAGATAAAAATACTATGCCGATGTGCACGAAAATTCGACTGTGCCGATGTGCACCTGTGCCAATGTGCACGCAACCAAATTAAACTTTCGCGATCGCTTGAATGTTGTAAGCCCTAATATGGTCAAACATTGTTTTATTTGGACGAAACTCACTATACAGGGGTTTTCTGGACCAAGGAACTCGAATCTGAGGTTGCTTTTACCAGGCGATGCTATCTAATCGTGGTATGTAGTCCATGTGATGTAGGTGTTAATAAATATAATGATTTAACTATTATGCTCTTAATTTTTAATTTTTGAAATAATTATCGCGGGCGAAGCCGCGGGCACATGCTAGTTATTAATAAGGGAAGTAAGATTTGAGAGGAATGGCTGGATGGAGTTAGCACAGAATAGGATTGAATGGCAGGAACAGGTAAGCGCGGCAATGAATTTCTGGGTTCTATAAAATAGATAATATGCCTTTAGCTTGCTTAGGAATTGTCTATTGCCATTAAAGAAGCACTTTTTTACTGGCCAAATTTAATCGCTAAGAATGCGAAAAATCGCCACAGCTGGCATCCCTGCGGGTGAGCATTCAAAATATATATTATCTCATTTTTTGCTAAAAGTGGAGTTACACACACCAATACTCAGCTAAGGAACTGTGTGAATGTAGTGGTTATAACTTATAAGCTATCCAGGGTTACCAGATCAAAAACGTAGGACAGTCGTACCAATATCCGAAAACAGTCGTATGCTAGTTAAAACTGCAGCATACTTTGTGCTTTTTCAGTATAATGAACGTATTGCGTTAATAATAATAATAATAATAATAATAATAATAATAATAATAATAACAATAATAATAATAAGTAATAGGTATTATGCACCTTACATATGTCATGTAATTATTAATAAATCATCTTATTTGTAAATGATTAGGTGTGTCTCATTATCTTTCGATGTGCTAAATTTTATAAAATACAATAAAATTAAATAAACAGTAGGCCTAGTTGCCACAGTGTTGTAACAGGACTGCTTTTCAATCGTATTGATTTTAGCAGCATGTTTACAACAAAAACCATGAGAAAACAAATATAATATTATATATATATAATTTTATATATACATCAAAATTTAAATATCGTCAGTAGATTGATTAAAAATATATAAAACACTATGTTTAAAATAGTCGTACCTATGGCAACCCTGAAGCTATCTATCGCGACTGTATCGCTGAAAATTATTAGATTTTAGTATTACTCCCTTCATAGCAATGAACCTTTCTTTTATAGAATTTATAAGAAACGTAATCGTCATCATGCCCCCAGAAAATAATGTTGGTGGCTGGGAACAACCAAAGGTCTACTACTGGTTTGCAGTAGCAATTTAATCTCCAATATTGTTATGAAAGGATGTGTCTAAAATAGCTTCATCGTTGTAGTGAATTACATTCAACATTAAGATAGAAAATCCGCCGGGTCCAAACAAAAACATTGCTATTTGCGGGTTTATCGTTATATCGGTCTTCGTTAAAGAGAAGTTTGACCGTATTGCATTATTAACAACACTACTACTTTTCTTAAGGAGTGCTAAAATCTTAAAACGGATGCATCTATATAATATTTTAGGGGTGCTGAAAATGCAAAGCACCCCCGAGAGCGGTAAACATATGCGAAATAAATCCATTATTTTAGCTACAATAGACTATCTAATATCAAAATACAACAAAGTTAATGTGATTTCAGGCTTTTTCAATGTACTGCAATACATTTTAGATGGATGGCATCATAAACGGACAAGATTATTATGCAGCAGCAGCAGCCTTAATGGAACCGGTCGAACGTCTCCACCGAAGTTCCTGATTAGCCGCTACGTTGTCCTAGGATATGTGCCATGACGGGGGTCAATAGCATTCTAGTTGTCAAAAGTATAATTCTTGTGTGTTTTAGTGAAACAAGACTAATTTTGTTGCTGACTCATCAGTCGAACGTATAAAATCAAGAAGGGAAGACGCAAGTTCATATCGTTCATTGAAGAAGTGTTGAAAGTAGAGATCCGCTCGAAATATTTAAAAATTCTAATCCAGTGATAAATTTCGCTATATCCTATTTTATTGCATAATAAAATCTAGAGTATTTTTTGATATTATAACAGTTTCAGGTAAAGTGAGGAAATATTGCGAGAAGCGAAAATATTTAGTTTAAAATTCAGGATTTCAGAAAAAATTATGAAGGCGTTAGAAACTCTTATCTTTGTCGTCGTACTGCCAGCAGTATTGCATACCTCAGGTAAGAAAATAATAAATAATTATAAGTCAATCCTATAAGATATCATATAGCATTTTATACGATTTTTTGTAAGTGAAAACTGAGTCAATACGTACGATATCAGTAAAAACAAACAAAACACACGAAACTGTTATGGACAATATGTAGCAGTTTATGTATTTAATATAAAAAGCAAATATTTACACATTTTTATTTTAAATCAACACAAATATCTGACAATACCTTCCTGTTTCTATTTACATATTGGATCAACGCAGTGCGTATAAGGTTCATTGCAACTTCACGCGCTTTTAAAGTTCATTGTTATTTTTAGATTTGAGTTTATATTAACAGAAGCATTCATTAAGTGATATCAGTGGGTTTATAATTTTGATATCAATGAAAAAATTTTTTAACAAACTTAACACGTAGATAAAATTTCTCATATTTTAACGTGAAGCATTACACTATTCTCTACCTCTGCTTTTATGCAATCGTTTTGTAGTGACGCATTATGTACGTCAGCAGCAGTGAAATGGTTAAACACAACCAGGATTGTTAGATGTAAGATAAAGATCATGGGCATACCATAATATTGAATGCTCTGTGTGATGTATGATCCTAATTGAAGGGACACGCAAATTTCGATTGAAGAGTTTTTTTTAGAAAATTTTTAGGACAGAAAAGCTCCTTCAAATTGTCTACAGAGCTGGGAGATCGTTATTCTCTATTACAAAATTTGACAATCGGTAAAGGATACCAGAACACCTGACATTCACAGCTCCTATATTTAAAATGATCCAAAGAAAGTCCCATAAGACCGCATTAAACACATCACACTACCACAATAAACTGTTGACTGACTAAAGCGTTACTTCTGCAACTGCAAGTAGTTGACACTTGTTATAACACCAGCCCTGCCGCTTTACATGTGTCCATTTCTGAGTTTCAAATAGAATTTTAATTATTCATTACAGGTTAGCAAATATCAAAACGGACGATAATTTAAATACATAAATTATTTTTATTTGTAATTATAAAAAGCTATGTACATTTATAAACAAAGTAGATTTAAAAATTTATAGGAGAATTTTTTTATTTCCGGGGAAATTTAACCCCCCCCCCCCCCCCAAGGCCACTCCTGAATTTAGCACTGGGCTATTGTATGCAGAATTAAAATAGTTTTCTGTGGATCATGCTTAGTATACATATTCTTTACCTTTTTTCGATGAGAGAGTTGCTGGTCTTCTGGTGTTCATTGGCCTCGGTCTGCACCAAGACCGCTCTTCACCCCTAAAAAGAGGCCCCTATCTATGCTCATTTCTAAGTACTACCTTCGTTAATACCTTGAGGTGTCCAGCAGTATTAGGAATGGAGCATACACAGACTACACATCAAAATTCCATGCCAAAGCATAGAATTATGAAGTGAAGATCTGAACCTTAGAGTTGTCTTCCTCAGCTTGTTCTTGATATAGAAAAGTTTTTTTCTTGATGTCACAAACACTAAATAAAAGCACAAACACTATCTTCTAGTCTTCTTGTTTCTTGATATAGGAAAGTTTGTACACATGTCACTATTATACACCGACAAACACCGAAAAGTAAAACTCGACATCAATGCTGGGTACTCCATGACGGCATCGGGAATATCTGCAACAATTAGAGAAATATTTTATAGCACCAACATTATATTCAAAACAAAAGAGGTAAAATAGTGAACATTAGATAACAGTAAACCCACGTAAACATTCCCCCCCAGAAATAATTCGGTATTTTGTTGGGTTGTAGAAATTAAATAGGCCTACCTAATGAAATGTGCACTGAAAATTGCAGTGTTATTATACGACCATATAATTTATATTTATATTGTCAACGATGACTAAAGTGTCAGGGTATAGAATTATTTTCCGATTTCTAACATAGCCATACTCACTACCCACCACTTAATTCCTGCCTTTACTGAATATGCACTCCCTGCAATACTGCCTCTTGTGATATACAAATGTGTGAAGTGAGAAAATTATGTTGTCCATGCTCAGGGTAGAGAAAGTTACGTGAGTGCATCACATCAGATTTTTAAAGATTTAAAACTGGTTATTTTATATAACAATGGAGCTCGCTTGTATGGGAATAGAATTAAATTTGTAAGTAGTATTATCTTCAGTCTATACTGTGTTTAAAAATAGTTCTATAAATTCATGTGGTAATTTGTCACGTGATGTCAAATACAGTTCAGTGCTAATTGCTGCAGCCATTTCTGTGGGGTCTATTGTGTGTCGCAATGAAGGAGCCAAGATAAACAGGTTCAATTCACCGTGTCAGAGTTGTCCCATCCTCCCGCTAAGCTTTCGCTTCACCTGAACGGCTACAATTATCAGAACTGAACTGTAGTTCTCATGAAGAGGGATGTGTTGGTTCTGGAAAGTAGTGTGTTATCAAACATAGAAAACAGCTACCGTAGACTAAAAATTATACAGATTGTTTGGGAGGAAGCTCCAGATAGCGAAGGACAATAACAATTAGGCCTATATGAAAGAAAAATAAAATAATTATTTTATAAATTGTTACTTCCTCGGCCCGTACCATAGGCGCTATAGGAAGAGGAAGTATTGTGTTCGACTCCGAAATCGATTTCGAGTTTTTAGCATAATTACATGAGAACGGAAAATCGTATGAAAACAAAATGTTGGATTGGGGTTAAGTACCTTCTGAGGATGTCACACGAAGATAGGCGACGACTTTCTTATTTTAAGGGAATTTTACATGAAGAAAATGTGGTTTTTCTCGATTTTCTCGAAAACGGTTCAAACTATTTTGTTTAAATTTTGTATATGGGGTGCTTATACTAACAGCTCAAACTTTTATGCATAACTTTTTTCGCAAAAAAAAAAAAAATCCCTGAACGGTGAATTTGTAGAAACTCAGAAAAAATTCTCTGAAGGGTAGTACCGTATAAATCTTACCTGGTGAACAATAAAGCATTGCATCATGTTGAAACAACTATAAAGACGCGCTCTTTGCAATTCGGCCTCTTATTCTATACCAGAATGAGAAAGGTGTATCGCCCATGCTTAGGATAAATAAAAATACGTGAGTGCAATAATCCAATTTTGAGTTATGGTATCCTTCGGCAATGCGATGTAGTAACGACATTCTCTTCATTCTTAAAGTCAATTGACACGAAAAGAGGCAAAACTTTTATTCGCGTAGAAGAAGTTATTTCTTTCACATAACTATTTGTGTTGTTATTTGTAGTTATTTCTCTGTTTATCGTTTTTGTTGACAGGAGAGAAACAAGCCAGAGTGGTGTGCTATTTCGAGAGTTGGGCTGTGAGAAATAAAGGTCCTGCCCGATACACCATTGAAAACGTGCCGGGCGATCTATGCACTCACGTACTGTATTCTTTCGTTGGTGTTAATAATAGAACATGGGAACTCAACATACTGGATCCAGAGGTAAGGATTTTAAGGTCCTGAAATATTGGCCTTATTCAATCTTTTTCCCCCCTTAATATACATGTCTCATATAAAACTGTTCATTAATAGGCTGAAAAACAATCTTTTAAAAACGTATTACCATTATTTTCAAAATGTTAATATCCAATTAAATTTATAAATCAATTATTCAAAATGATAGCTACTTACTATGTTAGAATTTAAAATTTCCGTATTAACTCAAACTATTTTTAAGTAAACCAAAATGACCACCGTCAAATATGTAATTAAATGGATATCTTTTTACTTATTTTTAAATTTATGGAACAGATTCTCAAGGTATTTTAAGCCCTAAGTTATTATCTTGTGGGCAAATGGTAATTTTTGTGAACTATATACGTAGCACCTTGTATTAAAAAAATTCATAAAATTCTGTTCATTAATTATTTTTTAAATATCAGGGAAACGATCCTCATTATAATGTAGTTTGCGGGAAAAGAACATAAAACTTAACATTAAATTATGCAGGTAGCTGATAGGCCGATCTGCTTACAACGAAGTGAATTGCGTTTAAATTTGTAACTTTAAATATAATGCAGATATCTATATAATGGTTGTACCAAAATGAAATAAAAAAAAATTGCTGCATATTTTTAAAATTATCATTACAGTTAATTTCATAAGTTAGTTTTTAAGGTGTTAAGTTGTAGGCCTACCTACCTCTTAAACTCTCATTTGATATGGCCTCAGGTATATGTCTATTAGTGAAGAGGGGCATATTAATATCGTGAAAGCATTGCTAGCTGAAGGACCAATATAGCCCCTCCGTTTAAACCAAGATATTTACTCTCGTTAGGAACAGAATACTGAGAAATGAAAATTAGTAACAGCATTACCATCACCAAAACTTTTGTTTTATAAAACAAAATTAATGGAAATTTCAGGTTGATTTGGAGATGAATGGATTTGCAAACTTCACTGCACTGAAGGAGAAGTACCCGGGCCTGAAGACAATTTTATCAGTTGGAGGATGGGCTGAAGGAGGCCACAATTATTCGTCTCTTGTTTCAGTTAGGAAGAGAAGAAGCATCTTTATTAGGAGCGTAGTAGGTAAGAGAAAGTAACCGTATGCATTCTATGATTACCTCTAAAAGGCTTCGTTTCGATCTTTTGTGTTGTTTTGTAAAATTGTACCTTTCGTCGTCTTCTTTTCGGTTTATGCATTGAATGTGACTCTTAATACAATTAACTTTGTGATAGTAATTGCAATATTAAGTTGTAGGACTCCTATATGGTTTAGTATAGTTTTTATTTCTAGCTACATATTAGAAGTGTTTATATTGCTTTATTATATATAATTTCCACGACAAAAGATAAAATGCTAAAATAGGGATAATTTTAAATGAATGTTTGCACATTCAAATTTAATAATAGACTATCAAATCCATACATAGCCTTTATACTTTATATAGGCCTACTTATCTTATGTCTTGAAAGTAATATATATTACAATAATTTAAGATTTCAATTTATTGAATAAAATACAGTATTATGCAATTAACTACATGTTACTTCAATCAAAACACCTGCAAAAATATATATAAAAATAGAGGAAGTTCATGGAATAAACTATATTTACGAATTTTCGGTGAATTTTGCGAACTTAAAAACCCCAATTTATTTACTTATTCACAATACTAATAGCACGAGAATTGTGTATTATAATAGGCCTAGATTTTTCAGTATATTATTGACAAGCCAAAGTTTTAACCTTCCACATTTGTACATATCATTTGGTGAGTTTTGATTTTAATATAAACAGCTGTCATAATTTTAATTATAAACAAGTTTCACTTTTAAAATTATTGACTTGGCTTATATATAGCCTCATATACTGATATACAGTTAATAAAATAGATTAATATTACTTAAATATCTTATTATCATTCTCAGGTAATCCTAAGTTGAATTATCGAGGGAATAAGGTGGTGATACTGAACTTGATTATATAAATTTGCCCTCAAAGGACCAATATGAAATTCATTAATTTATTCATGAATATTATGTGAGCAACCATTTTCTGCAGTTAATAACGAAACTGGTATATATTATATTAAATGTTATTCAGATATCATGCACGAGTATGGGTTCGACGGATTTGATCTAGATTGGGAATATCCTGGTGCCAAGGAAAGAGGAGGAAAGCCATCGGATAAAGACAACTTCTATTACCTTGTTGAAGAACTCAAGCGAGCATTTGAAAACGAAGGTTCTGGTTGGGAGATCACCATGGCAGTTCCTCTGACCAAACCTAAGTTGCAAAATGGGTATCATGTTCCGGAACTTTGCAGGTGAGTGCAAGTATTTAGCAAACACCGTACCTTTATGTTTCCTCCCAAGAATGGGAAAGATAGAAGTAATATTTTTCTATAGAAAACATCAAACTCTGGGACGTCAGTGCAGTCCGTTCCTGGTTCATGAGGAAAACTTCTGCGAAGAGTTTGTGAAATGTAGGCACCGTTGAACAGGAAGGTAGAGAGGAGCATTAGTATTGTTGTAAGGGAGCGCTCTTGCCTGACGTCACACACAGTGACTAAGATTTAACATCAAACATAAGAAGTAAACTGAATGCTGCATTATGCTATCAAATAACCAATGCCCACGTTTAACTAGAACTGTGATGTATTCGAGTTCTCGATACGCGTAACATCAAGACAGTAGGCCTATAGCCTGCGTCGTTCTTGCGTTGCTTATCACCACGTAAAATGTTAGTCTTAGATATACAGTATTGTTAATATCCAGTTGTGGTCTATAATCTCGAATATATAATTTATAAAATATAATTTGTAGTTATTGTAAGTGTTGAAAGTAATATACTTAGTATCCTTATTACTAGGGCACGAAAGTTTAGGAAAAATAACATTGTAATGCACTGTATTACACGGTGAATTCTAACGAGTAGGCCTACGAGACAAGAAAGAAATAACAGATGGTTTCATTTTGCATGTTGTTGCATATTTTGTTAGTTTTGCGATAGTGCATACAGATTCTTAACTTCGTGAGAGACGTATTGTATACGAAATAAAAGTATGTTAACAATTAGAGTGGGTTCACCTTAAAATTTCGGGGTTCTATATTATATGAAGGTTTCATTTCCATTTGTACAGGCTGGCTGATGCTATCCATGTTATGGCGTATGACATGAGAGGAGTGTGGGACGGATTTGCCGACGTTCACAGCCCCTTATATAAGAGACCCCATGACAAAGGAGAATACGAACATATTAACGTTGTAAGTATGCATTTTAATAGGTACCATAACATTGTGTTTTTTTATGCAGAATTTAAATCTTCTTTTCATTTTAATTCCTTTGCTTTCTGTGTGTATATTTACCACTTTATATATCAAACTACTGTATTTGCATTTCTTTCCCTTTTAATGACTTTAGAAAAATTAATTATTTTTTTACGAATATCTATTTATTAATATATATTACAGGACTCCCATAAGCATAATTAATAATCAGTTTACTCTTTTATAGAGAAGTGATAACAAAATTATTAGTCTTAAAAGTCCTCCTTTTCGTTCATTACCTCCCAACCACATAGTTGGTAATTTTTAACATGTCTGGTTATATACCACTGTATATTATAATGCTAAATAATAGTTACGTTTTTACTACATATACGAACATTGTATATCTTCCAGTAACATTTTATTCTTAAGAATGCATTATGTTATGATCTGTAAACTAATTATAAATTGAGCTTCTGGTAGTTCAGTTAATAGACTATATTGAACAGTGATCTTCACCGCAAGTGGCCTTGGTTTAATTTTGGCGGCTCGCAAAAATATTTATATTAACTACAATGCTTAAGTTTTGGCAAATTCACCAACAACCTGCGACATATAGGCTATGTTTATCATTTAGTAATTCGCCTATTAAAAATATGCTTGTGAGAATCGTTGACTTTTCATTTTTGGCAGCATGATGGTCTGCAACTGTGGGTGGATATGGGTTGTCCCCCGGAGAAGCTGGTTGTAGGTGTCCCGTTCTATGGGCACACTTATCTTCTCAATACGAATACCACCAGTCATGAACCTGGAACTCCTATTGATAAGACAGCCAAAATTGGAGGTGGAATGGCTTATAATCAAGTACGTAGAGTAACCAAATATAAGGAAAATTCTTAGAGTTTTCTTCAAGATTTTAATGAGTGTTTCAATGTACCGGTACTCAACTTTTCAAAAATTTAGTTTTATTTTGTTCGTTTTGCAGATATGTCAAGAGCTTCAAAATAAAGGCACTGAATGGGTTCAGAAATGGGACGAATATGGAAAATGTCCATACGCATACAAAGGTAAAGTCTATTGCTGGTACTAAATAAAGAATGCTGGGTGAAAAACCATCTACGTCCAAATTTGTTAAACTTCTATTTTAGATTCCGTCAGAGAGTTCGTAGAATAACTGAACAGAATAATAACCTGAAAAGTTCAGAGAAATATAATATTGTCTTCTACGATATTATTCTTTCACCCAAGTTAGGCCTATAGTAAGATGATGGTAATGAAAACTAATGGAAACATAGCTTGATGTTGAGGACGTTGAGGTATTCAGGATTCTTTAGAGCAGAACCAGAAAAGGCCATGTCCATACAGCGCTCCAAGGCATTAAATGTCATTTGTAAAGCTTTAATCGAAAGCCAGTTGATTATTAAAACTCATGTACTTAAAGAATTAATATAATTTTATGTGCAAAAACGAAAATCGCATCGTGTTTCAATTTCTTTTCGAATTTCACGACATTTTGAGGATACGTCTATGAAACATATTTTAGATTTCGAGGAATAGCTATAGACTATGATCCGTTCATTACAATCTAACGGACTCTTGTCTTTTCTAACAGGAAAGTTGTGGGTGGGATATGAAGATCCTAGAAGCGTTCAGATAAAGATGGACTTCATAAAGGAGAAGGGATATGCTGGTGCCATGTTTTGGGCTCTCAGCTCGGATGACTTCCGTGGAGTTTGTGGTACCAAAAATCGCCTACTGAAAATATTGCACGAAAATATGAATAATTATATGGTACCTACTTCCACCATCAATTCTTCTACGTGGGTAAGTAAATATTGTAACTTCAAACTGTAAAAAATTATTTATCAGTCTTTTAGCAATTTTGACATACACTTTATCCGCACTTTCTTACAAAGTTTCGAAATCTATATTTTCTTAAAAGTAGCATGTGATCATATGAACATGAATAACATTTAGAGCAAGCATAATAAATGTTCTTTACTTTCCTCTTCACTACTGTGCCGTATGTATTTTAATTCACGCTAAGTAGCGATATATATATATTTTTAATACTGATATAGCCTAGTATTTATGGGTTCGCCTTGTGAAATTTTTACATTTTGGAACACTGTATATTGCTGCATAGTTTCTTAATGTCATAGTTTTAAAAATAGTATTAAAATATAAATATTAACTGTATAATATTTTATAAACACATATAATAGGATTAGAATAATCTAATTCGGCATTCGGCATAATGACCATAAATCACCAAAGAGTATAAGAATACGAATAACTATAGTTTTCGATAGTAATATTGATAATGATGCTGAAAACAGCGATAATTGTAATAATAATTGATTTTGCGCGGATTAATTACGATTGTGATGATTTCAATAGGTTATTATGGAAATGGCCATATACCCAGATTCTTAAATTATACAGGAAGCAAAAACACAAAAACACAAAATATATATGAAAAAATTATTTTATTCAAGATTCACTTAAACCCAATAAATTAATATGAATCTTTATATGCTTTAAAGAAAATATATCCTTCTAGCAAGAAAAGAGCCAATACTTAAGGTGGATAGCCTATATGAGTATTTCCAATTACATTAAAATATGAATCAATAATTAAGTTAAAAATTAGTTTATTTAGCAGAATTGTAATGAAACTTTTATTGAAAAAGTACAACACAGAAAAATTATGATATATCCAGAAACAGAATTTCATTTTTTTTAATCCTCTTCACACTGCAGCATGGAGAATGGTCCTTTCCAAATAAACAGGCATATTTACCCACGATTATAATGCATATAGGAAGCATGTATCATATACAGTTGTGTAGGCCTAGTAAAGCGAAATTAGGAGAAATCTGGATACTTGCCCTTCGCCAAATAACTGATTCATTTAAGTTTTTCGTACTTAATACATTTTTTACATTATTGATAAATATATGTTTAGAAATACAATAACTGAAATAAACGTAGAAACTATCAATAATAGAATAATATATTAACCCGAGCTTTTGTATGCCGCCTATACTTATCGTGATATTATTCTTACCGTAGAAAAAATAATATATGAGGAGTCTATTAGCAAACCCGGCAATCTCCATTTTGATAAAAGATAGGGATGCTAACTTCTAATGAAAGTTTAATGCATTTCCTGGTAGCCTACATATTTAGGGCTTGTGTTACAAATCCGATACTCCACATAAGGGAAGAAATCAGATTTGCAACACAAATATTAAATATGTAGCAGGAAATGCATTAAACTTTCATTAGAAATTAGCATCTCTATCTTGTTTCAAAATGGAGATTACCGTGTTTGCAAATAGACCCCTCATATAGAAAGAAGAGAAATATGATGATGATGGTGGTGGTGGTGGTGATTAGAGGCTGAAAGTTCAGGCATTTATTCGGGTTAAAATAGGCAGACAAAAGGCACTTAAAATACCGAAAATAGGCAGTTATTAAAAGCCAAAACAGAGAGTAATCCCACTTTTTATTTATGATAACACTACATAACATATTTAATTTATTTACCATATACAATACTTACTCTTACTGTTCTTGATTACAAGCAACAACAAGACGTTTTTTCCAAAGTGTCGACTGGCATATACAGCTGCCTGTCAGAACGTTTTTCATCATTTATAAGGAACAAGTTCCTCATTAAATATTTTTGTGACGTGAGCATGTCATTTCACTATTTGTTTAACATTTTTTCCCTTTCACACATTGAAATTCTTATGTGATTTTTAAAATGTGCGTATAGGGCCTAATCACAGAAAAACCATAAAGATTCAAAATAGGCAAAAAAGGCTTTAAACCTTAAAATAGACAATATAAGTCAAAATAGGCAAAAAGGCAAAATAAAACTGGCTTACTGTTCCTAAATGTATGTAAACATGTTTATATCACTATTTAACTCTTTAATATATCAACCCCCCCAAAAAAGCATTTTGCCTAACTTCCTGGCCCTAGCAATTTTTTATATGGACAGAATTACTTGTCTGCTGTTAAGCATTAAAGAATAAAATATAATAATAAATCGCAACCAACTTTTAAGCATTTTTGCAGTCATCTATTAACACACACTTTCACTGATTTTGGAAATAAAATGAAGAAACCCTTTTGTGTATACGAAAATTAGGTATCTGGTGACATAAAATAAGATTTAAAATTGTTTTACGAAGAGAAGCATAACTTTAAACCTAATTAAATTTAGTTTATTTACTCTCACTGTGTAAAGCTGTCCCTACATGGTTTATTTTACAAAGCTTCTCTTTATGACATTTTCAGTAAACAAAGTATAAAAAATAATGAGTTTTATAAATAGTGAACAAATAATTCACAGCAATGATCCTTTAATATTATGTGTAGCACAAAAAAATTTGAAAACAGGAATGCAGAGTGAAAACATCACAGACGATCTTTAACTGTCTAGTTGTACAATTCTTCTCGCTCTTTTCATTATACAAATAACTTCATTTTAATCAAGTCATTCATAATCACGTATTGCAGTCGACTCATAGTCGATATATAGGCCTATCTTTAAAGTTCTTTCAACATTGTGAACTATTATTAATTTAGCAATATTTTCTTCTCAGCTCGACTGGAATCCACCCATTACAACTATTTCTCCAGATGATGATTTCTCATTGGATCTAACAACTACGGAAGACGAATTGAAATTTTCTGACCAAGAAGAAACAACTCCAATGCCTTAATCACACAATAAGCAGAAGCAAAAAAATCAAAGACGAATGCGAATCAGCTGGCCCAGATTATCTCCCAAGTGTGGTCAACAATTATTTGCGATCCGACATGGTGTGTGGTATCAATGGACAGAACATTGAAGAAATAGTGTGATTTTCAGCTATGATACAAGACTTTTCTGATACCGCTAATTACCCTTAATGGTCGACCTCACTACAATGTATCGTGAGGCTTATGCTTTTGCCTGATGAAATTTGACAATACAGTATAATAAAAAAAATATCACCTATAAGTGTATTTTCCCAAAAAAATTTAATTCAACCTGAATTCTGCCTTGTACCAAAACATCGATTGAAATGCTTATCTAGCGAATTTAAAACATAGTATATTATAAGTTATGTTACATAAGAATTACTTGAAAGCATGTAGGCTATTTAGTTTACGTAGGAAACTAGGAAGAAAGAGTTCTTGGAATACAAAAGTTATGAACATTTAGACAGTAAATTAGGCGTAGGCTATATACGCGTAAACTACTTGAAGAAAAATGGTTTAAGAGTGGAAATTAATGAGTGAATTGCTGGTATGTTTATACAAATATCCGAAAATATACAAAACAAAAACAGATAATCACCCAAGTGGATTATATACATTTTAAAGTGAGTATTATGGTTTCTTGCAATAATATGTAGACTACTATTTTTTAGGAAACCTGATCTCATTTTTTATTGAAGAACGACAACCTTCCTGCATAGTCTATGGTGATGAGGGGGACCCATGGGCTCACTGTGCTACTATAGTACCAATCGACCCAAACCATTTTCACAAGAGGCCCAAAATAAGGCCAATGACTTGAGGTCCTACCAACTGCGGTCTGCATACCGGTATATTATCATTACAAGTGGGAAGAGTTTTCTTAAATTACGTTTCTAAAGAAATGAATTTACTGGGTTCTGAAACTCATACGTCTATGATAACAGTTATTTGCGATGGACGGTTTACAGCATTTCAGAACGACACATTAAATTTCACACGAATAAAATAATAATATAACTTAGCTGCGACTTTCACTAAAGAAGTTATGTTTCTATAGATTTCAGAGAAGTATGTATCACCTGGATATGTCCCACTTCAGTGTTACCATACTATACTGTGGTGTTACGTAGTTTGTTGGTTTGAGGCGTAAAGCTTTGTTTAATTCTATGTCAGTCACATATTGTGTTCTAATATCCGTTCGCAGAATACTGTGACTTTACATGGTTGCGTTATTTCTACCTATTATTCCGAAAACAATGGATAATGATTGCCCTCCTAAACGAAGTTATCTTGGGCATTTTCACGAATGCGATTACGAAAAGACATGCCAAACACCTTAGTCAATGGTCACAGGAAATTAACAGCCTACAACATCCACGATTAATGCTATGACTCATGGTGGCGATTTGTATTATAAATCATTGTCATTTTCATTTGAATCCTAAGAACGTGCGTCCTTTATGAAGGATAAACTCCTGACAATGAATTGTAGGCCTACTTCCAATACAAGGTACTGATTTAATCACCTATCAGAATGCGCAATATTTTTTAACAGCAATAACTCACATTTGGCAGGTATGTCGAAATTATGAGACACTAAAAATCTATGAGCTTTCAGAGCTTACGGGCATATTTGTGAAACCACAAATTCAAGTTGAAACCACAATTCACAAATATAAACACAAAATTATACATAAATTTATTATCCTGCTTTATTTCATTAGCATTTTTTACAATAGCTAGTAATACAATTTATAACTAGCCTATCATTATTAATAAGGGAAGTAGGATTTGAGAGGAATGGGTGGATGGAGTTAGCACAGAATAGGATTGAATGGCAGGAACAGATAAGCGCGGCAATGAATTTTCGGGTTCTATAAAATAGAAAATAGCCTATACCTTTAGCTAGCTTAGGAATTGTCTATTGCCATTAAGGAAGTACTTTTTACTGGCCAAATTTAATCGCTAAGAATGCGAAAAATCGCCACAGCTGGCATCCCTGCGGGTGTGAATTCGAAATATATAGGCTATTATCTCATTTTTCGCTAAAAGTGGAGTTACACACACCAATACTCAGCTAAGGAACTGTCTGAATGTAGTGGTTATAACTTATAAGTAGGGCAATTCATTTGATGAATTTTCATCTTTTTTATATGAAGGTTAAAAGATAGCTCGAATATATATAAATGTTTATCATGAAATAATTGATTAAATAAGGGCCATTTGTTTTTGCATTATTTTGCTTTATTTTGCATTTTTCGTCATTTTCAAGAGATAGGTCTTTTTTAGTCATTTTTTAGCCATTTTAGGTCATTTTCGACATTTTAGGTCATTTTCGGCATGCTAGGTCATTTTTGGCACTTTAGGCCATATTTGAGTGGAGATAGAGAGGAGCATTTCCATGTACAAATCGTTACTTTCAGACAACAGACAATCGCTTTTATTTGAGAATCTCCGCCAAGTGTTCATAGTTCATTTTAATTCAGGTTTATTGTAAACACCATAGCAGTTTATCTTGTAGCAAAAAAAATTGTTTCTTTCTTTTTAAATTGCACATATTTGCTAGGGGCAATTTGATGGGCATGCCAGTTCAGAAAGAATTTCTTTTGCGCTAGGCGTGTCCAAATAGTATAAATTTACTTCTTTAGTAACAAAATAAATGTTTTATAACATAAATTCATGTATAAAGCACCGTCATAAACAGTTTTTAGCGATTCGTCACTTAAGTTGAAACTAATTGTAAGTATTAATGGTAAACTTATTGGTCATTTTTTCACTATTTTTAGGTCATACATGCATTTTATTTAGCACTTTTTCATAATTGTTTGTCATTAAATGCCTTGCCCTACTTATAAGCTATCTATCTCGACTGTAAAGCAAAACGATTTGATTTTAGTATTACTCCTTTCATAGCAAAATTTGTTACGGGTATATAAAGAACCATCAAGTAAAACAGTCAGTGAGCTCTAGGTTTGAAATCAATAAAAAAAAATCAGTAGAATAGATGGCTTCTTTAGGTAATAAACCTAATAGGTGGATAAAAATCCTCACATTTTGCATAAAGTATTATTCTGCTTTAAACAATTTTTCGAAATGACTCACTTATTCGACAGTGTCAGTGAAAAGGTTAAATCACGCTTCGTAAGTAATTCAGCCGCCATTCAGCTTTGCATGAGAGGGTGACACTTCTGCTAGGATGCTGTGGGATTGTTAATTTAAAAATTCCTGATCCATAACTGAAATTAGGGGAAGACTTGTAAGCGGTCCATCTCAGCTTTGTTTTAGCTGCAAAATCTAAACATTACGAGTACTACAAACTACAAAAGATCAGTCTTAATCTGCTCAAGGAAGGAGACAGCCACACAGACTTTAACCTAATTTCTAGTGACTTGAATTGTGCACCTGGGTTGCGTGCAAAACAGTTAGAAAAAGACTGGAAGTTCGACTCCCTACAGAGACTTCAAACTGTTTAATGACCTTTACAATAAAGGGGCATCGTCCTATTGGTTGAATTAGTAGTGGTATAGTCTTCAGGCAAGGTCAAGGAATGGTCAATGTCTGCCATGAGCAATCACATATTTGTGTCCATGTCTTTGCCAAGTCGAAGAGGAAGGGTAAACCTTTATGCGTTTTGCATACGAAAAATGTCAGTCGATTAAAGGGAAAACTCAGGGCTACATACATAAGATGATCTCTCACTGCAGTGAAATTAAAATGTTGGTTTTAAATGCAAAATAAATTATTTGCTCAACACAGGCTACAACTCATTTTTAACCCATAGCTGAATTTACGTATTTATATAAATTATCATACAGTAAAACCATAAGAGGATTGTAAGTTTCAAATAAATACGAAACTTTTCAGCAGTCTAGTTAGTTTCTATGAGTAACAGCCATAACGCGTGAATAAAAAAATCCACGTTTTAAAGTACATAGGCTACTCTTTTAATCTAATGATTCTGCTCTAATGCACAATTATTTTTGTAATGAATTTATACATTAGTAGCACTGAAAAGGTTAAGGAACACGTCATAACACAATGCCGTACAGATGATCGAATATGCTTTTTTTTTTGTTTTTTTTCGATTTTCAAGGTAAAACAGCTAGGACACTATTGAATAGCCTAACCTAACTGCACAAGATTTTCAATGCTAAGCTGTAAAATGTCTTTACAAGTTTTTAATTAACAATTCAATATCAGAATTTTCTACAGTTACGTTACCTTACAAAATATTGTTTTTCAAGTAAAGTATTACATTTCTGAAGATGAAATCAGTACCAGTACCGTATCGGTATATTACTCTATCAGTTCGCTATTTCATCATGATCACGTGTTAACAAAAATTAAGCAAATACGATTTTTTTTACACCTTAGGTACACCCAACACACGAGAAAATATTGTGCACCCCTGAGGGCATGGACTTCTATAGTAGGAGTTTAAACAACCTTGAGAGGTCGTGGTTGTCAATTTGCGAAAATCAGCACGATTTACCGCACAGACTTATCTGAGAGGAGTGGACAAACTAGATCTTAAGATTACATTAACCTAGATCCGAGGACCTGGTGGTTACAAACCTGTAGTGCTTTGCATATTAATGCTCCTGTATATTTTGTACATTCCTTATAGGCTTATAGTTTGTAGGAGGTCGTGGTTTTAAAGAATTTAAGTTTATTATAGTTCAGTACAAAAGCTGGCAAGATCCGCTAACAGTTCTGGTACTCTTACAAGCATGTAGCTGATATTCAATGTGACCTATAGTCCCAATGGTGCACCCTCTACCTCCGTCTATATAGCCTACTAACCCATTACTAGCATTTGGCAAAATTTTTTCAGCATGCCGACTTCTTCGGCCTTTATGGCTTTGTTGACCGGAGGAGGAATTTCTTTATCAAGTAGTTCTTAAATTTTTCTTAAGAGGATGTGTGCACATAATTTCTTACCTCCCCATCTAAGAGAAATCTGTGGAGATGCCAGGGCAAAATACGGCCTTCAGATCTGTAATAATTACATAATTAGGCTATACCCCTAACCACTGAACCACGGAGATTGACACAAGATGTTGTAGATCACGGTTCTATTAAAAGAACATAAATGATAACTCAGGAACCATGGTTAGGGTTACCAAAAGTCCGTATTTAGCATGGCTTGTCCGTATATTTTAAGGATGTCCTGGCGTCCGTACTTATTTTTTCAAAACCTGTAATATGTCCATATTTTTGTATTAAAAGTTTTTGATAACGGAAAAGGACGCATTTATTTCCATATTTTACCAAAAAGCATCATGTCACAATGTATTTTCTACTGTAATCATGATCTCTTGGCACTTGTCTTGACGAGTCTACATGCAAATTTTACAGCTTTTGACAATAAACATCTATCTATCATTTCATTTTTATTATAACCGGTATTAATGCCTTTGTTATAATCCTTTGGAGGAAATTTCGAAATTAGATTCTGCTGTTGGTAGTAATGACCAGAACGTTACGGAACATTAAGTACTGTATTATGTTGCGAGTTTTATTTTATGGATCCAGTTCACAGCCCTAAATGGGGAAAAGTTTACTGCTGACATCAGATACAAGTGCTTATAAAGGGCCGTTCTTATGAGGAAGCTGAGTATGTAGCTGGGGCATAGGTCTCGGTTGCTAACCATGAAGCATTCGCTGTCCGTGAAGTTCAACTTGAAAGAATTAACATGTTCTCAATTTTATGATTATCTAAAAGACAACAAGTCATCACATAAGTGTGGATAGTAGCGGTGGATAAGAATGTACATAAAGGCTCAGATGCATTAATTAAAATTTCCAGATTAATGCAGGCCACAAACACAGAACCGTTCAATAATTTTGAAGTGTCCTGCTTTTGTCCTGTCTTTTTAGTCTCAAATGTCTTCCTTTCCATTCATTACCATCTGGTAACCCTAACATGGTTCTGATGTTACATTTCTTCGAATTTCATCCTTAGTGGCATCAATCAATGACAAAAGGGACAATATTACAGTCTCTTATTGGCACTGTTGGTTACGATAACATACTGACATGGATTGCGCTATATAAATATTTACCGTTCTCTTGTCTCTTTTACTTCCCACACAACCTTCGTTAAACATATTAAAGTAGAATTCGATTTATTATCAACAGACCCAGTGTTCGTTTAACAACATTCCTTTCATTAGGAGTCTGCAAATATTATGCAGGTCAGTTTTTTTTGTACAGACGAGCTCGAGTAACATAATTAGCCTCTTCGTAACAGTTGTTGAGAGTGGATCTACCGTTCAATGGAGTCAACGTGAGGGAAATGAAGAGAGGCTATGGAACCGGTCCACAGCGGGAGACTGTCCATCAGGTTCAAGCGGTGCTCCTGGTCGTTTCCTGGAAATCATTTTCTTTTATCGTGTAGTACGGTTACACTTTTAACAGATCTGCAGCGATGCACGATCAAATTACATTTTATACGTGATTACTGTTGCTTTTATTTCAGTGTAATAATCCCCAGCGAGTGAGATCGAAATAATATCATTCTATGATTTAATACATTATAATTAATTATTTGAATGTAATACGAGACAATAATTTTTTTTTTTTGAAACAACATTTATTTATGCAAATATTTATACAAATCAAGACCACCCGAACGAGCAAGCGCTCGTGCTCGGGCACAGGTCAGCCATTTACATTACAAAAGACAAATTACAAATACATAAAGAAAATATAATTAAACCAATACCTAAAAAAGTAATAATAAAAATGAAAGAACAAAATAAAAAGAAAAAAGGAAAAGTAGTAAGAACAAAATTGAAACTCTGAGTTATTACAAATAAAATCGTTCCTTATATATCTACTAAGTGCAGAGTGAAATAACTTTTGAACTATGAAATAAGATTTTTGATAAACTTATTGAATTTTTTGTTGTTCATATGTACTATTTCTGGATGTGATCTGATTATAGAGTTATAGAGTCTTGGACCAGAATAAATGCTATGTTTAGAGCCAGAAGAGGTGAACTATTTTGGTTCTATTAAAGGCAATGTATTATTTCTTCTAGTATTGTAATTATGTGGATCCGATACATGTACGTTGCGGTATTTGTGAAAGTATTTTAAAAGTGTGATCTTATAAATTTGTTCTACAGTCATAACATTAAATTCTGGAAATATCAGTTCTGTTGGATATTCTATAGGCTTTTTTAAACAAATTTTTATAATTCTCTTCTGTATTAGAATCAAAGGAGTCAATACAGAAGTGTCACTTCCTCCCCAGCCAATGATACCGTATTGGAGGACAGATTGTATTAGAGCTAAGTAGACTACCCTCAAGACTTCAATCGGTAAATATTGTTTTAGACTGACAAATTTGTATAATGTTTTTCTTAGTCTGGTAGATAAATATGTGATATGTTTGTCGAATTTCAGATGACGATCTATAATAATACTAAGGTATTTGACCTGGTTTGTCTCCTTCACAGCCTGGCAGGTACATGAGTCAGTTTCACAGTTGATATCATGGAGTCTTACGCACAAGTTTTGATCCATAATTGATTGTGGAGTACCAGCAGTTGTTAATGAGAATGGAACACAGTTTGTTTTATTTATATTTAATACTAACTTATTGCAGTCAAGCCAACTGTTAACCACTCTTAATCCCTTATTAGCCCATTTGTAAGTATCCTGCCAAGTTGGACCGGAAAATAGCAATACGGTATCATCGGCATAAGAATAAAGACGGCCATGGAAATTATTTAAGTCCAAATGCAGCAACTCATTTATGTAAATAATGAAAAGAATTGGGCCCAAAATTGTTCCTTGTGGCACACCAGTATCCACTTCTCTGACACCACTAACCTGATCCTTAATTTTGGTTATTTGCGTTCTATTATGTAAATAAGACCGAAATAAATTTAGTGCAGTGCCTCTTACTCCAATTTGCTCTAGTTTATCTATAAGTATCTTGTGGTTTACAGTGTCAAAAGCCTTTTGCAAATCCAAAGAAATACCTAGACTTTTATTTCCCGCATCTAATTCTTCGATAATTTTTCCTGTAACATTAATTATGGCATCATCGGTGCTCAAGTTATTTCGAAAACCAAATTGATTTGAATTTAATATATTATTTTTATTTAAGAAGTCCACCAGTCTATTTTTTATACATTTTTCTAACAATTTGGATAGGCTAGGGAGTAAGGATATAGGTCTATAGTTATTTAAACTGTGATTTTCTCCGGATTTGTATATAGGTACTACCACAGCTTTTTTAAGATCATCTGGGAAAGTTCCTTGTGATAAGCAAAGATTAAAAATATGTTCGAGGGGCTTCGATATGTATTTAGAAATTGTTTTCAAGGTGTTGTTTGTTATTCCGTCCGTACCAGGGGCAACGTTATTTTTTAGTGAGATTATCGTTTTATTGATTTCATCTTGGGTTACAGGGAGAAGAAACATTGACGAAAGCTGAGCAGGTTGTGGTATACATTTTTTATATTCAGGGATGCTGTTTGGTGCTAACTTAATATTTGAAGTGATTCTTTTTCCTATTTTTGAAAAAAAGGAGTTAAATTCATTTGCAATTTGGTCACTTTGCTTAATATTTTGTCCTTTTTCATTTATGATTTCTAAGATTGTAATTTTATTATTTGAATTAGTATCAGTAGCTTCATTGACAGTGGACCAGAATTTTCTAGCGTTATTTTTATATATTTCAAATTTATTTTTGTAATAATTAACTTTCATGGCTCGTATAGCTTTTGTTAATATATTTCTGTATCTTTTGTAATGTAATATTAGATTTTCGTTCGTAGGGTTTCTCCTAATATTATTTGCCAATTTGTCCCTTGTCCGAATAGACAAAATTATTCCTCTCGTGATCCATGGCTTGATTTTCTTTAATTTGCAAGGAACTTTTTTATTGTCAGTATATGTGCATTTGTTTACATAATTTTGCAGCAACTCATGGAATATTCGAAAGCTATTATTAGCAATATTACAGTCCAATACCTTTATCCATGTTTCTTTTTCTAATTCATAGATTAATTTGTTACAATTTACATGCTTTTGCGTATATATATATCAGATTCACAAATTTGTTTGGAAGAACTTACATTTATGCCGGAAGGTGAATTATTAATTTGGAACAAGGCGAAAATTGCATAATGATCAGTAATTGAGCTTTTATAAATTCCGGGTTGGAAACTACCATTACATCGATCTTTGTAAAATATGTGATCTAAACAAGAATTAGATGCAGGTCTAGTAATGGAATTTAAATACTTTTCAAAACCATATTTATGTAAAATATTTGTATATCTACTTCCAAACAAGTCGATATTTTCTTCTAGAATCTGTAAATTAATGTCTCCAACAATGACATGTTTTTTACATTCTTTAATATTGCGTAAGAATTGTTCTAGGCTATCAAGAACAGTGGCGGACGCAGAGGGGGGGATTGGGGGGATAGATCCCCCCCGAAATTTGAAAAAAAGGCTATATATGCGCTCTAAGTGGCCAGTTTTATAAACTAATTGTATAATATGTAAGTTAATTAATTTTTTTAGTATTCAAATCCCCCCCCCCCCGAAAAAAAATTCTGCGTCCGCCACTGATCAAGAAAGGTATTTTTGCAACAATTTGGAGATCTGTAAATTGCCGTTAACATAAGTAGATTATTTTCATAATTAATTTTGAGATGAATTGAACTGCATTCGTCAATGACCATTTTTTCTTCTACTGTCACATTTAAACTATTTTTGACATAAACAACTAAGCCATCGCATTTACTATATTTATTATTTTTTGTAATTTTTTTATATTCAGGTAATTCGTAGCCAGTGTCATGATTCAACCAGGACTCTGTTAAAATAATGATATCGAAATCCAATGAGAAACTTTGCAGTAATGTTCAGAGTTCCAGGTAGTGTTTATTTAAGCTGCGTATATTTAAATGAATTAATTTAAAGTCATGCTGCTTGGATCTGATGAAATTATTACAGCAGTCGAGGTCATCAAAGACAGCAGTTTTTACATTTTTAAATTATAATTATTACTTAATTGGTTTATGAAATTGTCACCCATTGTTGGAGGAATCAATCACAGATTTAAGCGAAACAATAACATCTGTACAATAAGAGCTTTTTAATAGAATACATGATAAGAATATGTGATCAAGACATGAGTCTGAAGCATTATATTGATACTGAATATTTAATATAGATTGCGAAATAATTATAGTAAATAAATTCCTCCCATTGGAAGGGAGAATGTAAACAATCCTTGAATAAAATTAGATTGTATTCTCTTCACGGAATAAACTTACATTTTACGTTATAAGATCAGTTTTTTAAGTGTTAATATCAGTATCATTATCATAATGACGACAAACTACGAAATACCGCCATATAATTGTCAGCAGTACCGTAATTATTTTTCTTTAAAAATTAAAAACCATAGCAGTATAAGAAGTTATTTTGAATTTACACAAAAATAAAATTGATTTCTCGTAACAAATTTTATCATAATATTATAGGCTGATCACTAATACGTACATAATAATACGTACATACGTAATACGTACATTGAAATAATTTAAAACCAAACCTTAAACCAGTCGAAGTGATGATCAGTTGGCAATGCAGATGGTAATCCCTATCCCCATAGCTCACAGGTTGTCTCGCTCATACAAAGAGTGGTCTAAATTTATCTTCCATATTTTAACATTCACATACCGTATTTAATAATTGTTTGTCTGTTAAAATTTCAACCTTGTTAACTACCACCATAGCGAGCGTTGCACCTCCTCCCATGCAGAAATTGTAGAAAGGAGTGATTCAGAATAGGGAGAATTAATCATTGAATCGGTGCGTTCGAGAATAATTCGTCGTTCACTACAATGATTCGTTCTCGATTCGTTTTCGATTCACCACTCGTTCACGATTGTCAACACAGATTGTTGTAAAAATAATAAGAGGTTTCTATTCTGTATTGTGAACTCAATTGTGGTTAGCGTCGCTGACTACAGATCAGTCGGCCCGGGTTCGATCCCCGGTACCTCCTCGGATTTTTCTGGGTAGGGAGGTCTGGTAGGGGTGCACTCAGCCTCGTGATTCAAAGAGGAGCTACTTGATAGAGAAGTAGCGGCTCCGGTCATCAAAACCACCATTAACGGCTGTGGGTGTCGGCATGCTGACCACATTCCCTCCAATCCTGCCATCTGCCTACGGTAGATGACGCAGCGGTCGGGTGGTAGGCCATGTCCCTCCAGGGATGTAGCGCCACGGAGTTTTGTGAACTCAAGTTTCAATAAAATGAATAGTTTTGTAATGAATCTGGATAAAGAGCCTACCCTCCAACTCTGCTCATTAAGTTGAATATTGGCACACGAGAATTCGCAAGATAATCCTAAAATTCTATTATAGGCCTATATTGTTATTTTTTCTAATTTTTAATGAAAATTATTATTAGTTATCAGAAAATTGTAATGAAATGTCTTATGATTTTTACAGTACGAGTCTACAATCGATAAATATCTTGTGCCTAAAGGGGAAAATTTAGGGCATCGAAGCGATAGTTCCCCTTCGATTATTGTATTAAGTAGAAACGACTATTTCATTTTCTTACTTTCCCTTATACAACTTTCAAGTTTTATAGACATTAAAATATTATTGTAACATTAAACATAGCTAAATTTCTATTATGCATTTCAAATAAAAACTATTTTCTATTAGTGTATACGGTCTGTGTCAGAAATTATACGTACAGATATACATACAAACTATAAATATGTACATGCATTCATGCATATACTCGCTTTGACTACTCTTTTACATGTTAAATATGTTAAGTGGTCTGATAATAATTTGTGCTATTTGCCATCTATCTTAAAGAAAACAATTGACTGAATATCCATTTCTTCTAACATTAATTGTGATATAGCGCCTACTAAAAAGGACAATCTGGAATGCAATAACTGATGAATATTCTGAAATACAACTGAAATTCCGAAATATTTTTCCTTCTTGAATCTGTTGGTTTCTATATTAAATAGAAGTGAGAGTTATATTATTCATGTCTATTTCATTGGTGGAATAAAGGGGACGAAAGAAACTGTAAAATGTTGCAAAGGCTTATACTAAACTAAGAAGCATTAGAGAATATTTTTTTATTATCCATGCGCACTACGTTTGAGTCCAACCTTAACTGCCAGCTCAGCTAGAAACTTTTATGTCCAGTGTAATATAGGCTATATGTAGAACATGACCTACGCCATAATTGCCAGGATCAATATAAAACCGACAGCGCAGAATGTATGAGGAATTTATGTATATATAAGGGATGAAAATTACACATGTCAAGCCAGTATCTGGGTCTAAACATTTAGCATTAACCTATATCAATTTTCAAGAGGGAACAAAGACAACCACGTCCTATAATCTATAGAAGAAAACTTCCCCTCAGCCAAGAATATAGGCTAACCCAGTTCTTCTGATTATAAAGTGCCGCTATTTCTCATATGGAGTTAAAATTCCTAAATATTCTATTAAAATAACATAATTACATACAGCATAAATCCTTAAATGCTACAGTTTAAATCCTTGGAATGACCCAGTTTAATCTAGGCGAGGCACAGAGTTAAAGCAATGCAGTAGGCTAAAAGCAGAAAATCTTGGTTTCCATATTATAGCCTGAAGCAGGGCTAGGGGTTTTTTAGTGTTCATTTTTCAAAATTTTCGTGAAAATACATATGCCGTATTTATAGTTGAAAATATAGTATAAATTTAGTGAAAAAGGCCTACCGGTACTCATACGCTTCTTGCACTACTATTATTCTTATAAAATAACATTTATTTAATGTATGTATCAGAAAAAAGTTGAGAGCAAAACAAAATAATTTGACTCTCATTAATTTTATTATTGCAGCTAATACTTTAAGAATTTCAAAAAGAAAGTATTTCTAATGGAGTTTTCAAAAGTTGTCAGTAAAACCCTGTCAACTGTCATGGATGGTCCTGCAGGCCATAAAAGAGAATATAAACATAGTCTGTACTTTCGGGTTAGTGTACTTTTCCACATGAATTCTCATTCCTTTACAGCCAACATCTTCAAAAGGAATACTTTTTTATTTTTTATCATAAAAATAAGATTTCTGGCAGAAAAGGTCAATTTACGCAAAAATTCGCGACAAAATTAGAGCCATGATTGGCTGTCAGTGGCCATCAGTCACATTTGTGATAAATCGTGCGTGTATTGTTCGTGCCATTTTAAGAAGAGCTCGTCACAAGCCATCGTCTACCTACAAAAGAATAAAACAGCATTGTTCCCTAAGCAGAAAATCTGCGCCTACGCCGACACCGATAAAGAGGTGCGACTACAAGAGGTGCTCTTGTAGTCGCGTGGATTTCCCCAGTGCTGCCGCTGTCATTCACCATTTCTCAAGTGGATAAACGTCCTGTGGTACTAATTTGGAAACATAGTACTGGACTGCAGACAAATGTGAATATAAAAGTTACCTTTCTATTCACTGATTGACAGGTCGAAGAGGAGGTAGGAGGCAGGAGGTAGAGGCAGTTCTTGGGGGGGGGGGGGAAGAAGAAAGAAGAAAGAAAGAAAAAAAAGTCTTTAAGAAGTGGCATCCAAAATACCTCTTGCTGCATCTCTCCGTTACGTTTCGTGTTTATTGCTTAAAACAAAAAGAGACCCGGCCCTGGTAAAGTTATAAATTTCAGCATCGTTATACGTTTAATGCTAAATATGTTTTTTTAACAGCAAAGAATAGTTTCCATTTTGAACACATGAGCAGCTTTAAGATACACGATATAGCACCGTTGAAATCGACTACTAAAAACAAGTTCAACAACCTTTATTTTGTGAAGCACTCCAGGGCCAGAGGTCGGAAAAAATAAGAGCATATTATGCACTAACACAATTATAGTTGTGCGTGTATTGTTCGTGCCATTTTGAAGAACTAGTCACAAACCATCGTCTACCTACAAAAGAATATAACAGCATTGTTCCCTAAGCAGAAAATCTGCACCTACGCCGACACCGATAAGAGGTGCGACTACAAGAGGTGCTCTTGTAGTTGCGTGGATTTCCCCAGTGCTGCCGCTGTCATTCACCATTTCTCAAGTGGATAAACGTCCTGTGGTACTAATTTGAACACTATACATGACACTGACTAGGCCTATACAATCTGCAGAAAAGAGAGAAACCTGAGAGTGATGCTCCTAGCCATTTGATGCAGGGGCGTATCCAAGATTTTTTTCCGGCCCGATAGTTCATGAAAATCATATTTTTAATTATGCGATTTATTACATGCTAGTGTTGAAATGTACAAGGTATCAAAGATATAGCACGGAATTGATGATTTAATTTTGCATATTTTGTTAGTTTTACAATAATGCATCATATTTGTTCGATAATAAAGCATTTGTGCATGTATAATCAATTTGTTACATTTATAACGGCATATTACGTCAGATTTTAAATATTGTGCTTATCTCTAACATTTTCAGCTATTTGGCTAGGTGAATGTTTTGTAAGAACCAACTAAACAATTTGTTTAATACATAGCATAATTTTTTAGAACCGACTGTATAGTATTGAAGCAACGTTTCATTCGATTTACTAAAATATGTTTACTGCAATAACCTTATTTTATTTTTTATTCTTATTATGTAATTTATACTATTTTTTTAAATTAATTATATAATTCAGCCAACAACAGAACGTCAAGTATTAAAATTACATAAATGATAGAGCATACTTAAATTTCCGGAGCATATTTTACAAATTTTAGGTAAACAATCGATATTAGGCTGAATTTTGTATAACCTATACTTAGACAAAGCAGTAACGTCGTTTTTATTTCACGATTAACCTTACGCATAGTCAGATTGTGCAATTGAACTGTCTGCTATCTGCCAAATTAAAATGTCCTTATGTGCAAAGCATTAGCATAACTTCAAGTTCCGGGGGCTGTGGCTCCCTCAGCGCCCCCTCTGATTTGATGAGAGTCTGCTATTGTTTACTAATCCCTACAGTTAAGTAGCAAAGAGAAATAACTGTGACTTGCTTTTAAAAGGGCCAAGGCTCGGTTAGTTTTTATCTTTCGTGTAATAAAAGTGCCAATGCCTGTTGCTATTAATGGACATAATACTGAAACCTTAGGGGAAAATGTCGGAAGTTCTCAGCAAAATATGTTACTTTACAAAGCCTTCAAAGTCAGTTATCTCAAAAGTAAGTTTTATGACATTGGCCCTTTTAGAACCAAGCCACAGATTATTATATGGATTGATCCAAGAACTGAGGCTTTCATGTTTTGCAAAACACTGTAACAACATTTTTAATACGAGTGAGTTGTTAAACATGGCTGGGAATGTTTGTTTATACTAGGCCTATGATAATCTGAAGGCTAGCGAGCGTCCTGTCTATTGTTATGGTCCTTAAATATCATCTCCTTCTTCTTTCGGTCCGCTCTTTATCGATATGCAGTGCGGGATATCGGACGGAGGTGTGGAAATCCTATCGCAGGTGTCGTCATTTACGTTACCCCTCCTCTACAATAGACACGGCTAGTGTCGTGAACAAAAGGAAAGAGACCTTATGAAAACGTGACCGAATTACTAAATAACCAGTCTTTTGTCTTCATGTACATCTAGCTTTTCCTAGAAGACTTCTATATGTCTAATTTACAGGAGATATTACAGAAAGCTATGCTCAAATTGAATAATAAATTTAATTTACAAGAGATATTACAGCAAGCAATGCTCAAATTTAATAATAAATTAACTCATTTTCAAAATGAATTAAGACTACCTCATCTCTCTCCTAAAGAAATGAAAACTTAAGTTAGCTGCTTCAGAAAAAAACTTAATATGAAGCAAATCATTTACTATAGAAATAGTTATTTTCAAAACGTGAAAACTTCAGTTCTTTGAGCTACTCAGATAACATTTCCCTCTTGTTTCTCAACTGTAGGGATTACTGAACAACAGGAAATCCTCATTAAAGGACTGGAAGTAACAATGTCAATTTGTCTTTCTTTTCTGCAGATTCTTCAGACCATTGTCTTGTTTCGTGTTGAATAGTTGCATCCGCGCGCTGTAGGATGCTTCACAAAGTAAAGTTGAGCTAATGGTTTTTAATAATATTTCTTTTTACTGGTAGAGTGTTATAATATGTCCCTTTTCAGGTGTAAACATTTTTCGCCACATCAGAGGAATGTGTACTCTCTAAATACACTACTTTGCGATTAGCGAAGAATAACCGACCGTCACTTGAAGAAAACATATCGTAAAACCATTCAGCAAAGGGCCTCGAGCGGTGGAGTGAAACAAGGCTTTCATATTTTTTCAAAGTACTACACCTTAAAATTATATATGTTTTCTTTGTTAGGTAGATTTCGAAGAAAAATCTACCTATTGCAATGGATACCATGTCATGATTTTCGAAAAATTCTTTCATATCTTTACGTTTCATGCCTCCCTAAGTACGAAACCACCGCCTGTCCAAAAAAAATTTTTGTGATATTTATATATATATATCTTTAGACGCTAGCGGCCGTAATTTTCAAGATATTTGAACCAAATTTTACTATGTTATTTATAGGCTCAATAGTTCGGACAAGTTCGTCAATGAGCAAAATTGGCCCAAGGGGGTGGTCGGGGGAGGGGGTTGAAATTTTAAAACATTTATATTTCGGCCCCTATAAAGTTTAGAGGGAAACTTTGTTTGGATAAATTACAGTACTCCCTATGGAGTTCACAGTGACACCAACAATTCGGGGGTTTTGGGGGTACGAGTGGGGGTGGGGGGATGGAAATTCAAAATTTTTGAAACTACGTCTTGTGGGGTATCGTTGAAAAGCTCTTGATGAGTGCTCTACAAATCAAGAACTAGTTTCTTGATAATTATCATATAAGGCGAGATTTGAATGTTTGAAAAAGTGCCCCTTCCTCTTTTTTGCAGTTATTATTGCGGGTTTGTCATGCCAAGGCTAAAGAAGAAGAGTGCTACGCAGCGATAGTAAATAGAAACCAAAAGCACTTCGAAATCTACCTCAGCCTGTAGGCTTGCCTAAAGGGATTTTATTACAGATAGAGCACAATTATTTTTTATTCTATTTCTTCCTGGAAAGACGTATTAATGCTGACAACACAGAATTTCAGGGTTGAGCACAGTAGACCTACTTCCTCTACATTACAGTAGCTAGGGTATTGATAAAGAAAGTAAAAAAGGAACCTTTTGAGTCTGCAGATTATGTGAAGTCATGTCTAAAATATTCAATTCAATTGAAAAATTATGAGTAGTCCACCCATGACATTAATCACTATTTTATTGGATCGATCTAAAAACTGTTATATTTTTGCAGGGAGATTACCAGTGAAGGTAATTATCCTATTTTATTCCTGTACATTATTTAGGGTGGATATACATCCTCCTTGATGTCGGGCAGTCCGGATTTTGTACTGCTTATCCTCCATCTGGTAGTAGCTAATGCCGGACATTAAAATCTGTCCTCCTTTCAGAGGTGGAATTAAATAAAAATGCTTATTCTATAAAGAACGCAATAATAAAGTGTCTGCAATGGACTCGGTTAAAGAATAGCTTCTAGTATGCTACAATTTCTGAAAGTGTTCATTAAGAGGTTTGAATGTTACAGGTAGTAATTTTATGAATATATATATTCATATATCTTAAATAATTTGAGTTGTAGGGAGAATCTGAAGACTAATTAAAAAAAAAAGCACAGGTAAGGGGAGTCAAAATGCCAAGTTTTATAGGAAAGGTTTTAACAAAATATGACATAATATTATTTTCTGTTTTCCACAGTTATATATTGTTGTGCATTGTATATTATATGCAGATTTGATCGTATTACACAGAGCAGAAAGTCCAGGAGTTTTAATTTCCTACATTACGCTAAAATTATTAAAAGCATTCATATGGTCTAAGCGGAAATTAAATGCACTTCACAGATATTGATTTAGGCTATATATGTTTTCCCTTCTTTGAAGATGAACTGGAGATTTTAAAAATAATTTACAGAGAATTTAATATTACAAAGTATAAATATATTCGTTCGCAATTGATTCTAGGTAGCTTCTTAGAATAGATAGTTCATCTACCCACAAGTTCAGCCTTTTCAATTATCCAATTTATCTTATATGATTCATACAATCAATGTAACCTCCACAATCCAACTTGCCCCATTTCTCCAAATAGTTTATACTAATAGTGTACGGGCAAGCTGAGAGCAAGCGGGCTGTATAACAAGATTCATAAGACGTAACACTTCTTGAAATTGAGACTTAAACTATAAATAGATAAGCCAAACTTGCCCAATACATTTTAGATAAATTTCTCTGGTATGTAACAATTTATTGTCACAACAACAATACATACATCATGCTCAGTTCATAAATTCTTGATTTCTTGGACGTGTATAATATTATTATTCATAAACACTGTTGAACTTGTAGATATCACAATGTTTAATACAAATTCCTTTGTTAAAGGTCATAAATATCTTTGAGATGGCTCAATCAGTTTGATCAAAACCACAAATATATTAGTTCAATGATGAAATTACGTCCAAATTGTTCCTCAAATAAATTAGGTAGTAAATGACGTACCTTTGAATTGATTAATACCACCTTTTGATAGTTGATACAGATGTTAGCCTGAGATCTTGCAACGCCAACACCAAAATGAAGAAGACCCGATGAATCACACGATGGGTGATAATAGTCCTTAAATCGTTCGAAGTCTTCAGAATCAATAAGGCATATGAAACCTTAATGTGAATCGAAGAGCTGATTGCTTCAGCTATTGAAAGTAAACCACCAGATCTATCTGATAGGTAAATAATGGCATTGATAAGCCAAGAAGAAAACTCATGTCCTTATGAGTAGTAGTTGAATTGATTACAACGAAGAATAGGCATTTAAAGCCTAGAAAAACTAATGTCTTTATGAGACACAGTTAACTTGAATCGATGAAGAAGGAGAAAAGCTAAAGATAAACCTTATTGGCTATCAAAACAATATAATAAAAATCTCCAGTCTCTGATTGGATGCAAGACATAAAAAGAATAATTTTGATATTACAATACCCATACATAACAACTGTTTGAAATTCATTTGTTCAATAAATAAAAAACAAGATAGCACGGATAGCGCCACGGAGTTAGTTAGTTAGCATTCTTGATACATCTTGTAATACAAGCTAATTTGCATTTGGATTTTTTTCTCGCTTTTATATTTGCGATAGTGGTTGGCCTTGTATTAAAAAGTTCTGGAATTTGATATGCTCTGTCGTGTGGGGTGGATATTGTTTACTATATTTCGCTATGTAACTTATTGTAATGTTGGAACTCTTCATGTTATATTCCTGGTATATGCTACTTTTCATATTAAGGTTTTCTGCTGTATGTAATTTAGTACAGTGAAAAATGAAAGTACAAAGTTACATAATTGAAAAAAAAAAAAAAAAAAAAAAAAAAAAAGCAAGGCCTGCAAAAAACGAATTACAGAAGCATGACCTACTAAACTAAAACATAACGGAACATATTGCCCGCAAATTATGACACTTGAGGCATAATTTAAAATTACATGTGGAGTTATGTTTAAAAAATAAATAAAGAAGAGAGAAAAAATAAATAAAAAATAAAACAAACATGAGAACAAATAATTGAAATGAATTGAAAAACATGAATGCAGAGAATGACTAAATCATTCATCATTTTCTGAAATTGGCATTGGTGCCAAATTGACAATTGGTTGCACATAAAGATTCGTGGCAGTACGAACCTTTGCAACTTGAACCAGACTGACCCCGCCAGGGTGAATTTGTCATGGTGTTTGAAGTCCTTAACGCTGGGTGGTAAGTTTTGATGTAGTCGGAATTCTCGTTGGAACCCTGACCAACGGATTCCATATGTCCCAATTTCAAGTGTTTGGACATAGAATTCCTGTAAGCCTTAGCTAATACAGGATTAGAAAGAGAATGTCTCTTAAGAGACGTCAATCTTGAACTCGCTTGGCGAGATGCATTAGAAACCCTTTGCAGGTTTGAACTTACTAAGGCTGAATAATGCATATCTAAGGTATTAGATTGGCAGGATAAATCATTAGGAAGTCCATTGCTAAAGTCCTTAGATTTATGAAGTGTAAGTTTGTTGGGCCTACGAACAGACAACCTAGGAGAAGAAGGTTGGGGCAGCTTGCCCGCCAAGTACCAACCCAGTTGAGAGTTATGAATGATGGGTAAGTTGGGAGCAGAAATGTTACCCACACAATCAATTTGCGAGAAAACCTCAACACCCAACACCAAATCTACAGAATTAGGTGTGTTGAAATCAGGATTGGCTAGTTGAAGGTTAGGCGGAATGTTCCAGTTAGTGATATTAATTGGAGATCTTGGAAGTTTCGACTCTGAAATCTCCGGAACAACAAGAGCAACAGTATTACAAAACCATCGAGTAGTTCGAGACCTGATTTCTATAGAAGCAAGCTTATGGGTGCTTACTTTAGACGATAGTATTCCAGTCAGCCTTGCTTGCTGCTGACAAGGGGATAGTTTTAAATGTTTAAATAGCCTTTCACTGATTAAGTTGCAATCAGAGCCGCTATCTAAGAGGGCAGTGGCCTCTACGGGTTGACCATACTTGTTTATCACAAACACATTTGCAGTAGGAAGTAAGCAGCCTTGATGATTATGAGAGGCTGACATAATCCCTGCAGTATTAGATATTTGTGACTCGTTCTGAGCACTATAATCGTGAAGAAGAGTACTATGTTTCTCTCCACACACTCTGCAAGAGAACGAGCTGCAAGCCTTGGTATGTCCTCTTGAAGAGTAACATACACGACATAAATGGTTAGTCCTGACAAAATTGCTACGGTTTGCAAGACTCATTGCCTTGAAAACATCACATTGGTAGACTTGATGTGAATCCTTTTTGCAACAAATACATTTGTTGACAAACTGAGCTGATTTGCTCTTAGCCGATATAGGTTGCGAATTCTGTGAAGTTGAAGGCTGATTTTTTAGAGCTGAATCCGTCATTTGCAAGACTCGGACTCTAGTCTCCAGAAACTTAAGTAGTTCCTTGAGTTCAGGCAGTCTGTCTGATTTCAGCGATGATTCCCATTCTCTAATAATATGAACTGGGAGTTTGTCTAAGATCATTTTAGAAATAATTAAGTCGGATAAATCGACATTAGTATTTAAGGAGTGCAATGCATGCACCGTGCTTATGAAATGATCTATAAATCTTTGCAGAGAGTCTGCAGAATTCATTTCAAGAGAGGGTGGTGAAAATAATTTGTCAATGTGACTATTAGCAATCAGACGATTGTTGTCAAATCTTTCTGACAACGTTTCCCAGGCTACATCAAATGTAGCTGAGGATACAGGAATATTCTGTATTACAGTCATGACTTCTGGCGATAAGCATGATTTTAGATATTGGAACTTGTCCATGTTAGAAATATGCTTATGTTGAATGACAAGGGAATAGAATGTATCCCTGAACTCAATCCACAAGGCAGGATCGCCTGTGAATTGAGGAAGACGGATCTCGGGAAGCTTTGGGAGTGAAGGAGTCAATTCTGTAGATGACTGGTGGACTACAGAAGCTGAGACCTGATCAGGGTCGTAGAACTGTTTATTTTTGGCAATAGCACCATTTAGACGACCTATTGCCTCATGAAAAGTCGCTTCAACTTCTCGTCTTTGAAGCTTAATGACTTCCGTCACTTCTTTAAGACTGAGTTGAGCATATGTACTCTTATATTCACTAAATATGGTTTCAAATGCATTACGCATACTGAGAGCCTTGAAATATGAAGCTTCGTCTCGTATAACTAACGTTTGAATAGCTTCAACGAAATCAATGAACTGAATTCTTGCAAAATCAATGGAATCTAGTTTAGCTATAGATTCAGCTTGAGCAGCTTCTTGACTAGCCCTAGCTTCTGATTCTGCTAATTCTAATTTAGTCCTAGCTTCTGATTCTGCTAATTCTAGTCTAGTCCTAGCTTCTATTTCTGCAATTTCTAGTCTAGTCCTAGCTTCTGCTTCTACAGCTTCTTGCCTAGTCTTAGCTTCTGCTTCTGCAGCTTCTTGTCTAAGTTTAGCCTCATAGGCTACAATTAAGGAGTCAACATGAGATATAGCTGAAAAGACAGATTGCTCAATATCTTCTCTATAATCTGCTTCAGCTTCTGAATACTCAATTTGGTCAATCAGAGACTGAACATCTTCATATTTGATCAGGACTTCATTAAACTTAGCCTTACGGGCTATAATTTCTTTATGCGATTTATCATCAAGGTCAGTGAATGATAGAAAGGTATTGACGTGGCGAGTGATCTGAGCCTTTATAGGAGTTCTCTTGGCTTTAAGAGCATTAATGTTCAACTCCTGATTAGCCATCTCTTTAGATTTACAGCACAGATTACAATGAATATCAATAATTGCCCGCTCTTAGGGCCCAAATGACAATAAATACAAAGCCCGATTACGGGTTAAGACAAATCAGTACATAAACGTCCAATGCAATGGACGTTGAAACAATACAATATCAGGTGTGATATGTGTACTAGTGTAAGTGTTGCTGTCTGTGTAGGTTTTACATACATGTAAACTTATAACACTAGTTTAACAATAGATCCTCCAGCCTTCACCTCAAACATGCAGAAGACATGGAGGTAGTAACAATATTAATTATTGTTTAGTTATTGTTATGATGAGAACAATTCTGGTATATGTTACAGTTCAATTCACCAGATAATAGTCCAGATATGATTCAAGATTCGGCAATAGGAGTCCAATAAATGGTCCGGTAATGATTCAATTATCCGGCAATAGGAGGACCATTAAAATGGTCCGGTAATGATTCAATTATCCTGCCCGGAGGACCAATAAAATGTACGGGCAAGCTGAGAGCAAGCGGGCTGTATAACAAGATTCATAAGACGTAACACTTCTTGAAATTGAGACTTAAACTATAAATAGATAAGCCAAACTTGCCCAATACATTTTAGATAAATTTCTCTGGTATGTAACAATTTATTGTCACAACAACAATACATACATCATGCTCAGTTCATAAATTCTTGATTTCTTGGACGTGTATAATATTATTATTCATAAACACTGTTGAACTTGTAGATATCACAATGTTTAATACAAATTCCTTTGTTAAAGGTCATAAATATCTTTGAGATGGCTCAATCAGTTTGATCAAAACCACAAATATATTAGTTCAATGATGAAATTACGTCCAAATTGTTCCTCAAATAAATTAGGTAGTAAATGACGTACCTTTGAATTGATTAATACCACCTTTTGATAGTTGATACAGATGTTAGCCTGAGATCTTGCAACGCCAACACCAAAATGAAGAAGACCCGATGAATCACACGATGGGTGATAATAGTCCTTAAATCGTTCGAAGTCTTCAGAATCAATAAGGCATATGAAACCTTAATGTGAATCGAAGAGCTGATTGCTTCAGCTATTGAAAGTAAACCACCAGATCTATCTGATAGGTAAATAATGGCATTGATAAGCCAAGAAGAAAACTCATGTCCTTATGAGTAGTAGTTGAATTGATTACAACGAAGAATAGGCATTTAAAGCCTAGAAAAACTAATGTCTTTATGAGACACAGTTAACTTGAATCGATGAAGAAGGAGAAAAGCTAAAGATAAACCTTATTGGCTATCAAAACAATAAAATAAAAATCTCCAGTCTCTGATTGGATGCAAGACATAAAAAGAATAATTTTGATATTACAATACCCATACATAACAACTGTTTGAAATTCATTTGTTCAATAAATAAAAAACAAGATAGCAAGCAAGGCCTGCAAAAAACGAATTACAGAAGCATGACCTACTAAACTAAAACATAACGGAACAAATAGTTCATTCTACTCTTTACAGTTTATATAACCTGCTCAAAATTCTGGGAGGGTTGATAGAAAACGGAACAACAAAATTACTTATTACATCACTAGCTAGAGAGCGATTATTTTCAGTGTATCAATAAAAATTTTGAAGTTGCAAATGACATACACATCATAGAATCTTAAAATAATTTTATTACAGCCCACAACCTTCTCAAATCGAACATAGGCTACGAACAAAAACATGTTCAGAATAAGAAGGCAACAGAAAGCGAACATCACGGATGAATTATGTGATGTTAGTTTTTTCTTTCATTTGCGTTCAATTGCAAACTATTTTAACAGAAAATAAGTAAATAGTTTTTGAGTGTAATAAAATTAAGAAATAAAATTATCCACGGTTGTTGTAAACATAAAGATAACTTTCTCCACTATAAAATTTTGCTTTGTTGTTGAATAGAAAGATTAAATTGAGAATCTACAGAAATGCCATCTACACATGAATGCTGCTATCGCAATTTTTGCTTATCGACTTCCCATATCCACATACAATACAATGAAGATAACAAGAACAGGGGAACAGGTGTAAACCATGCCTAACTAACCTAAATTCCAGACGAGAGTAACTAGACTTCGTACAAGTATTTTGTTTCAGAATAAATACTATTATTTCTAAATAGTTTTATAAAATTTCTTCCTAAACAAATAAGCATATAAAACATATTTTTCTGCACTAAACTGTCAAAGGAGATCTAATGAATAAAAGATAAACTCAACTATAAATGTTCTTATGCTTTTAAGAAAAGTGGTTCTCTATTCGGTGGTTTAATTAGGACATCAAGAACGTTTATTTTCTCTTGGCTTTCCAATGTTTACTTATTCTTTTCAAGCATTATATGTAATTAAACAATATATTTTGTGATATAGGCCTACTGCAGTCCACCAAAACTAAATTGTGTTACGAAACTAGTTGGAAATGGTAAAAGCAGAAAACTATCTGCAACATCTTTCACCGATTTTTAATACCGATACTTAATTCTTAAGAAAGCTAAACCGGAGACAGATCATGCAACTTATCCTTCCATTTACCACCTGAACTGCAGAAGCTCTTTAAGTATTTGCTTAAAACAGGTCTCCTTGAATGTTAAGTTTGCCTTAACCCCCAGTGCTTAATTTTCAACCTTAATGATTTTATATAAAATAATTATAATAATAGAAATTCAATTTCTCACCTGTGAGACAAATTTCGGGTAACTTCAGGCCCTTGTGGTCCCCAGACATCATCTGGCCGTCATTATCATCTTCATCCCATCCTCGCCTTGTTTGGAGTGTGTGTGTGAATGGTGTGTGTCGTCCTGTGTGTTCGTGTTGTCTCGGAGGTGGCCCCGGCATTGGGCTGATCACTCATCGGGAGGCCCTCCATGTCCTTGTCTGATCAAAAAAGTATGTATGTGATCCAAAGATAATCCCTTACCCGACAGGTCGCGGCCCTGTAAGGCCCGGGTGGCTTGGGTAGCTTAAAACCTAAAAACAAAAAAGGGAGAGGTAAAATTCAGACAAAGAAGGAAATAAAGAAAGAAAGAAACTCAATATTTGTTATTTAGAGTTGTTATCAGAAGTATTAATAATTTATTGTTGATTGATTTAAGAGGACATTAGTGATTTGGGGGGCGGTGTTAAGGTATTTTGGGTATATCAAAATTCAAAATACAAAACTACTGCACAAAAGTGTCTTCAAAAATAGTCTGTACCGTTCCGAATAATTAATAAATAAATACGATAAATACACTCAGGTGAACCAAGATTTTTTTAAACAAAAAGTAATTTATTATCGTAAATGAAGCAAAAGAATGACAGCATATTACGAGATAGAAAGAAGCATTTATAAGGGTTGCTGACCCCCATAAAATGAGACTCGCTAATGAGATTTTAAGATGAGCAGCAGGGATATGAAATGATTGAACGCTGGTGCGCATCATATGGATGCCTGACGGAAGAAGGAGAGTTATCTTGTCCCAGGCTAGTGATGAAGGAGAAGAGGAAGGGGGGAGGGGTAACGGCATAGGTGTGTACAGAGTGACGTAAAGGTCAATAACTCTGGTATTGTATATATCTCTTGCTACTCCCTCCATGGATGGTTTTCGTGGACGTCTCTCTGACTGAAGAAGACGACCGGGAAATTTGGACGTCCCGATTTCAGCAGTTGGAATACGAACATCAACACCGACGGACGCAAAAGGTAGGGTCAGTTTTCTGCACTCTGTATATAATTCTATATTTTTTGATGCATTAAAAGGTAATTATTTTAGATCCGGAAATGAGTTTTTTGGAATACAGGAAATATGGTGATATAACCCATAGAAGTGCAACAATTTTTTGAAAAAGGCTGTGAGTTTAATAAAGCAAGAAATATGATCGTTTTCCCCACATAACTACAGTAGGTTACTGTTATTAATAATAATAATGATAAAAATTTTGTAACAACATAAAACTACACATATGATCAATGTGTATGTGTATATATACATATATATTATATAAAATATTTATCGTAATTTTCGTTAAATCTGAGATGTTTTATAACACGAAACTTTTTCGATTACATAAAAAAGTATCTGCATATGTTTAATATTATTTGATGGGGCATTGTCCACGATAATTATAGCAATGATATAATATTAATAATAACAAAGATAATGATAATAATGATGCTAATAATAATAATCACCACCATAATCATACATAGTAATGTTAATCATGGCAGAACTCGACCGGTGAATTGGATTGGGAAATATGACGAAGAATGTCTCTGAATCTTGCACCTGAGAATTTACATTAATAATAATAATAATAATAATAATAATAATAATAATAATAATAGCAGCATTTTACGTTCTTTTGCTCGATTTGTCTAAGACGAATGATTGAAGGCTAAATTTTAAAGTAAATCAATAATTGCGGTAGACAATCATTTAAAATTATGTACTAAAATATTGGTGGTATTTTAAACAATTTTAATAAACAACCAGAAGCACAACTTTTATTATGTGAAAGATCAATAATACTAGAATCAAGGAGACTTCTGCAGAATCCTAGCAAGGTTGAATACAATTTACAGTACAAAAAGTCATGAATGAAGTTTTACACTGTACGAATACAATTAATATATTTTTATTCAACCATATGTTAATACGCTTATTACGTGTGCCGTAACGGTGTCATAATGATACTCATTTCGAAACTGATATTCATTATGACATCGATTTTTCGATGCTTCGATTTCAAGCTAGAAAATTTCACAAAGACGGAATGGATTAAGACTTTTAGCTATGTGATAAGCTATAATATAGGACTACTAAATTCAAGGTTTCTTTGTGGTTCACAGTAAAAAAATTACCGTCGCTGTTAATAATTTTAAATTAACGAGCTAAATGACTACTCTATAGAAATTTCCATATTACAAAAGAATACAACTCTTTTCTTTACGAAATTGTAATTAGAACTTCTTAATCCCATTGTAAACAGCCCATATTTTTCACTCATTCAATCTTAGTTAAACTTATTAAAAAAATTTACTGGCACTCATTTTTGTGTTTTTGTAACGTTGGAATGCTTAAAAATGTTAACTAACAAGATCGTATTAAGTTACATCACTTCAAAATATACAGAATCCAAGGTCATAGTCTATATCTAATAGTAGCCTATATTCTAATTGTTTAGTTTTAAAAAGAAATGTTTCTTCCTCCTTCCAACATGTTAATATTCTTCCCTATGTTAAAATTACATTATTGTAATTATTTCTGGGTATATTTAGCAATTTATACTACTTCAGAAATACAATTCGTTTTTATTCAACTTGACTTTTTCGGTTGATTAATATTTGCCAAGAAGCTGACATTCCATTAAAAACTATTAGTTATTCGAACGTACTGAAATAAACAGATTCTTCTATAGCATGTAGACATATAGGCCTATGTAGGAAACGGGTATTAACTGTAAATAGTTGTATTGGAAGTGTTACATTAAACATTTTCTGTGGAGAAACGCATGGCTTGTGAGTCTGAAATGCATTCCAGTGAAAAGTAGAGTTTGTGTAACTATTATAAACTTGGACAATTTTATTGTATCTTTCACTGCTTCAAACAGAAAAAAAAAAAAAATTAATTAAGTCCGGAAAGTATTTACGTTTTGAAGGTAAATTTCAACTGTAATTTTAAATTTAAATGGTTTAAAAACAAACACATTAAAAAAATTAATAAGTTAAGATTTTATGCAACAGGAATTGTTCATGTCCTAGTTATTCTTGGATAAATAAATTTACATTTTAATTGCAATGAATTATTTTTAAATCATTTTATTCGAATTAAGATGAAAATTATGAAGGTTAAACTTTATAATAAAGATTTAAACATGATTGTTTAGAATAGTATGCATTGAAAGGATGACTATGTAAAATTTACATTTATTTAAGGGAGTTTACAGCATTCAAATCATGGAAGAATGTACGTTCTTATTGTATATTGTATATTTTTTTTATTGGTTGTCATGGAACAACGTTTGTGACAAGGTCATAGAAGTACATCAAATTAAATTAGATGAATCAAACTATAAAATTTGGTACATTACAATTAAAATATTCATTATTAAATATTAATATAATCTTATATCTCAGCCTCATCAAGCCATTTTGATTTGAAATTTTGCATGCATTAGGCCTATGCTTATTCCTTCTGCAACATGAATATTTGAAAAATATATATTTTTTTATTTCGACTGCATAGATAAACTAAAATATTTAATCCTAAATAAAATCTAGAGCTTTAATATTTTTAAATTAATCACGCTTCAAATTGTAGCTAACAAAATATGAAGATGTCCTATCAGCTTTACAACAGCTTTATTAGAAAAGGTTCAATTTTTTCTTTTACATTACTTACAAAAAAACACTCACACAGTTCTAATGCTTATGATTGTTTTTAAATTTATTCCACTAACTGTACTATAAGCACCTCCTTGATAACAACTATAGAAACTAGCATGCAAAATTTGATGGAGATGTCTTAAGAATTGTTAAAGTTATTATTATGGAATAAAATTAGAAAACAAAACAATTTTCGGTAAACTTCTAACGAGTTGATTTAAATGTCAGCCAACGCAATTTACATGCTAGAATGTTTCATTAAAAAAATCCAAAGTTTTGCAGACAATTAAGAAATTCTTTCACGGATTAAAGATAATAGTTCATTCTAAAATAGGATTACAACATTTAAAAAAATGGCTTTTTAAAGTGGAAAGGTACATTACCCCCTTAAGCCGATACTAGATAAAAATTAATAATTTTCATTCAATATAATGAATTGAGAAAAGTGGTAGGCTTTTGTGGCGTTTCTTGTACACTTACACAGTGTCACCGTTCGTGGTATCGGCTACAGTGGTTTCTTTTTTGGCTTGAGTCGCTCTGTTTCATCTTGTAATGAACACGAAAAAACCATTAGCTGCCACAAGAATAATGAGAGTTGCATCGTGATAATCTGAAGAAAAGGAGCATGTGGATTATAACGACGGCATTTGAGAATATTCTACAAAAAACTTGAAGACAAAAGGTAGTTGGTGCATTTGCGTTCTAAGTGCCTTCATGCGTTCAGAAAGAATGATGCACTCCGAAATGGAGATAGTAGCATAGTCCTTTCACTATTTTACTGAGTTTTTGTGGTATAACTCAATATTTTTTTCAATGCCCATTATTACTATTAACCCCATTGTTGTTCATATAAAAAAATTAACATGGCTAATCTCTCATTAATGCTAACTTTCGTATGTCATAATGTTCTAACTGTTCAGGAACAAAATTTTAAATTGTAATAATTAGGGCAAGGCATTTGATGATTTTGCATCTTTTTTATTTGAAGGTTAAAAGATAGCTCGAATATATATAAATGTGTATTATTAAATAATTTATTAAATAAGGCAATTTGTTTTTGCATTTTTTGCTTTATTTTGCATTTTTTGCCTTTTCAAGAGATGTCATTTTTTGGCAATTTTTAGGTCATTTTCGGGCATTTTAGGTATTTTTCGGCATTTTAAGTCATGTTTCGGTGGAGGTAGGGAGGAGATTTTCCATGTACAAATCGTTACTTTCAGACAACAGACTAGTTTTTATTTGAGAATCTCCGCCAAGTGTCCATAGTTAATTTTAAATCAGGTTTATTGTAAACGCCATAACGGTTTGTCTTGTACCAATAAATTGTTTTCTTCCTTTTTAAATGACACATATTTGTTAGGGGCAATTTGATGGGCATGCCAGTTCAGAAGGGTGTCCAAGTAGTATAAATTGCCTTACTTCTTTGGTAACAAAATGAGTATATTTTATATTGTAAATTAATATATAACGCACTGACATCCATTAAATTCCATTTAGCGATTCTTTACTTTAAAAACTAAATTTAAGTAATAATGGAAAATTTATTGGTAATTTTTTTAAATTTTGTGTCATTTTTTAAACTATTTTTAGGCAATAAATAAATTTTTATTTGCATTTTTTCACTATTTTATGGTCATTAAATGCCTTGCCCTAGGAATAATCATATCCGTTTTCGGTGGGTGTGAGGTCTGATGTGATAGGAAATAAACGAACTGATGAAATGGCCAAACTAGCAATCAATTCAGAATTAAATCTTCACTTTCACAAGTATCCAATATCTCAATTAAAAGAACACTAAACAACGACATTCATGCATTTTGGAATATTTACAGCAAAGTAGTAAAAATGTATCTTTATCCAAGGAGTTGATTTTACCCACTGCATATGATCGATTGAAATGTCGTTAAGTAACAACAAACTCGTATTCTGTCACGCCATGGTAAATTCAACGCCATTTTGGAAGATTTAAGAATTCAACATAAAATTTTTCCCAATGCAGATTCATCCCGGAAAGACGTAAGCCTGAGTTTTTGAAAAAGATTGACTGTAGCATATCTACCGGCGCCCTTCAGAGAATTTTTACGCAAAAAAAGTTTTAAATAAGAGTTTTAGTCCTAATATAAGCAAAACATGTATAACATTTTAAAAAATATTGGAGCCGTGTTCGAGGAAATCGTAAAAATGAAAAAAAAATTCTTGTAAAGTGGAATTAAAGTAAGAGAAAGTCGCCTCCGATCTTCGTGTCAAATCCCCAGTGGATATCTAACCAAAATATATAATAATTAGTTACATTTTCTGCTACGTTTCGCTCTCTAGCCGCACTGTGCTTCCACAGATATACAAACATATACACAGACATTTTGTGAAAATTGCTTTTCTGGATTCATGGGTCCTCAAAATGTATATTAATGATGAAAACGCGACATCGAGGGTCGAACACGAACTTCCTCTATCTTTAGTATTTATGGACGGGTAGGAAAGTAAAAATTATTCTGCTAATAACAAAACCAAGGGTAAGGATTTTCACCTAACACATTTGTCACTGAAGTAACTTCTGGCCCAGATTGTAATAAATTAATTATGAAATATTGACTCGATACCGTTTCTAATTGCAGGAGCTAAAAACCATGAAGACTCCTCACCTCCTATTCTTCTTCGGAATGGTTTCCCTCACTCTACTTGTATCAATTTCAGGTAAGTGTATTGATTATACATTTCCAGTTGCGAAATACAGTTGTAAATGGAAGAACAGAGAAGGTCTTAAGACAATTTATATATAGTCTATTACAATGCACTCTACCGATGTTGGGTTCCTCCAGAGAGGAGACCTAAAAGACAATCCATAAAATAAATTAAGAACATTTTAACTCATTAGTTATAATATGACAAATTATATGAAATTATCACAAAACATATTAGCTTCGAGGTTTCAAAGCTCATATCTAACTCATTACCATTACCATTATACAATATGCTGTTGCGAGTGAAAGTGCATTGAAAATAAAGGAGATTTGAATATACACGAACAAAATTAGCACTTGTGACCGGAGTAGCTACATCGTTATCAAGTACCTCCTCAGTTGATCTCACAATACTGAGTGCATCCCGTTCCAGACCTCCCTACCTTTAGAAAAATCAGAGTAGGTACCGGGGATTGAATCCAGATATGCGGATCCGCTAACCAATATACCGATGCAGGCGGTCTGAATTATAATTTTCAAGGATATTCGGGTGGGAAGCTAATCCAGGTTTTCATTTTAGTTTTTAGTGACTTAATGGTACTTCAGTTTATCGTTAACCGGTGAACGTAGTGAAAGAAACCAATATGGTCTTCAATAATGAACACTAGGCAGTCGTGGATTTAAATAGAAGAAAACTAGTGTTCAGGTTTCAGTGTAGAAAAGTAGGCCCTTTCTCTTAACAATGAATACACATTCCAATTACGAAAGGTCATAAAAGTAAAAGCAGAGCGCACGTTTACAATCGACCTTCGTGAATTTGAATGCGAAATGTTGGTACAGGAAGATGACAGATGTGCAATTCTCGCGTCCTTGTCAACATTCACACTCATAAACGTGAAACTGTGTGAACTGTTTTTATGTCCCTAAAAAAAAGTAATTTAGTCCCGAGATTGGTCTCGATCTGCCTTGTTTAATGTCTGGGATAACTTACCCTTTATTATAAAAAAATAAGGAACATTTAAATTCATAAAAGATAGGGATATATCTTTGCGTTTCATGCCTGTAGGAATTCCACAGATCTACATTGGTAAATCCCATCTTCTTCCAATAGAACTTTGTATCTTGCGCGTGCCCCGATTCCTAATTCTATCCACTTATACCTATACATCTTTATAATCGACTTCTGGTCAAGTGAGAGAACAATCTTCACCTTTGTGACCTAATTGAAGTATTAACTGTTTTAGTTTTTTTATAATTTTGTTATTTATTTTAATTCTCCATGAGATATTATTGTTATAGGCCCATATATTTTTCCTTAAAAATGTCTTCTCGAACTCTTACTTTTACAGCTATCATTAATCACTAATGTTTCATAGATGTAAATCACAACTGGTGTAATTAATGTCCAGTAATTAACATAAATAGGTAAAAAATTTATATTTATCTTAAAAATTTCACTATTCTGAGAGTTGACTTTTACATGCTTGAACCAAGTACTCAAGATGCTCGCGAAATCCAGAACACGATTTCGTAGTTTGAAAATCTGCATTCTAACTTAAGACAGATATATAAGCATTAATGAGCCACAGATTATTGTCTCTGTTGGACACTACATGAGAATATTATAGGCGCTGTGAATTGAGCTCCGGCTTAGCTCAGTTGGTAGAGCATTGGCGCGAATAGCCAAAGGTCCTGGGTTCAAGTCCCAGTGCCGGAGGAGTTTTTCTCCTATAATATTCTCATTCTAACTTAAGTTTTGAACTTAGAACCATTGAGGGAATGAGTTATCTTATTCAATATACAACTCGGATGCTTTATAAATTCTTCAGTGATTAATTAATTATTGTATAGGATACATGTGCAATTTGACGGTTTACTAAGCATTCACCAAAAATGAAGATAATGTTCGTATGCACAGGGAATGTAAGCCCACCCACTTTATCAGAATTCACAGTACAGTTGCACCATATAAAAAAGTGTTCCCTATTACAGGCCATGGAGTCCCAGAGGGTTCCAGGAGGTTGAGGCTCCCAAATTTTTAGACATTCGGCACATGAAGGTGGTAAGGTTGTCAGCCTTACGCACCGGCCGCCTTTACCCCCAGGATTGCTCCTGGTACTCATTTCTGTTAGAGGCTGAGTCGACCCCAGGGCCATAGTGCCACCAGAAGGATTAGGCCAATTGAAAAACTCCAACGACCTCATCGGGAATTGAACCCGCGACCTTCCGGTTTGTAGCGCAGCGCCTCAACCACTATGCTACGGCGTACCCCCAGTTGCACCATATAAAAATATTAAATTTAAAAAACAGTATATTTCATAAATATTGAAATACTTATACTTCATAATAAAATGTCTACGTCGTTCATTGCCATTTCGAAAAACAGTTCCAACAATAAAATCAAAGTAAGCCTACGCTGTTAAAATCAGTACTCTTCATTAAGGAAAAATTAACCTGTTAATTCAAATGGACGACACGTGAATCTACATAACTAAACTAATATAAGGTAATGTGGGAGTAGAAAATATAATCTAGGCACGAGACGAATAGATAACCTTGAATTGTTTCAATCGTTATGCATGGTGATTAGATAATAACTAGGAAGCACCTTGCTTCTGAATATGGTGAGAAATTGTTTCCGTTTATATCCGTCATAAACCAAAACTTTGGGGGAGGGGGGGAGGATGTATCATTAAGCATTGTAAAGTATGCTAAAATAAAATAAAAATATCACTGCCAAGGAACAATTAAGATTTGTAGGGTATGTCTAATATACCTTTAACTTAACCACTTAAAAATAACATACAGTATTCAATTTCTATAATTTATTATTATAAATATTAACAGTAACTGTTCATCAATATGGCTTTGACTAAATGCAGCCTGAAAAACTTTACATGATAGTTATAACTAGGGACCGGATTCTTAGGTTTTTACCTATTTTTTTCCTTGCTTCCAAAACAAAAAGCGCTAATACACTTTTTCGAATCATGTCCGTAGGATTCACCCACATTAATTATGTGGCACCTAAAAATACCTAAATGGGGTATAAAAACCTAAATATACCTAAACGGGATATAAAACCTAAAATATCTAATTTAGGCTACTTTTTTTGTCTTTTTTGCTTGTCAGTTGAGGAATCGATATTTTGTGGAGAGACAATAATTTTTGTCGGGTTGAAATTAATACCACCAGCGTTTCGTTCAACCCATTGTCGTCTAGGATGGATAGTATCAAGAGAGGAAGTGTAGAGTACCGGCGTATTCCTTTTAAAATATTCGTACGAACAACCATTGTTGCCGTGTATGAACAAGGGTATAGAATTCTGTGTTTTAAAGCGTTTGTTTGCCTTTAGTACTGTCTTGTTATTCACACTGAGTGGTCACACTGTGTTTTAAGAAGACGTGTTAATGATGCATTGAATCCTATGTAGCACATTCAAATTCATTAAACCAATTATTCTACCCGAAAACGATATTTTGGATAAAAAAACCTAAAAAAAACTATTTCACCTAATGGAAAACCTAAAACAGTGTTTTTAGAAACCTAAAAATCCGGTCCCTAGTTATAACAGTTTTCAATATATATTATATATTTAACGATTCGTTTTATTCTATTCCTAAAATTTATATTAAGAATGTGATGAACTCTTATTTCAGTATCTAAATGAGATTTTTTTCTTCTATTTTTGTGTGTGTGCTGAAATGCTACTTTAGGGCCGAGGCCTTCTTAATTTTAAACCGCCTATTGATATTATATGTTAGTGGAGCGATTTTAGATCATAAGTTGAAATGTGTGGAATGCGTGTACATGCAAAACTCCACTCTGCCTTGACCACTGCTGGATTAAAATTAAAATTTAATTTTCTCAGTTGGATAACTTACTGAAATGTTTATAGTGCATAGTAATATGTTTTAAATACGACACATATAAATATAATTTAATCATATGAAAATTATTTGATTTACAGGGAATAAAAATCAGCGTTTAAATATTTACATTGCACTTCAGGCGATTATTTCTAAAAAATCTTTAGTTTCTACATATAGAAGATTGAATATCTTACTACAAGTGTTCAATTGAAAAATCCTGTAAAAACAATAGAATAAAATGCGTACGATAAACAAAAATAAATTGACTTGTTTACAGTTTACTTACCGATAAAGTAAATTGTCATGAAGTTCTAAGTAGATTGGAAAATAAACCATCTGTTAAATATAAATGTGCCGTCATGTGGGCATTTCGGAAGACCTCGTGTGTTTCTCTGATTAACAAAACAAAATACGTTTCCCGTTATTATAATTTTATCCTTCCAAAACACAATCCGGACTGCTAGAACCATTTGTCAGTTTGTCATTTGTCACGAATTCATATTGGGTTTTCTGAATAATTTCCGAGGCGATGGATTGGTAGAAAATAAAAACACATTTTTTCTTCAAGTTGCCACATTTAACACAGCATGAACGTTTCGTTCTGGAATATATAGTAACGGGCTGATAAAAGTAACAGTAGGCCTACCCGTGAAAAACAGAAGTTAATGGGTATTGCGATTAAGTTTTAGGGTTATAAGAAAAGTGTGCAGCGCTCTTTCAGCATTGAAGGGTTTCATGTTTATAGGCCTATATGGAAGCATTCATTGACCAATTACCACTTTTTCTTTAATCCATATTCCGTTTTTTTTTAAATAAAATTTCTTGTATCCTTGTGAGTCCTATCCACAGTAATAATTTTGAAACTATCCTGCATATTGAATATTTGGTATTCTTTGTTTTCGGGAGCCTGCAGTTGTCGCGAAGAAAATTTAAAAAAAAAAAACTAATCTAATTTACAATAGCCTATATTCATAATCTGAATCTTTGCTTTTGACCTTGACAGTAGCCTACTAAACCCCTAACGCATGCAAATTTTATAAAAGCCTACACTGTATCCGTTTAAGATAAAGAAAGATAGGCTATTGACTTTTGTAGCGTCAATTAACAAATCGCATTTCAGCTAGATATGATACCCTGTGTCTGAGCTTACCAGCTTACTATATAACATAAATAATGTATGCACACTTGCATTTTAGTTAATATGCATGTGTTAATTCTCCGAATATTCTGTTTCTTTGCAGGTGACAAACCTTCCAGAGTTGTTTGCTACTTCAGCAACTGGGCTATTTATCGACCTGGAGTGGGAAGCTATAAAATTGAAGATATTCCTCAAGGCTTCTGCACTCATCTGATATATTCTTTCATTGGCGTTAGCAACTCTACATGGGGGACACTGATTCTGGATCCTGAGGTGAGTAATAAATATTTAAATATAATAGTGCGAGGAGATAGTTTTATCTTGAAATCCGTGAGCGACGATGGAGTGGTAGATTGTTGGCTTCATTTTGCGTCACAGTTATTCGTTATTCTATATCCCACAATTCATTGCAGTTAAGACTCTGTTACCAAACCTGTACAACTTTTAATTTATGAAGTTAGTGTTAGTTTCTGCCGTAACTAAAGCTGTGGAATTTAATTTATCCTATATACTTTAACTATCAACACAGAAATGTTCTTAACTTCGTTGCATTTTAGTTTAATTACTTAGTTAAATATTATTATGGAGTTATGGGCTTAGCTCTGGAACTCTGCAGCTCTTATCTGCCAATGTGCAGATTTGCAACGAACGAGAATATTTTTTTCTGAATAATAGGCCTACCTGTGAAACTACGTTCATAAAATTGATAGATTATGTGAATCCGCAGTTTTAGTTTTGTTTTACTGATAATGATTATGAAAATGTGTTTACGTTCTGGTAAGGAAGTTCGTGCGCAGTCGCGCCATGAAAATTTCTATACTGTCGTTCACCCAGGTATAAAATAAAAAAATTAAAAATAAGACAATTTTTAAAAATTTTTAAAAATTAAAAAAAGCAAGGAAGACGGTGGCTTAGATGGGCGAACATGCTTTGTGAAAATGGCAGGCAACCAGTGGTCAAAATAAGTAAAAGACAGAACCAATGGAATGAACTAGAACGTTACCTTCACAAAGTATAATTAGCAAAAGTAACAGTGCGAAACTAAACAGGACCAATCTAGCAGTGGTTAAAGAGTGTTATTAGAATTAAAGTTAAATAGGACATCAGATTTAGTGATAAGCAGGCCGACAGAATGTCACCTCGCTCGCTTGGAATGGCTCATCAAACGAAGAATAACAAGACACTTCTTTTGACTAAATTCAATTAATCTCAACCTTCAGGGCACACTATTCAGCTGAAAACTCACGTGGCTGTATAGGTACATATACAACTTCCGGAAACTTATTTTTACTTCCTCTGCCCGTACCATAGGTACTATAGGTAGAGGAAGTATTGTTTTCGACCCCAAAATTCGAAGTTGAGTTTTTAGCATATATACACGTTTCAAGGCCCCCTGAATCCAAAAATACTATTTTTGGAAACATGTCTGTGTGTCAGTGTGTCTGTGTGTGTGTGTGTGTGTCTGTGTGGAATATCTGTGAACAAGCTAGCTCCAAAACGGAAAATCGTATGAAAACAAAATTTCGTATTTGGGTCAGGTACCTTCTGAAGATGTGAGGATAAGATTGGCGACTATTTTCTCTTATTTTTAAGGGGACTTTACATGAAGAAATTTTCGTTTATCGCGATTTTCTCGAAAACGGCTCTAACGATTTTCTTTAAATTTTGCACATGGGTTGCTTATACTAAGAGCTAAAACTTTTATTTGAAACATTTTTTCGAGAAAATTCTCTGAGGGTAGTTACAAGCCACCCACTGTTCACCCACTGTTTGTAGAAAGTTTGTCTTACGTGATGAACAACTGAATTCGCGCTCTTTCACGGCCTCTTATTCTATATAAGAATGTGAAGTGAGAAAGATGTATTGTTGGCCATGCATAGAGTAAAGATGTATCTGAGGGAAATATTCGATACATTTCGGAAATTATATTTTACGGCAGAAAGTTCAATAAACGTCTGCAGTCATTTGTTCTTTTTTTTTAAGTTTGTTATATAGACTGCGCTTTTAGTCGCATCATTGAAAGAAGAGGTATTTATAGGATAATTAGCGTAAAATTGTGTCTTGCGGTTCTGTACAAGGATATGTGAATACTGCTAACTTTTATTTGGGCAGAGGAAGTTATGTGACTTTCACATCAGATTTTTTTCTATACAGTTTGTAACAATTCGTCCTTACCGAGAACCGATAATCTCTAACACTGCATGTGTAGAATAATATCACAGTATAGTATAACATTAGCGAAGCTCTAATGAAAGGAAAATGCATCCTTTTGACAGATCGTGCGACACTAGCACCCCAAGCGGCCAGCAGGATGGAACTAGCAAACAGCCATTTCCAGCATTGGAAAGATACGAATATATGGCTGTATTTTTTCTTATTTTTAAAATTACCAGAAAGAGATTATTACCGGAAAGGCATACTGGTGAACTCACCAAATCATAGACTTTATGGTAATATAAAGAAGTTGTAGTTTCAAGATCGATGACATTGTATTTATCTTATAAAGTATCAGACCGGTTTCCGTCCACCATATAAGCTACATCCCTAAGACAAATATTCAAGAATTTAATTGACCTACTACTAACATATACTGTACTTACACTGAAAATTCTGACAAATAAGAAAACTTAATAATTTCAATAAGCATGTAGTAGTACTAGTTCAGAAATTAGGGGGAAAGTAAAGTTCTATAGGCATATAGCACGATAGGCCTATGGTCAGTATCAGATGCAATAGCAAAACACTTTTGTCTTTTTCTTCATTTTGTTAAACACGATAAATTATTAAAAAATAAAGGATTAAACACGTTATCTTTATTCTCGACAGTTTAATTTTGTTAAATTCAATTATATAGGCCTAACATAACCTCGTGTTAAAACATTTTTAAAATTAGTAGGGTCAGGTGGGGTATTTGTAAAGAGGCCTATATATTTAGAAACCTTTGCTTCGTTAGGATTTTCATTTATGATATACATATAAAAATAATTAATTGTATATAGCATTTACAAGCCATTTTCTGCTCCTAAAATTAAAAGAAATAGGAGTAAATACACTAGTATGGATGCAAGCATGATAATCACAAATTTGCAATTTAATTTCACAAATAACTGTTTTTGCTTACCTCTCAGGATCTTTAGGGAACCTGAAGAAAGATAAATCGGGAGAATTCCTTTGGCTGTTGGTGCAATTTATAGCACCACAAGCATTTCCATAAAATATTGTTGACATTTTACATAAGCAACAATGTAACATATTGTGTTGGCTTCTTGCTCACCGCTACGAGCGCTGCAGTCGCGCCGGTTGAAAAAAACTGTATGGAGCTTCGCTACTGTTATACTATACTGTGATAATATTTTGTTGCGCATTGCATTACCAACGCCGTCCATGGACGGTTGATGCGATATTAATCTCAAAAATTACCACAAATACCCCTATGATTGTAATAATAAATATATAAGAAATAGTAAAAAACATACTTACATTTATATTTTTCTATTTAGTAGAAAATATATTTTTTACGTCGCGGAGTCATGAGAAAGAACTAACACGAATAAACAAAATCTCAAGGCGACAAAAAATAGTTTATTGTTCGAAACAAGATATGATCAGTTTCACTAATCTAAGACTAGATATAGCCATTACAATACCATTACATTACAATAACTTGGTAAGAAGAACAGGAGATCATGACCCTAATAATGATTCTTTATTTTACAAAATAAATGGTGCAAAAATATATTGCACAAACTTTCTCGCACATACGTGTTAAAGGCTAGCACATGAAAAAGTAAATTATAGGAACAATTAAATTTTATTTATTACATTTTCATAAAACTAAGAAGTATCTAGAACGGAAACCATCAGAGTCGATCTTTATGTTCAATGCTTTTACCGTCAAATAATAATAATAATAATAAATGATAGTAAAACTGCATATTATTAGTAGGCCTACTACTAGTACTACTACGGGAAAATTCAAATATGAGTCGCACCTTGGGATGAATTGGCCACACCCAACCCACCCACCGATGCAGTTTCTTTTATACCACGATCTAGCGAATTCTTCTCTCCTCATATTATGAAGAAACTCGTGATTGGACGTTGGAGGTGTGACGTAATACCACTAGACGAGAGGTGACAGGCTGACAAACCTCGCGGGAGATATAATATGCCACATTTTCGAAACCTACAAACAGTGTATCATACATTATTCGAAAATGCAAGGGCGCTTCGCTACGGCTGCCGCCTCCGCTTCGCGAACTTAACTATGTGGTTAGTGTTATGCATTATTTAGCTATATGTAGAGGTAGATACAAGGCACTTGCGACAATAAAAAAGGACAGTTGGTCATTCTGCTTCGCTCAGAAATAAAATACATCACACAGTCCGTGCAAATGCGAATATCGAATGGGCGGAGCTTAAGGGGCGACTTATATTTGAATTTCGCCACAACTACTACTACTACTTAGGTTATATTGCACGCAACTGCATGTAGGTTATATCACGTGTTTAGTATGGTTGCGTGAACCATTAGTCTATAGTAGCAACTCATTCGTGTCATCTGTTCCTATTGTTGAGTGATGCCTTCTTATGTGATATTCAGTTTAAACGATTATAATATCCAGTGACATAGCGGCGATGAGTTATGGGAAATAAGCAAGTCCTACAAACCCGGCGTTTGCTTTTGCGAACGAGGAAACCATGAAAAACCCAAGTCAATTTGGGCGGCCACGAGTTTTGATTTGAACTCAGGACCTCTTCTCTGTTAGCCCATAGGCCTACCACCTCGCTGTAATTGGTTTTAGTGTGTTCATTGCGACTGAGCTAAACTGATTGAATTTCACAACAATAAGTACATTAGGCCTTTAGTTTTCTTGTTACTAGGGGCAACAAAATGTCATTCATATTTTAATTGACATGACGTATGTTCTGAAATTCGCATTTAAGCCGTACTTATTTAGTTACTTCCTCTGCCCGTACCATAGGTACTATAGGTAGAGGAAGTATTGTTTTCGACCCCAAAATTCGAAGTTGAGTTTTTAGCATATATACACGTTTCAAGGCCCCCTGAATCCAAAAATACAATTTTTGGAAACATGTCTGTGTGTCTGTGTGTCTGTGTGTCTGTGTGTCTGTGTGTCTGTGTGGAAAATATCTGTGAACAAGCTAGCTCCAAAACGGAAAATCGTATGAAAACAAAATTTCGTATTTGGGTCAGGTACCTTCTGAAGATGTGAGGATAAGATTGGCGACTATTTTCTCTTATTTTTAAGGGGACTTTACATGAAGAAATTTTCGTTTTTCGCGATTTTCTCGAAAACGGCTCTAACGATTTTCTTTACATTTTGCACATAGGTTGCTTATACTAAGAGCTAAACCTTTTATTTGAAACATTTTTTCGAGAAAATTCTCTGAGGGTAGTTACAAGCCACCCACTGTTCACCCACTGTTTGTAGAAAGTTTGTCTTGCGGGATGAACAACTGAATACGCGCTCTTTCACGGCCTCTTATTCTATATAAGAATGTGAAGTGAGAAAGATGTATTGTTGGCCAGGTATAGAGTAAAGAATTATCTGAGGGAAATATTCGATAAATTTCGGAAATTATTCTTTACGGCGGAAAGTTCAATAAACGTCTGCAGTCACTTGTTCTTTTTTTTTTAAGTTTGTTATATAGCCTGCGCTTTTAGTCGCATCATTGAAAGAAGAGGTATTTATAGGATAATTAGCCTAAAATTGTGTCTTGCGATTCTGTAAAAGGATATGAGAATACTGCTAACTTTTATTTGGGCAGAGGAAGTTATGTGACTTTCACATCAGATTTTTTTTATCTTGATATCTATTAAATGTATAAAGAAATGTGTTAAACAAAAAATGTTCATTTTAATTTTCTCTACAACTTTACTGTGGTAGGTTTTCGTGTATCGCCTACTGTAATGGATATAATCTAGAAAAATTGAAAATGGATACGAGTCAAGTACCCCTTAAGTCATTTTTGCAGAAATACAGATATAGCCATTTTATTAGTCATAGATAGGAGTTTCCAATTTTAAATTTTTATTAAAATCGTTAGAGCCATTTTTTCAAAAATCAAAATTTTTAAAAAAGTTTTCATGAAAAGTCCCCTTAATAATTCAGTTGTAAAACTAAATTTCTGGGCGGTTCGACAAAATTTCGAAAAAGTCCTTAATTCAAAAAATGAAGTAAATACAATGAACCGTTTACCCGCTGTGCTTGTCCACAGACAGACGGACAGACAGACAGACAGACAGACAGACGGACGGACAGACGTCAAACCAACAACACCTTTTTCGGTTTCTAGGCATCGTGAAACATGCTTTCCCGGTGTTAACTCGACTTCGATTTTTTGTCACGATCACAATACTTTCTCTATACTACGTATATGCGAGAAAGTAAAAGTGTTGCCAAAATACGTATACCCCAATTTCATATCTACTTTTTTCCTCCCCGCATTTATATCGGAGCGCCGTTCCGACCCAACTTCAGCACTGAATTCATCTAAGGAAGTGTACAAAATCAGTGATACAATAATAATAATAATAATAATAGAGCAATGCTTTATCTAAAATATAAGGTTTTTATCATGTTATTACAATTATCTTTCTATGAAACTAAGCATTCCACTGAATTTCTCCTCATCGATTTCAAACTTAAAGCCCACTGAAGATTTCATTTGATACTTGTTTATATTAGTACATCAATTCTGGACTGTATGGGTTATATTAACCTGAAAATTTCCATACACAAATTGAGTTTCTTCATTAATTTCCGTTCTTGTACAATTTAGTATCGTGTCGTTATGATTACCAGAACTCTCTCAGAAAAATTATTTAGATTCCTCCCGAACTTCTGCAAATATACACACGTCGCTTATTCATACTCAATGAAAACTTGGTTTAGAAACATGTTGAAAAAAAGTATCTATTTGTAATGTGTTTTTCTTTTCTTTACATTCGAATGTGATTTTAATACTTTTATTTCAGGTTGATGTAGACATGAAAGGATTCCTCAATTTCACGGCTCTGAAAGCGAAGGACCCAGGCCTGAAGACGTCAGTGGCAGTGGGAGGGTGGGGAGAGGGAGGCAGAAAGTATTCTGCTCTGGTATCAGTCAAAGCCAGGAGAGATACTTTTATAGCAAGTGTTGTAGGTAGGATCATAATAATGATTTTATACATTTACTGTATATCTTTATGTTCTTTTTGAATCGTAAACACTGTTTAACAGAACTCTCTGCCTATGAAAAGTTCCATTTTACGGGCTGAGCCCGTTAAGGTTAAAGAAAAAGGTGCTAGCACGTTATAGCTATTATTGAGGATATCACTGTCGTTCTCTTTCGTACAAATAACTATTTATCTATTTCCATCATTTTAACCAGTACAAAATCCAGTATATTATTCCTACTACTACTGTTATTGTGTACTTATTAATCATTTAAAATTCAAAATAGCATAAATAACTATTTCGGTAATAAAAATTTGATCCATAAATTAGATACCGATAGTTGAAATGATTTTGACAAAACATAAACGTAATTCAACACAATAATTTAGTTTCGCTCAAAACATTACTTATGTCTTTCATGTCTCCCCATTCATTCAAAGTCTGCAATTCGTTATCATAGCGATGAATTTTTCAATAATAGTTCTTTTTTTTCTGGTAACTTCAAAAAGAGATAAATTATTGCGGAATGATTGCCACCTGTTCTTGCCTGTTTATTCTTCACATTAGAAGATTTTAGAAAGATAGTAGAAGAACCGAACGCTAAAGCGAAAGCAAACTTATTCACGACATTTATTAGAAGAGGACTTTATCCTTCTCTGATAAATTGCAAACATTATTAAATTCACAGACATTTTTTTTGCATTGCTTACTAAATACGCAGAGTTCAATCGACCTGATAATCGGCATAACTGTAAACTGAAATCTAACCGGCAACCTTTTCAAAAATGGATTCAATAGTTACTAAATTACATAAAGTAGACCTAATTCTGCCTGCAACAATTAATACATTAGATTACTGTAGAAGGGAAATTCTTGTTGAATGTTCATTGCATGAAGCAAATAATCTGATTTCAGCTAAAGCCATATAATCAAGCAAAAATGCATTAAAAATATATCAGAATATCAGTTCAAAGAGCCGTTAACTTTTTAGAAAAATAAAGTATTTAATTAATTATTGAAAAAAGAATCTCAGAATATCAGTTCAAAGAGCTGTTAACTTTTTAGAAAACTCAAGTATTTAATTAATTATTGAACAAAATAATTGATAAAACTCAATTATTATTTGTTGCAGTCTAAAATGAAAACACTTTATGTAGAATAAGATTTTAAATGGTTTGTTCAGAACCCGTGGCTCTGAATGAACTCTGAATTGGGGACGATAATTTAACAAATGATTCTTAATCTACAGAATTCATGCACAAATACGGGTTCGACGGATTTGATCTTGACTGGGAATACCCCGGGGCTGCTGATCGTGGTGGCAGTTTCAATGACAAGAACAACTTCTTCTTCTTTGTCGAAGAACTCAGAAGAGCATTTGATAAAGAAGGAAAAGGATGGGAGATCACAATGGCTGTTCCACTCGCCAAATTCCGACTTCAAGAAGGATACCATGTTCCAGACCTTTGCGAGTATGTATAAACCTCAAGTCTAAATACATGACGTCCTTGCTAAGCTTAGGCCTAGATTAAGTAACATACAGAGTGTCTAAAAAAAATGTACTAATATTTTGAATGAGTATAAAAGCATTATTTATGAACATAGAGACAAGTCTAAAGGCTTGAATTGCAGAAGAAACAAGTAATTAAAGAATCATGTGCGCAATGTTCAAATTGATGGCCGTCATTGTCCAGACAAAGTTGGTGTCTCAAAAAAATGTACTAACACTTTGAATGAGTATGAAACATCATTTATCTACATAGAGACAAGGTTAAACGCTTGAATTACAGATGTACAGATTACAGATTACACTACCGTCGAGACGTAAGAACTCACCTCCATGCAACTTATCCAAACACACGGATTGGACGGAAGGGGTAGCAATGAATACCCTGCGAGTTCTCCAGACCTCACGCCAATGGACTTCTTTTTATGGGGATACCTCAAGGACGGAGTTTATCGCACCAAACCAAGAACAATTGATGCATTGAAATTGAAAGACAATGTCCCGAAATTCCAAATGAACTGTGTCGTGACGTTTGCGTTATGAACTTTGTCTGGACAATGACGGTCATCAATTTGAACATTGCGAACAGGATTCTTTAATTACATGTTTCTTCTGTAATTAAAGCCTTTAAACCTGCCTCTATGTTCATAATTAATGTTTTTATATTCATTCAAAGTGTTAGTACATTTTTTGAGACACCCTGTATTTACCGTTAAAATAATTGGCTACGAAAGTATTTATTCATTAATATAACCATACATACTTTATAACGTAAATAAGGTAGGTCTATATGGGAGGTGTAAGATGATTGTGAATTGAATAAGAGCAAATCTGCATTAGAAAGAGGAATCACAGCTGGTTTTTGCCAGTTTTATCAGAATTTGATTGAACCCAGCAAATTTTAGAGCACGTTAGGCCTATAGTCTATATAAGGCATATGGGAAGTATATAAAATGATTGTGAATTGAATGAGAGCAAATCTTCATTACAACGAAGAATCCTTGAGGCGACGCATTTATATGTCAGTACCAGTAAAAATGTTAAGAATGACTGCGAGATTTTCATCCATGGGGGACCACTGTTTTGTATAACAATATACGGCAGGGCCTATATTTCTCACAAGCCTTAATAAGACAATGATTTTGATTCGTATGCTTTATTATATTATTGGTTTAAAATCATTATAACATTATAGGGTGGCCTGAAGTGACGTTAATTGTTTATAGTTATGAAGGTAATGATAGAAATGTAATTTTACTATGGGTATGGTGTACCTAATATCCGTCGAAGGAAGCATAATAATCTCTTAAGCCTATAAGACAAATCAAGATTTGAAGTGTCTACAAAATTATTTAGTATCGTATACTGAGGAACTATTAGGCATCATGTTACTTTCAGGTTCTGTCTAACAACGATCAATTCTAATTTTGTCTTCAGATTTATGTTTATTTGAAGATAATCACATCAGAATGCCTTGCATATATGTCTGTTTTATACTTTCAGGATGATAGATGCAATTCACGTTATGTCGTACGATTTGAGAGGAAATTGGGCAGGCTTTGCTGACGTTCACAGTCCACTGTATAAACGACCTACCGATCAATGGGCCTACGAAAAACTCAACGTGGTAAGCAGTTAAGCAATAAATCATATAGCATGGAAACAGTGGAAAATATATATTTAAAAAAAATTAAATTTCAAGTATATTTATCTCACTGATACCTGATAACATTGCAGGCGAATTAGAGAGAAAATTGTCCTCAGATTGCATCGAACTTAAGAGGGAGTTTTGAATAAACTTGACGTAGGATATACTCTATTTTTATGGTAGCAGAAATTTTTTACATAAAGTAGACTACATCCGGCTCAGAAAAATGTATCTCTGCACGTGAATATTGTGATGACATGATTTTAAAAAAATACTAATGAAGTGGTTCTATAACCAATTCCCCAGTAACAATATGTTCACATGTGTAATGAAATGTTTTTCATAAAGAAAGTAGGCTACTTTTTAATGGAGACCTATTTTTAAATTGTTCCGCTAGTTTAATATCTGATTTTAATTCAATAAGTTGAGGCTAAATGTACGCACTACGGTGTAATATTTCCTCTTGTAATTAATGTACCTAGGTATATAGATGAAGAGTGATTAATGCAACCTTAATCTTTAAGTAGGAGTGCATGGCTCACGAAATCACATTTGTAAATAGGCCTATAAAATTTTCGGAAAAGTATGTGGATTCAAATTTCACACAGTAGGCCTAACGGTACAGGCCGATGATATTTGTAGTGATGGGAAGAAAAAATTAACCTAACAAGTAAGCTCGGTGAAGTTTTATTTTTATTTTCCATATTTTATTTTTTCTTCCCTTCCATCCTTTCTGCTTATAATTTGGTTGGGAATAGGCCAATAAACATATCATTAGTTTCTATTTTTAAGATATTCACTTTTTAAAGAACATCTGACATGTAGAAGATTATGGCCAACATTTAGATGTCAGTTTCTGTCAGTTTGCTATTCAAGCAGCTAAAGATACAACGAAATCCATATTCATAATGCTAAGAGACTGAGAGTAATGTAATTTTGCACAGAATGACGGACTTCAGCTTTGGGTGGACATGGGCTGTCCACCAGACAAGTTGGTGGTAGGAGTTCCATTCTACGGCCGTACGTTCACTCTTGCACGAGGTAACACAAATAAAGAGATCGGCACCTTCATCAACAAAGAAGCTGGTGGAGGAGCTCCAGGACCTTATACTAGAGCAAAGGGCTTCCTTGCTTACTACGAGGTGAGTAAAATTCTATAAAAAACAGTATAGTACAATTTATCACATGGCTAAAGGGACCCGGTTACTAATCCTACATTAGAATCCTTTATCCTCATCCTCGAACTCGGCGCTTACAAGTCACTTGTTAGCCCAGGGTGCACTCTAAAGTTTCGGCGAATTTTAGTGGAAGTCATACATTTTAACTGGATTTTTGGACTGCATAGAAGCAATTAATGCAACTAGCAGCGAGTTGCGCTAGGGTCACGTAATCCAGAATCAAGGGCTGGGATTGTACACTTGATGGCGATCAACGCTAACATCACTGTTCTGCCACCAAACTAGCTCTACATGTCACTAACACTAATAATACCATATCCCCAGTGGCGTTCCTAAGGTGGGGCGGTCCGCCCCGGGCCCCACTTACTATGGGGGCCCCCATTGATGCCCCACCCTACTATAAAAATTAATTTTTCACTGTTTTTTTTTTTACTCATAGGAATTTTTGTATTAAATAGAATTACAGAGTGGCCGCGAGAGATTACTAGGAGATGCGCAGTTGGATACTGCGCTGAAATGTATCATTTAACTGATGAAAAATAGAACATGTAATTTCATTTAACACTGACGGAAAAATTTAACAATGAGTTCACGAGTTGACTGCGAGAGGCCTATAGAAGATGCGCTATGGGTTACATGCAGAAGATGTATCATTTACAGTGGCGGACGCAGAAATTTTTTTCGGGGGGGATTTGAATAGGTAGAAAGAATACTAAAAAAAATTAATCAACTTACATATACAATTAGTTTATAAAACTGGCCACTTAGAGTACATTTTTTCAAATTTCGGGGGGGATGTAACCCCCCTATCCCCCCCTGCGTCCGCCACTGATCATTTAATTGAAGAAAATAGAGCAAGCCTTAATTTATAAATTAACTTAACGAAACAATGTGTACGATGGCCTATAAGAATTCAAAGACGTTCAAGAATAAATTCCAAATTTATGTTTAGCAATAAAGTTGTTTTTAACTATTTGCATTTCAGTTGCAACTTGTGAAAGAAGTTTTTCAGAACTGAAATTAATCAAAAACTATTTGCGCTTAACAATAAGCCAAATCAGACTAAATGGACACGCAACGTTATACCTAGAGAACAATTTGGCTATGAAAATATACTTTAATGAGACACAATTTTTTGGTGTAAAAGCTATAAGAAGACAATTATAAACGTAGCTCTTTATTCTATTATATTTTTGTATAGATTAGTCCGTGGAGAAGATATGAAAGACGAAAAAGCAGCCATAGAAAAAGAAGATAAAAATAGCCATGTTGGTAGCTTTTACTGGGGGGAGGGGGCCTCAAAAATAAATCCGCCCCGGGTCCCAAGTGATCTAGTTACGCCACTGCTGACATCCCCTAAATTACTTGCCACGTAAAATCGCAAGTTGGTATGTACAGTGTGGAGTGCGTATTGAAGGAAACTAAACCCCTTTTTACCTTCCTGATCGAAGATCTCAGAGTCATGTTGATGATGCCACTCACAGCACAGCTGGAGGCTGCCATCAATGAAAGGAAGCAGAAAGAGAATGAGACATGGACGGAGTTTCATGCCACGGAAGCTATTACCAATGACGCCTGGAAGGGAACGAACTACGACCAGCACCATCTGGTAACCAGACTAGCAGTTCATGGTTTCCACAACAAGATATGCCGAAACAACCGATATCACGACCCCAATGAGGACTGTGTGTGTATGCTGTGTGACAGACATTGTGAGAGATACCACAAACTACACTGCAAGAATAGAACGAAAACATTAGTCGAATACAGCAAAGAGTGCTAAACTATTCCCTCAATGCCCATTCGGGTGCACTTTCTACTTTATTATTTACATATTTATATAAAATTTAACCCTACAAATACATAAACCACTGGAGTGTTAAAGTTTCGTGACACCCACATGCCTTGTAAACGATTCATACAATCATACTCGACGTTTATTTCCACTTAACCAGGATTACGTAAAGCGATAACTTATATAGCAGTAGAAGCCAGATTCTGCTCAAGTTCGTACAGCACAATATGCAGTGAATGCTTTGAAGAGTTCATATTTCGCTATAAGAACATTACTTATGCAATATCAAAATGTGTGTAACCTATCATGCTCGTCTAACATACTATTGTAGGCAAGACTAGGGTTTAGTACTATTTACATATTTATATAAAATATAACACCGTTAAAACAGAAAATACATAATGTACCGGTATATCAGAGTATCGTGATAATTCGACCTTCTAAAATGGGACCCAGTGATTTCTCAGAATTCCATCTTTCAAACGATTTCATACATGCCTTGTCAACGATTCGTCCAATCATACTGTAAGTTTATTTCCACTTACCATGATTATGTAGAATAATTTATCGCAGACAGAACTCACTGCACTTATTAGTGACAACCACACAGAAATTAACACGTGAAACTAAATAAAACGCCAATTTCCATTTGCAAATCACTCGCACACTTCCTATACAAGTCACCAGTACATTCGCCGCCATTACTTCGTATTTCAAGGGTGCCAATTGTTAAGCGAACTACTGTACTAGTACCTTCAGTTAATAAATTTCCCTGCTTGTTAAGAACGCTTTGAGGTGTTGACATTTTACTTGCACATAAACAATAATCTCGGTATCTGAAAGTAAGTTTTTACATGCAGGACCTCGGAAAACGAAGGGCGAATACTGTGCATTGTTTTTGTCATGGTTTAACTTCCGCCGAAGTATAAAAGTATATAGGAACGTTTACGCGGCCGGGCTTTACAGGACCGCGACGAAACCTGTGCACGACATTATTACTTCTAGAAGGGTTGGTAATACCCAAGGAGATAGTTTCTGACATTCACCCTAAATATCTTTAAATGTACTACTAATCATTATTTAAGCAGTACCGGTAGGCCTACGACATTGGTCAGGACAGAGAGCGTGTGAACACATAGCTATAGTTTCCGCACGATATCTGAGCAGATTGCCTAATAATAATAATAATAATAATAGAAAAGCGCACAATGTGCATGATTAGTTTGAGCAGAAAGCCGTGAGTGAGCCTGTCCTCTCGGGGCAAACCATCACATGATATCTGTCACAAGTTCGGTGGCACAAAGCACACACACAGCCCTCATTTGGGATGTGATACGTTTTATTTTGACACACTAGGTGGTGGAAACCATGAGTCGCAAATCTTGTAGTGATGTGTCTAAGTTCATAGTCTGTGTTCATCCAGTCTGAGTTGGTCATAGCATCTGTTGAGTAGAAGCTTTGCCATATTTCTTTCTTTTTTTCTTGTAGTTCTTCCTGTAGTTGTATATATGCAGTGGTGGAAGGCAGGAGTAGTTGGTGTCTAAGTTCTGTTGTGTAGAAAGGTTCTCTTGTGAGTTCGTAGCATAGTCTCGAGAGCGTGAATTTCGATAGACACAGTACTTTTTTCATGTATGTGGCTTTCACACTTTCAAGGTCTTTGAGATTTTCTTTTGAAAGGTATTCCCAAATCATGTCCAGTCCATATGTCATAATCGGTGAGATTTTTAGCTTGAAAAGTTCCATTGCAACTCCAACTGATTGCAGATTGCCTAAGTAATTGCATTACGTTTTCGTGGGGACTGTAGCGTCGATTGGCCTGCTAACTATCTCTCTCGCACAACAGTACCTCCCTTTCTATTCGTACAGGCCAAGCTACCTCTCTCTCTCACACAATAGCATGTCTCTCTCTAGAGAGTAACTGTCTCATCGGCACAGATTTCGTGCGAGATCTTTAACTTAACTGCATTGCTTCTCAGCTGACTCCTGCGACATGGATTCGCCCTTGCGACTTCATACGCTAACTCCCATGCTCTTTTTATGTCCGTTCATGTAATATTATCTATACGATATTTGTAATTCTATCCCTACAATGTATTATACTGACAAGCTATAATTCTGTATGTAGTACGCTTATCAATTAAGACGGAAAACGTTGTTGTCCCCGAGCCCTTCATCATGGATGTTCCACATCCAGGTGTGTTTACTTTGGTACAAAAGTCTTTTTTCTACTTACCAGGACTCCGATGAACCAATATTATCACCACCATCCCTCACTGAATTCACATAGAGTTGTCCACACACACAATTGATACTAAACTAAATAAAACGTTAACTTAACATTAAAAAAATCACTCCTTCGCTACAACCACACACCTGTAACACACCATTGCTCCCAACTGTCAGGGGTGCCAATAAGAAAAGCAAATTATTTCCACATACCGGTACCAGACTTCCCTGTAAGAGAAGGGCATTTTTGAGAGAGAGAGAATAAAAAGGCCTGTTCGTTTTTCAAATACTGATTTGTATCACTCTACAAAATGAAAGGGATGGGGATTTTTACTTTTAGATTTATTCCCAAAGTCAATTTATGTCAAGTATCAATACGCATGCGCACATAGCTTCAATTCGCGCTGTATGCGCACGTAAATTTTCAACGTACAATGTGCGCATGCGTCGAGGTATTTGACAGTACTTAACTCTGCTTCAGAAACAGACCTCTTATGAAGAGAAAATATAATAATCAACCCTGCAGTCTTCAGGGATCTTTTTCCATGTCCTCTCAATAAAAAAAAAAATAAAAAAAAAAAAAAAAAAAAAAAAAAAAAAAAAAGTTTATGCCTATATAGGCCCACCACACAAATTAATCTCCATGAACTTCATCAGACCTCTGCATCATCTACCATGGGCAGATGACAGATGGCCTACTTCCAGGTCCATTATTGAGGTTTTCGTGTCAGGAGCCAACACATTATTCAGAACTCCTCAATTACCCTCTAAAGACTGAGTGCACCCCCTTCCAAACCTCGCACTAGAAAAATCCAGGGGGTTCAAACCCAGACCATGGTTTTACAGTCAACGATTACTACTAGACCACTCATGAAGTCCTATTTACCACACAGCTCGAGAATAAAAAATATCTGTATACAAATACTATAATTAGCGTAATGATAGTAACTGGCCCTTAGCTTTCCACTATAACTTGTTAAAACCGTCAAAGTCAAACATACACAAAGATAAAACATTTGAAAAGTGGATAAAATATACCTCGATGCAACGTTTCGACCTTGGCCTCCAGGTCTTCCTCAGGCAACTCTAGGAAGACCTGGAGGCCAAGGTCGGAACGTTTCATTGAGGTATATTTTATCCACTGATTTTTTTCAAATGTTTTATCTTTGTGTATGTTTGACTTTGACTGTTTTAAATACTATAATTTCCTTCTATTTTCTGCTTATTTGAAAAATTGCAGTTTTCTCTATAGAAATTCTTCTTGGGTTTGCAGCCATCTGGGAAGTTTGGCTATTGTCCAATGTTTCAGAGGCCGATGCTGCCTCCATCCTCAGGGAATATTCTATTCTAAGTATTCCCTAAATAATTAATGCGTATCTCTGTTGTTATAATTATAATTTCTGTGCATTTTTAACAAATGTGCATTTTTGTGTAGAAAGCCATGGCATTCTAGAGCAGGAAGAACCAGTACAAAGGCTGGCACTCTGTGGACAGTGAGGGCCAGGGTTGCCATACGTATGACTATTTCATAGATTTGTATGACGTACGACACAATGATGAGTCGTATGCCTATTTGTACAACTATTTTAACATAGTGTTTTATATTTTTTAATCAATCTACTGACGAATTTTAAATTTGTTTTCTCATGGTTTTTGTTGTAAGCATGTTGCTAAAATCAATATGATTGGAAAGCAGTCCTCTGCCTTTTGCAATAATTACAACACTGTGGCAACTACTGTTTATATAATTTTATTGTATTTAATCAAATTTATCACATCGGAAGATAATGAAAAACACCATATCATTTACAAATAAGATGATTTATTAAAAATTACATGGCATATATAAGGTGCATAATACCAATTATTTTATTATTATTATTATTATTAATAATAATAATAATAATAATAAATCACAAAGTATACGACAGTTATAACTAGCATACAACTATTTTCGGATATTGGTACGACTGTTCTACATTTCTGATCTGGCAACCCTGGTGAGGGCGATGCCAGTGGTGTGCCCGGCACCAAACGGGTTAAATGACATCTTTGGCAACAGATGGATTGGACATGTAGGACTAAAACCCTAGTCCCCTCACTCGTCTGACCTCATACCATTAGATTTCTTTGCTGGGGTACATTAAAAACTTGGTTTACAGAACTCCCATGGAAAATCAAGATCTTGTGGCACATATTGCAGCAACAGCTAAAATCACTTGGGATATGTAGAGAATCTTTCCAAGCATTTCATATCACAAAATCAAGCAATGTAGAAAGTGTACCAAAGTTAGTGGCTGCCACTTGAGCAACGGTTATAAAGTTTTTTTACTTCTATTGCCTACATCTTTCTTCACCTTAGATCTTAGCATGAGAAAAAAGCATTTTTGGATGCTAGGTTATGAACAAAATATGATCCCATGGTATTTATTTACACACTACACAGCCATGTGAGATATATTTATTTACAATGTATATTCATACATTCACAATTTTATTAAAACAAAGAATGTCAGTTCATAATACTGTAACTTGAAAGGAGTTTCATAATCATTCCTACAATTTAATATTAATGTTTTTTAGATCTGCAATGACCTTAAGGTGAATGCCAGCAAATGGACGCAAAAGTGGGATGATATTGGAAAGGTTCCCTATGCTTATGATAATGGTAAGTACAGTACCAGTATTAATAAATTTAATTTTGACCAATGAGAGGCTAGATATACTTAAAGATGTAAAAAATCCACCTTATACCCTCACTATTATAGGACTATGTCCAAACTAACAATTAGTTATATCTTATTTTAATAACTTATGTCCGCTCAGTCTTAAATAATCTATTCCACAGCCTCAATATAACATTTATAACAGTTTTATTTATAATGTTTTATACTTTTATTAAGTGCCAGTATGGTACTTTATGAGATTGTGTGTGGGGACGAAAAATGTCTGTCCGTCTGTCTGTCCGTCCGTGTGTCTGTACGCGCCATAACTCAAATACGCTTTTTCGGATTTTCATGAAACTTGGAAAACTCATTTGTAATGTCCATGGGAAGAACCCTATTGATATTGAACCAAATCGGTTCACCGGTACCGGAGTAATGCCCAATTTAGTGCCTATTTTAATAGATTATGGCTCCTTTCTAATAGAAAGGCACCATAACTCAAATACGCTGTATCGGATTTCCATGAAACTTGGTATACTCATTTATGACGTTCATGAGAAGTGCCCTATTGAATTTGAACCTAATCTGTTGACCGGTACCTGAGTAAACCCCAATTTAGTGTCAACTTTAAAGGCGCAATAACTCAAATACGCTTTATCGTATATTTATGAAACTTCGTATACGCATTTATAATGTCCATGGGAAGACGTCTATTTATAATGGATAAAATCGGTTGACCTGTTTCGGAGTAATGTTCAATTTAGTGCCTATTTTATGGTAATATACGCATTCGAAAGAATTTATTAGAAAAAATGAAAATCAGTTATCTTGACAACACTGCCTATTGTTTTACTGTGATATTATAAGGCCTTGGAAATTAAAATACAGGTAGCTATGACAAAAAAAAACACTATTGATTTACATGCGGTTATCCAACTAGACTGTTAAAATGACCCCGGTGGCCAAGATGGTAACGTCTTGGCCTCACATTCTGGAGTCCATGGTTCAAAACCCGAAACCGGCCAATTTGAATTTTTTTGGGTATTTTTATGTGAGTGTGCGATTGTCATGATATCACAAATCTGCACAGTTCAGCTGATGCTGGAAGATTTTAATCTCATTAAAAAAACTAGACCTTTGTTCTTCCGTAAGCCCTGAATAATGAATAAATCTGGAGCTTAACTTGGAAATCAATTAAAAAAAAAAGCATATTCTGCATATCATAATTGCAGTCATAACTGATTAAACAAAAACATACTGGCACTTTGTTACATCAGTTTACCTGATTTTTATTCTGCAATGCAATAGAGTGTAATATAGCATGAGGGTTTGATAAACACACAGATGATCACAGAGATATAAGATTTGAAGCTGTCATGGCGCTGATTACTCAGGATGGCTTCACGTGTTATCAGCCGTGTCAACATTATCAGGAAGGCCACAGAGGGAAGATGGCCGAAAGCTCGAATCCGATAATGTTGATACGGCTGATAACCCGTGAAGCCATCCTGAGATCACAGAGATGTTTACACTTCCAATTTATTTAAATTTTACACTGCTATTAGGATTCATTTGGTGGTTGAGGTATTTCAACAAATCAGTTTCAGCTTTGCTAACATCTATTGTTTGTATTGTTAATATGAAAGACTGTATATCTCTGATGGGGCTTTGTTTTTTTTAAATCGACATATAGAAACAAAGCATAGGCCTCTTGTTCAACTTTAAAGATACAACTTCTATTAATTTTTAGCAATGGTATGCTTGTCGTGTATAAAATAATTAACGAGCAAAATAGGATCACCTAGAGAAAGAAAAAGGTACGTCAAAAACTTTATACATAAGGCTGTATACACATAGTTACTTAACAATCAGCTAATATATTTTATATATTTTTTTTAGGACCTGAAGATGGCTGAATAGCCAAAATATATTGTCCAAAAATTACGAAAATTGACAGCTATAATTTGTAATTATGTTTTATAATACTGACAAGTGTAAATTTTAGATTTGACAAAGCTATGAGCTGATATTTTAACCAAAACATTTTATACGAGGGAATAGGTGGAATTATTTTATACACGACATACAAATCCCTCATAGGAGAATACAGCATGAAATTTATAAACATAAATGGTATGCTTTCTTTGAACCAGAGTGGAAAATATTTTAAATTGATACACTACTGTAAGTTTTGACATAATTTTTGCTTAGAAAATGGCATAACAACAGAAACAATGCAGAGTTTTCCTTGTGGCCACTGCGACAGCTTTCTCATTTGCTGGTGAACGGGGTTCGTTACAGTTGGCTTTAATGAGAAGGTCAGCCTGGATATAGAATTACAGGCCCCATATTTTATAATGATACAGTCAATGCTGAGAGATACAGAAAAATAATACTCAACCCATTTTTTTAACAGTTAGCCCATAAGTGAAAGAGTGCTTATGCAGGATTCAGGAATTGCCCAAATGAGCCAAAACATTAATCCTTAAGTACTCGCATGGCTGAATGTGACCCAGATACTTGCATGGGGTCAATTTGACCCACTGACATCTCATGGTCTAATACATGAACTATTAGTTTGTAATTTTCTCTTGAATGAAGAGAATGAAGTACTAATACCAAAATAAAACCATAAAGAAAAATAAAACATAGAAAAAACTTTCAAACTAGGATCCTAAAGGAGAAATATTAAAACCAAGTTAGCATACTTAAACTGAAATACTTTTCACCTTATTCTCCACATTTTGGGCACATAATATAGTTCTGTCTTTCCACATCCCATACATGTAAGGTATAATGCTATACAGTATTGTGTTTTTTGGCATGACACCGTTTGCTAAATAGTTATTCATTCAATTTTGTTTTGCTGTTCTTAGGCCTACCCATATGATAGTCACCCAGATTGTTAGGTATTTTTATCTCATCACAAGATGAGCTGGTAAGTCAATTACACTTTCCTCAACATTGTCACTTTGAAGTCCAGAAAGCTCCCCCAATGTCTTGTCATTATCGCAAAACAATTCTGCCAGAATTTATTCTTCAGCATTCTCAAAAATGAAATAGGAAATACAGAAAAACAATACAATGCCAAATTATATAGGCCAGGTAAAAGAATTATACCAAGTGAGAATCTTAATAAACACTGTATAATAAGTAATAGGCCTACTTACACACAAGAAAAGAAATCTATATAGCGCTCACTAATCTAGTTGATAAATCAGAAAAATACTAACACTTGTGTCTGGTAAAAACTGATATAATAGTGGACAAGCGGTAAAATTTGACACCAACAATGACTTTCACTACACAGTTCCAAAGCACTTAATAACAGAAGAAATTACATATTGCTGCTAATCTTCAAACCACTTTACATCAAAGGATACTGACTCAACACGAGTACTTAAGGGTTAAATTTCATAAGGGAAATACTAAAGGACAGGGTTATTAGTAAATGATTAGGGCTTTCTCGGTCTATCAATTTGTTCAGCCTGCGATTTCTATTTATGGGGAAATCTAAAAATTAAGGTATACAAAGACAATTCATGAGTGAAAAGACAATATTGTGCAAGAAAACAGAAGAATTACAGTAGATGAATTTGCATGTGTAAATGCCAATTTCCTTCGGAGATCTCACGAATTTGTTGCAGTAGGTTGAAAACCTTTTCATAACCTTCTGTAATCAAGGTCAGCAAGCAATATGAAATTGTATTTTTAGTAGCCGACTGTGGCTGACCCCATTCACCAGCGAATGAGAGCACTGAGGCGGGAACCACATGCTGTCTAGTGTCATAAAGAATCCAAAGGAACACTCTGTATAAATAATCTAATTTAATTAGAAATAATTCAGGTTCAGAAGTATTTAAATTTGGATCAATAATTTCAGAAACTCAGTGGGTTGGCTATGAAAACCCCAAGAGTCTTCAAATCAAGATGGATTGGATTAAAGAGAAGGGATATCTTGGAGCTATGACCTGGGCGATCGACATGGATGACTTCCACGGTCTTTGTGGACCGAAAGATATTTTGATCACAATCCTGCGTGATAGTATGAAGGGCTATGTAGTCCCTATGCCTCAAGTCTCTACTACTCCAAGGGTAAGTAAAATAATTTCCATCAGAGAGGTGATAAAGGATAGATCCAAGAGTCAATACTGATTCATGTTTACAAAGATAGTATTAAAGCCTTCTTCCCCATGATAGAACCAAGATACTATAACAAGAACATTATGGGCCCATGGAAGAAAAAACTGGAAAGCCTCCGAATATAGCCGTAAATTACACTAATGACTATATATATAATAGAAAATGAATTTTAAAATCTTATAAGGGTGGAATGATAATTCTTTCACACTGGCCGTGTGTAGGCTAAGGTGGAAAGGTAGTGTCAGGCTGAAAAATGTAATGCTCTAGCTGGGATTTGAACAAGGATCTTCAGTTCTCTGTGCTGCTGCTCTACCACTGAGCTGTCATGGCAACATGTTGAACAACATTAAATTCTCTAACTGACTCACATGTCCTGGTATACCACCATGCGTTTTCAATATGAGGTAACAACCCAGTGGCGACTTACAACCTGTAAGTACTTAAAGGCCCAGGCTTCATAGTAAACCACTAGTTGGTTACAGTGGAATGATAATTTTCTTACACTGGCCTTGTGTAGGCTAAGGTGGAAAGGTAGAGTCAAACTGAAAAATTCAATATCATAGCCAGTAATAAAAGAATTGTGATGTGAGAATATCATGTATGGTTTTGTTGCAGCCACAGTGGGACAGACCTCCAAGCACGACCCCATCAGATGGATCAGTTGTACCGACAAAATCAACCATCACAACAACTACAACTACAACCACAACCACAACTACAACAAAAAGAACTCCAACTCAGTCACCAACTCAGACTGAACCTTCAAGTTCTGCAAGTACCACAACTTCCTCCACCACTACCTCTGGTCCTACAGGAACTACTCCCAGCACACCTTCCACTTCTGCAGAGCCTGGTGTGACACCATCATGTGATGATGCTGACTTCTTACCACACGCAGACTGTAACAAGGTAAGTGTAAATTAAGCAACCTGGTCTGTTTACATATAAACCAAGAAAACTCCACAAAGGCATGACTGAGAATAACTATATAGCCATTGCCACCTATACACATACACATACACAAACATCAAGATAAACTGATGGAAAAATATCATTCAAGTTGCTACCCAAAAATTCCCAAAATTAAAAAATAACGTGTAACTGAGTAGTAGTGTGAGAAAATGCCACTAGGTGACACTTTATACATCTCTTTTGAGTAAGTGTGACAAATGGCTTTATTCTGAATGAACACATGTAGTGTTTGTGAGCATTTTTACGTTGTTGCAAGTTGCACATTGTGCATAAAAATTCCAACATCCTAAATGAACAAACACCAATTTACATTGCATAATGTTCCACAAAATTGTACAAACATTTTCCTAACCACATTTTTGGTAAAAATGGGAGTCAGTTACTGAAGATAGCCACCAAATGCAATTTACAGCTAGACAACTCATTAAAAAAATGACAGCAGTGAGTATCTATTTAAATTAAATTATTCAATGTCTACAAAATGGATAACATTCAAGAAATATATTTTATTCAGAAGGTAAAACGATAATCTGAAAACAATCAAAACAGAATTTTCTTTCTTCTATATCTAACCCCACATTATACAATGAAAAATCATGTAATCTAGTTTGTCTTCTAGACAGCAAAGCCCAAGTGTAAAGTGTAACAGAGAAAACTTTCAAGATTGCAGAATATTTTGTGATCTTTGTTAAAATACAGTTCATGATTTTTTTGTTGAGCCTCTGCAGAGATTTTATAAGTGCATCTGTATATATTGGTAGTGAGGATATACAGTGAAGGAAGTGAGAAAAATCCAGAGGCGGTATGCTATTCTAAAATTTTTCCCTAACATACCTCAGTTTAAAAACCACATTCCCTCCTTTACAAATAATAATTTTGTGAAAGCAGGATATGTGACATCCACTTGGTGGTGTTTTTAATTAACTTCCTTCATGAGTAACCAACCCTATTTTATAGAATGATGATTGCCAAGTAGGAGCACACACAAGACTAGAACGTCACGTACTGTTGATTGACAGACCTTTATTTATTTCACATCACGGAAACCATCAGTAACAGCAGTGGGTGTCGGCATGCTGACCACATGCCCCCAATCCTGCCAAAAGTTACAACATTTTTTTACCGAGAAATATTTTTAAAACGTAGAATCTAGTGGTGTGGTCAATACGATAGAAACGAAAACCATCACAAGTTATAGTGACAACGGCTGCCGAAGAAAGCGTAAAGTTGGTGAATAATCATGAAAAGTAATTATTATTTGACTCAAAGGAACATTAATAATTTGTATTAAATAGGCATTGATTTTCAGTGATGGTATGCTGTTTCACTATTGAAACCAGTGCCGGTATGCCATTGGACCTTTAAAACCAGAGACGGTATTCCATACCGGCGCATACCGCCTCACTTCCCTCACTGAGGATATAAACCCACACGCTTTAGAAACTGACAGTTTTAATGCACAGGAAGCCATGTAACATTTATCATAATGTTTTGTTTTGTGTCTGTTGTTTCAGTATTATCGATGTGTGTATGATAAGCTGGTTGAATTCACGTGTGAACCAGGAACTGTGTGGAATGAAAAAATGACTGTGTGTGACTGGCCAGAAAAATCTAGTCGACAAGAATGCCAAAAGTTAGGAAATGAAGCATGAAATGAAACCTGTATACCCACCTCAATCAGTATTTCAAAATAAATTTTATTTTTAACAAACTACGTGAACAAATAGTGAGTTTTTATGTCAAAAACTAACTGCTTCTTTTGACTAATAATATATTCAGAAAGTCATTAATTTTCAGTACTATGATGAATTCTACAGTGGATGATTTTCATAAATTAATTGCGAATTTCTTAACATCGGCCAGGCAATTGTTTTTACTGCATGGTCAGGCAAGCGGAGTCCAGCAGACCCCAAATCTGTTTTAGTGCTTTTATATAGTAGAACATTAAATTTTTTGTTTGTGTAGTACTAGTAATACTTCCTTTTCAGACTTCTTTATCGCTTCTTCAACCTCCCCTACTCCTCTTCCATTTCCTACTGCTACTTCTAATGTAGTTGTTTCAGCACTTTTATATAGTAGAATGTTCAAATTTTTGTTTGTACCATTAACACCCCCACTCTTTAATGATGGTGTCCATGACAGGAGCTGCTACTACTTAATCAAGTAGCTCCTCAATTTACATCACAAGGCTCGGTTCACTGCTTTCCAGACCTAATTTCAGAAGAATCCGAAGAGGTATCAGGGACCAAATCTGTAGCCAGCGATGCTAACCACAAGACCTTGCAGGCAGTCTTAAAAAAAGTAATGCATAATATACCTTGGGTAGTTCACCCTTAGCAGTAATTTCTCACACATGTGGTTATAAAGACCTTTTATAGATCCAGCGTCCTACAAGAATCAATAGCTGAGTGCTTGCCTTGTCAAGTGGAGAATTGATTTTGTCACATTATATACACTGAAACAAACCAGGAATTTTTCAACTATAACAATAACTCTAATTTATAGCAATGCATAATTTCTGTGTTTCTTATCAAAATATTTGTGTTTTACAGCATGCTTATGGTTTGCATGACTACTGGTTATCACACTGAACTATATAATGAAACTCTCTGTTATTACCTTCAGTATTTGGCATGTTACCTAGAACCTGAATGTTTATTTTTACACTCTGCAAGCTGCTATTTCCATTACTGTAGTATTGTTCTTTATCATATTTTCTTAAGGAAATTATAAAAGATGATAAACATGTAAATAAATTACTACTCACCAAGTATAAATAATAATAATAATAATAATAATGAATAGGGACCGGATTCTTAGGTTTTTACCTATTTTTTTCCTTGCTTCCAAAACAAAAAGCGCTCATACACTTTTTCGAATCATGTCCATAGGATTCACCCACATTAATTCTGTGGCACCTAAAAATACCTAAATGGGGTATTAAAACCTAAATATACCTAAACGGGATATAAAACTTAAAATATCTAATTTAGGCTACTTTTTTTGTCTTTTTTGTTTGTCAGTTGAGGAATCGATATTTTGCGGAGAGACAGTAATTTTTGTCGGGTTGAAATTAATACCACCACTGTTTCGTTCAACCCATTGTCGTCTAGGATGGACTGCATCAAGAGAGGAAGTGTAGAGTACTGGCGCATTCCTTTTAAAATATTCGTACGAACAACCATTGTTGCCTTATATGAACAAGGATATAGATTTCTGTGTTTTAAAGCGTTTGTTTGCCTTAACCTTTAATACTGTCTTGTTATTCACACTGAGTGGTCACACTGTGTTTTAAGAAGACGTGTTAATTATGTATTGAATCCTATGTAGCACATTCAAATTCATTAAACCAATTATTCTACCCAAAAACGATATTTTGGACAAAAAAACCTAAAAAAAACTATTTCACCTAATGGAAAACCTAAAACGGTGTTTTTAAAAACCTAAAAATCCGGTCCCTAATAATGAATAATGAATATGATGATAATGATGATAATAATAATAACAATAATACAATTATAATAATAAAAATAGTACAATTATAATAATAAAAATGATAGAATTATAACAAAAATAATACATTAATAATAATAATAATAATAATAATAATACCATATAATAATAATAATAATAATAATATAATGTAGAAGAAGAAGAAGAAGAAGAAGAAAATCAGAAACATACAACGTGTAACTTTACTCCAAACATTCACATTGTGAGGAAGTTTCTTAGATGCTAAATAAAATGAAAAAAATTCTTCTCAGTAGCATTAATACCAATAAAAGTTGTGGAATTGTATAAATAATAATAATAATAAAAATAACAACAATAACAATAATAATAACAATAATAATAATAACAATAACAACAACAACAATAACAATAATAATACTAATAATAATAATAATTATTATTATTGTAACAATAATAATGATGATGATGATGATGATAATGATGATGATGACGATGATAATAATAATAATAATAATAATAACATAGTAATATTATTTTAACTAAGAAGGCTTTTCCCTTAATTTATCCAAGACTCTTGCTCTATGTGCTTTGTGTTTCCTGTTTTTATGTTTTTCTCTGTGTTTCTTGTAGTATTATTTTGTGTTGTGTACGTCTGTGTGTTTCAGTATTATCGATGCGTGTATGGTAAACCCACAGAATTTGTTTGCAAACCTGAAACAGTGTGGAATCAGCAAAAAGACATATGCGACTGGCCTGAAAACGCAGGTCGACCAGAATGCCTAAAGAAAGATGCGAGTGAGACGCTTGATACTATGTGATGCTTGTCTGTGTTAGTGTGAATGTAGCATGATCACTGCACATTTGATAGCATGCGGACTATATTTTTATTTATTTCTAGAGAATATTGACTGTGATTAAATTACTGCATTTGAATTTCAATATATATATTTTTTTTTATTGTGTAAGCACACTAACAATGATTAAATAAAATCTTGGCTTGTTTTACATATCAATCTTTAAATCTGACCCATGAACGTTTACACATGATTAAAAACTTTCCTGGCAAGAATTACTATGAAGGCAAAGAGTGTAATTCATGAAAGCTTGCAGTGTACTGCCCAAGAATTTGTGATTATTTCTATAATATAGTTTTTTGAAAATAAATAAAATTAAATTCAAACAGAAATACATACTGCAAGTTAGTAACAAATGACTTAAGCTTTACAATGAATAATAAATTCTGGCAATACAATGACATAATCAGTACTGAGCTAACAATAAATCTTAAAGCCATCATGACTTTTCTCATTTAACATTCACTCCACTTTATTACATTTATCAAATCAACTATTGTTTCATGAAAATTTGGTCACCCTAGATTTTTTTATTATTAAAAAGTGGGTTCTACGTGACAAGAAAAATTAGTGTACTGAGCTCAGTTTCAATTTATGATCTTACATTCTTAATAATGTCAAACATACATTCTATAATCCAGAAATTGATATCTCAGACTTCAGATAATTTGGATACGAAAATTCTGTAATCATTCTACAAACACTTGCGCAGCAGGGAGGGTAACTGATTGGAAGCAACATTAGAAATATGCGCAGAAGTAGATTAAAAGCCTTCAATAAAACTGTTTTTGTGCAAAATATCCTCATAAAGGTACACCAGTCTACATTGTGATCCTATATTAGTGTGTGAATCAGACTGAATAAAACATTAATGCAGTAATATGAGTTTTATATTTGTCTTATGTGGGCTGTTTACTTGCCACATTATAATACAATAGTCTACAGATAAAACATCAAGTCAAACTTCATTTCTGCTCAATACGATTGACCTTTCATAACTTGATCAGCCCTTCACCCCCTTTAGTACAAGTTATCAAGCTTTGACAGTGTGTAAAACTTTTAACCAAATAGAAGTAAATTTGGTATGTGCATGAATTATAACTACATAATACAGAATTCAATATAGATTTATCACATTCAGTTTAGAGGCCTAATATAAGTACACAAATAAATTCCAAGAAATAGCATACATTTACAAGTTCATTATGTTTCAGTATTATCATTGTGCCCATGGGAATCCTATATTAATGACATGTACATCAGGAACCGTCTGGAATCAAGATAAGAAGATCTGTGACTGGCCAGAATCATCAAGTCGAGACGAATGCCACTCAAAGGGGAATGATGTGTAAATAAGTCGCAACTAATTACTAACAATTTGTACACTGAAATACCTGAACACACACTTCTTGTATATCTATCCTTGTGATATAAATATTTATTATAACCCACTTGTCTTTCTTCTTATTCTATTAACCCTTAACCCAGTGGCGGTTTCTCCTATGTGCTGCAGCACACAGCTTATTTTCTGCTCGTTGTATAATGTTATTTTCAAACGCAATATTATATTTTCTTTTGCATAGATTTTGAACGTGGCGCGTCCATGCGAGAATTTCTTAGCTGGTAGCTTGGGAGTCAAGAGTCGGTAATGTGAATATTATCTTTTCCGCCTCGTGAATGCATTTTGCGAACAGCACAACTTTCGTAGGGTGTGACGTCATGCTCAACCTTGACTGCATGGCGTATGCAGAATGCAGAATGTGCTGTGGCAGCGGGCAGCCCAGAGTGGGATTCTGAGGGAGGTTCACGTCTCACCGGCAGGCGCGCTGTTAGTTATGTGAGAAGATCTTCCACCATCTGACGGTAGGGGGCCGTGATGTAGCGAGTAAGCAATGCTTTTCATCTTCACCGCCAAATTCGAATGTGTTAAATTCAGAAAAATCCAGATTCCATAACCCCGATTAAGTATTCTGTCACACTGGGAACACTAAGCGACTTCCTCTACCTTGATAATTAAAAATACTATTTTCTCGTCTCTTATTCCATTTCGGGGAACTCTCACGCGATTTTTCCTGCCCTAATTATTATTATTATTATTATTATTATTATTATTATTATTAACAACAACTCTGGAATGTGCTGACCACACAATGTTCATGCTATTGACATAGCTGACTTAACATGCAAGCCAACCAGAAATGTCATATGTTTCAACTTAAGACCACACAATCAATGAGGTTAAAACTGCAGACTTGACAGTCAGACAGTCAGATGTCTAATTATGTATTATTATGTAATTCCTGTTGTATATGTCATTCTATTATTATTGTACATTATTATCACTATTAATATCACTATCATTATCATAATCATCAACACCATTCCTGTATCATAAATCATTTTAATATTATCTAGAAGCCTACTGTTTAAAATTTGTAAAAATTGTCTGTAGCTTCTTTAAATAAATAATTGAAATTGAAATTATTATTATTTATTAATATTATCATTATTATTATTGTTATTATTATTTATTTTTATTTTTATTTTTGCTATTTTCTCTCGTCACACAACTCACACAACGTTCGACGAGACGAGAGAAATTTGCAAAAAAATGATTAGGGCAGAGAAAATCGCGTGAGAGTTCCCAGAGATGGATTAAGAGACGAGCAGTTTAGATAGACCTACTAATAATTTTTTTTAATATTTTAAGTTTGCTGTATGAAATAGTATTTGCAGCACACTTTCGTTTTGAGCCACGGGCCGCTACTGCCTTAACCATGGATGTGAGGTCTGTGAGATCATACTGAAAGTTTAAATCACTACTGCTGCCTGGATATAATCTTCACAATGTGTTATTCACACTACTTTTCCTTCTTGAGAGCCTATCACCCCCATATGCATCACTTACCCATCAGTGTTAGTGGAGCCGTGCTAAAAACAATTCACTTTTGTGAGACCTCACATCCATTGTTATGTAAGTTTCTTCAGTTAACTATTTTTCAAAAAACACTAAGTGAATGGCCAGAATCATAAAAAAATGTTACACCGTAAAGTTTAAGACCGTGTGATGACAATTATAATGACATTATTTTGGTGAAATTTTGTGGTGAATGTATTGAACCAGAATGACTGCACATTTCATTTCTAAGGGAAAAGAAGTTCTATCTTAAAATGTCTTTTTCTCCTCCCTACCATAACATTGTTGACATTTTAGGCACCTAAAACAGGTTACAAAATGATGAAATTAGGGACTAATCTTTAATTTTAGGAATGCATAAAAATAAGTATTTTTACATTTTTGTCTGCTGGTTTCCAATACACAGAGAAGAAAACAAGAAATAAAATTTAAGCTATGTATTGTGCTTTATCATTGAAGCATTCAAAACAGTTGTAGAACTGTTAATCAGAAACATATTAATTGTTGGCGGCCAGTAATAAATAGTAAACTTTTCACTCTTGACATGAATTCACCTGTAGTCTTCGCACAACAATGTGTTGTCACTCTGTGCATGAGTCAAATTTTAAAATACATAAGTTTTAAGTAAACTATAATATTAATTATTAAAAGTTCTTGAGATTCTTTTTTATTTAATAAAAAAAACAACAAAAACAACAAAAAAAACAACTTAAAAATTACTTGTTTAGGCATAAAAAAGAAGAAACTGGCACTGAACATTTTAGGTCATTTTAAGCACTATAAAAACTGCTCCCCAATGACTATAATTTTCATAAATTGCAAATATCTGCAAACATTTTTCTAAAGGAACTAAAGCCATTTGCCTAAAATTCCGAGGTCTAATGATCACATTTAGACTGCAACTGCAGTAGTTTTGCCTGGTGCAACACTGGCATAAGCCAAAGGGATAACTAAGTTCTACTAACTGCACGTTAATGGTGCCTTGGTATAGTACTAGAATTATGATAAAATTTTGTTAAGACGCTCTTACTTAATACGCTTCCATGTCTAATAGTCTATTTTTCCTCTTTCCCTTGAATTCTTCTACATAAACCTTTGTAAAAATTCCTACCTAAAAGGTTCCACTCAACAGCGGCTTGCCGGGTGAAGTGAATGAAGTGGCATTATTTTAAAAATAAGTGAAAGATTTTGCTTGAAATTTTTTTAATCTTGTGCATACAAACTTTGTATTATGAAATCATAAGGAAAGGTATGGATGCAAAAATATGAAAGTTTTTTGATGCGGCACTGTATAGAGCTCATATTCTCTGTCTAGCAATCTCTGTGAACATAGTATCCTTAAGCTATGTTCACACTGAGGAATTTGTTGCAAGAATATGTGTCCGGGTACATGTATAGCAACCTATTTGCCACAAGTCGTAAACCTATTGAACATATTCCTAGTTCCCGGACACAAACAGTGAATAAAATGTACCAGAAACAAGGTTTCGCCACAAGTTCTTGTTTACGCTCCGAAAGCGAAAACATTGAACAGATCCCAGCGAAAATACTATTTGCGAATGTGCTATATCATGTTTCTTGTGACAGTTGACTCTGTTTGTGGTTATGATCATTCCCATGAGATATATTGCTACGTTCACGCTGTTTATTTTACGAAATCGCCGATATTTTGCTATGGAGTGCTCTAAATAGAACTTAAGTCGATGTAGAAGTATTCTCCCTCACATTCATAATCCCTTTGCAGAAAATTTGAATTTAGGCCTAAGTTATAGGCACACTTCTTCCTTGAAGAGATTCTGTGTTTAATATGAAATAATCAAGAGAACATCTACATGTGCTTACTGAAAAAATTGATGAAATAGAAAAGATATTAGAACAGTATCAGAATTGAATTAGGCCTAGGCGGGATTCGTGGCAGATGATGTGTCTGTGTAGATCTTGAAGCATATTTTCAACGAAGCTGTCACATATAGCCTAATATGTGGTAAATGAAGGGTAGGCACTTCTAGCACCTCTTATAAACAGTTTAAGCACAATAATATACAATTTTAGTATGGATTATACAGTTATTTTGCGATCGACTACAATGGATCGAAGTTATCGGCTATCGTTTCAACACCTGCCGATCGGCTTGACTGCGAAACTGCGGGCTCATAAAACACGCTCTGCTAAAGAAAGTTAAGCAAGCTTGAATTTACAAAAAATTATGCGACCGAACACATCTTTAAAGTTAAAATATTAATGGCTAATAAACCATTCTTACCGTAAAATTCAGAATTAAAAATACTGACTGCCCAGATAAATATAAATCCCCGCTTTTTACTGCCGACTAACGTGATCCTGTAGCTCGGAAGATTTAATCAGCATTAGTACAGTATAATATTGTCATTTTCTTCCGCAAATTGAGTGTTTGTGGGTTACAAACTTGTTCTGGGTGAATCATCAATTCATTTAAAGCAGAAAAAAGCAAACGTTTATGCATCTAAAGCCATACTTGTGCCTGATAACAAATTCCTCAGTGTGAACGCTCACATGGGATATTTGTGCAAAGAACATGTACTTAGGATAAGTATCCAGATACAAGAATCACGGAAATGGATCTGGAATTTGTTTGGAGTATTTGTGTCTGCAACAAATTCCTCAGTGTGAACGTACCATTAGGAAATGCAGTCCCCAACTAGATTGTCAAAAAGCTACTCTTTCTAAAACTTATACATGTTCAAAGTGTAGCGATTCTGAGGGGTAATGGGCAATGACCTACTTTGGCTGAAGTACCTATTAGCATTTCTTCTAAAAAGTAAAAAAATAATCTGTTCAAGACCAACCCCTCTTTCCTCATTAGATCTCTACAACTGTGAATCCACCCACCAGAGACAGACAATAACTTGTATTATCTGTTAGTTTGTGAGAAAAACAGGTGAATTAAATTTTTAATCATTATTAGAGACACTGTTTTCTCATTGGCGCAATGAGGATAATATTGGTGTTCAATCGTCCTACCCTTTTTGTCTATGAGTGTTAAAAGAAAAGAAGTCAGGACAAACTTATCAGATACATTTAAAAAATAATTGGTATAGCCAGGTATATATTTTCCTACAAAACTCTTCTCTTGAGCTTACCTTTCAATAGGAGTGAAGAAGAATGTTTGGAATTACGAGGGATTTGGAGACTTTGCAAACTCAACACAACTTAATCGAGGGCCTGAGGGCTAGAAGAAGCCCACATGTTGAGAATTTTGGGGTATTTTCAATCAGGTGAGTAAATCTGATATGTATTTGCATTTATAATCAAGCTTACCGGACCACCAAGCTGAAAGGTCGTTTCTGAAGCTGAAATTAATTAAGAACTGTTTACGAAGAGCTAGTAAAAAAAGGCTCAGTTCACTCGGTTTGTTGAGTAGCATTTGAGAAGGCAGGGGATCTTGAGTTACACACAGTAATTGAATTATTTATCTCTAAAAAGGCCAGAAGGCAAAACTGATTGTTCAAAACAACTTGTTATTAAAATATTTTTAAATTTTTCTGAAAATAAATACAAATTTTTTAATTTTAATTTTGTTTGGTTGTAAATCTTGGCTATATGTTGAAGAAAAAATGTAAATAGAATGGTTGAGAGGATAAAACAGAAGTATCAGTTCATAATTATTAGCGTTTTAAAACAACTTACTTCTAGGAACACATATTGAATAACAATGTTTTTCTGTGTGTATTAAAATATAAGGGGGCCCAGTTGCAAACCGTTATGCCACTGGTCCACGAGACAATGTATGATCTTGTAGAAAGGATAAATAAAATGAAGTAAAAATGTTATTTTCCTGGAAAAGTAACCTACATTCAGCCAGCTTTCACTTTTTCTCTTTCTTACCTTCAAATATTTGATATCAACATTTCACGAAGCACCATATTCTTCTATCTTCTGCAATCCTAATTCTTCCTCTTCATCTGACTTCATCTTACAAGACTTCCAGACAAGAAGCAGAAATCAGTCATCCTCAGCAAAGAAGAAGAGAAATTTGCTCACTCTCTAGCTCCTTCCCAACCAATCCTGTCAAATGATCAGAATTTCAATGAGCATTTACTTAATAAAATGCACCAATATGCATAAAAAAATAAAACAAACAAGCAAGTTTTTACATCATTTGAAGCTCATGTATGGATGACCGATATAAAGTAATAGTTGTAGCAGCAAGTATTAATTTTATATTTAGTTTAATATTAAGTGTAGTTATAGGCTTCTGAGGCCTGAGTTAGCAATAAAGTGATTGATACCTGGAACATATATTAATATTAATATGATTAAACATTCTTTGGACAAAAACATTTCACAAAATAAATTTAAAGGTAAGTTTGTTTAATGATAAGTTTGAATGTATTACAAAAATCTTTAAAACAGTATGGGGCTACTCTAATGAAATGATCTAAGGAAACTAGGGAAACTATGCAACTTCTCAACAAAACTAACAAAAGAGACTATTTACTAAACTATCTAATCAATACATTAAATTCAATTTAGGATTAAAAGGAGACCAGAGAAAAACATGCCATAAGTAGCGTTAAACATTCTGAAACCATTAAGTGTGAGCAACAAAATTTTTAGGGATGGGGAAAAAAATATAGCATGACTTAATTAACTAAACTAAAGCTTGAATAGAATCCTATGAGAAAAACTTGTCTAACATTTCTCCTCCCAATAAATATCTCATTTCTTTACCAAAATGGAAATTTAGCCCTTCTCACTATCTTTTAACATGACTTAATTAACTAAACTAAAGCTTGAATAGAATCCTATGAGAAAAACTTGTCTAACATTTCTCCTCCCAATAAATATCTCATTTCTTTACCAAAATGGAAATTTAGCCCTTCTCACTATCTTTGTGGTATCTGGATGTCTTAATGAGTTAGTATGGAGAAACAAATATATGACAAAAGAAACAAAAGTTAAAATTTATAAAGCAATTGTACGACCAGTAATGACTTACACCTTAGAAACAAGAGCAGAGACCACAAGAATGAGATGAATGATGGAAAAAGCGGAAATGAGTGTGCTGAGAAAGGTAGCTGGAAAGACATTGTATGATAGAGTGAAAAACAAAGAAATTAGAGGTATGTGTAAGATCCAGCCGGTAACTGAATGGGCTGAGAGAAGGAAAAAGGAATGGAATGAAACGTATCCAGGATGACTGAGGAAAGATTAGTAAGAATTGCTAGGGACTGTACCCCAAGAGGCAAAAGAAGCCCAGGAAGGCCCAAAAGAAGATAGAAAGAGGACTTGCATTTACCATTAGAACAGGTGGTTAAGCCTATCACAGATAATGATGAAGAAGAAGAAGAAGAAGAGGAGGAGGAGGAGGAGGAGGAGGAGGAGGAGGAGGAGGAGGAGGAGGAGGAGGAGGAAGAGTCATAACTGAAAAATACCTTAGCAAAATGCTATTGTGAAAGTGCAGCAGTAAAATATATGTATTAATGGAACAAAGTTGAAAATATGTAAACCAATTTATTATGTTTAAAGAACAAAAGCCTCAACTATTTAAACCCAAACATTACATCGTTTGGTTTGCAATGTCAAGTGTTTAAGTGTTATAAAAACTTCTGTTAAAGCACTCAAGAATGGACACCCATACATATAGTCAAAAAGCAAGTTTATAAAACTGGATATAAGCTATTATTTCGTACACATCTGTAAAATGCAATATTAGAAAATCATTAACTGTACTTCTTAGTGTAACTAGACAAATATCTAACAAAATATCACAAAGATCAGATGTTTCAATAACAGATATTGTTTTTGTTACCGATACTTCTTTGCAACAGTTGTGTGAATGGACCTCCCCTGAAATCAAAACCTAAAATTCTATTCAATTTACTGGTATTTAATATATTTACAAGTCTCAACTCACATCTGTATGGCCATTATTAATGAGTTAAATTTGGTCATAACCAGTTTAGTAATTAAAAACCCTCCAGTAATAAAGATTACTTAAGTGAACATACAAATGCTAAAGGAGTGAAACTCAAATTCTTTAATATACCTCATATTATGAACAGGTTTTATTAGCTAGTTTTAACACAAAAAGGCAGTAACTCTAAATAACTAGAACAATAAATTACTGATAGTACAATAACCTCGCTACAATCATAATAGCATCTTATCATGCAATGTGACAAGTACACTTGCTGAAAAATAACATAATTAATGAGAATATTAAGTGTAAACAGATTGTAAGGACAGGAAAAACCACAAGGGAAATACATCATGAACATGTGGTATTAAACATGTCATGTACATCACTTCTACTTCCTTCAGCAAATAGAAGCCAACAGGAAAAACATCACTTGATTAAGCAAGTCTGATAAAAATATTAAGGTAAGGCATTGTTCTGTATTTTTTCCCTTAGTTAAAACATTTTACTTGACTCTACAGTTCTGTAAGGATTGAAGACTTCACTATAGAGATTGGCTCATTAAATGTCAAGGAAGTTGAGATTAATTTGGGAAAAATTAAAGGATAATAACTAATATCGACTAAAAGTCTACTGAATTGTTGAATTAATTATTTATGAATGATTTAAGTAACATTTTGTACACATAAAAATGTGTATCACAGCAGGTTTTCTAAGATGCTGCTACCAGTAGCAATGTGTGCAGTTGTGCGGTTCTGAACTGATCTTGTAGCACAGAAATTTATGTAAGAGCTCGAATGTAGTGTGGTCATTTACCCTTATCGGTTGATAGTCACCTACCCACCCCACATCCATTGTCAAGTTGAGTGTGGTTCACAAGATTGCATGTCATCAATTACTAATTATTTTCTATAAAACCACCGAAAATTGTACATAATATGATCATATGTATTTTTTTTAAGTAGCATAAGATAAATCAATTCCTGAATGTGGTTTGTTCTATGTGAATCACTCTGTACATCACCTATTGCAAATATGTTGCAATTTCCTGTAGAAATTAATGTAAATTAAATTTGTTATTGCATATAGGATGATGCAATTTTATATATGTTTTTTAGGGGTGATATAAGCCATAATATTTACCCCACCACTTGTTGTTGCAGATGTACCTAGTTACTATACATTCCAAAAAGTATGAGTCATTATTTCCAAATGCTAAAATAACCTAAAATTCCAAATTCTGATTTACTTAACCATCTCGCTCTATCATAGTGATCTGGTAAATACTGTACATTATGAAATAAAATAAATATTGAGAAAAGATCCTTGCTTACTATTTAATTTATCATTTTTCTAATGAGGAATTCAAAACATATTTTAATACTAAAACACTTCCACTGAATGTTATCTGAACCAGACAAATTAAAAGACTGCCTGCATGGTCTAGTGGTAGCCATTGCTCACTATGGATCCGCAGGTCTGGGTTTGGTTCCGGTACTTCCTTGGATTTTTCTGAGGTAGGGATGTCTGGAAAAGGACGCATTCAGCCTCATTGCATAAACTGAGGGGCTACTTTATAAAACAGTGGCAGCTCCAGTTCACTAAGCCATCAATAACAGCCATGGGAGTCAGCATGCTGACCACATGCCCCCAAATCCTGCTATCTTCCTCTGGCAGATGATGCATCAGTCAGGTGGCAGGCCCAGTCCCTCAAACAAAGGGTGAAGTGCCATGGAGTTTAGTTTAGTTTCTAGAGAGATTAGAATATATTTTTGCAAGTCCTCTGTTTTTTCTAGTATCTGATAAATTATTAATGTTTTCCATACATCAGCTGCACGGGCTTTCACTCTCAAGTTATCAGTCAAATGGTATTCAACGTTAAGGTGAAGTTTAATTATTACATTATGTGGAAAGAGAGCAAAAGAAACTCATCAATACCATCTGAGACATGAAACTGCATAGAATTCTTGTACTGATGAGCTACAGTATTATCTGAAACTGCAAGTCAGATACTTGGGACTAACTTGTTTGTCTTTCATTGCTCTTGTTTAACCAGATGTTGTGTTAATTACTTTTTCAGTTATTTTATGATTTTTGTGTTTCAATGAAGGCAATTTACATTTCCAGGAAAACACTTATAAATGAACACATCTCGATTAATATGCAGAGGGATCCTCACAATAGCTCTCCTGTTTGCAGGTAAGAATCTTATTTGTCAATAAATATAAATCTTCACTTAACTCAGATGTGTGATGATAAAAAAAGATATGAATTAGACAACAAGTGACATTGATTAATGTTTCAGTATTCTTAGGACACCTGCAGTAGACAGTTGTGTTGATAAACCTGTATTTGGACAATGAAAAAGAACTGACCGCAGTATTCAATTTATACAGCGAGTTTTAGGCTGAAAGTTATCAAATTTGTGGAAGAACATGGTAACAGAGCTGCTGGATGAGAATTTATAGTGTCTGAGTTAATGTGTCTGTATTTCTTGTCTGTTTATGCAATTGATAATTCTGTACCTCAGAGCCAAACGAGCGTAACTGCCAAAAACTAAATTTTACAGGAGGAGCGAAAAACAAAATTATGAACAATAAGGGGGAATGGAGTTGCTACTATTTGGCTCTCAATATCTTGGTTTCTAATGAAGTTATGGATTTAATATTAATTGGTTCTATAGAGGTCAAGAAGTTAGTAAAGAATATGAAAAAAACAAAAAAATATGAAATTTGGAGTTACGTTCCTTTGGCTCTGAGGTACAGAATTATGGATCGTCATATGTGTGAGATAACTGATACGTAAATATATCAATGCGCATGCTATCGATCATTAGGTGGCACATCTCGCATAAAGGACACGCCCTAGTTTTTTTTTTTATAAAAATCTGTGGAAAAGTGTGTCTATTACAGAGGTAAATATGGTATATGCTTGTAGGTATTTTGGAGAATATCGTGATTCATGGCCATACCCTGTACACCATTTCTGACTATCTTTTGAGGAAATCATCTGAAGTTCAGAACTGGAACATGTTTAGGTTGTCAAATCACGTCTGTGTTCTTAATGTTCATATTTTTCATACACAGGTGCCAATTCTGCTAGGGTGGCCTGTTATTTCTTCCAGTGGTCTCTAGAGAGAGCAGGGATAGGAAAATTTTCTATAGACAACATACCTGGAGACCTGTGTACACATGCTATTTATTCTTTTGCTGCTATCAACACAAACACATGGCAATTGAAGATGAAAGAGCCTGAAGTAAGTATCATTCTGTTTGACTTTATCAAAGTATAAAGTATAGCTTTTAATCTCCTAAAAAATATAACACTTAATTATATTTTAAAAAATATCCATATCTTCCAGGAAATAAATAGTTAAGCAAATACTAGACTTTGGACTTTCAGGTTCCTAAAATGCAATTTAAGGCGCCTAAAATAAGCTCTAAATGATTTTGAAATAGGCTCGGCTCTATTATAAAATCGTTAATTCTATGTAAGTTGGCAATCTTCTTAATTATAATTTATAGGTAAGAATGTTGTATGTTATACTATGTCTCTAGGCAGCCTACAATGGTAGGAAGTGTTGAAAATAAATAAACAAGTTGTTGTGTCACATCACATCTGGCACTACAGCCCTGTTTGGGCCCTGGCCGCTGCCAAGACTGTTCTCCATTCATCCCTGTTCAACGCTTTCCTTCTCCACACTCTTATCCCAATCTTCGTAAGGTCTTCCTCTATTCCATCCAACCATCTCAATTTTGGTCTGCCGATTCTTCTACTTCCGTCTGGCTTGCAGAAAGTTAGTCGTTTAGTAGGATTGTCCTCTGCCATCCTTGTAATGTGGCCCAGCCATTGCAATCTTGCCACTTTGATATATTTAACAATGTCCATATCTGCGAATAATAGGTATAGTTCATTATTGTACCTTATTCTCCAGGTCCCATTCTCATTAATAAGTCCAAATATTTTCCTGAGGACTTTCCTTTCAAATATTCTAAGATGGTCTTCGTTATTTTTTGAGAGTGTCCAGCACTCACTGCCGTAGGTTAAAACCGGCCTCAAGAGAGTTTTATACAGAGACAGTTTTGTTCTCAGGGTGAAGTATTGCGATTTCAACAAGTTTTTTATAGTATAATATACTCTGTTCGCCATAAAGATTCTATTTCTGATCTCTTTGTCTATGTTATTTTGTTTCGTTATGAGAGTGCCAAGATATTTAAATTCTTGTACAATTTCAAATTTGTAGCTCCCAATTTCTGTTGTATCTGCGTTTATTGGTCTATTGGTTACCTGCATGAATTTTGTTTTCTTTTCATTTATTTTCAAACCAAATTTTTCAGCCTCAGCAGAAAGTGAAGTAAAAGCTTCCTTAACAGAGTTCACCGTTCGACCCACGATGTCAATGTCATCTGAAGTTGTTGTGTCTGTATCTTTTAAGGATTAAGAAAGGATTTTACCTAAAATCTAAAGTCTACTGATGACAACTGTTTTAACTTACTTTTTCTAGTTGGATGTGTCAGGGTATGCCAAGTTTGCTGCACTGAAGCAAAGATATCCAGGACTGAAGACACAGCTTGCTGTTGGTGGTGGAAATGAACGAGGTTTCTCGTCTCTTGTGGCAGACAGATCTCGAAGAAATACTTTCATCCAGAGCATGAAAGGTGACTAATGACTTTTGACTATAGTCAAATTACTGATTTACTGCAAAAGAAAGCAATCAATAAAACTCATGCATTCCAAATTAAATAACTAAGGCACTTAATGAAATGATTTCCCTAGAATACAGAAACTGTTGTTTAGATTTCACACAAGAATACAATGATTGAATATTATGAATGACATACATAAATATATATATATATATATACAGTGGCGGACACAGAGGGGGGGATTGGGGGGATAGATCCCCCCCCGAAATTTGAAAAAAGGCTATATTTGCACTCTAAGTGGCCCGTTTTATAAACTAATTATATATGTAAGTTAATTATTTTTTTTTAGTATTCCTTCTGTACCTATTCAAATCCCCCCCCCGAAAAAAAATTCTGCGTCCGCCACTGTATATATATATTGCTGCATTGGGACTGCAAATGGTTGGCACAAAAGGCTGGTTAAAGAAAAATTACACTACTTTGGGATATCTTTTGAATTTTGATATAAAACTCTTCAGTAGCTCATGGTTATGCAATCACTTAGAAAATATTTAAATAGAAAAGACGTGAAAGGATCAGGTCATGATGATTTAGTCAGTTCAGTCCTTTTTTTAAAATCAGCTGGCCTGGTCCTTTTAAATGTCACAAAAAATTGCGATAAATTTGAATTTCTTCAAGTGAAGTAGTAGTAAAAGGAAGAGAAAGTCATCATCTCTTTCTATTACATCTTCAAAAGATATCTAACCTCAATATAACATTTTGTTTTTATACAAATTTTTGTTCTTGAGCTAACCTGATCACAGAAACACAAACAGACATGGAAATATGTAAGTATTCACGAACCACAGATTATTATCTCTGTTGGACATTACACGAGAATATTATGGGAGAAAAGTTCCTCCGACACTGGGACTTGAACCCAGGACCTTTGGCTATTCGTGCCAAGGCTCTACCAACTGAGCTAAGCCGGAGTTCAATTCACAGTGCCAGATGGAACCTTCCTCCTATGACTGAATGCCCTTAATGGTCTACCTCATATTCTCACAAACAGACATGTGTTTCTGAAATTAGTGTTATGAATTCATTGGACCTCAAAACATGTACCAGTATTTATCTTGAATTTCCTTTATCTATAGTACCTATATACAGGTACACAAAGTAAAAAAATCAGAAACCGCATAATGAGAAAGCCACCAAATTGACAGTAGTGAGAAGGTGATAATACCACACTAGTAATTTCTCTGAGAATCACTACCGTGATTGAGAGATATTTAATACTATTTATCCACATCATATAGGTGGCTTACGAGAACAAAAACAAAATTTTGAGTAATGAAATTAATGACTTGTATGTTATAGATTACATGGAGAGGTATAACTTCGACGGAGTAGATCTGGATTGGGAATATCCTGGATCACCAGAAACCGGTGGCAATGCAAATGACAAAGCAAACTTTGCTGTTTTTGTACAGGAGTTAAAAACAGCATTTGTTAATGCAGGCAGAGGATGGGAAATCACTATGGCTGTTCCACTTGTCGAACGTGATGTCACAAATGGATACGATGTCCCTACACTCTGCAGGTAAACTTATAGATTACTTATTATGGGAATAATACAGTGAAATGTTTCCTATACAGGCAGTGAAGTACCTTAGGGTTTCAGGTGATTGAGTATTATAAGTCCTTTCTTCTTCATATCAACTCCTAAGGACCTAGAGTTTGAAAAATGAATGTCCTCTGTAAGATTGCTTCAAAGTAAACGCAAAATTCAAAACCCAGGCAACATCGGATCATTCAAGCTAGTAACATAATAAACTTTGAAGAAGAAAAAAAAAACTCTTACATGGATATTATCTGGTCTTCATGTACTGACACCTTACTAAAAAGATTAGAAGTATTACAAAATAGATCTTTGCGTACTTTATTTTGTCTTCCATATATGTACAATCGAAATGCAATGTATCAATCACTGAAAATTTTACCCCTACGCTTTGAAATATCTTATTCTAGTCTAGTTCACATATATATAAGGTTATCAATCACAGGATTCATAGTAATATTTCTCTAAAACACTAACATAATTACAACTTGAGACGCCCATTTGACATTCACACATCCACATCTAATACTGCCCGGCATGGTACCAAGAATATCATAAAACATTGTGTTAAGCTCTATAATCAACTTCCTGACAATATTAAGCTAATCACAAATATTCGTAGATATAAGAGAGAGGTGAAAGAAATACTGTGGAAGAAGTTTGAGATTGAGAATTGTTAGTTTCAAGATTGGTTATATTTTTGTTTTGTACTACTTTCTTTGTGTGAGACTATGCTATGTATATTCTGTTTCAATTTCTTGTTTGTGTCTATTTTTTGTATTGGCTATGGTAATTTGTTGTCGCCATTGTATTCTAATCTTTTCTGTCCCAAAATGAGCATGTTGCTCAGGGATTGTAACAGTTTGGGTAAATAAATAAATAAATAAATAAGCTTTCAGGTGAGGAACTATGATGTACCGGTATTTCATTTCCATAAATGACAGGCCTATAATAGTTAGTACTATTAGCTAACAGTTAGCTAGCTTAACCTATCTTATACTTTCATATAACAATAAGAACATCCATATGAGATGAGGATAGTTTACCCTGCTAATATTATTGCATCCCTTGAAGATACTGCATAATTCTTCATTTTATTAGGATGCCATGAAACAGATATGAAATTACAAAAGAAATATTTAAAATATATTATTTTTGTATTACATTGCAGATTGGTTGATGCAGTTAATGTCATGGCTTATGACATGAGAGGAAAATGGACAGGTTATGCCGATGTACAAAGCCCAATGTACAGAAGATCTCTAGATGAAGGATCTCTTGTGAAGCTTAATGTTGTGAGTGACATCTTTCATTTACACAGTAGGCCTACATGTGCTATACCATTTGAAGCAAACAGTGAAATCAAATAAAAAAAATAATCTCAAGCTTCTGTTCATGTAAAGAGCAAATGCATCAGGGGATAATTATTCTATCTAATAATTTTAATTTTTCCATGTTCACAAAACAACTCTTTAAATTCAAAGGTTAATAATAAGCACAAAAAGCTTAAATTGTCTTGAGATCTAATTTTAAAAAGGAAAAAAGTATATAAAAGAACCTCCATGGTGTTACATTCCTTGAGAGACTAGGCCTGCCATCCAACCGCTGTCATCTACCATAGGCAGATGGCAGGATTGGGGGCATGTGATCAGAATGAAAGTAGCCTACCGGTATATTACAACCAGTCAAAGTAAAATATCTTTAAAACTTGATAATTTAAAAGTACTTTGTACACAGAGGCAGATCCAGAGAGACATTTTGGAGGGGGAACCAAAGTAGAGAGGGAAGTTTTTACTCATAAAAATTAATTATTCCCGGTAGACATTTGAAATCAAAATGAACATTTCAGCATGTTAATACAAATGTATTTCAAAATAATGAATGTCGTGGCTTTAATTTAAGTATTTGGGTTATGTTGTCTTTACAAAATTTATTAGAAGGCTGACCGTTTGAATAATCTGCGCTTAATGTTACAAATTTTGGGGGAGGAAATTTCCCCCATTTCCTCCCCCATGGTTCTTCTTCTTCTTCTACAGCATCCATACGAGGGTGCCAGGGCAGCTGAAGTATAGCTGTTAAAAATGGAAGCAACGTTTTCTGAATTAGGGTACTATAAATGAAATTTAGTGTTAATTTCAATTTCCTATATAAATGTCATGGGGTGTCATGGGGTATGACATGGTGCAATTAGTTAGGGCACTGTGCTACAAACTGGAAGATTATGGGTTCGCATTGTTCAATTCTGATGGCACTATGGCCCTGGGATCGATTCAGCTTCTAACAGAAATGAGTACCAGGAGAAAAGGCCAAATGTCTAAAAATCTGGGAGCCTCAAGCTCCTGGAATCCTAAGGGCTTTCACAGATTGTATAGGGAAGACATAACATTATTGTGTTATATATAACTTCACTGTGTTAACTTAAAATACAATTTAATATTGATTTACACTGTTTCAGCAAGATGGCCTTCAGTTATGGGAAGATCGTGGGTGCCCAAGAAACAAACTGATACTGGGTGTTGCTACATATGGACATACCTACACACTTGCAGGCAGTAATAACAAACCAGGAGCTGCAATTTTAGACGAGGGAAATCCAGGACCAAACACAAACAGCAAGGGAATTCTTGCATACTATGAGGTAATATTTACTTTAAAAACTATAATAATGGAACTCTTATATAGTGAAGCAATATTCTATGTAAATTAAATAAGATGTTGACATTTAAACACTTTAGTCTTCAGTAATAACTGCAATTTAGTTATTTGCTAGTTGACTAGCAGTTGAAAATGTGGGCAAAGCCCATGAAATGTAGGCCTACGTTCTGCAGAAATGTAAGTAAAAGGGGTCTAAAGTGATTAAATGTCAACATCTTATTTAATTTACATAATGTTTACTTATTTGCACTAATGAAGAGCAATAAAATTATAGTATTTTTATAAAATATAAAATAATGTTAAAACTCAGCCTCTTTCTGTTCTGCTTTAGTGTACAGAGATGCGACCTTTTAACCTAAATCCAAATCTAAATTAAAACAGCAGCCTATATTACATATCAGAAACATTCAGTTCAGCAGTTCCATCTCTGCGCCAGTTATATGTTCCAGGAATGCAATGAGCAATACAGTTTCTTAACTCAAATGTCTTTGTCATGTATTGAACAATTTTTAAACTGTTTGCACAAGGATGAAGCAAAATCTTCGGTCCATGATAGAAAATACTTTTGTTTTGCTAACTGTAAATTCGAGGAGGGCTAGGAGGTGAAGGAATTCTCGGTCTCCCTAAAACCAGTTGTTTCCCAGACTACAACTTCCCTTTTCAATAGATGGAAGAGCAGTTAACTACTTGCCTCGTCTTTTCCATAAAGAAGAATTCAGAACAACAGGAGTGATGCATAATATGACAAAAGAATAAGAAAACAGGTTTACTACACAAACCAATGAATGCGGCAACAATTGAAACCAGTAATTGAAAGCTTCCTAACTTTTAACCAAACAGTTTATTTACAAAAATAAAAATGCAATAAATCACAAAGCTGAAATATAAAGCTATGCATCACATTTAAAATACGGGTGCAGGGTAAATGCACAAGAGGCTCCTCTCCATTTAAATGTCAGGGTTAATTTCATAATATGATTCTCCTATGTTACAGATCTGCCAAAATGGCTGGACGAGGCAATGGGATAAAGGTGCAAAATGTCCTTATGCATATAAAGGTGAGTACAAATTATTACGGGAAATTAAGAAAAACTGTTAGAGAAAGTTTGGTAGTACTACGTACATCATGGTACAACTGGTCAATGGAAAAACAGTGTGAATAAAAAGGTTGTTTATAACATTTGACGGATGACAGACAAGTCAAGATAAACAACTTTTTTATGTACCAAAATCTATGCACAGCCAGTTGCAAAAAGGATGGGCAGACTCTTGTGCATTAGAAAATTTAAGTTCTACAGAGTGTTTCACAAGCATAAGCGAACTTACAGTGATTGATGTGATGTTTATTCATTGGTAGTTGACCATCTACAATGTGTTTAACTTTATGAGGTGTAACTGGTGCAGAACTTCTCTGCCTTCTGTATCGAAGGTTGTGAAATCAATTCCCATTAATTCATTAATAAAAATTGTCAAACTAGTCTTTTAAAAACATTGTGGGTTGTAATAGGCTTTCAAAAAAGCGAACTTCTTGGAAAAAACTTATATAAAAACAAACAAATGTCATGAGCAACATAAAAAAAAGGTTGTGGATGGGATAAGTAGGCCTAACTTGTTTGCTTGCTAAACATATGACTAGAAACTTTTAACTAAAATAACTAAGGACTGTTTGAGATTCTAATATAGAGCCAGTATTCCTCGATCACTTCACACGTCAACTATTTAATGACACTACTTAACTATATAACATTTTGCTTGCTGATGTAGCACAGCAATAATAATATGTATCAAGTTCAATATTGGGTCCAATGGATTTTATGTTACTCAACTACATTCTTAATTCTTCGGATAATTGACTCTCCTTTAAAATAAAACCAATATCTTAAACATAATACAGCCCATTTCAAAGGTTTAGTTATGGTTCTGTTAATAAGCTATAAATTATAAATGTATTTTAGGTTTGAGATTCATTATTTATTCATAAATAAACATTAGGATGTTAGGAATTATCTGGGGCTAAAATTAAGTCTTAAAATAACACTAATTTCATAAACAAAACCACAAAAGCCATAATCAGCTATATAAAAGCAATTTATGATACTTATTCTTTTCTGTAATTTTTTTCCTCAGCTGTAATGCATCATATTAGCCTTTTATAAAAGTAGATTGCCATAAATTTTATTCTTTTACCTGCATCACTATAGGTATTGAAAATGGTGCTCTTGTGTGAGAACAAATTCATTGTATATCTGGAAAAGATTTCAGTTCACTTGCAAAAGTTCATGTCAACTGTATTTCTGTTGTGATATTGTTTTTAAATTCTTCAACGAATTCAGATTTGTTGTGTACACCCTGTTCTTTCACTGCTCCCCATAAACAAAAATCACATGGAGACAATGTCCTTTACAAGCAAAAGGTAAAACACAGCTGCTGTGAACAAGAGGCAGACACCAGTCTGTCTACCCAATGGACCGATCAATCTCTAGACGCACAGTACAATGAGTTTACAAAGTGTGCATACCCCCATATTTTACAATGCTACAGTAGGTATTATTGATATGGACATGTACCTGATACATTAAAGTTCCAATACATTGGTATGAAGACCACCATTTTCATAGCATAGCCAAATTCTGCATCATATCCTGGCATATGTTTTATGGAGATATTACATGTCAAAATGTTGAAGGAATCTTCCAGAAGTGCTTGTTGAACCACAGCGGTGATGCCAAACTTTTTTCTTGATCTAGCCCCAGAGCATGACAAACTAGATGCAACAAGTTATGTTAGATCAAATTTCCACCTTCTGATTAATTGGCTTCCGACAATTCACCTCTTTGGTCTGGATGCTCTTATCTGTCCTATCTTCTTTTTATAACATCATCCTGTCCCCGTACAGTCAACTCTTGATTATCTGGGGTAATGCTGGGGACAACAAACACAGATTATTCAAAATAACGGATAATACAAATACACATAATAATACAGATTTTTAAACTACAAGCAGAGCAACTATATTTATTGCTACAAGAATAAGTAATTTAACAGTACAAGACAATTATAAAGAAATAAAAAAGGATATACAGTAAAATACTGTGTAATACACTTTACAGTATTCAGAAAACTGTTACCTCTTACGAACTTGTAGCTTAAAAGAAATGTCATATTCTGTTGTTTTTTGGATGAACTGTCTTTCATATATCACTATGCGATTTCCCCAAGTATTAGTTTGTCTTGCAACAAAGAATCACTTTGCTGTTCTAAGTACAAAAGGACACATTTCACACACATCATTCAATGCCTTCTCAGGACCCACACTGTTGGCACATACTAATTCTTCTCCATCTTCATCCCTTACCTCTTCAACAGCAGGTAGCTGTTTGTGTCCTTGAGAAATGTTCAGTATTTTCACATCACTTAGAACTTTACAGTAACAGGAATATGTTGGTTAAAAAAAGTCAAAACCCTCAAAACGCAATAAGAACTACGAAACTCAAGCCAGCATTATAAACTAAGTGTATTTGCAAACATAAAATAAACATTGTAAAAAAAATTAATTAATTTAAAATAAAAAAAAAAAAAACAAACAAACAAAAAAATAGGCCAAGGTCAATCTGCAAACCAGATAATGTGCCCACAGATAATCGAGGGTCAACTCTAATTCACCTGGAGAATGAGTTTCAGGCTGCCCTGAAACATCATTAACGATCTGGTTAGCAGCCTGTGAAAATATTCTATTCCAACCATGGGAAACTACCTATAGAAAATGGAAATTTCATGGGAGGGTTGATAACTAAATTTGGGACTCCATGGTTTGTCTGGAACTCGTTGACTAAGTACTGTAACCTGGTCATGCACAATTGCAAATTACTTCCAGCTCTATCCTTTCTACTGACTACATATAACACCCCATGACTCAGCCATTAAAATGTTTCATAACATTTTTACAGCATCCCAAGGCTGATATCACTGTTAGGAAGCACATATAGGCCTATGTAATGCACAATGCAGTATTATTCTTAGCAAAATCTTATTAAAAACAAGCTTTAATGTATATGACTATTTACTTTAGGGAACCAGTGGGTAGGATACGATGATCCCCGAAGTGTGCAAATAAAAATGGATTTTGTAAAGCAGAAAGGATATGGTGGAGCCATGACCTGGACAGTGGACTTTGATGACTTCCGTGGAGTGTGCGGCACCCGGTATCCTCTCATCAGTGTTATGAGCAGGAATATGAAGAATTTTGGGTAGTATTAAGATACCTTTGGAATAAATAAATTTAAAAAAAATTCAGAAATTGTACATCTATAATGAGTTGAATCTTGCATTTTCTCCAGTGTAGTGATGCAAATTAATATTAACATAGTTAAACTTTTTATACCGGTACTGACATTACCAGTGATTTTTTAAAGCAAAACGTTTACCAGTAAAATCCTTATATTACTCCTTTCCCAAGCATTCAACAAAACAAGAAACGATTCAATCTATGTGAAGGATTACTGGAAAGGGCTTGGTAAGAGATGTTAACTAGAATTTTTCATCTCACCTCCTTACTTAAGTACTAGTAATCTTAAGTTTAAGAAGAAATTAACTAAATAACATACTTGTATTACAACAGCTTCTAAATGGTGATTAACTTGCTGCTGTGTCAGATTTCATGTGTCCTTCCTTGCTCTTCGTGTTGGTTGCCAGTTGTCTGCTTTTCAGGAACCATCGATCTCAAGCATACTCACACTCTGCTACTAACAAGATTGCAGATGCTCCTGTAGAAGTGCACACTAAATTAATATGGGAAAAGCCATATTCTCATTCACCAATAAAAATGGGAGTTTTTACTACAAGATTATGTGCATTTTAAAAATGTACCCAAAAAGTTAACCAGCATGTGTTGGACTGTACCAGCAGGGGAAAAAAAAGCACTGGACACTACTATTTTCGATATCACACACCCACTGACAGTCTACTGCACAAGTTCTAAACAAAGAAAAACAATCCATCCATAGACAAGAACCAAGATAAATTATCACACACATTCTTCAACACATGAACACATAAATCTGTCCAACACTTCACGAAACAAGGATACAAACAACACGGGGATAAATAACGTAAGCCAGGAATGTACGAACTATACTGAAATGAATGTCGTGAAGTCCATATTGGACAAACAGGCCAAAATTTCCAAATAATACAAAGAACCCTTCAACCAAACAGATTCTGCTTATGCAAACACCTATGCAGACAATCAATGCACATGTGGAAATTCTATACATTATCCACAAAGGCCATACCTTCAACACACCCTAACAGTATGATATAATAAACAAACATACCAAACAAGACAACACAGACATCTTAAATAAACAACTAACAATTTAAATCACATAAATACGACAAAATCATACACTAACATTTTCCTGACCACAATGTTGGCAACATAAGAGTCAGTTGAAAGAGTTTCAGCAAGACAATTCACAACACTGAATATAGTAGCATGGGTCAGTATAAAAATTTTAACTTAGTTGATGTTTCAGAAATGCATGTCTACTTTTCCACAAAGTGTTAATACCAGCCTATTGGAACATTACCCCCACATGAAAAATTCAATGCCATAGCTGGAATTTGAACCTGGATCTTCGTCTCTCCTTGCCGGTACAATAAGTTCTTTAATGTTGTACCAGCACATTACCATGGTAGCTCAATGGTTGAGCAGAGACACTAAGAGCCAAAGATCCTGGTTCAAATCCTGGCTATAGCATTGAATTTTCAGTCTGACTCTACCGTTTCACCTTTGCCTACACATGGCCAGGTGCAAGAATTATATCGATCCACCATTACCACCACATGCCAACAAGACATATTACAGCCATCAAGCAAGTGCAATAACCATAAAACAATCCAAACTTGTTTTGACAAAATAATAAACACAGTAGACATCCGATTTAATGCAGTTGCTGAGAACCCTCGCGTTATAACACAGTCTATCAAAATGTTACTTTAAAAGTTACAAAAATTGATCCTGAGGAAGTGGAAGAATGAAGTATTTGTGTTCTAATAAACTACATATTAAACAGCAATATAAGATACATTAATATAAGAAAAAATTACTCACCAGTTATGTTATTTAATCCAGTCCAGTAAGTAGGTTTGGTTTACCCCACTTTTAACACAACGGGGATTGTACTATTCAACCGCTTTTTGCAAAAATCAATTCTCAGATATAATTTTTTTTTAAATACAAAATTGTTCATTATGGGACATACTTTTCCTTGCATAACATCTAAACCCACGGTATTTCTTGCTTCTACTGTATTTGCAAAGAGCAAACAATGTAAATGACGGTAGAGTCAACAGAGCAATATTTTTAGATTAAGAATGTTGTAGGGTGTGCCACTTACAAAGGAAAAGATTTTTAAAATACTAAACTAGTCAAATGATGGGTCAGGGGCCCTCCTAATTTTTATGGCAGGAAAAAAAATTACAATTTCATATTCCCCCGATGAACAGATCTCATAATTAGTGTCAGGAAAAATGTAAGTACCACTGCCAATGTGTGACTGTGTATTGCTGGACCAACAAGGATGTGAGCCAATCAACAGATCCACTTCGTCCTGTAACATTTTTGCAGGCATAAAAAATAAACAAAACAAAATTATTAAACACTATCAAAGTAAATACTGCAAGTACTTATCAAGAGATTTCACGTTTCATTTGTTTCTAATTGAATGTTCCTTTCAAGAAATGTTAGTATTATCCAGAAAAATAATAACAAAATGGTCTATCTTATTTGTGACCCACTAAGTTGACTTAAAATACTTCACTTTTGGCAACGCATGTCAAGGGCTTGCATGTCAATCACCAGAAACAGCACAGGCAACATGTAAAGAACATATTAAAATCGATATACAGCTAGAGGCAGGATTTGAACATGTGACCCACAGGTTATGAGTTAGAGGTGAAGCCAAATAATTCTGCCGTGATGTGCATGGAATGACTAGGAGGCAGAGCTATGCAGCGAAAGGTTATGGAGTTTACTAGAGACATCCTAAGGGTAAAGTTTCTTGACACAATTTCCCTAACTTCCCTAATTTACTTAGCACATGGGGCATTTTCAACAATGTGAGGTGCACTTAGAACTGTCAACAATGTAAGTTGTAACACAGCACAAACACTCATTCACCGATGCCAACAAAAAAAAAAAAAAAAAAAAAAACACCTACATTCAATAAGACTGCTTCCTTGTAGAACAAGTGAAATATCCCTAGACTATGATTCCCCATTGGAACACGTGATAATAATCAATAAAAAGCAGGGAGGTCAGGGAGAAGAAGGATGATGTTTTGGTCTTCATGTAAATTGGTTTGTGCACCATGGCTGAATTATATGGCTACAACTCTACTGAAAAACTTGCCTAATGATTGCAGCAAGCAAACAAACAACATAAACATTTCTATGATTATTTCAATTAATTTACTTAAGATAAAATCATAATCTTAATAGATACACTAAAAATTTAAGAAGTTTCGCTCCTGGTTGCGTCCAAATTAAATACTGCAAAGCAAATGGATCACACTCATTCTTAAAAATATCAAAATGATATTTTTATTATTAAAATAATAATGCTGCCATTATCCTTTCTGAGATTCTTACAACAAAGTATATTACACATGACAAAAAGTGACATTTTTATAACTTCATTATTATTAAAAATAACTCAGTTACTGTAAATAATAACACAGTTAGCAATTGTTATGTATAAAAAGTAAATGTTACCGGTACTGGTAATGGCATTGTTTGCAACACATTTCACCACAACTCAGCAAAACAATGAATTTCGACAACTCTGGCTTTTACTTCTTACTCCAGTTGCTCTTTTTAACCCACCATTTGTCGCATGTGAGCATTTTGCTAATTATACTCAAAAAGAAATTATCTGATGTAAATATTACAAAATTTAATTATGTATGCTAAATTTTGCCTGTAAATGATAACTATTCTGCATAGGGCCATGAATTGTTACATCTAACGGGGAACCCATCCAAGGAAGGCCTGCTTTCAAATTTTCCTCGACCAAAAAATTCCACTGCCCTCACAGCTGGGTTTTAACTTTTATCCTATGGAAACTTTAAAATACTATGGTATTTTTATACTGCCTTGTGTATAAGCAGAAATGAAAATAAACACACCCTCTTATAAGCTGTATAAAAGTCAATTAAATAAACTATAAATAAAGTTAAGCAGCTGCAAATCACAAAATAACACTACTAGATATCAAATCATAGTTCAGATAAAGATGCACTGCACAACAGTTTCATAACATGGCTTATCCCTTAATGAGGAAAATGCTCAGACTGCTTAAAACAGATTGGATTGAATCACTGTTGAATCTAAGGCACAAAACAGTTACAAGATGGATCAAAAGTCTGCTAGAAAGAGCAGGAAGACTGTACCAGCAGACGTTGCCAGAACAATGTGGGCAAAATGTTCATATAGTGATAAATGATGGATTGATGGGTTAGTCACCAGTGGAGACAATTTTGAAGTACCTATAAGTTGGGTAAACCTTTTATTCCCCTTCCACCACATTTTGCAGGAATATCCCCGAAGATGGGAACTATGTGTGGAGCTAAAAACTTAGGCAATGGTAAGGAAATATGAAATGCAGAACGGGTGTTTCCATACTAAGACATTCACACTGAAATAATGAGACCAATAAATAAGTTAGCTGAAAATTTAGGCAATGGTAAGGAAATATGAAATGCAGAACGGGTGTTTCCATACTAAGACATTCACACTGAAATAATGAGACCAATAAATATGTTTTGTGAGCCGTATCAAACTGGCAATATATTATAAAAATTCAGCACAGTCAAGATCTGAAAATACACAGCGAAATCATTTTTTTTTTTTTTCAATTTAGTTACGTAAAGCATAACAAATCACTAAAATTCCTGTACAGACTTCTTTGAAAAAGTTATAAGGCAAAATATAATGAATTTTCAGTATTGTAGTTATTTCAAGTTAATTCAATAAATGCATATTTTTACCGGTATAAATAAATTTCCACCACTCCCTTAATAATGCATTGAAAAATGCAAAAAGTTCATACAAATCACTTTAAAAATCCTGTTCTGCAAAAGATTAAGGTACTGTACATGCTAATGATATACATAAGATTATAACAATATGAATCATGAGCAATAATTCTTCACAGACAAAGGAAGAAATAAAATTTAACAAAGAGTTCATCAAATCAATCAGTAACTCATATTCAGAAGATTATTAAAAACATAAATTATGACAAATAACTGATTAGAGCTGTCAGACAAATACCAAAATTTAGTGAACAAATCATAAAATCAATCATAGATATAGAAATCAGAAGTTTAATTACCTTATGTTAACATTTAAATTTTATCTATGCCTAACTGAACTATATTTAATTAGGCCTAAACACATAAACATTCTTATTAAAGTAAGGGCCATGAAAATATATACAATTCGTTCTAAAAAGAACAAATGACCCAACTAATCTAACAGTTAGAAATGAAGAAAGAAAAAGCCAGGGATTAGAAAATGTCTGGAAAGTATGTATAAATTATTCTTCATTTTTCAAGTTATATTTAAAAACACTAAAATCAATACAACACATACTTAATTAAAAAACTGCATAGTATAGCAACTCAAATATGCAAAAATTTTATGCTAATGGAACCGGTGGAAATATTTTGAGTGTTATATATATTTTTACAAAGAATTTGACCTTCTAAAGGGATTTATAAATTAGTAAAAGCTGCAGTAGAAGGTCCTATAGAATGAATATTTAAAATATTACATTTAACTACAATGTTTCCATAAGGATAACAGAAACCATATTTTTTCTAAAACTTTTTTAGTACCTAATTTATCTATAACAGGTCAAGATATTCAGACAAAGTGATGTGGATAAACTTCAGATATATATTTTTAAAGTGTATAAAGGTATTAAATTTAATTTAATGTATTTTAAAAAACAAAAATCTTGCACATACACATGTTGAGTTCTCACATGCTATGCATATCCAATGATTATTTATAACAACCTCAGATTTGTTTTTTCAAGAACATAACATGTTCCATTAATTTTGGGTGATTTCAAAATAAAATGTGCAAATTATAATTATACAAACTTTCTTTCTGATGTTGTTGATGTTTTTAAAAATAATCATGTTTCTATCAGATAGCAAACATTCTGTTTAACTACCAGCTGATAAAATAAAATACAGAATATAATATCCAATCTCTCATCTTTTCAGACATTTTCTGTAAGTATTCTTTCATATAATTATATAAATATCTTTTTTTTGGATTTCAAAACACTATTTTCCAAAGTATTACATATAAAGTAATGACTGATACCTGAGAAGAAGTAGAAACACTCCAAGTTTTCATTGCAACAATACAGTACTCACTAAAACTAAATATGGAATATAGAAACCATTGTAGGATGATTTTGTCAACAGACATTTAGCGACAAAGTGTTGCTTTATTCATCGCGAAAAGTCCATCACAATGTTCGGGGTACATAATAATCTCAAGCAAAGATGCAGCTTGAACGGAAATAACTGAATATGTCAGAAGTCATGAACAAAAGATACACAGCTCATACCAATCTATTCCTTAGCATCTAGCTTGTTTCATTGAGAATTGTAGACTAAACCATAGGATCTACAGATGCACTGATTTGAAACATACAAATTGAAATAAATGGTATTAATCAACTAGTTTCAAAGTTGCTAGTCTCTAGCACGCTTTTGGACATGACATACCTTCTGTCGAGTTTCATAAACAAAGTAGATTGGAAATTTTATTTCATTTATAAGGCTGTATGTTATGGAATATGTTGTAAATGTGGTTTCTCCACAGTAAATGCTGAGTCCAGACATTCTTTTTTCACTTAGTCGTGGCATCCCCATCCCTATTGGAACATTGATGGATAAATGAATGAACAGTACTTAAGTCACCTCATCATGTTGGCTATCACCTCTTAAACCAGGGGTTCCCAACCTTATCCTTTTGACGACCGCCTTTTAAGATTTGGAAGAATTTAAACTAAGAAAATATGCTTAAGTAAATAATCATCAACTAGCCTAAGAATCAACTAGTGAAAGTATCATTAATTAAGTCACACTGTTTATGAACCAGTTTAATTAAATCACTATTATTATGTCAGTGAGACAGCTGACACTGATTTGCCTTGAATATTCCTCGTATGTTTGAGTTAAAATTTGACAATGCACAAAAGAGATCGCACGCGACATCTAAACGACAACACTGTTTTGCTTTCATTACAAAGTTGAGAATCCTGACTCATGTAATATGTAGACGAAAATGGCACAATGATGGTCACCACAACTTCTGTTAATTGAGAATAAAATGCAAGTCAACAGCAAAGAGGTTTCTTGCTAACATCCAGGAACAGACATCAGATGAAATATCAGAGAAGTAGAGGTTGTGCAAAAGCTTGCGAGAAGCCATTATTTTTAATTACATTACATGACAACAATCTTCTTAAGATATTAAAAGAATGAATAATTATTTTTTGAGCTTGTAAACAAACATTTTACCAATTTCAAATAATTCTGTGCCCCACCTAGGACTGTTAAAATGCCCCTAATGGGGGCGCATCCCTCAGGTTGGGAACCACTGACCTAACTCAATACAGATTTGGAGACAGCCACATACCAGAACCCTCCCAGATGTATCACGGTGGAACTGGGCAAAGCTTGTATATTCCACCACTTTAGAAGTCATATTTTCTGCCAGTTTTTGCTCATAACTCGCAAACGAAAGCGAAAGTTAAAAATCCGGCTTTGAGATGCATTCGGATCTCCTTCCACACCACCTATGTTAAAATGTAACCTAGATTTGGCTGGGCATCAAACGTGGACTGACAGACAAACACTTCCTCTTATTATATAGATTATGTCATGTCAAAGTATATTTATTTAAAAATCTGAGCATTGCAAATCTACATTAGAAGAATGAACTGGGACAGTTGGTGGGTCTACTGACTTAGCTTTGTTTATGTGGCTATCCAGTCTCCCAATCTTAAATACTGCATGACCTTTTCTTTTGTAGATACAATAAGGTGCTTGATTATGGATCCCCCACTGTTAGAGCCCAAGGAACACATCACTAATGCTTTACTGGCCTTAACATGGGAAAATGTAACAAAAAGTACGGTCCAAACTTAACTTCTGCACAAACATGTATCATGTAATCAAGCGAGTACACATAAAACTTTTGTAGAGGGATGAAAATTTGGAGATTTTCTGACTCTTTTCAGGTATTATGTACAGTACTTTGAGAAATACAAAGGTTCGACATCTGAAGAATAACCTGAACTCCCTGACTGCAATGTTAAAATTACTGTAATCATTAAATGATTACATTTTTAATATAGTTGCATTGCACAGTAACTTTGGAAAGCTTTTAAACTTTTGTGACCCTTGTTTTCTTTTATATCAACATTAAGCGATTGACACCATATTTCTGCTATAGCTACCTGTAACATACTGTTTATTTCTAACGTCTGTTTACATATACTGAGTATTCATATTTCCCAACCCCTTCAGTCTATAAAATTTAAGTGGTATACTAAATTATGAGATGATGACTTTTACAACAATCAGCCTTCATCAGAATGACTAAACAATAACTCTGATCTGTGATACCCTTCCTTCTAACCATTCAATATTTCATGTTGTGAGCAGTTTGAATTCAAACAGCGATGGCAAGAGCAAGAGATAAAATTAATTCTCAATCCTTCATATTCAGTAGCAGTAGACTATGATATATCAGTCAAATAGGTAGCTGATCTCACTGACTTGTTAGACAAGGCAAGTGTTCAAATCATACATATCAGTCCAGACAGAATGGTACACTTCTGTAGAATGTTCACAAACTAATGGTGAAGTGTGTAATGTGACAGCTGGAGCTGAACTTCCAACTATGTTAAAAAATTAAATGAATATGCTTCTGAAACATTGAAGATTGTTCATCAAGTGCACAAAATTGAAACCAACATTCACTTTTGCAGCTAGAGTCGAATTGTCACCATCTAAGTGAGAATGTTCTGCTAGCACCTTGTGACCGATTTAAAAAGAAAACACACCCCTAAGACCAAGAGGAAAAAGCCACCTATCTCCTGTACTCAAGCAGAAGTGGACCAAGTATGTTATGCCTCAAACTATCTATAAATGAAAAGAAACAGAATTGAGGGAAAGCACTAAATATACGAAAATTGGGGCATAAGTCATGGCAACTATTTTTTTGTGAGAATACCAGCACGTGTGGAAAAATGTGAAATATACACATAACAGGACCAGGTATGAGCTACATGTATGGACAGTGAATAACATGCCAACATAGTGCTTCACATATTTAATTAAGGGAGCTGATATGGCAGAACTGGTTTCATGTTTCACACTATCCCAGCACACATGCCTGTTCAAAGGTCCTCAAAGTAGTCCTTTGCAACATTCACAACACACTGCCAACAATGTGGAAGGTGCTGAATACAATCTGTGTCACCACTTTTCTCCCTCTGTGGGAATTTGGTCATCTGGTTATTTCAATGTATGAGTGCTGCTCAACATGGGTTACATCCAGCTGCTGGTAACACACTAGGACTGCCTGTCTTACCCACGCCACATACCATTTTGTGTTCCGACAATGGTTCATCACAAGAAAAAATAGTTGCCATGATCTCATATCATTAAAAGTTAGATTTAATTATTTGGTGTAAACCAGATGGCACCCTCAATATTACATTATTTACTACAGATTATTTCATTTTGATGCCTGAGTATAGAACCATTTATGAAATAGCATAATAATGTACTTAGGCAAATATTATAATAATATTTTATAACTTTGAGGAATTCTGAGAAAAGTGTTCTACAAAACAATCTGTACAGTTTCAACCTTAACATGTACAACTGCGTATTTCAATCAGCATTTCAAATTTAACAAAATTAAGAATCGAGGGTAATAAAAACGATTTTAAAGTGGCAAATGCAAAGAGGTGCATGCGGTATTTGAGATACCCCTTGATATCTTGTTCGAGAGCAAAATCATTATGTGCTGCAGAAGATTTACACCTAATCAATAATTTGAAGTTCACAAATTGTGTACCATTACTGTTAAAGTGTAATGAAGTATTGATTTGAACTATTAGTAACAATAACAGAGTGTATAATATACACTCTAGTCTAATACTACAACTGTGTTGCCATATTTGTTACCCGTCTCGGAGAGTGACTAAAAATCACTAATGAGGCAAATCCCCTGGCAAAGTGCTGGCTGGAGGTAGCTGGTAAGCTTTAAATTTTCACTGGCATTTTGTGAAAAGTAGAGACTCCATCAAAGAAACATTTGCATGTACAGTTGGGAGCTGACGAGATGATCCCTGCCATGACTATGGAGCTCTTATCTGCAGCCAATAGTGCGCTCCCCTACACTTGCAGATATAGCACGACACAGTCTTCCCCCTGCATGCCACCACCAAATCATGGATCATCTCGTCAGCTCCCAACAATAGGTTTCTCTAATTTTTTATAATATCAGATGTTCATTATTGACCTACGTGCAACATAATGCATTTTTTTACTAAAACATAGGAACCTATTGTACCTCCTGTATGTTTGTTGTATCAGCGACATAAGAATAATGCTCAGATTTTGTTAAATAGGAAGGATTTCTCAGAGCTGTGTTATGATTGTTTAAGCCTTTTAAAATATGGAAGGAAATAATCTCATTATATATAAATCAGTCACAATGGAACTTCATTAATATTATCTAATTTCATACAACAAAATACACGTAAAAATCTGGATGGAAATATTTCTATCCTTCATGTACCTTGAAGCTCTAAAACACTAGGACCCTGCCAATAATTTTACACATCTGCAATAAAATTCATCACGTGACGTGTGCTCACAACAAAGAAGCATTCACTTCTACTCCCTCATCACATTGCTAAATAACAATGTTAAAATCAGTACTCTACTTCCATTTTACTTCTACTCCCTCATCACATTGCTAAATAACAATGTTAAAATCAGTACTCTACTTCCATTTTTTTTGTATATGGTATTCATCATTTATGCTTCAGTCTTGAAATCATAATGCAATAATATATTTAATACAGTGGAACGCCAGTCTGAACGGTGGTTCAGATTTTCAATCTGTTCGGATTATCAAGTACGAGGGCTATTTCTTTTTCAAGGTCCGATCGGTCGTGAAATAAAAAGCAGGAGGTCTTTTAATAGTAAAATACAAAAACCACAGTGAAAATCAAAACTGTTTTATTTGGAATATTTAGATATACCTTCCAGCTACTTCTCTACATTGTCGCCGCTCCAATCAAGATATACGTTGTAGCATGGTACCAACTTCCCAATACCCTCTCCATAGAAGGTTACCGCCAGTGTATTGAGAAAGGTCTTCATGGCATTTTGAAGTTCTTCATTAGTGTGGAAGCACTGTCCTCCATATCTTTCTTCTGCTGCTGAAAAAGATGAAAATCACTTGGCACTGGGACAAGTTTTTTATATCCATTGTGACATGAAATGAAACGTGGATTCGTTATGATGATCCAGAATCAAAAGAACAATCCAAACAATGGATGCACAACAAATTTCCCATATAAACCCAAAATCTGGGAGGACAACGCTTCCACACCAATGAAGAACTTCAAGATGGCATGGAGACCTATCTCAATACGCTGGTGGCAACCTTCTATGAAGAGCGTATTGGGAAGTTGGTACCATGCTACGACAACTGTCTCAATCAGAGCGGCAACTATGTAAAGAAGTACGGTAGCTGGAAGATGTATTTAAGTGTTCCAAATAAAACAGTTTCGATTTTCACTGTGGATTTCATTTCACGACCAATCAGACCTTGAAAAAAATAAATAAATAGCCCTCGTATATAGAAAATAACATGCTAAAACTAGGAGAAAAGTATAATAGAAATGAACAACAATTAGTTACATACCTTAATGGAAATAATCTGTTTTTCCTGCACCATTTCTGATCTTCGCTTCTTTCCTGAACTGAAACTTGTCCAAAATTAACTGATCTGCAGTTTTTTTACAACTTGTTTACAGGTACTCAGACATATGACTTGAGGTAAGTTTAATCCACTGTGATTGAAATTAAGAAAACAATAATTGTGATGTCACAGAAATTAAATAAAAAAAAAATAAACACAACATTAAAAATATATTATTATTATTAAAAATAGAGATTTAAATATTGTCTAAAGAATTAATATCAGGAAAACATCTTGTGTTGATGTTACAAAAGTATAACGAATTGCAAAAAAGTAGTTCATATGTAAATGAAAAGTTTTACTGAAAATTATAAACATAAAATTGTATAATTTCAAGCCTGAAGTACACATGCAGCATATACACTAAAGTCTCAAGAAATACTAAGAGTGAAAGGGCATACAAAGTACATGAGCTATCTCTGTTATGTGAATCAATTTTGATCGCAAAATCGATCATTATACAATTTGATTTGGAGAATTATATTTGAATGATAATACAAATTTGGCATTCTGGTCACTGACAGTGAATTTTCTATAACAGGTCACATCACCATTCACCAACCAAAGACTTTAAAGATATAAAATATATGGCAATATTTGCCTTAAAGAGATCTTTCTACGAGAGAGCACTAATTCTATATCTTTGTACAAGAATAGTAATACCCTGCTGATTAATGGACTTAGATGTATAAAACTAAGTACATCACAACAATTTTTAACAAGTTAATGAATATGGAGATATAACAAGAAGCGTTATTTTCAATGAAGGGAATATTTGGGCTATCTTAGTTAACTAAGTTCTGTCATTCCTTGGGGAAATTTCTCAATACCAGAGGACTGAATAGTACAATTTTTAAGGATAGGGATGAGGTTTATAAAAAGAACATGAGAATCAGCTATTAAAAGTTGGTACTCAATTCAACAGTTGAATTTTAAAGACAAATACGCAATATCTATTCAGCTGACTAAAAAAATTAACTAAAAATATGGGATACAATATGATGATTTACGATATTTTTCAGACTGTAAGACACTCCGGACCATAAGATGCACTTTGATTTTTAGATGAAAATTTAAGGGAAAAAATTAATGTGATTTTAAACAAAAATTGTTATGTTCTTCATTGCATACACTAATCATGACTTTCTACAGCGGAAACAACACAAATCACTTTCAGTACTGAATGTCACATAACTGTAAGGAAACAAGGCTGTTCATAGGTCAATGCCTTCATTTAGCCCAGCTCAGGGAGACATCTACTGTATGAAAAATAACCCAACATTCCTTTCTTTTCATGTGGTATACCTGCTTCCAGCTACCCTCATTTACGACTGAGTTACAGTGATGTACAGTCTATGCCACATTTTGCAGTTAACCTTTGTCATTACAACACTTGACTTATGATAATATGGTATTACTGACAATATTGAACGTAATTTCTTTAGTTTACTTCGGACTAATAGACGTTCCCAACTTTCAAGGCTCTGTTTTCAAGGTAAAAAAGTGTGTCTAATGGTCCAAAAAAATATGGTAAGTAAAATATGGTATGTCTGTAACACTTAGCTGTTATGATTAATAGTAATGAAAAATTCTCAATATGGGCCTACTAGTGAGCAAGAATTATAAATATATTTTATTCATGAAATAATTCACCGGAACTTTATTTTTCTTAAAACTTATAGACCAATATAATATAATATTTACTTGAAGAATTATTGTTATATCTAAATAAATTCATTATGTTAAAGTATAAATACACATCTTCATTAAAAGAAATCCGATTCCTTCATATCTCTGGCATGGGTTTAGGAGAGCTTTTTTCAAATTTACCATATTGACATACCACAGTTTTCAGGAGTTATGTTTTGATGGCGCTGTACTCCAGAATCAGTTGTTTGGTGTTGCTGGCACACTTGCACTTGCACAGGAAGACACTAGCGACCACGCCTGCACGGTAGTAGTCAAGCAGCCAATGTGTGTTCTGTAAAACTCTACTGACCATGCATGCGCAGCAAAAATTTCCACTATGCCATGGTTATATTTTGGCAGATGACAGGTATTGCACATAACACAAAGACCTAGCTGTTAAGTTCATAAACATGGACAGTTACTTCTTTTCGGATATTTAGAATTAATTTAGAAAGCATAAAGAGCATGTTTTTAAAAATAATATTAATAACTAAATACAAATTAATACAAACTTGGAGCAACTTCACTTATTTTCAATAACAATGCTTGCAGCTCATCAGAGATCGTGGAGGTTTCTTCTGGGTCTCTCGGTATTAATTTTGTTGCAGAGCCCTTGGTTTGCTGAACTGCCTTCATTAGAGCTGGCATAAGGGCTATATGTTTGACTAGAGCATATATACTAGCAGAATTGATTATTTCTGTTACCTTCGCAATTATGACGTTCGTGAAGGACAAACTCACTTCATAACTTCAAAAATATCTGACTTAAGGAAGTGCCATAAGAAAAGTATGGATTTGCAAATTGACAGAATTATGCAGCAAGACGGATACCAGCAAGTTGTTTTGTCGTCAAGCATTGCAAGCATTGTTACTGAAAATAAGTAAGGTTGCTTAATTTGTATTTAATTATTAATATTATTTTTAAAACGTGCTTTATGCATCCTAAATTAATTTTAAATATCCGAAAAGAGGTACCGGTACCTGTCCATGTTTATGAACTTAACAGCTAGGCCTATGTGTTATGTGCAATACCTGTCATCTGCCAAAATATAACCATGACATCCCAAGTGGACATTTTTACCGCACATGCGTGATCAGTAGAGTCTTACAGAACTCACGTCGGCTGCTTGACAACTACTGTGCATGCATGGTTGGTAGGGTCTTCCTAAACGTAGTTGCAAGTTTGCTAGCATCTGCTAATAGGCATTCCTGCTCATTCCTCCTCATTTTATTATTTTTTCCTGCTGTATAGCCTCATTATAGATTCAGAAAATAAAAGAGGTGGCAAAAAATTTTAATATCGTAAATTGTCCATCGCAAAGAAAGGGTCATCTAAAAAACTTGATAGCAGCGTGTCTGTAAAAACCATTTGTTAAATCCCAAATTTTTAAAAATCCAGTATTCCTCCAGAGGTTGTCAAATTTTTTAATAACCTATATTAATAAACCTAACCTATAATAACAAAACTGTACAATTTAACAACACTTTTTTTAGTTACTTGAAGGAAAAAGGAATGCAAACAGTTTACCTATTGGTATAGGATGGTAAATCTTCTGTGAAGAAACTGAAATTTGGAGCCATTACCATATAAATTATCCCATTCTATTTTAACCCTCAATAAATAAAATAAAAAACTGGGAATCTATGCTGGTTTAGCAGTAATTTAATTTAATTTTAAGTAGGATTAGCATTCTTAATCAGATAAGACAGCCCAAATATACCGTACTAATGTAATGATTCTATTAATTTAAGAATGAACTATATTTTTGTACACGATGGAATTGAAAATATAAGCTAGTCTTTTCAACCACAATAGAGACTTTGGCACAAGAAATTTGTTCATTATATATTCACCCACCAAAGACCAGAATGTCAACAATGTTTATCAATAAAATCACAGTCATTGAGATTCTATTAGCAATTAGGATTACGGTAATATAAGCGAGGAGTATCGCCACCACCTCCGTAATCACTCTTCAGAGAACCTTCTAAAGGACTATCCAAAACAGAAATGTTACCTGACTCTTCACTAATGGTTGAAAGCCCTGTGGCTATTATGCTGCCCGTAGGTTTGTTTACAACAATTTTCTTCTCTGGCATAATGGAATCTGGAGATTCATTGGAAATATCAGGAAAGGTGTAATCTCCATACCCAGAGTGTAGGGATGTAAACTCCGACACGTAGGGAAGACGAGGAGGAATACCATTTGTAATGGTTACATCAAGTTCATTAGGTATGAACATCCGTCGATACTGGTGGTATCCACGAATAGAAGAAGACACAGAATCTGATGTGCCATCCTGGAATACAAAAAATATCATCAAGAAATTACAACATTTTAGTCCAATTAACATGCGGGATAAAGTTAATCCAGCTATATTATGAAAATAAGATGTTGATCATGATGGTTCAGTCATTATTACTCTAAGGCTGTACTGAACACCAAATATTTACAGTGGAACCTGATTAGCACATTCCTCATTACCAGTTTTCCCACATAGTGCCAGTATGACTTTTTTTTAAAGTCCTGGTACCAATCTTCCAAATTACTCTTGTACGTTCCTTTAACATGTTTTGGTTCCTCGCTTAGTATGTTCACATTTGAACTCCCAACCGAATGTTGCAAAACACAAACTTTGGTTGCCCATCTGAACATGTAATCTTGGTGTCAGAGTTCTTGTGTTTCTGGTCTATATCTTTGCTCTAAGGCCCAATTGTCAACTAGGTCTGTTTTGATCTTTCACTGTAGTTGCTTCTCATTTTGATTTGGTGCAGATTCTCCAGCAGCAGATGGTGATGTCCAGAATCAGTGCTTTAGCCACCATTTTTGTCATAATAATTTTGTTGTGTTTGTATTCGCCAAAGAGATGAAATATTGAATGTTTTGGAGAAGAAATTTAGACAGGTTAGAACAAATGTAAGAAGTGGATCACAATTCTCATGTGGATATCAGATTACACTTCATTAGCAACTTGTGGCTGTGAACATGACTGAATATTTCGGCACCTGTGGTATTTCATACTTTCAGTTATTTTGCCTATGTTTGTTAATAGACTGTGGAATGCAACTTGTTTCATGTTTAATGTTTCAAAATAAAGTGAGGGGCTGTTTTGTGAATTTCATCTGTTTTTTCACTAAATATGGCTCACATACAGTCCTTCAGTTTTAGTGTGATTTTTTTTGCAATCAAATTATTACGCTTATGTATACATTTATGTATTATAAATCTAGCATAACTATTGACTCGGTGTATATGATTTTGGCTAATTTTGAGACATTTTGAGTAACATAGAAAATATCTACATAGCCTACTCCCTTAGAATTAAAAAAATAAAAAATAAAAATTCAGTAGTACATTTTTCAGTTTAAGACATCCATTTTTTTCGGTACATAAAAAAGCATTTAACGAGGTTCCACTGTACAAAAAAAAGCTTCCCCTTAAGGTGTTTAATGTTAAAATTTAATATTAATAAAATTTCAGCATAGGAAATGTGACTTCTTTTTAAGACGCTGAAAAAGTAGTGACTTTACTTGAAATATTGGAAATTCTGTATGTGTTCAAAGGCACTACACACCTGAATTTTTTAAGGGAAGATTTGCATCTTAATCCATAAAATATATGAAAAAATTTTTACACATATCATACTTAAGGGAAAATAAAAAATGGATCAACTCCGAGGCTTCTTAACACATCTTAACATTTCACATCCGTAAATAAATATTACAGAAAGTAGTAAGGAATACAGAAGAAATCACTGCCAAGCGTGCAAGAGGAAATCCATATGAAGGAAGTAAATAATCTTTGGAATAGAATAAACAACACCATAACATGCTTAGAAATGCAATTTAACCATCATCATCTTTACTTTCAATGCAAATGAATGTATCATGCGAGAAACTTGGGATTAAAGTGACTATTCCATTCATATACCATGTATTTGACACTGAACAATAATATTTAATAAATTCTCGGATATCAACTAATCAAAGAGGTTTATTTTATATATGCTTCCAAGGTAGAGACTTTATTGCATAAAAACATCTTTTTACTGCATACATGCAGAGATTAACAAGTTACCTAACTCAATTTTGCCAGTGAACAGAATAACAACATAACTTATTTGGAAACTAAAACTATTTAAATGTGCATTGATTAAAAACACAATTTTGATTCAGTGAAGCCACTTCATGTCAGCAAGCTTTTGGTTACTTTCACGTCAAATTTTAGAGAACATAGAATCAGTCGTGGCTTGTGTCTTAAAATGAGTGTGTGCTGCATATATCATTCTATACAATTAAAATAAAGGAAAAATTGGTAGGCCTACTTACATAACTGTTGTTCTTTTTTACTGCAGAAGTTATCAATTAAATTTGTGCAGACACCTTTGTTTCGAATACTAGCCACCTGTGTCATATTTAAGGCAGAAGTTCTGTTAATTTTATCTTGTGGCTAAATCCTGAATAACAGTCATGCTTGAGTCTTCAGAAATGTCACAGTCTGCATCATTCTGCAGTTTATCACATTAGTGAATGGAAAATACATGTAGATGGGGCTTCATGTCACAACATAGATAAAATTGTGTCACCACGAACGAGCACAACTCGTTTCAGGGAATGTAGCAAGCAAACTGTGATAAAGAAGGTATTTATATTGCTGATTCACAAGAAATCAACAAATGAGATCTTGCCCAGTTGAGCCAAGTTTGAAATCTATGTAATATGAAATACAGTATTGAGTTTGAAAATAAATTTTGTGATGACAGAAAACAAGCTGTGTGCTGCAATACTGCAGCACTGTAGAACATTAAGAGAAACTGCCTCTGCATAGGACTGTCCGTAATTTTTCCAGTTGGTTTTATATTGCTACCTACTCTTTCGCATACAACAATGATTTCATTTTAAACAATACAAGTAATAAAGTTAATTATTATTTTATAATGTGATACATTTAATTATTGGACTAGTCTTAATTTATCTACTACCATATAAAATTTGCTGATTACTGATTAGGATGCATGTATAGAACTTAATACATACGACTGTGAGTAGAATTTTGAAATATGTGATTATGAAGTGCATAGTCATCTTTATGCATATCAGTTATAGTTTAGTGGAATTTAAAGAAATAGAAACATGTAACACATGCATAAACTCCCTTGTTAGTTAAGTATCTTCTCACCAGATTGTATCTGCTAGCTAGGGCTACCTCAGAATTCCTTGTGTCTCCTTCCACAGGTTGAAACACATGAAGTATTGTCCATGTGGGGACCAAGAACTTGGCAATCATGAACACAGCGATGACTAATGAGTAGAAAACTTGAGTATGAGCAAACAGTGCACTGCAGCCATCTTTCTCTGTACCAACTGCAAAAACACATCAACATAAAATTCTGAATAAGAAATTAATTAAATAATCAAAGTAAAATTTCTACTGCAAATCACATGATATCTGAACACCTCTTTACTAATATATTGAACGAAAGTAAATCTCCTGCATATGGCACCAGACGAAGCAAAATGCTGCACATAACTACTTCTACTTTGCATTACCTCTTGTTGAAGACAATTATGATAATGACTAGACGTATCATCTGACTGCTGCATCATCTACCGCAAACAGATGACAGGATTGGGGGCATGTAGTCAGCATCCCAACTCCCTTGGCCATTCAAGTAGCTACTCAGTTTCACGAGGCTGAGTGCACCCGTTTAAGACCTCCCTACTCATCCCAGGGATCGAACCCAAACTTGCAGATCCATAGTTAGCAATGATAACCACTAGACCATGCAGGTGGTCTAAATATGACTTGGATAACATTAATTCACTTAATTGCAGGTTTTTGTATGTTATTTTAACAATAAACTGTGTTTGTAAAGTCATGGTGAGGTTTCAAACACTAAACTGGCTAAATGAAACAAAATCCAAGGATGAAACATATGCTACATTGAATAGTACAACAGAGAGTCTGTGAAGCATAAAGAACACCATTTATACACCCTTTATAATTAACAGTAAGAGCAATAATGGAGCAGTTTATTTACCCATAAAATGAAATACTTACTAAATCTGGTAAAAGCATCATATACAACAGCTACTAATGCCGAGAATTCATACACAGCTATGACCCTCCAAAGATCCTTTTTCTGAGTACTCTTAAATGAAGCTAATGATGAGATTCCTTCAGTCTTTTGCACCACATACAAAGCAACCACAGCAAACAGCTGAACAATACACACATCAGCCACTGACAGCATAAACCAATATGGACCTGTAAAACATTTATAAAAATTAGGCTAACAAGTAAGTATTTGAACAATAATGTATATTTATTATAAATATACATGCATAATTATACATTGACCTGTAGTCAATGCAGTGCAATATGGACAAAACCAAATCACCAGCATTTATCAGTAGGGTTATTCATGACTGCATTCTAAAAGGTTTATAGGGTACTGCTGAGCTCAGTCAAAATAAAATGGAGAAGTTGACCATCAGCTCAACTTTCAACATTTTTTTAACTTTATGAACATTTAGGTATTTGGATAGCCTACATTTGCACCATCTTCAGGGCATCTTGCTTTGTATACATTAACTTAGCTATTATGATTATGAAATTTCTTCACTATTATTCTCAGTTGAGTAGTGCAAAACACAAGTTATGCCTGTGTAATGTAACAAAATAATATAAATGGTTTGAGCTTTTCTCGGCGAATACTAAGTAAAAGTTCTTAAAGACATAATTATACAATATCAAAACAAATTCAAGAGAAACATGAAGTCAGTTGGGGATCATACAACAAATCTGCAATTTTAAAAGTGTTGTAAGCATGTAATAAATTGAAAGTACACTCAAAATAGAGGCTAAGCCATTCTTCTTAAACTTCCTTAATCGTTCATAGGGTAATCTAACATCCCATAAACTATATTACATTATTCACAAAATAATCTGTTGTATACTTCAATGCACCACATTCTTTGTCATTCAGTAACTTGAAAGGAGACTGAAATACGGACTAAATTGTTGTCTGTATACTTATCTAATCAGAAATTAAGTTGCACGTCATTGTGTAGAAAAATCTAAACACTATTTCTGTTAGGGAGCCTTTTCCTGTATGTTAAAATTTGATGTGTGGAGAAAGGAAAATTTATGCTTAGAGTAGTGAAAGTCTCATGAATGTTTAATGTCAGATTTTTTAGCATGATACAAATCTGAGCCATAGTTTTAAATTCCAGCTATTCTTTAAACTCTGCTCATGAAAGAATCCAGTCAAATGCAAGGGAATTTCTGTACCACCAACATGTAATATATTGATTTAACGTATGGCATTGGATCCTATTATGGTAACTACCACTCACTTTTACCTCCACAAGAAATGTAAAGGATTTAAAGGATTTAAAGTCCCTCACAATGCCTTGTAAGACCTCTTTCTGACTCAACCCTTTGGCACAATTCCTAATCCAGTTGATAGTTATTCACATGGCTTGAATGGAAATTTTTAGGGGAAGGTTACGTAATTCCATTAGCCATGAATACTGAGAATACCGAATGTATGAAACATACTCTAGAATAGGTACTGATATTGGGAAGAACACAGTTATATCCTACACCGGACAGTGAAATCACATTCTTTATTTTCAGCAACTATATATAAGATAATAATCATTTTTTTTATTTTTTTTTGGTAGGGAAAAACAGCTACTGGTACCAAAATTATACTGGAATGATAATATTAGAGTGAACTGAAGAACAATTCACAAAGTTCGATTCTATAATAATGTATTCTAGATTCAATAACAGTAATTCAATTTTAATGTATTGAATTTTGGAATACTTACGCATGCATTCGGTCCAGGTGCTCGTCACATCCACCATGCCCATCAGAGCTACTGTTGTACAGTACAGGATATACAAACACAACACAGGGTTTATCAGATGTTGTACTACATCTTCTCTGTGCAGAGTTCTTGCTGCCAACGACCAATGTAAATGGCAGATTATTGTGAACTGTAGAAGTTTAAGGAAGCATGCTGTAAAATCTAATTGTGGGTAGCGACTGCCCACCATGAAGCTTGCACCACTGAAAAAAAAAAAAATTAAACAATTAAAAATGAGATATCTAATTTTTATAAGGTTAAGAATATGGATAAGGTTTACTTTGAGGGACCTCATGCCTTCAAAAAAACTTTATTAGGTTATAGTTGTGAAATATTCAGGAAAACACAGCTCTATGTTTCTGGTGAAACCTCGTATGTGAACAATGATTGATTCTGGGCCGACTAAAACTGATTGTAGTCTGAACTTGAAAGTTGCAAATTACCAAATGTAGTAGTGATTAAAACTTCTTTTTGCCTCCTGAAAAGTTACCACTTCGGAGATACTAGGTCTTGCAACAGATGATATTTTCCATAAAAAAAGAAGGCAGTTTTTACTAGGCCATTAAATTTGTTAGGTACCAAGAAACTCGCTGATTTTTGTCTTTACACAGTATGTCTTTATTTAATTCAATTTCATTTAACAACTTTTTATAATTTCAATATTTGTAATTTATTTGATTTATACCACACATAGCCTACAATAATTACACAAAGGTTAATTTACACATCATAAAACAAACATTTCAATATTTAGAAAAAATACAAGCTAAATCAACATTAGTCAATAAAAAATGATAAGCAATGATACATACTCTGAAAGAGCAGGAGTTCATGTTCGCAGTTCCAGAGTTATATTTTTATGAATTTTACAATAGAAGTGCTATGTCAACCTGATCTTAAAGCTAAGAAGTAGCTGAATTAATATGATGAAAAGTACTAGTTAGGGGAGAAAGTAAAAAACTGAGAATAATGACTCAAATGATAAAAATAATAATTATATTATAAAATAAGCAATAGTTATCATTAGGGCCCGGATTTGATGGTTTTAACCTATTTTTTCCCCCAGCTTCCTAATTAAAACATTTTAACGTATTTTTCAGTTTCATGTCCCTTGCTTCCAAATATATGAATCTTATAGAACCTAAAAAGGGCTAAATTGGACTAAAGGGCCTAAAGGACTAAGGTGGACTTTTGCTGAAAAACTAGGGGCCAAAGAGGACTTTTGCTGAAAAATTAGGGGCTAAAGAGGACTTTTACAGAAAAACACTATTTTTAAATAGATTTTCTAATTAATGCAAAGGAAAATAAATATGTGAATTTGTGCATTTTAAGAAAAGAAATAATAAAAATAAATTTATACAATGCACTGAAATTAACAATGTATATGTCGCTTTGCTGCTTGTCTTTGTAACTCAAAAATATGCCACTTCACCCTCACAGGGAATGAAACTTGAGCCGTCTGCAACTAACCCATTGTCATTTCAACTTTAACAAGTTGCCGACCAATGACAGAGAAGTATATTAAAGGAACAAATTTGTGACAATCGAGTCAACTTATTTTTGTAGATCGGAAGTGAATTGAGTGGTGTATTGAATAATTGTATCATTAAATATCTCAACTGTTTATGGTAAAGTTAATTGTTTATTTTGAAGAAAAAAACTTGAATAAATGTGTCAAAATTATAGGCTAATAAAATTTTCGATGTTAATTACCTTTATGGCAGAATTACCTTTTATAAAAGCCTAAATATCCGGGGCTTAGTTATCATGATAGAAACAGGAAGATGGAGCAGAACAAGTGGAAACAAAATCTAATTTAAAAGGAATTAATAGTTTATATCATTGTTTTCATTTAATTGGACATAATGTGTCCATCATAGGGAGTATATATGTCTGATCAGACTACAGCATATCATCACAACACAGCCAAGAGGAATTAGTCATATTACAATAGATGTCTTTCAAGGAAGCTGAATTCGTCCTTTAACCAATGCTCAAAGATTGCAAAACGTCGATAAACTCAACCATTATACAGAAACTAATGTATAGCAAAAATATGTAAATGCAGGAATGTATTGTTAAAAGAATCTAAAATAATAGAACTAACTAAGAAATTTCAACGTGAGAGATATGCATTTTCTAGATTAATGACACTAGAGTTTATAAGAAAATATTTAGCAGCTTTTCACATAAGCAATTCTACTCAAATTGAAGGGCTGTCGAGGACATTTTACAAGATTTGGCTAAAGAACAAAGGGCTGCCAACATCCCACAGCCTTTATTAGCTGTACACGTGGTTCAGCGTGGAAAGAGGAATCAGAAAGAATGAGTTAACTGAAGATCTCAGAATGCTAGGTAACCAATTGTATAGCTTAAAGGAGTTAAGACACCACAATGAAATAAGAGAAGAGCACAGGCTAAATAAATAAAAGGCTTTGTAATAACTTTGTACTTTGGAACAAATTATTCTAATAATAATGTAGGGGTACCCCTGAGAAATATCTTGTAATCGAGGGGAGACCCTCATAGGATAGTAAGAATTCTGAATAAATATTATTATTATATTACTGTTTTAATTCTAGACTTGAAGACTCCATAGCTACATGTAGCTACAGCAGAGTAACTTTTAGTCTGAAAAATGCTATCATGTGTTTTAAAAATCTATAATATAACCTTCAGGTTCAATGGAATGAACTACTTCCCACAAAGTATGCATAATGATTATATCACTTCTGTTATGCACAATAAGCGAAAACCAACAAGAACACAGGATGTGGATGTTATCAATCCTGAAAAATATGTTACCACATCCTATGTAAGCACTCACACTATAAAAATCGTACAGTAATATGGACAGACAGCAAAAAGACTAGAAGTTACTGTACAGTTCCCCAATTTTGTCCATACTCACTTTCTTAGGTCTACTGTAAAATCAAAAAATTATAGAATGTTTATTTGTATATATATATAATATTTTATCTGAGAGGACTATTTGTTTTAGGTCCTCTAGTTAAATAAAAAATTTACTGGCACCAGAACACCCAGTTAACCATTTAAATCAGCCATATGAATGAATATATTTTAACATTTTTTTTTTTGGTGGCAAAAGCTAATAAATTTTCAGCATACTGACCCACTGAAGGGATCATATAGCCAGACAATTCTTTTTAAATCTGACCAGAGCACATATTCATGAAAACCTATGGAGCTACAATGTTAATAACATTGTAGGTAATAACCATAATATTTTATAAAAGACATACACAACAACACTAGCAGCTTAAACAAACATCACAATTCAAATGCACACACATTAGATGACCACATCATACAAAAAACAGCATATTAACAATACTGCAGTCAGTTACTCAAGATGTTGAAAGCTATCCTTTCAAATTTCCAAACTAGTAGGCCTAGTGAGTGTTGCCTTATTTGTTACCGAAAACAAATCAATTCTATCCTATAATAAATATAACTGTGATTTGTCCATGCGTGCCAACGCCTATTGATTTTGGACCAAATTGGTTGACTGGTGCCGGAGTAAAGTCAATTAGGTGTCTAATTTCTCAAAATATTACAATGAATTCATCAAATGCAAATCAGTTCTCATGACAACAATACTGTTTGCAGTATTCACATAGGGCTATGGAAGTTGGAATACACTGGGCTTTGAGAAATAATTAGACATGCTAGCGACAGGAAATATCCCACCTATTCCTTCACGTATATGAAACTTTCTCAAGAAACCACGGTCTAAACTCAATAGTTCCTGAAATATGGCCTATTAACTCCATCTTGCACTTTGTTAAATCAGTTTGCCTATTTTTAAATTAACAGCATGATACCTATATAATACAAATACATCAATTAAGTTATATTACAATATCTACAGGGATTACTTAACATTAAACATGTGTGTGTTTTATATTTTGGCTTCCACTTTACAATGTTAATGAATAACAGAAAACACAGTAACATTCTTGAATTTAATGTGAAACCTGACATTGTTTCTTCATCGCTAAATTGTCAATATTGGCATTGTTAAAAATAGTATTTATTTGCGGGCGGCCAAAAATTAAACCATGGGCCACATGTAGCTGTGGGTTGAAAACCACTGCTCTATACAAATGTGACAAGAGAAAAACAGCTCAATTAGCCTAATCCTTCTGACGACATCATGACCCTGGATCAACTCAGCCCACAACAGAAACAAGTACCAGGAACAATTCTGTGGGTAAAGGCGACTGGCATGTTAAGGCTGATAACCTTACACCCTTCACATGTCATATGTCTCAAAATATGGGATCCTGAACCTTCCAGAACCATAAGGGCTTCCTTGGCCTGTATGAGTATCACTTCCCCTTTTTAAAGTTTTATTCCTATGTCAATGAAATTTTGCACAAGTCTTCACTACAGGCCCTTCACCTCTTTACTGCTGTTCACAAAGATTTTTTTCTCTTCCTGAATTATTGAAATGCTGCTGAAGAACAGGAAGAGTATTGGTCAAATGAACCCTGCAGCCAAGACGAAAGCGAAAGGCTTATAAGGGTATAAGACTTTGAAAATCAGAAGTACTCCATAAGTTTACTTTGAAGTAGGCCTACAGCCGCTGAACCTTTTAGTGTACGAGTAGAGCTGTTTGAAATGGATCTCCCGATTTCCGTTACCGCCAAGTGCGGCCTCTGTGAACCCACCTTGCACAAACCTTATGGAACATCAATTTGTCACTCAAAATGGTCTGTATAGAACCTTTAGAAATGTCAGGAAGCAATAAACAAAATTCACGAGTAGTGAAGCGTCAATCTTGTCACACCAATTCATTGACTTTTGCCACCATCTCATCTGATTTGTGACGGCTGTTGTTGGTCTCCCACTTCGCTCTTCATCATGAATATTTTTCCGGCCCTGTTTAAACTCACGAACCCATTTACGCACATTTTTTATGTCCATACATCCCTCTCTATAAACTTCGCAAAGCTGTCTGTGAATTTCAATCGGCGGAACTTTTTTTGCAGTAAGTAACCATATGATTTCGTGGAGTGAAAATAACTTGTACCTCATTACAAGAGACTTGGAAATGTCCTCCTCTTGCATCCACACATCACTGGCACCTTTTTAGGAAATTTTCCTTTACACACATACGTCCAGCTTCCAGGATAGAGTTAATTTCTCTTGTAATACTGTTTTAATTTAACAGTATGTGACTATTATTTATGGGGAACTTGAAAAATAAAGTGTAGGCCTACTGGTGATACCCCCACACATTAGAAGAACTTAAAAGACAATATTCCAAGAGAAATTAACCCAATCTCGGAAGCTGAACTTATGCACGTGAAAAAAATTTTCTAAAAAGGAGTCAGTGTTGTGTGGATGCAACAGGAGGACATTTCCAACATCTCTTGTAATGAGGTACAAGTTATTTTCACTGTAATTTTAACTGTAAACATGGGAACAAATCATTACACCATTAGCGGCTTTATTTGCATAGATATTTCACCCAATCCTTCGGGAGTTAGAGATGTGGCAGCCGCGAAGCAAAAACCCGCATGAATGGCAAACTCGTACATGAAACATACTGTGTAATTTGTTGATGTGAAGCATTTTCATGAATACAGACTATCGCAACCCTGCCCTGTTTATCTCAATGTCCCGTACTCTACTGAAGGTAATATGGTCAGCCTATGTAAATACTAACCTAAATTAAATTAGGCCTATGAAGGAATACTATGGAATACTTTACTGAATGTTTAAATTATAAGCCTAAATCTAAGTCATTTGGTCTATATTAGGCTGGAAGTTCCCTCCATGGACATCCAGACTGGATTTGTAAGAAGATGTATGTACACGATATTATGATAGGCCTACCATGTATTATGATACTAAAACTAAACTCCGTGGCACGACATCCCTGAAGGGACAAGACCTACCACCCGACCGCTGCATCATCTACCCATAGGCCGATGGCAGGATTGGGGGGCATCTAGTCAGCATACCGACACCCTCGGCCGTTAATGGTGGTTTCCATGACCGGAGCCGCTACTTCTCTACCAAGTAGCTGCTCAATTTGAATCACAAGGCTGAGTGCACCCCTACCAGACCTCCCTACCTCAGAAAAATCCGAGGAGGTACCAGGGATCGAACCCGGGCCGACGGATCCGTAGTCAGCTACGCTAACCACAAGACCACGCCGGAGGTTGTATTATGATACTACGGATCTTTATTGCAATATATTCTAAACTGAGTCCCAGAATTCACGGAATTAGGCAGAAAAAGCAATGTAGGCCTATGTATATAGGGTCATTCTTATCTTTCTTAAGCAGTTTTAATAGTTAAGCATGGAGCAATGCTATTTTAATTAACATTATTGTATATTTCTGCAGTGCAACAAAATGATCATGAATAAACACATAATTAGCCTAGATGTGAAAGAAAAATGTGTCTGTTGATCATCATACAACATATGGTATCTAGGCTATAATTTTAAGAGATGCTGAACACGATACCTAGGCTATATTATCATAGCATTCAATAATTTAAAAGGACACTCAAATTGGTTGTAAAGTAACCTAACATCCCAAACAGTAGGCCTAAGACTGTCTGGTATTATTATTCACAGAATAACGTTTCATACGGTTTATTTATACAAATAATTTCATATGTTGGACTGGGAATCTTATTGATCTTAATAGGCCTAGTAAATCCAGAAGCTCAATGTATTTATAGATCGTAACATTTTATCATACCATACAATCCCAGGGAAGTAAGAGCAGGGTTTCCTTTAAAATCTTCTAGGCTTCTGGGTATCAGCTGCTTCATGTGTAAGCTCTCTGCCAACGTTTCGACCATCTTACCATGGTCTTTATCAACGCTACTGCTACTGAGCAGATGACACGTCAGATACCCAGAAGCCAAGAAGATTTTATGGTCAACTTGGGCCGTGGAAGGGTTTCCTTTATAAGTCTAATTTGCTTATAGGTCTATGGAGCTACAATGTTAATAATATTGTAGGTTAGCCTTAGATACATTGTAGATGGCTGACACTGTATCACTTGAACTATCCACTTGAGTGGGAAAATAAAAACTAACGTAAATAATACACTGTCATTTCAATTAAATCTTGGGTGAAAGACGAAAACTTTCACGGCACCTCGGTTCTTCCTCCACTCTTTGCTACTATGGTGACAGCCAGCTTCTTCCATGTTCCCATAGCCTGGTCTTCACTTCTCCTAGCCTTCAACATTTCCCCTCGTCAGCTGCTCAATGCAGATAATGCAGTTCACTGTTGCGCTATTAACTGTACTAATATGAAAAAGGACCCTTGCACCATAATCATCAAAACAACAATCATGTGTTACTCAGGGCCTGCCATGTGACAAAACGAACCTTGCACTAAAACAGGTAGCCTACTGTATATGTCTCATTTCATGTTTTAAAGCTCTCTAAACTTAAATAGATGAATTTCACTTCATCGCTCTCAGCAATTGCTTGTGGTGTAGTGGTTAAGACTGCTAGCTCTGTGTTCAGGTACCGGTCAATGCAAAAAATTTAAGAGTTAGGAATAGGCCCCAAATACATAAGTAGGGGGAAGAGGAAATGAAAGAAAGGGAAGAAAGAGGAAGAGGAAAAGGAAGACAAGACAAGACGAAAGGAGAAATAATTTAATTCTTTCCACGTTTTACCTATACCTTTACGTCTACTAAGATGATGTTGCTAGTAGTTCAATTACACAGCTACCCCTCCTTCCCAGGCATATCTCGTTAGTGAGCAGTAGTAGGGGGCCAGGGTGCCACAATCTCGAATCAGGGCATAATTATACATTAACTTACTTAGGCCTATCACATTGCAAGAGGATCAATGAGATGACAAAATGTAGGCAGTCAATGAGCGTGTTGGGAGGCAGCTTATGGGCTGCATAACATAGTGCATCAAGCAGAGTGCATGCAGAGTCCTAAACCCGAGAATTCTTAAATCGAGGCCCTTTGCTAGCAATTTTGGGAGTATCTTCGGCAACAGTTCAGTTCTTTTCGTTTCTTTATAATGGAGTTGGAACACTGAGCAAAGCTCAATGAACACCCTAGACCTAAGAACAAAAAGAAACCCTAGGCCTATCTAAAACACTGGGTAGAACGTTCCATGTGGAGCAGTCATTCTATGAAATGGATGTAGGCTACTTCAGGCCTTAAAGGCTACTTAATTCTAATGAATAGTCATAATCAAAATGCTTCACTTACCACACTAAACATTCAATAGCTGATACATAGAAGATGGCATAATGATGCATCTGTGGATGTCTGTAAACATGGTATTTCACTATTTTTAGAATCACAAATATCAAGGTTATGGCTGCTGCTGCTGTTAAGAAGCCTGTACGAATGCACGCTAATGTGTCAAAATGTTCAAAACAACCCTTGTTTGCAACATCGATCGTGTCGTTACCAAATTTTCTTCCCCTTGGCAACATACTGGCTTTATCTGAAAAAAAAAAGTTATCTTTGTAAGTATCGTACTTCTCGATGACCTGCCTACCATGTATTTAAATCCTAGGCATACCAAATCCAACATTCGCTACATTCATTACACCACTTGCATAGTAATTGATTTAAAGTCACTGAGAAACTGTTTACAAAGGATCAAGAATAGGGCAACATTGCGTTAAATGTACAGTATACATTCTATACAGAAATACGTACCTTATAAAACACGCCCACTACAACTTCTTATCTAGAATGTAACTATTTCATTTTGCACAGATATTACACACATAATCCTGTTCCTGTACTGTATTTGTTTTCAATCACTACATATCCAACTAAACACTTCATATCTGTCAAAGTTCGATGACTGCCATGATGGGTTGTTGTTAGAACGTCACATCCGTCTGCTCAAGCTAACCGGAAATGCGTTTTTACTTTTTTTTTTCTAGGACAAAAACAACAGAGAGTGAATCTGCGGAATGCGGATTAACTCTTCCTTCACCCTTTCGAGTATTTTCCCAGCTACAACGAATTTTAGGTCTGTCGGTATATTATTTGCATTAACGGACCTAAGTTGTCAGCCTCCCGGGCCAGAAAGGTAATCCGGCGCCCCCCCCCCCCCCGAATTAATGACGGCAGTAAAATTTTGTTTCAAACTAGTCATAACTAGGGCCCGGATTCTTAGCTGGTAAACTATTTTGTTCCTTGCTAGCTAATTGTGATATTTTAACATAATTACCCATTTCATAAACATGGCAGTCACATAGTCCAGTCAAGCATGGGTAAATAAGAAGTTAGAAACTAAAAATGGCTAAAACTCATTTCAAGTAAAACACGATAAAATAACAATAATTATAATAATTAATCTAATTATTATTGTTCTACTAAAAATTACTAATTAAATATCTGCCTACATTTCGCACCTTGCTCATTATTGCCAGTAAATTATTTTGTAAGATAAGATATAGCATTGCGTCTTGTAATTTTGTAACCCCACTGTCCCTGTAAAGCAAATCATAAGTGAACCGAAATCTCCAGTTTCTTTAGAAACAAAATACAGGTAATAAAGACATTCTTAAGAAGCTTACACTTGCAGCTGTCTATTCACAGTGTTGGCTCAAAGCATGATGCCGACAGTAAGTACCGGTATCGAAAAGTTAATTAATTGAAAAACGTTCTTGTTGAATTTGTGGAGTTCGAAATGATAGAGGTAGTTCTAAAACTGAGCAAAAAAGTATTCCTAAAGTTTTGTGGTTCAGAGCCATAAAAATTTAAGTAAAAATAAAATGTCTATATTTTTTTAATATTAATATATTTATTAAAGTGAAACTAAAAAAATCGTCTGAAAATGGAAAAAAACTAAAATAAAACTGGTTTAATATGTTTAAAAAACTAAAACAGGGTTTATAACAACCTAAAAATCCGGGCCCTGGTCATAGCTATATAAATTCATGTAGAAGGTTTAATATGAAGTATAAAGCATGATATAAACAATTTATTGTGGTTCCATTACATTCTTCTGTTAATGAACAGGTAGTATACGACTTACATTAAGACAAAAGTAAATAATAAACAAAACATAAACGCCTAACAAAACAAATTAACTTTAACACAGAATACGTTTAAAAAAAATTAATCCACACTTGCAAAAATATGACTAACAATAGAACGCATAGATAAAATATTTAACAGGACGTAATTTTCTTGAGACAAACATTTAATTTTGATGAAACAGCGACTGTAAAAATAAACTTACACAATAAGAAAGAAATGAAAAAATTATAAACGTAAAAGCAACAGAATATCGTACTGTAACATTTTACTAACATGCCTTATAGTAAAACATTATAGTTTCCGTGATTGCATCAATTAAATCGTTTATTTAAAAAACCAGTCAAGCAACAACAAATCCAAAATTGAGTTATTGGGCGATTGCTGTTGTGTATAGGTATATACATCGTTTAGTGCACAAACAAGTCAAATGCTGTCCCCATGTGATGGTGAAGAAAAAGCCTTGAAATCCATGTTTAGTGCAGAAAGAAGTCAAGTGACAGCACTTGGCTGGTTTCTGTTCTAAACCGCGGGATTTGTGGATTGATTTCCCTTTGATGGGACAAATGTCCAGAGAATTGAACGAAGCACTTTAAAAAGTTCCCAATAAATGTGAAAAAAATACTAGATTTAAAAGCTCTAAAACCCTACTTGGTTGGATACGAAGAGTTTTATGAGAATATTTTTCAATGGCCTACAACGGAAGCAGAATGCGCTGTAGAGCAAGTGTATGATGACGAATAGTCATTCCAGACTATGCCAATGCCAATAATATTATACACTTTAAAAAGTTCACGTTTCATTTTACTTTTTAAGTCCCTGTGAAAATAGAATATTTCATACCACATTTACAATAGTGATGGTTGTTTGTTTCAAAAACCAGTCAAGTGCACACTTATTATTATTTGTTTACATCTGTCAATATCGATAAAAAAAAAAAAGTTTTATGTTTATCAAACCGTTACACAAATGGATAACTTTCATTGGAAAAAAATATCAATTTTCTAAAAGAAAGTTTTAGCTTTCTAGGAAGTTTTCTTTGATTTACTCAAAATCAAGAATTTGTTGCTTGACTGGTTTTTGAAATAAACGATTCAATTGCACAGTTCGTCCGAATTTCCTCAAATTCCTCGTTGACATGTTTAACAGATCGGTTAATGGTTACATTTTCTTCTAGTAAAATTTTGTTTACAATGTAAATTCGGATTAACTGCTTCAACCAAACATAATATGGGTATTATAATATTATAACATAAGCAAATGTACATGTATTTTAATCCTTCATTTATTTTGCCTTTTGTTAACTCTGGTAAAATTGAGATATGAGGATTTGGGATTTGTTCTTGACAAGTGGCAACTGCTCCAGCACCTTCACTTCTCCAAATCCAACTAAGTGCAGTTGGAATGATCATTCTTTTTAGTCAAGTCGCACAGTGGTCCGAATTCAAAAAAAGTGGTCAAAAATCGATTTCGGAACTCTAATGGAGAAACACCAATAACTTTCCAAGTAAAGTATGTTTATTAGCGTACATTAATTTCACTTTATCTTTGGAAATTGCTTCTAGATTTCACAGACATAATGCTACAAAAGTGGCATAACTCTAAATCTCTAAACTCCACACTTCTTTAAGTAAATTTTGCAATATCCTTCTCACTTGAAAATGAAACTCAAGGTCTATAATATTTTATCTGTATGCTTTATGATGTGCTTTATTTATTCATAGCATGATTGTCGAATTTAGATCGCTTATAAGGACTATTATAATTACTCTTCATTGAGCTTAATTTTCTTCGAGAAAAATAGTTTCTTCTTGACTTATAAAAAAATATATAATATGTATACCATGAAACTTAAGCAAGTATTAAAATGAAGTCTGGAAAACACATTCTTAAAAGTATCATCGTCATAACACCTCAGAAGCTTGCAGTTTGCACAGCAAAACAAGAAGATCAAAGCTGTTCCAACATTTGCTGTTAAATGCATTAGGCTAACTTAAGAAGTTAAGGGAATGACATTTAATATAATAATAAACAGACATTCTTTGTTATTGTATTCAGTATTATCACACTACAAATAAATATGAATATTTCAAATTATATTAAATTATTTCATGTGCCATAATTTTAATTAATATGTTGATATATTAAATATGAACCATCCGACCAATTACATCCCAAAAATTCGGACAAAATTTGCTGTGGCCTAATCTCCCTATTTTCATGTTCCAAAGTTGGTCACCCTACAAATGAATACAACTTACACGTTCTATAATAAGTACTAGCTTGGTGGGTCCGTCACAGAATTATGAGCTTCTAGATTAAATACCAATTTATGAAAAAAAAAAAACCGAGGCATCTGCTGATTCACGTTCGTTTGTCCTAGGTAATTGTTTACTTTTACTACTTCCATCCACGTTTATGTTCTATCTTCAATGAAGTTTATGTTCTTACTTCATTCACATTTTTGTTCTTAATTTTAGTAATTTAATCTCAACACCACTTCTTCTCTCTCTTTCTCTCTCTCTCTCTCTCTCTCTCTCTCTCTCTCTCTCTCTCTCTCTCTTTCAACGTCCTCCTCGACGTGATTGGTAATTTCAGCGATGCTCTTCTTCCCCAGTTTGTTATGGCAACCGAGCAAGACTACCTTCAATTAATTTCACAATTGAATATGGTCTACACGGAAAGACTAGCTTAAATATATTAGATAGTTGGAGACTCTGGTTTGCGACTCTGTTAAGAAAGTTAGGAATGATGGAGGGGGAAATTTTCCCAACTTCCTCTATGGAAACTGGTGTTTTTTAAACGGGCTTCACACCATCTGGCCGTTTCCTTGGAAGGATCACAACAATCTTCGTCTTATATATTTCCGCTTTTAAATTCCCTAGTTTCTGGAGTCGTAAACTGTGTCACCATCTATAGGTCTGCCTGTGGTAGGGATGGAGAAAGTGAAAAAGAGTGAAAGAAACAAAGGCAATACCCGTTTCAGTATATAACGTGTAACTGTCCGAAGATTTATAAAACCGTATTTGACAGGACTATTTCCGATATTCTGTTATGTAACGCGTTATTTATAACATTGCTGAAATGTATTTCAAGGACTGACTGCAAAAAACCAGTAAATGAATGAGTCCTGAATGAAGCCGATCGTTAACTATGTCAGCAACTTTAGCCAGGAGGTCTACCAGAATATACACTTCCACTTATCGGTTCATAATTAATAGTGAAAGGACTATGACGGTATTGGGTCAAATTTCACCTATTAGCTTTACATTTACAAACCTTTAAAGAAAAATACGATAAACAGAATGTAGCAATATTATCAGATTCAAATAAAGCAATATTCATGGCAGCTAAATGCTACTAAAACCACTCCAAAGCTAAATAATTAGTAAAGTGATTCCTTATGCAGGCCGTGAAGGCCCTTAGGGTTCCAGAAGGTTGAGGCTCCAAGATTTTCAAACATTCGGCACATGAAGTGGTAAGGTTGTCAGCCTTCCGCACTGGCCGCCTTTACCCCCAGGATTGCTCCTGGTATTCATTTCTGTATAAAGGTGAGTCGATTCCAGGCCCATAGTGCCACCTGTTAGGTCAATAAGTCAATATTGAAAAATCTCAGCAACTTCAACGGGAACCGAGCCCGAGACCTTTAGATTTGTAGCGCAAAGCCTCAACCAATCACACCACGGCGTACCCCCCAAAGACAATTAACATACCAAAATAAAGAGTTTTGATTTCTAACGGCGGTGTCCCTCTAAAATACTATCACGTATCTATAAATCTACATACATAGAACTGTCTCTTTTACCCACATATTAATGCCATCGAAATGGGCCGAAATCAGATTCTTGAAATGGGGATTACAAAGTAAGTAACAGACTGATTATGCCACTCAGGCTGACAAAACAGAGTGAGTTTCTTATAAAGTGAATAAAAAACGGTAGTTAATAGGCTATTTCGTTTCCTGCGTGATCTAGAGTTTAGCGTTACTGATTAGGCCTACGGATCCAAAGACCTGGGGTCGATCCGTCATTTTTTTTTTTTTTTAAATAAGGTAAGCAGGTCTGGAACAGGCTATATTCAGCTTCGTGAGGAGAATCGAGAAACTACTTGATAAAGCAATAGCAACTTCGGTCACAAAGCTCAGTATTAACGGCCATGGATGTCGGCGTGCTATCCACATGCCCCCAAACATGTCAACTGGCAATATTGCAGGACGGAGGTAAGCATTCGGTCGGAGGGTAAGCCTTGTACCGCCATGGGATGTACACCATGGAGATAGTAAAATTGATTTTGAGTTATTATCATTGATACTGACTGTCTCTTTTCTAAGTTTAACCTATCTTGTCGTAAAGACTTTTATGCGGCCCAAGCCGCCGGGGTCTTGCACGACCTACCTGTAGGGAGAGGGGTTATCTTTGGATCAGATATATAGACTTTTTTGATCAGACGAAGACATGGAGGGCCTTCCCGGATGGGTGATCAGCCCAATGCCAGGGCTACCTCCAAAACAGCACGCAGAAGGTGCGGATGGGATGGAGATGATAATGATGTCCGGGTACCACAGGTGTCTAAGGTACTCAACATTCGTCTCATAGGTGAGGGGAAACCCCAGAAAAAATCCCACTTAGGAATCTATCCTGGGCCTACTGCGTGGGAGGAGCCGAACGCATCCCCTACGCCGCAGTGGTGGACCATATTATTGTTATTACTATTGTAGTTTACTATTTTATTATAAACTCATCGTTTCATCCCAGAGGTTGGCACAATGGGCCCACTCAAGAGGCTTAGGCCTACGTGCATGTGGCCGTTCCCAATCCGTCTCTAGCCCTAAAAGGCACCATATCACACAGAAACATCACAATAATAATAATAATAATAATAATACATTAATATTAACATTATTATTAATATTATTATTGTAGTTTTGATTATTCTTTTTAAGAAAAGGCTCTAAAATGGAATAATTGAAATTACTTAAAATTACTTATAATCGAACAAAAACAAAGTGCGAAACGCAAATGCCGTAATAAATTTATATTATAGATTTAACTCATATCAATTTATAGTAAGTTACAGCAAAATAAATTATCACATGCATTGCCATGAACTGTCATGATTTCTTAACTATTAAAGCCGGTATGACTATTAGCACCAATCCCTAGTGATAAACTAAAAAATAAATAAGCTTCGTGGCGCTACATCCTTGGAGGGATTTGGCCTACCGCCCGACCGCGCTGCGTAATCTACCACAGGCAGATGGCAAGATTGGGGGCTTGTGGTCAGCATTTTGACACCCACGGCCGTTAATGGTGGTTTTCATGACCGGAATCCCTAGTAATAATAACTTAAATCCAACTAATAATTGAATAAATGTATAATTTACAAACCATAAAATTAGCTATAAAATATGATCGTGATACTTATACGTACTTATACTTACGTCGGTCCCAGATGCGATCCGTGTGCTAATGTAACACAGACAACTAGACTACTATATGGAATTCATAATAGTTAACTAGATATTAGAGGTGATAACACCCCTAATAGAAGTTGATAATCTCGAAGCGATAATTCTACTAGGATCACAGCTACACAACATTTTTATTTCAGCATATTCTTAAATGTCGTGGTCAATATCACTTAACTTTTTCACTGAAAGTCTACTAAAAATGTAAGTTTTACTTAAATCACTTTGTTTAACAATTCACGATTTACTAGAAGCAGCTTTACAACTAGATATTTAAATCTGTATTTAGATAATACATCATCGACTCGCATCAAATCTCGAAAGTTAATAGAGTCCGACAAGTGGCAAAGACGATGTTAGGAATGTGAAGCCAGAGTCAATAGGAAATCGTGCGACGAATATTAAATATTAGCTCACATTCTGCGTTCTCACTCCTTCTTTGTCTAAGAATACTTCCTCTGCATAATTTTGTTTGACGCATCACAACCCTATTTGGTTGCCGCAAGAACATCCACAACCTTCCTTAGAAATTCGGCTGCGCATAGTATTACAGTGTGTCCAACTAAAAAGTTTTAAAATAAAGGACAGACACACCGAGTGAAAAGGGGGGAGAGTGGCTAAATTCAACACATTATACTAATATACCGTTAATAACAATATGGTGCAGTTTGGAGTTTGTTTTTATCACTGCTTTCATCTGTAGCAACTGAAAACGGACCTTGAATAAGAGTCTGAACAATCTAAAAACCTGAATATATAGCCTATGCCTGTATATAAATTCATGGGTTTCCCCGTTCCCCCTAGAAAAATATTCCAACTTCAACACTGTTAAATCGTGATCTACAAGAAATTTATATCTCTCTTGAAGTTACAGAAATACCGAATTACTGAAAAATCCTTCACTGGCAGACATTTAGCGAATGGAGAGAAATGAAGTTCGGGATTAGTTTTAAACGAAACTGTTGTGTTGATTTACTTTTAAGTTTTATCAAAAACATTTAAGCCATCTAGTTTATGGACGAAATTCTCAACGCTGAAGTTGTTATTTAATGCTATTTTCAATTATAAATTATTAATAGATTCACGAAAAGGAGAAATAAAATAAACAGCAGTTAATATATTGTAAGAAGCAGGAAACCGGAGTACTCAGAGAAAACATACCCTGATGCTTTGTTCAACACATATCCCAAATACAACCAAGGATTGACACTCGGCCATGAGAAAAGGTCGTATAAGTTACCTAACAAACCTTTTATAAATCCTCTGTTTGAACAATGAAAACATTAAAGATTATTTTATTCTTTTTTCTGTGATAAAATTAACAGTCGAAGCCCCTTTGACAGTAGACGGTATTGACTAAAAGGAGAAAATTATACCATTGGGTGGTATAAAATTATAACATTCCAGGATAACCCATTTTTATTCCTTAGTTAAAAATATTTCACATATTAATATTAAATAGACTCAGTTTGGAAAAAAGGAAAATGTTAAAATTAACTACGCCTTTTCAAATGTGAAATTCCTCATGTCGATTGCAAAAATCGTCATGCTTGGTGAGTGAAAAGCGTTGTTTTTAAGTTGGCAACTCTGTACCAGAAAATTAGTAACAGCTGCCTGTGCGCTCCAATATGGCTGGATCCTTGGTGCGTTATTCATTACAATATATCTAACATTAATTTATCATTATTTCACAAATTATTAACGACTGTCTAAAAAAAAAATAGTGTGTGGGACACGTGGTAAATTTACTTTATGTTGCTCGTAGGATTGCTACACTCGCCCTTATGGGCTTGTGTCGCAAAAATAACCTACTCGCAAAATAAAGTTGAGTTTTTAACACTTCGATCATAAATAACTATTATAGAGAACAAAGGTGTTATGTTGGAGTACGTAGGTTGTGCATTTGTACCTATATAGGCTGTGCATTTATGATTATTATTATTTGGCATACCTGTATTTTATCAGCTATTTGAGTATATTATTTTCTTTAAATAATGATTTCTTCAGAGCTTTATTGTTTCATTGAAGTGACCTATCAAACACTAGTTAATTATAAAAAAAAAAATCTTGAATTCCTTTAGACGTAAGCTATTCTTTTATGAAGAATGTGTTGCAGATTTGAGAAGTAGTGCCCGCTTGTTGTCCTACGATACAATCAGTTTGTAGCAGATCGTATATTTTCGTGACGCTGGTTTAAACGTGTTTTAAAGGTGAGCACGTCTGTAAGAAACTGATACGTCAGACAGGTGGGAAGGTATGGTAATATCTTCCTGACTTGCGCTCTGGCTTGTAAGCAGAGCTCTGATTTGTAAGCAGAACTTTCTCTAACGGGAGTAATCCTAATCGTTCATGATTATTAGGACAAGGCATTTAATGATAAAAATAGCGAAACAATTGAAAATAAAAATGTATTTATGCCCTAAAATATTAAAAAAAGACCTATAAACTATCACTTACTAATAGGGCCTGGATTTTTATGGTTTTATAAACCTTTCATTAATTTTTTTAAACCTATTAAAAAGTTTTATTTGATTTTTTATCATTTGAAGACAAGATTTTTTTAGTTTCACTTTAATAAGCGCAATAAACATACTGAAACAAGTAAAGTAAATTAATTCATTTTATTTTTACACTCAATTTCCATGGATCAGGAAATTGTTTATAAAAAAAACAATTAATTTTAGAATTACCTTGTTATTTCCAACTTCACCACATAAACTCAGCACGAATGTATCCAATTAATCAACCAACTTTACGATATTTTATTTCCGGCGAATTGCTAGAACAAACAACGAATAAACTGCAAGTGTAAGCTTCTTAAAAATGCCTTCAGTTTGCCTTTTCTAAAGAAACCGGGGATTTCGGTTCATTAATGATTTCCTTTACCAGGACAATAGGGTACACAATGACAAAATGCAATAATGAAACACTAAATTTTTTTGTTAATGTTGGCCTGTTGGTAACAATGAAAAAGATGCAAAATGTAGGCAGTTATTTAAAATTAATTATATTAATTATTAGGCCCACTTTAACAATTTTATTGTATTTTAATTTAAAAACAGTTTTAGCCATTTTTAGGTTTTATAAGATTGAACTACGTGACTGCCATGGCAATGAAACGGATAATTATGTTAAAACATCATAGTTAGCTATCAAGGAACAAAATAGTTTAAAACCTAAGAGCCCGAGCCCAATTTATTACTTACGTAATTAATTTTTAGAAGTAATGTGTTGATTCAAGGGAGCAATTTAATGGATGACAGTGCATTATATTTAATTTATAATATAAAACACTCTTTTTTCACTAACGAAGTAGGCTAAGTAAATGCAAACTATTTGGATACGTGGATATGTGCCAATTTAAATTAAAATAATAGCCTACATTTGAATTGAAATGTACGATGGCGGAGATTCTCAAATGAAAATGATTTTCTACACTCTATATGGAAAAGTTCATCTCTGTCTCCACCGAAACAAATGGTGCATATTTAAAACAAGCAATAGGCTTATCTCCTGGATTTAGTTCAGTCTTTAATGTACACTTTATTGAAATAAAAATGATTTAATAATACAAAAAATGACATATTTCTTGAAAATGACGAAACATATCATAAATTGCCATTACTTAATCAATTAATGATACACATTTGCATATATTCGAGCTCTTTTTCAAACTCCATAAAAAATGACAAAATCACAGAATGCCGCGTGATTATCGGTTAGTCCTTTCAGAATTGAATGTTTACATTATTATAAGCAAATACCAAGTGAAATCATCTGTGGGCACTAAGTTTAAACTCAATAAAAATAGTAGAATATCTGGTTTATACGAATGATAATCGTAATTAATCTGACGAAAAAGCCAGGTTTCAGTATGCTAATTGATATCGCATTTTAAAAATAAAACTGCCAAATTAGTTATGACACTGATTTATTGAAATTTCAAAACCAATTTTTCTTAAAAATAAAATCATATTCACGGATCTCTAGTCATAGTCTATTTGGTTTTGATGTGAAACAAAGCAGAAATTGTATTTTGGTATACGAAATAACACCAAAATTAACCAAACTGTTGTACCGAAATTTAATATTATTATTTGCCGTAAAATAGGGTCCCAAGCTATAATTTCCTGCAGTTACATACATATCACGTTAATATTTTTGCACACACAAATTTATCATCAGCTCCAACTGGTGGTCATGATTGCTATGCTTCAGTGAGCATTGTATCTGTACCAATCACAAGGATTACATGCTCCATCACTGTCTAACAAGAACAATACGATCGCCTAAGAGCATGGCACTTCCTTTAACTGGTTACAGGTTTCTTCCTCACCTAATTCTTGCCTGTATTTCTTGTCTATTGAATTATGCATACGGAAATTCATATCGACATGGGTTTTGTACAATGCGTCTGTAGTTATGAATATTAATGTCACGAAACAGACTAACTTCTATGAAATTGGAGCAATAAACGAATTTTAAAATAAGCGCAGTCATAATTAGAAACGTTTCATAATAAGGTACGAAATATTGTTTGTTATTTTGGATCATAAACATTGTTTAACAGAACTATCTCCGACAGTGTAACGTTCCATTTTTACGGGCTGAGCCTGTAAAGGTAAAGAAAAACATACTAGCACGTTATAGAGATTATAGAGGTGTCACTGTCGTTATCTTCCCTTTCGTACAAATTAATAACTATAAATTTCCTTCTTTTTAACTACTACAAATACTATTATTCCTACTACGACTGATTTCTTATCGTGCACCTATAATAATTTACAAATCAAACTAACATAATTAACTATTTTGGCAGTAAAAAATTGTTCCATAAACTAGATACAGGCAGTTTACAAAACAAAAACGTAAGCAAACACACGTATTTATTACTGTCCCTAACTAAAAGACCGTAAAACTGCACTTGCTATTTTAGCGAAAAAAAGTTCAGTTCATCCACTACATTATCTATGGTATGAGAAGACAAACGGAAAATAAAAAAAGAATAATCTAAGTTAATGATAATATTTAAAAAATATCACTTACCTTCGATAATGAACTGGAATTATCTGTAATAAAAAATACAGTATTCGAGATATTATTATTATGCTCCTTAAAAAATCCCTTAATCCATTACTTATACTTTATACTACACATCATTTAATGTGATGCCCTCAGGAACAGGTTAAGGGATTAGGTCATGGGTCTTCAACCACGTTTAATTCGGCACAAAAAAAATAAATTAATATGTTTTCTGCTCCATTCAGTGTGGCTATTGATGATGTTCCTGGTAAAATGGACATAAAAGACCTGCAGTGTAACCGTGTACTAAATGAAACATTTAGTGATAGAGCCACTGATTTTTATTTAAAATACTTGGATAGGGGTTGTTTACCACAAAGTATTCTCATGTTCTTAAGGCTTGAGTAGGCCTACTAAGAAATAGGTGAAATTGATTATTATTATTTTTTATCTTCAACGAATTGCTTTACAACTTCGTAATCTGACATGTTCTTTATAGATAGGCATGCCAAACGTCCCGGTTTGACCGGGACAGTCCCGGTTTTAAGACAAAATCCCTGTGTCCCGGCCGGTTCACTTCACGTCCCGGTAAAAATTAAATTTGATTTTCTAGATGACCAAAAAAAGTCTAAAAATAATAACTGTGAAGAATTATTTAGGATAATTACTTTGTCATTTATTTCTGTACTGTATGAAAAGTGAAAAGACTTCCTAAAAAGTCCTAGCCAATGAAAAGTAGGGTAAAAATTATTCAAAGTATTTCTTCTTACTTAGGTAACATTTAAATATTAACATGTTAGAAATAAAATGTTTAAATTTATATGATTATGTCATTTATTATCACCCCTAGTTTAGGTTCCTAATCAGTAACCATTTATTCATAGCATTGAGAATAAACTACCCTCTAAAACACGCTAAAAACTCGCCAAGGGTGTGCCCTTGAATACTAGGGGGCATTCCAGTGTCCCGGTTGACCATTTCAGAAATCTGGCAAGCCTATTTATAGACAACTTGTACAATTGCATACTATTTTCAGAATGAAACTATTTCAATTATGGGTATTTATCATAGGTAATCACCCATGAGATACTACGAGTTTATCGATAATTTATTTCATGGAACTCAATCTCGAATAGGGGTTCAAAACAAAGTCCCTATTCTTCATCACGGCCCTCGAACCTTCTTGTATCTTAAATGTAGTTCCTTAATAGCAAAAGGTTGAAGACCCATGGTTTAGGTAAGGAAACTAGTGCATTTAACAAACAAAAAAAATAGTGGTTATAAATAAATAAGATTTAATACTTAAAAAGGATCACATATTGTCCCTGCTTCCCATTCTCCGATGGAAAGCCCTGTCAGCAGAGAGTGCGAACAGATCACTCAGAGTCTCCACGTGGGTGGTTGATGAATTTACGCTTAGGGGCCTCATTAGTCGCCGAGGGTCTACAACTGAAACAAAAATAAATAGGTGTATTATAAGTTATAAAATCAAACTGCTGTAATTAATATTAATAATTATAATCATAACATTAATAAAGTCAGGTAAACTGATGAAACAAAGCGTCAGAATGCTTTTGTTTAATCAGTAATAACTGCAATTATGATATGCAGAAACTAAGTTAATTTTTTAATCGATTTCCGAGTTAAGCTCCCGATCGATTCATTAAGCAGGTCTTACAGGAGGACAAATGTCTAGTTTGATAAGCATATGTGAAGGAATATGTGGGTAGTGTTATATGTTAAAGCTACCTGTATTGCAACTTCCAAAGTCGTACATGGACACTGTAAAACTATAGGTTGCCACGAGAACAGATTTGCATTTGATTAATTCTTTCTAATATGTTACCATAAAATAGGCACTGGATTGGGCATTACTCCGGTACCGGTCAACCGATTTAATCCAATATCAATAGGCTTCTTCCCATGGACGTTATAAATGCGCATTCCAAGTTTCATGAAAATCCGATAAAGCGTATTTGAGTTATCGCGCATATAAAAACACGGACAGACAGACACACGGATAGACATTTTCCCGTCCCCTGCACAATCTCATAAAGTACCATTCTGGCACTTAATAAAAATAATTGGCAAATTCATGCGAAACTTCCGCACTTCACCCTTTTCAAGCTTCTCCTATAGGCCTACTACCTTATACAGGCACATAAAAAATGTTAATGTATGGAGATTTCACAGAATGCACTGGCAATAATTAATTATGTTAGTGTATGTTTCACTGATATGTGAATTGTAGCTTTAGAGCGGACATATAGGTTAGGAATGGAATACAGCGAAAACATCTTCAAATTGCAAAGAATCCAACAGGGAATACATTAATACTTCCATATTAATAACTAAGGGCACTTAAAATAAATAAAAATTCCACATGAAAATTTAATGCCTGTAAGGTTTATGTAGACGAACATATTTAATTGCACCATTGCCACCGAGACGTTACGTTTACCAACTTCTACCAAAATGTCAGTTTGGCTTAGAAAATAATATTACATATAACAATTATAATGATTTAGAATTGTTATACTCATACTAAATAGCCTAGTAATGTGACAAAATGCAGATTTGTTCAAGTCGTTAGATTTTAATGTATGAATATTTAACTTACCACTTGGCCTTCTTAAATGAGCCACGTCTAATTCTCTGGAAGGAATCACAGGTTTAGGATAACCACCTTCATAAAGTCCTCTGTGTCCTAGATAAGGAGAAATTACCCTGGCTACCAAAGACTCCAGTCTGAGGCGTTTTTCACTTGGTGGGTAACCATCCATCACGCTCTGAAAAGAGAGATAAACATCGCGTAATTTACAGCTTCTACAACTCCTTAACATACACCGGGTATGAATGAAGCTCACATACAAAAATCCATCCTTACGATGGATGGAACAAGGAAAATTTTATTATTAGACCTACACAGAATAAAGGCAATATTGTTTTCCAAACGACGTGCGAAAAATGAGGAATTCCTGAATTTCGGTGATTTCTAATTCTTCAATCCTTCTATTTGTCGCTATAGCACTTGTAAGTTTATTTTTATAATTTTATAATATTTAAACTTCATTATTTTTTTTAACTTTCTACTTGGTATTTTTGTGTGCTTTTTAAAGTCATCAGTTCATCACATACAAATTTCGTGAAAACAGCACACTTTTGGGATTAGAATGACCATTACGCGAGACTGTACTCTTGTAGTGGTGGGAGGGTGATTAACAAACTAATTTAAATGCCCGGGGGAATTTTAAGCCTAAGTTCTTTCAAATAAACCTTGCCATTGTGTCCAAGAAACCTATAAATAAACTAAATTACCATGGCAGGGTCGGAAATCGAACTCTGGATTTTATTAAGAGTACTAGGATACTGTGAATGACATCACCAGTGGCGTCAAATTTTGAAAAAAAAAAAAAAAAAAACATTGGGTGGGCTCAATTTTGAAATTTCCATACTCCAGCCCCTTGTTTGGTTCATGAAATGGACTTGTAATAAAAGTATTGATATGACTGCAGAGAAACGATTTCGTTGTTTGTAATAACTGATAAAATCAGGTAAACTGATGTAAAAAAGTGCCAGTATGTTTTTGTTTAATCAGTTATGACTGCAATTATGATATGCAGAATATGTTTTTTTTAAATTCATTTCCAAGTTAAGCTCCAGATTTATTCATTAAGCAGTGCTTGCGGAAGAACAAAGGTCTAGTTTTTTTTAATCAGATTAAAATCTTCCAGCATCAGCTGAACTGTACAGATTTGTGATATCTTGACAATCGCACACTCACATAAAAATACGAAAAAGAAAGTGAAATTGGCTTGTTTCGGGATTTGAACCATGGAACTCCATAATGTGAGGCCAAAACGTTACCATCTCGGTCAACTGGGGTCAGTTTAACGGTCTAGTTGGATAAGCGCATGTAAAACAATAGTGCTTTTGGTCATAGCTATCTCTATTTTAATTTCCAAAGCCGTATAATATAACAGTAAAACAATTGACTATGTTATCATGATAACTGATTCTCTTTTTTTTATATAAATTCTTTCGAATACGTATATTATCATAAAATAGGCACCAAATTGAGCATTACTCCGAAACAGGTGAACCGATTTCATCCAATATCAATAGACGTCTTCCCATGAACACTATAAATGTGTATACCAAATTTCATAAAAATCCGGTAAAGCGTATTTGAGTTACCGCGTCTTTAAAATAGACACTAAATTGGGGTTTACTCCGGTACCGGTCAACAGATTAGGTTCAAATTTAACAGAGTACTTTTTATGGACGTCATAAATGCGTATACCAAGTTTAATGGAAATCCGATACAGCGTGTTTGAATTATGGCGCCTTTCTATTAGAAATTCGCCATAATCTATTAAAATAGGCACTAAATTGGGCATTACTCCGGTACCACTGAACCGATTTGGTTCAATATCAATAGGGTTCTTCCCATTGACATTATAAATGTGTTTTCCAAGTTTCATGAAAATCCGAAAAAGCGTATTTGAGTTAGAGCGCGTACAGACACACGGACGGACGGACAGACAGACGGACAGACATTTTTCGTCCCCCACACAATCTCATAAAGTACCATACTGGCACTTAATAACAATCACATTTTATAATTCAACCGCCAATAAAGTGTTATGTAACCGAGTTAACGGAAATTCTTTAAATTTTATACTATCACATCAGGATGGATTCAGCATATCTCTAGAATGGACTCTAACCGTATTCAAAAAAAAAATTCTCAACTATAGACCAAGAGGAAGGAGAGACCTGTGACGACCTAGAAAAAGATGGACAGATGCAATGTGAAGCCGGAACAGGCTGGAAGCCCAATCCTTGCATTGAAGAAGAAGAAGAAGAATATCACATAAACATTTTTACTTCTTCTGTCCGTACGATAGGTACTTAGGTGGAGGAATAGATATTTAAGCATTCATGAACCACAGATTATTGTCTCTGTTGGACATTACATGAGAATATTATAGGAGAAAAATTCCTCCGGCACTGGGACTTGAACCCAGAATATTCTTAGGTGGAGGAAGTATTGTGTTCGACCCTGAAATTCGAAGTAGAATTTTTAACACAAATACACTTCTATTTCCGGAAACATGTCTGCTAACATCGTATCTTATAAAAACATAATTTTTTATTTCCTTAGAAATCTTCTGGGGATGTGACACGAAGATTGTCGACGACTTTATCTTATTTCTAATATTACTTTACATGAAGAAAATTTAGTTTTTTGCCATTTTCTCGAAAACTGCTCTAATGATTTTGTAATGTGACGTGTTTATAAACGCCAGAATATTTATTTTGAAACTTTTTTTCGCAGAAATTCTCTGTTGCTGAAGGCATGAATAAAATGTTGAATTGAGTTGTAGAAACTCAGTCTTGCCTGGTTTGCATTAGATTGAAATAACTGAATGCGCACCGCTTGCAATACGGCCTCTTATTCTATACCAGAAGCGAGAAATACACATTATCCATGCTTAGGGTAAAGAAAGTTAAGTGAGTGCATCACATAAGATTCTATTTGGGTTGAGTATCCTTCGGGGATGCGATGCGCTGTGGTATCTACATTCTCTACACTTTTACAACCAATTTACATGAAGATTGTAATTTTTTCAGATTTTATAACAAAATCTCTTCGTTTAATTTTCCTACTTGAATCCATAATATGCATTATGTATTACAATATTTTATACTAATTCCCAAAACGTTTATTTGGGTATAACAGAATTCTTTGCCTTGTCCAATAATATCCTTCCTGTGATTTTTCTTAAACACAAGCATCGTCTAAATTCTAAACCTAAGTTTTCCGCACTCTCCATATGTAGGCCTATATTTAGAACAGCAATGTGATTAAGATCTTTTTAAAATAAAAAAATATATTTAATGTTTTGAAAGCGTATAAAGATTTTTCGACTGTGGCTGTGGAAACTGAATTGAGAGACGCAAAATTTTAATGAATTTAGGAACTGTTTCAAACGATCATGAGTGAATCGGAACAAGAGGCGATCGTTCAACAACAGCCTGATTTCCGCTTTACAGGGATTCAACAAAGAAACATGATTTTTAGTAATAGCAATAAATAATTATGATAATAATATACGACAAGTTATTGGGTGGATTTGAGCCCACTTGGCGACACTGGTCCTTCCTCTATGTGTTTCTCGCGTAACGCTAAAAACCATTTAAAAAATGTTTATTACCTTTATGAAAGACGGATAAGACGGCTAGTTATAAAATAAAATGTCCATGTCCTCTCAAATCACCTATGAGATAATGTAATTTTTCCTGAAAATGGAGACAACCTCTATCAGCCATGAGAAGAAAGGACTCTTTTGCTTGGATTGATTTTTAAAGTTCTTCTAAAATACTAGATTATAGTATTGGAGTATTCGTCTATGACTACAACTTTAGTTACAACAAACTCGTACAAAGTTGCAATGAAATCTATAACTTAAAAAGTGTGATATAAATGATTGAAATTGGAAACCACGATGTATCAGCGCCATTCTTGCCATGGTGTTCAATTCATTTACTACTACAGACAATAGCTATTGTGTATCGAGTCTTTATCGATCGATTTAAATATTCCTATTTCGATTAGCCCAGGTCATGGCGGATTGGCGGGCAGTGAATGTTCTATTGTGTAAATCTGTGTTCTAGTTATATTTTATGTGAAATATTGAGTAGTGACAGTGGTAAAACTATACGGTTTGTTATTATTGTATCTTCATACTTCACTCGATGTAAATGGTTTCGCTGGACTGGCTTCACTTGTGGTGATTACGCCTTGACAGAACCGGCCAAGTTGGTTTTCGTAAGCAATACACACATTCTCATATAGTTTTGTGATAGTGCAGATATGTTTATAGTTTGGTTAGGTACACCGGCTGTCTTTATATTGCCAAGTTCGCTTGTAATGAATAGGCCTATGAATACGGGGAGCCGCGGTGAAGGAGACTGTGGGTTCTAGTCTCGCCTCGCGCATTGGTGCTTGTATGTGACACGGAAAAGAAGGTAAAGAAATGGTAAAGCAAGACAAAAAATTGAGGAAAATTGGCCTATGGGTATGGCAGGCTAAATTTAAATAAAGTCTGCCCACAAACACATGATTGCAGTAAAGTATAGCCAGGGCTATCTTTATTTAGTAACATATATATTGTATAAATTCTTCTCGGGTTCGCAGCCAGGCAGATTCCCTGAGGATGGAGGCAGCGTCAGCCTCGGAAACGTTGGACCACAACAAACTTCTCACCTGGCTGCAAACCCGAGAAGAATTTCTACATAAGATTCGCCAGGAAAGCCTCAAATCTTACACAACATATATATTATATTATCTGATGTTCGGTGACCCGAATCATTTTGATTGGCTCTCGAGGACATAGGTTAACCTTCAGTATTACAGATGACTATGGTTACTGTTATGACTCGAAATGATCTCCATTTGTCAGTACATCTTTATAATGCCTGAAAATTAAATTTGAATAGTTGGCTGGTCTTAAACTAGTACATGAAATATCACGCATATCAATAGTCAATGCAATTTATCAGGAAAGTACCTGTTTAAATTATTAATATGTTTAATTGACCTTGAAATGATTAATGATCCAATTACACTGCATTGACAGCAGTGCAAGTCAGTTAGAAGGGCATTTGCATAACTGCATCTGGGTTCAATATAGCGTAAGGTAAATAGCAGTAGCTTGGTTATATTTTTAGTTCAATAACACTTCCTGAGAACAGGAATTGTAAACCTGTACTCGTTTGACTTCATTAGCATTCCAACTTCGAAGGTCTTATGTTCGAGCTACTAAAAGAAGTACTCTATATAACTTACTAAAAGAAATGCTAGTGACTCTTAAAGAATAAACATCCGTATTATTAGCTATATTAGCATCTGTATTAGTTCATAAACTTTGATCTTCATCATAATCCATATGCCCCTTGAATCTATCAAAATCTATCAACTTTTGAAACGACATTTCTTACGATAATAGTTATGAAAAAATTGATATTGTCCCATGGGACACATTAACTTATAAGAAGAGCCCGTTGTTTAAAAACACCTCCATCCAAAAACATAAGTTAAAAGTTATTACTTATTTCACAACTGTAGCAAGTGTGTTTTCAGACAACAAAAAGCTTTAGAGTTCCGGTTACAGTCTCATAAGAAAAATGTCTGAAATATTTAAGTTTGACTGCATGGGCACATGGCAAATTGATGGGGTTATAAAATACCATTTTCGATAGACTCTTTTTATCATTTCATGGAAAATTTACTGTGCTCAAATAATAAATCTCAATGGTACTTTTGAGCAAGCAGTCTTGAGATATCTACAGGGTTTTTTGTACCAATATTGTAACACGTGTACTTTCCATATTTTATTACACTTTTGGGCAATGTTTTAGGTGTGTATATATATACATATATAGTGTTATTATTATTATTATATAGCTACGGGACTATTGTATTTCACTTACTTGTAACACCAAAAGCATTTGCCTAATTGCTGGAGGAACGGTGTTGCTTGCGTACATGTCTTCAAGCAGGGATTCAAGTCGAGGACCTAGCTTCAGTATTATATGGTCCCGGAAGGCTAGGAGGGATGCCTGTCGTATAGAAGTCTTCTGGTTCTGAAACGAAAGATTATTTCCATTACATGACAGAAATATGTCCCGATGACTCGGTGTTGACAATTTCAATACAACAGTATGCGGATTGGTGAAAATAAAAATAAAATAAAAATTAAGACTGCCCATATTGTGTAGCCCACAGTTCTGAAAAACATGGCTCCATTGCAAAGACATTATTATATCTTATGAAGCGCTTGTATAGTGCGTTCATATAGTTGTGGAATAGAACCTGAGCAATGAAGAATTACTATGCTAATTATATGACAAACTTATTATGGAAAACATATAACTAAGTTAATTAAAATAAGAAGCAATACAGATATTGTGGCAGTATCGGATAAAGAAACAACGAGTAAAAACTTATGAACATATTACCTCAAATGCTAAGGGGAAAACGGCAACAATAAGCATTCTATTCCCTTTCTACTATTACAATTTAAAATCCTCTAAAATTTTTTTCAAGTTTTGTATAATAAATTCTTTATTGAAATACTAAATTTATACATGAAATTCTTTTTCGTAAAAATGTCTTCTGATCCTAGAACCTGAACCTATGTGCGCTATGGAAGAAACTTGAATTGCATTAAAGAGAAAGCAAGGGGATGCTTACTTATTATTCTATGTCGATCTATGAAGGAAAAAATAGCCAAATTAATGCTTAGGGATAGAAATTATCCATCTCTCACGTAAGATTGTTCCACCTCCAACGAATTACATTAATAAATTCCAGTATATACCGGTAACTGAAGAGAAAAAAGCTACCTTTACTTGTATGAAGATGGCATCTAATGCTGGCAAAGCGTAGCAGTAAAAATGTGTCCATGCTGCGACTAGAGTTGCACTGAGATCAGTCTTGGATTGCTCTATCTCCTCCAGCAAGAGCGATGCAGCTGCGGGTAAAAGCGTATTCTGGTAATACTCGAAGATGAAGGCACCTGCTTGAGATCTCAACAGCATCCTGATGTCCTGATGGAGGGCGTTGAGCTGTCCTTTAGTGAATACGGGAGGAGGAGGAACATAGACTCTCTTCTGTTCAGTCTACAATGAATAAATATAATTTAATTTACGTAGGCATACATTTTATTCCATAATGCTGTAGTTTCTTAATGAGTATAATATGATCGACGCAATCATAGGCTTAGATATGTCACACATCAAAGCAGAAGTTTACCACCTTTTAAGCTGTTTTGTAAATGTTTGTGACAATAAATTACTTACTTACAATTCAATTAGAAGATTGGGTATCGTAATCAGTAGGGTTCGGATGTTTATGACATGTCATATATTTTGCCGACTTTCAATTCGGTCATAGCACTGATTTAAACAAGAACTGAATCATTTGTGATTACTTTAAAAATATATTTTATATAATATTTTAGGCCATTTTCATATTGTTTTGTTCATATTGTTCATATTTTTTGAATTTAAGGTCATATTCCGGTTACATTTGCGAACCCTATTATTCAGAACTATTAAATGGCTTATATTAAACAAATCTATATTCCGAATTCTGAATAATATGCAAAGTGGGTGACATTTTTAGTGACTAAAGCTATTTTGGATGAGTGCAGCGAATTTACTCTGTTGAAATAAGCACCCATGTAGTTTTGTGACGTGGAAGTAGGTTCACAATACTGATTTGACCGACAACCGGAGAAGATTCTACTTCGAGAATTTGATCATGCGCCTGATATATTGCAATGCTGCAAGAGTAAACAAAATATTTGAGTTAATATTCAAATATGATTCGTTACATTTGTAAGTTGTTTGGTCATATTTGTATTTTTTGGCTTATATTTAACTATTTTTGATGTCAGAAACATCCAAACCCTAGTGATCAGCCTGAACGACGTATAAGGGAAAGTCCAATAGGAAAACGTCAACTTCAGGTCTTTAAATTAGGGTTAAAGGACTCAGAGTGAGTTTCATTTTTCATTATAAAGTAGAAAAGTTTAACATATCCCATTAAGTATGTTCACGAGCAATGGAATTTCATACCCTGATTCAATTTCAGTACCATCAGGATAGGAAGTAGACCATGCTAAACAATATAAAGTACGGTTTGTCACGACAGTTTTCATCAATCTACTTTGGCCAAGTATGGATGAAGAAATTAAAAGACTATCAGTTTTAAAAGTATTGTTAATAGCCCAGTCAAATTAGATAAAAAAAGATGGTTTTGCTGCAAAAAATCATGTAGTTCCAAATGTTTCAGGAATGTGTAGTGGGAGGTCCCCTGAAGAACGCCTAATGTTTTCCCGCCAATTTCAGGTGCCGCGGGGGGTGGGGGGGAGGCTCAAAGGTCCCTTTTTTCAGTTTTTGGCGCAAATCTCGAAAACAGTGCATCGTACAGAAAATGTTATGGTATTCAAAATTAAAGCTTATTAAATTCCCGCCAAAACGGTATATTCATATTTATCTTTATATGTTACCGTCTCCGAGAATGAGCCGGAGAAAATGGAAAAACTTCAGAAAAATTTGTAGCGCCTCACGTTTTTCGTCGAACTCGCCCTTCCAATGCTTTAGTTTTCTATTTTACAAGAAACTTGTAAGAAAAGAAGTTGTAGAGAATAACATGTTCTTCAAGAATATACATACATTTGATAATTTATCTTCACTTAGTCAAAAGTTAGACCGTTTTTAAATTTCGGGGTCGATTTCGAGATTCCGCTAGTAAACTGCCCATCATTTTATTTCCGTTTTCAAGTGCTTTAACTCTCTTTATCACTTTATGTATTGTTTGTGTAAACATAATTGGTATTTATTACCCATATAACTAATATATATACATATATATGTATAGGCCTATGCATGTGATCCTTTATACCAGTATGTATAAAATGTGAACTTTTATGTAGGCCTACGTTATTTATTGTTTACATAATCGACGTAGTATACATAGTTAGTGTACGACGGTTTTAACTAAAATACTATTTACAAATGTTGGCAATATGGCAATTGGCAATTGAAGTGACACTGATGCGTGACATGAAAAGTGAAGGTGGACTTACACGAGGGAGAGACATGAGTGATTCTGTGTTGGCGAAATGGGTTGGAGGGGCACGCACAGCTACATCCATATGTTCCTCATTAGAGCAGTTTGCCGGCGTCCATTCTGTGAGTGGAGAACAGCATGTCGACTTTCGAGCATTACGAGTTAGCAGAAATGACCAAGACAGAAGGAAACTTGCTCAGTGGTTGGCTGATCACCCGCTATTTTCTGTACGCGATTCTTTGATGTCCCTTTCAACCGGAGTAATAGGAACCAATAACATCAACAAGCATTGGAAATCGGAACCCGTACAATGGAAACTTTTGTTGGAATGAACTTCGCAGAAATGAAGCAGTGTAAGAAGAACGCTGCTATGAGCAACACTGTCAAACTGGACAACGGAGTGGTGGTGATCGAGCCTTTAATGATTTTCCAGAGGACCATAATTACCCAGAAAACTAAAGAGGATGTAGAGGAGCTGTTGAAGTGTGAGTTAGCCCCATACCCCATGACTCTTTTGGACGAAGGGACCATGAGGAAAACGAAAAAGTCAGCTCTCTACAATGCCTTTCCTTCAAGCAATAAAATGGTCACCTTGAAGAACAGTTTCACGGTAATCGATGGCGGCTTCCTCCTTCATAGAGTAAAGTGGAACAACAAGCTAATTTTGAATTTGATTTAAAGAAAATTATTGCTTTATCAACTTTGAGTCAGTTAGGTTTAATAGTGAGTATTTTGGCTTTAGGTTACACCAAGTTCGCCTCCATCTGCGATCAATATGTGTCTTACATGATCAACCGTTACGGCTACAGCTCTGCTGTGGTTTTTGACGGTTACGAAGACACAAATTCCACGAAAAGAGCCGAACAACATCGAAGGGCATCAATTAAAACATCAGTGGATATAGACTTTGATGAGAACATGGTGGCTACTGTTCAGCAGGAAAACTTCCTTTCCAACGAAAGGAACAAAACCAAGCTGATATGTATGTTAGCGCAGGCCTTGGGCGCAAAAGGTGTACAAGTCATCATAGACAAAGGAGACGCTGACTGCAGCATTGTTGGGTGTGGACTGGAAAATACCTCTCATTCAACTGTGGTGGTAGTTGGCGAAGACATAGACCTGCTCCTCTTGCTCGTGGCACTCACACCACGAGACACGAATGTGTTTTTTATGAAGCCTGGACGAGGCAACACAGAAGACAGGTTGTACTCCTCCCAACAACTTCAGTCCTTGCCATTCAGCCCATACATTATGTTTATCCATTGCTTCACTGGATGCGATACCACTTCTGCGATTTATGGAAAAAGTAAAGCAGCCATACTTAAATGTTTCCAGCGGTTTCCTAACGAAACCAAAAACATCGCTGAAGTGTTTTACGACTCCACATCCACGCCAGGAGATATTGCTGAAGCTGGGGAACAAATATTCCTACTGATGTATCAGGCCCCACCCAACGAGCATGACCTCAATCATCACAGGTACATTTCATTTTGTATTGCATGTACTAACTTCATTGAATCATGCTGTTTGATATATAAATATTCTATTCTATTCTATTGTGTTTTATCCACAGGTACATGTGCTCCATCAAATCTTCAGCCAAGATGAAAGCGAACTTGTCTTCATTGCCACCTACAAAAGATGCTGCTCTACATCACTCGTGCAGAGTGTTTCTACAGGTCCAGCAGTGGTTTGGAAATGAATCTCTCGAACCTGAACGTTGGGGTTGGACAAGAGAAGATGGGGGATATCTGACTCCTATTAAGACCAAGGCCCCTATTGCACCTGACAGCGTGCTCAACTCCATATTTTGTCATTGTGCCACAGGCTGCGGTATGAGATGTAGATGCCGGAAAGCCGGCATCCACTGCTCACCTGTCTGTGACAATTGCCACGGTGCTTGCACTAACAATGCTCCCGTTCAAGAGGACTTGGAAGAGTTGTACGATGAGGAATATGAGTATGGACAGCTTTTAATGTGTGACAGGATAGAAGAGTGAGCGGAAATTAGGTTGTGTAAGCCTCTTTTGTTACTTTTGCATTATTAGCTATTATATATATATGTATATATATATATACATACATACATATATGTTAGTTATATGGATAATAAATAACATTTATGTTCACGTAAACAATAAATAACGTGATATAGAGAATTAAAGCACTTGAAAACGGAAATAAAATGATGAGCAGTTTACTAGCGGAATCTCGAAATCGACCCCGAAATTTAAAAACGGTCTAACTTTTGACTACGTGAGAATAAATGATCAAATGCATGTATATTCTTGAAGAACATGTTATTATCTACAACTTCTTTTCTTACAAGTTTCTTGTAAAATGGAAAACTAAAGAATTGGAAGGGCGAGTTCGACGAAAAAAGTGAGGCGCTACAAATTTTTCTGCAGGTTTTCCATTTTCGCCGGCTCATTCTCGGAGACGGTAACATATAAAGATAAATATGAATATACCGTTTTGTCGGGAATTTAATAAGCTTTAATTTCGAATACCATAACATTTTCTGTACGATGCACTGTTTTCGAGATTTGCGCCAAAAACTGAAAAAAGGGACCTTTGAGCCTCCCACCAACCCCCCGCGGCACCTGAAATTGGCGGGAAAACATTAGGCGTTCTTCAGGGGACCTCCCACTACACATTCCTGAAACATTTGGAACTACATGATTTAATGCAGCAAAATATCTAATTTGACTGGGCTATAAGTAGTGATTCGTAACATTATGTGGCGTGTAAGAAAAAATAAACAAACTCATGTTGAGAGTGGAAGTAATATAATTGTGCAGATTACAGGTGGCAGCAGAAAACAACAGAAGAAATACATATTCTTTTTTGCGTTTTGTGATTAGATCTATTGCTAATTTGATAATTAGGTTAATAGTCTTCATAGGTCAACAGCCAGTTAGCTATTTCCATGATAATTACCTGTCTGTCACTACCGGGTAGTATGTATACAAATCCACTGCGTGACGAACACACTTGTCTTGACGTTGCCAAGTTTCGTAGAGTATGTGGACCACGTACGAATTTTTTTTAATTTGCAAGAAAAAATATAAACTTTATTGTAAAGCTGATAAATGATTCTTTCCTCTGCGATGTAAAAGATAGAACGATACAGATAATATTGATGTTGTAAATAAATTTTCAAGTTTAGAAAATAAGAAAATGTTCCTAAGAAAAGTATTCATTTAAGGACGAACATGGCGTTTATTTCTACCGAAGGTACAAGCTATTACAAAATATTAAGTTTAATTATTTCCAATCTGCATATGAAAAAATATCGGAATGAGAGTTTAATCAAGTATTAAGACTGGTAATTTTAAAATTAGCTTTATTTTTCAAATTACTTAGTATCTATTAGATACATCGTCGCAGTCAGTTGATTATTTTCAGGCAAATTATTTATAGACTGGACTTAGATACGTACTACAGCTTTTAGAATATACGTTTGATATTTTTCTATACTTAGGCTATACCATGCAATAGATGTTAAAGCATTATTACTATGGAAAATAAACAGGCAATCTAAGTTTAGACATAAACTATTTTGTGGGTGGGTCAAAAACGTATTTTGATCCTACAAGTATATTTGACTACAATTGAAATATTTAGGTCTATATATGTGTTTGAAGGGTTTTTGTTTTCAAAATTTGTAATAGTTTCGTAAGTGTACCTTGCTTTCGAATTAGGATTACTTAACCTAAGAGTAACTTAACACTCACTACAGTTAAATTGTACATGGAAACTTTTGAAATTATCCGATAAATATGTGTTTCTTACCGATTTAAGGAAGGCTAAAAATAACATGTTTAATTACATACAATTCTGATTCAAGTCTAGAGAATAAAAGACAATTACCGAATACTTTGACTTGTAGGAACCTCATTTATAACTACAGTAATTTTTCGAAAGAATTCAAGGTTAAACATTATGCATCATAAGGGAAAAAAAATAATATTAATAATAATAATAAACAATTACAGAATAAATTGTAGAATACAAATGGAAGCAAACATACAAAATAAAAATAAAAATAAATATCAATAAAAATAAAATGTACTTGCCTTAACGGTAAAATGGAAGAGACCGATCACAGCTTCTTCAATATGAACAGTTTCTTTTCGTTTTTCAAAGCCGGGGGCGCGCCTTTTCCTCTGCCAAATTATTATTTCATGGACATTTTATTAGAGTATTTCTGACACAAATGACAATCATAGGCCGGGTCAGTCGAGACTCTTGGTTGCCTCGCCTAAACACTTGGCACTCATTCAACTTTCCACAAGATAAATATATATAAAATAAAAATAATGATGATGATGATAATGATGATGAAGAAGAAGAAGAAGAAGAAGAAGAAGAAGAAGAAGAAGAAGAAGAAGAAGAAGAAGTGTCCGGCCCGGAGACCGGTCCTGCCCTGAGACAGAGCCGTCGGGGGAGGCCCCATGGCCCGATCGAGGGACACTAGGCCGGATGATACCGCGTAGGGTGGCCAGGTCCTTTCGCGGGATGGGAATGCGAACACAACACCCAGTCCTGACCCAGGAAGGAAACTTTACATCTCTGTAAAATCCCCAACCCGGCCGGGAATCGAACCCGGGCCACCCAGATGGCTGGCAGTCACGCTACCAACTCACCCATGGCGGCGGACAAAATAAAACTATACAAAATAAATAAATATAAACAAACACATACTGTGTAAATAATAGAAAAAAGTTCACTGTGTAAATAACACTGTTGGAAAGACAGTCCTCTACTTTGGAACAGTAAAACAGCGGCATGATTATGGTTTAAGATAGACTTCAGGGAACGGAGAGTTATTTTGGAAACTACTCTTGATCTAGGTAATAGACATTGAACCTAGTGACGATGATGAAAAGTTTATTATAAATCTATTTGCAATAGACCTATAACCATATCTATTTCCATATCTTCAGCTATTTACCACTGAAGAGATTAACATTATAGATTAATATGTCTTAGGGAGAATATAACAGGTTTTTCAGATCAGTAATAACTATTCAGTAAGTTCAAAATTTCAACGACTAAACTATGTTCAGTTAAAAACCTTGGATAGGAAACTCACGTTGGTCGCTCTCCAATATGTCGCTATCGGCTATGAAATGAGGTTCATGGTAGTCAATCTGGACATTTATCATAATGAACACTGTTTTTCACAATAAAGTAATAAGTAATAACAAATATATTATCACATCCTTTGATTCTCAGTCACACCCGGTAACATCCTCTCATCTCATATGATTTGCACATGTTCAGTAGGGTATCAACGAGTATGAATTTCCTACCCGTGGTTCTTTAACAAAATATGTTTATTTTGACCTCTATCATCGCTACTAGTTAGGGCATTACATTTTTTAATAACCTGTATATCAATAATTTTGTGTTTACTTAATAAAATTGGCCTCAGAGTTAAAGCATTCTCGCTATATGGTAGATGTGAAAGGGAAGGTTGTAAGATCTGACATAACCATAGGAATAATACAATACAGAATATAGGATATATATTCGTTAGGGATATAACGACGCGAATTTAAAAAGTTTATTCTTTCAATAGCGTTTTTGTTCGAAGCGAGTACTTTTCTGTAAACAAAAGTCCCCGAACTCTAACCGTGATTTTCTGGATAAGTATTGTACCGGTACGTACAGTTCTAATCTTTTTTTTTTTCTTTTTTTTTTTCATACTGGCAGAGACAAGAATAAGGAATACCTTTTCTCTTTAATGGAAACACTGAAAGGAATAAGTTTTGAGGAAATAATTTTATTAAAAGGTTGTTTGCTACTAAATCTTGATGTGATGGGAACTGGTAAGAAACATAATATAAACTAATAAACTACAGTATGACCGTTCTAAGAAGGAAACCTGAAATAAACAAAAAACAGTAATCTGTCTCACTCTAGCATATTACTCGTATGACCTATGAGTGAGGCAGACATACTGGTTTTTGTTTACATCAGGTTTCTTTCTTGGAACGGTGTGACTGTAGATGGAAATCAAGAAGAAACCTTTTCCTATTTTATTTAGCTTATCATTATTATTATTATTATTATTATTATTATTATTATTATTATTATTATTATTATTATTATTATTATTATTAACATTCTTATTTTTATTTAATATGAACAGTAACGAGACTAATACGTATTTCTTTCATCAGGCCCTTCCCTGTGCCTACACACCCCTCAACTAATTATGTGTTCTTGTGTTTTAAGATGCCTACTGCCGGTAGATTTCTTTTGCAACGTTTTCTTAGTACAGTAAATATCATAATGAATATTCGTTTTATGGGTTTTCAGTAAAGTTGGCAGTTTTTGTCCAAGTTAAAAACAAGGTTATTATATGTACCATAAAATCCGGGAAGTAAGGCAACGTCGGAGCTGGAATGCCTTATGCTTTGTTTATACGCGTGTTAGAGGTCATTGCCACTCTTGTAGAAGCTACCCGGCAGTGCGCTGTTGCAATTCTGCGGAACCTTATTATCAAAATATCTTAAAACCCATAAATGTAATCACAAAAGGCAAAAGAGGCTTTATATTCATTTTAAGGTGTCTTCTTGCCACTTTGAATCTGCGAAGTTATACCCCTTCCTCTCTGTGTATTCAGACTAGATACATTCTTATGGAACCTAATGGATTTTGTGCAGGGTTATCATATTAATGTCTAGTAAGCTGAAAACTAAGATTATAATCTCACCTTTACAACAACAACAACAAAAATCTATGAGTTGTAATCTAAGAATGCTGTTGAGTACCTAAATATTTTAATATTTTGTCAAATCAAGTGGTAATAATTAAATCAATGTTAAATAAATTGCAGCCAGAGAGTAAACTTATGAATTTAACTGGGCACTGGTGTAAATGGTCGAGTCAGAATTAATATATTCAATATTTTGGCAAAAAGTAGAAAACATACCTTTAATATTAAGTGGAAGACTTCATGGACGGCAGCTCGGATCCGAACCCACTCTTGTCGAAACTGGCTGTCGAAGCTGGCAGCGAATCTGGCTTCGGCTCCAGGTGAAGACGTTTCCGGGGATGATGGTGACGCCGAAGACGCCGCCTCAACTAGACGAGTGAGAGAAAATCGAAACATGGGATCCACAGTTCGAAGACTAAATTGAACTTCACCTCTGGACACTGTGAACGTCGGTAGGCGTTTAAGCCTACCGAGAGGGCCTGCAGTTTTGTTTGTCATATTTCCAGCGTTGCCAAGTGTCCAGATAATAATCAGAAAAGTTTTTCTCCAGATGTCCAAAGTTTATAACAGCGTCACACCCAGTACCGTTATATTTTTTCTATAAGCTTCCTAAATAAAAACCACTTATTGGGAATTACTGACATATAATGGGAAAGGAATGTGCGACCAGGGTTAAAATCTGATTAACGGTTAATTGCACAGACAATTAATTGCAGAGAAGATAAAAGGTTAACTGTTATCTGAACACATAGTTAATTTGATATTATAAGCAGTCATCTGGACAAGAACATGGAGAACCTACCCGGATGTGATCAGCAAAAAGCTGGGGCCACCTCGGAGACAACATAAAACATAGAATGAGACATACCAGTCGCACATACACACAGATGCCAATAAAGCGCGGGTAATAGCCTTAATGACGGCCAGATGATGTGTGGGGACCACACGAGCCTACAGTTTCCCCACACATAGATGAGGAAAAACCTCACCTAGGAAATTTATCCCTTTCGTGTATCGAACCCGGGCCGATGCGTGAAGGAAGTGGTGGAACTTAATAGTTAGGCCTATTGCAATTTTAAATGGTAGGTTTGGAAACTAATTAGTGCTATCAATTTTACGAGCCCCAGATATTATAGTTTTTCAACGAATATAGCCTACAATGTAAGATTTTAATTCTTATCCCCTTCGCTGACACATCTTGCAAGAAGTCCTGAATTCAGACTTTCGAAACCCAAGATAGCCTATGCAATTTTCACGTGTATATATACATATATATATATATATATATATATATATATATATATATATATATATATATATATATATGTTTAACGTAGAATGTTTAAAATAGCAGATTTATGCAAATCGATTAAACTGAATGTCAAAGTTGTGTTAAGGCTAATTACTATCAAACCTGGAGCTATTTAATATAATAGGCCTACTCGTATATATTAATAATAAAAATAAATTTTATTTAATAATTTCATCATTAGTTCGCATTTCCTCGCTTTTGTTAGATCGTTTTTATGTGCATAAAAGGTTTCACTACACCTTTTGCGGCATAATTTTAGCAATGCGAATAATTAAAAAGTAGAACCGTGGTTATATTATTCTTATTTTTTTTATTTAGGTCCAAAATAAATTACACATACATAGACACACTAGGAGTACAAGCATCGTTAGCATTTGCTCTCTCAGATAACTTACCAAATTTGTACAACTGATACCAGTACGTATTTCCGAGCGGAATATCACATTAAATTTATTCGTCTTGAATGAATTCTCTCTAGAAGACTTGGACAATATTACAGATATGGCAACCATGTGTGTTTCTTGTTATTATCGTTCCTTGATCTAAATTCAACCAGACTGCTTGGCGCCTGACAAAAGCGAGGATCATGAACCGTTAGGCTAGATAAATTTAGCCACAGGGCAAGAACATAAAATGTAATAGCCTATTGTGAATCACTTTGGACCGGCTTGCAGGGCTAACATTAATAACACACTACTTTGAGCTACACAGCCAGATACTGGGCAGGTACTCTTGTCACTGACAGTAACAGAACTGCATCACAATAAAATTACAAAACTAATTATAAAATTGTTCATTTCTCAATTAAATAGCATGGTGATCACGATTAATTCGTTCAAAACTATTGAAGACGCAAGTGATGACACTAAAGCTATGGTTTGTCTACGGCGTTCATCGCCGGCGATGACCGCCGGGGTCAGCGATCATCGTCGTAGGGGTGGTTTGTCTACCGGCGTTCATCGCCCATGATACTGTTGCTATCCACAGTTGTAGTTGGCCATGTCAAACAGCTCGATGTGGTGGGGGGACATGGAATTTGGAAATTTGTTAGCATTCATAACCCCAACGTAGACTATAATATTATACTCACTCAAGATAAAACGCTGACAGGAACAAAGGAAAGTCACTTTTGATGAATTAAATGTTAAATGGTTCAATGAATAACAAAATAATAAAACCAGTAATAATATATCGAAAAAACTTTTACTAATAAATGAGCTGATAATTTTACTGTACGTTACATAAATTGTAATTACAGATAATAGTGTTTTCTGACAATTTATCTACCATTTGCAACACATTTTCTTTTGTGTAGCTATATTTATGGTCATTTAAGCTCATGTCATACAGGGCAATGTGTTTAGACACGAAATCTATAACATTTCGTCTGCAACTAATGACAGTACTTTGTGCAAAATGGCTCTCTTCTGCTTTTCATGACCTACATACATGATAATCTGCGGCGTTCATCGCCCTGAATTTGCCTCAGAAGCTACTGCTGGCGATCACCGCCGACCCCGGCGGTCATCGCCAGCGTTCATCGTCGTAGACAAACCGGGTGCATTGATTTACATGGAGAGCAACAGGCAGCGATCACCGCCGGCGGTGATCGCTGGCGATGAACGCCGTAGACAAACCGCAGCTTAAGGCTTTGGAATGGAAGTCATGTTTCAGAATGTAGCGAGATGGTAGTTTCCATTAATTTTGTCAGCAAATATTGCTCCATAAGAAGTACAATGAGGTTACAAATCTGATCTTTCGCAATTAAACGGGAAGTTAGTTAAAAAGTGAATTTATTAAATATTGTACAACTGAATACACAGCAGACGTATTATGAATACATAGCACAAAAAGAAGTTAAAATATTGAAATTTCTAAGGGCCATGTACAAAACAGTTTTCCTCAGCATAGGTTTACATCCGCCATTATTAAAGTATTATACGAATAATGAAGAAAGCAATTTATTTTATATTTAAACCTCAAAATAATATTAAGTATTTATATATTTAATACTCATTTAATATTAATAATTCAGAAGTATTGTGTAATCATCAGGCAAACTTTTAGCACTAAAGGGTTGGAGCAGGTCTGTCCAACTTTAGAGCAACGGGGTCAAATTTATGTAGACAAGTCATCTTGGGGGCTTCACCAAAATTTATTAATTTTGATTCATGTTAATTTAACCAGTTGGCTTGTCACTTAGAAGTATGATCCTTGAAGACTATTACAGACTATTATAGTTATTTCTTATTCAATAGTAAACGTAAAAAAAATGTTTCATAGTATGACAAATACAGATAAAATATTTGTTTTTATCAAATATAGCTTTTGTTACACCTGTTCTTGATTAACAATTAATTATTACAATTAATTGATTACAATTAATTTATTGAGAGAAAAGTCAGCTTAATTGCGAGATTAGTAAATACTAATCTCAATAATCATATCAGAGAACAGCCTACTTATCTCTTATCTATTTATTTTTTTTATAAATTTCACATTCACAAAGGCTTGTGCTGCCTGATATGAAGACCAAAATCTCTCACCTGGGGAAACTTTCATCTCAAAGAAGTTACAAATAATAGTTTCATTTTCTGTTCTGCTTTGTAACCGTTTCGGAGCTGAATTTATATTACTGTAATTTAAGCATTCATCAGTTAATGTCAGAGGTTTATAAGTTTGAAATCAATTACGAAGTTTTCGTTGGAACAGCTAGTTTTCATGAATGGCAATCCAAACACTTGGATAAAATTCTTCACATTTTAACATAGAACATTACTTCGTTCATTTTATATTTCTTCTTTTATTCGTTGGTTTTACAATAAGCATATAAAGTCAGTAGCAGTGAAAAGGTTAAAACTTGGATAGGCCTATAGAGCGTGGGCTACTGTATACCCCCCATCCCCCCCCCCCCCCCCGTGGGATTTTCCGACTCATATATTTTTTTGTTGGTATTGACATGTAGTTTCATATTTTAGTTGTTTGCCCCTTATCAATTACAGCATTTACCCGGAAACCCCGGAAATCCGGAGAAAACTAGTTTGTTTTAATTTTTCTTTGTTCTTTGCTCCTAATATGCCCAGGGAATTTCTGAATCACATATTTATTGTTGGTATTGCCATCTAGATTAAGTTTTTAGCTGTTTGCCCCTTATCAATTACAGCATATCTCCGGAAAACAACGGAAATCCGGAGAAATGACTTGGTTTTAATTTGTCTTTGTTTTTTGCATCAAATATGCCCAGAGAATTTTTGACTCGCATATTTTTGTTGGTATTGTCATCTAATTTAAGGTTTCAGTTGTTTGCCTCTTGACCAATTACAACATATCCCCGGAAAACCCGGAATACCACGTATATACGGAGAAAATGACAATGTTTTATTTTTCAATCTTTGTTTTTCCTTCTAATATTCAAAGGGAATTTCTGACTCATATTTTTTTTTTTGTTGGTATTGCCATCTAGATTAAGGTCTCAGTTGTTTGCCCATTATCAATTACAGTATATCCCCGGAAAACTCCGAAAACCACGGAAACCCTGAGAAAATGACTTTGTTTAAATTTTTTAAAATCTTAGTTCTTTGCCCTAGTATTCAAAGGGCATTGGTGACTCATATGGTTTTGTGTTGGTATTGCCATCTAAATTAAGGTTTCAGTTGTTTGCCCCTTATCAATTACAGCATTTCCCCAGAAAACTCGGAAAACCACGGAAATCCGGAGAAAATTACTTTGTTTAATTTTTCTAATCTAAGTTTTTTCCTCCTATTATTCAAAGGGAATTCGTGACTTATATGTTTTTGTATTGGTATTCCCATCTAGAGTAAGGTTTCAGTTGTTTGTCCCCTATCAATCACAGCATTTCCCCAGAAAACTTGGAAAACCACGGAAATCCGGAGAAAATTACTTTGTTTTAATTTTTTAAATCTTACTTTTTTCCTCCTAGTATTCAAAGGGAATTGGTGACTTATATGTTTTTGTATTGGTATTCCCATCTAGATTAAGGTTTCAGTTGTTTGCCCCCTATCAATTACAGCATATCCCCGGAAAACTCCGAAAACCACGAAAATCCGTCATTTTCTCCGTATATATGTGGTTTTCCGGGTTTTCCCAGGATATGCTGTAATTGGTAAGGGGCAAACAACTGAAACCTTAATCTAGATGGCAATGCCTTATGATTTACCAATTCCCTTTGAATACTAGTAGCAAAGAACAAAGATTTTCAAAAATTCAAACGAAGTCAATTTTTCCGGATATCCTTGGTTTTCGGAGTTTTCCGGGGATATGCTGTAATTGATAAGGGGCAAACAACTGAAATCTTAATCAAGATGGTAATGACAACAAAAAACATATGAGTCAGAAATTCCCTTTGAATATTAGGAGCAAAGAACAAAGATTTAAAAACTAAAACATAGTAATTTTCTCCGTATATACGTTGTTTTCCGGGTTTTCCGGGGATATGTTGTAATTTGTAAGGGGCAAACAACTGAAACCTTAAACTAGATGGCAATACGTACAAAAATATGTGAATCAGAAATTCCCTGGGAATATTAGGGGCAAAGAACAATAAAACATTTAAACAAACCAATTTTCTCCGTATTTCCGTGGTTTTCCGGGGTTTCCGGGTAAATGCTGTAATTGATAAGGGGCAAACAACTAAAATCTTAAACTAGACGACAATACCAACAAAAAAATATGTGTCCCAGAAAATCCCACGGGGGGGGGGGAGGGTTTGCTATTGGTAGCCCATGGTCTACTAGTTGATGCTCGATGTTCACTTTCAAGTAGGGTTGCCAACTATCCCGAATTTCCTAGGAAGTCTCGTATGTTCACTTAATTTGGACGAAACTCCTGGATATCGTATTTTTCAAGATACATCCCGTATTTTCAGAATTTCCGCTATTCATTACTTTAAATTGGTTTTGTTATATTTTCATATGGTGATATAGAAAATAATTATGATAGGTAGTTATAATTCGTATTTTTGTATTGACAGGAATCTTTGTATTGTTAATGTAGTGTGATATTTAATGTTTTTTTTTTTAAATAGAGAATATTAATACAGTAATTACAGTATCCCCACACACACAAAAAAAAAACCACACACATATCAGACAAGCAGGAAAGCATGAAAAAATGAAGTGCAAACTAGCCTTAACAGATCTGCAGCTTTTACTGACTATACATTCTCAACTTGATAGGCCTACTATAATATTTATATAATTTGCTTCTTTTTAAGTTCCGCGGGCCACAATAACAATTTACAAGGGCCGCCAGTTGGACAGGGTTCGGTTAGAGGATATTCACAATTTTTTCCATTTATAAGCTGTACATTACCCCTTAAGTACACTGATATACCCATTCGATCTAGAAAAACAAAGCACTTAAAATTTTCACTACACTCTTCTACACCTGCACGATAACACGTCGGCTTCTACAGCACAAGTGAGAGCACCAATCTTTTTTTAAAATATTAATCAGTTTGTTGAGATTTCTTCCCAGACAGCTTATCTTAGGTAGCTGGTCGTATCCTTGGACTGTTGACGTCATAATAGTTCCTACATGGATATCATGAGATATTACATTGCTTGGTGAAGTGACAAGGTGATTTCCATAGGACGTTCCTGATTTCAAATGTATAAAACAGTTCAAACACTTAGGTTTTGTAATAATTTACGTAAATGCTAAGTGCATAAAGAACTGGTTAAACGAGACCACGGACATACAGTGGAGATAAACACATGTTTTCATTAGGTATAGCATTGTCGTAAGCTTTAGGTGGCATTCCAACCGTAAGTTAACATTTCAGACAGTAACTGTGTGTGTGTGGGGGGGGGGGGGGAGATTCCAATTAATTCAGTTTCTCGCAGACCTCTAACTAGTCTTCTTCAACCAGTCTCGTTACTCTTTAGAATAAAATACCTGTTTTAATTACCTTTCTTTTCTAGGTTTCAGATGTTTCGATCATCTTCAGGATAGCCTTTTCCTTAAATGTTAAAACGATTTAATTAAGATCTATTAAAATCTTCCATTTTTCTTGTTAGTAATAGACGTTATGGTTATTTAACGACGGTTGCGTCCTGCTTTGTAAGCTTGTACTCGTTGCTGGTGTTCAGGAATATGGTCCCGTATGAGTTGTTCGACATGTCTGTAAATCTACAGATTAACATTTACGTACACATATGACCTGAGCTAGGATCGAATAGTAATCGAATGGTAGAAATAGCTCTTACTGTACCGCTTACTCCAACACAGAGACATCCAAAATATTATGATTTGAGGTTTTCCTGGCGAAGCATATGAAAGAAGACTTCTCGGGTTGACAGCAAGGTTTGAAGATCGATTTCCTCCGACGTTTCAAAGGCAAACGCTGCCTCTATCCTCAGGGATACTGAGTCTTCCACACGACTTATCTCGCCAGTATCCCTGAGGATGGAGGCAGCGGTCGCCTTTGAAACGTCGGAGGAAATCGATCTTTAAACCTGGCTGTCAACCCGAGAAGCCTTCTTTCATCCAAAATATTGTAAGTGTTTAATAAAAAGAAGGCATTATTAAACAAATTCTTTTAAATATAATTTTTAGAAGATATAAATTAATTTTATTTTAAGCATCAACCACTATTAAATAGCCTGTATTGGTACCATGCAGATGATTTAGTAAACACAGACAGGACTAGGCACAACAAAAATCTAACGTAAAATACTCACATAACTTTCTCTCCCTTTATATTGCGACAAAAATAAGCGGCCGCATTATGGGAGAGCCCAATCAGTTGTCATTCACAGATGTATTTTTCTTTCGGAGAGATTAAATGAATCCCGTAAAAATAAAAAATAAACAAATCATATGTACTACACAAATATTAAATTGATGTACTGGTACTTCGTATTTAGTTCTTGAATGAACAGCTAATGTAACATTGCAACGAAAATTCTATTTGTCCTGTATATGAATAAGAATTGTAGGTACAGTAACTCTATTTACATGAGGCTTAGTTATCTCATCAGACGTCTTATTCACAGATTGTCGACAGATTAGCCTACGTCGATCGTATGAAGGTTGATTGCATTTGACAGATAACTTGTAGCCCAAGGTAAGTTAAATTCATAGTTTGAAAAGAACAGTATTTCACGGGTATGAAAGGCATAAATAATAACATAAGCGTACCGGTGTTTAAAAATTTGAATACATATATGTATATATGATCTAAATATAGGACAAAAATAGTAAGAAAGATAATTTGATATCAAAGGATATGTTCGTTCCCTAGCAAATAATTTAATAGCATCAATAAAACTTTAAAAAATACTAAGAAAACCAACTTTATTCGGTCCCATACGAAAATGAATATATATGGTACTATCAATATGAGTCCGCGAGGGAAAGCTGGATATCCTACATGGACAAGTTAGTTCGGGAATCACATCCTTGTAATATCTATTATCAGACTGTCGAAATGCAGGCTACCACTATTTAGGAATAAATTGAATATCCATTTTATTAGATGTTAACTAGTTATCATAAAATGTGTCCAAAATTATTGTATTCTTTTGGTATTACTAATAATTTACTTATATTAATTTATTTTCTTAAATTCATATTTATTTACACTCATTTAAGCATCGAGGTTTGGAATTATTATGTCAATGTTATAAATGCTACTACCCCCCTCCCCCAGAGCAGTGATTGATCTGTGGATGATATATTATGGAAAATAAAACTAAACAAAAAACGAAGGATTCCTTAGCAGTGTGTCACAGCACTGAAGACATTGGCACAAGTTCGTGGTAAGTAAATTACAAAAAAGGAATTCGTGAACGAGGAAATCTATCTTAAAAAAAAAAAAAAAGAAAAAAAAATTGACCGATTAGCCCCGAAAATGTTCCCATAACATTACCGCCTTAATCAACCTGCTCATAGACGAATTCATTTCAATTAGTGAAAAATGTGTAGGCCTATTACTCAACATAAAAACTGACACTTTTACATTATTTTGTTCTTAAAAGTAAAAATCTGTATATTTCACGACTTGAGAATTTCAGTTGTTTTTGCTCTGGTAAAAGACTCTCAAGTTTTGAACTTTTCATAAGTGAGCTAAAATAGCAATAGAAGTGTAGAGGAAGTTTTGACATCCAATCAATATGGATGGAAATAGACAGCTGCTTACAGGTATCAGGTTTTCTGTCACGCTATCGAAACAGTGCATTTAGAGGTTCTATAATTCATAAAATGTGGGAGTTCAAAGCAAGGTGTCCTTTAAAACGGAAATGATTACGCAACGGCAGTGTTTGACAATCTCTAAATGTTTTATTCACATGAATAGATCAGTGCACCAATAAAAATGATAGAAAAGTATATATTAAATTTACTTATTTAATTTTATTATTATTGTTTATATATCTACTGATTTGTTTTAAAAGTTACATGCTTTTGGAGAGCCAGTCCTCTAATTTTCAGGCATATTTTCTCTAATTTACCGCATAGATTTTATTTTATTTACTTAATAAATATTTTCTTTTAGCTGATAGTCTTGATGTTCTATCAAAGGCCTCTAGGTTGAGTTGTAATGACGATTATAATTGGCTTAAAATATTTTCATAGTAACTAATTCGTTAGTAATGAAACAAGGGAATGAAAAAATGAAAAAGTTAAGCTTTTGAAGAACAGAACTTGACAAAGCAATAAAGTAGTGTGTCTGTGGTAAAGGGTGGGGTGGGCCCATATAAAACAAACCCCATAAGGGTATTCTTGGGTTTTTAGAGGAACGAAAGGTAGGCCTACATATCTTACGACATGGTTATAGGCCTACTGTACTAGCAGGTGTCCGCAGCTTCGCCCGCGATTACCTATTTACTCAACTACTAGATGTTTTATTTAAATTATTTATTTAACAGAAAAATAATGAATACATTATATATATTAACACTGATATAATTTTTACATAAATTGCAGGAATTACATGCATATTTGATTATATTTTTTCTTCTTCTTCTCTTCCAGGATAATCCTCCTTATAATTTTTAACATTAAAAATTAATAATAATTATACGAACAAAACGAATCTTATGCTGCCATATGGGCATACAAATTCGAAATGAAACGATTACATTGAACCATAGATTCATGAATCTTACCCAAATCATGCATAAGCAATTTTATTATAACGATTGATAATTATAAAACTAAAAACCCGGCTTAGGTGCATTTCACTAACAAAGTGAGCCGCCCGGGGAAAAAAAGACCTCAGATTCGAGTTACCTAGCCCAAAAAAACCTCGCAACTGAAATAATCCCTACGCTTTGGAGGCCACGAAGGGAGGGAAAGTAGTAGTTTCGTCCAAATTATTCAATGTTTTCCTATTTAGGCGTGCTTTCACGATCCCCTTCTGTCTATGTAACAATTCAGTTCTCTGCGAATCATAAACAAATCAAACAAAATAGCAACCGAATAAGGACATCTTGAATTAAATTCACAATTGAATATTGTCTTGCTAATGTTTTCCACAACAATAGAATTGCTCGTGTGTTTCTTATGAAAGGTATTTCATCTCCCTCGAAAACATTTTATTTTTTGGCATTAAAAATCAAAATTTTACAAAATCCTTTCATTATGAAACGAAGGTTCTTTAAAAATTCCAAGTCTCTATCTATTATAGTTTAGGCTCTACGTTGATTCTCTTTCAGTCAGTCAGTCAGGAATTCTACAGATTTATTTCACTCCCATCTTGGACTGTACAGCCGGCAGCAAAAATGTTAACTCGGCATGCTCCTATTGTCATTGCCTACGTACACAAGATAATATAGGCTAAGCAAACCATTGAAATAGGCTGTATTGGGAGCCTGATATTTATTATTAAATCGAACGGAGAGTCAATTCTGGATATACTAGGTTATTGAAGAATTAAGTAAAAATATCTAGAGCAGGCCTGTCGAGCAGTACTCCGAAGGTGTGAAGTCATTCTCGTACTTCTCCTCCCTTCGTGGTCTCCATAAGCGTGGAGATTGTTTCAGTCGCGCTTTGGAGTTCACGAAGGGAGATGAAGCAGGGGAATGATTTCACACATTCGGAGTACTGTTCGATATGCCTGACCTAGAGCAACGTAATATCCATCGGAGCCAACACGTGAACGAGTGAACATTCGAATCTCAGACGATCCTATATTTAAATCGCCGGTTTCTGTCATATCTATAGCAAGTGAACAAGATAGCCTACTACTAGTAATCACAACAGGACTTTCTTTCATCTTGCTTAGGGCATTAGTTGTTTTTATTAAAAAAATCCGTTTGTTTATTTCTTTAAGCTCTTTTCAGGAAGTTCAAACTAGCATAACATTGTTTATTAACGAATTAAGGCGGGAAACGAACCCACAACCAGAAGGCGGAGACAGCCTGTCAATGAACAAACCACAGCAATGACTGCAAGATCGTTTACACTGTGAACCACTCCATAGAACTTTAATTTCTTAATGAACAAGAGTCGGCCCATCCTTTTTGCAGCCGGCTGTACATACATTTTTACAATTACATTTATGTGCAGCGGTTTGTCTGCAAACATCTTTAGATAATTATTATGAAACTGTGAGTGCGTACTTGTTTGGCATATCATTTTATGTTACTTGACCCGTGAAAACAGATATCCCGCTGATATGAGCAACATTTAACCTTCTCACCGCACATCCTTAGCGGAAACATTCTAATGTCAGGGATTATAACATTTTTAATCTCCTAATTTTTACTTTCTCTAACCACATCATAGGTACTATAAGGTGAAGTTCAAAATCTTGTTCTATAATGTCTTTTCTTTTTAATTTGGGTTTACGCCTTTTCATTATTTAACCTCTTCAGGCCATCTTGAGTTCTGATTTCTTAAAATTAAAACTATTAAAACTTTCATCAGTTTGGGTTATATTTTTAAATCACCAGCGCAGAACACAAAAATCCTAAATATTATAAAAAAAAATTCTAAAGGCCTAAGTACAAATAGAAAAAGTTTACCAACATACGAGAGCCCTGCTAGATTTATTTATATATAGATACCATTTATTATTTATTTATTTATATTGGCGAAGTTAAGGCCAACCAGTAAAAGTATGTATATTACGAATAATAAACAATTTGATAAACATCTAGAAATTAAAAGCTAAACATGTTACAGACAATAAAAGTTACAACTATTAAATTACAAATTCGATAAACTAAAATATAGTTAAATGTAACTTTTAATTTTAAATTTATTTCTAATTTGTGGTACATTAGACCAGGGGTGCTCAAACTTGAACTGCTGGCGATCTACCTCAATATTTTTAGACTACTTACGATCGACTCTGAGAGACTGCAAGTGTGTGTGATGCAGGGTTGTCGTACATACACGATACACCCTACCTACCTAGGTAGGGCGTACCGTAGCATATATAGATATTAGCTTTCTGCGCAGTATAGGTACATTATTTTAGTCAAGGTTTGGGTTAGGTTTAGTTAGGTTCTTCTCTACAATATCAATGAAAAAACTCATAGTTATTCAAAATTGCGAGTTTATTGGTTGTTACAAAACAAAAGAGTTACATATGGTGTTAAACTTAACTAAGGAGTGGCTTTGGATGTTGAAGCGTGGCACTGCATGTCCTCAGCATACTTTTCATAAGATGGTACGTAACCACTGAGTGCTAATCGCAAGCATGATGACATATGATCGTCAGTTAGTCGATTGCGATATTTTGACTTAATTATCTTCATTTCAGAAAATGCAGACTCGCACAAGTAAGTTGACCCAAAAAATGCCGTCAGTTGAAGGGCGATTTGCCTTACATTCGGATATTTATCTTCAGATATAAAACACCAGAAATTTGTATCAGATGCTGTAGCTTTGAGATGTATATCTGATATAATCTGCACCAACTCATTTTCAACAGAACATGAGTTCATATTAAACTGACTGGCTATTTCAGTAGCTAATTCCTCAATGTTTTTACATGAAAAAGGATAACTCATAAATGATGCTATATTTTCCAATTTACTGCAATCATGAAAACGCATTTCGAATTGTACCAAAATATTTGATAATTCAGCCTCATACGTATCATAATTCAACTGAGGAATCCTTGCTTTCAAAGACGGAAAATGTTTCAGATCCTTTCTTTTCAGTTGATCTATCATAAGTTGCAATTTACTTTTGAATGCGTTTACTGCGCTAATCATCTCAATAATAGTTTTTCCTTTACCTTGAAGCTCCAAGTTAACGGTGTTTAAGTGCATTGTGATGTCAGTCAAAAATGCCAAATCATTTAGCCATTTTTCGTTTTTCAAAATCTGAGTGTCATCACCTCTTTCGTCTAGAAAAGCTGTTATTTCGGGCAATAATTCTTGAAACCTTTCTAGGAATTTTCCGCGACTCAACCACCTGACGTCCGTGTGAAGAACTAAATCAGTGTGTTCAGCTGACTCCCTATCTTCCAACTGCAACTGAAAGAGCCGCCGTTGCAAGCTACGTGCACGGATGGAATTCACAATTTTTGTCGCAATGCCCATAATTTCCTCCGTGTTTAAAACTTTTGAACACAAAACTTGTTGATGTATAATGCAATGGAATGAAAAAAATGAAGGGAATTCTTCATTAGCTCGACACAATGCCACAAAACCGTTTTTGTTTCTAGTCATTGCTGGTGCTCCATCGGTTGTAATGCACACTAATTTATATATTGGTAGCTCGTAGTTTTTTACAAAATTGAAGAAAACGTCAAATATATCTTCGCCACGGGTCTTCCCCTTCAGAGGTATGATTGTCAAAAATTCTTCCTTAGCCAACATGTCATTGAATACCATCCGAATAAAAATACACAGCTGGGCAGTGTCTGTCATATCGGTGGATTCGTCGAACTGTAAAGAAAAGTATGTACATTCCATGATATCATGTTTTAGTTTATCTGCGATGTCCTGGCTCATGACTTCAATACGCCTTGTGACAGTCGGACGAGATAACTGAAGTTCTCTAATAGCAGACATGATTTCTGTTTTATTTTTAAAATCTCCAAATAAAGTCTCACCCGCTTCAATAAATGCTTCCTTCACCACCGATCCATCTTCGAATGGTTTCTTGTGTTTCGCCAATATATGAGATATTTTAAATGACGCGATCGTAGCAGCTTTTGATTGTTTGACTGGTCTTGTGAACATGGATTGTTCTTTTTTCAAACAAGATATCAAATCACGTACCTTTAGTTTTCTTAATTCACTCTGTGGTGGAAAATCCTTTTCATAGTTTTTATGAACCGTTTTATGATGCCTCTCTAAGTTACCACGCTTAGGTATTGCAACTGACGCACGACAAATAACACAAATGCACTTATCCTTCACCATACAAAAGAAAAATTCTTCCTCCCAATCCTTATTAAAATGATACGTTTTAGATTTCTTCACTGCACTCATTTTCCACTATTTAATAATAAACTTTGTACTTATCGACGTAGTATCGCCATCAAGTTACAATTCAGAATGACTCCAATTCCTGCAGGCGCAACATTTATATCGGCGTGAACGAAAGTCTCGAATGTTCCCGTCAAACGCGCCGCCCGAAACTAGACTGTACTGTCTCTCGTTGTTTCTAGACTAGACTCCACTGTCTAGTCTAGAAACAACGCGGCTTTTCTTTGACAAGTGCCGCGCGTTCCTTTGATAAAGCCACCTTTTGCCGCAAGCAGTGTTATTTTATTAGTTACCTACCTACTTATTAAAATTTTTTTTCTTCTCGAGATCTACTCAAAAAGCACTCGCGATCGACTTGTCGATCGCGATCGACCGTTTGAGCACCCCTGCATTAGACGGTCTCTGATTGACGAAGGAACGAATTCAAGAAGCGAGGGATAGACACAATAAAAGATTAATATATTATTATTTATGTCGGGAATAAACAGTAGATTTTGGTCATGTGTCCGTGAGTCGAAGGAAAGTAAGAGTATGGATTATTCTTCGTTGCTTGAAGCGCGCCTGTCACAAAATTTTGAAATATGGTGTCACGTGGTCAAATCTTCTGATATTATAAAAAATTAAACTTAGTTCTCGGTCTAATTCTATTAACTATGAGACCATTCGTGAATATTAATACTCTAATATTATTCTATTTTGTTTAACTAAGATGTAATTTGAAAATATTTAATTAATTTTGTAAATATTAATTTCATTTAAAGATATTTATTGTTGGTCTTAATAATATATTATCATAATTGTAATAGTATATAGCGATACAAGTGCCGTAAGCGGTGCATACGGATCGAGGAAAGAGTTTGAAAAAACGAGGTGCTTGCGCCGAGTTTTTTCTATTTCCGAGATCCGTTATGCGCTTACGGCACGATTATTGCATGCTATTTTTTGCACGATGATAATTTATATCAATTTATTTATATTAATTGAGATATTAGCTGAAAATATTATGTTTATACACTATTGAAGATGGATGTTATATTTCAGAAAGTGATTCGCATATGTTTGTTGTTATGGGGACCGAATATTTGTCCTGTTAAGTCACCACAAACTGGGGGGTCTTGGTTCCGGTCTTTAATGAAGGCTTGCATTATGATGGTTTTACTTACGGGACTTGTGCTTTTTGTAATTTTTACCGCACGGAGATTTCTTTTGTTTTCATAGCAACCAGATTGCATGCGGGAATGTCAAGTTACGATCCACGGCAACAATATTCGTAACTACCACTAATTAGTAACGTCGTGCAAAAACTATTTAGTAAACTTTGTCTTTGGCTAGTGCTGAATGGAAGAAACAGACATCCGTTATTTATAGATAAGCCTTACTTACTCAATAGGACGTAAAAATCCTTGGCACGGAATCCTCCGGGAGGGACTTTAAGCTGGGGGGTCCCGTGTCGTAGATTTACGGCATGTAAAAGAACTCCAAGCCTAAATTAGAGCCTCTGGACAAAATTTCTCGGCCCTTTCACGTCCACGAAATACTTAGTTTCCAGAGGGGGGTTGCGAGGCGATGGGCTTACCACCTGTCCCTCTACCCTCTCTCGGAAAATAAGCATATCAAAATTGGTATAGGTAATGAAACCTCCATTGGAGGCCCCTTCGCCCCACCTGGGGATTATAGGGTACCAGATACAGATTACTTACTCAATGGCAATAAACAATTAGCAGACTAAAAGAAAACAATTTACCGGCATTGCAATGACATGTCATGATTAGTACTTACATACCACATACACACAAACACTTTACTGTATAATTACTAGTTTCCTTACAAAACTATTAACACCGTATTCTCAGAACACTGATAAGCTGTTATCGCGCTCACAATCACTTATGTACTTCCTTTGCACGTGTCTTCAAGAGAGTATCAAACTGTGGTTACGCCAGCAGAAAAGCATACCACATGTGGACTAACACTTCCACATACGTACATAATATTCCTCAAGGTTATCATTTTTTTTTTTCAATTGTTAGTCCAATGCATATATATATTCTACCGGCAAGTTCGATTCCTAAGAACATTATGGAACACTGTTTGCTATTCTGCGGATATTCCTAACCCAATGTAAACCTTACAGTCTATTCTCGCTAGTCGTCATAGAGGTTTATGTTCTCAGTCAAGGTTAACGTTCCGCCCACAACTGCCAGTTACCTAAAAAAAGTCTGCTAGAAATATAATCCGATAAAAATGACATAATGATATCGTTGGTATGTACATGTATTGCCTAATAGTTATCAGCAAACAAATATATTCACTTACTTTACGCATGAAAGTTCATTTGCTATTTTTTCTTACTCATATTCCTACTCCCAGCGGCATCAGGTTTCAGTGATGCCGTAGATTTTTGGAATAATTATACTATTTTATCTGCATTTAAATACAGATTTCTCTTCATATAGGCCTTGTCCTTGCAAAGTTATAAGCTAAAATTTTACTGTTAAACTAAATCATTTTCCTTTTATTTTCATTTTATAGGTGCCAGGAAAAATAAAAGTATTACTTATTTACTCACTCAATGGCAATAGACAATTCCTAACCAAGCTAAAGGAATGTTATCTATTTTTAAAAACCCGAAGGTTCATTACCGCGCTTACCTGAACGCGCCATTCAGCCCTATTCTGTGCTAACTCCATCCAACCATCCCTTTCAAATCCTACTTCACTTAAATCTATCCTAATATTGTCCTCCCACCTACGTCTAGGTCTTCCAAGTGGTCTTTTCCCTTCGGGTCTCCCAGTCAATATTTTTTAGATATGTTTTTCCTCCCCCATGAGCGCAACATATACAGCCCATTTCATCCTACGTGATTTAATTATCCTTACTATATCTGGTGACGAGTACAGGTTATGAAGCTCGTCATTATGCAGTTTTCTCCAGTCCCCACTTTCATCTCTCTGAGGCCCAAATATTTTCCTAAGCACCCTGTTTTCTAATACTTTCAGATTATGTTCTTCTTGAAGAGCAAGCGACCATAGAAGTGTTATTATTACTACCGTATTATTATTAAGTGCCAGAACGGTACTTATTTGAAATCGTTAATAGCCTTTGGTTTCTTTGGATTTATTTATCTTGGTTTTAAAATTTTGGTTGCCCTTATGCAAGAAGAATTCTGTTTCAGGGAACAGATTACAGACTTCAAAACTAACTAAACCAGACGTAATCGGTTGAACTTCAGTATAATAATATAGCGCACCCCTAAGTCATGCAAATAGCAACACTACGTAATTTTCCATGTTGGAGGGGTTAGACCATTGTTGCGCTAAACCACTCAATCCATACCAGACATTTTACCTTAGCGCTTCAAATTTTTCGCAGATGACACCCACTCAAATGCACGTCACTCCCTAGTCAAAGAGTGTGACTAATACAATCCGATCACAAACAACAATTAATATTTAAATTATTGCTTACATTAATTATTATATCAAGTGCTTCGCGCTTGTTGATTTTTTAATTTTCTAATTAATATGTAAAACAGGTTATCAAGATGCAAAATGTTATCTCTGAAGAAGTTCCAAGAACAATATTGTCTCCAGGCCTATAGGCTTTTAGATTACAAGGATATACTGCTGGTTATATTCACGTCTTTAGGCTTTTCATTGTCAAGGCGAACGTCAGCATGCATTAACTTCCATGTACAATGAAAAATCATAGAAAATACCACAAAGCTGTAACCATGACGATAATATACTACCGATGTGCGGAAGCACAGTATAGGTAGAGGAATTAGGCTATAGAGTTTGATTTTGAAATTAAATGTAGAATTTTTAGCATTAATATAAGTTCAGAGGTCCATTCAGTGCAAAAAATAACATTTTCGGAAACATATATTTTGTGTGTGTCTGCATGTGTGTGTGTGTTTGGATGTGTTTTGTTTTTCGAAAACGAAAATAATATAATATTCAAATTTTATATTTAGATTAATTATCTTCTGGGGTATGGCATGAAGCATGACGGCGAAATTATTTTACTTTCAGTATCACATTATAAAAAATATAATATATATATTTTCCCTCGTTTTTATAGTAAACTGCTCTATCGATTTTGTTTAAAATATTTACAATGCCACCTGTATTACCCTAAAATTTAATTTTTAAAAGTTTAAAAAAATATTCTAATAATTGTTATAAAGGGAAGTTATATTTTGCACAAACTCAGGTTGATAACTGAATACGCACTCTCTGGAATGCGACCTGTAACGTAAAAAACAAATGATAAGAGCCAATGCCAAATGCATACCTTCATCACTTTCAGATACTTCTTGATTCACACATTAATTAGTGAAATCCTAAAGGTAGATTGTACTGCACTGACAACGATTAATAATTTAAAGACAGTTGTTAGAGAAGACAGAAGTATCTGTAATATGCATGGGCATTAATAACGCAAATAATTGCTTTTCCGAAGGTGAATATTGATTTAAAGTGACATTCCATTATCCTTGTAAGTCGTATTCAGCCTTCTTATTTTATTGCTGCATTGATTAACATGATGCCCTTAGAATGTAACAGTATTGTAACTGCTTTTAGCCTATAGCATCAGTCATTGTGCTGTATATAATTCTTATAGCAGAATCATGATAAGTCATATTCCCTTACAACATATCTTGAACTCCGAAGTGAATTTCAATGACTAGATAAATACGTAAGTTTTATGAATCTTGAGATTTGCTCTTCACAAGAGCCCCGAATGTTTGACAAGGGAGACGAAATAATATGAAATGACTGACAGATAAGAGAGAAATAAATATTGGCAACATAACCAGATAATGGCAAAACAAAAGGAGAATCGCAAGATCGAAAGAGGCAAAGTGAACTATTTTAAAAAACGAGAAAGAGAAAAAAGAAATTGAAGCAGAATGAGGTAATCGACAGAAGAAAAACAAAGAGAAAAACAGAGGGACAGATAAAGTGAGAGGGAAATAAAACAAATATGAAAACTAAAAGTAAATCAGAAGAAAAGGGAAAGAAGAGGAACATAGTTCCATTAGAAAAAACAAGAAGAAATATAGGCTACTCAGAAGAATAGTGTCAGAGAAAAAGAAACGGAAAAGAGAAAGAGAAAAAGGAAGATCGAAAGAAGCAAAGCGAAATAATTTGAAAAGTGAGAAAGTGGAAAAGAGAAACGAAGGCAACAGAAGCAATAAAAAAAGAAAGATAAAAATACCGTGATAAAATGAGAGACAATAATAAAAAAAAACAGAAATGAAATGTTGTTATGCTAAATATTAAACACAGTGGAAGAATTGATATAAATGGCAGCTTCATTTATAATAGCATTCCAAACTACTAACTCACCAACAAGGACCGGTGGTGGCAGCACCATACATACATAGTTACAGAATAAACACAAAATAAACAATATTAGATGTTCATTTGTTGGTTTACGTAACTCAAGCATGGATACCAACACCTCTCCTCGGAAATCAACAAATTCAATAAATCACAAATGACACTACAATATTTCCAAACTTTGACTTCTTCACTAAAATCCAAGTCTGGTTCCTTTCATGGTTCTTCATCTCCACCTCCATTGCTTTCAACCAGGTGTCTCTATCCTCTCTACACATGATCTCTTCTGGGGTCCTGGGTGGCTCCAAAACATCAATTACACCATCCCTTACCTTGCAGCAATAATTGCAACACGACAGATTGCACATCCTTCTAGGTTGCTTCAAGCGTTTTGAACTCCTAAGTCCCTCCTCTGAAGTGGCATCATTGTAGGGCACTTCTCTCATAGAACCAGAGTCCTGTACCTCACCTGTGTCACCGGGGTCTAGCACCTCTCCTGTGCCACCAGAGTCCAGCTTCTCTCCTGTGGGACCGGGATCCAGCACCTCTCCTGTGGCACCGAGCTCCAGCTTCTCTCCTGTGGCACCGAGCTCCAGCTTCTCTCCTGTGGCACCGGGGTCCAGCACCTCTCCTGTGGCACCGGGGTCCAGCACCTCTCCTGTGGCACTGGGGTCCAGCACCTCTCCTGTGGTACTGAGGTCCAGCACCTCTCCTGTAGGGAACTGGATTATATCCATTAGAGTTGGCTTCTCATCCTCCAGGGAGTAGCCTTTTATCCCTAGCAAAACTTCATTTCTCTCTTTATATTTCTTGAATTCTTGTAAGGCATCACTTTTCTTCGCTATAGCTGACGTTGTGAGGGCTTCAACTCTTCCCATAGTTTGCAGGTTAGGGTGGCCTAGTCTTTTATGCCACGTCATCTGAGAAACTCTTGCAGCTTTTCTCAAGTTAACGTTCTTTAGATATTCCTCATTTAACTCTTTTATTGATACATCTCCAACAGTAGTGACAAAATATAACCTTCCAATTCGATGTGCTTGAAAGATTAATTTTTCTCCCTTTAATAACTTATTCAAACCATTCTTCGATCTGAACTCAAGACCTTTCTCCTCTATCTGACCTTGAGAAATCAAATTATCATGTAATTCAGGCACATAGAGCACATCCTGAAGCTCTACATTCTTTCCTCCACATTCATCTGACATAGGAATTACAACAGATCCCAAGCCACTTATTTTCAGCGGTCTCCCATCACCGACTTCAACAGTACCTGAGCATTCTCTGAAAATCTTGAAAATCTCTCTTCTATTTGTCATGTGGTCAGAAGCACCACCGTCTAACATCCATACATCGTGTTTGCATTGAGAATACTTCTTCGCATGCAATACCACATGCTCCCTTGTAGTAACTGAAGCAGAAGCTTTCTTGGGTTCACTACTCCCTTTTTCCTTCTCTTCTAGTTCCTGAGTCTTGGGGCAATTTTTCGCAATGTGTCCTTCACCACCACATGCATAGCAAAAGTATCTCCCTTTGTACTGCTTCCGTTGAGATATACTGTTATTCTGATTGGTAGAATTCCTTCCATCGGTATACTTTTTACCTTTAGTGCTCGGCGGTTTCCAAGTTGTCTTTAATGCTTGATGTGATGATAGGCTTTGTTTTCTCATTTCTTCCTCTTGTTCCAGTAACACTTGCTTTATGTAGGACATGTCCATCTTATCCGGCTGAGTCACCAAAGTCTTCACTGTTATTTCATATTCTGGGGGAAGGCCAGACAAACACAAATGAGCCAACTGTTTATCAGATATCTCCAAATCATTCTTCCTCAACAGTCGATTCATATTCATCATTGTATTGCTATACTCTTGAATGGTCATATCACCCTTTACCATGGTCGCCAATTCTCGTAACTTCATCATAGCACCATACTGAGTGTTCTGGTGGCAAATAGTTTCGAGTTTGGTCCATGCTTCACTCGCCTTGTTGAAATCAACTATGTCGTTAATGAGATCATCACTAACTGATCTCATAATAAGAGATAGCGCCATGAGGTTGGCTTTCTCGCGCCGACGGGTTTCTGCTTGATTTAGATGAGCTCCATCAACATCGTTATAACCCGTGATTGCTTCCCAACACTCTTTAATCAACATTTCAGATTTCACGCGCGCCATCCACGCCACATAGTTATTTCTTGTTAGCTTTGGAATATAGAAGGTTTTCTCTTCCATCTCCGCCATTTTGACCGTTGCAAAATTCGTCGCTGCACTGTTACACAATATGGTAGTTTACTAGATTCTCCACACTTTCCACTATATTGTATTACGTCTCCTCAATTCACTCGAACACTGCGCTCCTGGGCCCATAACCTGTTGTTATGCTAAATATTAAACACAGTGGAAGAATTGATATAAATGGCAGCTTCATTTATAATAGCATTCCAAACTACTAACTCACCAACAAGGACCGGTGGTGGCAGCACCATACATACATAGTTACAGAATAAACACAAAATAAACAATATTAGATGTTCATTTGTTGGTTTACGTAACTCAAGCATGGATACCAACATGAAAACTAGAAGTAAATAATAAGAAAAAACGCAGTTCCATAGGAAAAACGAGAAACGTACTCAGAAGGAAAGAGAAATGGAAATAGAAACTGAAAAGAAAAAGAGAAAAAGAAACAAAGAGAGTGAAATGTGAGTAAAGGTAGAGGTAATCATCGAGATAATTAGAGGAAATATAATTGTGAACAGCTGTATTATTAGGCCTATATCAGTAACAACTTCTATTCGAGTATAGTTATTATAAAAATGAAAAAAGGAAGGAATATTTACATGTTTAAATGAACGAGATTGCTTAACATTGTTCTTGGCACGCTACACACGACCTAGTTGTCACCACTGCAGTTACACAATTTGTTATGCAGGGTACATAATTAATCGACTTGTGACCTCAGTACACGTGGGGATTACAGGTCGTTATGCGCCAAGCTCTGTTAAAATCTTCACCTTAACTCTCGTCCCGTGAACTTCAATTCACTTAAAATATTCAAGTTCAGCCTGAAGATTTATAAATGTTTAACAACGCGTTTTAGACAACAACTTGGGACTTTATGTCCATGTTAAATTTTGTACTTCAAATTAAATGTATTCTTCTGCTCAGAAGGTTTATTTTATTAAAATATTCATTAAAGAAGAAGCGCGAAGAGTGAGGCAAGTGAAATAGTGTCTCATTAGGAGTGTCACATATTCCTTGTGATATAAGTTTAAGCATCTGTATGTTCTACATTAAACTAGTTATTTATGATACAATTTTATAAAGTGTAGTTCTTTTTAGAATGAGTATTGCTAGGCGAAGCCAGGTACTAGGTTGTTTAAAAAAGTTGTCTTATTTAGAAAAAAAATATCACGCTTAATACCTCTTCTTTCTAGAAAATGAGAAAGATATGCAACGCGCGTCTCAAATTTAAGAAAATACTCATCACAGATATTTTATAATTTATTTTAAAAACTACAAACTTAATTAAAAATGAATGCGCTATTTTTTTAGTCGTAGGCTACCCTATACAGAAAAAAATTCTGATTTCTTGCATTAAATTTGTAGAACTCATTTAGTTCTGAATATATAAAAATGCGGTAAAAATAAAAGTATTGGAAAAATGACTTTAAACGTTTGAATGACATTTAGAGGAAACGTGTATTTTATAATCTCCTTAGAAGTACCCAACCTCATAAACGATGCTTAAATATTACTTTTCATTTATAGGGATAATCTCCTGAATGCGGTTTAATTAAAAATAATTATTTTCACTGCTAAGATTTAAACATTTAACGAATGTAGTCATTTTAATAAGGCATAATTAGGGAGATTTAAATAAACTACATAGTATTTTAGTACAAGAACAAAAAAAATGCTATTTTTTTTAACGAAAGGGGGTGAAGCTTTCACCGTAATGCGTCTGAAATGTAGACGACAAAAAAAGAACGAAGCAGATAATAATGCAACCTTATTTTAATCACTTTACAACAAATTTGGACTTTTTTCCGTCCTTTATATAAAATTATGTGATTCTGTATAAACAAAAGGTTCTTCATTCCTATATCAAAACCAAAATGGTCCATCATGTACCGCTTTTGTAGGAGACACACTTCTCACATTTACGTAATGACCAAAATGTGGATTTTTGGAAAAAATGGTGCATGATAAAAAAAATAATTACAGACTCGGTATTTTCAGTCAAAAATATACAAGAAACATATTTTCATCTAAAGGGCATTTTTCATGTTGTACAGAGTAAATTTCTCAGCTATTTTTCATTTTTTTCTGATTTTAACTACACGTGCCTAATGCTAATGTAAAGGAAGTATCACGCGGGAAAAACGTCACGAGGTCGAATGCGTATTCCAAACTAATCCTTTTACGAGGTAAAAATACTTGAAAATACCTAAGTGAAAAATACGTATCCTAAGTAGAAACAGCTGTTCGATATGGTGGTCAAGTTCCAATAGTTCAACCAAATACCTTTAATACCATTCACTTACAGGTGAAATCTGCTAACAGCAACACTAGTTCCATCTGTTGGGAATTATCGCTACCAGAACACCTGATTTCTCGCTTTCTGTGACAAAGATCTGTGCGTTAAGGAATATAACGTAATTTGAAATTCTAATGAACTGTGTAAATATTGGCGAAGTATAAAGCTGGCATAATGTGTAAGATTTATGGTTGCAGCACTGTAAGTGGTAGAATTATTTTATACTACTATTTCGTTTTCCAAAAGACTAGACGATGTAAGTATACGAATCTATCTAAAATGAGTCGTTATTACAGGGTAATTGGTTATATGGTTATTTAACGACGGTGATATACTATCATTTAGGCATGTGACCGTCGCCGGTATGTCGCAGTTTTGTCCCGCAGGAGTTCTTTTACATCCCTGTAAATCTACAAAAATGGGCCTATCACATTTAAGCTCATATAAATGCCATCGACCTGGGCGGGATCGAACCCGGAATCTTAGATACAGAAAACCAGCGCGATAATGACTACGCTACCCAGTTCGACGAGTGCATATCATTGTTTCTAGTTAGGAAATGATATATTTAATTACAGATGTCAACAATTGGTTTTGAAAACCAAGAAAGCAGACAAAAGAACCTAATTTTCAGAGTCTATCTTCCTTTCCCAGCCCTTGCTTTGTCAGTAAATAATTAGGCATTTACTACATAGGCAAGGTAGCAACGTTTGACTGTATGTTTTCAAGGTATCTATTTTATTTTCCAATAAATACTGATCCTATTAAATTGCTAACGACGTTGATTCGTTAAAATTGTAGTTATGCACAAATTTAGAGTATGATAATTTTAATGCTTAATCCGTGCGAGTCATAGGCCTATGTTAAAATTGTCTATGCGCAAAAATCGCCGAAATATTTGTCTGTTCTACAAGAGTTATTTTATTGTATTTTAGAATTTCAGAAAAAAGTGTCCCTTCGTGTTTAGGAATACGAATACGGATTCACGAAATATCGTTATCGCCATTGATAATGTAATTGATTTGTTTTTAAGACTACTAAAGAGCAAAATACTGTCGTATTTCATTTGAAAAAAACACCAAACAAACAACAACAAAAATATATGAAATTTTGTAACTTATAATTTCAAAATTCATTTTTAGTGCGAATATCTTTAAAACAGAATTTAAAAAATTCAAGTGAAATTTCTTGGGTTTTAGAAAGGAATTTTTAAGGAGACTTAAATTGTATACTTATCGAAAGTCACATAAATATAATATGCGCACATTAATACAGTAAGTATTCAAAACACAAAATAAATTTTTAGTCGGCAGGTGAGTCAGTAATGTAAAAGTGAAGAACTAAAAATAGACTACTTATTCTCAATTAAAATGATCTGAGAGATGTTCATGTAAATTGGTTTTTGCTACAGCTTTGGCCTATTTGAATTTAGGACAGCATTCATATTTTATTCAACATAAATTTAAATCCTCAATGCAACCTCGATATAAAAGATGCCAAGGAGAATGTGATACAATAGTTTATCTACACTATAGGCAAGCTTTAACAGTCAAATGGTAAGAATTGTTAAAATCTACTATTTGAACGGCCTAAAACCCAAGGGGATTTGATTTTTTTTTGCAGAATTTGCAATATTGTGCACCATACGAGCGGTAGATCTATTTTAATGCAAAATTATATGCTTTTATGCAAAATAATACCCAAATTAACCTAACCTTTGTACCGAAATTTAACATTTTTATTCCCCCTAAAATAGGATCTTTATTGAAGTCCCATTCATAAGTTACGTACGTAAAAGATTGCCTTAGCTAATTCCCACCTGCCTGATGGCAGTATTCTCTCACTATTTATATTGCTTCCTTCAGTTAAAAGTGATGGTATTGGTTCAACCTTACAAAATTAGTCATTATTTTAATCTTGGTGGCAATTGATGTCGCACGTTCAACTAGTCGTGTCATACTCAATTACTATGAATTAAATCGTAAGTAACAAACGGAAATAAAGACAGGTCGTAAAATCATATTGAAGTCGTAAAATTCAACTTTCAAATATGATTAGATCCGATGTCCGCAATAATAAATAAAACAGAAGTTAAAGTCATTGATATCACACAAGTGCTGCAAAGAAGAAAAATCGCAGGTAGGTAAGATGCCAGCACTGACTGCAGGAAATTCGAGTTGTTCAGTTATGTTGTGATCTTCTTTTTAGCTGTTAATATTTTTATAAGAGCTTATTGCGAAATGTTTAATTTTATTATGATGGATGGTTGGTTTGATTTCTTTCTGCTTTTCTCCCGTTTTCAGGGGGCCTTGTGTTTTAGTTTCTCTTCTCCTCATTATTTTTTAGGACAGTTGAACTTCTCTACAATATGTATTTATATTGTTAGCTTTCTTCTTTTTTCTTCGTTCGAATATCTTTCTTCTTGGTTCTTCGCCAGCTTCTGTTCGTCTGTATAATTGCCATTGCAATTTCTATAGGCATTTTGGGTCCAAAAAGAATACATGTGCGTTTATAATGGACTGTATAGCGTGGCTTGCACATCTTCTTTGAATGAAAGAGTAGGAGAATTTTTAAGAACAAGCATTATCTGGTAGCAAAAACATAAAATGAGAGCCTTCATATAGCCTTATAACCCTCCTAGTCTCCTAGTAATAATTGTCACTAATGAAATGATCAATTCCAATTTGTTGGTTCTTAAAAGACTTGCCATATATTTCGATAAGACTTATAATTAAATAGTTTCATAAATAGGCATACAGTAGTGTCTTAAAGCTTCTTGATTAACAAATATATATCCCTTATGAGCGATATAGACAAAACGACTTCCTTAGACTTCTTGACGTCGATAAACCTTGATGATTGCGGAGGACCATTGATATTTATCAGAATTTGAAACATATAAATAATCCTTGTGTCAAAACAATAGATATCACTATTCTTAGCTAGCAATTACCGCTAGCTGAAAAACACATCATTCGTAGTTAACTTCAGCAACTGAATATTAATATCACAATCACTTCCTAATTCGTAACGATGGCTAATCTACAAGGTACATTAAACAGGTTTATAATAATGAGATTAACTCACAGCTCAAATGATTTTGAAGCTCGTAATTGTTCACATGAACATCTATTCTTGAAGTATAATCAAATCAGAAAGGATAGCCTTTCTATAACAAATAATGTCTTCACAGATAAGCTTGAAATCTTGCTAATATATACTCTTGACTGAAGAGAAAATGCACTAAAAACAGCATCGAAGATCAAGCTATGAATCACCAGCTTTTTAATATAGTAATAGGGTGAAATGACCCAAAATGCCGATAGAAATTGCAATGGCAATTATACAGACGAACAGAAGCTGGCGAAGAACCAAGAAGAAAGATATTCGAACGAAGAAAAAAGAAGAAAGCTAACAATATAAATACATATTGTAGAGAAGTTCAACTGTCCTAAAAAATGAGGAGAAGAGAAACTAAAACACAAGGCCCCCTGAAAACGGGAGAAAAGCAGAAAGAAATCAAACCAACCATCCATCATAATAAAATTAAACATTTCGCAATAAGCACTTATAAAAATATTAACAGCTAAAAAGAAGACCACAACATAACTGAACACGAGTTTCCACTATAATACTTAGCATGAACGGGAAATGGATGAAAATTACTATTGTAGAAAAAAGCAACAACTTGCGCGAAGAGATAGCTTGATTTTATAAGTAATTATGTTTTAAAGGCTCGTTTTAGGCACTAATAACAAGTATTATGCTCACACTTTATCTTGAGCCGAAAAAATGCGGGGGTGAGGGGAGCTGATATTCCATGCAGTATAAGAGACTGACTATTACAGAAGGCGGTGAGTTGAAATTGACGTTGTTTCTGAAGGGTTGCCAATTACCAGAAAATATAACGTGTTTAGTTTTATGCTGGTACACAATGGAACTAACTGTAATTTGTAGCACTTTCAACTCTCGCTACCAAACTAAAGATTTTATATTGATTCAGATATTATAGTAGAATATATCGCTGGAGAAATGAATAAAGTAATATATTTACGCCTATTTAGACAATTTCTCTCCCGGTCTTCAGAGTATAGAAAATCGTTTAAAAGTCGTAGCATTGTACAAGCAGGCCTACTTGAATACGCAGTTTCACATGCCTGAATTGATGTAATTTAACTAAATACCTTTCGCGAAAGTTTGTAGGTAATTAATACAACACAATTAAAACAACGAAATAATAAAACTTGACTTGTTCTTTTCTCCAACGACAGATTCAGCTTAAAACACATTAAATTGCTTTTCCTTCCATTTCATTTATTTGGTTTATTATTTCGCTGATTTCCGATACTTCTTGGTTTAAAGAATATTTATTTTTAACTTCGTTGTCACTTATATCGACCATTTCCACAACACCAGTACTGTTCTTTTAATATCCCTGGATTTATTCTGTCATTTTCAGAATAATATGATGTAAACCAATAAAAAAAATTGACGGTTGCTCAAGAATGCCTCAACAGGAAGTTTTTGGGTATGGCAATACTGGGGACGGGTCGTGATCTTCATTTTTTCAAGCGAGGCCTTCTTTATATGGACGGGTTTCAGCATTATGGAGTGCAGAGCTCAAGATAAAGTGTGCGAAACTGCAACTTTACGCACTATCGTAGAAAAGAATTAAATTTTGGAAGAAAAGAGCACAGTGAATACTATTTCTTTGATAAGCTTACTCTACCTTTTGTCATAAGCTGAACTGAGAGGCTTTGTGACAAAAATAAGTGTACTATTTTTAGCGTAAGATATTATTTAAGCAAGAACGAGTTCCTGACAAGTCTCTCTTTCAAGTTGACGAGTGGTGATATGAAAGGGAAACTTTTTTAGAATTTCGTAAGTTCAAAAGAGGTTAAGCTGGTTAGAAACTACGCCAGGGTTTGTTAACGAGCCGATCAAGTAGAGGTGCTTGAACTGAGGAGAATTGCGGAAGTCTATATCTGATTTTATGTAAGTTTGCTCTAACAGCTTTTGTGTAGAATTCGTAGAAGAATACTAGAGATTAGCTCTGGCTGGACTCGGACAGAGATAGCTGGACATGTTTTACTCTGGTATTATACATGACAACGCATCACGCGGGCTAGGCCTATAGTAATGAAACAAATGATACAACAATGTCTGTATTAGCCTATATTATCTTAAGAGGGCAGCTATATTTAGTCTGCTCTGCCTTTCGTTAATATGAAGCAAACCAAACAGCTGTAATCTTATTACTGTTAAGTCTCGTTTTAACGTTCCGGCTTTTAAATAATTCCCGTTTCAAGGAATAGGCCTATAATTACAAGTCCCTGCATAGTTATCAAAAGGACAACATATTTCTTTCCCGCTTTAGGGGATGGTCGGAGTGATTTTCTAAACTCTCTCTCTCGAATCCTATGCTCCTTTGTTGGAGCGGAGTGCCTCCAAGTGGAGGTTTCTATTTACCTATGTGAATTTTCTTACGCTTATTTTCCTAGAGAGGGCAGAGGGAAGGTGGTAAGCCCATTGCCTCTCAACCCCCTCCGGAAACTAAGGTATTACTTGTACGTGAAAGAGCCGAGAAATTTTGTCCAGAGGCACTAATTTAGGCTTGGAGATTTTTTACGTGCCGTAAATGGAGGCCCCGAGGGTTCCAGGAGGTAGACGCTCGTAGATTTTAGACATTCGGTACGTGAAGGTGGTAAGGTTGTCAGCCTTACGCACCGGCCGCCTTTACCCCAAGGATTGCTCCTGGTACTCATTTCTGTTATTTTCTAAACTTCTTGCCTAGAATTTTGAAATTTTGCAAACTTAAATAAAATGTAAACAGAAATTGAAGTTTAAAATTTGATTTTAATACCACAATTGTTTTTGAGAAATTAATGAATTTAACTAATTTTTAATAAAACAATTAATCTCCTCCTCTGCCAGATATTAAAACAAGAACTTGAATTTCCTGTATGCGATTCTTTGATGCTAGCTTTACAAATTTACTGATGCTTTCTTGTAATGTTTATAGTCTTTATTAAAAATTACGAAGCAAAAAGAAGTTAAATAACCTGAAGTATGAATACATTTCGTTTTATTTAAAAAAATAAGTAAGGCCTATAAACACATATTATTAGACATTTCATTACATACATTGTGAGGTAGAATGTGAAAAAATTTCACAACTATGTCTCTATTTTTGAGGGAGAGGATAGATTTTGAATGGGAAAAATAATATGCAAATTGAAAGCGAATAAACATGCGATTGAAGTTTGCATGCATTGGCAGTTGGAAGCCCACTGAGGTTTAAAATTTTGTTGCGCCGAAACTGCATAAAATTGTACACTGGTTAACTTTAGGTTATGCTTCATTTTTTTAAACATTTAAATAAAAATAATATAATTTTTTGACCAAAATGGTTCTGTCAACCCTTAAAGAAACCCCCCAGCTTTTAAGAAATAATTAGTTTGAAGATTTATAAATATTTACATCGACCTTGTCTGTCACTCGTACAAAACATTCTGATCGGAAGACACTTGTTTTGACGTTGTCAAACTGAGCCAAGTATGTGGTCCACGTAACAGTTACTGTATTTAATTTGAAACAAAATTACCAATTTTATTGAAAAACAGAAATGGGAAATTTATTCCTCATTCTCTTCTCTTCTATTATGGGGAAAAATTAGAACAATACGGATAATACTTATCAAATAAAGCAGGTTAAAGGTTAGGGATAATTTTCTTCCTGAGAAAAGTACCCTATATTTCATACCTAAAAAGTTTATGTCATATTACTAATTTCTCCATCACCGGGAGAGCTCAATTCTCCATTATAAAAACATAAAATGACAGAAGGAAAGAAAATAATATTTATTAAAAGTTAAATGAAGAAACTAATTTCATAAACAATAATTACGTTTCGTTAATCTTTTTCACGACTTTCAAATATATCTACAACCTCAAAGTAAAACTTAAACTTTCGCTAGTACGAATATATTCGGTTGTATCTGGAGTTAGGAAAAGAGAGCAATGTAAACAGACTAAAGAGAGAATGCCCTTGATGTATTCAAATAAACTCAAAGTTGGAAAGAGTTCAGAACCTAGTCTAGTAAACTACAGACGATGTGGCAGGTGTTTCCAAAATAATCAAGTTACCAGAAACAACTTGCCAAGCCGAACAAGCGTGGCAATTCACACACAATGAAAACTCTTCAGCACAACTTTCTAATCACATCCATCATACAGTGCCTGCCACTATTTTCAAAAACACTAAGATGTTTAAAGCTTAGCAGTAGCTTTTACAGGCCTGAAAAAGGTCTACTTATAGTCGTTCGATACTTAAATCGATATCGTAACAATATTAGGCCTATATACCGTATTTTACGGACCATAAGACGCATTTTTTTACTTTGAAAAGAGAGCCTTGAAAGTTGGGTGCGTCTATTGGTCTGAAGTACATTAAAAAAATTAAAATTTTGGTAAATATTGCCGGAATACCATTGTTATAAACAAAGTGTTTTAAAGATAAGATTTTAGGCCTACATCAGTGCACTTGTCACAATCGTAAAATAAGGGTATACAATGCGAAAAGAAAGGAATGTTGAGTTCTTTTATACAAAAGGAGTTGTCTCTGCCGGGTGGTTTAAATGAAGGCAATGGCCTCTAAACAGCCTTGTCCTATTACACTTACCGTAAGCTGAATTGAGGATTATAGAGTGTAAAAGTATTTTCAGTCTTTCATTAGAAATTAGTTCAGTTGTTAAAATTTACGCGATGCCACCTGTACAGAAGAGATTTTCGTAACACGCAGGTTTTAAGTTAGAAATTATTTACACTGATTCCATTGTACAAGGTTATAATTTGCTTATGCAATTAAATATATCATTTCCTGTAACATTTTTGGTTTAGAATCACATTAAATTTCTTTTCCTTTAAATTTCAATCCTGAAATCAAGGCACGTCTTATGGTCCGGAACGTCTTATGGTCATTAAAATACGGTACATACGCTAAGGTGACCCGGGTCCTATTTCGTAAAACTCGGCAGGTGTTACAAATACGATAAATTATGTGAAATCTGACGAATTTTTCACTGTGTGTTGGCAATAGTATGTTTCATAAATATTACAAGTTCTCTTTGCATGACAGGGAAATTAATGTAAAATTTCAGACTAAACACGACAATTTTATGTCAAACCTAAGTTTTATTAGACTCCAGATAGCTCTAATATAAGCGTGCAATAGTAATCGACCTCAACATTGAATGTGATGCATAAGCAATCGACTATCACTACAAAAAATAACTGAACGATAAATTTGGTGGCCATTTACATATTCAACACGCCCACGTAACAAATTCAACAGAATATCGAGTCATTTCGTTACGATTACTGCTAATATCACTACTAAAAGTGTTCATTATCAACAAGAACGTTTAAATTACGTAATTCTAATATTCACAAAAATTAATTATTCAGTTTTTATACATATTTACATAACCAACTGACTACATATGAAACATTACTTGTCACTTCTATAATGACAAAAATACTATATAATGAATAAAAATGTATGGAGAGAAACATTAAAATAAAAATGAATCAGTTAACAGAAAAAAAGGATGGGAAACATTGACTGGTCACGAGATGAACTGTGGATTTGTGGTTGGATCTAAATATCCCATTTCTAAAATGCGTATGTCATTCTTGCCAGCAGGGACGTGGTTTATGTCATATATAACATGTTATAAAATGTGATTTATTACATCAAGTTATAAAGTTTAAAATACGCAGACAGATATTAAAACATTTAATATACAGATATACAGACAGGTATAAAACAGATTTATAAAAATAAAACTTCCCAGCTCATTATTCTGCGTTTTTATCATGTGCAATTAAAAAAAACTAAACTAAACTACGTGGCTCTGCATCCTCGAAGGAACTAGGCCTACTATCCGACCATAGGCAGATGAGACGATTGGAGAGGCATGTTGTCAGCATGCCGACACCTACGGCCGGTAATGATGGTCTCCGTGGCTGGTGTGAAATGAAAAAATTGTTGAATTTTTAAAAAGTTTTTATTTTTTTTATTTTTCGGGGTAAGTTATATAAAACTTTGAATGTAAAAATAAAATATTGTTGAATATTTTTAAAAACAAATTCAAGATAAATTTTAAAAAAAACTTATTCCCTGTTGACAACTCCAAAATGAGATCTCTTATATTTAATGTATTGTAAAAGTGTTGTAGAACAAGTAAAAATGTCAACTTATGTGCATTAGTTCTTGAGTTAAGCGTATCGGAAATCTATCACTTTAACATTGGCAAGATATGTTTTAGTGCTTACAAAAAACACTAAAGTTATACCCTATATCCCCCCCAATCCTGCCATCTGCCTTTGGTAGATGACGCAGCGGTCGGGTGGTAGTCCAAGTCCCGCCAGGGATGTAGCGCCACGGAGTTTAGTTTTTTAATACCCTATATACCCTATTCAGCTGTTAAAATCAGTAGAGCAGACGATCAGAACTTTCACATTAATATCTCATCTTACCTGTAAGATATATTTTCCGCTTAGTGCCACTGTAATTTTCACTGGTGTTAGTATCCATAACTATTCGCAAAGACACAGACACTATTTTAAATTATCATTGCTGAATATCTGCTACTCATTAATTTCGTATGACGTCTTCTGGCTTGCGGCCAATCACATGGTTAGTCACAATCGATCAAATTACTCCAGTAATGACATGCGTTACACAGAATTCAGCAAACACTAACTCGAGTAAATGTTACTTATAATGCTCAGAATTTTATTGTTTTATGAGTAGACCTAAATGCTTTCGGCGACTATCGTAATATACTTTTTTTTTACATCAATGCTTTTTTTATATCAAGTAATAGTTCACAAACAGTTCAAAATTATTGTGTTATAAAATCTCCGCATATTTTATGAAATTAAACTAAAATTGAATCTGGAATTACATCCCAAGAAAGGCCTACAGCTTGACCTGTTACAGCCTTCTCAAATAGGCGGTATAATCTGATTTCATCTTTATTTCTTAGTAATGTTAGAAGTATCTCTACCCTGGTAACTAATTTGGATCTATTTGTAGTGATCTACGTATCTATGCTAAATCAAGTGTAAGCAATAATAAACCGGCAATCGCGTCTGAGAAAACGGAAACCCTGCTATAGAATTTGAGCCCACAGCCCCACCTCGAAAAGGAGTGCTCAATATAACCGCCTCGAAAAATTATCATATCTAACTTAGAAATGGAACAATAACTAGCAGAATTATTTTTTTAAACAGAAATTGGTAATAAGCGGGCACTTGACTACGTACAGTATTTTCAAGTGCTATCTGCTAATTGAACCTTTATATCCACACGCAATCCACATTCAATTATAATTATTATTCAAAACATGACTATAACTTTATTAATGAATTTAATTTCTTCCGATAACGGAATTAAAACTAAACACACAAATTTCCACCTTATACCCTCATTATTACTATAATTTATAGGAATACCTAATTAGAAGTTTGACATTAATTTACAATACATTCTTATTATTGTACGGTAATATATTAACAAACAATGTAGTATCGCCAAGTAGGCTTATATCAATATTATTGGTGTTATAGAAGATTGATACGTCTATATCATAGACTGAGTGTAAGATATTAAGTAAAAAATACCTTATAGGCCCATTTCATTTAGTTTAAATATATGTAATATATCTGTAGTGAAATTAAATTTAAAAGAACTTATCAATAGAGAATAAAAGTGTTGTAATTAATAAAAATGTTCATGTATCGAGATAATTATTTCTTTCCTAGTCATTTGATTTGGAGTAGTTTTTTATTTTAAAGTGAGCTTAGACCAATATAGCCTATTTATATGACACTAGTCAGATTTCAGGGCCCTATAATAGGTAAGATAACATCTGCAGGGTCAGATAATAGACCCTACAAAACCAGTCCCTTGTATTAAATAGGTTAGAGTCAGTTTAAAAATATATTAATATCACGCGCAATAAATTGTTAATTCCTATTATAACTATGTAAAGAGGGCTTAAGTTATCCGTCAGTTACATCGATACAAACTTCTTAAATAAAATAAATTGAGCCTATATATTAAATCCAAGGGTAGTAGCCCTATCTCTTTATAATAATATGTACCGGTGCATAATTTGGGCTGTCTGGGAACCTGTATTTCTTTATAACAATCATTATGAAATATGAAATATTTTTTTATCTATAAAAAGTAGTTATTTTTACAGCTGGGATTTCCAGGTTATTACATATTTTACTCTTTACCTTTAATCTGTGGGAAACCAAAAATTTCAATGGTACGCTGTAATGAAGATTATTTCGCAGTCTGTGTCAAATTCACAATGGGTACATTATTGATCCTTACGAAGAGATTTCCTCAGAAGAGATTCCTCTCCAAATATTTGCAATCCTTAGATCAAATGGCCTTGGAAGGTCATTTATGCTTATAGCCTACGAACATGTATTAGCCTAGTCTTTGAGGCTAGAAAACAGAATTAGGCCTATCTGAAGCTAATTTTCTTAGAGATTCCCCATCTAAATACATTTTACATCATTCTCGTATTAAATCCTATTAGCTTGCTCCTGAATTCAGGCCTCTTAATTGCCTACACTTTCTACCCTACAACTAGGAAGTTTCTACCGTAGTAAACGTTTAGCATAACGCGTGCCTTGCTTCCAAAATTCCTGAAGTTGTGTCGCAAATAGCATCATTAAATCTCAAGTGCCTTCTTGTAGGTTACGGAAGTTAAACTCCTTCCATTCACATCATCAACCGAACAATACATTAATTCACTCGTGAAAACACTTGCATACAGGGTGTGGCCTATATAAAATGAAATTACATAAATCAGCAGATTCTAAGGGCGAACTGATAACGTTGAGAATTCGATTTTTAAAAATGACAACATAGTTATTATACAACTCACTAAAAAGAGCTCATCCAGAATTATATGAAATAGTTTACGCAGATTCAAGAAACAAACTTATAAAATTTATACAACCTAATGTATGACTCATTTTACATTATCCTAATGTTTTGCTTTTCATTTTCGCTATTCATATGTATCACTTATCTCTAAAACACATAATGTTTGATATGTTTATTTTACTCTTAGTTTATATTATGTACTATTTACCTTTTTTGGCATGTAAGTTATACATATTTGTATTTACCATATATGTGTATGCATTGTATGTAGAGTAACTTTACTCTAAATTTTTTGTTTATAATTCCAATAGTCATTATATTTTCTCTTACTGTATTGAACTGTGCTCAAGCACGAGCTTTTGTTCATTCGAGCACCAGTAATGATTGTATTATGTTTTACGAAGGAAAAAAAAAATTTAAAAAATTATAATTACTAAAATCATAGTTATCATAGAACACTAGGCCATACTACTTTCGCGAAATATTAGTCGGATATCATGTATATATTTACAGTCATATACGTCTCCACAGTGATAAACAGAAAACGAGCAGTTTGTACTTAAGAATCTAGAATAATGTTCTGGTATTTCAAACCGTGTTGCGTTTTGGATAAAAATTCAAATAAGTATATTTACCCAGACTATTCCATTATTTTATACGACATAGCTTCCTTGGAAATAGGAACATACTAAATATGCATTGAATAAAAAGACAATTTCGATTCAGTTCCAGTTCTTGTGTTTTTGTTATTTTCTGATTCTAGCTCATCTGAAGTAGGTTAACTATTTCTCATTCCTTCTGTTAGAATAATCTTAATAAATCTACTCGAGATTTGATATTGACCACAAACGCTTAGCAATGCATCGGATATTGACCAAGCACGATCATGTATCTCTATATATATAAAAGGCTTTGTCCTGACTGACTGAATGAATGACTGACTGACTGATTGACTGAATGACAGGAATCAACGTACAGTCTAAACTATAACAGGTAGAGACTTGGAATTTTGACAGTACCTTCGTTTCATAATGTAGGTGCTCACTAAGAAAGGATTTTGAAAAATTCTGATTCTAAATGCCAAAAATTAAATGTTTTTGAAAATACTTAATCCCTTTTTACATAGTATTATCCATTCCAAATCACAGAATATATTGTTGCCAAATGGTATCAGGTGGACTTGGAAAAAACAAATGAAATGCACTTTTGACAAATAAGAGAAGTTATCAAAATAATTCATGTTATAAATAAATATTACAGAATGAAATCCACTAAAATAATGGAATCACATAACTTTCTCTACCCTGGACATAGAGAAAACAAAACTAGGTATGGTAATGTGTATATTATTATATTATATCGCAGGTTTTTGGAGAGAAAAGTATGAAAGTGATAATGCTTTCTGTTTAATTTCATCTCCAAAACGGCTTTATGGTAACATAAGAGTGGGAAATTTCCCGCCTCGATATTACAATTTTATGTTACAGGAATTTCTGTTTCTTCTTATTTAAACCTCTACCAGGCTTGCTGTGCACTGCACAAGCGATGGGATGCAAAATTCTAGATCCTCTATGAGCCATAAAAAATTATATCAAGCGTTTTCTGAGGGAATAGTTTGAGTGTAATAAGTCGTTCTTCCTATTTCAAATTATAAATGCCTATATAAGGACCTAGAATTTAAAATTGAAAATCCTTCATAAGCTAATTTCCAATTACAAAATACAAAACCCGGGCGACGCCGGGTCTTTTAAGCTAGTCTTATAATATGCTTACAAGGGTTGCAAGAATGAAATTTTGTCTGATAAAACATCAGCTCGTTACTGAGCACGTCAAGGTATCAATATGCAGTGATTAATAGAACATTATATCTGTATTGCTGCCAGTGAACAGAACAAAATAAATTATAACTTACTTCAAAATTTGATCAAATTATAGGTGCATTGAATAAATACACAATTATTTTCGTTTCGGTGCCAGTTCGTATGTTTTTATTTTTTCTGATGCTAGCTTATCTGAGTTAGTTTGGCTATTTCTCATTCCCACTGTTGGAATTACCTTAATAAATTCCACACGAGATTACGAGTTTCATAAGATAAATTCGCGAGCGAGAATCCATAAACTCGAACCTCTCGTGGGACTACCTATGGAAACGTCTAATTACAGACCATTTTTTAAAACTCAAAACATGTATTTTTATTAAAACATGATATTCAATTTCTTAACTCTTTTAGAGAAATATAGAGACAGTAGAAATGATCTTCTCTATAACTGCGAAGGCTTTTACGGTCGGAGTCTTCTCTAGGTATAATATACTTACAATGCACTATAATGCAATTACAATTAGAATAAATTATTGAAGAGATTGAAAAAAAAAATATATCCTTGCAATCATGTAGAAATTCGAGTTGCCTTCAAGATGATACAATGTGCCTTAGAGACGGCAATCTAAAAAGAAAAACACACGCACACACACTCCAACGCTTTGTACTTTATCTGAAAGTCTTTCCTTGTTCTTCAACTCATGGCCTTTCAGAGTTAACTAATTTCCTTTACATTCCAAGAGACTTTTTAAGCTTTTATTGAAAGGAATTCAAAAAGGAAAACTTTCACCCACCCTCCAAACCTTAATGCTATTGTAGTAGCTTCCGATTCTCTAATTAGTTCTGTGTAATATTGTAAAGTGATTGGACTTTTTTATTTAGCTCTGGCATTGGGAATAATATATGATATTTGCATTGCTTTTAATTACAATACAGTGAATTCAAACCTTTGAAGAAAACTAATTAGCCTATTTGTATTTTTATTCTACAAGAGTTACAAAATTATATTTCTATGTTAGTGACATAGTACCTAATCCCAAAATATTTTTAAGTTCATTTTAGAGAATATTTTATGTGGTATTTTTCATAATGTCCACCACTGTGGCGTTGGGGATGCGTTCGCTCCTCTCACGCAGCGGGCCCGGGATCGATTCCTGGTCGGGACAAGTTACCTAGGTGGGGTTTTATCTGGGGTTTTTCCTCACCTGTGAGACAAATGTCGGGTAACTTTAGGCACTTGTGGTCCCCAGATATCATCTGGCCGACATTATCATCTTCATCCCATCCTAGCCTTGTTTGGAATGAGTGTGTGTGAATGGTGTGTCTCGTCCTATGTGTTCGTGTTGTCTCGGAGGTGGCCCCGGCATTGGGCTGATCACTCCTCCGGGGAGGTCGTCCATGTCCTTTTCTGGTCAAAAAAGTATGTATGTGATCCAAAGATAAGCCCTCTCCCGACAGGTCGGGCGACTTGGGTCGCTTAAATTCGAAAAGGGAAAGGTAAAACTAAGATTAAGAAAGATTTTTCATGATATTCCATTCACGCATCATAGCCTGGTGATTGGAATATACTTACTCCACCCTGTCGCCTCGGAATCTATGTAAGTACCAACTCATGGAAACAGGGTCTGAGCCAACAAAGTGGCATGACATAGGACCGCTATAATGGATCACTATATAGATCAAAGCTGGTTCCGTCATAGAAGTTGTTTTACTGTTCTACGTGTAGAGCATGCATACCCCAAATCACCTGGCCCCCGCATATGGCAAGAGTGAATGAATTAAATTATGTTCTTTACCTAGACGTTTTCCCGTATGTCACATTATTTTTAAAAAAAGTTATATTATTTTAGAAATTTGGCTGTAGCCTACGGTATATAACTAGCGCTATAGTCCTCGATACCGTGGCCGCCTCCGGTTGGAGATTTCATTACCACGATTTTAGTAAAACTTATTTTCCCATAGAGGACAGGTGGTAAGCCCATCGACTCGATTACTGTCTAGAAGGAAACTAAGGTATTACTTGGGCGTGAAAGGGTTTGGCATTCTTTAAAGCGCCATAAATCCGCGACACGGGACCGAATAAGTACTTTCTACTAGGTTTTTATGTCTCTCCCGAAGGACTTCGTGAACAGGTTTTTATGTCACTGCCGAAGGACTTCGTGCCCAGGTTTTTATGTCCATCGACGGAGGCCAGGTTTAACCTTTTCACTGCTACTGGCGTATAAATAAGTTACCACAGAAAAACTGCAAAAAAGACGAAATATTAGATTAACAGAGTAACGATTTATGTAACAATGTACTCGATCCTACACGTAGTACCCATAATCTGCATCATATATGCATTCCATACCCTGCCCTTTCATTTTTATATCGGTTTTACAAAATTTCAAAATGATCCAACATTTTTAAAAAAAGTTGTCATTACTTATGCGAGCCCCATCCTTCGTACAAAGCCTAATTTATGATAATTAGTTGAAAGTAATAATAATACTCTAAAATGAAGCATTTGTTAAGTTACAAAAAGTTCGTTACTCTTAGAGTTAAATTGAGTGAGCTACTTTTGTCCACGTAAAATAAATATTCACTAGCGACGAAGTCACGAGGGGAGTTCCAAGTCATGTGTTGCATTTATAGATACTATTTAACTAATAGTATGTAGGTCTAATAATAAATTAATAACATATATTGATATTGAATTATTTCAAATACTATTTAGATTCAGTCAATATCATTAAAAGGCAATGATGACATAAGCAATGTGGCTGTTTTCTCTGAAACAGAACTTGATCGTAGACCTAGTGGAAACCCAATTGTTAATGAACATTCTTTTGTTGAAGTATTGTTTGTTGAAATATTGAAGATAAATTGGGTAAAACATAAATGCACTTTTTTATTCAGCTTTATTTTACACTCCTTTGAGCATTGAGGCCATATCAGGGGTTCAGGTTTGTTGATATTACCAGTAGGCCTGCAACTATTGATATGCAACCTCTTTCTATTGTTGATGTGTTTATGGCGTTTGTTCATTTCAACTGATAGGGTTTATTAATTTTAATGAATATGACACAGGATAAAATAGCGAGTCATGGTAAGTAATATCCAATCCGGCATTTGCCCTTAAGACTAGAGACACCTTGAAGAAAACCCAAAACAATTATTATTATTGTAGTTGCTTTCCATGTTTCGTTAAGATATTAGGCACGTAGGTGCTGATGAAATTCACTCATACGGTCTTAATGCTTACAAGAGGTGATTACAATTACATACCAACGCTGCTGCAGTATGGAATGCATAGGGCTCGGATTATTAGGCTTTTATAAAAATTATGTTAGCCTTTTATTTTCGTGGAATAGCCCTTTTTAAGTTTTAAACAAACGATTTTAGCCGTTTTAATAAAACATTTAATGAACAATAATATTAACGCCGAAAATGTTATTATAATTTTGACACAGTTATTCCAGTTTAAACAAGTAACTATTCCTTAACGGCACTCGAAAAATAGCATAAACAGTTGATTTCAAAGTATTGCAGACGGCTCAAATTTCATTTCCTGTTACCACGAGGCGGCACATTTTCGAGTTACAAAGACAAGCGACAAAGCGCCTTTGTCTTTTCTTAAAATGCACAAATTAACATATTTATTTTCCTTTGCATTATTGGAAAGTCTATTTAAAAATCGTGTTTTTCTGCAAAAGCCCTCTTTAGCCTCTAGTTTTGCGGCAAAAGTCATTTCCTTAGCCCCTTTTCGGCCCTTCAGTCCGATTCATAGGCGTAACCAGGCCGACCATATGGGGGGGGGTTATAACATCCGCGGGGTCTGGGGGGTATGGAATACCCCCCAGGGAGAGGGGGTCCGGGGGTCCCCCCCCGGAAAATTTTAAAAATCAAGATGCAAAATAACGAGTCTCAAGCTTCCGGGGTTCCCCCGGAAAATTTAAAAAATTAAGACGCAAAATAACGAGTATTAAGCTTCCCACGCTTTATACTTGTATTAAGTAATCTATGGGGAGACTTAAAAAAATTATACAATTTTCCTTTTTTAATCAATGGGGGGGGGTCCAAACCCCCAAAACCCCCCTCTCGGTACACCTATGGTCCGATTTAGCCCTTTTTAGGTTCTATAGGATTCGTATATTCGCAAGTAAGGGGCATGAAAAGAAAAAAAATACGTTAAAATGTTCTAATAAGGAAGCTGGGGAAAAATAGGTTAAAAACCTTCAAATCCGGAGCCGTAAAATATTATAATGCTAATTCCTGAACAGATGTAAGCGTAATTCACTTCGTTCCTAGAATAAATCTTAACGTACCTAGTGACGTATGCAAAAATCACTACCTACACATTTTGCAACATGATTAGAATATAATGTAAATAGGACGTGTCTTTATCAGTTTTGTAGGAGGTGATAAAGCAGATTTCGTTAGAGACTGAGTAAATCAGGTCTCTAGTTGGCTGATTTCAGACTCATTCTTATATTTCATAAGTGAAAATCGAAAGACTATGAGCTAAATTGTCTTGTAATGGTAGAGAGTATAACGAGAAATATTGGCAGCATTGCTCTATGATTCATCACGCTATTTTTGAAACCTTAAATTACAAACAAAAAACACGCGCTCCTACCTTTTCTCTCACGAGCTTTCATAGCACTAAACAAGTAACACAACACACAGAATCACTGCACTCTATTAACACATTACAAGCATTACTCCACCTCAACCAAAACTTGGCACTTACAAGCCCACACTGGTTAACTTTTGTGTTGTTTTCCCACCAGTGATATCCTGACAATGACATTAGTGTACCGCGTCAAGATCAGCTGTTTCTATTTTCGATACACTCCAACAGCCAGAACCTACACTACTGATGCTTGCATTGGAGATCTGTATCGACTTCTTTTGTAGAATTTATAGACCAATCACGAGCGTTTATAAAATAAAATCCTCCCTCGGTTCGCAAGGATGCAATTTTATCTGATAAAACGTCAGCTCGTTACTGGACACGGAAGTAATTAACGTGTGATGATTAATATGCCACATGCTGCTATGAACAGAATGAAAACACATTATTGTATAGAACATAACTTAATTGGAAATTGAAATAATGTAAACATCCAATGTTTAAAGACACAATTTCGATTCGGTGCAAGCTAGTTTGTGCTCTTTTATAGAGTTTTGATGTAAGCAACTACCATGACGCCCTCCATCTTGTGATGCGCAGTATTAGTAGCATTGGGAACACGGACAGTTTGACTAATTTCTTCTATTTCGATTTGTTAATATCTGCTGTCAATGTTTTTCTTCACCTTACAGCGTTTCATATCTTTATATATCTGCATTAATTTTCTTCTCTCAATAGAATTGTAAATATTTTAGCTATATAATTTATTTTTGTACCTTATTTTATGCTTAGGATACGTGACAGGGGTTTCAAAGCGTAATAATCCATGGGTTCTTTCACTTCGTAAGAACGAAGATTATTTAAGTAGTCTTAAGTTACTGTTTCTGCAAGTAAGTGATCTAAGATGTCACAATAATAATTATCTTCTTTGTTTAAGTGATACTGCCTTTTTTTAGATATTTTATTTTAATTTAGGCCTACTTCTTATATTTTTAGTTCACTTTTATTCTTTCTCTGCTTCTCATTTTCACGCCCTATTTCCAATTTCCACCTCAGCCAGTAGTCTGTTAACCTACAAGGCGCTAAATTGCAATTTAATATAGAATTAGCTTTCTATGCAAGATGGGTTAGATACACATTTACTCAGGAAGTCGTTTACCATGTGTGGTGAAAAACCTCTTTGCTTCGCTTCTATATTAACTGACTTTAAACAGATCTATAACTCATTTCGTACTATAATCCTAAGCAGTAAGTTATATGCAGTGGTGATATTCAAACAGTTTAGCAACCGGTTCTCATCAGGGTATTTGATGTTGATTCAAAATAGCCCAATGTGCTATTTTGTTATTTTTGTCTTTTCATACCCATACTAAACTTACTCAGCTTCCTTAAAACATAACCTTACACAACAAAAGAAGACCACAATCCGTTTTATAATCGAACATCGAAAGCAAAGGGAGCGAGTGTGCGCTCGGCCGTGCGCAAATAAGAGAGTCTGCCAACTTAACCGCACGCCCGCTACCTATGGTGGTAGTCCACCGCTTGCGAACATAAATGGCGTGTTTTGGTTCTAGCAAATTCATATATGTATTATCACTTTTGTGGATTGGCGTGAATCTGATCTTGGAAAAAGGTAATCACTCATGTGAAGCTACCGGTTCGGAGAACCTACAAGATATTTAACAACCGGTTCTCGCGAACCGGTGCGAACCGGCTGAATATCACCACTGGTTATATGAAGATGTAGAGCAAGATATCACATTCCTATTTGATATTAATAACATTTTATAACTGTTTTGTCTTTCATTTGTTTCATCTTAATTTTATATTGCGCAAGGCTGACAACCTTACCACCTTCATGTGTCGAATGTCCAAAATATGGGAGCCTCAACCTCCTGGAACCCTCTGGGCCTCCATGGCCTGTATAGGGAGCACTTTATTTTTATTTTTTAAAAATTATATATATATATATATTTCTATTTCTGAGGGCTGACAACCTTACCACCTTCATGTGTAGAATATCCAAAATCTGGGAGCCTCAACCTCCTGGAAACCTAGGCCTCCATGGCCTGTGTAGGGATCACTTTTTTTTTAACTTTATAGTCTACATACATATTTCTATTTCTGAGTTCTATTTTGGTAATTTTGTATTTCCTACTTTAAAGTTTTTTTTTTTTTTTTTTTTTTTTTTTTGTAAAAATTGTTTAACTGTTTAAAGTTTAGATATTTAATTTGTGTGAATATTTATCTTCTCCCTCTTATGTAATAATTTTATTGCAGCCCCTAAACACGAGCCTTGCTCATCTGGGGACTTTCAAGGGCAGATGAATGATTTTGTAACGTATGGTAATTTTGTTTGCATGTTTGTCTGAAAATGTGATATGAAATAAATTCAAATTAAAAAAGGTGTATTTCTACTGCTATTCACTTTTACTTATACTCGTTTGAACACCAGAGTTATATCGTGAGTCAGATTCTGTGTGTAGCCTATACCAGCAGGCCATACACCTATTGATGTGAATTTGTTTTATGTTTTTGGTGTGCTCATAAAAAGTAAAGTGGTCCCTATAAAAGCCATGGGGGCCCGAAGGGTTCCAGGAGATTGAGACTCCCAGATTTTAGACATTCGGTACCTGAAGGTAGTAAAGTTACAATTGAAGCGATGATTATTTTCAACTAACCATAAAGATATTGGCAGATTATACTTCACCTTTGGCGCCTGTTCGGGTATAGTAGGGACTTGCATAACTACGAGGTTGAAAAATACCAACAAAACCAACCTTATTCGGTCCCTTCAGCCTTACGCACCGGTCGCCTTTCTCCCAAGGATTGTTCCCGGTGCTCATTTCCATTGGAGACTGAGTCGACTCCAGGGCCTTAGTGCCACCAGACGGATTAGGACAACTGAAAAATCCCTACAACCTCATCAGGAATTGAACCCGCGACTTTCCGGTTTGTAGCGCAGTGCTTCAACCACTAAGCTACAGGGACCCACCACCTTTAAACGAAATCGCAAAACAAAAATCCTTAGACATATGTCTTTTTAATTACTTAAAGGCACATTCATGCCAAAATGGAATGAAATCGAACATTTGGTCGTGACCACGTAACGAAGAAATTTACAAATATACAGACGAAATGCCAAACGGTTAAAACAGGAGCTCCCTATACTCGGTTAATTACCGAATATAAATACCTACCCGGGTCAGGTACTGATATGAAAAATGGCTTTGTTAATTAGGCATCAATTTAGAACACACTGTATAATGGATATATAATTACTTATCCCGTGCTCTTCTGCTCCTGAAAGCCGCAACGGAGGGTAGTTTGGATGGTAAACCACTAATAGCTGTCTCGCCATGCAAGAGATTGAAACAGTTTGGGAACGTTATGTGGCAGAGCAATTTCCTGCAGCACAAGACACGTGTGTATACTCACACTATGATCGTGAAGAATTCAACTGTATTTACAGAAGCTTCTCTCTCCCTCTGCCCTGATTAGTAAACCATTCTCCGAAACATCTCTCTTAAGGAATTTACATTATAATATTTGCTCTCAACCTAAAATCAAACTGGTGGTGTCTGTCTGATTTCAGCGTAGTTCTATTGCTGATCTCTACACTAGAACCATACAGATTTGTTCAATTTATCATCCAGATTTTGAAAGATAGTCCAGTTTGATTCCCGGTTCAGGACGAAATTTCTTCAAAAGGCTGTAAAGTAAAATAAAAATTCCGTAAGCAAGATTGTTTTGAAAATATTTTATAAATTAAGTCGTGAATAACATAAGTGCTATTAATAATTAACTGAGAAAGCGTTCTTACAGTTGAAAGTAGGCTTATGCTACATTAACGCTTCCAGTATTACATACAGTAGGCCTACACCAAGAATTGAATGCGTGCATACATACACAAAAGCAATATAAAACACATATAATACATACAGTATGTAGGTTTATATATAGTCAAGTTATATTCATATAAATATATTATATACACCGTATTCCGCTTATAAGTATAATAAAAGTATAATACAAGTATAATAATTCAAAACTATGCATCCAAATGGATTAAGGTTGGTACCATTTTAAAGAAGAGGTTGGAGACTTTTAATCCAATGTCGTTAATTTTAGGAGTCACGCATCGTGCGCACGCGCGATCATTTCATAGGAGAATTCTTATCAACAGACACAATTGTTGCATCTGGGGATCGGAAAATTCGCGTATCGTAATGGAACACCAGCGGAAATCCTCTAAATGGATTTTTTCCCTGAGAAGAAGATCACTGCAACAGTATACACGGATACGTTGAAGCTGTATATTATGCCTCAATTCCCTCATGGGGCTCCAGCACACTTTTCTAACATTGTTCGTAGGCTACATTCTTAGATAAAAAAAATTACCTGCAAGATGGATCTGAAGGGGTTTGTTAAGGACCAGGGCTACTGGACAGTACGTGATATGGCAGACTTACAAGAAATAATTTATGCTGCTGTCAACAATGTCATACCTCAGAAGATAAGTAACACATGGATCGAGGTTGAATAGGCTACCGGTTGGATATTTCTCGTGCCACTAATGGAAGCCACGTTGAGGTTTATGGAATATAAGATAAAAAGTGTTCACTCTTTGTAGCAATTGGTTTCATCTATAGATTCATTTTAGTTCAGAAGTTATAGATATTTCTTTTATTATACTTATAAGGAGAACATCCTATATAATGGCTTGTATCTTTTAGAAAAGGAGACGTGCTACAAAAAAAAAAAAAACAGTGTGATATAACTTATAAAAATGATAAAATGTTAAAAATTAAGATGTAAAGGGAATCAAACAAAAATATCTTATACAGCAAACATTTAACATTACAGACAATTTCAATCCAATGTAGTAGCAGGACATACTGATAGTTCGGGGTACATTCTGATAATAGAATTATAAAAACAGGGAAGTTCAGTTTGGATATTGGAACAGATTACGCTACACAAGGATCGGTATGGACTGCAATACTCATGAACTGTCGTGTACATAACAACATTAAAAACATTGATAAGAATAAGAGAATATTACTGTTTTCTTCAATCTGAACTGATGTTTTATTCAGTAACTGAATCGGGCAGGGTTTTGATTAAGACTGTGTTACATCTTTAGACCTCATTTAGTTACAGGGTGTTAATGAATAACACCGGAATATTTTCCTGTCTATAGAGGGGACTTTTTATTATTTTTTTTTTATTTGACCATAGTTGACCCAGAGTCCTACAGCTGGAGGCTACACTACTGGGGAGAATACAGATAATGCATAGAGTAATATTTACACACAGTTTGCTATCTTGGTTTCAAGGCTTCGGTATAAATGTAGATGATGATGTGAGTGATGAATTAGCGAAGGGTGAATATTTACAACATGGTACAATGGCAATAAATCAGAAACAATCAGTACATATGTAGAAGATGACGATGAGGTGAATGATGAGTTGATGCAGGGCGAATATTTACAACACATTAGAATTACATAAACTGGGAGGAATCAGTGTACATATAGAAGATGATGATGAGGTGAGTGATGAATTAGCGGAGGGTGAATATTTACAACACACTGAAATGGCAAAAATCGGAAGTCGTCTGTACATACTTAGAGGATAATGAGGTGAATGATGAATTGCTGAAGGGTGAATGTTTACAACACAGTAACATGGCAATCAGGAAGTCAAAGTCTTATACAGAATTAATATATACAAAATAGTGAAATTCTGAGAGGGTTAAAGAGAAGACAACAAAATGTTTATGTTCACTATGGAATCAGAGTTAGTCTTCTTCTGAATTTCTTCTCTCTTCGATGACACGTCGAGCAAAGATCTTGAAGGCCTCGTGGGTCGTTCTACCGGTCCAGTAGCTCAGCTCCGGCGCCCATTGTAGGCCTACTCCTTCCGCCGTGGCGATGCTTATCAGCTCGCACCTGGCTTCTCTATGGCGTGGGCAGGTGTACAGCGCGTGGTAGGCTGTGTCCTCCTCACAGTCTTTGCAGCAACACAGACTGTCGTCGGCCAGGTTGAACCTGGCCAAATTTGCCAGGAAGAGGCCATGGCCCCTGTAGAGCTGCGCAGTCGCGAAGTCTGGGGTTATCCACTTCTGCTGGATCCTCGTCCTGACGCTGGGGAAAAAGCTCTTTGTGAGGAGCCCATTCGGATGGTCTGCCATCGGCGCTCCCACTGGCTGATGGTTTGCCATCTGAGGAGGCTTTTGAGCTGGGAGCTTGTTCTGTCTCTATAGGTAGCTTCTGTTACCTGGAGCTGGCCTATTTGTGTAGGCTGACCTTTCTTTAGGTCGTAAGCCACGACCCTTTCGTCTAGCAGCAGATCTGCTGGCACTACCCCTGCGATGGTGATAAGGGCGTCTGTAGAGACGGTGGAGTATGCTCTGGTGACTCGCAATAGTGCCTGGCGTTGTGCGGACAGGATCTTCTTTTTGTGTCTGGCGTTGATATAGGGTGCCCATCCCTTGGCCACGTACGTTAAGACAGGCACAAAGACGGCGTGGTAGAGGATCTTGTAGGCAAGCAACTTTTATCAGGAAATATTTGCTCTGTACAATCAATTTTTCCTGTTATAGTATAAAATCTCCCAGTGAATGGCCGCCACTGACTTCTAACCTTCGAAAAAACAAAAAAACAAAAACAAAACAAAGGAACTTTGCTGTTAAAACTGGAGTCATGTGATTAGTCTGTAAATTTTGCAGATTATCAAAACTCTAAATTATGATAGGTCTATAGCTGTTGAATGATTAAGAATCAGGTTCTTATCCATCACTAAGAAGGCAAGAATTGAAGTTAATGAAATTGTTAACCCTATTATGGACTTATGAGCACCAAATTGTAATGACTTTAATGCCCTGTAGCATACACATTTTACGTCATAGAGCAAAAATCTCCTAGTGAAAGTTGCTTGTCTATGTCTCCTCTATACACAAGTAAAATATTTCGGTGTTATTCATTAACACCCTGTATATCTAGGGAAGATGCTTTCGATAACTTCTGATGTTTGGTACAATTCTGTATCAGTGATAAATAATTAGAGAACAGTTAAATGATAACAAAAGTAATTCTTTCAACACAACACTGCATTTCAATAAATACTCTTGATATATTTATTTTACCGCAAAAGAGCGAGAGAATGTGCCATTATAATCGGTCTGTTCAGTCTTCATTCATTTCACGCGAACATAAATTTCTATCACTCCACATTGTGCTCCGTTCAGATCCTATAACTGTAAGTGCACTTCAGGATACTGGTGGAACTCCGCTTTCAGTTATGGGAGTTCATAAAGTACATTTTCCAGATTGAAGAACAACTAGCACAATCGATCGCGGCAGCCTAAAGCTATGCAACTGAGCTTACACGTGTGTTGAGTGTTGCATGTTCTTACGGCGTCTCTTCAATTAGAACACAGAAACCTATTCAGGTAACATTTTTTTTTTATATAAAAAGAAATTTTTGTTCGACCATACTATAATACGCTTTTTACGTATGACGTAATGGTATAATAATGACACTCATTCCGCAACTGTTTTTTTCAATTCGACATGTGTGATATCGATTATTATCGAACACAAAACGATCTTGAGATCTTGAGAGTAGGAGCTGAAAACCACATAGTAAATAACCTGTATTTAAAATAGAATCACTTCTGTTCGTGTAAATTTTAATATTATACTAAAATGAATTCAATTCCTGTTGTAAAAATCCGTTGGTTTCAAGAAAACAACCAGAAGGTAGATTCGATACGACGGACGACATGAGCTGCAACAGCCTGCCATCTCTCGTAGAAGACAAGAACTACGACAATCAGCTGACGCTAAAGGCACGGTGTGCTCGTTGCCGTTCGTTTGAGTGAATCTAAAATCTCAAGATTAAACATTTAGACTAATTATGGTCGAATAAGAATAGTCTATAATAGTATGCAACTTAAAACTATATTAGTAATGAAAATACTCGTATAGAATTATGAAACGAGCATCGCGAGCAAACTCACTCGTATAGTGGAGACTACTTCTACATATACAACTTTCTTCAAAGCAATGCCGACAGACCCTTATAATCCGCAGTAAATAACTTGAAATGAGGGTGTCTTGGACAATAGAGTTGTATCACAGTATAAGTATTAATACGTATACTGTGGTTGTATATTCTGGATTTTCAGCGTGTTTTCTTGGGCGTTGAATTTGCCTGACAGCCAATAGAATTCCGTGTGCAACCAATCAGTGCTCATTTCTGAATTTTTGACATTTTAGCTATGACTCCACGTGGGGCACCAGACGATTGCCGTTCAGTCATTACCATACCACTCCTTAAGTGCCAGACAATGGCTTAATCCTCAAAGCATCCCGACTGTCTACATAGGTCTAGCCTCCACTATATCGTAATAAATGTCATTATAGGCTTGTTGCATAATGTACTAATTTTCCACATAAAACCGTAATCAGATAGTTACACCCTGTCGTAATTTTGTAAAACCAACATAAGGTGGGTACGACATAAACGGCTACATTTACACTCACAAAACCCGTCTGGTGCTGGTGCAATAGTATTTTTTATACTACTTATCGTCTAGCTATTCTAACCCTCCAAAAGAAGGTCTGCACAGACTTTAAAGTTGCGTCCGCCATTTAAAATGGTTTTTCGGGGGTGCATTTTTTAAATTAAACTTTTTTTGGAATTTTGAGACAGTTATAGGCTAGAAGCAATAAGTGTACCAAATTTCAAGTTTCCAGATCATCTGGAAGTGGGTAAACAATTGTGACAGTGAGTAAGTGAGTGAACAAATAGTAATTATGTAAATATATTTATCAGTACCAATTATCGAAATGAAAGAGGACGCTGTCCTTTACATAGTATCCAGGAAGATGTAGAATACATGCAGTACATGACCAAATGCAAAAGACAAAGGGTAAACGCATTTAAAATAAGATTCTTAGAAAAAATGTTGAAATAGCTTACAGGAAACTAACGATGTCTAAGTATTCCAATTTGGACAAATTGGTATATTTTTTAAAATACGATATAGGTGAAACTAATGTTACTAATATTTCAGAATGTGTATTTTACGCTAACTAATTTCACGGCACTTTAAACTGCGTATAAATTTGGGAAATACTATTGGTAAGCACTATGTACCAAGAATGATCCATAGCAAATCCGATACAGGAAGAAAAATCAGTAGGACTATAAATTTTATACCTGTGACATCTGATAAAATACCTGGTATTTTATGTGCCTTCCTACACATGACACACATTACGGCTTCGCTGTCAGCGTCTAGAAATAGTTCTATTCCTTCGTACTATGACAGATAGAGAATACCTTCCGTTTTCCATGGAATACAAAAAGACATTCAATATCAATTTCTCTCTTGTCTCTCAAAGCATTATTAAATTTATCACAGAAGCAAGACTTGAGGTTTGCAGACTTTTCTATTCATGAATGTTATTATGGGACATCTGACAGGGAGATATGAGATACAAAGCATTGTTTCCTGGTAGTGTTTGCATTTTATACCATTTTCAAATTAAATCATTTTCTCTTTGCTCTTTGTATAATGTCTGATCATTTTATCCCCTGACACATTATCTACCTTCGCAGTTACATTAAATGTGTTTCTGGGTCAGGACAAAATAAAGCTATATCGGTTCATGTAATTATACCTTAATATCTGAATAAAAGAGAACATTTCACAATTTATTACGAAGACAGTTAAAGAGGAAACAGATAGCTTTGTCAGATCACCTCGCTCTCTCTTGCTTTAGTTCTAAGCTTACAATACTTAAAATAAAATAAATTATATTAAAATTTTCTTTATCTGAATACAAAAATTCAACGCGTACAAAATGCTGTAATTAGCTTCGTTTGTAACGGGCGAAAAGATGAGTTTTTCACATCTTAGGCCTATTACCTGCAACTAAAGTGGCTAAAACTAAGAGACGGAGGATCCTTGTCATTCCATTGCTAACTCTTAAAATTATTAAATGTAAAGTCCCGTTACCTTTCATCCCCATACAAAAAATACATGCTTGTTCCACTAGATTTACCTCAAGCACACTTCACATTCCTAGGCAATGCAGGACTATTTTTAATAAATCCTTTATATGCACAGCTCTCAATTATGCAATAAACTCTATCTGTACCATTACCATAGTTGAAGCGTTTAGTTTCATAAGGGCCTAAGTGCCAAAATCATGACTGTGTAGAAAACAAGACATAGAAAGACGTGCTAGAGATAGACACAGCGCTATATCTTGGAATTTATTGCTACTAATATAACGTAGCTTTCCCTAGACATTGCATCCTTCTGAAATGCAATGGTCTGGCCACATAGATCCATTTAAAATTATCAGCTGAAAAATTATGATTTTGACACTTATACCCTTATAAAACTAAACTCTTCAGTTATTCACTTGCTACAGCAAAGCTCTTAGCAAATTATCTCCTAACAGCTTATGAATCCTGATTACTCATTATCATCTGCAATTCTATATAATATTCTAGTCTAGTTTATCTTATATAGCCTATGGGTACTACTTCATGCGTTTGGTTAAGGTTGATATTTTATTTAAAATATTTTTACTAACAAAATACCTTGAATCTACTGTAATTTGTTATTTGTAATTTTCTATGTAGGCCTATGTGTGAAAAGGATTGTACGCCTAAAAGGAACTCTTTAGTTCTACGCTTACAATCCTTAAAATAAAATAAATTCTGTTCGTTTCTCTCTCTCTCTCTCTCTCTCTCTCTCTCTCTCTCTCTCTCTCTCTCTCTCTCTCTCTCTCTCTCTCTCTCTCTCTCACACACACACACACACACACACTCAAACAAGCTCTCTCGTTATACGTTATACACTTCCTTTGCTGTGAAACCTCTATGAAACCTTTGCAAAAACCACAGAAATTTATTAGTTCAACATTTCGTTACGATTAATGATGGTGGTACGGAAACGAGAGCGACAAGGTGATATTTGTTTTTATTTTCCTGTTTCGAAAGTAGGGTAACGAGTTTGTTTGTATAACCGAAGTACATATTACCTGTTATGCAAAATACATTTCCACTCCAACTTTTCCTCGTCGCGGCATCAGATATTCTTTGAACTGCATGTATATGCCAACCAACCATTCGTGTTCAAACAGTCTCTAGGTTTTCCTAGGAAGGATTCTCAAAATTAAATATTTCTTCTTCGTTTTCCTTTTCTTCAAATAAATTTTAATTAAACAAGCGCGGAGTAGTATCCGAAGAGGAATAATTAACGGCTGTAATTACGATTTTAGTTTAATTATGTTTGATTCGTGAATACAAAAAAAATATTCTGGTTACTTAACATTACTTTTAATTCTCATTAGGAAAATTAGTTCACATTAGTGGCACATCGATAGCCCAAGCGACTTCTAGTCTAGCCATATTACATGAATTTAGAACTGTAAAGGATACTACAAGGGCCAGGGTTTTCACCTGAAGTTTTGTACAATGACAAGTTTCAAATTGTGTAATCTCTAATGGGCATTTGGTTCATGTCCAGCCTCTTGACTAGGATAAACGGCTACTCGATGCCGAAGTTTAGAAATTATGGGTATAATTTCGTTTCTGCTTCACTTTGAAATCAGCAAAGTTTTAAATAAATTTATTGTAGAAATTAAGTAATTGCATTAATAAATGTTCATCAACTACATCTGTGTAGGCTAAAATTAAAATATAACTTCCCTTATAAGTTTCCTGAAAATTAAGGGACTGTCAAAACTTCGGGACTACATCACTGTACACTCAGAATAGCGAGAGAGATTCAATATAAATGTAGGAAATTGCATTTATATCTATTATAATAGCTACATGGATTCAATTAACGTCAGCTTTATCTAGAAGATTTACATCCGGGTTTAATGTCTGAAGTGACGCAGGAAATTCAAATCCCTCATTTAATTCCAGTCATTTAACTCGCTGTCCAGCAGACTGCATTGTTTCTTGATTCCATGCGGTTCCGTCCACCACTGTGTTATATTGATCAACCTCTTAAGGCTCAGACAAGCTTGCTTAATGAGGGAATCGTTCTGGTCGTCAGTATAAATCCACTCCCATTTTAATAGCTCTATCATCTCTAGGGTGAACAGGTTTATCTATTTTACATGGAAATGAGGGTGGAAAGAAAGATATTGTATGTGGTACCAAGATTTAATGCGAAAATAATAATTAATTTTGCAAAATAATTTGGATGCACTTGTAGCCAGCAAATTTTAAAAAATCTTATTTTATTATCAGCATGCCCCATTTCAGAGTAATAATACATGCATTGTTTACAATAATTTTCGTTATTCTTTACTATATTTGGATGAGCTTCATTCCTAAACATTTTAACCTATTTACTTAAGTTTTTTTTTTACTATTCTATGTACATAGGTCTTAAACTAAGCACGTTGCTTAAGTTATTTTACAATTCTGTGTGTTTCAGAATATATATAGAATTACACAACTCTGACCTCAACTGAAATGAAATAGGCCTATAGATTGCTTATTTACAGTGACAATCCATGGATAAACTTTTTAAAAGCTCTCAGATGTTTTGCTGCAAGTTCTTGATTTGTGACTGGTCAATTACCTCCATTGTTTTTTATATCTTTGATTAGTTCTGTCCTTTGTTGTCAGTGCGCATAAAAGCTCTAAGTTCACAGGCACGGAACACTACTCTGTACGGCGTAAGTCAAATCTCCGTATAACGATATTTTGTGAGCCTTAGCAGTTTGTATTTTTATACAAGGGTTATTGAGGGGCTAAATTTTACCACATATTATTAAGATTTTTGTAGACTTTAACTGGAAGATCTACAGAAAAATTCAAGGAACAGACAGGCAATGCAAAGAAGCTGATACAGACGGGGGTCCGAGTGCACCTCGAAGCCGGATTTTTAATTGGCGCTTCAGTTTGAGTGTCATAAGCGAAAAACCGGCAGAAAACGTGAATTTTTTGCGCTACCGAAGAACTAGTTGGCTTATTGTAAAGTTAATAATTTCAGATGACCTTGCTCTACTGTCATAGTACCCGGGAAAGGAAAGGGTATCGTTGAAATGGATTTTTGCAGCATAATTCATCAATCTGTCAATCGCTTCTATTTTTTATTCATTTGTTTATACGATACGCAGTGAACTAACTTTTTTACATAGGTGGAAAGAAAGCAAGCCTAAATGGAAAATAACTGAATGATTTCGACAAAACTCATTATGCAGGCTAGGAAACTCCAATCTGAGATTTTTTCAGGGCGGTGCACTCTAATCGTGAAATGCACCTCGAAGCCGGATTTTTAGCTTTTTAATGATCAATCGTTTTAATTGTTTATGCATGATTTTCGTGTAAGGTAAGGTTCATGGGTACCCATAGCCGCGGCCCCCCTAGCTCTCAGGGTAAGGGAAAAATGTACAGTAAAACCTGTCTTAAAGACTACCCTCTTTAGCGACCACCTCCTTTAAAGACCAATTTGCCTAGGAACCGACAGTAAAACCCATAAGGCCAATATTATTTGTACCCCTATTAAACAACCACCCCTCTCCCCGACCAACGACCAGAGTTTCATTTTCGATAAACTCCTGTATAACGACCAAAATCGTAAAAAATATTTACTCAAATGATAGGCATTAATTAGTATTTGAACAGAAATACTGATGTGGGCACTGCAAGACGTTTCTTCCATTTTCAATACAGTACTTTTACAAGAGTGATTGACAAAAATGTGAATATGGTTGAACAATGCTTTGGGCTGTTTTCCCTTTCGCGTTCTGGGAAATACCTTACAGTAGACAGCGTACAAGTACCGTACAGCGTGAACAGGACACATTCCAATCTCCTACCTCTGACCTGCTTGTTTCAATACCCTGTTCTATTTCTTATGAACAGTGGACATGAGGGGTTTCCTGAAATTCTCATTTCTAAGAAACGTGCTGGATGAGTCCCTTTCATTGTCCTCCAAGCAAAATGTAATGTAGGGAAAATAGACGTGTCTTTTTTTTTTTTTCCCTGAAAACCATTACCCCGTTATACTGAAAATAGAGGCTCGGTATTCTTGGCCTGCATAGATAAAAGTGTCTTATTGTTGTGCTGCAATTTGAAATACAGTAAAAGTTAAGTAATAATCAACTGTGTGTTACATAATACACCTACTGTATTGTACCATATTTATTCTATTGTATTTTCAGATTCAAGACATAAAAATGTATTCCCCCTATTAAGAGACCGCCCCTCTTAAAGACCACTTTTTCGTGGAACCAGCATTGGTCGTTATATAGAGGTTTTACTGAATATTGATAATTATAGCCGGGTGTTTTTCTTTTAGGACATTTATTTAAAAGTCAGTAGAGACATAAAAAGTTTGCAGAAGTTTTACCAAATCGACACCAGGGGGTCCGGACCCCTAAAAATCAAAACATAAAGTTTTATTTTTTTATTTAAGAAAAAGATAATAAATTAAACAAGTTTTTTGGTGTGTCAAATATGATATAGCAGTTATTTTGTTATCATAACATAATGAGTATGGGTATTATTTCCATTGCTCCATGTGTTATCTAACTTTTCTTATAAATAGTAATAAGTATTATGCTATAACTTAGGTAATGATTGCTTGTTTACGTTGGCATGTCTTAGAGTATGGTAAACAAATTTGCTAACCAGTTTTTCATTGCTGAAATAGCATAAAATGTGATTTTCATTAGTTCAATATTTAAAAAATTTCCGGGGTGGATCTCCAAGTAAAGTAACAATTTCTTGTTTACGTTGGCATATCTTAGAGTAGGCCAATCGTAAACAAATTTGCTAACTAGTTTTTCAGTGCTAAAATAGCGTAAAATGTGATTTTCATTAATTCAATAATTAAAAATTTTCCGGGGTGGACCCCCAACTTCAGTAACAATTGCTTGTTTACGTTGGAATTTCGTAGAGTATGCTAAACCAATTTCCTAACTAGTTTTTCAGTGCTAAAATAGCGTAAAATGTTATTTTCATTAATTCAATTTTTAAAAATTTTCCGGGGGTGGACCCCCGACTTAGGTAATGATATTTTCATTACATTGGCATGTCTTAGAGTATGGTAAACAAATTTGCTACCTAGTTTTTCAGTGCTAAAATAGCATAAAATGTGATTTTCATTAGCTCAATATTTAAAAAAATTCCGGGGGTGGACCCCCGACTTAGGTAACGATTTCTTGTTTTATGTTGGTATGTCTTGAGAGTATGGTAAACAAATTTGCTAACTAGTTTTTCAGTGCTAAAATAGGGTAAAATGTGATTTTCATTCGTTAATTATTTAAAAAATTTTCGGGGGTGGACCTCCAACTTAAGTAATAATTTCTTGTTTGCGTTGGCATATCTTAGAGTATGGTGAACAAATTTGCTAACTAGTTTTTTAGTGCTAAAGTAGCGTAAAATGTAATTTTCATTAGTTCAATATTTAAAAATTTTCCGGGGGTGGACCCCGACCCCCCTTTCTTGGAGGTATTCCAATTCCACCAAACCCTCATCACTTTCGACCCTCCCCGAAATTATTTTCTGGCTACGTCATTTTTGCACTTATTATATTATTAATATAATGTTACAAAGTGGCCCAAGAAGTTAAAGCGAGAAAAAACATATTAATAAAAAAATTGGCCCCCTCCCCCGTAGAAAATATTATATGGGCGCCCTTTGTAAGGTTCATGAATCTGTGGTTCGTTTTTATTCTTTCATTTCGAATCTGTATTCCGATATGACAGCACAAGGTTCGTTTTAGTATTTTTAATTATTTATTTACTAGGTCCAATAATATAATTAAGAAGAGTAGGCCTTTGTACTTCATGCAATTTATGAAAAAGGATATTAGTGTTAATGTTCTAATTATTTTTCTGTTAAATAGATGATTTAAATAAAACATCTAGCGGCATGCGCGAAACAGCGGGCGCCTGCTTGTAATATAAATAAACATTAAAAGTCTAAGAGGGATTGAAAGAAAACAGCACTGCAAATAACTTAATCATTAGTTACTGACTGATAACATTTTTAGTAAAGTTCTATAAATTATGGAGTACTTTAAGTAAAATTCTTTAATTTTTGGAGTTACAGACGAGACAAATACTTTAACAGCGTTGTATTTGAATGCTCACTTCATAAGTGGGTTGTGTACATACGCTTTTCATTTTAATTAATTTTTAGAGCATTTAAATTTTATTAATATTTTATTTAATAACATCATACGTTCAGAGAGGCGTATATTAACAGTTCAGTGGTCTGGACTGGCTTGTTAGTTTGTATTTGACAATTATTACCGTATTCTATCGTGTATTCAGTTTATTTGTTTGCAGAATAGTTTGCTGGATTGAATCAGTTACTGTGTTTCGATAACACTGAAGCATGATTAGATTAACCCTTTCAGAGCCGAATTTAATGTATTCTTATAATAAATCATCAAGTGAAATCATCATTGGGCTCTAAGTTTGAAATCTAAGTGGAAAATTTTAGCAAATTAGCTGGTTTCTATGAATGGCAATTCTAACAATTGGATAATAATCCTCACATAAGGCGAAAAGCATTGTATGTTATACTTATATTTTGGCTTTAATCAATTTCTTTTGCGGTGACGAAAATACACGTTAATTTCAGCGAAAACAGTAAAGAAAACTAGCCTATATTGTCAGGTAAACTTTTTAAGCAGTATTGCTAGATTCCTAAGGTACATTCTATGAAACTCGCTTCCCCGCCCATTTCTTTCATATCATCCGTCATCATCATTCGGTTTCAGAATAAAACATGTGGGTAATGGCGAATACAGGAGCACTCAGAGCTTTCAAATTCGACAAACGCAAAGATACTCAAATTACGTGTGGGGTAATTAGAAGGGTTACAATAATTATTTTCGAGGGCCGCTGGGAAAGGCAACCAATTCCTTTTCATAAATATGAATTGCATTTGCTTTCCCACTTTGGAGGCTTAGGACGAAATTCGGTGTATTTAATTCACTTTTATATATTTAAATTTTATTACAGTTTAATAAAGCGTATAGTTCTTTCCAAAACATGAATGCTTCAGTTCTTGGAGCTACTCAGATAACATTCCCCCCTTCTACATAACTGTAGGTATTAGTAAACAATAGGCGACTCTCATTAAAGGCCTAGGGCGGAATTCTGGAACAAGCCTTCAACTCCTCCTGAAACCTCCCTTAGGCCCGGTTGCATAAAAGCTCCAGATATCTTCTAGACAGCTAATGGCTCTATAGATTTTATACACTCTATAAACACCTTCCGTTTCCGAAAGCAAATACGATCGGTAAATAGCGATACGTCAGATAAATGAGTTGAGCACTTTGTCAATAGATGGAGACACGGTGCTTACTCTAATATCAAGTTGGCCGTGATTGAATAGCAACCAATCGGAGCGCTTCTTGCTATTCTATCAAAATGGCTGAATTATCTTTCTGCTTTTCCTTGTCTGCTGTTTCTCTGCTAAAATGAATGTAGAACGTGAGATAAACTACGGTAATTTCGATTTCGAGACTTGTGCATTAGAGAAAAATGTCACCCATCACAATCTGACAACATAATGCGTAAAACGTAACACATTAATTAAGTTATAGCTAATTTACCACAGAAAGGAATGCTTCGATGGTTGTTCCCATTTCTAATGATGGGCAATTTAACGCTGAAAAAGGCATGCTTGCAGCTGTTCCTTATTTATGATGGCCTATTTATCCATAGGTAATTGCTTTGACAGCCTGATTCTTTCCGAAACTCAATATCGTCAAAGATCTAATTCTTTCAGGGAATACTTTTTGCTTTACACATCTCTAGGCCTATTTATTGCCTCAGGATGAAGATGACGAGAAAGATGATGATTATGTATTAATATTCGTGCTGTAAACTGGCAATATTTTCTTCATGAAGTGTTGCATCAGAAAATAAAATTAATATAGGGGAGAATGTGGAGGGATGGGACACAGGAGGGATGGGACATTCAATGTAATACAAAAACTACATTTGAAACTCTTACCAAATTGCTCTCAGAAGTTTGCAACAGTAATAGTATGCTATATTAGAAAGTATGGTGGATGTTATGCTGTAACTTTATGAGAAAACTAACTTCCTTCAGTTTTGTCAGTAAATTATACACATTCCGAATTTCTAAATAGCCTTGTAATTTTTAAAATTTGAAAATTACCATAAATATTTTGTAACTGATGAAAACATTTGACTTTTCAGTAATGTAAAACAATTGAAAGTAAGGCATGTGTCTTATAGTTTGGGCATAATGAATAGAATGAGAAAGTGTGATGACTTCGCCGCTAATACAATGGTAGGTATAGGGAGAGCGGCGGTCCACCGAAACACTGGCAGCACCTTCGTTTGCGTTTCAACTTCTCAATGCTGCGTCATGATAGTTTGGCATCTTATGATTAAACTCGCAATCTTTAATTAACCCTTGGTCCTATTTCTGTGAAATTTGTGCAGAAATAATCTGCACAACACAGTCCTTCTGATGGTTAAAACAGAAACTTAAAAAATGCGGACATAAATGTTTTTATTTCATTATATAAACATCACCAATTACACAAAATTCATGGAGGGTGAAACGGAATTTGACTATGCGACAATTTTTTTCATTTTTGTGTCCCGTAAAAACTTCAAGCGAGAAAGTTTTAGGGAAATATTTCAACTTTATTTTAAATTCAGTACCACCTTTCTATCTTGAATGGTTTACGAGTAATTGAGTGGTAATTATTCCGGGCGCTCAGCTCTCTGAATGATGTGGGACGATCGTGAAATGTTGAGGGTGAAGCAAATTTGACTATGCGACATTTATTATTTTATTTTTGTGTCCAGAAAGAGATTAAGGGTGTAAGGTTTAGTGAAATATTTGGATCTTATTATAAATTGAGTACCACCTATATATCTATAATGGTTAACGAGTAATAGTAAATACTCTAAAGCTAAAGCTATCAGAATGGTATTGAGGTATTAGCAGGCATCTTTTCCATAAAATACCAGCAATAACGTAAAAAAAATTACATAATTTATTCGTGGTCTCAATAATAATACCATATTAACTAACTACTTGTACCCATACTGCAAGATTGACCCGCTGAGGAAGGGAGTGAATGAAGCTTTTTTCTAACTTAGTAAGTCTGCACTACTTTTATTTATGCATTTATTGGATTATTTATTTATCATATTTTCTGTTCACTTATGTTAGTAATTTTTATGTATAATTATCATAACAAATGTCTTATTAGTTTAATATCTTGTTCCTTTTTTTAATAATATAATTTAACAACATAAGATGCACATAATTTACAGCGAACGGCGAATGGTCGAGGGTTTGAGCAAATAGCGGGCTGTAGTTAAGGCAAGAGGATTTAATTTGTTTATGAAAAAATCAGGGAAAATGCTTTGAAATATTGTGTGATATATGTAGAATGCGTTGCAAAACAATTTTTGCGTATGTGCGTCTTTATCGGATGTTGAAACGCCAATTTTAAAGATCACGCGCCCTATTTTTGTAGTGCTGCTTATGAAATTTTCCGTGCCCTGCAATTCACAAACCACCCCTTAGTTTATATTATCTCTGTTCACATAATTTGTACACATATCTACACTTTTGACCGTGTTTCACCTACATAACTTACCCCATACAGCCAGGAGAAAATTAATATTATTATAAATAATATTTCTATTAATACAATATTAATACAAATTAATACTCAGTAATATTCTATACAATGTAATATTAATATTAATTTATAAAATATCCCTTAGCTGTTTTCTACCCTAATTATACGTTGTTATTTCTATACAAATGTACATTCTTTAACAAATTCTCATCAAATTATACTAACATACCATCTACCCTATTTTCTAGGCAATAAAATATTAGATCAAATCATCCCTTAGCTGTTTCATACCTATATTATATAATTGTTCATTGCTTGTGAACATCTTCGATTTTTTGAAAGATGTGGAACGAAATGTTACGGTCAAGCTTCTTGGAATCTGAGAAATTACTGTTACACACGGCCATGTTTATTTTTGGAGATGAGATCTTCCAAGACGTGTAAAGCAGCCCGAAAATTGTCAGAAGTATCTAACAATTCAATTTAGATAAGGCGAGTCATTTTGAAATAGATTAATGTATTATTTTGTTTAATAATGTTTGCAATTTTTCCTATACCGCCCGTAGTAATCTTGCTCCCGCGACTCACAAGCAGAGTAACTGCTACCTAGCGGCGGAACCAGTGAACTACCTCAGTCATCACACTTTCTCCTCTATTCATTATGGTTTGGGTGTTATAAGCTAAATCATGCGATTGCTACAATGCAGAAAGGATGGGACATTCTGTTTGCAGGAGGGAAGGGACACCATTTTAATGAGAAACGTAGCCTCCCATATTTTCTGCAAATTTGAAAATGTATTTTAAGGTGTTTTTCTTCTATTTTGTAGTGATATGGGTTGATATTTGGTTATGAGAGGTAGATTCAAAGACATGCTGTATTTTGAAGTCGAACTTGCTTGCGTAAAATTTTTTATGAGAGACTTGTTATTCTGAATCACCTATTATAACTCTTTTGTTCTTATGTTCTATTTAAATGCATTGAAAAGGACATTTTTAAACTTTATGATGATTTCCAACATTATTTACATGAACATTGAGGCTCAAAAAGCTCTGTCCCATACCTCCTTGAACAGTGTCCCATGCCACCTACCCAGGTAGGAGGGATGGGACATTTGATAATGTTATAAAAAATGTTATTTATCTGCAAGGTAAATAAAAATTTTAATCTTCAGTATAACATATTTATATTCTGAAGCCAAGCAGTTTTCAGAAATCCAATCAGATTTTGCCTACATTAAACAAAAAAATTTAAAAAAATTAGTAAAGTAAAAACGTCCCATCCCTCCACGCTCTCCCCTACTTAAGCTACATTTTTTCCGAATCTGAATATCATCGTAGGCTACTTCTTGAAAGGATTGCTGTATTTCTTTCAGGGAATATTTACTTCTGTATAGACCTAGGCCTTATACGATCTGGCATTGAAGATGACCAGCAAGAAAAAAATATTCGCGATGTTTTCTTAAAATATTAACTTACAACAGAAAATGAAATTAATACAAATAAACGATGGATACATTAATAGCCTAGGCTATAACAAAGATCATCTAACCGATAATATACAATTTTTCTAGTACAGTATTATGAATTATTTCACACACAAATTAATAACCAATGCCAGCTTCATTACTACTTTTAATTTTAATACCATAACAAGCTAGTAACATAATGTAAGATTAAATGCTAACATAATAACGAAACATACATCAACATAAATATTTCGCATTTCCGCCATGTTGCGTGTTTATCTACCGTTTCGCCAGATATCTAGTGATTTATGGTGCGATAGTTTGTAGGGCGTTCTATCGAACGATTAGCCGCCATCGAACGTTTCAGAAACGCTTACGGATTGAATAATGCCATCTAGTAGATATCTTACGTTTCGGAAACCCGGCGTTAGTAAAGGAGGGTAAAAAGAAGGCACCTTCTTCAAATGCAAAATCAAATTCTCGGTTCTTTCTCATAGCGTCCTTAATGAAGGACAGCTTATAAAGCCTCCTTCAGTTGCCATGGACAGTTGGCATCTGCATGGAAGACAAATGTTCCCATATGTTCGATTATACATTAAGTGCTGTTGTATAATGACTATTTATTTTATGAAAATTGATGACAATTAAATTACAGGATTGAAGTTTACTTCATTTTATGTCAGATTAGTAATTCCTGACCTCTTAATAAATAACAACATGAAGCTCTGAGATATGCATAGGTTGGTAGTAACTAGCGTCTTTATTCCGTTGTACGGGACTGCAGCGAGGCACACATCTGAATTTATCACTCGAATATTCAGCGTATTATGGTACCAATGAATGAAATAATACAATAATATAACATAATGTAACATAGCAGGGCTCCGAAGTAAAGTCCAACGTCGAAATACGGTAAGTGTTTTTTCTATTCTATGAGCCACTGATGCGATAGCCTTCTTTCCTCCCCGCATGGACGATTCAACTTCACAGTTTGTTCGTGGTGTCGGGGTAACGTGCGTGTCTAGTAATGGAGAGGTCTCACGTTCAAATCCACCCCAAAGCGACTTTTTTTTTTATTTATGTGAAATTGTGCACATTCCATTCTTGTGTTCTATTTTATCAATGTACTTGAATAAGTATTATATTCTTCTTACAAAAAAAAAAAAAAACTGGGAATTCATCGTCTTTCATTGACTTGTGCATTTTCTTACATTAACCTGTAACATCAGGCCTAAAGAATGGTAACATAAGCATATAAATGTTATTTCATGAACAGAAACTTGCTTTAAAGTTAAAAGTGCATAGGCCTATAGGACTACTCAGAACAAAACTGCGTACCGCTTGGTGGAACTATCCTCTTTTTATTGTCATACTGTACTATTTTATTGAGAACATAAAGACTATGTAGTCTATGATATAAAAAATGTGTCTAGCATTTTTATAATATTGCAGCTGCTTCTATTACCGGTACTCTTCATTAATATTGTCATTATTATTAGTAATAATAATAATAATAATAATAATAATAATAATAATAATAATAATTTATTTGCTGTCAATTGACTTGATACAAGTTTCTGACATTGTCAAGCTTACAGACTAAGAGCTAATATTATACAACCTAATATTGCTACAACCTAGATCTAAGGATAAAAGTGTGTGATTGATCAAAATATAATAATGTATATGTGCTAATCGGTTATTACAATTTGTCTAAAGAATATAAACATTTTTCTATTAGGCCTAAGTATTTCTTCAGAAGTGTTTTGAGATTTTTCTTGTCAGCATTATTAATTTCTACAGGTAGCTTGTTGTATAGTATAGTTCCAATTACACTTACGTCCTTAAATATAATTTGCTTTTTGCATGTATATCTATGACAATCTAAGCTACTTCTTGTGCTATAATTATGAATTTCACTATTTTCTTGTTAGATTTCTAAATACTATTTCTAGTACTATTATTATATTTTTATTATAGGCCTATTATTATATTTGTATTATATTATTATATTTGTATTAAATACCCATTATTATATTTGTATTATATTATATTTTTATTGTATTATGATATTTATATTGCATTATTATTAGACTACTACTACTATAATTATTCTTAATGGTATTGTCATTGTTAGGTCTATTGCTATTATTTCTGTATTTATTATCATTATTATTATATTATTATTATGTTCCTCTTTGTTTTGTCATAAGTATTGAGATCAAACATACGTGCAATTAAACAGTTGTAGGCCTAATAGTTGGCTTTCAAAATATATATTTGTATTCTTTAAGGTTAATTAGACAGTACTCCTTTCCTTTGTTATATGGATATGTAAGAGTTATGTTCATGGGCCTAATTTACGTATTTTATATCCACGCTTCAATGTCATTTATCGTGACATTGATCACTTTATACTATATCCAATCTTAATTTTTTTTAATAAATAGACAATAATGAACTACCGTACATACAGTACGCTATTCTTTTCCAAAAATAGTTATTTATGGAGCTTATTTAATAGATATTCTTCTCACAATGGACTGTTATTTTGAAATTCACGGTTTTTTTTGCCCATAATAATGAGTATAATTTGTTTGTGTCGTATGTATGTAGTCATATTTTTATTTAATACTTCTAGATAATATAATAATTATTTCGTAGCATTATCATTAACCTACGTTGCTGTAGTACAATCTGAAATTTGATATAAGTTGCATAATCTCAATAAATTCACCATCTAATATCACAGAAGTGAGAAAACTGACGTCTGAAAACTATAGAGGATGGAAAAAGGCGACCACTCGGCTTCCTTCAGTATTTAAGATAAGGAAACTCTCTTACTTCCTCCTTTAAACTAACAGGGAGGTTCGGGAATAAGAAAAGGTGCTTCTTAAGGGACATCACAGGCCCCCTTTCACCTTTAAGGAGCCATCCTTCCTAAAGCGAAACAAGGAAGGTTCCAGAGTACGAATGGCTATGTAAGGAGGATTGAAGGCCCATTTTAAATGAAGGAGCTTGAAAGGAGGATTCCAGAATTCCGCCCCTAGAAGCAACACTGTCAAGTTTTCTTCCTCTTCTATAGATTGTTCAGTTCACTGACAAGTATCGTGTTGTATAGTTGCACCCGATGTGCTAGTATTATAATAAGTCATTTTTTTCCGACGGAGGTGTAAAAATGGCTATCGACTTTACATTAGTATAATGTGTACTCTTTAAGTTCACTGACTCTGGAATTAGCGAACAACAAGCGACCCTCACTACCCGAGACGAGCTAAGAAGGAAACCTGAAGTAAACAAAAACCAGTAGGCCTATGTCTGTCTCACTCTTAGGTCATGCGAGCAACGTGCTAGAGGGAGTCAGCCATACTGGTTTTTGTTTACTTCAGGTTTCCTTCTAAGAACGGCCAGACTTCAGGAAAGGACTCACTGTGAAACCATTCCCCAAACTCTGCAAACTCTGCCCGGGCTTCGGCGGTGGAGTGAGACAAAGCTTTCAAGTTTTGGAAATAACTATACTTCAAGTAAAGTGTGTTTAACTCAATTTTATGTTACCTCAAGTAAGAATGGTAAGGAATCCGTTTGTTGTCGCGAAAGAAATTCAGTAACTACCTTCGAACCCCCGGGAAGGAATTCAATTGTGTTTTTTATCTAACTGCTATCATCAGCAAGGAATTCGAGTTCCCCAACCAGAATAGGGTTATTTTCTTGATTTTCAAAGCAACTAAATTCCTCCATTAAATCTAATTTTATATTGAGAATATCAACCCTGAGCTTTTAAGGAGGAGATACACTTTTGGCTGGTGAAAAATAAAGGTTTACAATGTTCTGTGTTAGAAGAATATTGGTTAAAATGTTGATGTCCTCTTCTGAAGAATAATACCTTATTAACATGAGTCAAGTCAAGTCAAGAGAGCATAATACCATACCGGTCATGGAAACTACCATTAACGGCCATGGGTGTCGGCATGCTGACTACATGCCCCCAATCCTGCCATCTGCCTATGGTAGATGACGCAGCGGTCTGGTGGTAGGTCTTGTCCCTTCAGGGATGTAGCGCCAAGGAGTTATAATACCATATATATAATAATATTGTTGAAATATCCAAAATAACTAATAACTAAATAAATAATACGTTTCTAAAAGGCTACATAATCCCAAAAATACCCATATTTTGATAATTTACGAAAATAAGTAAGTTATGCCGAAACTTAATACTTTCTAACAAAGCTAAAAAAAAGAAAAAGAAAAGAGCTTGGCAGTAGCACACAACCTCCATCATCGCTTAACGCGAAATGTAAACCACGATAAATGAAAAAGAGATTATCTTTCCTTTTTTATAACTCCGTGCAATTTGTGTGTAAAAAAAAAACACATTTCTGTGTTCAATTCTAAGTCGTTCACTGACCCCGACGCAAAGTAAATACATCATGAGTGTGTGTGTCTTGAGGATTCCGAGTAGACTATTCCAATTCAATTTCCTCTCGAATCGCGTTTACTCAATAAAGCAGAAGGTTCAGTCTTCGCAAACTCTACATTTTTCTACTATTAAATTTCAGGAGATGACATCCCATGAGGAATAACGATATTGACTTTTGTACTTCACGTCATCCTGCACACATAATTTCCAATGTGCTGCATCTTCGGTATTATGATAGGATTTCCTAAGTTAGTCCTACGACCTTACAGTACGGAACGATTTAATATAGCATTTTTTAAAAGTTTGTTGGCTTTCTGCACCATGAAGAACAGTGATTACAGTATGAAAGTATACACTATAATATTCAATGATCTAGAAGGAATTTCAAATTTGGTCCGTTTTTTTTTTTAAATATGATCCCATTTTTAGCTCAGGAAGTTGGGATTCCTTAAACAGGGGACTTAAAATTCGAAGTTACGTACATATAAAATTTATACGTCGTTATTAAAATACATGTTTAATACCGGTGAGCTCGATCAATGAAATAAAGTAAATGATACCAGGTGCTCAGCTATTATATAATTTTGTGATTGCTGTCTAGGCCTTTCGGTGCCCTTACACCATCTTCAGGGCATCTTTTGCTGGCTTGGAGTTCCAGGCCTAGACAGCAATAACAAAATTACATAATAGTTGAGCACCTGGTATCATATTTATTTTATTTCATTATACGTCGTTGTCAGATACGCAAGCCTATAGATCAGAAGGGACAATATTTCAATCTGTGCATTAAGATATAATTATAATTGATAGGAACGGAAGGTTCTTTAAATTATTTTAGTAGCTTTTTAATTTTATTTCAGTATTTAACTTACCTATCTTAATGCACAGATTGAAATATTGTCCCTTCTGATCTATAGGCTTGCGTATCTGACAACGACGTATAATGATAATTATCAGGCAGTGTTGAATTCAGATATGTTTCTCCGGGAGGGGAGGAAAAAAATGTTAGGGGGAGTAGAGAAATTATGTTAAGTAGGGGTGCATTTAAAATGCAATTTTTTCCACTTACATTTTCATGGTTGTACAGCAACCGCATACCGCCGATTGCACTATTATTGGACTTCTCTATGGTAATTCAAATAATTACGTGAGCAAGAAATATTAGACAATGATATCGTTGTGTAAGTTGAAATGGGTTAGTTGTTAAGAGAATATATTGTTCAAATAATATAGAAATCTGATTTAATTGGAAAGTAATAAAAACAATTCAAAACAATTGTTTAATTTTTAAAAGATCAACCGAACACTCAATCAATAACATGTCATTTTTCATGAGGACCTAATGAAAGACTTCGGGGAGCTTAGCTTCCACCTAGACATGTCTGATTGCATCACTGTAAAAAGGGATTATGTCAATAGAGAATGTAACAAGCAGTCATATAATAGTAATCGGATTTGATAATAATTATCATCTAAAATTCCACATAGCCTACTATCGGAGTCGCCAACGAATTCTTTTTAAACTCAGTCGAAAAATATTATTTTCTTTTATAATAAAATTATCTTGTTTATATTATTTAACATACAGGTATAATATTACTGTAATAGTGTCAATTAATTGTATGAATAGATAAGGTTTTTTAGATATTTTTTTAAAAATAACTTCCGTAGTTTTATGAGAAAAAATCTTAATTTTATTAACCCTTTCAGAGCTGTACTGTATTTATATTTTAATACAAGCATTCATAAAGAGATTTCTCCACTGGGTTAGCTTCAAGTCGATGAGGAAAATTTCAGTAGAACAGCTGCTTTCCGTGAATAACAATTATAACAAGTGGATACGAAATCCTAGACTTTATCATAAAGCATTTCTTTGTTTATCTTATTTTTCTGCTTTTATGCAAAATTGCGTAGGTACTTCAGTAGCAGTGAATAGCTTAATATAGACAAGTGTCTTCTCTTTTATTTAACCTGGTGTGAGAGGCGGTTAGTGGAGTAACCGTTAACGCGTGGAAGGGCGAAGTGACATCTTAACAGTGACATTGTCTCCTAGACTTGCCTCCTCTGGTAAGACTCTACATACACGAATTGGTTACTTTAGAGAGCAACAACACATTAAGAAGCATTATGTTGTTTCCTTTCGTCACTTGATCTTATAGGCCTATTCATAGCAGAGGTGTTTTTGTATCATTGTTAATAATAACAATAATGGCAATAAAATCACTTTTCCGATTAGACTCAAAGCTTGTTTCATCCTCTGACATAATCTTTTGATTAGTGTCCCGACAATTCTTCAGAGGTGACCAGCATAAATTCGAAAGATGGGAAGCCTACTTCTAGTAAAATTTAAGTAATCATTCAATACACAACGACTCTGCTTAGAAAAAAATGAATAACAAAGAGTTATACTGTATATAGTATACATCCAACCTGAGGAGCTTATTAACTCTGCATTACGGAACCCCAAAAACGATCGATGAAAGCTTAAATTCTCCTGCAAGATAACCTATCATTATTTTGCCACGATAACTATTAAACATGGTAAATAACATCCAATTATTATATTCCTCGAACAAATCTTTAAAAATGGTACGGTTTTCTCTTCTATTCTTGTACTTTGTTCTTTTAAAGCAGATTTATAATCTGATTCTGGGGAAGAGAACAGTTCAACTCGATGCATCATTAAATTAAATGAAAACAAAAATCTGTAGAATTGTTACAAGTAGAACGATACAAATGACATAAACTATGAATACAAGGTAGTATTTTTTTAAGTAATCAAGGTACAATATATACCTGTTATAATGAAACAAATAACAATAAAGTATAATAAGAACTTTATACCATACATTTTAATGTATTGGATAATCCAGTGTTATATCCTAAAATATTTGTGAACATTTCTTAAAAATTTAAATAACTTAAATAAGCTTCGAATTATAGAATATTGAAGAATAAAATGGTGCTTGTAAATTTAAGTAGCTTTAATAGGGTGAAGTGTAGATACACTGGATAACATAGCAAGTAAGTAACCTATAATAAATAATAACTCAATAGATTGTAACTGGATAGATTCATTATTTAATGCATGCAAGAAAATCTTAAGTTAACCCAAGTATCTTTAATTAAGTTCTGTTGGGTAGAACTAGCATAAGTTTTTTTTACTTTACTTTATAGAAGGTATTGATATAAAACTATGAAAACAACAGAGTCCATTGACTAGCCAACAAGGCCTATAATGCTCAAGATAATCATCTGTTCCCGGTATTACATTAATGTTTTAACACTTGTTTATAACTTGTACTCAAATATTTGCACTATATGGCTGGCTTGTGGTGTGAATTCAAATTAAGTTAATTGAATTAAATTGAATGCATGTTTATGTCGTGAGTTCAGTAAAACATTTCTCCCAGTTTAAGTAATTGCTTCGTTATCTTACACACAATTACATTATTAAGACCGTTAGAACGAATAGCCATTCGTAATTTGGTCGACTTATCGTAATATAATCTGTGTGCAGCAGACATTAAAATGAAAGCTAAATTTGGAGAAGATATTTATGTAGGAAGCAAACTTTTATATATCATCTCCTTATTCCTAGGTTTGGTACCGACTCCAGAAAACAAAAAGACATCAAGAAGTATTGTATTTTATAAGTGTCTTCTGAAATTCGTTCAGGCGTTTTGGGTGGTATTTGCAACGATGGGATTATGGTGTCATGTAAGCTATTATATTCGCTACAGCGAACACATGTACACAAAGATTTTTGTGGTGTGGAGCATTTACTTCCTAACATTATATGCAAAATGTATAGCTTCCATTATTTCAAACATAAAGAACAATGCCCACAGCTTCCAAAATATATTACTAAAAGTCTATAACATAGACATGAAGTTGTTTCCGTATGATGTCAGATTCAAGATATACAGGCGGAAAAGCCTAGAACTGGTCTTGGAAATACCAATTATTTTGGCAGTATTTGGAGTATTACTATATCTAAACTTGTATATAATCGACAATGTTGACTTCAGAAGTACTTTTGTTTTCGTGTTTGAAATTACTTGCCAGATGTTGAGTTCGTTTATGCGACTTCAGTACACGAATTGTGTTCTGATTGTAAAGTACAGGTTTGAACATTTAAAAAAGCTGATGCTGGATTTGTATACGCAGTATGGTGGCATTGATATTGACAATGAGAACCGTGCTTTTCACAACAGAATGTCTGTACCGGTTATTGGTGCAACAAATATGTTGAAAAATTCAATAGATGTCTCAAAATTAAGGAAAATGAGGATACTTTACAGTCAGCTTTGGGATATTGTCCAGCTTGTGAACAAAAACTATGGATTTCCCTTACTGCTTGATATACTTTCTACATTAACAAATTGCGTACCTGTATTCTACGAGGCTATTCATCAATTTCAGAAGGGCACCTATGGAAGCTACTACACAACTGGCGCTATCATGTTGTTTTGGTGTTTTATCATGCTTTTGTTACTAACTTGGGCAGTTTTATCATGCCACCAGGCAAATGAAGAAGTCAGTCAACTATCCATATCCGTTCAAAAGTCAACTTTGCTTCCTTATCTACCACAAGAGGCTTTAACTGAACTTGATAGATTTTCAGTTCAGCTTAGAAGTATGAAACTGAAGTTTTCCATTTGTGGACTTTTTACTATGAATCCAAGCTTTCTGTGTGCATTTTTTGGCATCATGTTAACGTACATAGTTATGCTACATCAGCTGTAAAACATTGAAATTGAGGACAGGAATCATAAGTCTATTTACAAACTATCCCTGCACTTTCATTGGTAGCGGGCTATGGACTGATCTGTTCTCTACAAACATTGGTTGATGAGTCCTAAGGTAAAGGGATGTTATAAAAATAGGATGGCAATACATATTTGATGTTCTAAATGTTTCACCATAACATTTTGGGAAGTTCAGAGCTTAGAACTTTGTGCCGGCCAGAACGTAGACTATATTGTACCCACATTGTATACAGGATTGTCAACACAAAAGAGAAATATAACTTTAGCTTCTGCAGAAACCACATGCAAAGCATATAAAGTTCTACCAACATTGCAAGGGCTTTATAGAACGAATCCATCTGATTTGTTTTGGAAGTACCAGAACACCAAACAACTTAAAGTTTCTACGTACTAAGTGAGCTATCTCTCAGGAGTACTAACATTCAACCGGGAGAATTAATACAAGCTAGGCCTATATAGCAAAGCTTGCTTGCGTAACATTTAAAGGAAATTAAACAATTTACACTGAGCGTATTACTCGTACAATATTGTTTTTGAACCTTTACTACTATGTTTTTTGGCGTAATATAATTTAGTGTCTTTAAAACTAAACACTTAAAAAATTAAGACAGATTTTATCTGTTTCCGTCCCACCTGCCTGGAATCTGTAAGATGATATGTTTTCTATCTAAAGTTAACTAATCCCATTAAAAATTAATGGAGAATGTAAGAATGTAAGAATATATTCTATGTAACTGTTTAATTAAAACTTGCCGTATTTTACGGACCACAAGAAATAGTTTTTTACTTTGAAAACAGAGCCTTGAATGTTGGGCGCATCTAATGGTCCGAAGTACACAAAAAATGAAATTTATGGTAAATATTGTCAGAATACCATAGTTATAAACAAGGTGTTCTTAACGATAAGATAGTTACAAATGTTGGTACAGGCTATACATCAATGCACTTATATCATTATTGTTTTTAAGTTTTCAAATTTTGATCACAGATATTTTAAACCGCTTATTATTATATTAAACATATCTGTATTGTCCATTTTGTGCGATTGATGGAAGAACAAATTTACTTTATTATTTTTAAAATGGAATAAGTAGCATTACTATATATTAAGCCACTACAGAGTATGGATTTTACCAGACAATCTTCTTCTCAGATTCACTCTAAAGGAAAAGAATCCCATAATACGGAATCATTCATGGCATCACGCGCAGTGTTTTACACACAAATTACGAGAATGCATAAATTTCCTGAAAATGTAGTTGATTACCTCTACTGTGTATTGTTAGTATTTTTATTCTGCCTTTCTGTTAGGTCCTATGCAATTTCAGTTTTTGCTACGCATATAAAAAAAACCATCAGACAATTTTCATAATTGACGTGGAAAATAATAATGTTCGAGGAAGCATGAAAATTGAGATATGCCAGCGATTGTAGAGAACGAGACAGAAAAAAATATGAAGGGGAAAAAGACGAGAACAAATTCAAGGTAGATTGAACAAAAGCAAATCATGTTTATAAATAACATGAAATTCTGAAGACGCTTGGGCAATCCACCCAAGTATATTTTCCCCATAAAGGTATTAATCTACCTGCATAAAGAATCTAAGTTACAAACTTTTTACTGCAAACAGAAAATCATTGTAATGGGAAGGAGATTCGCATTCGAGATTTCATCAATAACTAAGAGTTGAATTTCCGAAATTATAAACAAATTTCCTTCGATTCTGAGTATACATGTATGTGAGTATAAGAGAAAAATTAAGGGAAGAGAAAGAGAGAGACAATGATGAAATAAGCGCTGCATAAGAAATTTAGGAGTTCCTCAGTAGGGTTCTGGGGAGGCCTGATGCTCGAGCTTTTCACTGAAACCCTCCCACATTTTTCACTGATGTGAGTGAACAGAGATAGCATACCCTACTGCCTTAGCAGGGATGGTACTCGGGGCATTAAGTCAACTTCGAACCGGGAGACGGCCTATACACAATTCTATCAGAGGGAGAAGAGAAAGAAAGAATGCCCAATCGCACGAGTGGAGTGTGCCTTTTTTCAATTATTCAGTCGTTTCGATTCTGTGATCTCACCCTGGAGGATTCGTTTGTTCATAATTTCAAATACAATAGAGGCGCTTTTTAATCGTGGAATGCATTCTGAAGCCGAATTTTTATCTCATTCATTATAATAATTAATTGTTTAGTTTACGAATGATTCGCGTGTAAGTGTTAATCAATTCTTTCTTTATCTTAGTTTTACCTCTCCCTTTTAGGATTTAAGCGACCCAAGCCGCCCGGGCCTTACAGGGCCACGACCTGTCGGGAGAGGTATTATCTTTGGATCACATACATACGTTTTTGACCAGACAAGGACATGGAGGGCCTCTCCGGGGCCACCTCCGAGACAACACGAACATATAGGACGAGACACACCATTCACACACACTCACTCACTCCAAACAAGGCGAGGATGGGATGAAGATGATAATGACGCCCAGATGATATCTGGGGACCACAAGGGCCTAAAGTTACCCGACATTTGTCTCACATGTGAGGAAAAACCCCACCAAGGTAACTTGTCCCGACCAGGAATCGAACCCGGGCCCTATGCCACAGCGGTGTGTTTTAATTATTTTGCTCGTAATTTTCAATCTTCGAATTAATTATCGTGGGTGAAGCCGCGGACAACTGCTAGTTAAAAAATATGGCAGCTGAAAAAAATTATATTCACATGCGTTTGTAAATCTCATTAGTTTATACATAATTAAAATTGTCAAGTAAAACCCTAGGCTACATTAAGATAACTGCGTAAAATCTGTTTTTATAATCAAGTTTGTAAAGCTTACTTAGTCACCTTTTGCTTGAAATGCGAGTTGTTTACTTCCTTTTACCTGTTGTAAACATTATAATAGACGTCATCTCCGCTGATGAAATTAATCCACTTCTTCCAGACTAAATCGACTGTGAAGTTTGAATATTAAAGGTTAGAGGGTACCGTAATATAAAGTCTTCTTCAAAATTTAATATAGCCTACTCGAACACTGTCATTGTAACCTAAATTCCTGTTTCCCTCTGTTAGAAATGGTGACTGAGCTACTATTTTCTCTTTATTTAGCGATGTCTATTTTCGTAATTCGAGAATATTAATAAACGAATAGCCTAATTCAATCTATATTTAATTAATATTTCAATAATTTTATATTCATTTGTCTACGCACTTTCATTAATTAGTTAACTAAATGTTTAAAGTCCCGCGCAGTGGCGTAGGGGATGCGTCCGCTCCTCTCACGCAGCGGGCCCGGGTTCGATTCCTGGTCGGGACAAGTTACCTAGGTGGGTTTTTTCTGGGGGTTTTCCTCACCTGTGAGATTAGGCCCTTATGGTCTCCAGATATCATCTGGCCGTCATTATCTTCATCCCATCTTCGCCTTGTTTGAAGTGAGTGTGTGTGTGTGTGTGTCTCGTCCTATGTGTTCGTGTTGTCTTGGAAGTGGCCCCGGGATTGGGCTGATCACTCATCCGGAGAGGCCTTCCATGTCCTTGTCTGGTCAAAAAAGTATGTATGTGATCCAAAGATAATCCCTCTCCCGAGAGGTCGTGGCAAAGGTCGTGGCCCTGTAAGGCCCGGGCGGCTTGGGTCGCTTGAATCCTAAAAGGGAGAGGTAATACTAAGATAAAGAAAGAAAGATATGTTAAAAAAAACTGGAACTCTAAACTCCTTGGCGTACATTCTTTATGGGATAGACCCTACCACCTGAATGTTGCATCGTCTACCACGGCTGGGTTGGGAGGCATCTGATCAGCATGCCGACACCCACAACTTATCAATAGCTTTCGAGACCGGAGCAGCTACTTCTTTATCAAAAAGTTGTTGTTCTCACGAGGCTAAGTCCACTCCGTTTCAGACTCAGTACTTCAGGAAAGTCAGAAGGTACAGGGAATTGAAAGTAAAATACGAACGACTTTGCAATCCGAGTATTTCAGTTAAAGGTGTACACGATAGAGGCCCACTGTATGATAAGATTAACTTTTGTTAACTCCCGGTATAAGATATAGACCCTAAGGATCTCCTTGGGAAACAAATAAGATAAAAGCACAGTGCATAGATGAATAAGGACTGTCAACATTATGAAAAAAACTTGTTCCTACTTCAAAAGAGGCCTCATGAGCTCAACAGTATTACATTACTGTATTTACATTAAAGCAGAATTGCATTAAGAAGAATGTATTAAATAAACCAAAATATCTTATTGAAACTACTGACAAAGCATTCATTATCTTTAACGGAAGAAATGCATTAAGAAAGGAAGATAGAAAGAAAGAAAGAAAGATAGAAAGAAAGAAAGAAAGAAAGAAAGAAGAAAAATAATAAAAGAAAAGAAAGAAAGAGGAAGAAAGAGAAAGAAATAAAAAGGAGGAAATAAAAAGGAGGAAAGAAAAAGAAGGAAAGAAAATAAAGAAAAGAAATGAAATGTAGAAAAAAAGAAAGGAAGAGACGTAGCAAGATACAGATACAGCCTGAATAGTCACAATATTATATTGTAATTTATATTCATTACTTTCTTGATTTCAGGACTGCTCAAACGAAAAAAGCCTAACATTTCAAAAATCACAAAAAGTAATAAACGTTAGATTCGTCTGACCTGTTATTCTGTATCGAGGCCTATATGAATTATTGCCAAAATTGGTAATTTTCTGTAGTTATAATGCAACTAAATATTGAATGATATTTCTGTTGTTGACGATAGTGTCTTTGTGTGTTTGTTAGATTTTTCCTATTTTAGCAAAAGTGAGAATAGGAAGAAAGTAAGAGATTCAATCCATAAGAAAACCAATACACATTTCACTGAAATTACCAAGAACTCTATGCTTATAAAACATTTCAAACACTATCTTTGAAAAACTATGAATTATAATAATTATACACACGAAATTATACAACACAATTTGATATTATAAGATATTTGAGACGAATTGGTTTATGGCTATTTAACGGCGGTGTGTACTGCAACTTAGGCCTATGATCGTCGCCGGTGAGCGGGAATTTAGTTCTACAGTACTTATTTTATATGCATGTCTCATCTGCTCTTTGGTCTTCCTGAAATGCTTTTGGCAATCGGTTTCCATTTGTATATCTTATTTACTAATCTCTCTTTTCTAATAATTAGGCTATAATCTCCCTTCTATTAATTCGTCCAAACCAGGTCAGTTTTTTGCTTTAATCAATAAAATAATAAAATAAATTTTAAATGCCAAAAATATTGCATTTCCATGTCTTAAAGAGTAATATTAGTCTCAGCAGAAAAAACTGTACACTTCCGTGAAATCGTAAGAGGGCGGTAAAATATCGCACGGACAATACTAATAAGAGCCACGAATATCAATTCGTTTTATTTTGGAACGAAATTGCAATTCGAGAGAATACATTTGTGCGGTAATAATAGCGTCGTTAACTCATACGTATTATTTTATTTACGATAATTTATTTGTTATAGCTACAAAATGGAACAATATTTAAATTTACTATAGGCCTATGTCTCTTAATCTTAAATGCTATAACAATTTCGAGAAATAAAAGTTCAAATTTAATTTGTTCGCACACGAAACAAATTCAATTTCACATTCTGTAATGACCAGGGTTATGAGTTTTAGGTGCAATTCCCATAAGGAAGAAAAGATATGCTAAAAATAAGACAAAATAGGGGAAGAAGAGCTGCTACTAAACTCTTATGTAACAAATATTTACGAACAGCAGTGAAATTAAAAGATAATGGAATATTTAATATTTTTTTTATTATGACTGGTGTACCTTTTGTCCCGCGTTTGATGAAAGCAGACAGGTTCACTATTTCCATGTTCATTGCAAGCTGATGAAAAATTAATTTAATTTTTCTTAAAAATCCTAGATATTGGAACGTAACCAACATAACTACAATATTAAAACTGGAGATGGGTCGATACCAGATTTTCTCGATACTCGATACTCGATACCGATACATTATTTTTTCTCGATACTCGATACCTTCAACATTTCCAGTTTCAATAAATAGCTACATTAAAAATTAAAATTTGAGAGAACTGTGTAATACCAATAAAATTAATTAATTCTGCATATTTAATGAGACAAAATTTAATATCATCAGTAGCCTATAATTATTTTTAAACTCTACATTAAAACTAAAATTAGTTTTTTAAACAGTCCACTTACAAGTTTTTGTTAAAAAATACTAGCATTCTCACTTAATTGCTGAATTGCAAAATTACAAAAGTATCGAAAAAGTATCGAGCGAGTTTTATGAAGTATCGCTCGATGCCGATACCATGCAAGTATCGAGAGTATCGAGGTATCGAAAGTATCGAGGACCCATCCCTAATTAAAACGCAAATGAACTAAATAAATCATAGGTTATAAACGATTAAATGTGCTTTAGAACATTATTACAAAGAAACAGTAAAATAAAAAGAAGGGAAAAGGGAGATTTTTTTGAAGAAATGAGGGGAAAAGACTCTAAAATGGGAGAAAAGGTGCTAGAAAATTGCCTCCGTTTTCAACTAGCGACAACGTTTCATACTGTGGTTTCTTTTACAGGAGCTGTAAGTTGCCTTACGAAAAAAGGTGCGCACCTAAACATTGTAACCCTGGTAATGACTAACAGTAAATAAGAAAATAAGGAACATTTAGCAAAACGCAATATGGAGAACGTACAATATTCCAAACAAGTATGTTTACACATTCAAGCTAGAGAAACGAAAAGAATGGAAAAAAACTTCAAACAGCTACAAGGTTGGTAAGTTAATTTTGTTCGCCGAACGGTTGGATGTATGCGGTTAATGGAGAAACCATTTCAATGGAGGAAAATCAGGGTTCTACTTCCCGATTATATGATGCTTCATAAAACCGTGACCCACTAACGTCGAAATTCAATCTCCCATCTCTTTAAGAGGAAAGTTACATATCAGATGTATGGGACTGTTCTTCGATAATGGGTTGGTTGCTTTGAGAGCTGTACATTCAAGCTTCGTAGTTTTCGTAATATAACTCAGAATACATTATTTATATACGTATTAGATTGTCATTATTATTTCATTGTTTTATAAATATTAATCTAATTTCAACATACGAAACATATTATGTGAAAAATGACTTTTTCGGTCCAAATAAAGATTTTAACTCTTAGTAAAATATATTGTGTATGACATTCTCTTCATCTAAATTTGTTGTGCATCCCGAAGGATATTAAATTTTATAAATATTAATGTATTTACAACAGAGGAAAATATTTGAACTGTTCTTCGTAGATTTACGGCACCTAAAAGAACTCCAAGCCTAAATTAGAGCCTCTGGACAATGTCCAAGTAACTATCCTGCAAGGCCCGGGCGGCATGAACCGCATAAACTTCCGAACAACAGGAAAGGTAAACTAAATAAATGGTGCAAAAATATATTGCACAAACTTTCTCCCATATACGTGTTAAAGGCTAGCACAGAGAAAAGTAAATTAAAGAGATAATTAAATTTTACTTATTACATTTTTATAAAAACTAACAAATATCTAGAACGGAAAGCATCAGGGTCGATCTTTATGTTCAATGCTTTTACTGTGAAATAATAATAATAATAATAATAATAATAATAATAATAATAATAATAATAATAATAATAATAATCAATGGCAGTAAAACTATGGCAGTAATATTATTAGTACTAATACTACGGGAAAATTCAAATATAAATCGCACCTTGGGATGAACCGGTCCCACCCAACCCACCCTCACCGATGCAGTTTCTTTTGTACCACGATCTAGCAAATTCTTCTGTCCTCGTATTATGAAGAAACTCGTGACCGGACGTTTGAGGTGTGACGTCATACAGCTAGACGAGAGGTGACAGGCTGACAAACCTCGCGGGAGATATAATATGCCACATTTTCGAAACCTACAAACAGTGTATCGTACATTATTCGAAAATGCAAGGGTGCTTCGCTACGGCTGCCGCCTCCGCTTCGCGCACTTTAACTATGTGGTTAGTGTTATGCATTATTTAGTTAAATGTAGAGGGGGATACAAGGCACTTGCGACAATATACAAGGACAGTTGGTCACTCTGCTTCGCTCAGAAACAAAATACATCACACAGTCCATGCAAATGTGAATATCGAATGGGCGGAGCTTAAGGAGCGACTTATATTTGAATTTCGCCACTACTGGTACTACTTAGGTTATATTGCACGCTTTAACTGCATGTAGGTCATATAACGTGTTTAGTATGTTTGCGTGAACCATTAGTCTATAGTAACAGCTCATCTGCATCTATTGTTTAGTGATGTCTTCTTATGTAATATTCAGTTTAAACGATTATAATATCCACTGACATAGCGGCGATGAGTTATGGAAAATAAGCAAGTCCTACAAACCCGGCGTTTGCTTTTGCGAACGAGGAAACCATGAAAAACCCAAGTCAATTTGGGCGGCCACGAAGTTTGATTTGAACTCAGGACCTCTTCCCTGTTAGCCCATAGGCCTACCACCTCGCTGTAATTGGTTTTAGTGTGTTCATTGCGACTGAGCTAAACTGATTGCATTTCACAACAATAAGTACATTAGGATTATAGTTTTCTTGTTACTAGGGGCAACAAAATGTCATTCATAATTTAATTGATATTTATGTTCTGAAATTCGCATTTAAGCCGTCCTTATTTCGTTTTTATCTTGATATCTATTAAATGTATAAAGAAATGTGTTAAACAAAAAATGTTCATTTTAAATTTCTCTACAACTTTACTGTGGTAGGTTTTCCTGTATCGCCTACAGTAATGGATATAATCTACAAAAATTGAAAATGGATACGAGTAAAGTACCCCTTAAGTCATTTTTGCAGAAATACGGATATAGCCATTTTATTGGTCATAGATAAGAGTTTCCAATTTTCAATTTTTATTAAAATCGTTAGAGCCATTTTTTCAAAAATAAAAAATTTTAAAAAAGTTTTCATGAAAAGTCCCCTTAATATTTCAGTTGTAAAGCTAAATTTCTGGGCGGTTCGACAAAATTTCGAAAAAGTCCTTATTTCAAAAAATGAAGTAAATACAACGAGCCGTTTACCCGCTGTGCTTGTCCACAGACAGACGGACAGACAGACAGACAGACAGACAGACAGACGGACAGACGTCATTCCAAAAATACTTTTTTCGGTTTCTAGGCTTCATGAAACATGCTCTCCCGGTGTTATCTCGACTTCGATTTTTTGTCACGATCACAATACTTTCTCTATACTACGTATATGGGAGAAAGTAAAAAGGAGAGGGTGGAGAGAGAAAAGACACTGAAATAAAGCAATCTACGGAGCTAAAGAAACATTCATTGTCTCCTGCCCTTGTATTCAACTTGATGAGACAAAATATATCAGTAGGTCTCTAGGTCTCTTCTCCCGGGACATGCTTTACTTTCTATTTGATTTTGTCTGTTCCTTCTCTCCCGAATTAGGTCACCCGAGACTAGTAAGTTCAATCTACAAGTTGTTTACAAAATCATTGTCTGTAGCGATACAATTCTAAGAATGCGTATTATGCTGGTAAACGGATTACAGTAAATGCGATAGCAAGGTTAAAAAGAAAATGAATCAACATAGTTGTGCCTTCTTTGTCGAAAATGTTTGGAGTAAGCTGTAATGTAATTGGGTCAACATATTGTTAAAGCTCAACAATTTAAAGAAAAATAAGCTTGTACTGTACTTAATAAAACGAGATATACGATGCAATAGAGACATGTTTATAGAATATCGATCACTGTAGGCCCTACTATACCGTACTCAGATACCTAGTTTTCAGGACTTGTAAAAAGTAAAGTGATCCCTAATCAGGCCATGGAGGCCCAGAGGGTTCCAGGAGGTTGAGGCTCCAAGATTTTGGACAATCGGCACGTGAAGGCGGTAAGGTTGTCAGCCTTACGCACTGGCCACCTTTACCCCAAGGAGTGCTCCTGGTACTCATTTCTGTTGGAGGCTGAGTCGAACCCAGGGCCATAGTGCCACCAGAAGGATCAGTCCAATTGAAAAACTCCAACGACCTAATCGGGAATCGAAAGCAGGAACAGTATCTCTGTGCATGCGTGCACCTGATCTCTGCGTCCTGCTTACTTGGAAAGCAGGACAGTATTTCCGTGCATGCACCTAATTTTCTCTCCTGTTGACCTGGAAAGCAGGAACAGTATATCTATGCATGAGTGCACCTGATCTCTACGTCCTGCTGACTTGGAAAGCAGGAACAGTATCTCTGTTTATGCGTGCACCTGATCTCTACGTCCTGCTGACTTTTAAAGCAGGAACAGTATCTCTATGCATCAGTGCACCTGATCTCTACGTCCTGCTGATTTGGAAAGCAGGACAGTATTTCCGTGCATGCATCTAATTTTCTCTCCTGTTGACCTGGAAAGCAGGGACAGTATGTCTATGCATGCGTGCACCTGATCTCCACGTTCTGCTGACTTGGAAAGCAGGAACAGTATCTCTATGCATGCGTGCACCTGATCTCCACGTTCTGCTGACTTGGAAAGCAGGAACAGTATATCTATGCATGAGTGCACCTGATCTCTACGTCCTGCTGACTTGAAAAGCAGGAACAGCATCTCTGTTCATGCGTGCACCTGATCTCTGTGCATGCGTGCACCTGATCTCTACGCCCTGCTTACTTGGGAAGCAGGACAGTATTTCCGTGCATGTACCTAATTTTCTCTCCTGTTGACCTGGAAAGCAGGAACAGTATATCTATGCATGAGTGCACCTGATCTCTACGTCCTGCTGACTTGGAAAGCAGGTACAGTATCTCTGTTCATGCGTGCACCTGATCTCTACGTCCTGCTGACTTTTAAAGCAGGAACAGTATCTCTATGCATCCGTGCACCTGATCTCTACGTCCTGCTGACTTGGAAAGCAGGGCAGTATTTCCAAGAACCTTGAGTATTTCCATGCATGCATGCACCTAATTTCCTCTCCTGTTGACCTGGAAAGCAGGAACAGTATGTCTATGCATGCGTGCACCTGATCTCCACGTTCTGCTGACTTGGAAAGCAGGAACAGTATCTCTATGCATGCGTGCACCTGATCTTGACGTCCTGCTGACTTGGATAGCAGGAACAGTATCTCTATGCATCCGTGCACCTGATCTCTACGTCCTGCTGACTTGGAAAGCAGGACAGTATTTCCGTGCATGCATCTAATTTTCTCTCCTGTTGACCTGGAAAGCAGGAACAGTATGTCTATGCATGCGTGCACCTGATCTTGACGTCCTGCAGACTTGGAAAGCAGGTACAGTATTTCCGTGCATGCATGTACTTAGCTGCCTCTCCTGTTGACCTGGAAAGCTGGAAGAGTATCTTTATTCATGCATGCATCTATCTCTACGTTCCGTTGAATCGAAAATAAGATAGTAAGAACATGTGAGCATGAGTGCACCTTACAACGACCTCTTGGACTTGGAAAGAAATCTTTGTAGTTAGAGTTAGAATGACTTGTCTGGTACTGAACTAGGAAGAGAATCGATATACTTATCAGTTATCACTTAAATTTCTTTCAATACTGAGGCAAGTCTTCATTTGCTTACATGACCCGACTATTTATGTCCCTGCCAGTAGGTCTCATTCTTTATACTCTTCTTTTGTCTCTAATCTTACCCGCTCAATATTCCAATAGCGGTTTGCGAGAAGATAATACATTGACTTCTTCTCTTGCCTTGCCTCTAAAGATGCAATTAGTGAAAATGGTGGAAACAAAAGCCAGTCTCTGCAAGCTTATAGATCGCGATTTCTTTGCGACAACAGTTACAGCAGCGCTATTGTGTCATTTGTATTCCAGTCTGGAAGACATTCTAGTGTAACAAGTCTGGTCACGCTTGATTGGATGGGTCCCCTCGATCCCTGGAGAGTGAAAACTCCCCGAAAGATAGATCAACGTGAAGAAGCTAACCTCAGACCCTTAAAATCCCAGCAAGTTAGAACTGCGCTTGTTTTGTAACTTATTATTTATGACCTGTTGAGTGCCCTTTTCTATGACGTATGTATTTCACTCACTCTTACCAGTAATATTGCTTTGTATTTTATTCTACGATAGAGTTGGTTTCCATCATTCTGTTCACGCTATCATGCTTGAAAATCGATTTATCAGAATTCAATGCCGGAAACCCAACGTACCTGCGCCTTTTGCCTTCATAGCCCACGAGCATCTTCACTTAATCTCATATTTGGAATTTTGTTATAACATTCACTTTCTTTACATTTCTATCAGCAGTAGACCTAAAAATAATATTCTTCCATAAAGCTATTTTTCTTTCGCATAATTGCTTTCATTTTCCTCATCTTAAAAATGTTTATTTGTGCAGAAATTATTATTTCGTTTGTTTCTATAATAAATAAATAGCCTATATTAGTTACCAGTTTGACCACGAATACTACTTTTTTAAAAAACAATTCTACACCATTTCAACCTCAATTTCGGAAAAAGTAATTTCAATTTCGGAAAAGGTAATTTCAATTTCGGAGAAAGTAATTTCAATTTCGGAAAAAGTAATCTCAATTTCGGAAAAAGTAACTTCAATTTCGGAAATAAGAGGGCTATTTTTTAAAACATTCGATGGGGTATAAAATGAAAACCACAGTGAAAATCAAAACTGTTTTATTTGGAACATTTAGGTACACCTTCTAGCTACTTCTCTACATAATCTCGCTCCGATTGAGTCATTTGTCCTAGCGTGGTACCAACTTTACTATACCCTCTTCATAGCCCTCGTATTTCCGAAATTGAAGTTACCTTTTCCGAAATTGAAATTACCTTTTCCGAAATTGAAATTACTTTTTCCGAAATTGGAATTACTTTTTCCGAAATTGAAATTACTTTTTCCGAAATTGAGGTTGAAAAGGTGTAGAAAGGGGATTAATGTAAAACTTCATTGCCGGGTTTTAATATACAAATGAATTTTTGGAGGACATGGATGATTACTCAAATATGCTTAACATTTAAATAATTTATTTGTTCGCCACCAAGGATGTTATAACATAAGAGTATTATATAAGCATCGAATAGGCTTGAATAGTAGAGGAAGGAGTAATAATTTTCAAGTTATTCGCGAGTTTATAGTGCATTCAATGGGGTTTTCAGTTCTTTAATCATTCCGATGTGAAGCAGCAAAGCTATGTTGGCAAAGAAAATGTTTCTAAGTATAAAATATGTTCTATAAACAAGTAGCCTTCAAACAGAGAAATAATGTAAACATGTGAAACATCTGTTCTTTTACATAAACATGTCAGAATAAAAGTAAGGTACTTCAGTTTAACCATGGGCCTGATGAATCAAACTAGCTCCTTGCGTTGTAGCAAACACTTGGCAACAGTATCGAGATTAAAGATGAAATTTGGAAGGTGAGGATGGCACAAGTGGCACTAACGATAGTTTTCAAAATACAAAATAAATTTTGCTCTATTTCTAAAATAATTCTTAATAGTTTCAAAAGTAATATTAGGTAAAGTAATATTAGATAATGCAGATAATAGATAAATTATATCTCTATATATATAAAAGGCTTTGTCCTGACTGACTGAATGACTGACTGAATGACAGGAATCAACGTACAGCCTAAACTATAACAGGTAGAGACTTGGAATTTTGACAGTGCCTTCGTTTCATAATGTAGGTGCTCACTAAGAAAGGATTTTGAAAAATTCTGATTCTAAATGCCAAAAATTAAATGTTTTTGAAAATACTTAATCCCTTTTTACATAGAATTATCAATTCCAAATCACAGAATATATTGTTGCCAAATGGTTATCAGGTGGGCTTGGAAAAAACAATTGAAATGCACTTTTGACAAATAAGAGAAGTTATAAAAATAATTCATGTTATAAACAAATATTACAGAATGAAATCCACTAAAATAATGGAATCACATAACTTTCTCTACCCTGGACATAGAGAAAACAAAACGAGGTATGGTAATGTGTATATTATTATATTATATCGCAGGTTTTTGGAGAGAAAAGTATGAAAGTGATAATGCTTTATGGTAACATAAGAGTGGGAAATTTCCCGCCTCGATATTACAATTTTATGTTACAGGAATTTCTGATCTTCTTATTTAAACCTCTACCAGGCTTGCTGTGCACTGTACAAGCGATGGGATGCAACATTCTAGATCCTCTATGAGCCATAAAAAACTATATCAAGCGTTTTCTGAGGGAATAGTTTGAGTGTAATAAGTCGTTCTTCCTATTTCAAATTATAAATGCCTATATAAGGACCTAGAATTTAAAATTGAAAATCCTTCATAAGCTAATTTCCAATTACAAAATACAAAACCCGGGCGACGCCGGGTCTTTTAAGCTAGTAATAATATAAAAGTAATATTAGATAGTCTTAGCTAACGTATTTGAATACTTTAGCAAGAATTTAGGACACTGTTTATGCACAGAGGTCTTATAACAATTTTAATGTAAAATACTGACTGCTGATTAAGTTGAAAAATATAGACCTGAATATTTATTTAATTTAATGCAGGGGCAATTTGATGTACATCATTAGCCACTATATATGCACCTGAATATATTGTAATAATTTTAGATTTTAAAATAAAAATTGTAGGCCTAAATGTTAAATTGAATGTGGTAAACCTTGTACCAATAGCGATTTTCTTCTGCGCAGTTATTTGTGGTATAAGGTGGGTTCTCCTTTTCTCAACAAATTAAATTACCGCAAACGGAATGAATTCATCAATTAAGAACACGAGATGTCAAAGATACGTCACAATAACGCACAGTTAAAATCCTTGTATGTGCTTTTAACAGGAAGAAACTCTTTGCTCGACATCTGTCAGCTGAAACTCATTAGAGAGAGAATATAAAATCACTGGATATTGTCGTGCAAAGGCTGTAAATATTCATACAGGATACTCATTTCTTGGTAGTTTGAAAAATAAACAGCTGAGAATCCTCGTCAGTTAGTGAAGTCAGTGTGAATAATCAGTGAATTGATAAGTTTGATAAGTGCTTAGCCTGTGAAGAGTGAAAACAGTTAAAAGTGAATTGGGTAGAATAATTACAATGTGAATTACCGAACTGAGAAGTGATTAAGACAATGAGTGTGTGTTAAGTGATATGAAATTAATACTGATGGCAGAAAAACAATAATACAATCATTATTGGAGCCAGCAAGTATAAAAATAAAATAGGAATTCCTACTGTCGACAATTTAAAAGGTCATATTAGTGAATTATAAATCCAGATGATCAGACAGAAAAAAACTATTTATAATGAATTAAGTAGACCCATCTAAAAGAACAGAAGAATGAGATAAAAATATGTTAGGCCTTAGACCAGAAACTTCTCTCTTCCGAATTGAATCATCATGAAAAGTAAGACAGTGACATTATACTGGACACTTCCTTAATTTAACCCATATATTCCCAAAATGGCCTTGAAGAGTCCATGCTGAATTGCTAACATAAGCTTTCTTTCGAATCTGAAATAAATTTCTCTTAATCCATAGTTCCAACCATAGTACAAACATTATCCCTAATATATCCCATCGTATTTCTAACTATAGGCCTATTCCCTCCATCGATAAATCTGTTACATGTGTGTAGGCAAATGCAATGCCATTGCCGGGATATGAACTAGTATCTTCGGCTCTCCTAAATTTAATGTTGTATTGGCAAGTTGTCATGGTAGCTCAATGGCAGAGCAGCGACACGGAGAGCCGAAGATCCTTGTTCAATCCCGGCTATGGCATTGCATTTTTCAGCCTGACTCAACTTTTCAACAGTAAAATCTGCTGATGTGAATTATATCGTACCCGATTCACTTTTCTACAGATTTTCTCAGCGAAGATTATTATTCCAAAGAGATTCAGTGTTGTGGCAGTTTTTAATTTCAGTTTTATTTAAACACACAACACCTCCAGAACGAAATTCTCTTCAGCATAATAGCCCCCACTACTACTACTGTGGGTCAACAGGTCAAAAATGAATATTCTAGATGTTTTGCACCTTCAGAAACAACTTCTGTGCTGAGATTAAAGACAACCCAAAAGTACACTTCATGTTAATTTCCCATCGGGTTTGCTTTATTCTCTTGCGGAAATTAACTATGTTTCTCATTTAAAATTTTATAAAATCGCGTGCAAAGAAATTTACCCGTTTGTTTAGAAACTAGAGGAGATTTTTACCTTCATTCTAATAAATAATGCTATTGAAATAATGCCAATAGGACAGCTTAAACCTTTAAAATCTGTACTACTCCGATAGTAAAGTCAGGTATAAATATGTGAAGTTTTCTGCTACTGTATTTTCATAGTTAATCCAACTGCTCATAAGGGACATGTCAAAGTCAAATTATATACAAATACATAATAAACATAAAATGAATTAAACATAAACGAAATGATGGTTTCATGACGCAAAAGCCGAGATCTCGTTTTTGCATTATAATCTCACATATTAAGTTTTTTATTCGAAAGTAGAATGCGTCATGATAGCCGATGAACCAAGACACCGTGTCGTCTCAAAAATATTCGAGCCCCAAAATATCCGAATTCCAGAAATACCTTAATTATTTCCGTTTGCCATCTGGTAGACGAGTCTCAAAATATCTGAATTTAAATGCCACGGCGGAGTCTGGGAAAAAATATAGGCCTAAAGTGCGATGGGTATCCTTTTGAAATGGTACCTCAATGACGTATGGTCTCGCATAAGAGGAGGTCAGTAGACCCGATTTACTCTTAGTACTCTTAACACAGTGCCTAACGAACTCTCCCGACGAATAGAACTCCTAACTCCGTGGCGCTACATCCCTGAAGGGACAAGGCCTACCACCCGACCGCTGCGTCAGCTACCATAGGCAGATGGAAGGACTGGGGGGCATGTGGTCAGCATGCCGACACCCACGGCCGTTAATGGTGGTTTCCATGACCGCAGCCGCTACTTCTCTATCAAGTAGCTCCTCAATTTGAATCACGAGGCTGAGTGCACCCCTAGCAGACCTTCCTACCTCAGAAAAATCCGAGGAATTACCGGGGATCGAACCCGGGCCGACGGATCTGTAGTCGGCGACGCTAACCACAAGATGAATAGAAACTCATTGTAAATAAGGACGGGTTTTCTCTTTTGGCTTGTTATGTACTCCACGATGCGCTGTACTAGACGACACCCCGATAGGTAGCCTATAGGCCTATCTGTTCAGAATCCTTCCGCGTATTTCAGATGGATAGCCTAAACGGTGAGAAATTAGGAAAGTAGGAACAAAATATCAGTGTTTTGTGATAAAGTTGGCTAATACAAAATAGAGTTAAAACCAGGTGGTGGGTACCTTTTAGCTTTTGGATATCATGAAACATGTTAGGTTATTCATTAAGGCTACATATTTCTTGCAGATATTTTGAGACTGTTTTCTGTCAATGTTTTGCCCGGAAATTTTGAGACTAAGATATTTTGGGAGGAGATCCAAGATATAATGTAGCGACTTTATATGACAGAGACTAGATATCTACCAGTATCAATAGGTACATTATATTATATTCTTTGTTTTGCAGGAAATCTCAAAATGGAATTTTTCCCCTTAAGTCTGATTTTCTATCTAACGGTCCTCCTAGTTCTTTTATCAGACGCTGTTCAGCACCCATAGGATAATAGAGATGCATGCGAAACAAAAGTGAAAGCTTTACTTTAATTAAATTAATCGATTGTAGTCACAATCTGATCGAAAAATATCTGCCTAAATATTTTAAATTGTATACACTGGCGAGAGGAAATTTCCGTATTTTAATACACCGCTTTAGCTCATGCTTCGGTGACCTGATTTCACTTGCACAAGCAGTACAACATACGTTACTTGTCCAACTCGGGGGAGGGGGAGGGTAGAAGTCATATCCGATGTGCACAGTATGTCACAACACGAAATTACACTTACCTTCTCTATACTGACTGCAGTAAGCAGTAAAACATGCTGTCATATTCATGAAGAGTTATAAATGCACTATATTTTGTAGTCTTTGTGTAACATGACTTGAACACGACGACGAGTATAAAAAATGTCAGTGGTAAATGTTATAGCAATAAGCACAGGTAAAAATGACATACAGTTGTTTGAAGTTTTTCATCCAAGCGAATGTTCTTCCGCTTGCTCTACCGTTTTTCCTATTTGGACAGTGTTGTGCAAAAAATGGGTCAACCCACAAAACCTTAGTTTCGAGTAAATTGAGTTCAAAGTTGAACCCTTCCTGAAAATTAAAATTCAGAAACATATGGCTTTACATATTGGAATAGACTATACTATCTCAAAGTATGGAATAAAGACAGCAAGTTATATGTAAAACATGTTATATGTGTTTTCAATGCGATTATCAATATTTTACACGTGCAGGGGGCATAAAATGCGAGTTGATTTGTTTTTACACAAAGCAATTTTAGTGATCATCGCAAAAGCCTATCATGCCAATGTTAAAATGAGACCTTTCCGGTACGCTTAACGTAAGCACCAGTGCACACAAGTTGAAATTTTTACTTGTTCTACAATACTTCTAATAATTTTAATGCAATAAATACCTCTTTTTTCCCTGAGTTTTCCCTCCATTTTGTAGGTAAATTTACGCAGTCCACGCATTCCCGGCCTTGCAGAACCGCGACTCATCGGGGTAGGGAGTTTCTATTGGACAAATACATACTTTTTTGACCAGACAAGAACATGGAGGACTTCTCCGGATGAGTGATCTGCCCAAAGCCAAGGGCCACCTCCGAGACCACACGAACTCATAGGACGATACACACCAGTAACATACACTCATTCCGAACAAGGTGGGGATGGATGAAGGTGATATCCGGGGACCAGAAGGGCCTAAAGTTTCCCGACATTCGTCTCACAGGTGAGGAAAAAACCCAGCGAGGAAACTTATCCCAACCAGGAATCGAACCAGGGCCTGTTGCGTGAGAAGAGCAAACGCATACCCTACGCCACAACGGTGGATTATAATAAATACAATTAAAATAAATAAATACTTATAATAAATTTTACAAAACGTAAGTCTGGTCATAAGAACTTCTTCTTATATGGCTTCCAGTTATATGACGTAGCAGACGTCTGGAATCCAAGAAGATTTTATTGTCAACTCTAGTTGCGGAAGCCTATATAACATCTTAATTCTGGTCATGTTTAAAGACTCCTGGCTGATGGTCCGCCAGTTGGACAGGCCTGTTGTATATTATCTATGTTATATTTTCGAAACTTTTGCATACGTATTGTAAAAATACCCCTGCGTGTGGAGATTAAAAACCCAATGTTTACGTAAAAACGTTTGGGGAAATGATACAATCTATTTACAGCTCGGAATATTCATATATTCGGAATGGTCGTTCTCTGCTAACCGAATTTATTAAAATGCTGAGTTTTAAATCCGATGAATGTGTTAAACGAGCGGGGATAGAAATATGACATGGAATTAACTCACGTAAGGATTAGTGTAAAATTTAGGCATTCGTTCAAAACTTTATTGCTGTTTTGAACAATGGTAAAATTTAAGGTCATACAAACGCTTCATCAAGCAAATTAATAATAAGTTATATGCTTCCAATGCTATACTATAAAGAGAACTGAGTAGCCTATTGGCAAGAAAGTTTCTGTATTCTGATAAATGATAAATTCTATAAATTCTATGTGATAATACTAAAGGACATCAGAAATAAATATTAATCTATTAGTCATTCTAGTAAATCTTATATCGCACCCCTGGTGGAAGACTGCCATAAGTCAAAAAAATTGAATTTTGAGATAACTAGTACTTATAAGTGCTTGTCATCATGTCCATGTCCTGGAAAAGTGGCACAACCCAAATCGTAACGATAAGGATTCTACAGCATATAATTGATTTTTCTTCTCACTAGCATCTGATGTTTCAAATAGCAGAAAACTGCCATATCTCAGTTTTTTTATCATACACAAGCCCGTAAACCCGAGATTATGCAGTGTTCTTGTCCGGAAGTGGCAGCAATTTTGTGTTAAAGTAATATTTACTGTTTTTCATATTGCATCAAAATCTTTAAATGCTCCTCCTGAAAAAATGTTATTTTTGACTTGTGGCAGTCTTCCACCAGGGGTGCGATATATCAAAAAGTGAATATCCATTATTTTGCTTAGGAGTAGGCCTATGACATAAATATAAAATCGATTCTTTTAATCTACAGGGGTCGGATTTTTCAGTTCTTATAGCTTAGTATGCAAGAAAATTCAACTAAACTTGTTATGTTTCGATAAATATTCAAGGTTCAACTCAAAGGAGATTCGTTGTTCTTCGCTTGTTCAAAGAAGTTAGTTGTAACTTTAGCTACAGTCCCATTTGATTGGAATATAGTACGGTTTAACCCATAGGTGAGCAACTGAGGGGAAACGTTTTAGTACCCATCCCTTGCTGTGACGTAAGAAACCTGTTCTTCATGTTCAGTGTCACGTCGAAACTGCTTTATGCTGACGTCAAGGGCGACTGTAGTGGGAGAAATTCCCCTACCGCACAGTGACACGATGTGTCACAGATGCGCACCCATGGTTTAACCTTTGCATTGCTATCGACGTATAAATGCGTCGCCGCAAAATTGCGTAATAGATTACGTGTGGCATCGGATGCATACACGTCCCCACCCAGACCTTAAAGCCCGATATCTGTCGGATCAAAGATATTATACTTTTATGACCAGAGGAGGACATGGAGGGCCTCCCAAGATGAGTGATCAGCTTATAACGGGCCACCTCCGAGACAACACGAACACAGAGGACGAGACCAAACTACTATAACAAATTTATTTTAAAATTTCATTAAAATATCGAAGTTGAAATCTCGCCGTATTTTTCGCCTTCTAATACAATATCGTGCTTTGGCGACATAACACACATTAAACCAAATAATTAATAGATATGCTTAATTAGTATCATATCTATTGTTTCTATCCAGTCATACCATTTTCACTGGTTTACATTTTACTGCTCTTTATGTTTTTTATCCATGTTATTCTTATTTCGAGTTTTCTTTCGTCAGGGGTACTGCAGTATTCCAAACAAGACATTTCCACTGCTGCTATCGCCCATGGGCAAAATCCTGCGTGATGTCTCATAGTTCATTAGGTCACCCTATAGGCCTTCTTCAGGATAGGTTTTAAAAGCTAGAAACCAAATGGATGCTTTGTTTTGAACATAAGCCTTAAATAAACCGAAAAAATTACAAACATATTACCTAATAGGCTTAAGTGAAAGCAGTTGCCATAGGGCAATGTAATGTGTAAAACCAGGTTATATGTTGTTCTTCAGAGTATCCCGAAAATCCACAAGTCAAAACCAATTTTTAGTAAGTTAATTCAACATTTTTTACAGATTTTACGCCAAGACAATAAATCTATGTAATGCGAACGTCCCTAATAAATCTTGACCAGTTTGAACTATAAAATTGTTACTTGACTTTTAAAATTAAAAGAATACATGCAATGTTTAATTGTAATAGACCTTGACGAAAGCTGTTTTAGAACAAACACTAATGCTCATTTTGATTATATGCAACAATACTCGATTTACTTAGCTCACCAGATAGTGGATGACAGTCCTGAAAAAATGCAATATACAGTATCAGTACATATCTTGAATAGTGATAATATTACTTTGTTAAATAAACTAACACTCATAGGCTATGTAGACCTAAACATTAAGATTCAAATTTATTACATTCCCTACCTCGTAGGTTGTCTACGAGACAAAGTGTAATGTACCATATACCGTATTTGCACACGCGATTTGCGAATTTTACTCTATTTTGGCTTTTTTTTTAAAATTTGGGGGTGCGTAAAGCATGCGGACACTGTAGAAAAAGAGAATGCAAGAAGTAGTAGCTTGAGCGAAGGAATGTTAAATCCCAAAATTCTTACCACAAAAAGAATATGCATAAAATACCACAATGGAAGAAATGTGCGTAAAATACACGGAGCAGAAATACAGTTAAAAACAATACTTTAAACATTAGGGAAGGAAAATAGGCTGAGGCGCAAATTACGCAACCAAATACGGTATCTATAAATTACTTGTTGAAATCTCACAACCATAAAACGAAAGTATTGAATGCACATACTGTTTTAAAATTCCGAAAACACTGAGTTGTATAAAACAAATAATAATAATTAGACTTTTTAAGTATTACTTTAATTTTGTAACTGGTTTCTGTTTACATGTAGAACTAGATTAACTATATTCCCAGTTTCTGAAGATATAATAACAACAGCAATAATAATAAAACAATTTTTACTACTGCTAATATCAATAATAAAAAATAACAATAACAATATTGAACAAGGATGAGATGGCTAACTGAGGAAAGACATCGTCCCCATTCTCGAGTCCCATTAACATCGGGGGCTGCGATGTTTCCAGGGATATAATTGATATTTGTAAAGAATAATAATAATAATAATAATAATAATAATAATAATAATAATAATAAAGACAAAACTAATAATACCACCACCACTACCAAACTACTAGGCTACTACTACTACTTATTACTACTACCAATAATAATAAACTTTAATATAACAATTAAGTAATTCCACACTAGAAGGAATTTTTGTTCGACCATACTCTTATTACGTATGACGTAACGGTATCATTATGATATCCATTATGATATCGGTGTGGTATCGATTATTATCGAACACGGAATGATCTTGAGACCAAAATATCAGCTGGAAACTACGTAATAAATAGTGTGTATTTAAAATAAAATCAATTCTGTTCGTGTTAATTTTAATATCATACTAAAATTAATTCATTTCGTGTTGTCAAAATCAACGGTTTCAAGAAAACGAGCAAATGTAAGCTTCAATTTGACCGACACCGCAAGCTGCCTTCTGTCGTAGATGACAACATCTACAACAACAAAAAAGAAGTCAGCCGATACGAAGGACATCGTGGGCGTTTGTTTGGGAGAGTCTAAAATCTCACAATTTAAACATTTACAATAATTATAGTCGAACAAAATCAGTCAAATGAAACTTGTCTATAATGCTAATTAGGATACTCGTATGTAAATTATGAAACTCGCTTTGCTCTATTCGTATCTTAATGAATGACATTATACGCTTATTGCATAATGACAATAGGAACCATAATGACGCGAACAGAAAACGTACATTCTATGTCTATTTCTTAGTATCATACTGGTACCTAATATCATATTTCCCATAATAATCATAACATTACAATAACAATCTATTAGGCCTACTCGTCTGAATACAAAAATGCTATCCATAGCTTAAAAACATCGTGCATAAACTTCATTATTTCTCCAGTGTACCTTAATTTTTATGACTTTTTTTTTTTTTTTTTTTAGTTTGAAACAGAATCCATGTTACTCTTCTATTCTCTTACATAGAGGAGAAATGAGAGACTATGCGGATGTAATTATACGGAGCTATAGTTTCACCATTGAGAATGCTATTGTCATACAGTACCAGCAACCAAGCACAATGGACAATGTGTTTCAAAGCATGTTATTAAACAGCAGACTTTCCTGGAAATTTGCGAGGCTGATCTCGCTACTCGTTTGAAGGGACGCAAGAAATTACCATCGTTTCCACACCATATCCTTCTCACAACGTAGTGTAGAATTTCTTCCAACCAAAATTCCTATAGGAGCTCAATCCCATAAAAACTAAGTGAAGCTCAGATGATATTCAGCCGGTGAAAGACTGTGTCTTACGGAAAAACTACTATGTGAAAGAACCATGGACAAGGTATGCAGATAATTTTACCCTGTCCAGATAGGATTTAACAGAATTTTCACAGCTTCCATTCTTTTATGAGAGCTTCTTGGAATAATGTTCATATCTCTGAAACACATTGAATCTCCAAACAAAAAAACAAAGAATGAAATTAAAATAAATGAATACTACAGAATTAATTTGATTCTGTAATTAATTCCAAAATTCAGTATCCTTTCCATTGAATAAACAATAATGAGAGTAATAAATTAAGCTTCACGATGGATTGAAAAAATAAGGAACAAGGCTGTAAACAATAATATATTAATGTAAATAATAAAAGATGACACTATTATTTACTATTTAAAATAAATTCCATTGTTTGCATAACTTTACGTTATAAGTTATTTCATTAACGATCTGAATATTTTAATCAGTAATAATTCAGTGAGCAAAAAGGAATCCTGTTAATCACATTTTCCTCATTCCTTCTCCAAAGAAATAACTGAATAAAAATACAAGGACAAGTAACACATAGTTTATTGCATAGTAAATAACACTGAAAGAGGCTGAGATGTTTGAAGTTGTTTTTATTTGTTTAGCAAACCTCCAACTGACGTAAATTCAATAGCTTCGTCCCGAGAATTTGACAATCTCAAGCCTCAGTGTTAGTATGTGAAAAAAACGATTTCTTCACTGTACAATATAGAAGTAGTTTGCAATCGTATTTCACGTTTAGTAACAGTCTCAGAAAGAAAGTCTGGTTCACGGAAAATACAAGGCGTTTAAAAAATGACTGCTTTAAAAGGAACAAACATAACATACTTATTTTAGCGAGCCAAAATATGAAAGCACACAAATTATAATTTTGTAAATTGTCATTTTTGATACAACTTTAATTACGTGAGCATCTTTAAGGATTTCACATACAGACAGCCTGCGATGAGATACAGTGGATCCTCTGTTATCCGAATCAAAGGGGTGTCGGGTAGCTAACATTTCGGTTAAAAATTAAAATGTAATTTTTATAGGTTACGAATCACTTTTAGGTAGATTTCAAAGAAAAATCTACCTATTGCAATCGATACCATGTCATGATTTTCGAAAAATTATTTCATATCTTTACGTTTCATGCTTCCCTAACCACCACCGCCCGTATATATATATATATATATATATATATCTTTACACGCTAGTGGCCGTAATTTTGAAGATATTATGTTGTTTCTAGGCCCAATAGTTGAGACAAGTTTTTGGACTTTTTAATTTTCGATCTTTGAATTGTTTATTTTTTAATTTTTTTATTTTTAATTTTGTTTTTTTTAATTTTGGAAATTTGTATTTTTTAATTTTGGATTTTTAATTTTGGATTTGCGCGGTAATGAACCTCCGGTTTCCATAAAATAGATAATATACCTTTAGATTGCTTAGGAATTGTCTATTGCCATTGAGGAAGTAAGGTCTGAAAAATTTCCTTTCATTACTCCTAATCATTGAGTTGATTGTTTTCTGTGCAGTCCGCACCGAAACAAGTAAGAGTGTGACTGATTTCGTGACGGTTTTAGTGTGACTGATTTTCCAGATTTACCCTCTACCGCCACTAAAGAAGTTTTACTTAAAAAAAAAATATCAGATCTCTGCAAATCGTAAACAAATGAATCAAGGTAGCACCGAGCACTGCCACCTTCAATTAATTTCATAATTTGTCGCGGGTCGTACGTCGTATTGATTATATTATTGTTGGGCGCCAGATATAATAATCCTTATATCAATTGTAAATTACCCTCCGGCTGCTGTAGTCGGCTGTGAGCAAGCGAACTCTTTTCACAGGGCGGATATGGAGAATGATAATAAGAATAAAAGAGTGAAGACTCAACAAATATCCTATTTTCCTTCGTTCACAAAAAACCTGGATCTTTTACACTTAAAAGTAGTGTCGTTGTACATGAAAACCTCCTCCGAAGAGACCCAGCGAGCGACTGTATTCCCATCACATGAACAGAGTGCGCTCCTCCATCCGCGAACACGTGTTTCCGCGGACACCTGTGTTCCGAGCAACTATGCCCGACTCACAATTCAGGGCCATCTGAAAACTGCTACAAATTTAATACTTATTGCATTGTTATTGTTATTGTTCTTTAATGTTTTCGAGTTATATTACCTTACTATGAAGACTCGTGTATTAATTTCTAAAAAATTAAACGTCACGATAAAACAATAAAATCAGGTAAACTGATGTAACAAAGTGCTAGAATGCTTTTGTTGAATCAATTATAATTACAATTATGATATGCAGAAAATAAGCTGTTTTAATCAGATTAAAATCGTCCAGCATCAGCAGAACTACAGATTTGTGATATATTGAAAATTGTAAAACCTAGGCCTTTATAAATGTAATACTGGATCTACCCAGAGCACGAGCTCCTGCTCTTTCGGGATTTCTGGACCAACCTATGCATTATTATGTACTTACGTAATAATGAAATTATTTTGAAATAGTAATAGAATCCGAAACACATTGTTTCTCCAAGCTACAAACAAACACTATATTAAAATAAACGAATACCACAGAATAAATTAGTCCAATCCTGTAAGTACATCAATATTCAATACATTTTTTATTGAATAAGCAATAATGAGTTTAATTAACTAAGCTACATAATGAATTATTGTTTATTGTGTTCTATTACCTAGTTATGCATACCCCGATATAGTAATAACTAACAATTAAAACTGGTGTTATCTTTTAGTCCTGTCATTATGATGAAACAAAGTTTCAAAAAGTTAATACAGGTTGTAAGTCTACACATAATATTTTAATCGCTTTCACACATATATTTTTACTTAAATGACACATATTAAAAATCAAGGACAATACATAGCATGTTGATATGAATTAACAATATAACTTTTTTACTAAAAACATTATCCCATTTTGTTCTGTTTGTTCTGTTTATCTTTTAATTGTACAAATTGTTTTCAACTTATGACCTAGATAACCTGTAGAAAACGTATTTACTCAATATAGTGCAGGAGTATTAATATAAAAGGGGCATAGCCTACATTTAAAAAATGTATAAACACTTTATATAGGTAAACGTGCAATGCACATGCTATTATAATTTCAAACACAATACATTACAGAAGCCCTGAAGATGTTGCAGGCGAATCGTATGGCCTAGGCACAAAACCAAAGTTGATTGGCTGTATCAATTATCCATTGTATTTTATTTTATTGTATTTATACATATTATAATATGTATTTTAACACTAAGGCATACAGTCAAGTACACGGAATATTTCCGATATGATGCGCAGTGATTTATGTTGGTTAGGGAATTCATAACCGCCACCGATAGGCCTACTCCCCACCACTGCTTCTATCCTTTTTCGCGTTAGAGGAAACGCATCAGAGGCTAACCCTCTACTTAACGTTTGTCTTATTCCTCTCCCTCCTGCGCTGCCGAACATGAAAACGACCCGAGTTAATAGGTTAATGTTTGAGTGTCAGGATTTTGACACCAAACCAATACGAGTCGGACCCATTCAGGGACTGGTGTGGACATTCGTTGTGAAACACGCCCTCCATCCACTGAAATGAGATGTCCCTACACTCTACCCCAATTTCACCGGTCACCTAGGCCTGAGCGTTGTTCAAATCCTAATGTGTGAGTTTGGACTTGAATTCAAACAAATAACAGATGGCTCACCCAAGGCTGGTTTAGAACACAGATAAGATTCAATGCCAACTTTAAATAAAGAAAAAACACTAAGAAGAAACCTGACGCATAGGTAAGTTTCCGTGCACTCGAATGTACGCAAGTCAGCCAGAGGCCATTGAGAAAACGGAAATGATCAACATTCGTATTAAGGCACTGCAAAGTGTTATGGTTCACCTCCGTCACAGGCTGAGTGTGAACTCCTTGATAACGCTTTTTAGAAAGGATATAATTTTCAAAAAATTAAAACTGTTTCATAAATAATGGCAATGTGTAAGATTTTGATTTGTGTGCTCTGAATTTTTGTACCGCGAAAATAAGTAGTTTTTTTAAACACCTTGTTTCTGTTATAGAAAAGGCATTATTCATGCATATGCGAACTCTTTAAAAAGCTTTAAAAATCTTCTTTCTTAAATAAAAAAGTACTGATTTTTAATCGTACAGATAGGTCACGTTTTGAAATACTCCTGATTAAAAGAAAATAACATGAAACAGATGTTACGATTAAGCGACACAACACTAGAAAGCTTTATAGAATATTGTTACATCTGTATAAACCCTGTCACTGAAACAAAGGGACGTGTATTCACATCTTCTCCGTTCCTTTATTAGGTTTCCGTAGCTGTAGCCTTCTACTACAGAATCCTATTACACTCTCTCAATTGTCCGTACCTCTATCTCTCCGCAAAGAAATGGCTCTAGCGCTTAAACTAGCCTTTATTTGGCTTCAATACTCTATCTAATTCTTGAACCAAACTATGTGAAATAGCGACACGTTTCCATGACAAAAGAAGAATATAAAATTTACAGGATTTTAAAGAGGTTTTGTTTTTTAAAAAAGCGTTACGGTGAAAGAATTACAATTACAAAAATCTTTAATGTAATAGGTAAAATATAAAAACAGGGGTAGTAAAAATAATTAAACTTAAAATAGACCACTTAAAATTACTTTAACTAATAAACCAATTATTTTCCTCATTATATAAAAATGTTCCGTAAGAAAATTTGAGAGAAAAATCATACCTTTGGTTGACACAAACATTCTTTTTGATGATAATATGAAGAGTTGTTTAGTTTGTCAAAAATCCTCATTTTGTGTACCTAATATTTGTATCTAAACTTGTATTGAAGCATGAATTTCAAACACACATTTAACAAAACTTATGGAGGATGCTAATGCTAATTAGGCTACTTTGTAATAGGTTCTGAAAATAGACACAGGGTGTTTTGTATATTCAAAAACAAAATAACGAAAAATGATCATGTTTTCTTCTGTCGGCGGTGAATGGATTGGGCAGGTTGCTATTAAGTTTGTGAGTGTATACCGCACATATACTTAATGACAGCATGCCTAATTCATTGTATTTATTGTAAATTTACTTTTAGGAGGTAGGCCTATGTACTAAATCCTTTCCTTGATTTATCCATCCAGTAGGCCTTTAATTTTTAAACAAATGATAAAATGCTGTCTTAAAAAATCTTTGTATTAGTAAACTAGATAGACACGTTCCTAATCATGGCCTATATCCACAGTTTTGCTAAATGTGTATTAGCAATTTATTTGCTAATCACCCCTCAAAGTGTGGATGGAATTACTCTTTGTTTTTATTGAAATTCATAGCTGTAATGCATCTAGTTCACTGGAAATTTAGATAGCTTCAGCCTTTTGGCAAGAGAATCTTACTGGAACATTCTTAACACCAACTTCACTTTCTTGAACATTTAACCGTTGCCAGTTCTGCTGAATTAAGTACTTCCTGGAGCTTCGCTACATGGAGTAGGAAGGACATCAACTCTTCCCTCCAAACTACTGCAGACTGGATACCGTAATTTCCTGATGTCAACTTTCTTCTTCTAGTATCAGTAAAAACCGAAGCTTAAGTTCCACATTCATGGCACCTAATCAGTCTCGGGCGTTAAAAACAAGGGGTGATTGGCTGTTAACATTTTAATGGTTTCGCGACAGACTGACTCCTTTGATTGCCGAGGAAAATTGGAGGTGCTGTAACTTGTAACTTTTAAATAACGTAGTTCCATTTTAACAAATAAAGATGAGATAAAAATGGAACATAAGTAAAATAAATTCCTAAAACCCATGCTATTATTCAATAAAAATCTCTTGTCTAACAATTTTAAACTAAAGATGTATATAAGAACCTCACTCGTGTATTTGAAATTTACCTGAATACAAAAAAATTATAAAATGAAATAAATTAATCTCGATGGTTGTTTACCGGTCATGGAAACCACCATTAACGGCCGTGGGTGTCGGCATGCTGACCACATGCCCCCCCAATCCTGCCGTCTACGATAGATGACGCAGCGGTCGGGTGGTAGGTCTTGTCCCTTCAGGGGTGTAGCGCCACGGAGTAGTACCTGGTTGATATTTTTATATTCATTGATTGATACAGGCATTTCCAATTTGCTCTTATTCAAATTAAATGTATATAAAACGATCAAATTCCCGATAATTCTCTATGGATACGGAACATGAACACTTCAGGATAATTTATTTAGAACTTTCGAGTACAATGCACTTAGAGAAATAGACAATATATGAACGAACAGTGCCCTTTTATAAAGAAAAAATATAATTTAGAAACATCGAAGTTCGAGGCATAATGGTGGGTGCAAGAGGCACTATCCCTCAGAAGTGTGTCACTCTACTTCAAGACGTCACAACATCCACCATTAAAGAAATTGCCTTACAGGCTTTAAAGTTTTCTATAAGAATACTTAGAATAGATACCATCTATATTCAAAACAGTAGACTTCTTCTTCTTTAGTGATAAACCTATAACACTTTTATACTGCATGCTGTTATGATATTCTTTATCAAACTGGCAGCCTCTGGATGTAGAGGAAGATTGTTAAAATAAAAAACAAATATTTTCTTAGCAAGCGGAATGAACAAACAAAAATCATAAAGACAAGATTCAACTTCTATTCGTTCACCACATATAACGTTATTATTAAATTGTACAGAGATGATGGACATAAGACAAGGAGTTCGTACGGTAAATAACAGAGCACCACAAAATAGTTATGGGAAACAAGAGACTTAGGCCTATAGGAAGGCTTAGACTTAGATTGGATGACAATGTCAAGGATGATCTTAGGGAGATCGAAAGGGGAAGAGCAACATTCCGGGAAAAATAAACCCGGTATGGCATAGGTCAAGTTGGAGTATGTTTGTTGTTGTAGTGTCCAACTCTCGGATTCTTGACTGTCAGTTAATTATAGCGTAATGAAAAATTGGCGTCTTAATGCTCAGTTTCGAATATGAAGTTAATCGAAGAGCCATAGGTAAAAGTGTGCACCAACTTTATCATAAAAGTGTGGTAAATACTGTAGTTGCTATTATGGGCCAACAAGTTCTTATAAAGGCACTTTTGAACGTTACGAAATTGTAATTTTATGACTAGGCTATATTAATACAATATTAGCGTTATTTGACAGTTTGAAGTTAAGGTAAAAACAATATTATAGATATTATTTCACATTATAGTATAAGATTAAGCGTGCAAACGCACATAGCTTACGCATGAACAAAGTTTTTTTTATTTAGTAGCAAAAATAGACAAAATGTCTGAATACGATACAAATTATCTTAAGTTAATAACATTAGAGACTCTCCACACACTGTCCCATTCAGAAGATTGGCTTCATGTATATACAGATCCCAAATCCCAAGACGGGTACCGGAGCAGGTAGAATACGTCCCTTGTTTTCTTTTTACCAACATGCAGGAAAAGGAACAACAGATTTTGACGTCGAAATTCAAAATTATCTTCAAAACCTACTAGCAATGAAAGACATACTTCAGAAAGTATAGATCTTCTCAGACTCCGTAGCAATACAAGCAGTCAGTTGGCTAAGATCCTCTGACACAAAAGAATGTCACCATATTATTTCACAATTTCTAAATTCCACTACATTTTTTACACTCCAATGGATACTCTTCCACTGTGGAACCCCCAGCAATGAAGCAGCAATTTCCTGCCGTAAAAAGGATCTTTTATAAAGTAATTATCAGCCTCTAAACCCAGATCACACACTTCACTAAAAGTCACATAAAAGAAACAATTAAAGTTGTTATAGACTCCGAGCAACAGCAGAAAAAAAAAATAGAATGCATGTTGCAAAAATACAGAATCCATATCACATCTGCCACAGCAGTCGCACAATTCAGGCTAATAATAGGACATGACTGCCTAACAAAACACCTGCAAAGGATCAACATCTTTACATCTCCTAAATGCATCTTATGCAACAATACAACAGGATACGGATACAGACAGTCACCACCTGGACAACTGCACTGTATTACAAAATGAAAATTGCAGGAGAACGAAGTACTGGAGAGCTACTGACACATGTAACACATTAGAAAGCAACATTTTTACCCATGAAACTATTTTGGACCCCGGTTACTTAATTCTAGGATTGTGATTCTCAATGGAACTCCACATGGATTTCCAGGGTCGATAGAAAACCTTCACCTATGTTACATACGGTTAAGGGTAGAGAAAATAATAGGAATTTTCTTGAAGTAATGGCATGATTCCAGAACCATTTAAAAATAATCCTCTGGCAGAAATTAAATGCGCCAGTGTTGTATTGATCTAACTACACGCAGCGCCATGGTGCATGAGAAGTTGCCGCATGATCAGGGCGTGACCCTGAAAGTAATACGAGCGTAGAACTTCTGTGAGTGTTTAACTGTGATCGAGTAATCAGATCGGATGGATTAAACCTCTTAATACGACTGAAATTTCCTTCACAAAGAAAAAACAAAATACATATATATAGGAGAGAGGTTCCTCTGGCGCTATGAATTGCACTCCGGCTTAGCTGAGTTGCCAGAGCATTGGCGCGAATAGCCAAAGGTCCTGGGCTCAAGTCCCAGCGTAGGAGGAATTTTTCTCCTATAATATTCTCATATAATACAGAAGTTAATATAATTAAGCATAGCACAATATCTTAATGAGTTAGCCTAATAACAGTTCTGTGAACAATAGATATCGCGGGAAAAAGAAACAGTTCTTCGTTGCAGTCTTTAAAGGTTTAGCCAACGTTGTCACTCACTGTGAAGGCAATATTGTTTGCAGCGGACCAGTTTGGCTAGAATCGTTGAAAGAAGCTGGACATTGCATGAAATGTAATCATTTAGACGGCCAATATATTGAAACGGAATAAAAAATTTAAACCCGATTTAGTCAGATCAATTAACATAAAGAAACACCGACTTAATAGTTTATTCCTTTGAAGCAGCCTGGCCATGCAATGAATAACTGCATTATACAAAGGTAGACGAGAGGGGGATCATGAAATATAGCCTAAATGGGAAAACATCGATCGATTTGGACGAAACTCACTGTACGTTTTTTTTAGAGGGGGGCTAGAAAACTCTTTTTTTTCCAGGGGGCGCATTCTAATCGTGAATTTCACCACGAAGCCAAATTTTTAGCTTTTCATTAGGCCAATTAGTAGATTTAATTCTTTATAGAAGATTTAGGTGAAAGTATTAATAAATCAACTGTTTTCATTAGTTTTCTGTTAAACAAATTATTTCGAAAAAGCCAGTGATTGAATTAATAAACGCGGGCGAAGCCGAGGGTACCTGCTAGTTATATTACACCTCAAGTAATATTAATACTACAAACTGTAAACACAACATATTTACGTTTCGCAAAGAGCATTAAAAGTGAATAACTGAATAAGGGTATATTGTTGTAAATATAATTAACGAGAAGATATTCTGTTGAGGGCACTAAGAGAAGCAGACATGTTGTACCAATCATAGAAATTAATGAGTGTAAATCTCTTGTTGCAGCATCACAATGAGATGCTGACGCATGCGTGTTTGTAGCTTCTATATCTCTCGGCACTCTGTTATGACAACGAATGTGTTCGCCGCGACGCTCTCAGTAAGACGCCGTATCTAGTGGTATACACTCGCGCGTTCCCCAGTTCTGTGCTAGTTATATTCCCGATCTTAAATTCCTTAAAGTTTCTTCTTTATTAAAGGCAAAAGGTAAGTGCATTTTTTTTACTTCTGTTAAGTACAGTGACATATGTAATATGGTTGCAGATTTCTTCGAGATCTATAACTAGATCTATTGTCACCATACTCTTTCTTTTGTTTACTTTAAAGATAAACAATGTTAATTTTTAAAATGATTCTTTGATATAGGCCTATAATTTAACTCGTTCGTAGATTTTTAACGTAAAAGGAAAAACGATATAAAATTAGATTGTTTGAAAACACTAAAAGGACTGTCATTATTATTACCTCAAGAATTTAAGTTTTCTAGCAATATAAAGGTTTTCGTATGATCTATCGCGTGTTTTCTGCAACACCTGTCTATTAAGAAGTACATTCTTTGTGATTGCATCTCAAGACTTTAAATATTATGCACTTCTTCGTATCTAATCAAAATATATTTTCAATAAAACATTAAATAACGCAGTAACAGTAAAATTGTACTTTTGAAATTATAATTTTCTTAAAGTATCATGTGAATAAGAATTGAGTTATGACAAATAAATAATTTATAAAGATTTCGAAGTGTTTATGCAAACGTACCGTTGTTGAATTGGCTATTTATCAAGCTCCACATCTATAGGAATGAGAGATTGACCTACGTGATGTGTATTCACTGCAGAAAAAGTCAGATTAAAAATTTTTAACTTAGGAAATTTTGGAAAAACGTCAAAACTTATAATATATTTCCTTGCTTTACTGAAATAATTACCTGAATATCATGAAATTTTAGAGTAATCTATCGCTTCTTCAGGCAAATTTTGCATAATTTATTCCATCTTACAACACGAATATCATTTTAGTTCTCACTGGCGATCAAAAGACTTAATTATATTGTGCATACAAATGTTAGTTCTAAATAAGAATTGTGTAATGTGTATTTTAAACGTAAAAACGAGATAAGTAAACCCTTACCTCGCTAGAGGTGGGACGTAATAAATAAATATTATTGTCATTATTAGGGCTAGGACTTTTAGGTAAATACATATTTTTTTCTATTACATATGATTTCTGGACTTTGTCAAAGTTTCGGTTGGGACCTTTGGATTCAAAATACTGAGTTGCATATCACATAAAAAAAATATTTTCGATATTTCTTATTTGAATAAATATTTTTGGTAACTTAATTATTTTTACATATTTTACCACATATCATGCTTAGAAATGAATATTTTGACAGATTTTGTAATATTTTACCACATATCATGTTTAGAAATGAATATTTTGACAGTTTTTGTAAAATTGCGCCATATTTTCAATGTGTTGCGTTGTTCAGTCAGAGAATAAATCAGGGCGGATTTGGCCTTCATTAGTGCAAATTTCTGTTTCCTCTCACACTGCATTACTAAGTTGGAAACAACAAAACAATTGTTGACAGAATCAATAAAAATAAATCAAACACATTGAAAACAAACTTAACAAAATCAGTGGTTCAAAAGCAAACAAAATTAAAGAAAAATTCCTGTCATGCCTAAATAAGAATGAAGGGTTACAAGTGTTGCGCAAGATTTCAGAAATTTTAATGGGTAACAGTGTAGAGAACTTGGAGCAGATGGAACATCTGAGTGTCAGTGTTACAAATATGCAAGATGATGAACGTACATTTTCAAGATAAAAGTTTCTGTTCCGTGAAAATCGTCACAGCTTTAAGATGCACAACTTAATATCTACTTTTGTCGTTCACTGCAACAGTTCTACACTTGCTGACTAGAATGACTAGATGAGTAGGGCTACTTCTGTAAATATTGGTTAAATAAGTTAATTAAAATATTTTCATATTTTTAAACATATTTTCGACTTTTTAAACACATAAAAAATAAATATTTTCGTTTTTATAAGCACCTAAAAGTCCGAGCCCTAGTCATTATTATAATATGTCCTGCTTTCATGTTGTAACGTAATAAGTATAGATGTAAATAAAAATTGTATTTTGTAAAGGATTTTAGCGTGGAATTTATAATTTATCGGATAAACCCCTAACCTCTTCTCTAGTGAGTGCATGAAAATTGCTTAATGATTTGGAAGTAAGTACTTATAACTCGGAAAAGGCAAGTGGCTCTACAGAAGAACATGAATACAATATAGGCTACACTGTGGATCCATTGGTCTTCGTTGACCTGTAGGCTAAGCATTACTACTGTTTACAATCCAGAAAACTGGAAAACAATATAAGGCCCACATTATTGAAGTGAAGCTCTAGTTATTCCAAGATGCAGAATCTCTCGAAAATTTTTGACATTTTAACTGATAAAACGTACTCAATTAAATTTTGAAAACTGATTACACAACATTGTATTCATTTATTTTAATTTCATGTATTATTTACTTATTCTTATTCTCTTTTTATTATAGGTCAATTGTATTTTCAGTTATAATTAAGCTATATAGTTCTTATATTTGATGCATTCCTTTTGGCTGAGTGGTAGAGAAGGCCTTATGGCCTTAACTTTGCTAGGTTAAAGAAATAAAATAAGTAAATAAATAAATATAGTAGAACATAATGATTAATGATTAACAGAACATTTAAGATATACCACTGAGGTAGTTTCGAAGCAAACAGAAATTAATTAATATAATTATTCTTCTATTATTTTATGTAGCTATATGTAATTTCAGGGTTCACAAGAAATACGCCTTTTCCACTTTTTTCCTGGTCCTATTGGCGATCTACCATAAGTGATTACAACAACTGTCGAAATGCCTTCGTTAAGGAGTAACAGTCACAAATCTACGCGAAACGGAAAGGTATCGACCACTGGTTATTGGTGTACAGATGTCTGGGAAATATGGGTTAAATGTATTTTTTCTAGTTGAAGAATGACTACAACAATTCAGCTTTACAGCTCAACGATTCGTTCACTTCAACAGGTATAAATCTTTCTCTACAAGAAGGAGCTACACAAAACACTCACGGAACCGCGGAGAGTGCTTCTCTTTCTCCCAGCCTATGAGATAAAGATAACAAAAGGAGAACACATTTTATGGCGAAGAAATGATTTGAAGAGTTGAGATTTTGCTTTTATGGAAAATCCTTTAATCGAAATCATAAATGTATGCTTAACCATGCATAGGCGTAACCAGGCCGACCATATGGGGGGGGGTTAGAAAGGAATACCCCCCAGGGAGAGGGGGGTCCGGGGGTCCTCCCCCGGAAAATGTTAAAAATTAAGATGCAAAATAACGAGTTTTAAGCTTCCGGGGGTCCTCCCCCGGATAATTTTAAAAATTAAGACGCAAAATAACGAGTTTTAAGCTTCCGGGGGTGAACCCCCGGAAAATTTTAAAAATTAAGGCGCAAAATAACGAGTTTTAAGCTTCCCACGCTTTATACTTGTATTAAGTAATTTATGGGCACACTTAAAAAAATTATACAATTTTCCTTTTTTTAATCAATGAGGGGGGGGGGGTTCAAACCCCCAAAACCCCCCTCGGTACGCCTATGTAACCATGGTCTATTTTAATATACTCGTACCTTGAGATTAAGCTAGGTCTTTAATGATTAACATTTAACCATAAAAAGTCGTGGTTTACGTTTTGAAATATAGTATAGGCTACATGTAAAATGATTACCCACTTATTGTATCCGTTCCAACGTTAAATTTAACATGTTATCTGTTAAATCAATCTTTTGTCAGTAATTCAATTCGGATCCTGACAAAAGAGTCGAGTCGACCTAGTTATTTCTACGACACATTTACAAGGAAAAGAATAATGCGGATGCCGCAGCACTTTAACTTACTGGAAGACTCTATGCAGAAAGGATTCTAAATGATTTTTAAACCTGAAGGTAGATTCGAGTTTATCTACTTTTTGCAAATGTCTGAAGATGATTTTAAGGACATTCTACAAAAAATACTACCAACTATATAAAATATATGTATACATAATCAATTAATTAGAGTATTTTATTTTGACATCTCTTGACTAAATAAATAAATAATTTCCTGGCGATCTTGACCTTGGTTGACCTGTATTGGTGGACTAACTCATGTGTTTCGTCATTGAAATTCATTCTTGTGTCCAAACTTTAGCGTTGTGTATTGAAATATTTGAATTAAAATACTTTCCGTAACGCACTTTATTTACCTTGGTAAACTTCTGGACGGCCGTTTCGCAGGTGGTGTTTCTGCATCATCAGCAGGCTGCCCAGGATGATGCAGGAAGTGCGTTACGGAAAGTATTTTAATTCAACTATTTTAATACACAACGCTAAAGTTTGGACACAGGAATTAAATAATTTCCATTCCAAATAGACACTCAATTCACACTCAACATCGGTGGTTGCCGGTAGCGAAACAGGAAGTTTCTTCATTAATATGTTCAGTCAAATCTCTACAAATACGTTTTGATTTAGCCTATATACCTCATTCGTAAATTTACTTAATTTTCGCGTAGGTTAATGGATCGTTCAATAGATTTTTAAATACTTAAGTTAGCAGCATTTGCATGTATTTTAAAGGATTTCGTACATGTTTTATATTGTGGGATTGGTAGGTACTGTCAGCTCTAGAACCGGACCTGATGTAAGCTCTAGAACCGGACCTGATGTAAGTAAGTCCGTCTCACTCTAGCACATTACTCAAATCTACTTAAGAGTGAGAACTTACTTGCCAGTTCTAGATCGGGCAATACGTACCCATCCCACTGCATAAAACATTACCCCGCCGACTATGGGTCTATATTTAAAAGTGTCTTTAATGACTCGCTAGATGTACAGTTTTTCTTAACATTAAATTTATCAAAAGGACGAAGTACAGAAGCTTCGCATGGGTTTACCAGGAATAATATAAAAGAACAGAATATTGTAGGGACAGTCATAATGTGAAATCGATACAAGGTAGCCTACTTTAATCTGCTTTTGATATGGAGATGCGTATTCCTTTATCCAATCCAACAGTCTTGCGCTTATAACGTATTGCACATAGGCTTAACCGCTTTTAGATAACATGACCTTTACAACATTAGTCGTAAAAATTGTTTCCCAGCAATTGAATCACATAGAGAATTAAATAGCTTATCCATTCAAAATCCCATTTTAAGTTCTAAAAGGTCAAATCTAGCAAAAGTTTATATTGGTCACTGTACAGCAAACTCTACAGCAGACTTAAATGACTGGGGGAAAGAGGAACATAATCCGACACAAGGAAAACAGTAAATGACTGAGGACGGCAAAGAGAAGAAAAATATTCACAGAATATAATATATAAAAGTAAAGTAAAGTGTTCCCTATACAGACCATGGAGGCCCGGAGGTTCCAGGAGGTTCAGGCTCCCATATTTTAGGCACGTGGAGGGGTAAGGTTGTTGTCAGCTGCCGTACCGGCCGCCTTTACCCCCAGGATTGCTCCTGGTACTCATTTTTGTTCGAGGCTGAGTCGGCCCCAGGGTCATCAGAAGGATTAGGCCAATTGAAAAACTCCAACGACCTAATCGAGGATCGAACCCGCGACATTCCGGTTTGTAGCTCAGCACCTCAATTACTACGCTACGGCGTACCCCCGAATATAACATAGGGTAAGGTGGTACATTTTCGAACACTTAACAAATATTCTTATTTTATGAACACAGTAAACTTCAGACAAGTTCAACTGTATCGTAATCACAAAGTTGGCAATGTAGTTGACCCTTCAAAAAAATATGAAAGTCAAACAGCTGTAAAATTGGTCATGGCAATCAATCTTTCATTTCCAGAATATCGTTCGAAAATGTACCACAGTAGGTACAATTCTAAACACCAGTGGGTACTATTTCGAACAGTGGCATTTTCAACGAACGAATTGCTTTCTTCCAAATATTATATTTTATTATTATTATTTATCAATAATATGAGCGTAATAATAAACTGTCACGTTTTGAATAGGCAGATGACAGGTTTGGGGCATGTGGTCATCATGCCGACTCCTACGTCAGTTATTGATGGCTTACTGAACCGGAGCCGCTACTTCTTTATGAATTAGCTCTTCGGTTGGTGTCAGGAGGCTGAATGCACCCCGTTCCAAATCGCCCTACCTCAGAAAAAATCGAGGAGGTAACGGGGATCGAACCCAGACTTGCGGGTCCGTAGTCAGCAACCACTAGACCATGCAGGCGGGTCTGTCATCAAGAGCAATAATAAAAAATACTTAACAACTCCAGAACGATTTCTGTTTGCTATTCTGTATTGCATAATTGCTGAGATGTAATAGCAATCCGGAGGAAGCGCAGTTCATAAATCTTCGTTGAAATAATACCACTGTTAAAAGCTGTGTGATGCCATCCTTTAAATATTTGACTGGCACAGTTAATAATAATAAACATGCAGAATGCTGTGATAGCAAAACAGCTTTTCCATGCAAGCGATCGCGGGTTAAAGTACTGTTCGAAATTGTATTTAAAATCCGTTCGTATTTGTACCTCGAGCTAGTTTTTGTAAATTATACATAGTTGCAAATTCCGCTCACGAATGACCATTGTTGTGCCAATGACTTACGTATTAAGGACTACGCTATTTGTTGGTATGAGTTAAAAATTGGTCCTCAACAATGTATTCCAGTAACACAACGTGGGATTATAAGTAATTTTATAACGTGCCATTTTTCCAGCATGGAGTTCTTACCTTCGATTGGAAAATAATATTTTATGGCCGAATGAGTCAACTTAAAACATCATTCTCGCGGATACAGATCAACAAAACAATCAGTATGGACGCTATATTTTTAAAAAGAGGTTGGCTAACATTTGAAACCCCAAAATGGATAAAAATCTTAGTCCGTTCAGAATTGTACCATGTTCGAAAATGTACCACCTTACCCTATACCTGCTGTAATGATAATTTTGGAAATTATATTATGTTCACCAACAGTTTGGATCACCAAGAAGGCTGGATATACTGCCACATTTTAAAAATCACTCTTTCACTATGGCGCAGTGGAACTGCAGTAAATTAATAGCCTATGGTTCCTACGGAAAGGGAATGTGGATAGAGTGCGTTATAAAGTACCTTCTCCTCAATCACATTCCTTAATCTTTGATTCATTTCACTGACACAAGATAAAGTGACGAGAGAAAGACAGTGGGCGAGCGGAAGAAAGAAAAAAGAAAAAGAAAGAGAAAGAGAGAGAGAGAGAGAGAGAGAGAGAGAGAGAGAGAGAGAGAGAGAGAGAGAGGGGGGGGGTGCAATCACGAAGATTGATGAAGAAAAAAGATAGAGAATGGAAGAATAGAGACAGGTAGGAAAAATATCGTGAGGGAAAGAGGGACGAACGTTTAAAGGGAAATTCAGTTCGAGACGTAGCAAAGAGAAGATACAAAAAGCTAAACTTGAAAGGCGTTTCAAAATACTACTAACTTCCTGCATGCACTACATTCTATTGTACGCTATCACATTCCCATTACCTTATATACATTTTATCGACATTAATGACATAATAATGATTTCTTTAGTTCAGCCTAGCAGTTTCTGTGAAGCAAAACAGCAATTACTCGCCCATCACACAAACAAGTTTTCTTGCAATCATTGTTGACTACACCGTGACCTATATTTCTGTTTGAAAATACGTGAGCTCGACTATATCGATATTCAGAAGTGAAGAATGGGGAAACGCTAAGTTAAACATAATTATTTACGTGTTCTAAGGCATGTTGTCGTCCAACTCAATATAATCCTCCGTAAACAAGAGAAAAAAAGCACTTGAAAAATCCATTCTCTCATTCCCATTCCCATTCCCATTCCCATTGATCACTTATATTTACTAAACATGACAGAAATGCAAATTAAAAAGTAAGTTACCTACTCAGATTAAACGTTTAATTTTTTTTAGGAAGTATCAGTATATTAAAAATCCATCCTCATTATTTTTAAAAGAGTTTAAATCTTTAAAGAGCTTGGAGAATTTTCTATTAAGTAAAATTGTTTACACTTATTGTGAATTTTTCGTGCAGAGTATAGGTCTGTCCAGTACAACCTTTACGTTACTGCAATGAGAATAAAACTCTTACACAATGTTTAAAATCCCATTCCTCCAGATTTGATTTAAATGCTATACATATTTAAGTATATTAAAAAAAACTGTACATTACGAATTCTTATAAGTAGCCTTTAAATAGACGATAGAGTAATAAATTGTTATATTCTTAAACAATTATTCTTAAAATATACTTTTAGCCATTAAGTTACCAATAGATCATTTATTTTAACAATTAATATTAGCGAACATAAATATGTCTATTATTATTGGTAACGTAAACAGAATACGCAAATATACTTTCGTACTTACGGCATTAAAAATATAAGGTGTAAACATTTTGAAATAAAAAATGTTAACAGGCTACAAATGACAACATCCAACGAATTTCGGAATGTTATGACATTTGCTACATTATAATACTAGATAATGACTGTGTTTTAGAGGTGACTACTGAATATTCACTGCTTCAAATGTTTAAATAACATTTTGCAGTGATTTACCTCCATAATATGAAGATTTATTATGACTGGTCCATTCATATGATGCTAATTTGATACTGATCAGTAGCATTTAGCAATACCTCGGATATCGACCAATCACGCTTGCTAGGAACTGGGAACACAAGGATCCGATTTTATCTGATAAAACGTCATCTCATTACTGGAAACTTAATGTGTGAATATGCTGTGATTAATATGTCACATAACTTACTGTCGATGGACAGAACAAAAACATGTTTTTACAACGTAACTTGTTTGGAAATTGAAATAATATAAATGCGCATTTTTAAAACCAAAATTTCGTTTCGGTGCAAAACAGTGAACTATTTCTCATGCACTGTTATTGGTATTATTGGTTAGAATCTGGTACTCAATCGATTAATCGATTTTTCAATTAGTATGCCGTGATCTCACAGCTGACAGAATACTAATTCCATTTAAAACAAATTAAGGAAGTAATTACTATGTAGGCCTATAGGCTATAATCCTTTCTTCCTTTGCCTTAGTTTTACCTCTCCCTTTTAGGGACATTAAAGTGACCGCGACCTGTCAGGAGAGGGATTATCTATGGATTACATAATCCTTTTTTGACCAGACAAGGACATGGAGGTCAGTGATCAGCCCAACGCCGGGGCCACCTCCGAGGCAACACGAACACACAGGACGAGACACACCATTCACACTCGCACACATATTCACTCTGAACGAGGCGAAGATGTGATGAAAATGATAATGATGATATCCGTGTACCACAAGGGCCTAAAGTTACCCGACATTTGTCTCACAGGTGAGAAAAACCCCGGAAAAAAACACCTAGGAAACTTGTCCCGAGCAGGATTCGAACCCGCATGCATGAGAGGAGCAAACGCATTCCCTACGCCACAGCGGTGGACGCCTATATAATCCGTTACATTTTATTCATGGAATTGTTTTAATAAATCCCACTCAAGATTAATAGTTTCACCAGAAAAATTAGAAATCTCTCGTGGGATTTCCTGCAATAAAAAAAACGAATACAACTTTTTAACTTCCCACAGAGCTTATGTAACTATATAACCTGCATACTGATATACAGGATATATAGGAATCTACATTACAAAAAATACCATACTATTACTAAAGCACATCACACCATCCATAGTTTGTAGTACTTAAAAGCACATTAGCCTGAAGGAGAGAGTCCTAGGCAAAATTATAGGCCTTTTCTAGTCCAACCTCTTCCTACCTTCCCAATGTCCTTCAGTAGACGTGTTGAGCTCTCATTGGTACTGGCTTAATGTAAGTTAATTGTTAAGCTAATAATGTATTAGTTTAACAATTAACAATTAATTGTTAAGCTAATAATGTATTAGTTTAACAATTAACTTACATTAAGCCAGTACCAATGAGAGCTCAACACGTCTACTGAAGGACATTGGGAAGGTAGGAAGAGGTTGGACTAGAAAAGGCCTATAATTTTGTGATATTCTAAGAAAGTAATATTCTGACTTGGGAACTTACATTTGTAATGGAGTTTGCTGTGTAAAAAGTAAAGAAAAAAAAAAACACGAACACACATACACACACATAATTCTTAAAAGGTGAGCACAGTGACCGGAAATCTCTATCTGCCCGTGGCCGGAAATCCCTATCTGCGCCACTCTAAGTGCTATTCGAATTTAGCACAAACGAAATAGAAATAACCCTACGAGTTTAACATATATAAAATAAAATACGAAATGAAAAGAGTGAAGAGCTGAAGGTGTATGAACAGCATAGATAAAGTAGTAAACATAAATTCACTTTTAAACAAACGTTGTCACATACATTTTAAGATAAATAAACAGATGTTACATACATTTCAACAGATAGAGCTCGGTCTAAGGTACCCAAGTCAAGAAAGTTAACGCCCGGATCATTGCTTTTGAAGGTTGAGGCGAATTGGAGATTGAGCGTGGCGTTATTCGTTGCCTCAACATAAGGTATAAACATATAGTCATAGTAGGGCAAAAAATAATTGTTTACATTAGTTTAGACACATTCTAGGTTAGAAATGATTTGCAAAGCATAATTAGCAATAATGTGTTTCAATTTAAGTTATACTCCACAGGATTTTAATAACCTGAAATAATTTTTGGCTTCGTAGAAGAAAAGGGTATATATATATACACGACCCATATTTCTGGCCTTGCACCACTTTTGTAATATGATTCATTGTAGGCCTACCGTCATAGCAAGGCCTTAAAGAATTTTGTCTTAGGGTCGGCTCCTGAGAAACGTTTTTATCCATATATTTTTCAAGAAACTCTTTACAATACTTTTTTTCGGCCATGTTGAAAATGATGTTGGTATGTATCAACATTATACATTTCTTTCTTTCTTTCTTTGTCGTAGTTTTACCTCTCCCTTTTTAGGATTTAAGCGACCCAAGCCGCCCGGGCCTTACAGGGCCGCGACCTGTCGGGAGAGGGATTACCTTTGGATCACATACATACTTTTTTGACCAGACAAGGACATGGAGGGCCTCCCCGGATGAGTGATCAGCCCAATGCCGGGGCCACCTCCGAGACAACACGAACACATAGGACGATACACACCATTCATACACACACTCACTCAGAACAAGGCGAGGATGAGGATGAAGATGATAATGACGGCCAGATGATATCCGGGGACCACAAGGGCCTAAAGTTACCTGACATTTGTCTCATAGGTGAGGGAAAACCCCGGAAAAAACCTCACCTAGGTAACTTGTCCCGACCAGGAATCGAACCCGGGCCCGCTGCGTGAGAGGATTGGACGCATCCCCTGAGCCACAGCGGTGGACAACATTATACATAAATGTCAATAACTTACTGTTTGATCTTCAAAGCCTGATTTTGATATTGCCTGCCTTGAACGTGTAATTTAAGTTTTCCCACGTGCCTTAAGCTATTACAGTTTTTTTCGAACAATCGACTTTTACCTGTCAGTATATATTTTATGCGCAATTTTGAAAATGGAGTGTTGTTTCCTTTCACGTCCAAATATTCCCTTCCGAATCTCTCTAATTTCCTTTTGAAGAGAACGCTTCGTGCTCTTAATTTCCGGCGTGTTCCTCAGTGTACAGTGAATTAAAAAATAACAGAATGAACACTAATATGAATCCTTGAAATAATTAAGTAACAGAAATAGGATTCAGTGGATTCTTTGCTTACAGGATCGCACGTATAGTATGTATGGACCCAAGTCAAGCAACAAGGAGGAAGTAGTGAACTTTGTTATGAAACATACTGCACGACCTCACCCCATGTCGAGTCATGACGTTCATTTCAAACGTTAGTCTTGTAAGTTTGTGACCTTACGTCGAGCCTAAGAACATACAACATTTTAAATTATAACAATATTGATTTAATCAATCCTGTGACTAAATTAAATGGCAAGGAAAATATTTTTAGTTACTTGTTTGTGCTCAACTCGAAGATATTGTTTGAACGAGTTTGTGTCAACTCGAATGAGCGATTTGAGCTTAATTCAGTAAAACTCGAAGGAATGATTTGAACTTGTTTGTAATCATCTCAAAAGAACGTTTTAAATATGTTTTTGCACGACTTAACTAATTAGTGGTACTTACGAATGTTGTTGCCGTGGATCGTAAGTTGACATTCCCACACGCAATCTTGTTGCTATGTGCGGTAAGTGTTTCCGTGCGGTTATGAATTTACTTACGGCACATCATAATACAAGCCTATTGGACAAGGCCCCCCCAGGACAAATATTCGGTTCGCATAACAACAAACACATGCGAATCACTTTCTGAAATAAACATCTATCTTCAAGAATGTATATACATAATATTTTCAGGTAATATCACAATTACTATAATTAAATTTATATAAATAATCATCGTGCAAAAAAGCGCCTCGCTTTTTCAAACTCTTTCCTCGATCCGTATGCATCGCTTACGGCACTTGTATCCCAATATACTATTGTTGCTTAACTCAAAGGTAAAATTTCAACTAATTTGTTCTCAACTCAAAGTTACTATTTTAACTTGTTTGTGCTGAACTCGGAAGTTACAATTTCAACCAATGTTCAAACTTGATTGAAATGAAATGTATTGAACTCAGACAAGCCTCCCACTCAAATAGAAAACATCCTTTTTGACAAACGAAGACCCTCTTGATTACATTTTCCATTTTCTTACAACGAACATATCCATGGCGACTTACCTGAAGATGTCGCAAGAGTATGGAAACTTTTGTACCGAAGAGTAATGTTACAATGTAAACAGAGCATACATTATTTATGGATCGGATATGCAATGTACACAATAGAACAGAGAGAACTATTGCAGTGCGAATCAAAATTTAAAAAAATGACTGAAATATTTGTTGGCATTTTTATCACATAGTTTCTCCTCTCGGGCCATACATGGCTTTATCCTGTTCCTCCCTGCTTGGAAAGGATGTTTATACAATACACATACACTATATGAAGTTAATAAATTTCGTAAGTGGGAATACATGTTTCACAGATATATACTGCTTCCTCTATGCGGAATTTCCATTCCCATGCGCCGTTTGCACCTCTAGGTGTGTTTGTAGAAGCTTCTGTGGTAGTGAAAGTATGTGTATGCTACGATAAAAATGAATTAATGGCAATAGCAAGTACGAGGAAAACCAATCCTCTCGGGCTAATTTAGTAATCAAATCCAGATCTTCAGTACACATAATCTTCAAATACACTGCATTGAAATATAAAGATAAAAGGTTTAAACCGAGCTCTTCATCGCATAGGTGGAATCATGTGCACAAAACACATAAAATAACACGTATGTTTATCTTTTTAACATAAAAACTTTTTAAGATAAAAACTGCACTTTTATAGAAATATAACGAAGGCCTATATACTCTATTGCATATGTTTGAAAAAAAAAACCTCCGTTGCACTTAAAATATTCAAAATTCTGAAGTCTGATAATTTTATTTTTTTGTTGTGTTTATAACTTCCAATACATGTGCAAGCTACCTGCAGTGCACTGCTGAAAATGAATTAGATTTTCTGTCCTAAAAGATTTAATTTTGCTTACGAGTATGTTCGTCTCTACGCAAGCCTATTTTAATAGTGAACAATTCCGTTATTCACCTTACAACCAGGAGAAACAAGAAAGAGGAGGATTTGGTCATCTGCAAACAACAAATGGAAGTTATCCCGATGCAAGCAATCCGTGTCAGCTGAATGCTTATTGAATTTCGAACACAATGCTTTCTCTGTCTTACAGTACCTATAGTAAAGGATAAATGGAGTAAAAAATAAATAGAATGACAGAACACAAAAGGAATGGCTACTCGAATGAGGTTGGTTTCTACAGTGAAATGATTGAATCTTTTAATCGAAAAACTGCTATTAATCTGTTAGAATATTATTTAAAACGAATTTGAATTAAAATTAAATATAGTGAAAACATTCTATAACTTAACTGTTCATTATTGACTATATGAACACGGCGTTTACACTTATCCGTTTGTGACAGGAATTTCTGAGCTGTATGTATGGTATTTTAAACCGCTCGACCATATATCAAATGCGCTTGTGAACTCTGCGAAAGAAATTTACAGAAGAGAGCAAATGCTGGTAAACCTAAACAACAAACAAAAAGTTTATTAGACACGTAGGGGTCCATAGACTGGTGCAAAAAATTGCAACTTTTGGCTTTAAGTGCTAGGTTCAATAGTTACTTTTCTGAAGAAATGCACAATAAAGCAATATCTCATAAAATATTCATTTGATCGACAATTTTCTTACAATAAAACGTGACAAATCATATACAATTCCAGTATTTTATTTTCATGTAACAATTAAGTTAAAATCAACATTAATTGAGATATTGCCATAATTTAGTTTTCGTGCCCCTTAACCCCTCACCATTAATTTAATGACATACAAAGTTATTCCATTTGAACGTGGCTGACGATATCACAAACAGCCACGAAATACCAAAATTGCCGAAATGGTATTACTTCCCTTCAAAACGGTTATACAGCAAAATATAGAAACTTCAAAACAAAGACAAATGACCATTCATGATTTTATTTATAGGCCTATAAATTCTATCCGCGAGATCATTTTATTTCTACCATACAAAAATGATGGCAATAACTCTAAACATACTAGCATAGAATAATTTTATAATTATGTTATTGACAAATAGTATCAGCCTACAGATCAGTGGTTCCACTATCAATTTTAAATTAATTTAAATGGGTTGATGGAGAACGTTGTGCTACATATGAGTTTCCAATTACTTGGTAATGTAATTGTAAGTAACTTGTAACTCAGTAGTAATTAAAGTAAATAATGTTGACATTTATGTCGTTTGTATAGCATTCGTATTTCTACAAAAGTAAAACGGAGACATTCTTGCAATCTCTTTTGGAAACTTTATTAGCGGTTCTTCCCCTCGTTATACTGATTAATAGCCAAGCCATTCTCACAAATACGAAATCCACCAGAATGAGGTCACTTTCGAAACATTTAGTCTCGCATTCTTGCTACGCAAGGTCACAAGATAGATCCTATCTTTCAACACTTGATTTGATTCGATTCCAGATCTCCTAGGTCGACAATCCACGTTATAGCAGTTATTAAGATATTGTTACACGACTAAAACACACTCGTCCACATTTTGTGGAGCATTAAGATATTTTGTTCGATCATACTACAATGCGCTTATTACATGTGACGTAACATTATCTTAATGGCATATGTACTAGAATTGTATCGTATTACTGTTCCAACTATCGATTAATATCGTAGACGGAACGATCTTCAAGCCTTGAAAGCAACAACCCAAATTGCGCAATAAACAACCTGTGTTTAAAATAAAATCAATCCTGCCCATGTTAATTTCAATATTATAATGAACGGAGTTCATTTCGTGTATTTATTGTGCGTTGTTTTGAGGTTAAAACGCCAATAGTGAAGTGCTTATATTCTTTTCAAATGCTACTCTGCAACACAAAATGCCCTGATGAAGGCCTAAACACAATAAAAGAAGTTAAGAACAAATATATTACACAATTATTTTATTGATCTAGCTCGGTTCAACTCAAGATGATTTTACAAACTTTGTATTTCAATGATGGTAATTATTTCCCCTTATTTCTTCTTTCATTCCGCAACTTTATAGACGTAAGGAAAACATAATTTTTCATTTCATTTCAACGTATTTATTTTGAAATTGTTCATACAAAGAAATTGATGGGCTCCATGAGTATCTAAATTCTCGGCTCCCCACGTATTCTTATTACAATTTATTATAAAGGCTTCTTTCATCTTTGCTATTTTCTGCAATGAATGTTGACAGAATTGTCATCTGGTCGTTGGTGTTGTTTGGGACATTGTATATTTTTAAAGTTTCACAAGTTTACCAGTTAATTATTCTCATTCCACGACTTTTTTTTTGTGTGCCCTCCCTTACCCCCGGAGTGCCAAGCAATGAATCTATACGCTGGGTCTCTTCTATTATGTCATTAATGCAATTCATTAGTGAACTCTTGGTTTTGGCTGGTTTTATGGTTATTTAACCACGCGGTGTAGCCTGCTGAAACTTAGGCTTGTGAGCTACCGCGATTTTTTTTGCAGGAGCTCTTTTACAAACCCATAAATCAACAGTCGCATTTTTGCATACATAAATGCCATATACCGGGTCGGGATTGAAACCGCGGCCTCGGGCACAGAAAGTCAGTGCCAATACGCAGCCAATATAAATGAGTTAGATCGAAAAATTTTATATTTGGCTAAGTATTTTCTGGAAATGTGACAGGAAGCAGAGCAGCGACTTTCTTTTACGTCTTCCCTACTAAAGCACAAGTACATATACTGAACCAAACTTTTATTTGAAATATTTCAAATAAATTCCCTAAAAGTTGGTTATAAGTCAATTATAAAATTACCACTCTAAATAATAACAAAAATAGGTAATAATGAAAAATTTTTGGTCATTTTTAAAGAAATGTGTCATTTGTTCACTATTTTAGGTCATAAATGCATTTTTTTATTTTGCATTTTTCATTCCTTTTCGTCATTAAATGCCTTGCCCTAGTAATTTACATAGGTCACCTAAATCTTAGACCTAGTTATAAGCCGCTCATCCCATCCGCAAACTCAGGTTATGTCTTGTCTCGAGAACAATATAGCATTCAATGAGGATTTTAGACTCCTGTATCTTATTCGCCTACTCTATGGCGGAATACGAGGGAGTAGATAAAGTCATGCGGGTGATCCACATAAGATTATTTATTGAGATCATATGGAAATGAGGAAATCGCTGAGAATAATCCTTTCTTGCATTTTTGGATCTTTTTGCACATATTTTAATCAATACTTTAGCCCATATGTGGGTACTTCAAGTAATTTTTAAGTACAGGAAAATAGAAATCCTAGCACTGGTCGGTACTATCTTGTGAACTCCCCTTTACCTCCTCATCTCAGACCTACGGTACTGCCCGTTAGGGAGAGGGATTAACATGACTTGGAATGTAGCTTATGAAACACAAGCTTAGATGAAGTATAATGAGAAATTACAAAGGGTTTCCTCACTCCACTTATTACATTCCAATCTAAGCGAATTCCATCCAGTCCCCAGGATCAAGGGAGAATTCCGTATTCTTAAGGTTCTGCTCTATAATTAACCGGTATTTAAATCCTGGGCGAGAACGTGGAATTCAATGACTTCATTCTCAAATATTTAGGGCTTAACAGTTGATTTCATAATTGAAGAACTTAAGTCTTGCATAAATCTAGCTCTGATCACACCAAGAGGTGGGGACAAAAGACTCCAGCAAAGCAGCATTGCCAGCTCATTTCAATCTAGCTTTCATACGACTAACTACGTTCAAAGACGTTATCAGATAATGCTCGAGATCGGGTCTGCTATAAAACACCAGCGCACATGGAAATGACATCAATTGTGCTTGATAAAGAAGATAGACTATCAAAGTATCGCCCCCAATAGGCTATAGCAATATTTCAAGCCTGGATAGTGTTGAATATTAAAAGGACTTCTTGCTTCACTAAATGCTACGGTAATATTACGGTAACTCTAAATTCTTTCATCCATAATTATCAATATTTTGAATGTGTCGTAATCTAATTAATAAATGGAAATAAGATTTACAATAAGTAAAAATATATTATGCTATAAACCTGCAATTTAAACGTGTTTTGAGTTAGTCAAATAGTTTCTTCATGCCTAGCTTGTGAAATGTCATTGAACTTTATGAGCGAGGCTGTTTCCATAATTTGTTTACCCCTTCACTGTATCTATTTAGGTTTTAATACTTACACTTTATATTATAATAATAAAATATAATTTTTACACTTTTTTTCCACGATTGTCATACATAGGGTTACACACTTCGCTAGCGTAAACTTAACAAAACGTTCCTGTTTCACAGAAATATTAATCATCACTATAAACATCGTAAAAGGGGATGGGCTTACGCGTTTTTACTTTGAATCCGATATTTCAAGAATTTAAGTAACCTTATTACATTAAAGCATATTATTACCAGGCTTTAAAACTTAGTGCCCGAACCCTCAGAGGGAGTTGATTCCAGTTACCAACAACCTGAGTATAGGGGGTGGAGGGTGATTGCGTAGGCTGATAAGACAGTCATTGATAGTAGTACCGAGAAGTGAATGCACTCGTAGTACGGTGCCTCTCAAATTGGTCAACAGTTTACCTTGTCATTGTGCGTGTTTAAATTTATAATACGTGTTCGGCATGCCGAAAGTAAAGTGTTCTAAAACGCAAACATTTATTGAAACATTTGGGAGGGACTATTATACACAAACAGGAGAACGTATCGTTTTGCATGCTTGTAATGTGAGTTTAGATCATGAGAAGTTATTTTGTGGTCTTCCTATATCTGTATTGCGGTTTGTTTACTATCACGTGAACTAGCATATGGTAGCTAGGGCATACGCCGAGCAAAGTCTGTACGGTATGGTTGCTGTTAACATATTCGATCGGGCACTAAGTTTTAAAGCCTGATTATTACATAGCATGTTTTGCCTTAGTGGCATAGTGACCGAAGGATTAGCCTACTTTACAAAACGGCTACCAGGGATCAATCCCCGGGAGATCCAAGTAGAGATATTAGTGGACAAAATTAATTGCGAGAATGTTTCCCCGAGTTTTCCAATTTGCCCTACTGACATTTCAGCGTTGCTTTAACCTCGTCATAACATTCAACATCAGTGCTATCCATAAACCGTCTAGTGAGAAGTAATTATCATAGATAATCCCACGAGACATACGAGTATACTACACGAAACATGCGGCATGTCAGACCCACGAAGATGTCATCCGATTTTAAGCAATGGTATGTCACAGAAAGCCATTACTTCCAACTAATTTTTTATTAAGATTTTACGCATGGAAAATATTAAGGGGAGGGTACTGGAGAGGATAGATGGCAATTGTGTATGATATTGCCACAATTTCACTTTGAAATTGCTAACGGGTCTGTGAGACCTATATTTCGGGTGAAGGGTTAATCTGGCTCTTACAGACTGCAGTTAGCCCCTCCATTATTCTGTACATTTAATAATTAAGGAATCGCGCACAATGTGCATTATCTTAACCTAAGGCTTAACCTACTGACAATCCCAGTCCTGAAAGGGATTTTTCACTACTGAATCGAATCCGTGCCGCCGGAGTGGAAGGCAGGCGCGCTACCGACTCATGGTTTTACGTGCTTCTTCCATGAATGCAAGTGAAAAAAGAGTTACTTGTACAGACAACCCTCGATATAATGCCCGTCTTTAGTGTGCCACCCTTGCACTGCGCCAATAAGTGGAAGTGAACGGGTCTTCTCCCATATGAAATACGTAGGCCTACATAAGAAACCTCGTTCACTCAGATTTAGTGCCAGTGAATATAAGACAAGCTTTTTACAAAATATAACTTGCAGTAATTGTTTTTCAGTTGGAGAATTCTTTTAAAACTGGCGTTTTTTAGGAAGATTATTTAAGAAACATACTGTGTGTTGTTCGCCACATATAGGCCTACACAGGTATCCATTTTCTCTTATCACTTTGAATCTTTCGAAATAGGAGCCAAAATTCCCATGACCAGAAAGAAATTGGGTCACTATAAAGTCAGATTTAACAACACTTCTAACACGTACTTCAACCGTCGGAAAGAAAGTATCTCTAGTAACGAATCCTTTTGTGGTACTGAGCCAGTTGTTGTTCCATTTAACCAGAATGTGCTCTTTAATGCGCTTTTTAATATGTGAAAAGGAGCACAATCTATAGCTGATATCAAAATCAGAGGCAGCAGCAATTTTTGCTAATTCGTCAGCTCTCTCGTTACCGTATTGTCCACTATGACCTTTAACCCAGGTTAAACAAATATGTTTTTTGTTTGCTTTAATTGAAACCGCTAACGGATTCAAATTAAATTCATTATTAATTGATTTGAGGGCTGTCAGAGAGTCACTTTTGATGCTACTGTCCAAATTATTAGCCAGTACCCATGCCAGTGCTTCTTTGATACCCAGTAATTCAGCCTAAACTATAAAGCACTCAGGTGATAGTTTGAACAACTGGTTATAAATTTCAGCATCATTGCAAAAAGCACAAAAACACATCCTACCTGATTTGCACCATCTTCTTTAATGATCTTTGACCCATCTGTATAAATGTCAACTTCAAAAACTTTAACGCAGACATTTTTGACACCGCATTCTTGATAATAGGCCGGGTATCCGGTCATAATGAAATGCACAGCTTTTCCACTTGCATTGTAAAAAATTGCCATCCTGATTATGTCCTTTCCGTATTAGACTAAGATCAGCTTTGGCTATCGCAGTAAGGAACAAAGGTTCAACACCCGCAATAATGAGTGCTTAATAATATACTGTGATAAATTGAGTAACTGTTCAGTATATACAGTTTAGGGTATAGTGTATTTTATTGTATGTTAAAGTTCTCTATTTGCCTTCTATTTAATTTTTCCTTCATAATACAGTACAGTAAATTATTACAGCACTGTGTTATGCCATTTTTATTTTGAAAATTAAATTTAGTTTTAGTGCCACCCATAGGCGTAACCAGGCCGACCATATGGGGGGGTTATAACATCCGGGAGAGGGGGGTCCGGGGGTCCTCCCCCGGAAAATTTTAAAAATCTAGTTGCAAAATAACGAGTTTTTCGCTTCCGGGGGTCCCCGGAAAATTTTAAAAATTAAGACGCAAAATAACGAGTTTTAAGCTTCCCACGCTTTATACTTGCATTAAGTAATTTATGGGCAGACTTAAAAAAATTATACAATTTTCCTTTTTTTAATCAATGGGGGGGGGTTCAAACCCCCAACCCCCCCCCCCCTCGGTACGCCTATGGTGCCACCCTCGCTTTGTGCCACTAAACGTTAGAGAACGGATGGTGGCATTATATCGAGGGTCGACTTTTCAAATTTAAGTTCCTAAAAGTTGCATTAAAATGAAGTGAAATTTAGGATCTACAAACACTAAGAGTAACACATACTTATATGAGGCGACTGTGAGATATTGTAGTAAGTATTAATTGCATCTGATTCCTGGCACAAACTATGTGAGGAGTTAAAAAGTAAACGAATAAACTAATGTTCAAACTTGTTGATAGAGTACCATTGTACGTATATAACAGTAATTGGAATGACATGAACAGCAAACTGGCTGGAATTTAAAGTATGTTCTTTATGGCATCACCCATTATAACGGACATTATTTAAAGAGAATAATGGCGTGAAGTAAAATTAATCGTCTCACGTAACCGCTTCATAAATTTCGAGCCTCTGAACAGGGAGAACGTGTCATTTCGCCGAAGTAATAGCAAACAGCCCCTGCACAGATAAATAATAACGATCTTGATGCAAATGACCTCACGTTCCATACCTAAGGTTCAACCATGATGACGGGAACTCGCATTTGTTACAAGAGGTAAAGCACGCCATATCATTAATATTAGTTTAAGAATATAATGGAAAATATTGCTGTATTTTATGAATATTGTTGACGAAAGACGTTTTCTATTTCCATAAGAAATTTATATCTCTAGCGTACATTTAAAATTTCAACTTGACTACGCTTCAAATATTATTGAAAAAATAAAGATCAATAAGCCTACTGCAGACAATATATTTGACAAAAACCAATTTAAAGTTTACTTCGAAAATTAAAACTATAATGTTATTATTACGTAATCAAGTTACGTGTACACCTCAATTTGATAAACATATCTGCAGGGTTAGATATTAAATAGCATTAGCGAAAAAAGGAAATTTGCATAATCAAAATATTTTAATAATTGTAAATATTCTAATTTAATCAAATGTAAACAATCTTACAGGTTTAGCGTACAGGTTTAGCGCAGCGTCATCAAGATAAAAAAACCGACGTTTCGGCCCTCATGTCGTGGCCTTATTCTGGGTAGACTCTTTTGGAAAGCCAAGGTTATTATTGTTCATCCAGCCATGGAAGCCTACGAGAACATTAAATCTTACAGGTTATTGTAATAAAATAGAATGTTACATGTTCATAGTTGCTTACTTTCTAACTAAAACCTATTGTGCTAATATTATTAAGGTTATCACTTTTGGACATTCAACTACGATTTATATTTTTGAGGGAATAAGGTGAAATTTTTTATTATATTATATTATTTACCCTCATATGAATGACATGAAATTCATATAGTTTCCTATATTACATCCATGCCCGTAGGCAAGAAAAGTTATACAGGAAATTCATATTGCACACTCCTGCAGTGCTACAAGCTAACTGAAAAATATGAGCTGGCAATACTGTTTTGGGGTATCCTAGCAACTAGATGTTTCACGTTGTAATATACAACTTGGAGTTGATTTCCGGCTCCTCTCAATAGTCGTGTGAGCATTGAAAAGTTCCCTTAACTTTTTATAAAAATATCAATAGTTACATTTTTACAATTCTAAATCCATTCTTTTCCTCTTTAAATAATACACTGTGTTATAAAAAATATTGGAGGCATCTTTTTTTTGCGTTTGTCAAATATTTGACTACTGACCATTTTGAAAGTGACATTTTTACCCAAACAAATAGTCGATATATAATTCTCATACTAAATATACAAAAATGCTTCTAAGATAGAAAAGAAAGAGAAACAGAGAGCATGCCTTAAAATTTCGCACATGAATAATCGTAAATCAATCATGTTGTGTAATGTAAACTTATATCTACGGAGAGATTATTTTTGTTATGTGCCGGTCAAGCGGCTTGGAAGCAAGTCGTCGGCTGGCAATGGCGCTCCATCGGCACATCGCAAAAATAATGTCTCTGTACAAGCTGTTTCGTGGGAAGCGCTCCAAAACAACTGACCGCACCCTTACCAAAATACGCTCAGATCCAAACAGTACTTTGCAGGTCCCTTTTTCTTAACTTTTTGAACCATATGGTTTGGTGGAGAAACTGAGTAGGTATAGTATAGAGCTGACGAGATGATCCCTGGCCTGACTGTGGAGCGTTATCTTGAGCGAGGAAGGACAATCACAGAAGTTATTGCTACTCTCTGATGTGAAGACATCAGTTCCTATATTCTCTAGCATAATAGCAATAACTTCCGAAATTGTCCATCCTCGCTCAAGATAACACTCCACAGTCAGGCCAGGGATCATCTCGTCAACTCTATACAATAACTTTTACGTATTGAAACAAATCAAAAATTAAATGATTAAATCCAACTCTTCTGCTGGGCAGGGAGCGGAAGAAATACTTTATGCAATTCCCATTTCAGCTAAGAAAGATAATAATAATAATAATAATAATAATAATAATAATAATAATAATAATAATATCAACAACCATTTTTTTTATTATTAAGGAATATTCCACAATACAATGGTTTTCCTTCATCCCACAACAATCTTTTGCCTCCATAAGTCCCTGTCCATAGCATCTTCTTCACTTAATCCTTTTCTCGCCATACTCCTTTTCACCCCATCCATCCAGCACTCTTTCCTCTTCTTTTTCCTTCTACTTTCCAATCCAACATTTTCTTGGGTATTCTATCCTCTGTCATTCTGAGTACATGTCCATACCATTTCAAGTGTCTTTCTTCTACAATTTCCAAAATTTCAACTTGCATTATTTCTCTTATTCTATTATTCCGAATTTTTTCTTTCCTGGATTTTCTTGCTGAACGCCTCCAAAAAAACATTTCTAATACCATTAATTTGTTTGCTCGCTGTCCGCTAATGGCCCAAGTTTCAGCGCCATAATAATTCAGTCCAATAATAATAATAATAATAATAATAATAATAATAATAATAAATAAAAAATAATAAGTTAATGAGAACGGTGCTCTCGGGTTGAACATTGACGTATAATCTATCCTGTACAAGAGTCTGTTACAGATTTAGTTCTTTCCGTAAACGTTGGTGATGTAGCATTTGCTTTGAGACAGGGTTGAAATCAAATCGTTCCGATTTCCATAAATTTTAAATAAATGATAATTTTCGACTTTCCTTTTATAAAGCAGAGCAACGTGAGATTCATAGAAAAATCTTTAAATACGGAAATACTTAATAAATTTAAGACATTTTTTATGTACTGTGTACACGCGTCGTATTAAGAAGTATTAAATAATTCTGATACTACGATAGTAACAATTATTACTATTTCAGTTATTTCTATTAAAAGATATGATTTTTATGCAGTCATCGTCTTTTATAACGGGGAAGGGGAACTTGCTGTCCACAAACAAAATAAGTTTGTAAGTTGGATGTGGATGAATTTATATTAAGTTTTCTGAATACCGGAGAAATTTACATCTTTATCAGAAACTTCTATGTTATATTCCCCCTCCTTCTCCCCTGTGTTAAGGAAAAACTTCCTCATCCTGGGTGTCTGAAGCAGGAGCTAAATAAGTTTCAAGTTTTTATACGAGAAATGTCAAGGAATTTCGAAATGGTTTTCTTCAACATGCATCAAAGCAGAAATAGCCTTTTTATTTATTGTAACGCGATTACAGAAAACGCAAGGTTGAGAGAGGAAAGCAGAGAGGAAGGAAGTTATTATTGTACAACACTGCCTACTCATCTACTCTTATACAATTCAACGGCCCTAAATAGCGTGCTCACTCGCTCGCCCGCTTCGTGAAACATCGGGTATACTCGGCGATGTTCGTCTCTGGCAATGTAAACTTTCACGAAGAGTACAAAATTAGGAAAACCGTTTCTTTATTATATAAAGCCTAAGTGAAATGAACACAATGAACAAATATTCTAATTTTATTTACTTACAATTTTCATAGCTCTGAACCACAAACTTTTTTAATAAACTACCAGTGTAAATTTCTTAAAAATCCTGGAGTCAATTAATAATTTCGGGCGAAGCCGGGGGCACCAGCTGTAAAATATTGAGGGTTTAACTCTTGAAATATCGCTGATAATAAAAATCCAAACAAACCATTCCTTCCCTTGAAACATTATATAATTTATGAAAATTACACTGAAATGATCAAATAAAATGCACATCATATTCATCTGTCAACAAACAGTTGAGAAACAATACGTATTATGTATTCACAGTTATCTTTGGAACTGCATAATCGAATCTGATATCGTTTTTTCAGGCGGCGCTTTCTAATCGTGGAATTTACTCTGAAGCCAGAATTTTAGCTGTTTCATTAATTATTAATGACTTAGTTTATGAATGATTCACGTGCAAGTGTTAATAAATATAATGCTTTAATAGTTATTTTACTCTTAATTTTTAATTTTTAAATTAATTATCGTGGGCGAAGTCACGGGCACCTACTAGTATCTAACAATGACGCAATATATTTTCTGGAATAATTCTAGATTACCGGTATCGGTAATTCATACGACGAAGACAGATTGGATGCTGTAGGGTTATCCGAATGTAGGCTTATACGAGGGATGGAACGTAAGTCATGGCAATTTTTTTTCTCACAGTAGGGCGACGGTCCATGAAATGTTGTACGTCACGGGAGAGTGTGGCATCTCTAGTATACTGACACATAATTTTTTACCATTATGATGAACGGTTATACGAATAGAGGCAATGGCAATTTAGTTGTGAGACCCGCCGTGTAGAAAGGATATGACAAGATTAAAGGATATGACAAGATGTGAACAACATAGTCAAAATAGTCACTATCATAGGAAGAAATGCCAAAGAATACCACAAGGAACTGATCAAAGTTTTGGGAATAATGCCCATCCGTACCGAAGTTTAAGGGACCATGGAGTGGGTATGTGTTCTTTCATGCTTCCAACCATCGTAATACTTTAGAGTGGCATGATACAGTCGCATATGGATGTAGGCTACGTATATGGGTGACTCTTTCCTTCCTACATCTAATACCCATAATTTGCATTATCATTTATTGCATACCCTGCCCTTTCATTTGTATATTTCAAAATTTTGAAATGATCCCACATTTTCAAAAGAAAATGATAGTTGCCATGACTTATGCCCCATCCCTCGTCATAGCGTAAGTCATACCACATTCAAACATCAAAACTCAAGTGTAAAAAAAACGATTTTACAAAATGTTTCATATTGGAGAAATTAACATTTACAAAATTTAGGAATATCTGAGAATAGATCAACTATGTAGTATGATTGTGGTATACCATTCGAATGTATATATCAAACTGGATTTTGAAGCTGAATATTGTTATCTTAGACTGCAAAGAGGATTTAAGTAGTTGCTTCTTGAGATAAACCACAGGAAACCGATCTGACGGAAACGTCTGTTTAGTCTACTGCAATAGATAAACACTAAGTTCTCCATGTATTGATGGAGTAAGCCCTTACTTCACTACAGAAACTATAGAAAATTATATATAAATTTGAGTGCACAAAATTGTTAATATGTGAAACAGTATTAATCGTTCTCACTTTCCATTTGCAGTACTATATTTCCGCATTATTAAAATAACGTACCCGTGGCCGTCCGGAAAGGGGGCCGGGATAGGACCGTTGCCCCCCTGTGGAAATTTTGTTTACACATAAATCTATAAACTAATAACTATAACCAACTACTGTAATGTGAAGTCAGTCCTAAGTTCCCAGTTAATATAGTTGGAGATGTCTGGCCAAAAACGAATTGTAACAGCTGACTACCTTAGATATGAGTATGTAGGAATAATTACTTCCCCTAAACTTGATTTTTTTTACAGCCAAACATTTGATTGCAAAGAAAGTAAAGCACTGGAAGTATCGCATTTTATATGAATAGTACAGGTACCTGTGAAATTTTAAGGGGGTAAAAAAGTAAGGTGAGTGTTCTACATCACAATTTTCTTTGTATTCATACCCATAGGTAAATCGAGGATATGGATGACGATGATGACGCGGATGGATGATGATGATGATGATGATGATGATGATAATATTAATAATAATAATAATAATAATAATAATAAAGTGGTTGTAGAAGTAGTAGCAGTCGGCCGCGATGGTCTAGAGGTAGCGTACCCGCCTCTGGATCCGCAGGGCGCGGGATCAAACCCGGCCGCGGGATCAAACCCGGCCGCGGTCGATGGATTTTTCAGGACGTAAATATCCTGGGCACGGAGTCCTCCGGGAGGGACTTTAAGCTGGGGGTCCCGTGTCGTAGATTTACGGCACGTAAAAGAACTCCAAGCCCAAATTAGAGCCTCTGGACAAAATTTCTCGGCCCTTTCACGTCCAAGAAATACTTAGTTTCCAGAGGGGGATTGCGAGGCGATGGGCTTACCACCTGTCCCTCTCCCTCTCTCGGAAAATAAGCATATCAAAATTAGTATAGGTAATGAAACCTCCACTTGGAGGCCCCTTCGCCCCACCTGGGGATCATAGGGTACCAGATACAGAAGTAGTAGCATAGTGATGGTGGTGGTGGCAGCAATTTCTTCATTTGCCCCCCTTGACAAAATTTCTGCGGAGGCCCATGCCCGGATCTATTCGTTTTTTGCACAAACGAGACTGTTTCATTGTAGACTTGTGTGTAGACAGACCTTTGTCTTATCTTTTACATTCCTATTGAAACTCATTTTTAATAGTAGCCTACAGTAAGCAACGAGCCTATAATGACACTTATTAAGATACGAGTAAGAAACGGCTTAATTGCCTTTACAGGCAAGTTGCATGTACGACTGTAATTAAATCTTTATGTTTTGAGATTTTATATTCATCAAATAAACTGAGCCAGTTGACCTCGACATTCAGCTGTTAGTAAGTTCTGGACGTTCTCATCTATTGCACTAGATGGCAGCTGATAACGTGCGGTGAAATCGAAGCTTCTTCTTGGCCGTTTTGACTTGAAACGAACGAACCTTCACAACATGAAATAAACTCAATTAGTATAATATTAAAATTAACACGAACAGAACTGATTCAAGTTGTTTATTAAGCAGTTTCATTTGATCCCAAGGTTTCAAAATCGTTCCGTGTTCGATATTAATCGATACTACAGCACTGTTTAATGAAAATCTGTAAAGATCTCGCACGAAATCTGTGCCGATGAGACCGTTACTCTCTAGAGAGAGACATGCTATTGTGCGAGAGAGAGAGAGGTAGCTTGGCATTTACAAATAGAAAGGGAGGTACTGTTGTGCGACAGAGATAGTTAGCAGGCCAATCGACGCTACAGTCCCCACGAAAACGTAATGAAATGACTTAGGCAATCGGCACAGATATCGTGCGGGAACTATATTTTAATGGATGTCATTAAGATACTGTTACGTTACATATAGGCCTAATAAGCGTATTCGCCTGTAGAATAGTAGATCTAAAAGAAGCTAAAATGAATCCGAACTTCGTTCTCGCAAATGTATCGACAAACTCTTGATCTTTCGTGGGATTACCTGTGATGAAATCTTGAAATGTACATGGTCTAACAGTGTTTAAAACAAGGGCTTGCAATTGTGGTGATAAGGATAAAAGATTAGCACTACTCTTGAAGAAATTCTGTGACATTGCTTTGGCACATAAAACAGGTTCTAGAGGTTTTCTAGGTTGATGAGAAACATATATTAATATTGGTACAAGGTGGAATCTTAAGATTTATAATGTATGTTAGGCTCCTGGTTGGCCAATATGAAATTAATTATTTTATTTATTTATTTATTTAATAAATATTTATACAAAACAAGACCACCCGAATGAGCAAGCGCTCGTGCTCGGGCACAGTTCAGCCATTTACATTACAAAATACAAATTACAAATACATAAAGAACATATAATTAAATCAATACCTAAATCAGTAATAATAAAAAAGAAAGAACAGAAAAGTAAAAAGAAAAAAGGAAAAGTAGTAAGAACAAAATTGAAACCCTGAGTTGTTACAAATAAAATCGTTCCTTAATTGTCTACTAAGTACAGAATGAAATAACTTTTGAACTATGAAATAAGATTTTTGATAAACTTATTGAATTTTTTGTTGTTCATATGTACTATTTCTGGATGTGATCTAATTATAGAGTTATAGAGAATTAAAATTGCTTTTAACTTCTTCTAGAAATTCCAGCTTCTCAGAAGGTGATTCGAGTGAACTTGAGTGTGTGTATAGGCGCGTTTGTGTGACTTTTTTCTTGTTGTTAGATGTAATTGTTCTAATGGGCTTTTAATGTGCCCTAAACCTGTTGCTAATGCACACAAGAACAAGATGTAGCAATGCAGAGGAACTTGGTATTGATTAACTTTTGTTGGGCTGTAGTGTATGGAGTCAGTGGGAAACATCCGTTCCCCAGAGCAAATATCTTGAATCCATGTCCAGTCAAGGGGGTTTAAAAGGATAACACTACGAGAAGAATTGAGGGGGTCAGCGCAACAGCGGTCTAACCCCTCCGACATGGAAAATTAGTTAGTGATGCTATTTGCATGGCTTGGAGGTAAACTTTATTCTTATATGGAGGTTGGACAAATTAAGTTTGTTGTAGGTAGATTTGAATTCAATAATCTGTTCCCTGAAACAGAATTCCTCTTGTGTAAGGGCAACAAAAATTTTGAAACCAAGATAAATAAATCCAAAGTAAGTAGAGACTATTAACCGTCTTCAGAAATATGTACCGTTCATTTATAATTAATCTCATGAAATATGATTTCTGTAAATGAGGTAAGTGTTGAAGAAACTGGGGAGAATGGTAGTGAGCTTTTTCATTTATTTCATCATGAGTAGAACTCAATAATCATTGGAATTTATAAATAAAATTAATACAACTCCTTTCCTCTTAGAATAATGTTTTAATGCATGTAAAAATCCAATATTTATTGAAAAAAAATTTTTCTCCTCTGTCAAGTTGGAATACATGTCAATTCATCAGTGGTCTAACCAAGAAAAGTGTTGCAGCGTCTCATAAAATTGATAATATCTCTGAACACACTGAATTCCGGGCTTGTAAATTAAATGCCAATTTATGACGAAAAAAACAGAGTCATCTGCTAATTCACGTTCGTTTTCCATATGTCTCACTCTAGCACATTTCCGTATGACCTGAGAGTGAGACACATACTGGTTACTGTTTACTTTAGCTTTGTTCTTAGGGTGAAAACAGAACAGAACATGATTCTTCTCTTATCTGTTTCGATGAATTTTCATCAGGAGTGTTCGTTGCTCTTTTGTTTGAATTCTCCAAATTTCCACTTTTACTAACTTCACCCACGTTAGCGATGCTCTTGTTATCCATTCTGCTATGGAACCCGAGCAAGGACACCTTCAATTAATTTCACAACTGAATACGGTCTACACGGAAACACCAGCTCAAATATCTTGCATTTCTTGTTACTAACGTATAAATGCGACACCTCAAAAAGCTGTACAAAAGCGAAACTCCCGCCTCTTCGTGGCGCTACATCCCTGAAGGGACAAGGTCTATCACCCGAACGCTGCGTCATCTACCACGCCGGTATAGCCTAAAAGCGAATATACATAAAAAAAATGAAATAATGCTTCATGTAAAATGTGAGATCTTTATCCGTTTGTTAAGATTAATTATCATTCACGAATACCAGCTGTTCCATTTAAATTTTCCTAATTTAGTTGAAACTTACAGCCCACCGATGATTTTACTCGACTGCTTATATTAATAGCCTATACGTACAAACCCATTACTTAAAGGGTCAAGTGTAAAAACCAATACGTATGAAAAATTTTCAGCACTAGCTCTCACAAAAGAAAAAAAAAGTTCTGGACCAGAACGAAAGCTTGGTTTTCTGCTTGTACATCATCGCCAAGACCAACAATTAATTACTCCTCTAGAACGCACTCATTACCATTTTAAATACCTCTCGAGACCATGGATCTCAAAACTTTCGTCATGAGGGTAACACTGGCATTTCAGCACTTGAAAAAGACTCAATTACTAGATAATTATATGAGTTTAATAGAAAATAAACCAAAACTGACAACAGAATATGTGAGATTATCGTTGACAACGAACAATACCAGCAAATTATATATTTTCTTTCTTTCTTTCTTTCTTTTCTCTTTCTTTCTTTCTTTTCTATTTCTTTCTTTATCTTAGTTTTACCTCTCCCTTTTAGGATTTAAGCGACCCAAGCCGCCCGGGCCTTACAGGGCCGCGACCTGTCGGGAAACGGATTATCTTTGGATCACATACATACTTTTTGACCAGACAAGGACATGAAGGGCCTCCTCAGATGAGTGATCAGTCCAATGCCGGGGCCACCTCCAGAACAACACGAACACATAGGACGAGACACACCATTCACACACACACTCACTCCAAACAAGGCGAGGATGGGATGAAGATGATAATGACGGCCAGATGATATCTGGGGACCGCAAGGCCTAAGTTACCCAATATTTGTCTGACGGGTGAGGAAAAACCCCAGAAAACCCCCATAAAAACCTCACCTAGGTAACTTATCCCGACCAGGATTCGAATCCGGGCCCGCTGAGTGAGAGGAGCGAACGCATCCCCTACGCCACAGCGGTAGACTAAATTATATCTTTTCACCCCAAATTACAATGAAACATAAGGTGAAAGATGTTTATTTTGTTTGTGTTTTTAAATCTTATTAAACTGAGATTCAAAATTTAAGCGCTAAATATTTAGTGTTTACCGCGTTCAATCCTCCTTTTCCAAACTCAAAGGTAAGCTACTTTACTGAAGATGTACGATCGCCCACTTTTATAGCTCCACTACTTCCAGGATGTTTGGTTGCCAATCCTGCAACATGCGTTGAAGCGCGACGTGATATTAAAAGATCGGTTCATTCCACCTGAAAGAGTGAAGGTGCTGATTATATGAACGACCGGCACGGATTTAGGCAGGGGAATGCATTAAAAAATACCACCTTCACGCACGTGGAGACTATAAATACGATACAAAGTTTATACTGCACTCCATTGACGCAATCGTGCCAACGTCCCTATTACACCAGATTTCATTAACAGTCACTTATACGTCATCACTTCTTAAGGGGACACTCTAATAACTTTTGGAACTTCTACCCTAAGGGATTAATAATTTCTCAAAATTTCAGTGTAGGCAGGAAATACATAGAGAACACAACCTACAAATATTCAACCAACTAACTGTAATAACTTTGAAAATAAAAGTTAAATTAAATGTTAATTAAAATACAACTTTAACAGTTAAATTTAATTTTACTAACATGTTCTTTTTGCTGTTCATTCAACTATACCCTTAGCAAACAGCGATGGCATGTGGCGCCAGGTAGGTTCCTTCACCCGCAAGCACCCTCACATTTACAAGCGCAGAGGATTAGGACCGACCGTAATTTGCGCCCCATGAGTCACCTAGTCTACTTCAATCAATCAATCTTAGATTTTTTAATGTCATTTTATCTTAAAATGTTTGTCATATATCAATTCTACACATAATTACAAGAAAAATGACACCTAACAATGTATAATTTACTTTAATAGGACCATTTACGAGTCTTCTTAGTGACTTCATCATTTGTTAGAAATGTTCCTATTAAAGTAAATTATGTTAGGTGCTGTTTTTCTTGTAATTATGTGTAGAATTGATATATAACAAACATTTTAAGATAAAATGACATATTAAAAAAATCTAAGATTGATTGAAGTAGACCAGGTGACTCATGGGGAGGAAATTAAGGTCGGTCCTAATCCCCTGCGCTTGTACATGTGAGGGATCTTGCGGGTAAAGGAACCTACCTGGCCCCACACGCCATCGCTGTTTGCTAAGGTCGAAAAATAAATTAAATTTATGTAATCAAAATGTTCGATCTTTATTAGTAAAAGAATATTTTTTTTCATTGGGGAGAGGAGGAGATAACATGAAACTGGTAAGCTATTTTTATATAATAAATCTGTAGCTTCTGTACAAACTTCAACAATTTTGGTCAAAATTTATTACGAAAAAGTAATACGTAAGTGCTTGAAAAACAAACATTAGGCAAATTACAGTTAAGAAAAATCATATTTTAATCGACATGTATGTTCTGAAATTCGCATTTAAGCCGTAGGCCTACTTAATTCGTTTTTATCTTAATATCTATTAATTGTATAAAGAAATGAGTTAAACAAAAAATTTTAATTTTTAATTTTTCTACAACTTTACTGTGATTGGTTTTCATGTATCGCCTGCTGTAATTGAGATTATCTAGAAAAATTGAAAATGGATACGAGTAAAGTACCCCCTAAGTCATTTTTGCACATTTCTTTCTACCCTTCAAAGGCTTTACTTTTCTCCCATTCAGAAGTTGTTCCAGTTAATCCAACATTTCAGTGTACTACAGAGAACATTGTGGTTAATGAATTCGGAAATGCTGGTAATCCCTGTTCACTTGTAAAAGCATTGAAGCTTTGGTATTTACGGAATAACCTGTTCAGCGTTGAACAAGGCAGATACTGCAATGAATGTACAACCTCCTCCCGTTCAAGAGCGTGGTCGACTATTCCTGTCCCTGCCTGCACATATAAATTTCGTTGGATGACTTCCTCAACATTTAGCCTTTTATAAATGAATAAAGTTATGAAAACAGCTCATATAGTTCAGCATGAAGATGTGATGAGGGATAAATTAGGAGAACACATTGAAAGTGCTGTACGAAGTTTACCTGTAATTAGGCATATGATACCTTCACACTGCTATTAATTCTATTACACAATATCTACATTTAAATGTTAAAAATAGTATTGAAACTGATTTAGGCCTACTCAATTATTTTTAAAGACCCAACACTATCATAAAAGTGTTGTGCAGTTTTTTATGTGTTTTATATGTTATAGCATTGATATATTATAACCTTCAATAGCCTAGATCACATCTTGCTTGTTTTCCAGTTGGCTTTAACTAAATACTGTATAAAGACATAACGCCAGATGTGTGTATAATTTTAGGTAATTAATATTTTTAGCATATTATACGCCCACACTTTATCAATTTTATAGAATTTGAGAAACTTTCATTACAGTGTGATGTGATTTGATTTTTTAATTATTCAAGTTTATAGAAAAAACTTTATGTAACTATCACACATTGTTGTTTTAAAAAACGAAACATCATAAGTTAATAAAAAAACTGACATAGTATGCTAATACTGTAAAAATTTGTACATATGCTTTTGTAATAACATATATCTATTTAATTATCACTTAAGAGTATTTTCAACAACTCTGTAATAACTTTTTCTTTCTTTCTTTATCTTAGTTTTACCTCTCCCTTTTAGGATTTAAGCGACCCAAGCCGCCCGGGCCTTACAGGGCCGCGACCTGTCGTGAGAGGGATTAGCTTTTGGATCATATACCTACTTTTTTGTCCAGACGAGGACATGGAGGGCCTCCCCAGATGAGTGATAAGCCCAATGCCGGGGCCACCTACGAGGCAACACGAACACATAGGACGAGACACACCATTCACACACACACACACACACTCACTCCAAATAAGGCGAGGATGGGATGAAGATGACAATGTCGGCCAGATGATATCTGGGGACTACAAGGGCCTAAAGTTACCCGACATTTGTCTCACAGGTGTGGAAAACCCCACCTAGGTAACTTGTCCCGACCAGGAATCGAACCCGGGCCCGCCACAGCGAGCGGTGGACTGATAATAACTACCAATCAATATATATATTGTAAATTCTATGACGTGCCTTTTTGGAATTGTATTTATAAACACTAATGGAGATTAGGCGTGAAAATATTTTACCCTCTATCATATGAAACTCATCAATACATCTAATCAGGCAATTAACTCGGATTTTCTTGGACATTTTGCTGATGCAACTTGTATGAAACTTACCACGTGGGAGGGCTATATTACAGTATTGGAGCTGCGAACATACGCTGTACAGCTGAGGTGAAAGTTTGTGTGTAGGAGGCAGAAACTGTGAAAAGGTCGGATTCTGGCTTGTTAAGTTTCTATTGTGCAAGTTTGACGAAAGTGGAGTCATCGCAAGTACGTCCGTTGCATAACTAATATCCTGAGGTAAGCGGTACACATGAATGGCATACTCGTATTCTTGGGACAGCCTGTCGAAACAGAAACAGCGAAACAGAATCGATCATTGATTTGTCAGAGACTTGACTGGTCCAAGAGAATGACACCACGGCAACCATTGCTCTTGCTCAATGAGGTATCATACTATAACATATATAAGTTTTTCTATCAATGTAGCTTAATTAATTTAAAATTTTACCGAACATCATTATCTGGATTTGCGAAACATAAATTATTTTTGTATTGTCTCATAATTAAGTCATAAAATTTCACGAATATCGAATACGCGACTGAAATGGCAACCAGCGTTAACGCTAGTCGTCAGCTATCAGAATTAATATTCATTGCCTTTTCGTGCAAATTGTGAAGTAATTGTATAAACGTTTACATATTTTCATACGTTATCTGGTGATGATTATTATGTTATGTTTAAAAAATTTTAGTACTTCCCAAGTTGATAAACGAGAAATTATTTGGAGAACGTTAAATCATCAAACTTTACATCAGAATAAACCGAAATGCTGTATAAATAAAATCGACATAACGGTAATCGCAATTAAGAATTACAATGTGTTCATGAGACGGTAAAAGAGTAACTTTTAATACAGTATGAACGACAAAACATTGAAATAATTTATGAAACATTCGTTTCACTTCATCTACCCACGTTCCATCATCGAGTATACTTCTATATTGATGTGGTGCGCATCTGTTGCCTCAGGCTCATTCAAATTAGCATTGTTCGCACGGGAACACTTAAAACGTAAGTTTCCACACGAAATGAGTAACTTATAACTACCTTTCAGAGAAATTATTGCTAAAAGTATAAATTAAAAGTTTTCGCTCTTGGTAAAATATATTATAATATAACTTACATGTAGACATGTATACCATATATTACAATAGAGTATTATGCAATTCGTATAGAAAAATATAAAAGCTGTTAAAAACCTTTTTTTTTTAATCTCGAAAAAAATATATTATCTACGTGTAAGGTGATTGTAAAAATGAAGAAAAAGTCATGACCACACTTCGTGACACATCCCCGATGGATACAAATCCCAAATAGCAACCAATATAATGAACTCACATAACTTCCTTTACGCTAAATGTATTAACTACGCTTAGTATGAGTAATATAACTTTCTCACTTCACAATCTGATATTACTGGGAATAGGTGGTCATATTATTGCAGGGAGGGCGTACTGATTTTTCTTATCCTCAGGCTATATGTTACGGTTCGCCAAGCAAGACAGAGCCTGAGTTTCGGAGAACGATGGATGGCTTGAAACTATCCTTGAGATTTTTTTTTTTCGAAAAGATGTATCAAATAAAATTTTTAGCTCTTGTCGTACTACAAGAACCTTCTGTGGGAAATTTAAGAAGGCTCATTATAACTCTTTACGAGAAAATAGCGAAAAATGAAATAATGGTGTGAAATGGCAATAGGATAAAAGTAAAAGGAAGCCGTCATCAATTTTTGTGCCAAGTACTCAAAAGATTCCTAACCGAAATACGAAATTTTGTTTTGATAAGATTTTGGATTTAAAGATGGGGAGAGAAGTAGTTTTGAATAATAGGAATTGATGTGTGTTTAATGCCTTTTAATAAAAATGATTGAACAAAGATTGATATTACAAAGTGAGGAGGGGAAAATCAAAAGGAGTACGATTCGTTTCCACTAAACAAGAAACTAATCAAACTATTGCCAATGGCAATACCACCCAAACCGTTCTCGAGTTGTGCTGACACACACATAAACACAGACATGTTCACGAAAATAGCATTTTTTTGGAACCCTAAAACAACTTCATGGTGTTCGAAAATTCCCATTAAAATTCTTGTAGAGTCTTGTAAATTCTGAGTAGATGTCATTTTGAGTAGGAACCCCTGTCTGGAAACGTACGGTACCGTTTTCGTGCCGTTTAGAGACAACGTTTCACGCTATGGTTTCTTTCACAGGAGCTCTAATTTGCTCTACTAAAAAACATACGCACCTATATAATAATCCTAACCCTGGACTAACAACACATAACATAATATTTTGTAATACTCTCTCGAATGATAAGTTATATCTTCACACCGTATAAATAATCGTTTCTCCATCTTATTCAAATTACTACATTTAAAATGATAGTAATTGATATCCGGGTTAGGCCGCGTCGTGTTTATGGTGTCTTCTGACGTTTCGGACAACATATCGTGTCCTTCTTCTGAGAAAGAATTGCAAGAAAATAAGTGCCTGTGATTAGTAAACAGTCATAGTTGTCATGACGTCAGTGTTAAAGTTTTAATTGTTTCACGCCAGATGTCACTAATGTCATCTTCCCTGTTTATGTTATGGGGATGTTTAATGATTTCTATTGCTTCTGTGACAAGTCTAGGGAATTTTCTGTTTTCATTTTTAAGAAGAGCTATGTTATCGAAAAGTATTTTGTGACCCGTTTCGTCCGAATGAGATGCTATGGCGGAGAAGTCAGTGTTGTTTTGTTTCTGGTGTCTTATATGTTCTTTTCTTCTGGCATCCAGAGAGCGTCCAGTTTGTCCTATGTATACTTTTCCACACATACATGGAATTGAGTAGACTCCCGCTTTATGTAAAATGTCGATTCCGTCTTTCTCTCTTCTTAAAAACCCTTCCAATTTGTTGACAGGAGTAAAAATTGTTTCAATGTCATATTTCTTTAAAATTTTTTGAATCTGGTCAGTGACTCCAGCGATGTAGGGAAGGTAGGCCTTAGACTTAGGTGGCGGCTTTTCAGTAGGATCTGTTAAGTCCGGCCTAACCCGGATATCAATTACTATCATTTTAAGTATAACTCTGGCCGTGGAAGCCTGCGAACTAAGTTAAATTACTACATTGACTACATTGAACCGTGATAAGGAATATGTGCCTATGTGAGATATCTCATTGATACCTCATCTGGTGTGCTACTTAAAAAATACATTTTTTTTTTTTGTACACTACAAGTTTTAAAGTATCAGAGAACAAAATTAGTTGACGGATATAAATCTTACTTCAGTGTTAGGAAACAATTTGTACAGGAGATCATGTTTCACTAGAAAAAAATAATAAGTTTTAACGAGTTTTCCTCCAGCGTCCTCGTTACTTTCTACTTGAACCATAGTTCATTACCAAGGAAAATAAACTGGTGTGCTTCAGCAATTTAAAAACTGTATCGTCGCTGTCACTTGTTACACGAATCTTGTCTGCATTAGTAAGCTGTTTATTCTGAAAAAGCATATTAATAAACATTTCAAAAGAACACTGATAAGCATATTCGGAGGGCTTGCGAAACACATACGAGTTTCGTTATATGTGTTTGGAAAATTTTTATTGGAAAATTTATTTTATCGGGGTGCTGAAAATGAAAAGTACCCCCGAAGTCGGCGCCGATGCGGATAATTAACATATACAGTAAGTAAGCTAATAAAGAGAAAAACTACAAGACTCCGCTAGCCCCAGAAACAGTCTTACGAAAACCCGCACACTTCGGTCAAAAAAAAAAAAAAAAAATCAGCATGCTTTTTTTCAGATCTCAGAACATTATATGTAATTCAGAATGAAATAAGTATAAAAAGTATAAAAAGAATAAGTATAAAAAGTATAAAAGAATAAGTATAAAAAATCGTTTACAAAATACTACTATTTCCTTTTTCCGCTTTAAAGACATCCATTTATTGCACCTGTAATACAGCAAGGAAAACAAAAACTATATTTAAAATCAGCTATAACAGAAATGTTTCTACTGCATTTAGGTTCTGCAACATTCTGCATGCAAACAAACATTGACCAATGAAATGAATGGGTAATGAACCCCAGCGGACACAGCAGGTTTCCACTTGTCTGCCATGTGACTTCATACAAACCAGATGATCTGTGTAACCCACGTTCGATATTGGATTTGGCTGGAACTGTAATAACATGCCAACAGTTGTACGTCACTTGTTTGATGATGTCCCTCCACTCTATAATGTGTTTCATCCCTTTCGGCGATGTGACGTTGCTTTGGATGGGGGGAAGTAGCCATGTTGCGTTTATTACAATGTGGGGTTTTCTTGGCGCTACCATGTCGATGTAATATGGTTTACGATGTGAATTCAAAGGCAAGGTAGTGTTTGTAGGTATGAAATGAAATCTGGATTTGTAGTGGTCGCTTTGCTAGAAACAATTAGATGACAAGTACAGCGCAAACCTGCCATTATAATGCAGTTACAATTAGGAATAGAAGCAAATATAAACAGGGCGCATAACCAAACGAAGAAAGTTCGTGCTAGAGGCATCCGAAAAGTCAATAGCAATGTCAATTTAAATTTATTAAATCATGAATACAACAATTATAAGGACTCTTAAAGGGAAAGCACAAAGATACACTTTATTAGAATTCTATAAAGTAATGGCCGTTCCAACTCTATTGTATGGCAGCGAGATCTGGACACTAACAAAAAATGATTACAAGCGTATCCAGACTGCTGAGATGAAATTTTTACGATCGGTGGCTGGATACAGAGTGACAGATCGGATGAAGAGCGATGATATCAGAAAGGAATTAAGGATCTACTCTATAAATGATAAAATATCAGAATATCGTGCAAATTGGAAAAAAAAAAACATTTAAGTAGACAGTCCAATATAAATATAGCAAAAAAAGCACTTAATTACCACCAAGAAGAAAGAGGGATCCAGTTCGCCCGAAAACAAGATGGGCACAGGAAACTTTTGAGGCCGGAACTGGCGCTATTGATGCCTAATCCCTGTATGTAGATGATGATGATGATGATGATGATGAATACAACGAAAAGTAATATGGATGTTGTTGAAAACAATAACAATGTCATGAAAATCAAATGTACTAAACAAGAACTACTGTAAGGAAGTCAGTGCATTATTAAGTGTCAGAATGGTACTTTATGAGATTGGTGGGGACGGGAAAATGTCTGTCTGTCTGTCTGTCCGTCCGTGTGTCTGTAAGCGCTATAATTCAAATACGCTTTATCGGATTTTCATGAAGCTTGGTATGCGCTTTTATAACGTCCATGGGAAGAAGCCTATTGATACTGGATCAAATCGGTTGACCGGTACCGGAGTAAAGCCCAATATAGTGCCTAATTTATAGTAATAAGCTATATTAGAAAACATTTTCAAATGCAAATCATGACAACATATTGTTTTACAGTGTTCATATACGGCTTTGGAAGTTGCAATACATTTAATTTTGACAAATAACACTATTCCTTCAAATAAGCTTAACAAACTAAACCGTTAAACTGAGCGAGGTGGCCAAGATGGTAACGTCTTGGGCTCGCATTCTGGAGATCCCTGGTTCAAATTCTGTAGCCGGCCAATTTAAATTTTTTTAAATATATTTTTATGTGAGTGTGCGATTGTCAAGATATCATAAATCTGTTTAGTTCTGCTGATGCTGGACGATGTTAATCTGATAAAAAAACTAGACCTTTGTTCTTCCGTAAGTCCTGTTTAATTAATCAATCTGGTACTTAACTCGGAAATAGATTTTTAAAAAGAAATTAATTTTCTGAATATCATAATTGCAATTATAACTGATTAAACAAAAGCATTCTGGCACTTTGTTACATCAGTTTACCTGATTTTTTTTTTTATCCAATGCGATGCCCTGTTATGCACTCAGAATACGCATTAAGAAAATCTTAGGTTCCATGTACATGTTGCCTCCCTTTAGATTTCTTGTTTTTATTTCGCAATCTCTCCAAGTTATCTACCATTATAAAGTTTGCGGCTCGTCGATATGATGAAATATCCCATCACCCACATAACGGATGTAGGGTGCTTGAAGTATCTCAAGTAAATGGGAAGAGTCGCTGACAGATTGGAATGGCGGTGTAGTGGGCTGTTGAGATATATGCACTCAGACTCAAACACGTGTAGGAAATTGAAGTGCTCCACGTGGTAGGATTACTGCTCCATAACTTGTGGACCAAATGCTTTATAAGATGACCCACTTCGCATCGCAAAAATTGGGATGTGGATTCTGGAACACTCTCTTCCTTCCGATTTATGATTATCTAAACATTTTATTCGTGGCGTCGCTATCCAGTAAATAAAATGTACGTACATAAATAGGCTAAGTCGTTGCGGCTGGAGATAGTGGTGTGTACACTTCCATACAAAATGTGTATAAAGGAAATATCAAAACCGGTTTCCTCGCATAAAATATAAAATTAATATTCATAGGTAGTTCTTCCTTTATTAAAACATCACCAACCATATATAGTTATATGCCATATAATTATATCATATAGCATATAGCCCATATTAAGCCTGTATGAAGGCGATGCAATTTGGCCACCGTAAAATAAATTTAATGGGAATTTGTTTAGGCTCGGATGTAACTGCAGCTCAACATTTCAACACTTCTACAACAGAATTTTGATCTCGAATTCCCTGAAAACTAGGAGAATATAGCCTAGATAACTTGCATTAGGATAAGAATTCATGGTATGAATCATATAGGCCTAATTATATTTTCTTGACGGAAATGCCTCTAAAACTGAGTAGTGGTAAACCGAAAAGTTGTAGTAAGAAAGGTTTCGTGATATTTTGATATTAACTTAGGCTACGACAAAATATTTAGAGATTTGTCAATAATTCTCTTCCTTTCTCAGTTATCCCAATATCCCAATAACATTTTAATGATACAAAACATATTTTTTATTTATTTATATTTATACAAAACAAAACAAGACTACCCGCATGAGCATGCGCTCGTGCTCGGGCACAGTTCAGCCATTTACATTAGAAAATACAAATTACAAAATACACAAAGAAAATATAATTAAATCAAAACCTAAAAAATAATAATAATAAAGAAAGAACAGAAAAGTAAAAAGAAAAAAGGAAAAGTAGTAAGAACAAAAATTTAAACCCTGAGTTATTACAAATAAAATCGTTCCTTAATTGTCTAATAAGTACAGAGTGAAGTAACTTTTGAACTATGAAATAAGATTTTTGATAAACTTATTGAATTTTTTGTTGTTCATATGTACTATTTCTGGATGTGACCTAATTATAGAGTTATAGAGTCTTGGACCATAATAAATGCTATGTTTAGAGCCAGAAGAGGTGAAGTATTTTGGTTCTATTAAAGGCATTGTTTTATTTCTTCTAGTATTGTACCTAGGTAGTTATGAGGATCCGATACATGTACGTTGCGGTATTTTTGAAAGTATTTTAAAAGTGTGAGCTTATAAATTTGTTCTACAGTCATCACATTAAATTCAGGAAATATCAATTCTGTTGGATATTCTATAGGCTTTTTTAAACAAATTTGTATAATTCTCTTCTGTATTAGAATCAAAGGAGTCAATACAGATGTGCCACTTCCCCCCCAGCCAATGATACCATTTTGGAGGACAGATTGTATTAGAGCTAAGTAGACTGTTCTTAAGACATCAGTCGGTAAATATTGTTTTAGACAGACAAATTTGTATAATGTTTTTCTTAATCTGGTACATAAATATGTGATGTGTTTGTCGAATTTCAGATGACGATCTATAATAATACCAAGGTATTTGACCTGATTTGTCTCCTTCACAGCCTGGCAGGTACATGAATCAGATTCACAGTTGATATCATGTAGTCTTACGCACAAGTTTTGATCCATTTTTAATTGTGGAGTACCAGCAGTTGTTAATGAGAATGGAACACAGTTTGTTTTATCTATATTTAATACTAACCTATTGCAGTCAAGCCAACTTTTAACTACTCTTAATCCCTTATTAGCCCATTTGTAAGTATCCTGCCAAGTTGGAGCGGAAAATAGCAATACGGTATCATCGGCATAAGAGTAAAGACGGCCATGGAAATTATTTAAGTCCAAATGCAGCAACTCATTTATGTAGATAATGAAAAGAATTGGACCCCAATATTGTTCCTTGTGGCACACCAGTATCCACATCTCTGATATCACTAAACTGATCCTTAATTTTGGTCATATGCGTTCTATTATGTAAATAAGACCGAAATAAATTTAGTGCAGTACCTCTTACTCCACTTTGCTCTAATTTTTCTATAAGTATCTTGTGGTTTACAGTGTCAAAAGCCTTTTGCAAATCCAAAAAAATACCTAGACTTTTATTTCCCGCATCTAACTCTTCGATAACTTTTCCTGTAACATTAATTATGGCATCATCTGTGCTCAAGTTATTTCGAAAACCGAATTGATTTGAATTTAATATATTATTCTTATTTAAGAAGTCCACCAGTCTATTTTTTATACATTTTTCTAACAGTTTCGATAGGCTAGGGAGTAAGGATATAGGTCTATAGTTATTTAAACTATGCTTTTCTCCGGATTTGTATATAGGTACTACGACAGCTTTTTTAAAATCATCTGGGAAAGTTCCTTGTGATAAGCAAAGATTAAAAATATGTTCGAGGGGCTTCGATATGTATTTAGAAATTGTTTTCAAGGTGTTGTTTGTTATTCCGTCCGTATCAGGGGCAACGTTATTTTTTAGTGAGATTATCATTTTATTGATTTCATCTTGGGTTACAGGGAGAAGAAACATTGACGAAAGCTGAGCAGGTTGTGGTATAAATTTTTTATATTCAGGGATACTGTTTGGTGCTAACTTAATATTTGAAGTGATTCTTTTTCCTATTTTCGGAGAAAAGGAGTTAAATTCATTTGCAATTTGGTCACTTTGCTTAATTTTTTGTCCTTTTTCATTTATGAGATCTAAGATTGGGATTTTATTATTTGAATTAGTATCAGTAGCTTCATATTGGCAGTGGACCAGAATTTTCTAACGTTATTTTTATGTATTTCAAATTTATTTTTGTAATAAATAACTTTCATGGCTCGTATAGCTTTTGTTAATATATTTCTGTATCTCTTGTAGTATAATATTAGATTTTCGTTTGTAGGGTTTCTCCTAACTTTATTTGCCAAATTGTCCCTTGTCCGAATAGACAAAATTATTCCTCTCGTGATCCATGGCTTGATTTTCTTTAGTTTGCAAGGAACTTTTTTATTGTCAGTATATGAGCATTTGTTTAGATAATTTTGCAGCAAATCATGGAATATTCGAAAACTATTGTTAGCAATATTACAGTCCAATACATTTACCCATGTTTCTTTTTCTAATTCATAGGTTAATTTGTTATAATTTACATGCTTTGAGTTTCTTTGTGTGATGAGATGCCTATTAATAACATTAATATACTTACTTACTAAATGGCAATAGATAATTCCCAATCAAGCTAAAGGAATATTACCTATTTTATGGAACCCGGAGGTTCATTGCCGCGCTTACCTTTGTCCGCCATTCAACCCTATTCTGTGCTAACTCCATCCAACCATCCCTCGCAAATCCTACTTTCCTTAAATCTATCCTAATATTGTCCTACCACCTACGTCTAGATCTTCAAAGTGGATTGAAGTTCTTTGTGGATAAATGACTGACGGACGGTACAGTCGAGTGTATGGAAACTTTCCGATGCTTCTGATTTCTGCTAGGGTTTTAATTTACTTAAAGTAGACATTGGATCTCCTTATCATTGGTGTTCCACACCAGCTCTGAGTGAGCCATTCTCTTATTCGTTTGAGTTAAAATCCGACCACATGCATTATAGCTATGAACAACGCTCAGGCTTAGGTGAACGGTTGAAGGGGCTGGAAGGCGTGTTCACAACGAATGGTTAGACCAGCCCCTGGATGAGCCCAGCTCGTGACAGTTGGATGTCAAAAGTCTGGCATTCAAAAATTAACCTATGAGTACAGATGGGTTTCAGCTTCGGGAGCGAAGGATTGAGAGAAACAAGACATCCATTAAGTGGAGGGTTATTCAAACTGCATTGTTAAGTAGTCCTTTAACGTTCACGAAGAACATGGACAACAAACCGAAAATTATTTGAATTAACGAAAAAGGTTAGGATTAATTATGAAATGATTATGTTCTCTCAGCCGTATCTGCCATCGCGAAAAAGAGGGAGGAACAGGGGTGGGAAGTGTGCATGGCAGAGTAGGTTTAGAATTTGCTTACCAGCACAGACCACTGCGTATTATATCGGAGAGATTCCGTGCACTCGAGTATACATAACCTTCTGGCTGAGAGACTTTGAAAACATGTTTGTCTGATTTTAATTTGTTTACGCCGCAATAATAAGCACTTCTCTTACATCACTGATTGGCGTTTTGCTTGTCACACCTGTTGAAAGCGAAACCTATACGACCATTCATAAAAATATAGTTTAAAACCGTTGTGACTGCATAGGTTCAAGTCCTATGCGAATCACCGTTAGCGTACGCAATTATAGGATAGGAACCCGTTTTCATTTCCTCAATGCATTTCGTATGCAGGTATGGAATCGGAGTCGAGGTCATCGCATAGTGAGCTTCGCCCGCAATGCTCTGACCTCAGCTTATTTGGTCTGATCTGGCCTGCATATGAATATTTCAATTTACAACACTTCTATCACACTGTATGGATATCAAAATCTATTACCGTTTTATTAACAATTCATCATTTGGTTTCCTCTAATATAGAATTTATCTTCATTGACAGATAACACTAAGAGCAAACGCAGATACAAACGAGATTGCAAACTGTCTTAACAGAACTTTGCCCTAGTTCCTCTGTCTAAGTTTAATAAAGAAGAAAAGATCTATACATGCATTAAACTAACCAGGCTTTATCTTTCTAGGATGCTTTAGTGAAGTTCTACACTTTTGTTGAAATGCTGACTGTTTTACGGACTGACTGACTACGGAATTCTAAGATAAGGAATCAAGATTACGTTTCTGTTTATTGCACTGATTTCTTGTGGAAACGCAGACCTATCTAAGTACAGATGTAAATTTCAGGAAATAAAACTTAGCTGTTTGAAAGACTGGAATAGAATGGACGTTACACTACAGATAACAAGAAATAAAGTCAAAATGAACACAGTTTAGGAAATTTAATGTAGTAATAAAGCCAAAATCAGACAATAACAGTGTCCACTCTTTACCTTAACCTTTTTAACGAAGCATAAAATACTTGCACAGTCTAGAACTACCACCCTCCTTGAATTTCTATTAAAGATGAATTTGTTCAATAAATGTGACTGGTTCGAAAAGTCGCTTAACTTCAATACCATACACTTTTTTTTTATAAAGGGGCCATCATGTAGACCTGGATGCAGGTCTTTCAAATAATGAACAAAATAATTGTGAGGTAATGCCTTTTGCGCATGTTAACAGAATGCACAGTATAGAAAATAATAAATGTATTTGTTATGTTGTCAATATCCGTATCAATCAACAGAAACTGTTATAACACAGGTAATAAGGCAATTCATTAGAATATAATTGCAATAAATGATCATCTGGAACTTGTAATTAAAAAGTACTAATCATTCACCGTCTTCGCTTTCAGATGGGAAAAATGTTGACAGATATGTTCTAACCGTGTTCTTGCGTCCAGCTGTTTTCTTCTTTTCTAAGTAAGTATAGAAACTAAATGTATATGTGTATAAATGTTAGGGAACTTTATTAATTTAGAATATGTCTATTTTAATCGCAATAATATGAGAATAACAGTAAAGAAATCTAACAGGTTTATGAACTTCAACATACGCAAAGCGAGCACATCTTGGGTAGAAATATATTATAATACAAGTTTAAAAGGCCCGGCGTAGCCCGGGTTTTGTAATTTGTAATTAGAAATTAACTCATGGAGGACTTTCTACAGGCATCTAGTTTGGAGCGAAGATAAACGACCTATCACACCCTAAATAGGCCTATTCTCTCATACAGCACTTTGAATTTTGCAACCCATTGCTTCAGCACATAGCATTTTAACATAACATTTTATTGTGTATAAGGGATATTGTATTTCCCACTTTCATGTTGCCATACAATCATTACGGGGCTAAAATCAAAAGAAAATCAACATCACTTTCACACATTCTTCCCCCAAAATCTGAAATATAATAAATTACTGTGCACGTAGGACTAAAAATGTTCGAACTTATTTTGTGTCATTTTACATATTTAGGGCTTACAATAATCATCCTTATATCTCAACTAATACAAAGTCTACAGCGATGAATAAAGTGGATATAATCAGTGGATATAATTTTTTACAGACTTCTGATATAGCATACTCGCTCACCCAAACTCAGTCTGAACAGCTGAAAATGCTGTCCCCGCAATACGACCTCTTATTCTATATCAGACTGTGAAGTAAGAATATTATATTCTCCATGTTCTGGGTAGAGAAAGTTAGCTGATGTATTACACCTGATATTTGTTTACCTGATATTTAATTCTCTATAATCGATTTATAGAAATGAATTATATCGGTAACCTCTCTAATTATTTGTCAAAGCCCAGTATAATACGAATTATCTATTACTTCACTAAGAATTTTCATTTCAACATTGGACAGAGCATAAAGGTAGTTCAGAATACAAGATCAGAAATCAGAAATCGAAGAGAAGTCTTAAAGTGAAAGGACGGACATCAAAGGAAGTCGCTAAAAAAAGAGATCGCCCCTACGGAAAATTCAATTGATGGGATGAGAGGTTTCAGGAAAGGGAATAATCTATGATACAGAAAGTAAGCGCAGAAAAGAGGAAAGGAACGTTAGCATTTTTTCAAGAACGTACGGGCGCTATGTTGTTCTCGTAAAAGAAAATGTTGCAAGCTTTTTATACGTAAAATGTACTTTCGGAATACTTATATATGCTATTCTAATACTGTGGCTTAGTAAGAGTCAAGTTCTTATAGATGAAAGCCGAGAGTAGAGTCATACTGGTTGGCTGCTAGGCCAATCGCTTCGAAATGACTCTAGAAGAGAAGGAAACAAGTCAGGCGTGAAGTGACCGGCATTTTTGCCATTTTGATTTTTCAGGATCCTGGATAAACTATCCTCTAAATCTAAAGTAATAGACCGTGAATTCATCTTTTTTCTTATACAAGACCCTGAATTCACTTCTTTAGCAGTATTTGAAACCTCGATCTAAAGACCACTGATAAACATGTTAATCATAGGACGATGAAAGCACTAAGTAGATAATACAAAAAAGAAGTGGTAATCCTCATAACGACATATTTAGACCTTTGTTCTTTCCCCGAGTTCAACGTAATAAACAGAAAAATAGTATTTTCAAACAAGTGTGAGGCCTACAATTTAAATGAATAATAGGCTAACATTTTCTGTTGCTAAGACTAACTCTAAGACTATGGTGTCAAAATTGCTCTGTTAAAAGAGGCACATAATATAATAATAATAACAAAAATAAAATTAATATGAAATGTTGTGTAGCCTGAAAATTTAATATTCTGCTTAAAATTCTTAGGCAAATTTTATAACGTGAAGCTAAGAATGATTAAGAGTATCGTAACTAGCAGTCCAATCAATTATTTATAAAGTTAACGAAAAATTAATCTGAAGCGAAGTATTTTTTATCTGTGATACTATTCCACATTAACCAAAGAAATGCGGTGTCAGTTATTACGACATGACAGAACCTCTTTAATATCTCATTTATTGCAACTAGATGGTCATATTATGATAAATGAAGCAACGGTGAAATGACATGTGGCAGGGGAAACTGCAGCACCCCGAGGAAACCTGCCCTGACCCACATTTTGTCCACCACAAATTCCACATGAATCCAGCGAAACTCGATCCAGCGTCTCTGCGGTGGAAGGGGAGCGGTCTAACCTATCAGCCATGGGGCAGCCAACAACATAATTTTAAAGTATGCTGTTTTTATAACCGCAAATTAGGCTAAAACACTACCGGAAATAAAATAAGACACGTTAAGTCAGTTTAACTTTGAAACTGGCACTGACATTCGAGGCTCTTCCTGTTAACAGGGGAAGGATTTGCTGGAAATATTGAGATGTTTGCCGGAGTGAATGAACCAACGTTTTGCTCATATGCCATCCAGCCAGGAAGTTTTTAATGTTTGAAACTACAAACATGAAAAAAGGAATTTTACGATTCCATAATAATAATAATAATAATAATAATAATAATAATAATAATAATAATAATAATAATAATAATAATAATAATCAGGTTATTAGCACAAAAAACTATCAAAAGTATATAATGAAAAATAGGGCTGTGATTGATGACGAGTGTAGAAGGTGTAGAGCTGCTCCGGAGACTATACAGCATATAACTGGGGCTTGTAGCTCTCTCACCCAGTTTGAGTACCTTCACCGCCATAACCAGGTGGCAAGGATAGTACATCAGGCGCTCGCCTTCAAATGCAAACTAGCAGAGACAACTGTCCCATATTACAAATATGAACCTAGTCCGGTGCTTGAATCAACGGAATATAAAATATATTATGATCGGTCAATAATCACCGATCGAACTATACCCAATAATAGACCAGACATAGTTCTTCAGAACAAGCAAGCCAATACATCTTATATCATAGACATTACAATTCCAAATACCCACAATCTACAGAGAGCTAATCAAGAGAAATTCTATAAATATTCGGAGTTGAGATTTGAGTTGATGAGACTGTGGTCTTTGACTAATGTTGACATAGTTCCAATTGTAATATCAACTACAGGAGTTATCCCTGTATCCCTTCATAGTAATATCAAGAAGTTAGATCTAGATAAAAATATTTACATTAAAATGCAAAAAGCGGTGCTTATTAATACCGCCCGTATTGTTAGGAAGTTCTTGGGCAAGTGAGTGTGCTTGGTTGACCCGTACCTCACTTAGTGCCAGTCTTAAAAGCTGAGATTTATAAATGAATAAAAGATAATAATAATAATAATAATAATAATAATAATAATAATGCATGAAATAAATTAACTATAAGTTACACCGAAAAGCTCATCTTACCATTTTGACTTGTATTGATTGTTACATGTTCTTATAGTAGTGCTGGGACAAATAACGGGAGAATGGTTAACTGCATAGACAATTAATTTAAGAAAATATAAAACAGTTAACTGTTATTTGAACACATAGCTAACTGGATATCATTTGCAATTATCTGGATTTTTATGTCCATTATCCAGACAATTAATTCCACTGCAGTTAATTCTTTTAACAATTATCAGGATAATCACAAATAACTGGATAAAATGACATCATTATCCAGTTATCTGGTTAACTGTTATTCGGTTAACTAGACAAGAGATAAGGGTTATTTGAACAATTATTACCTCAGTTAACCAGTTAACTTTTATCCGGATAATCCCAGCTCTATCTCACAGTATAAGTATGATCATGTGCTTTCATTGCACTTTGTTGGGTATCTCTGTTTTCATTAGAACTACATCTTTGTGGAATAGTTTCCCGTGGAATAGTAACAGTTATCATTTAATCGGATTAGTTTTGCCGCCATTCAGCTGAGGAGATGGCTTCTCTCATTTCATTGATCCAGAAACAATGACAACAATTTTTATAAAATTGAAAGAGTGTCCACATTAGAACCCTTGTCGTAGCACTTATCTCGGGCCACTTATAAAATATAAAATAAAAATAATATAGACGGCACAAGCACACATTAAAAACAATGTTGTCATAATATTAAAATCTTCTTCTTGGTCCCAGATGCGTCCATTATTTGAAAATGTATTTCGATGCAAGTTGCATCATCTTCAGTTCAGATTTGGAGATACAACAGTCACACTGTCTAATGATATACTGATGTATGCGCCGGTTGTTTACTTATTGCGTGTTTTAGGTCACAGCTGTAGCGAGTTCAAAGAGGTGATTATGGTCAATTGTGGTTTCATTGAGTATATTATTCTTATTTTTGTAGATTTGGAAATTTTCTAATATATTAAGTCTATTACCTTTTTTATAATTGTGGAGGATTTCTAATGTATTGTCTATGTTATCTATTCTATGTCCAGTGCTAAGGAGATGTTTAGCATATGATGAGCGAGTACCATTATATCTTAAATCATTAACATGTTCCTTGATTCTTTGCTTGAACTTTCTACCTGTTTGGCCTATGTATACTTTTTTACAGTCATTGCATGTTAGTTTATATATTTCACTGCCTTCCATTTTGTCTATATTGTTATTGATGTGTAGTTTTCTTTTTAGGTTGTGATTTGTTCTATATGCAATTTTGAAATTTTTTTTACGTAGTATTCTCGTAATTGCATGAATTATATTATCCACGTAATTAAATGTAGCAAATTTTATGTTATTATTTTTCTCTTTTATCGGTGTGAGTTTGCTTATTGGGTTTTGTTTATTGTGTAACTTCGTTTTATGTTTGGTAACCATATTTCTAACTACCCATTTACTATATCCGTTATTTTCTGCAATTTTCATTATTGTGTTGTATTCTTTATTATAGTTGGTTTTATTCATGGGAATATTAACCAATCTGTAAATCATACTGTTCAGAGCAGACATTTTATGACTAATAGGGTGATTAGAGGATTTGTTGATAATATTGTCGGAATATGTACTCTTCCTAAATATCATAAATTCCAGTTTCTTGTTGTTTTTTGTTATGCTTAGGTTCAAGTAGTTTAAAATATTATTCTCCTCTTTCTCGATTTGAAATTTTAAGCAATTACTATTATTATTGAATTCTTGGAAGATATTCTCTATTTGAGTCCTATTACATAGGCCTATTAAAAGTATGTCATCAACGTACCTTTGATATGTAGTGATGTTATATTTGGTTATAATATTCTGTACATATTCTTTCTCAATGTATTGTAGATAGGCTTCTGTTATAATCCCTGATAAAGGCGATCCCATCGCCACACCTTCTTTCTGTATGTAGATTTTGTTGTCAAATCTAAAGTAATTTTGATGTAGTATAGTGTTGAGTAGCGTTGTTATCTGTTTGGATATATTGGTGTTTTCCCCATTTTCTGTCAGTTTTTCTTCTATTATTTTATTTAAGTCATCTATTGGTATATTTGTATATAAATTAGCAATGTCTAGGGATATTATAGCATCTTCTTTGTTGACGTGGATGTCTTTGATCTTGTTAACTAATTCAATTGAGTTTTTTACATTGTACTTGTTAGGAAGATCTAGTTTTTGTTTTAGTATTCCACCCACTATTTTCGAGATCTTATAACTAGGTGCACTTATAAAGTTTACCACCGGTCTTATCGGGTTATTTTCATTATGTGTTTTTATTTGTGCTTTTAATTCCGGTGCTCTAGGATTCATGTTTATACATAGCTTTCTTTCTTTGTCACTAAGTATTAAGTGAGATTCTTTCACTGTTTTCTTGATAGCTGATTGAAAGCTGCCAGTAGGGTCTTTATTAAGTATTTCGATATTGTTGTTGTTCATAAATTCAACTGTTTTGTTTATATAGTCTTACTTATTTAATATAACTATTGTATTACCTTTATCAGCTTTTACATGAATAATATCGTTGTCTTTTAGTTTCTTGTTGATATTATTTAAAGTAAGTAAATCTCGTTTGATCGTTGGGCTGGACACGAGTAATACAGTCTAGAAGGCAGTGGGCTGGATTGTTTATTGTCAATATATGTCTTTTCGATTTCGGTGGCTAATTTCCGCCTTATATTGTTTTGATCTTCAGGATGCAATGTTGATACTGCTACCTCTGCGTCAATGATAATATTATCTATTAACTGTTTGTTGTTTGTCCTTAGGTTATGTTTGTAGCCTAACTGTAAGAATGCTTCTTCCTCTTTGGAAATATTGCAAGACATTTTTTAACTTTGCATTTATAATTTTATTCTGATACTGTTATTAGGCCTATTGATTAAGAATTCCTTACTTAGTTCATATTTATGAAATAATTCATGCTTTCTATTCATAAGAAAATTAAAAAATATCCACATGAAGCGGCACTGAACTACAACTAAAGCAGTTAATAAACTGGCTTACCTATGTTTAAAAGCAAACTTAAAGAATATTATTTCCATGGAATTTTCCATCACCAATAGCAATACCGAAGTGAAGAGAAGTGTTCAAGCATCAAGCATAATTTTGATCTCATTATCTCAAACATCCGTTAAAAATGAACATACCTGAAGTTAATTGAACTCTGAGAATTAACGTCGGCATATAAATCTTCCTCATAACTATCTAAATCCATGAGAAAACCCAGCTCAGTGTATTCAGAGGAGGGACTACTAAACTCTTTATGAGAAGTAAGAGACTATATTAAACTCAACCTCTGTGTAGGATGCTGGTTTCTGGAACTGACATTATGATAACATCTTAACGTTTATATCCCATGCAGAGAATACATGGTTATCATTTTAGCGTTTTGAAATTTTATTCCCTTTCAATGAAATATTTACCTTCTAAAGGGAAAACACAGGAACCAAATTATTAGCAAATCATAATGTTACCAGTGACTGTATCTTTCATTTCATAAGCTAACCTTATAGATGATTTGATCTAACATTATAAAAATCTGATAATTAATAATTTACAATCAGTTCACATGTTTCCATTTTTATTAATTAATTAATAGATATGCCCATCTAGTATTAAATATGAATATAAACAGCAATTCATTATAAAATTGTAATTTTCGAAAGTTTCGAAATTTCACAATCATTTTATCACAGATGGAGTTTGGTGAAAAGTTGCTAGAATTCTAATCTTAATTCACCCTTGTGAAAATGAAACCCTTGAAATCCCAACCTGAAAATAGCCAACCACGGGATATGAACCATGACCTCTCATCAGTGAGTTCACGACTCTAATTCACCAGGGTCGTATTATACTCGTATACGGTACTTCTAGTTCCCATTAAGGATATAGAGCAAATCGTTCTCGCTATTCAGTTGGTATTCAGTAGGTGTGTACTTAACATTGTTACATTGAACGCCAGGAAGCTATCGCACGGTTAATTAATACTAACGATCAAATTAATTAACCCCATAATGTATCAATGCTCTTACATCATTAGGCTCAAATTTCAAATTAAAACTCTATTATGTACATCCTAGCTCTTCAATTCTCGGTAATTTAACTTTACCGGTACACTAATCTCCTAATTGACTGGAAATATTTAAAGGATTTCATATGCCTTTAAAAAAATAAAAATAAAAAACCTTGCACGGTAAATTTAAAGGGTTGGAATAAGAGCCAATTTATACAAATCAGTACTTTCTGGGTTATATAATTTTACAGTAAAATTAACACTTCTTAGATAATTCCACCTCTGGAAAATCTGTTACCTATGAAGAGTTCTATTTGCAATAATATAGTACGGATATAGGTGAAACCAATGTAGGTGGACAAAAATGAAATCTATATATATAAAAATGAATGTATGTGTGTGTGTGTGTGTCCTTTATGCATTACTACACCATTCATCCGATCGCCATGAAACTTTGGGAAGTTGTTGGGTACATTCCCGGGAAGGTTTCTGTCATACTACATTTTTAATTTTAGCCTTCGTTCGCGAGTTATGAGTGAAAAACGGCAAGAAAACGTGCATTTTTTACGCTTTCGAAGCATCAGTTCTGAGTTATTCATTTCAGTTGTCAAACCAATTGCAGAAGGCTTTGTCTATTATTGTCATACCTTGGAAATAATATCGTCGCGATCGCTATGGAAGGCAATGGATATCTCAGGTTATTATAAAAGCTTAGATGTCGATAAGGTAATGTTAAACATATTTTATTTGACACGGAATATAGTTTACAGAAAATTCCGGGGAAGTTGCTTAGTTCGGGGTCCTGGCTACAACGTTTTTATATGTAATCGTAATTAAAATATCTTATGTAGGGTCGTTAAATCTGCCTGAAATGTAACGGAATTATAAGTCTGGACAAATGAATATAGAAATCACTGCCTCAGTAGGCTTATTCCATTCTTCACTTATATAAATAAAAACTAATGTACTATGTCTGTCTGTCAAATACATTTACGCACTTTTTTTATCGTGAGTTTAATCGATTTCAATTCTCATAATCTTTCGAATACTGCATTTTTCCATTTATTTTCTAATCGTGAAATTCACTTCAAAGCCGGATTTATAGCTGTTTCATTAATTAGGCCTATCAAATGTTTAGTTTACACCTATGAATGTTTCGCGTGCAAAGTGTTAATAAATATAATACTTTAATTATTTTGCTCTTAATTGTTAATCTTTCAATTAATTATCTTGGGAGAAGCCGTGGGGATCTGCTATAAGCTATAATAAGCTATAGCCTATCTAGCGTTTTCTGAGGGAATAGTTTGTGTGTGATAAGTCGTTCTTCCCCATTTCAAATTCTTAATACCTATATAAAGACCAGACCTAGAGTTTGAAAATCGAAAGTCCTTCATAAGTTACTTTCGCATTAACAAAATACAAAACCCGAGCGACGCCGGGCCTTTTAAGCTAGTTTCTTATAAAAATTTGATGTGAGACACAAAACTTCCTTTACCCAAATAACAATTTTGCCTCTTAATATAATATATATCGCGCATATAATATAATTACGACATTATTATTTTCATGTAAATTGGTTGTAAAAATAAGAAGGTCGTTACCACATCGCATCGCATCCTCGAAGGATACACAACCTAAATAAAATCTTATTAATGTACTCACGTAACTTTATTTTTAGTATGGACAATACACCTTTCTCACTTCACTTTGAAATAAAAGTTTTAGTTCTTAGTATAAGGCCCCCATATACAAAATTTAAACAAAATCGTTAGAGCCGGGATTGTGAGTCAGTTGGAGAATTTAATGTTGTACCCGCACGTTGCCATGGTAGCTCAGTTGTTTAGAGCATCGGCTCGGAGAGCCGAAGATCCTGGTTCAAATCCCGGCTATGGAATTGAATTTTTCATTCTGACTTCACATGTCTATCTTAGCCTACACACGGCCAGTGTGAAAGAATTATCATTCCAAACAAAAAATTGTTCTTACTGTCTAATATATTACACATTACATTTCATTACGTTACATTACATAAATGCAAACAAATGTAACTCGAACTTCTGTAAAATATGGATAATGTAATACTTACTGTGATTTAAATTATAGCACAGAAGTAATAAAAAATGTCAGTAAGGCGATTATTGTCTTCTATGGCAGAGTTATTCATAACGTACATTCAGTATCGGACCTACAGCAGATGTAAGCCTAGAAATTCTTGCTTCTACGTCTACTACAATAAGTTTATAATTTCTTTTTGAATTGTCTGCTATTTAATCTCTTTCTTCATTTTCTTTATCTGGATTTTCTGTTTACTCCTTTTTTTCTTGCTGCATGTTGTTAAATGTCCATTCAAAATAAATTTCTAAAATATACCTATTGAAAACAGTTTAACTATTACTTTAAATAAATTTGCATCACATTCAACTATGTTACAGTACTTCAATATCCCTGAATTATCACACAGACGAAATTGTCATACATTTTTGCTTTTATACAAATGACTTAATAACGAAATAGTTTATATTAATATTCTCGAAGAAATATATTTTTATGTTCCACGTTATAGATCTTATAAATTGCATAATCTTCTTTTCATTCCAAAATCAAACACTGACTCACATAATAATTCTCTCTTTATAATGTGCTCCGTCTGTACAATCAATTGCACAGAATGGGCAATATAGATGTAGCCTATTTAATACTAACAATAAGCGGTTTAAAAATATATGTGATAAATATTTGAAAAGTTTAAAATAATAATGATTAAAAAGTCATTTTCTGTATTTAAGTGTTTCGTTTCCTCCAAAACTATTATATTATTTATGTTCAAATTGTACGTGTTTCTTGTTTCTTTTTTCTGGATTTTTTTTAGTTGTAGAATTAGTTGAAATATTTTTAGTATTACATTAAACATATAATATTAGTGTTGTAAAACGGGTTTAATTAGTATAAGAGAATGTTGTAATTGTGAAATGAGCCTGTTACATTATCACTAAAATAAATAAATAACAAATATTATTAAATAAGAAATAAATAATAATAAATTACACAAACAACATGGCAGGACTGTGTGGCCTAGTAATTTAATTACTTATTTGTATAATACAAAGCAGAATTTTATTGACCCCCAGAAACAAGCTCTTCAAAATTATGTCAATTTATTTTCTACCAGATACACTTTGAGCACGATCCGGTTTATTCCCTATATCACACTGGTTTCTCTGGTTTCACTGCGAAATGACCTGGGAGACACTGACGTTTATTCTGTCCAGGCACCATACTTAATTATCCTTCATTATACTTTTTAATGAGGGAGCGATTTACCGCTAAGCTTTGCCTTACAGTCAGGGACTCGTGCCACCAGTTTAGCGATTCCAACGATTTATTACCTTTTCATACGCAAATTATACACCCTGCGAGCTCATATTATACCATCATTATTGGAATAATTTAACATAACAGCTGTTGGATATGCTCCAGTTCTATGTAGTTGCCGTGAATTTGAAATTCATGATATCTGTTTCAAATGGGGTAATAATTTCATCCTATGAATACGCATAAGTCAGAGAGTAATTGACAAACTCTAACTGAAATATTTTGTATTAAAATCCTTAGAAGACAACTTGTCTACGTACTAAGTAGAAATTCCAGGTCCGATTCCCACCCAGGATTCTTTTCCACTAGCCTACATTCTATAATTAGATTTAAAGTGTTAAAAATCGTCATATCTTTAACCTTACAGCTTTCAAAACATAATAGGCTACATTAATTTGAGTTAATTTGAAAATAAGTTATAGAATCGAGGTCTTAAGTATTTCAAGAAATACCTTATTAATTGCTTCTCCTGTAGATATGGTGTGGTAATACTATTGTTTTCTTTCATATCCATTAAAAATAATAACAATTAGAATAAATAAGCTGGTTGATACATGCAGTTAGTATTGTATTAGATCACAAGAACTTTTGTTGGAGACGAGATTGGGAGAGCGATAAAACAGTGAAGCAGTTACCTCAAAAAGTCCTTTTTGTTTTAATTCAATTATTTTTTTCTAAAACTGTAATTTGCAAAATTCTGTAATAAAATAGTATATTGCGATACAAGTGCCGTAAGGCACGTTTACGGGTCGAGGAAACAGATTGAAAACCCGAGGCGCAGCCGAGGGTTTTTAAGTTTTCGAGACCCGTAAATGCCTTTACGGCCCGTGTGTTGCATGCTATTTTTTGCACGATGATTATTTATATCAATTTAATTATATTAATTGTGATATTACCTGAAAATATTATGTAAATACATTCTTGAAAATAGATGTTTATTTCAGAAAGTGATTCGCATGTGTTTGTTGTTATGGGAACCGAATATTTGTCCTGGGGGCCGTGCCCATAAAGGCTTGTATTATGAAGTGTATCGTAATGAATTATGACGTAGCGCTTGGACCGTAAGTAATTTAACCTCATCGCAACCGCCCTTAGCAACAAGACTGTGTGGGAATGTCAACTTATGATCCATGTAAACAACGTTCGTAAGTACCACTTACTAGCTAAGGAGTGCAAAAAATAGTTTTGTCAGTCTTCGGTATGAAATATAGCAGTGGTTCAGTATTTGCGGTAAATTAAATAGTTCTACAAAATATCATATTTTTTCACAAGTTGATAGCTTTCGTTTATCGCACTTACTTGCACCTGTTTTTTTAATTCATTTGGGCACCACACTGAAACATCTATAGGCCTAAAATCTATACTAGTGGTCCACTCAACGAAACAATTGTATACCTAAGATGAAATGATACAATGCGTACTGTCTGGCAAAATTAAACGGATAATAGGCTTAACATATCGTATTTGCAGAGGTCTGTATTGATTTGCACATTTTAACGTACCGGTATGCACTTTGTTATGTTTGATGGACATTATTTTGTTATTGTGTTTGATAGACATTATTTTGTATGGCATAGCTGCATTTTCTGTGGTTTAACTCCTCGTGGAATACATACAGGAATAATAGCGTATCAACGACGGAGATACTACTCTACAATACGCCGTGGCGCTACATCACTGGAGGGACTAGGCCTACCATCCGTCCGCTACCATAGCTAAATGACGGATTGGGGGCGTATGGTAAAAAAACACATACTGCCGTTAATGATGGTACTTTTTATTCAAAAAGTCCCTCATTTGTATTACGAGGCTGAGTTGAATCCGTTCCAGCATCCCCATCTCAGAAAAATCCGAGGGTATATCGGAGATCGAACCCGGGCCTGCGGATCAGTAGCCAGGAGACCATGCAGGCGGTTGAGCAAGAAGAGATACAGAATGAAAATAACGTAAAATTTACATTATGTTCGGAGTTAAAGCGTTATAAACTCTTAACTTACAATAATTCTTAACGGGCAATAATAGGCCTATGTACTGTTTTATTTAAAGAGTAAAGAGATGTTACACTCTGGTAAAGAATTTAATGAAAAAATAAAACAATATAATTTTCATTTGTTTCGACAAGCTATCAAGACAAGTTGCTAACAGCCATACTGAAAGCTATTGGGATCCCTGAAGAGAAACACCCAATCAGATAAAGTTACATCAAAACGAAACTCCACAAGAAGTTATTTCGCAGGAGGAAACTGTTTTAGATCAAATACTGTTTATTTACGATTATTTTTATTACTAAACATGTTTTCACCAGTTGAAGAATTGAATTCTTTTTGAAGTGAAACTTCTTTAGCCGCGGTAGGGGTAAATCGGGAGCTTGTGTAACGCTCAAAATCGTCACGAAATTAGTGAGGTGTGGTGGAACGGACTGCACAGAAAACAATCAACTCAGTGATTAGGCTTATCCAAAATTTAAAAAATAAAAAAAATTAAAAATTAAAAAATCGAAAATCCAAAATTAAAAAATTCAAAATTAAAAAATCCAAAATTCCCAAATTAAAAACAAAGATCAAAAATTTAAAAATCCAAAACTCCAAAATTAAAAAAAATCTAAAATCTAAAATTAAAAATCCAAACATAAAAATTTAAAAAATCCAAAAATTCAAAATTAAAGAATCCTAAAATCCAAAATTTAAAAATAAAAAAATCCAAAATTAAAATTTCTAAGATCCAAAATTAAGAAATTAAAATAAATATAAATTCAAAGATCTAAAATTTAAAAAATCCAAAATTAAATGAACAAAAATAATAAATCCAAAATCTAAAACTAAAGGAGCAAAAATAAAAAATCCAAAATCCAAAATTAAATAGTCCAAAAACCCTATATTAAAAAGTCCAACAATCCAAAATTGAAAAAAATCCAATAATCCAAAATTGAAAAAATCCAAAAATTAAAACAAGTTTCATTTCTGTCGCGTGGCGTTCCACGCACACTTTCTTTTTATTAAACGTAGTACTTTATAACCTATCTGCGTTGTTATATTCTTCTACAACCACCCCACAAGCGTTTTATTGTACTCGTCCGCCACTTTTAATACTATTATCATTCTATTCATGATTAATCTTTCGTTGCTGCTGTTCTCTCTTTTCTCAATTTCGTTACACCACAAAACGTACTGCGTCGTGTTAAATTACAGTGTCGGTGTAAGAGCGCGGGCGACCCAGTTTTCCCTTGTCAAGCTCCTTACATCCTCATATTCTTGTTGAGCTTACATAATCCCCCCTCTGCACCTAAAGCTACCCCATCGCTCACTAGGGCATTCTGTCGTTTCACTTCAACCCACTTCGGTTTCTAAGATTTCTCTTGCCTTTTGCGTATCTGACAGCTGTGGCAATCTCATAACCTTGCGGTTTGAAGACAGTATGAATTTGAAGAAAAAATCTCTATTTTGGCATTCAACAGTTTTATATTAACAGTTTTCTATTCGCAGTGGTTAAAACAGATTGTTTCCTTCTTGTTTGTTTTGCTTATAAATATGTTATTCACTTTGAATGTTACCTTATCTTTCCGGTCACTCTGCTAAAATGCCATTTGTCGCACGGTTTATCAAGAACAAACTGCACCAGTTGAGACCAGAGGTTGGAAGTGGAACTGATAATATTATACACGGTGCTCCTAAAGTCCGGTAACACTTTAAAAAAAATTATTTTACAAAAACTATAAATGATACAGCTTTCATATGGATATGCATATGGCATATTAAAGAGGAACTCTTGGATTTGATTGCCAGTGCTTGTAGTTTCCACATTCGCTGCCGTTGGAGTTTTGTAGGGATGGCGACTTCTCGGAAATTATTCCATGTGACGCTTACAATGGAGGGTACATCAAAGATTGTGAGTATATACCACCTTTATCACATAACTTAGAAGGACTGAAGCGTAAGATTGAAGAAGTTGCCACCCCTGTCATTGTAAAATCAAACGTTGAAAACAATATCATTTGAGTTGCACGTGATTCCTATATCGAGTAATTGTAAAACCAAACGTTAAAAAGAAAAGCATTCGAGTTACACGTGCTTCCATTTCGAATCATCGTAAAACCAAACGTTGAAAACAAAACCATTTTACTTCCCCTTTAATTTGACATATATAATATATGAAATCTGTATCATTTGTAGTTTTTGCATAATAAATTAAGAAAAGTGTTAACCAGACGTTAGGGATACGGTGTATTAAGATGAAATGTATAATACTAAATCAGAGATAAATGCATCTTTCCGCAGGTAAAAATCACTATTTTCTTAAAATTACTTTCCCAAACAATATTATAAATATACAGATATGTTGAATAGAAATATTAAGGCCCTTTACTGTTTACTTTACAACATTAATTTTTTTCTGCAATTCAAGTAAGAAGGATGACAAATTTATTGTTACATAATTACATAAGGTACATTGTTGATTATGATTACTTTCATCCATTACAAAGTTTATTTTAAAGCAGTGAAGGGTAAATAATTCCTTGCATGACCAAGAAATCGATCTTCTTTTTGTTAACATTATTAATGGAATTTATGTCTACCGGCAGGTTTATACACCTAAGTGAAATTTCATTCTCCAACTTTTTCAATCTTGTGCTGCATCTTTTAACTCTCCATAGCTTTTCTTCCTTCCTGTGTCTCAACTTGTCTTCTAGCCTATAAAGTTTTCTTTTTCATTTTATTTTCGAATACATCCAGCAGAAGTCCTTGTATCATGAATTGTCCTAACCCGTTAGTTTTTCTTTTTCTTACAACTTCCATGATACGTAATTTCTCATTCACTTTTCTTAAAAGTTGTTCATTCTGTCAGTCTACCGAATCTTCTCCGTTTTCTTCTAACAACAAACATATCCCAAAGCTCTCAAAATATTTCCTTTCCATTTTCCACAGCTTCCATGTTTCAGCTCCATATAACACTCCGTAAGTAGCATTTCAGAAGCTTCTTCCTTAGCTGCAAGTCTAGTTTTCCGTTCAACAGAGTACTGTTTTTGTTGAAAGCAGTTTTGGGCACTGCTATCCTTTCCATAATGTTTTTTTTCATATAATCATTAATCATATAATCTCCTATAGCCTAATCAAGACCCCTAAACACAGAAAATGAGGTACATACTCTAATGCTCTGTATTGTACGTGACCAGACTCCTAACACTTCTTAATTTTCGAAATCTTTACCACTTTTGATTTGCCACATTTATCTCCATTCCACATCTTCCCATTGTCGATTCTTCCTTATTTTCTGGCATAAGTAGGCCTACCAAATCATCTGCATACTTTATGTTATTGATGAATGATGATGTTAACAAAAAAGTTTCCTCTTGATAGAAATAGAAGTCCTTGATTATATTGCCCAGAGTGCAATACAACTTCCACTATTAAATCAGACTCTTTCACACTGCATTCTTAAATAATTCAATTTAACGGATTTACAAGAAGTTCGTGTTGAACTTAGCTACGCGAATAAAAACTTCCTGTGGTGTACTTCTAGCAGGGAAATAAACGCCAAGAATAATATATTAACTGTTTCGCTAAAAATAGAGTTACATCTGGAATAGAAGTTTTATTCATCAGTTTCCAGGGCAGGTTTCATTCACTTCAACGTACTCAATGACTGAGATCGATTCTTCATTGAGAAAGTTGTAATATGTCACAGAACATTCTGAAATATTTTAAGCATCATCCAAAGAAGATAGCAGATTACTGAGCGGAAAGAATAATAAGTGTAAACCTACTAAACTCTGTATCGCTACATCATAGGCCTATGGAGGGACAGAACTTACCGTGACATCTGTTTGTTTTACTGACTTCACTGGTAGTGGGGCAAGTGGTCAGCATGCAGACTTTCAATTACTATTTTAATTTTATTTTTTATTCTTACCGTGCTTATTACACCCTCCTATAACATTTTTCTTAAAGAAAACTAAAAAGATACCGAAAACCAATAATGTATTACACAATATAATAATTTGTGTGTATGTGATGACTTCTCACATTTGCTAATTCCTTATATTTTCTTATAATTCCTCCTCCTCTCCATACTCTTGCTCAATGGCAATAGACAATTCGTAAGCAAGCTAAAGGAATATTATCTATTTTATGGACGTTCATTTCCGCGCTTACCTGAGCCCGCCATTAAGCCCTATTCTGTGCTAACTGCATCCAACTATCCCTCTCAAATATTACTTCCCTTAAATCTATCCTAATATTGTGCTCCCTCCTACGTCTAGGTCTTCCAAGTGGTCTCTTCCCTTCGGGTCACCCAGTTAATTTTTTTGAGATATTTCTTTCCTCCCTATGGGCGCAACATGTCCAGCCCATTTCATCCTCCGTGATTAATTACCCTTACTGCGGTATATTCGGTAAAGAGTACAAGTTATGAAGCTCGTCGTTATGCAGTTTTCTCTAGTCCCCATTTTCATTTCTCTTAGGCCCAAATATTTTCCTAAACACCCTGTTGTCTCACATCCATATAATACAACCGGCAGGATAATAGTCTTATAATTTTTATTTTTAGATTTCTGGACAGAAGACGAGAAGAATAAAATTTTTGAACTGCATATGAACAAGCATTTCCTGATTTCAGTTGACACTTCACTTCAACCTTAATATTATTTATACACTATCTGTAATTATTGCGTACTTTTAATAAAACAGCACTTAGTCTATTAGGCCTACTAAAATTTTTGAGCTTCATAATGCTTCAACTCCGAAGATAATATAAAGTTTATGTTACTTTCATTCCATATCTCTACTTGTTCACATCCCTTCATTTGTACACTATTATTACTGTTAAAAGTTAAATTAAATAAAACTATGGTCGTATAAAATAACAACCAATAAACATAATAAAGTGCATGCGTTAGAATGTTAAAAAAATGCCAAAATATAAAAACATACAGAGCTCTGCAACTGTTAAATCTATTATCCCTTAACTGTGATAATATACTCGTACATTTCAGCAATTCATCTTATACACACAATTGGTGCTTTGAGCCTGTCGTGTGATTAATCATTTAGATTTTAGGCCTATCGAAAGCGATCAACGTAAGAAGGTAAACAGATTTGATAGTTTGGTCATTGAATCATGATGTAAATAGGATAAACTAAATATATATATATAACCAATTTGTACAGTTTGGGGCAAAATGATTAAAGGGACAGGGTATTTATAAGCTCATTAACAAGTCAATGCACATGCTCAGTTCAAAAATGAAGGACCTTAAAAGTTACGCCTGTATGATTAAAAAAACAAAAATAATTAGGTATATGATAATTTCAATGGAAGTGTGAAAGGTCACAAGGATAAAGGCAACTCAGCATGGGATTGTGTTAAGTGTATTTAATGCTTATGTGACATAAGCAATACAAAACTATTTTTTTTAAACAAGTCGTATTTTGGAGCTGTTTTAAGCTTAGTTTTGTAGAATATAACAATAAGGGTTCGATTCACTAATGTTTAAATTTGTTTCTTATGAATCACATAATCTCTTTGCTTGTATAGTCAGTCTGTAGGAAATTAGGCGTTCAAAATTTTGTTATTGGTTATTTTGATAACTCAGGCATTCAATTTAATTCTTCAGTACATTTAATTTTAAATCAAACTCAATTCAAATGACAACAGATTCGTATTAAATGGCAATGCCCATTTGGGTTATTAAAATGGATGATCATAAAAAAAGTAATGTTAGCGGAAGGGAATCGAACCCGCAAGCAGAACACACCCAAGCAACAAACCTTTGTGTTATCCCAAGAGTAGCTTTAAGCTTACGATTATAACGGAGTTACAGCGATAGGCTATAGTTCCTTTCAAAACATGATGCCCGGGTTGACTTTGCAGAATGGTTTCGCAATGAGTTTCTTCCTAATGAGGGTCTCTTATTGCTCACTAATCCCTGTATTTATAGATTAAATATTATTCTGATGTGGCGAAGATGATCATTTTTACACCTGGGTCGTCGAAAAACACTAACACAGCGGCCGCAATTATTCAACACGATTCAAGACAGTGGACCGAAAAATCCGCAGAAAAAGAAAGAAAACCTGACAGTGTTGCTTCTAGACCTTTATTAAGGGTCCCTATTGTTCACTATTCCCTACAGTTAAGTAGCAGGGGGAAATGTTATCTGAGTAGCTCTAAGAACTGAAGCTTTCTTGTTTTGGACAAATCTCTACTTGATTGATCAAACCTGGGCGCGGTCGACGGATTTTTCAGAAGGTAAAAATCATGGGCACGGAGTCATCCGGGAGGAACTTTAAGCTGGGGGATCAATGCCAAGCCTAAATTAGAGCCTCTAAAAAAATTTTATCGGCCTTTTCACGCCCAAGTAATACCTTAGTTTCCGGAGGGGGTTTGTGAGTCGATGGGCTTAGAACAGATAGACAGTCACACCTACTGGATGTAAGCAAGGCAAGCGATTATATGTTTCAGAACCAGTAATACAACATAAAGTGGACAATAGCGTAGAAATAAATTGAGAAGTATAATCTGCAGTGATTATTTCAATAGCCTACTTATTGCGGCTAAAATCCATCCAACGTTATTAGTGGATGAATGGGTAAGAATCTTCCGAATAGAACTTTGATTAAATTACCAATTGTATGTATAGCACATATTATTATGTTTATGAAGAGCAATGTAGTAAAACATTTGCTTACATCATTATCACTATATTTTAAACACTCGCTGTATGCACGGTATAGTTTTAGAAAACCATAAGACGTTTAGTACGACATATTTCCGTGAATTGCTACCACTATAAAACGATATCTGAATAGCTTTGTCAGAGTCAATGCTGGCCATATAATCCACCTGTCTCACTGTAACTTGAGAGATTACATCGGTAGTTTTCCACGAATCCTAAGCTTATTTTCTTTCTGATGCCACGAACTATTTGTAGCTCGACAAATCGTATGTTTCCTTCTTCATTGTATTGCAAATCTTCTTAATTGTAGAAACAATACCGCTGTACAGTTCAGCACGGTATATTTATCTCAGCATGTCACTGATCAATTTGGAATATTATATACTACCTTGTAAAAAAATATAGATTTAGTATACATATGTGTTTTGTGTAATAACAATACAAAATTCCGCTAAAGTCTCTTTTGTACTAAATTGTTGCAAATTTAGCTTAGAGCTTCACACGAGTTATAAATAATTCTTAAATTAATAAATTAGTATGGATTGTATCTCAATAAGATAAAAACTTCCAGAAATAAATCAAAATAGATGAAAATTCTTGTTGAGGTTACCTTGAAGATATTACATAAAAGTCAAGTTGAATACCATTAAACGAAATGATTTAACGGTATTTAAAGACAGTCCAGGTGAGGTAGCAAAAAAATTATCATTGTTTAAAAAAAATTTAAGTGGCCCCTTTCTCCTCACGATAATTAGGAGAAAAATAGTAGGGATTCATTGTATATTTGTTTTGAAAAAATTATTTGTAGCATCATGGTGGAAAAATAAAAAAAGTGTGAAAGAGTTTTTTTTGTTAATTTTAAGGTATCAAAAATAAAAGTATTGGAAAAACGAAAATAACATGTGATAAACCTTAAAAGGACGAAGAAAATGCGTTCCAAACAATAAAAAATAGGTTCTTGACTTTTAAGTTAATATTAAGTTAAATAATATGTAAATTTACTATAAATGTAACACTTAAACGCTGAGGGGCAGAATGAATTTAAAAGGACTTACGTGAAACACGTATCATTAGTCTATCATTAAAGAGTGTCTAGTTAACGAATATCTTGACTTTACTGTATTAGATACAAACAGGATTTCAGTCCTATCTTACTGAAGAGATTTCTATTAAATTGCGAAGGATTACCACATGACTACAATTGCAATCGTCTACCCGGTAATAAAACTGAGCTTATTTCTAACTCCTAATTAAATATTCAGTTTAATCTAGAATTCTGTTTGTTCTGGAGGAATATTGTGACAGGACGTAGGATTTTCTAGCAAAAAGTGTTCAGTTTGTGAAGTCAAAAACAATTATAATCATTATACAGTCTTCAGACACAAATACAGGCATTTGACAAATTACAAATAAATATAGCATATTTACAATCATTTTTAAGTTTTAAAAGAGGTCAAGGGTATTGCAGGGATTTCTGATCCACGTCTCCACCATTTTTGGATTGCGTTCGAAAACCTCTGTTTGTCGTAGTTTTTACAGATGTCCGGCAAATTAATTCGATGTCATCATAAAGCTTATTCAAATATCCTACATGCACGTAAATCTTTGAAGGTACCGGTAGTCATTATTTACGTGCTTCTCTACTGTTGATCCGCAAAGAGTGAGTTGCAATTTGTTGAAACAGTTCTGAATGAGGATAAATTGACTTTTCAGTTATTTTTTATTTTCCATGTTGTGTAATAAGGAGTTTTGATTTATAATTGAATTCTAATTTTCATACTCACCAAAAACTCGTTTAAAATAAACTTTACTGTGCTTTTCTGTCTTGAGAAGTTTTACCATATTTACTAAAAGACTGTTTTATTGAATCAAGACTACTGCTGGAAACAAGAACAAATAGATGTCTAACTTCTTACCTTATTTAAAGCTCATCAGCAATTTCATTGTTTTGTTACGGTACAACCTTAAATCTAATTAAGGGCTAAGAAAGCTGAACATTAGATGAATTGTGCATCTGAATAAGAGATTTGAATCACAACTACAGTTAACAAGGTAGCCCCCCCTCACGAACTGAAAACTTTCAACAATGGGTAACTCTCCCTCAATTTTGACCAAGTTTGCTAATTGCATTGAAACTGGTGCACGAGTTATGTTGTTGAACTTTATATTTCTGCAAGAAAATGCAATTTCAGACAATAATAGTTTGAAAATACATCTACTCTTCTATAACAGATTAAGCCAATTTAAGGACACTTCACGTACATTAAATTCTCGTGTTATTTCTACGGTTGGGGCCTGTTTATTTTTCCACATTTACTTACTATTATTATTATATTTATTATCAAAAAAATTAATTATATTTAATTCTAAGGTAAAGATCTCGCACGAAATCTGTGCCGATGAGACTATTACTCTCTAGAGAGAGACATGCTATTGTGCGAGAGAGAGAGGTAGATTGGCCTTTACAAATAGAGAGGGAGGTACTGTTGTGCGAGAGAGATAGTTAGCAGGCCTATCGACGCTACAGTCCCCACGAAAACGTAATGCAATGATTTAGGCAATCGGCACAGATATCGTGCGGGAACTATAGTAAGTTTATAGTTCTTTACAAAGGATATAATAAATTCCTAAATATATAAGAAATATGTAAATTGCCTAGTATGAGTAATTTCACGAATTATAGTGGACCTTACAGGATGAAAAAAATCCAACTATCATGGGTTGATGATCACTCATCAGTAGACTTCGGATTTTAGGTAAAAACCTATTTTAATCCTTAAGTGATATATGGACGAAAACTTGTATATGCCTGTTTCATAAGTGACTATGCCTAAAACCGATACTTTTATAGGACCTAAAACAGCCTATTTTTACGTTAGAGCCTAATATTGCCTTTTTGCTTGTTTTTTCTCTAAAGTTCAAAATAAGTTATTTTTTGTTATAGCTTCTAGCATTTATTTTCAGTTCGTACTAAATTTTTAGCTCGGAATGTGCAGAACATGACACATTTGTGACGTGGTTAGATAGTAAGGAATGTTTCGTCTTCAGTAGAAAAAATCCTTGGAATTCCCAAGAAAATGTAGTGTTTTTCTCCCGACTCCCACATCCAGTTAAAAAATTTTTAAAAAAAGCTCTGAATTACTGAGGGATACAAGAGGTTGAATATACTAGCGTGAGTAGCTTCTGGGCGGAGGGATTATTTTCACTGTTATGGTAGTAATACAGGCCCTATATAAATCTGTGTACCATAGGCCTATATCTGTGTTTTATCATGATTATTCATTACTGATGACTTCAATAAATATAATATTCTGCATTGCAATTGAGATATTTCAGAAAATTGGCAACTTAACGATTTTATAAGAGACTATTTTACGATTTTTAGAACCTATTTTCCAATTTTTAGAGCCTATGTTAGGTACCTAAAACAGCATTTTTAGCGACCTAAAAGTCCGAAGTCTACTCATCAGTAGTAGCCGGGATATACAACTTCAATTCAATTTTTTATCACTTTTGAGTATGAAATACAATGGGCTATGTCATTGAAAGTGTATATAATTCATTATACAATACTAAAATACTTAAATACTACACACAATTTAATGGTTACACATTGATATTAGCATAATTAAAATAAACACGTTCGTCAAGACTATAAAATGGATTATTTTTCAGCCAGGTCTGGATTTTGAACTTGAACTGTCTAAATTATCAGGAAGTTTGTTAAAAACCTATATTGCTATAAATACATGTGTGGATTTAGTTTTAGATAATCTAGTAAAAGGTATATGAATGTGGTTGCTACAGCATGTCTTGTGTCATACGTATGAATGTCATTCCCTGGGTACAAATTATTAAGATTCTTTTTTAAAAAATCATAGCTTCAAGTATATACAAATTATACACTGTGGTCTGCATGGTAAATCAGGGGCTGATTTAGTTGTTAATCTGACAGCTTTTTTCTGTAGTAACAAGTTGATGTGGCACAAAATGATTTCCCGATAACAAATTATTGTGTGAAAGAAGACGAAGAAACATACGAAGAATAACACATTCGTTAACCTGAACCACTAACGATGAATATATTTGGTTAATGAAGTTTTTAAATTAAAATGAGATGATTAGTTTTAGCAAGAAAATACAGGAATACGGCTATGGACAACGTTACCACCTCTTTTGAATTGGATTAAACTAGCTTTCAAGGTAAACGGAATGCATGTAAATGAAAATCCAAAAGGATAATGGAATCCGCGCATCTACTCCCCTGAATGGGTGTAAAATTTGGATTATTCCAGGAATTGAACAAGTACCTGAAGGATATACACAATGACAGAGCTAATGTAAAGAGCTGGTATTCTGGGAACCGTATAATTAACGGGAACTTAATTTGCCGGTCAATAGGAGAGAATGTTTGTCACTTGGCATGAGTGCAATCTGAATTGCTAATAATGGGCACAATGCACACAACTGCTCTCGGCGTATTGATTCTGTTATAGTCAGCACATTTTTTTTTCTGATACGCTCTTCCATTAAATCTAATGCTGTAGCAGTGATACTTGACCTTTTTATCAAGTAAGAAGGGGTATTTTTCTGTAGCATAAGAGTAGCTTCAAATGATAGAAGAGAGAAAAAAACTTTCGTATTATTTGTTTCTCTCCGGTTGTGCGAGAGAAAATCTTATGGGAAACACATTACTTTCTTTACCTTTCGTATCCAAGTTAATTTGAGATCACCCTTCATATCAATTTTTTGGGGGTGTGGAAACTGCTACTCTATACTGCATTCATTTTAAGAGCATTTTGTTTTTGATAGACGGAATCAAAAAGTCAAATTGTATTTTGGTATTGAAGTAGCTTAATAATTGTTTGGATTAAAAATTGTCTGAATCCTTATTTATTGTATAAATATTTCGTATTCATGTTTTATAAAATAAGAATGTCGAAGCAATGAGTTAAGATGAAGAAATTATTCCTCAACCATTACATTGCAAAACGCTTCATTTCAGTACTTTTATGAAAAGCAGAACTGATGATTGATAATTTTTTATGACTATTCCACTCATTTCCGGAGGGGGGTTGAGAGGCGTTGGGCTTACCACCTGTCCCTCTGCTCTTTCTCTGAAAATAAGCGCAACGAAATTAGTATAGGTAATGAAACCTCCATCTAGAGGCCCTATGCCCCATCATAGGGGTTACAGGACCATCTCAGTCAGTCCTTCCACTCATACGCCGCGAGTTTCATATTGACCAATAACGTTTAGCAATTCCTCGGTATAGACCAATCACGATCGATTATCTTATAATATCCTTCCTCGAATCGCAATGATGCAATTTTATTTGATAAAACGTCAGCTCGTTACTGGACACGTAAGGCATCAACGTGCGTCAAATGCTGCCAGTTATCAGAATGAAAACACACTATTTTATACAACATCAGATAAATTATATCGATAAACTCGTAATCTCTCGTGGGATTACCTGTAATAGAACCTTTAGTGAAATCTGGAAACTACGTTCCGCATGCACACTGCTGTTGTTGTTTACATATCTTGTTCTTTTTGCTTCTCTACCAACTGGATTCTATGACAGTGACAATTACCTGCGTTAGTTCGTGTAGTGTTCTCATAGACCTGTAGGTGCGCGGGCAAAGAGAGTTAAGTCCACTTTCTAGTTACTAAGAATTAGAGTGACTTAACACACTATACCAGCCCAACATAACTTTAGAGATGGATAAACCCATGAGGCACACATCCTTAACTATCGTACAATTTTGAATATGACTTACTGGACTTAACACAAATGTAGAGAACATTGTTACCTACAACTCTATGGACATGTCCAAATTTTTTAGGATGGTGAACTTAACTCTCTTTGCCCGCGCACCCCGGAATTCAATCAAGGACGATGCCACAGATTAAGAATAGCGAATACGTTACTTAGATACTTATGATTCTAATGTATAAGAAATTAAGACAGACTTCCCATGAGAGTGAAATTAATTTTAATTTCTCGCAGAAGCATTCGGTTGAAATGTGGACGTGTTATAAATAAAATCATTATTTCTGTGCATAAAATTGCAATTGGTTTGTCGGTGCTAGTGCATAAGGTGAGCCTTCAAATCAAGTTATGAGCTGCTGGCTTCACCTATCAAGATTTTCTGGACATATAATCAGATAGGCTACAGCAGTTTTCCCTGTAGCGACAGAGAGATATTTGTATTGTTGGGAGCTGACGAGATGATCCGTGATTTGGTGGTGGCATGCAGGGGGAAGACGGTGTTGAGCTATAACTGCACGTGTAGGGGAGTGCTGCTATTGGCTGCAGATAAGAGCTCCTCAGTTTGGCCAGGGATCATCTCGTCAGCTCCCAACTGTATGTAGGAAGAAATCGGCTATGAATATGATTAGCATTTAACTTAAAACAAACTTTCACGATAAGAACAAATTCAAACTTCCACAGATATACATACACATGCGCAGAGGTTATTCATTTTATGGTACACGGCTGCCGACATAAGGTTTGGAGTCGAAAACGCTTTTCAACCGCCAAGTATGACGATTTTTGCGACCCCCTTGAAAAATTTAACACTAAAAAAAGCGTATTGAGATTTAACATTTTAAATGTTTATCAGAGTGAGTCTATTTAATAATCATATAGAAGTATTCTTAACTAAAAGAATATTTTCAATGTGACTGAAATTAAAGTTGGTTACAATGGATATTCGTGTGTGTATTTGTCTTGAAAGATCTATTTTTAATTGAAGTCGTCTAAAAATTCCTGTCATAAGAATTAAATACCGGTACTTTAAAAATTTTGTAATTGATTTTTATGTCCTACTAGGGATCAGGGCAAGAAGAATATTTAGACATTCCAATATATAATCTTGGCTTATTATGATATTTGAATTTGGTTATTTTACAACATATTTCTTGGTAAGCGCTTGGTGGCTCGATCTCAGTTTTGTTTTGGATTATATTTAAATGTTTCATAAATAGAGAACTAACATAAACAGATCCCACTGAAGAGAAATAGCAGCAGGATATTTTTCTGAAGTGTTGTTGTTGTCAGATGTTATACATTGTCAGCTTCCGCAGGAGTTGTGAATGCCCTCTCCTGACCACTGCCTCATTTATCTAACGCTTTCCGCCTCCCTGGTTTTGTCCATCCACCAACTAACATCACTTTTCATGAGGATTCCTACAAACTGCAGCATGCCATGTGATATATCCTGAGATTCATTGCAAAGACAAGAATAAATTCTACCGGAAGTCTTTGTAAGATAGTAAATCCTACGAAGATAAATATCCACTTTAATGCGTTCTTCAAGAGAATGAGATTGAACATTTCTACTTTGTTTCTAGATTCAAACACATTAGAATAAAATAAAGTTTTCCAAGGCATTATATGAGATATAATATAAGAGGCTACAGTAAGGGAAACTAGTTTTTTTTTTACATATTTTTACTTTTCCGGATGAAATGTACTAATTTATACGAGTTAGCCAATGAGAAAAAGAGATTCACGTCTCCATGATAATGAGGTAAAGTAAAATAAATAGATTATTACCAAAGCAAACTAAAATCCATATTTAAAAATGCATAGCATGTTTTATTTAAGTTTAGGAAGTGTTTATTTTCATTAGACCTACAGGCTCAAGTGACAAAATGTATAAAACATTTATTTTAGTTCTCCTGTAAAATTCCATATTATTTGTGACGAAGTAAATGCCGTTGTACACAATTATCTTGTAATAACCTCAGACTCCAACTCCATCAGTCATGCTCCCTTTTTTTTTTCGTTAATTTAGCTAAAGAACTTGCAAATTTGATCTGACATCTGTTTTCAGATTTCTTTTATATATATTTGTCGTTCCTTTCTATTTCGTCTTCTAGTCCTCTTTCTTCTTTTATTCTTTTATAATGTCATTATTTTCTTCTTTCTTAGCATTTTTTCCTTCTATTCTTTCCTACTTCATTCTTTCTTCCCTTGCTTCCTTTCTTATCTTTGTTATGTTTATTTCCTTATTACTATCCCCATTTCCTTTAATAATTTCCTTTATTTCTTCTTTCCATTTACCTTTTTCTTCTCGCCCTTAGGCCTACTCTTTTCCCCCTTCTTCATCCTTTGTTTTCTCTCCTTTTTCGTCGGCCTACCTTTAAGGTAAGACACATCTATACATCTAAATACGCAATAAAATGAAGAAACTCTCTCCCAATAGATACACGAAGCAGGAATTTCCCCAATGTAACCAGAGATAATAAAGACAAAACCTAGAACATTTTAGACAGGTGAAAATTCCTGCCAGTCTCTGTAAGAAAACGAGAGGATTCGTATTTATGTTAACAGAGATCTGTAACCACAACTTTGCCCCCCTCAACCGAGCTGGTGGAAATTAACACAAAATGAAGCTTATTGTAATTTCATTAAATGTAACAATTTTGTTATGATTTGTATCATAAATACTTACTTACTAAAAGGCAATAGACAATTCCTCAGCAAGTTAAAGGAATATTATCTATTCCTCTATTCTAGACAATTCCTCAGCAAGCTAAAGGAATATTATCTATTTTATGGAACCCGAAGGTTCATTGCCGCGCTTCCCCGAGACCGCCATTCAACCCTATTCTGTGCTAACTCCATCCAATCATCCCTCGCAAATCCTACTTCCCTGAAATCTATCCTAATATTGTCCTCCCACCTACGTCTAGGTCTTCCAGGTGGTCTTTTCCCTTCGAGCCTCCCAGTCAATACGTTTGAGATATGTCTTTCCTCCCCCATGCGCGCAACATGTCCAGCCCATTTCATACTCCGTGATTTAATTACCCTTACTATATCTGATGAAGAAGCTCGTCGTTATGCAGTTTTCTCCAGTCCCCATTTTCATCTCTCTTAGGCATAAATATGAACCCTAAACATTTGAATGTGGTATACAGTACTTGTTTTCAGGGCGTGTGGCTTGGCAAGCCTGGTCTGAAGTTTGTCGTGCCTCGCGCCATGGGAACGTGAAGACTTATTGCTCGTGGTAACTTGAAGTGGACGAGCCTCGGTACGGCTCGTTCACCGGTTCCTACGGCCTGTATGTGTGGAGAGACCACTGCCTTCTAGACTATATTACTCGTGTATACACTGCCTGTCCTATACGGCTAATTTTGCGTACGCGGCGACATTACAGATGGCAGCACCTACCATACCCACACCGTATGCTCTGTGTTGCCCTCTGAAGTATAAACTCGGAAACTGAAATAGGCTGGAATTTCATGCTATCTTGGTGTGAACTACTGGAGAAATTAGGCAATTTAACAATACTCTGAACTCCATGTGAAAATTAAGCATAGGACAGGCAGTGTAATTCTCGAGACGGCGGTGGGAGAGACTGACCAGAGTAGTTGCGCAATTGTTATAGCAAACAAATAAATCTTAGTTACCTACAGCTCTTTTAAACGGCCTAATTATACGGTAATTTTAAGTTTATTTTAATAGTTTCGGTATTATTCCAATTACCTTCTCAGACTTCTATTCATCTACAATTTTCGTCTTCAAAAAGTCACCACTCAACAATAGGCCCACATAAACCGCTGCAGCACAACACAAATAAACAACGAAACAAATGAAACTGAAGATTACTGGCTGTGATGTATTGAGGAACTCGACCGACCACAAGTCCACAAGTATGAAGCTCAAGCATCTCAAGTTCTGGCAAGCCACTCGCCATGGGAACAAGGCTGTATGGTTGACCTATTAACAACGAAATTTTAAGACTTTTCTCTTGCAAATGAGAAAAATTAGAAAAATAAAATTAATGTAATAGAAACCACGTAGATCTATTTGGAATCTTTGGGGGTTAGGATACGCAACTATTATTTCCTATAGAGTTAAATAATTCCAGCTAATTAATAATATTAATTGAATCTTACGTATAAATTGATACCTACATAACCTACCTTTAAATCTAATACGGCAGTAATTGAGGTTGTAATGAACTAATAATTTCTGCTTCTGCTTCCGTCTTTGCATCCGCTTCCCACCGTGTGTTTACGCCTATAAGGGTGAATTAGGTAAATAAGACAAATATTAAAATCAATATCCAGTAGCAAACTTAGTTACGGAATGAAATTGTTTCTCCACACATTTACGCATGTACCGTACCTAGTTTAAACTGGGTCAGGAGGTCGCAACCTTATCCTTAAGATTTACTTATACGAAAGCAATTAAAGTTGCTAGCGTTAGTCTAAAGAGTTTCTAGTACTTGAATTGGTCGGAGGAAATGTAATTACACTCCACGATATTAAACAGTAACTCACACTTCGCTGTGAATAGTTTCCATCAAGCGATAATTTACTCCTTCAAGTAAATTCACGCATACAACTACAGTAACTGCTACCGTATCAAAGTCTCCATCTTGGTAAAGATGATGAATCCAGTGACAAGTGACGGTGTTTACAGGCAAGGAGCGACGAGAAGACAATGGTTCCACATTAATTACTGTTTCCGCTCAATCTTGTTTAATACCCTGTTTAACCTTTGCCCTTAGTCATTGTCTATTTAAAGCATTGGAAAGGGGATTACAAATTATATAGAACTGTAACCTAGATATCTTTAGTTAATTCTTTCAAAAAGGTCTGGAAAACTACTTTGACCCAAATCTAATAAAAGTTCATGAATAAGACTTTCTTTGTATCTCAGAAAAATTCAATAGTCCTAGTACTGTATTAGGATAATAACTTTTAAGAATTTCAAGATACATTCTCCTAATAATTTTTTGAAGTTACATGTATGAGAGAAATTCAATGGCATTTAGAGAACACTAAAAAAAGCCATATTAATACGCAATTCTCCTAAACTTGTAATCCAGATCTGCGTGTATTACTTTATTGTATTAACAAGTTGCAGTTGCTCCATATTTCAGTCAGAAAGTACAATAATAAATTACGAGGTGTCGTATATTAAAAAATTAAAGATGTCTTTCAAAGTCTTTCAAAAGTCTTTCACGTGCGTCCGTTCTCTTGTATCTGTGTTTGATGCTGAATCTTTGTGTTCTGTTTAACATGGACATGCTACCTTGAGTTTTTCAGATCAAGTATATCCGCTAAAAATATTTTAAAAATATACACAAATTTATGTATATATTACACATACAGGGTGTTAATGAATAACACCGAAATATTTTACTTCTGTATAGAGGGGACATAGACAAGCAACTTATATTATTAGATCTTTGCTCTATGATGTAAAATGTGTATGCTACAGGGCATTAAAGTCATTATAATTTGGTGCTCATAAATCAATAATTAAGCGAAGTAGGGTTAAAATATTCATTAAATTGACTCCATGCCTTCTTAGTGATCGATGAAAACCTAATACTTAATCATTCTCAACAGCTATATCATAATTTAGAGTTTTCATAATCGGTTAAATTTACTAAATAACCACTTGACTTGCCGCCAAAGCATTAGTTTTTTATTCTAACTCAAGTATTAAGAACGAAGTTCCTTTGTTTTGCATTTTTTCAAATTTTAGAAGTCAGTGGCGGCCATGCCCTGAGAGATTTTATACTGTTAACAGGAAAAATTGAATCCAGAGAGCAAAAAGTCCTGATAAAAAGGGCTTGTCTGTGTCCTCTCCATAAACAGATAAAATATTTCGGTGTTATTCATTAACACTCTGTATATAGGCTATACATGAAAGGCCTACAAATATACATATTTATAAACCTAGGAATGCATAAAGTGTGCATATGTTAAAGACAATGGTAGGTTATTCGGACAATCTCGATTCGTTATGGAACACATTCCAAAGTCAAAGTCTAAATTTGCATACGCGTCTTTGAATAGGGAAAACTGGAAAAGTCGTCTCAGACTGGACGGTCACAGGATTTAGTCCGCGACAGTATCGACTTGCCCAACTCACTAGCTGAATATTCTGAATATTCACCAAGGAATCAATAAATGAAGGAGAAGTATTATAGCGTTATAAAGGTCCTGCGTTTTAGAGAGAGAATTTAAATATATTTAATTGGGTAGTTTGCTTGATTTTAGAAATAACATTCATGAAACTGGCTTATCGGTATTTATATTCCCATATTGTGATGTCCACAAGTTGAATACTGACATTATTAAGAGTTTTTTTGTTTGTAGAAATATCACTTACCACGTTACCATTGACCATGGGTGCGCTTCTGTGGCACATCGTGTCACTGTGCTGTAGGGGAATTTCTCCCACTACAGTCGCCCTTGACGTCAGCATAAAGCAGTTTCGACGTGACACTGAACATGAAGAACAGGTTTCTTACGTCACAGCAAGGGATGGGAACTAAAACGTTTCCCCTCAGTTGCTCACCTATGCCATAGACAAAGCACAGTTCCGAAAGCATTACCTGCGCTTCTAATTACTGACCTGTCGTTTCGCATTGAGCATCCAATCTGTCACGGTACGGTTAAGTTTTTTTTCCGTTTGTTCGTTTGTTTGATCACTATGGGTATGCGTGAACTAGCATCCGATAAAGATTTTTCTTTATGTAAGTTTTTTTTCTGTCTTCAATATACCAAATTGATTTAAGTGCAATTCCACAAAAACGCTTCACATAGCCAGAACAAAGCACTCCGTAAAGTATAGTTTACTTTGGTCAGAATCTTTTGGGATGATGCAATGGGTGGATATTAAGTATTTTCTCTATATAATGTAAACACACTTCGAAAACTGATCTATTTATCCATCTTTGGTCATGACTACATCGTATTAATATCTAATTCTACCATAAGGAATGAGTATATATGAAAGATGTAATTGAGAATGTAACTATAACCCTAACATACCGAAAGGTGAAATAGGGTTTTATATAAAATAGGAGATACAATAATAATGGGTGGATATTTTCCGGTCTAGAACCGGCCCTAAAATAAACAAGTAAGTCTGTCTCACTCTTACGTAGATAGGAGTAATGTGCTAGAGTGAGTCAGATTTACTTGTTTACTTTAGGGCCGATTCTAGGACGGACAAATCTACACATTCCACTGTTAAAAGACTCTAACCAAAGTATACAGGCTTTCTGACCCTTAGTTCGCGGTTCAATTGCGGATATGCCAATGTCATACAATCTGTTGATTTTCAGGCATGTAAAATAACTTCTGCAGTACAAATTAAGTGTAAACTTGTCTTCGTCGAATAATCGTAACAAAATACAAAATAACTGGAAGATAGAGACGGGCCAATCCCTTTTGCATAAAAAGGTAACCTGGGCTTATTGTGCTAGATCTCTATTTATGAGATGACAGGGTATGGAGGAACTCTGTGGTATCAGGCAGGAAATTCAAGATCACTATCAAACTCTCCACATCCCTCACTGGCTCATATCAACGACATTTCAAACGTATTGGCAGCCACTCCCCCCCAAACAAAGTTCGCCGAATATCTTAACAAATGATTGGAAGGTAGGCACGTCATTCCCACAAAAATCCCGACGCCTTCCCTCATGCTGCGGAGCTGATGGATCATAGACCTGGACTATAATTATTACAGGTCTCTAGAAATTATTCAGTAAAAAAAAAGAAAAAAACTTTACACAAGAAACAAAATAAAGGATAGAAAAGATGCTATATGCATAGTGCATAATGTTTGTTATAAAATTCTCTAGAAAATGATATTGTGATTACGGAGAGAAAACTAAGTTATTACTTGGACGTGAAAGAACGAAGGAATTCTGTCCAGAGACTCTACTTTAGGCTTGGAGTTATTTCACGTGCCGTAAATTTACGTCAGGGCCCCTCGGCTTAAAGTCCCTCCCAGAAGATTCCTTGCCCAGGATTTTTACATCGCCACGGCGTTTATAAACAGGAAGCAGCCTAAGCTCAACTGTTGGCGTGAATGTATAATTAGTCTACAAGAAGTTAACTTTCAAGATTGATATTAATTAGTATAGGTCTAATTAATAGGAATAATAAATAACTATTGCAAAAATAACTGGTGCAGTAGAGTAGCAAAATCAGTAAGCTAATTCGAGATAATGAATTCAGTTATTTTTTCTCATCTGTCATAATAACTAGCCATCTTCACTGCTATTTTTAATAACTTGGAATCCTTAAGTTAATAACTTGAAACCTTAACTTAATTCTGTTGTAACTCTCTGTTTTTCTTTTTAATATTACACAGGCATCACAAAGGGCAATTTTTAGTAATTTTGTAATTTTGTAATTTTGTAATTTCCGATGCCTTTGTGGTAAATTTTAAATAAGTTAGAAACCAATCTTAATTTATATTAGGAATATTATATAAACTTTTAGAGTGTCTACATGTATTTTAAAAGTAATTTAAGTTTTTGTATTTATGTAATATGTAATTGCAATATTGTTTTTGACTTGTAAAGCGGAAAAGAAGGACAAATGACCTTGGCTATGCCAGGATAAATAAGCAGAATAATTAAATAAATAAATAACAAATTACACTATAAGATCCATTAATTCAAAGGCATTATAAACAGGAAGTTCTGACTTAGACTCAGTGTGTGGTGCGATGCGTCAACCTAAAAAGACAACTATTCCCACTGAAAATACTATGACAGGATTCTGGAAATAGCTTTATACCAATCAGATGATTCACGTGCTCCCCCGAAGGTAACATCTTGTCCACCCACATCAAGAAGAAGAGTAGTAGGAGGAGTGAGGTGGGGATTCACGTCACACGACCTGCCGCATCATTTCACTCTGTGTTAAGTTCATTTGTTTGAGACTCGCTGGAAATAACGCCAGAGAATCCGTTGTAACCGCGCAGCTTTCCAGCAGCAGATCTCATTCAAAGGATGACGCTCTTTTAATTTCACTTGAAAGTCAATCGCCTCGAGGTCTCAGCCCACACAAGCCTTTGTGGTCGACGGATTTAGTTCCTAGCTTAGTGCTTAAATTAAATTCTGATAGGTATCAATCCTTTATGGTGGGTTATTTAGCAACAATATTGTATATTTTTAAACAGAGAATTCATTCATAAGACTGAATTGCCATACAGACCATAAACAATATAGTTTTCACACTCCTGGCCAATATGCGGGACGTATAGGGTTTATGGTGGCGTTTTATAGGAGTTTTGGTTGGCAATAAGCTGTAAGATTTGCCATGAGCAGTGGCATCGTTCTTCTACGGTTGTCTTCGTTTCAAATTAGAAATACGTTATAGACCATTATCATTCATACAATAAAATAAGTATTTCAATTTTTCATTGTAGTGGAGCTTGAAGAAAGTAAAATGTACCTAAGTATAATGATAATAATTTATTATTATTGCAGAGGTGTTCTTAATTTTCCGAAATAGCATTGATGGTAATAATCTGTCCTAAACTGAAAGTGTACGGTCGAGGGAAGTACATTTTTAAATTTTGCAGCAAATGGTCCATAGATATGGCTCTGGAATATGTAAATGAAATTGTATAGCCTATATTTAACTGCAAAATTCGTCTCCTAAAAGAGGTAAAAATAAGAAAATTGCTATTCAGTGGGTGGCCGATGATCAGAGAGTTGGGTGATCTCTACTGGGATGTAAAAATACATTGGCTTCGTGAGGTTTTAAATAAGTTTTTTTTATAATCAGTAGTAAAATGGGTGATCTCTAAATTTACTATAAGAGTGTTTTTCAGATAGGTTTCCCTGTCGTCAAGTGAGGATACGGTAATATTTTTCTTCCAGACATTGGCGAAACGCAAGTGAGGGGAAGGCGTTTCAGAGTTGGGAATTGAATTCAAAGAGATAAGCCATCTTCCCCTGCCGAAACTCATGACTGCGATAGCCGTATACCTTAGTCAGCGCGTTGTGACTCCCATGAAGACTAGCGTACGAATGAGACATCACCCCTCAAATGACAATATTTCGATAGTAGACTCGTCCAGACTACTGAGTATCTTTCTGAGCAGGGAAAGGTAGAAAAAAATTATTTTAAGACTCCACTTGGCATACGGAGTAATAAGCACTCATGACTCATTTGCTTCGAATGATGAAAGTTGCAGAACATTAGTGCGGTGCTAACATTTTTGTGACTGGAAATACGACATACAGAGAGAGCTGTAACATTTTATAACGGAAGGTGTAAAAATAAGAATGATTTATGTCACAGCAGCCACCGAGCTCCAACGTGAAGTATCTCTACGTGACATCAGTCAACTCATTCGATTGGTGATGGAAAATAAACATCGCCAGGCGTTGTGTACTTTATATAGTCCCAAATGCATTAGACTGTCAAGAAAAGAAGCTTTCCTCCTGAATATGTTCTCTCTTATAACGTTTGCTTTATCCTGCAGCCTACTGGAAACTAGAAAACATTAAAAATACAACATTTCTAGCCTGAAAGTTGGCTATTGGATAAATAAGCGTTGAGAAAGGAAAAATTTCTGTATGGCTTTAATTTAAAATGCTTAAGTAAAAAAACCGTAGAAACACAAAATTGGCAATGTTAAAATTTGGCATTTTCCCCAGCAGAAATGCCAGAAAATGCCGTAGGGAGCTGGTGTGTCCTTCCTACTGAACATGTAGGGTTTATAGGGTGGGTACATATGCTTTCATGCCTCTAATACTGCAATAAATTAGAGTGGCACGATACCGCCGTGCATGGATGTTTAAGGGTGTATTTCCCTCCTAATCCTACATCTAGTATCCATAATCTTTTTTATTCATATATTCTTTATCCTGTCCATTCATTTTTATATTTCAAAATTTCAAAACGATCCTGCATTTTCAAGAAAAAAAATAGTTGCCATGACTTTTGTCCAACCCTGGCATAATAAATAACTGAAAACAAAAGTCTTGACTATTTCATAAGTTTTGGTCTACTTAATTAACGGAAGATTTTATTTATGATTGTTTTATGCAATAATACATAATCAATAAATAACTAAATAAATTAATAATATTAGGAATTTCTTCTCAATGGGACTGTACTATTTCCACTCACGGCTTAATGTGGATCAGTTATACATAATGTAATGTTTGTATTTTCAGAGAGACTATACTGAATTTATCCCCTGCTGATTTAGTTTTATCACCCTCCCTCCCATAATAGATATTCCACTAGGATACACGGAAGGAATTTATAATAGGGCTTGGGGACACATACACTGTATAAATCTGACCCAATTTCTTGGCGTTATGCATAACAAAGCTCAGAATTATTGTGTAATATGCGAGAATCTGAACTCCCCTTGGTCTATATCGTTATGAACTGAACATATTGTCATTCTATACAGTAATTCAAGAGGTGAATTCCACTCCATTATTTTGTATAGCAGGGATATTATACGTGCATATGAGCTCCGGCGATAAACTGACGGCTCATTAATTCTGCTAATGCGAGGTGAAATAGGGCACACATGAAAATACAGAATATTATTGTGCGGTCAATAGTATAATAATTGGCTTCTGAAACAAGACCTCTAATTGATCGCATATTCTGTCGCAATTGGGTTAATTAAAGTTTTTATTTGATTTCACTTTAGAATTAAAAATAAATTCCCTTTAGGCAGGCCTACAGGCAGAGGTAGATTTCGAAGTGCTTTTGGTTTAATTTATTGTCACTCGCAGCACTCTTCTTCTTTAGCTTTTGCATGACAAACCCGCAATAATAACTGCAAAAAAGAGGAAAGAGCTCTTTTTCAAACATTCAAATCTCGCCTTATATGAGAGCCATCGAGAAACTAATTATTGATTTGTAGAGTACTCATCAAGAGCTTTTCAGCGATACCCCACAAGACGTGGTTTCAAACATTTCGAATTTCCATCCCCCCACCCCCACTCGTACCCCCAAAACCCTCGAATCGTTGGTGTCGCTGTGAACTCCATAGGGAGTACTCTAATTTATTCAAACAAAGTTCCCTCTATAGTTCATAGATATAAAGTTTTCAAAACTTCAACCCCCCCTTGGGCCAACTTTGCTCATTAACGAACTTGTCCGAACTATTGGGCCTAATAACATAATAAAATTTGGTTCAAACATCTTCAAAATTGCGGCCGCTAGCGTGTAAAGATATATATATATATATATATATAATTGAACGGGTGGTGGTTTCGTACTTAGGGAAGCATGAAACGTAAAGATATGAAAGAATTTTTTGAAAATCATGACATGGTATCGGTTGCAATAGGTAGCCTAAAAATACTTATTGTTATTGCTTATAATATAAATTTAAATAAAAAATAAATAAAATTACCGGCAATTTATTGGCAAACCCGATCGATTTGAAGCTAATGCCTTTAATACAGCAGTAGATAAATTTGTGGCGTAATCAATACTGGAGGGCACAAAAAGTGGCACGTTTACGAAAGTAATGGATGTGTATTTTAGCAAGCAATGCACAATTCTAAAAAATCCTTGGCTTCAAGGTAAAAACAAAGTTAGTTACATATACTGTGCAAATGGGGATCACATTTTGAAAGTTGTACTTTGTAAATTGAGTGATTTTATATAACCAAATATGTTATTTCCAAATATTGCAATAGACATAATATAAAGCGGGTAGATTATTCTTCAGATTAATATAAGTTAAAGGGCACGCTTTATAGTTTTTGATACTTGAAGGTCCTTCTTGGAAATCTGTATTTGGCAGTTCTTAATTTCAGTAGGCCTAAATGAGGTTCTTCTAATTAGTTCAATCTGTTCTGTGATTTCATGGTTGGTTCAAGTTATACTTCTTCTGTCTCTTAGTTTTACTTCACGTCGAAGGGACGTTTACGTAGCCCACGTCGCCCAGGCCTCAAAATACCGTGAGCTCTGGGGGAAGAAGTTTATATGGATCATTATATACTTTTCTCGACCAGACAAGGAAATGGAAGCCCTCCCCGGATGACTGATCAGCTAAATGCTGGGGCCACCTCTAAACACATAGGATGAGACTCATTAGCCGCATGCACACTCATGCCGAACAACGCGCGGATGGGATGAAGATGATAATACCGGCCAGGTGATGTCCGAAACTATAAGGACCTAAAGTTTGAAAATCGAAAGTCCTTCATAAGTTAATGTCAAATTACAAAATAAAAACCCGGGCGACGCCGGGCCTTTTAAGCTAGTTAGTGATAAAAATATATAGACCATTAACATATATAAATAACCCATATTTCGTGTTTTATTCGTAATCATAAAATTATGTTTTTGCAGAAACCTTTTAAATCCCTAATTTAACTTTCGTCATGTACTGTACATGCCTACTAACACATTTCGCGTTTGCGAGATTCACCCATAACATTTTTCCTCTTTTTAGTTGACAGCAGTAACCTTGGCATAGGTGGTTGAGTTCAATCACCGATAAGGCCGTATTTTTATCTGGTAATGTGTTAAGCTATTACAGGAAAATGCGTTTGCGGGCATTAACTCAACTTGTACCGCATTGCAGGAATGAAAACTGCATCTACCCCTGCAAGCTATTAATTAGACTACGTGCATTACGTTAGTGTCGGTGAAGTTGCTTCTGCTTATGGAGTTCGGGCGCTGATAAACTGCATCTGCCCCTGCAAGCTATTAATTAGACTACGTGCATTACGTCAGTGTCGGTGAAGTTGCTTCTGCTTATGCATTTCGGGCGTTGGGTTAATCTAGGGCGGCGGTGTTTTATGTGTTTTGGATCACCTTAGATCGGTGTAACTTTATCTGAAAAAAGTGCCTACCTTTCTATTTCTCCACTATAGTAATTTAAATAGATTGATTAATTAATGGATTTCGTTCTATCTAATATATAAAATCGAATGTGTGTTTGTGGATATGTGGATATGTGTGTATGTATGTTCCCTATACAAATCTACATTTCTTGACCAATATGCACGACATTTTGCACACATACCAAGTTAAGCCCGGGAAGTAAAGCGGTCAACATTAAAATTCAAACAAATAACTCCTTCCCTTGAAAATTTATACAACTTCTGAGAATATTATACTGAAAAAATGAAATCCCATTCAGTTGTCATGACAACAGTGTTTTATTACAGTGATCACATAGGGCTTTGGTAACTACATAATATTGGACTTAACAAATTATGATTCTATCGATGTTATATATTGGCGAAAATAATTACTGAAAAATGAAATCCACGAAAATAAAACAGAGTGTGATGCAGTCACAACTTTCTCTACCCTCGACAAGGAAAATATAATTTTCTCATTAAACATTTTGATGTAGAATAAGAAACCGTATTGCAGGGACAGCTTAAGTGTGTGCCAATGAGTATGCTATATCAGATGGCGGTAAAAAAAATCCTATCCACTGATATGTTTATTTATAGCTGTAGGCTTTCTATTAGTGAGAAATAGGGATGTTTATCATAGGCCCTAAGAAACTTAAAGAAGACGAAATGGGATGGAACATTTCCAGTCTTATGTCCGCAGTATATTACGTCCCAGGTTTTTGGGAAGGAGAGTATGAAATTTATATTGAATTAATTTTTTTATTTCAGCCCCGAAACGGTTGTATGAGAGTGAGAAATAAAATTTTCCGTCAAGACAATACAATCTTATGTAACCGGAATCTATGGCATGATGTGTAGAAGCAACGGAATGCAACATTCGACATCCTCTGAGCCATAAAAAGCTATAAAGTTTTCTGAAGGAATAGTTTGAGTGTGATAAGTCGTTCTTCCTCTTTTCAAATTCTACATACATATTATGTAAGGACCTAGAGTTTCAAAATCGAAAGTCCTCCATAAGTTAATTTCAAATTACAAAATACAAAGCCCGGGCGACGCCGTGCCCAATCACATAAAGGGCAAGAACATTGAACCGTTATATTTAAAGGATAATATATTCAACTGGAAATTCAACCATTTTAACTTTCTTTTTACTTAACTTTCATCTCGGGGAGCCCGCAGTTGCGGGTGCTACTGAACCCTTAAACCGCCCTGATAGGAAGTAACCTAACCAATATTATTTCCAATGCTAGCGACTCCATAAGACGTCCTACAATTTTCAATGAAGATTTTTATGGTACTTCATTTTAGATGGGTTCTATCCTACAGTAAATATTCTGTGCGAAGGGTCGTACTGTAATACATCTACCTAAATATAAAGCAATACAATTTTGTTTGGCTTTCCCTTCTATATGTTTTGTTTCAGCAACTTTTCACTTTTGCTACACTTCAACGAGTCACATTACATGGTTGTATTACGTACATGTACAGTATTATGAGATATAAGAGAAGAAATTATTTTCAATGCAATGTTCTGGATTGTGAGAGAGATCTACAACATCTAAGGTCACTGGGACCTATCAAAGATGGTTAGGTCAGTTACGACCAGAACACGAAATAGGGTGCGCTAAAGAGGGCGCGAAGAAGAGAGAAGCACAATGGGAACAAAGATGAGGGAAAATACAGTCGCGAAGGTAAAAGAGACGATGGATAGATATCCATTAGGAGGAGCTCTACAAAAAGGAAAATAAACACGACTGAAAGTGTTCTGTAATGTGTGAGAAGTTATTTTGAAAGAAGGATGCGTGAAGGGGTAACCTGCCATATAAAATATTATCGAAATACATCCAAGAACCGCAAGATTTAACCCCACGAATGAGTCACTACAAAATTATTCAGCTTATTTAAAATAAATGCTGTGATAAAGTATAATCCTACACTTAAGTCGTCAAATGTTTTAAGCAATGTGCTTTAAAAAAACTTTACTAATATTACGAAAGATTAATGAAGAAGTTTTAACTTACCCTATACGTAGTTCAGATCTTTTCCCTTGCAGCTCCTACGATCACCCCTGAAAAAAAGAATGATCTTACTAATTTTTTCCATTTTATTCTTTTATTACTTTTATTCTAGATATTGGATTTTAAGTTAGAGTTATATTTTGTTTTATGTATTTGTATTTAATTGTGTATTGTGTAATATAAATAACTGAACTAAATCCGAACACGAGTACTTGCTCATTTGGGTAATCATCTGACGTATCTCTCTTGTGTTTCATACAATAAATAAAATAAATAAATAAAAATAAAAATAAATAATTTTTCAAAATATAGACTGCCGTCAGAGATATTTGATTTTAAATCTGAATCGGTATTTATGACGTCGATAAGAATATCGCCCAGTGACCCAGTTTTCTCGGAAAGCTGGAGGGATTTCAATACGGCTTAACGCCATATCACATCAAGGAGCACGTTAACTTCCCTATAATGGCTCTACCAATTTCTTCTCACTTTCCGTTTATATTGACGTCCTGTCATATTCAATGTCCCGCTTAAGATGAATCATACTCTAGTCAGGTTCAAACTAAGCTGGTAGTTAAATAAACCGGATAAGGATGACAATAGGTCACGGTTCTGAAGGTTATGACATAATAAATAAATAAATAAATAGAAATTTAATAACAAAAAAATGAAAATAATAAAAATATAAATACACAAGTGAATTAATAAAATAAAAACACACATACAAAAGTAAAATGAGTAAATAAATAAAATTAACAAAATGCGAGTCGTCGAGCTGAAAATTACAATGACGAGAACATTCAGACGATAAAATGGATAGGAAACTTAAAAAAAATTATGTCTTTTATATGTCTTCAACCACACAAATTACTAAATTTCATTAACTAAACGGTATTTTCAAAGAAACCATGAATAAATACGGTATTGTTCCAATTTCTTTCTGAGTTCTAAGAAATGTCGACTTAGTTTTATTTTCTTAAAATGAATGAAGTATTGAAATTAATAAATAATTTCAGAGACAAAATTTAAGAACTTGACAGGGTAACATGCATTTATGTCTAAAGTTAGAAATAAATGTACCTAAGCCTCCCAATAGAATTTAAAAGAAATTGTTATCATTATTATTATTTAATTATTTATTTATACTGGCGAAGTTAAGGCCTTAAGGCCTTTTCTTCCACTGCACCAGTAAAACTATACATATTGCAAATAATACATACTACAAACAATACAAGGATTGATAAATTATAAATTCAAACTAAACATGCTACAGACAATAAAATTACAAGTTTGATAAACTAACTAAAATAAAATTAATGACTAATAAAATGGATATTCAATTTATTTCTAAATTGTGGTACATTTCGACAGTCTCTGACATGCCAAGGCAACGAATTCCAAAAGCGAGGGATTGATACACTAAAAGATGAAGAATAGAATGATGTTGTATGTCGGGGAATAATTATGAATTGAATTATGATAATGATTTACATTTTATTAATTAATTCTCCATTCCTGGAACATCTAAAAAGAACAAATAACTGCTTCAACGAAAAACGATCTAGAATGAAATGCCTGGTAAGCCCTATTTAATATAATCTGAATAAAAACAAAAGGCTCTAATACAAAATACAGAACGTGATGACTCTAATCTCTTTGTAATTGTTTTCGTAATAACACCGGGCAATGGACTGACAACAGTAATTGTTTGGCATTCAATTTTCATTCGTTTATCAGTGTGACAATAAATCTAAACAAAAGCAATCAAGCTTGCAAATCCGGAAGCTGTAGTAATTCTTTATTCTATTACAAAGGGCGGAACGTCGATTCCGTTAATTAAATTTATTCCGCATATAATTTATTCTAATAGAATATTCAGCTTTGTGATAAGTTAATGCATAAACCATTTCAGTTTTCTAAAGAATAACTGAGTTCACTATAAGGAAATAATGCTAGGTTGATGTTCACAGAACTAACAACTGGATTATTAAAATACATGTCCAATACTGTTGAGCTCGATCAATTAAAAAAATGTGATACCAGTTATTCAACTATGATTTATTTTGTAATTCGCCGCCTAGGCCTTTCGGTGCGCTTATACCATCTTCAGGGCATTTCTTGCTTCCTTGAAGTTCCAACATTTAATGTCAAAACTGCATTTTGTAACATTTATAAAATAATATAAATTTATGAATTGTATAAATTTATGAATTTTATCATATTTTATAAATGGGACAAAATGCAGTTTTTATTTTAATTATAATTGGAACTTCAAGCCAGCAAAAAGATGCCCTGAAGATGGTGCAAGCACACCGAAAGGCCTAGATGGCCAATTACAAAAGAAATCATACAATCAGTTTTGATTTTAATTGTTGGAGCTTCAAGGAAGCAAAAAGATGCCCAGAAGATGGTATAAGCGCACCAAAAGGCCTAGGCGGCGAATTACAAAATAAATCATAGCTGAGCAACTGATATCACATTTATTTTATTTCATAAAACAACTGGATCTGCGCGGTATTTATTTATCGTTTCTATGAAAATCCCTTCTATTTAATTGAATCGAATAGCTTGCATGGTTTAACTATATGCCGTTCATACTGAGAGACAGAAAAAATAGGCTGATATAATGTTATATTGCGATACTCATATGGAAAGTTTATTTTAACATGTTCACAAAATTTTCACGAGCCTAACAATGACTCAGTTTTCGAAATCGCACCATTGTCATGTTGCTAAAATCGCACCACACGGTTAACTTAATATTTAGTGATAGGCCTAATTTGTATTATTCGGTTGGATCAACGTGGCAGATGTTTGTGAAATAAAAAGTTCGGCACGCCGAAAGCATAAATGATTGGCCCCATTTCAATTCTCCCACAATGGTAAACCATTGTAATGTTGGAATATCTGAGAGAAATAAAATCCCAATCACAAAACCACCTGTGTTCTATGCCCAGGCGGATTTGCTCAATTATTGCATTTCATGCGTGGAGATGTTCCGGATATAACATCCGGAGTTGGAATAATTATTAATCGCGCCTCCGTTCCCTTTGTCTGTGTGTTGATTTTAAAAGCTTTCATGCATAACATTATGAATGTCACACATGATGAACTCTTTCAGATCAGACAGGATTATGTTCTGCGAAATCCCGGGTTTTAAATAAATTTCAACTGGCTGAATCCTCCATACTATAAGGGCGAATCAAAAAGTAAGTTACAATTCCAAGTTATAGCCATTTATGAAACTACCTACACATAGGCAACACGGCTATGAAAACATACAATGTACGTTCACTTTTCCACATAGTCCCCAAGAGACTGTAAACATTTCTCGGAACGGTCAACCAACTTTTCGATTCCGGATGCGTAGAAATCACCTCCAGCGCTATGTAAAGACACAGACAGCATTTGATAGAACAGGAATGAGGGGAAACCGGAAAGAAAGGGAGAAAGGAGAGGAAATAAGAGATTTAAGGAGATAACTGAAGGGGTTGTGAGAAGGATTGAGAGAGGAACTGCTGCAGCGATTTAAGTGGGAGGTATGGCAACATCCTCCATACAGTCCAGACTTAGCGCCATGCGATTATAATGTGTTTGGTAAGCTGAAAAAGGAACTCGGTGGACGACGATTCCGAAACGATGAGGAGATGAAAGCAGCTGTCTCCAGGTGGTTACATAGCGCTGGAGGTGATTTCCTCATCCGGAATCGAAAAGTTGGTTGACCGTTCCAGGAAATGTTTATTATCAGATCGAATTATTTTGTACTGCATAACCAATATGATGAATTGTATGTTAGTATGTTTTAATAATGCAGCTGATTTTGTTACAACGAACGAACGGCAGTAAACTTTTCAAGGTAACCATTTTACATAAAGTAGCGTGTTCCTTTAAAAAAAAAAAGCCTAGGCTTACAAACAAAAGTCTTCGAAATCACTTCCAGTTAGAAAGAATGGTACGGCACGCACTTTCTGGCATTATAAAGGCTTAAAACTTGCCGTAGATGTAGACTCGTTCATTTTTATATTTATATTTATGGGAAAAGTTCACAAATGGGAAGAGAAGTTGTTAACTTATAGACGTGTACAATGTGAAGAAATGTAAGGAATAAAGCATTGAAATGAAGAAAGTGGAGAAGAGATTCTCTGCGATTTAGAAGATAACTTAGATAACGCACAGAACTTAAGTTCTATAAATTTAACGTTTAGGTATGTTTTACATAAATAGAACTGAAGTCCTATACATTATGTTATATCTAAAGGTAACATTGCTTAATTTTTTTGTTTGTTTTCTTTTTTTCTTTTTTAATTGACGAAAGGTATTTTTTTTTGTCTCTGTGCGCCTTTTAGAATATCGGTGAAGGTTCACTTTAATGTAACCTACTTCTGTAGGTACTTCCCAGTTATCACAGCTTTGAACTACTGCAGTATTATACTTTTCTTATACTCCGCAGATTGTAAACTTCAATCTCCTATCATTTAAACTCTACATCCCATTAAATCCGCACAATGATGTAAGGATAAAAGCCGATCGTCAACTATTTGACAGATCATTACTTCCGCGCTTGTGATATTATCGTTCAGCATAGAATAAGAACTCCATGAATAATGAGACCGCGTTTTCAACATAAAGAGACTGCACAATAGTCAAGCGTTTCAGTATGACTACATAAGTTGTATTGAATATTCTTTTGTTTTTTATTCAAACGTCTAGAAATTTTCTATGGCCTACCAATATAATGAAACAAGAAATCACGAAATAATATAAGTACAAAGTTTTAGGAATAAATAGTAAGCAAAAAGCCCAAGAAATATTATTGTACTATCGAAAATTGCATTAATTCTATACTAGTCTATTTACAAATAAGTGTACACAAACGGTCTTAACTTGTCAACGGGACACAACTTGGGTAGGTGATTGCGGCATTAACTTCTGCCAGCATCTATTGAAGTATAGCCTAGAGAACCCCACTGTGGTTCGGATTCCATTTAAATCCGTGGATTTCGGCTGCTGCAATACATTGTTTGAGACCCACAAGGATAATTATATCAATTTACTTCTCTTCATTTTGATGCAGAACTAAAATGCCCGCTTCGCGGGTGAAACCCGGCCGAGGTAGTCGGATTTTTTTGGGTGTAAAAATCCAGGGCACGAAGTCCATTGGAAAGGACTATAAATCGTGCGTCCCGTATCGTGGATAAGCGAAACATTATAAAACTCCAAACGAAAATTAGAGCCTCTGGATATACCATGTTTTCTTCCTAGAGGACTGTCAATTTGATGGGTCTATCACTTGTTACTCTGACCTCTACAGGAAAGTATGCGTAACTAAATTCATCTTCGATAATCGAACCTCCTTTGAGATACCCTGATTTTCCGGACATGAATTTGAGTTGGGTTGATAGGACAAGAAGAAACAGCATGTTTGGAGTTTGGAGTACTATAGGACAATTATATGGGCTAAACTCTAAAATGATGGTTTGATCTGTATAATATTTTTATTGCTGAGAATCCTGATTATACAAAATACAGTGTCAACCAATTTAAGGTCTCAGTTATAGACCTATTTAATATCGATAATCAAATCTTATAATTGTTTGCCTTTCATTTGTTTGATCTTATTTTCTTTCAATTATTTCTATTTCTAAATGGCCACTGTAAATATAAACGTATTTGTAGAATGGAGTTCTGTTTTTGGAATTTTTAATTCCTTATTTCAATTTTATTTCCTTTTTTAAAATGTTTAATTGTTTTAATTGATATATATTTATATATATATATATATATATATATATATATATATATAAATTTTTTGTATATGATTGTTAATTTCTCTGTCTTTTCTTATTAAGAGATATGATAATTGCAGCTCATAAACACGGGCTTTGCTCATCTGGGGCTTTCAAATAAAGTATATCTGAAGATTAGGCCTATTTTGCAAAGTTTGATAATAAATACAAATAAAATATCGACCACTCTAGTAATAATTTGCAAACATCTTCTTCTCTAGTACGAAAACATGTCGAACTTTTCAAACCCTAAGCTTAACTTATACAAATATAAGGAAGTATGAGGAAGAATTGTATTTTCTTGGAGTGTGGGCGACGGACGAAATAAATACATCCGATCTATTCGTTATATAGTCATGAAATACGCTTCCTATTTCTTCCCATGAAATATGCCAAACACGTAAGATGATAAAATATGTCTACCATCTTAGCACAGGAAATATGAAAACATCTCTATTTAAGGGAAAAAAGATACATTTCCCTGACAGAAACATATTCTATCATTTTTCAGCCCACTGGCTGCAGGAGATGGTGGATTGCTGAGGATAAGTAAGCACGCTGGAAGCATTTCTTCGAATACATTCATGACCATTCAAGAGGATAGTACTTCCTCCTAGTGACATTGAAGCGAAAGTATAAAGTATTACGCATCTGATATCTGACATCGTTATTTTCTAAGTATATTTTCCGGGAAGCATGTTATTAGTATTGACATTAATGAAACGGGTTGAGAAGAGATATTACTATGAGTTTTATAGGGATTTATTTGAACAACAAGCTGCCTTGAACATTACATTATACAAGACATCCTGCTTTGTATGAGGTATTAGTTTTGACTCATAATGGAAGACTAGAAAATTATCAAGTGTACGTCTTGTCGATCTCGTTCAACATCAATATCAATCTTTATTTGCTAGAAAGTAAAAACAGTTTTACATTATAGCATCGTCACAAAATTAATATACAATAGTCTAATATCACTATTTAAACACTCACTATACTTATAAAATGGATTCTGTTTCAGCCAGCGCATAATTCTATTTTTAAAAGGTCTCATTGTCAATGTCCTAACATTTACTGGTTGTTTATTGTATTAGGTCATGCCATTTACTATATAATTGTTCTGTGTCTTCTTAAGCCTCCTGAATGGTATATTTATGTCATTCGCCGTTCTGGTTCATAACAATGCACGTCAGTTCTTAGTTCGTATGTATTTATATTATCTTTTATGTATATTAGTACCATGAAAGCATAAAGATTTACAACGGTCATGATCCCCTCACTGATAAAAAGTGGTTTACAGTGTGCAAAAGGGCTGGATTCACGTGAATTAATGTGGATTCAAAGTGGATCCAATGTGTATTAATGTGGATTTAATAAAGATTAATGTAGATAGATATATGAGCATTCATGAACCACAGATTATTGTCTCTGTTGGACATTATTTGAGAATATTGTGACAAAGCCAGAAAAGCCTAGAGCCTGATAGAAGGAGTAAGGCAGAAAGAACTAGAACGACGGAGTCTGGAAACATCGCGGCCCTAGTGGGCGGGCGGCAGACGAGCGCACGTGGGCACGAGCGCCAGTGGGCGTGACAGCAGCACGGCTATTGGACGAAGCTTTGGGGGAAGGCCTGTTGGGAGGAGCTCGCGCTATGGGGTGCGCCCGCGCAACGCAGCGCACATTCCAGATTCCACGCGGGCGGAGCTTTCCAGATCTCGACTCGGGAACATTCGACGGGCCTATATAAGGGCGGCGAGCGAGCCGAGTCAGTTAGTTCAGTGAGGAGAGTTCAGTCAGTGAGAGACGGCAACGAGGAGTGATGAGTCAGTCAGTCAAGGAGAGTTCAGTACAGTGAAGAGTCAGTACATCAGAGGAGAGGCAGTCCGTGAAGAGCCGGAGGGTCAACGAGGGAACAGTCAGAGAGGCAGTCTGTGAGTAGCGTCAGCGTCAGAGGGTGAGCTGGACGGAGAGGACTGATCAGCGCGGCCTCAAGTGAGTGTGTCTTGGGAAGCTGAGGAGCCAGTGACCGGAGGGACCCGAGAGCGGAATAGCTAGTCAACGGGGAACTAGTGACCGGAGGGAAGGGTGAACGGAAGAGCTGGTGAGCTGATCTGGGCTGAGGCAGTGCCGTCCCGGGGAACTCTGCGCGACGGGTGGATCGCACAGCGGCAGCGAGGACTGTGGAGTTGACCGGCGCGACGTGGGATGATCTGGATTGGACTGGAACAGTGCTGTAATTAGGACTGAGCACAGTGAGAGTGAGCTCTGAACAGGACAGTGAACTGGCGAATAGTCTGGAGTTTTCTGGCTGTATTGTCAATTGTGGTAGGAAATAAAGAAACCTCCATCCTTCAATTATAAACTCGGTGTTCTCATTTTGAACCCCGACGAGCCCTTGTTACACTGGTGTCAGAAGTGGGATATAATTGAAGGAACGCAAGATGGAGGACATGCTAAAGTCGTTACTTCACGCCATGGATGATCTGAGACAGAAAATGGACCAGCATCACACCGAAAGGATAGAGGCCATAAGAGAAATGAGAAGTGATCTGAGAAGTGAACTGAAGAACCTGCACTTAAGCCTTAAGAAAGTACCCGAGCAGGAATTGACACTGGCCAAGGAAAGATGGAATGAACCAGACGGCGATCTGGTGGCCGTGAAAAGTGAACCAGAGGGAGAGGCCAAGGTGGAAGATAAGGAAGAGCCCGAAGAGGACCTGGCCATCACCGTACCACCAGCTACCGAAGGGGAGGATCACGCCCTGAGTGAACAACAGCGGAACGACGTGGACGTGACACAGACACCGCGGGACGGCGAGGACGAAGAACCGACACTGCGGGACGACGAGGACGAGGAACAGAAACCGCGGGACGACGTTGTTGTAGGAAAGGCACCGCGGGACGACGTGGTTGTAGGAAAGGCACCGCGGGACGACGTGGACGTCGGAGAGACACCGCGTGACGACGTGGACGAGAGAGAGACACCGCGGGACGACGTGGACGTAGGAAAAACACCGGGGGACGTCATGTCGGGTATGGGACCGGCGTGGGAGGAGGTAGCCAGTCGCAGCGCCATCTACGAAGGCTGTGGGAACCAGCAGGACGCCCTAGTGGCCAGGGACGGGGTCCTGAAAGGAAGCTGGGAGTCTGCGGAAGAGAAGGCGACTGCGGAGCACCTAGTCCTTCCGAGAGCCGGAGTCAAGGAGGTCCTGGAGGAAGTCCACGCAGGAGCAAAAGGTGACCGCGTGGGAGTGAACCGGATCCTCGACGAACTCCGGAGAAGGTTCTACTGGTTGGACCGATGCAGTGAGGTCGAGAGGTGGCGTCAGCAACGCGACACCTGTGCTGCCAGCAGAGGGCCTAGAACTTGCAGCCGTGGGGCCATGAGGCAATACAACGTGGCAGGCCCATGTTCCATTACTGATGACGGGAATCGGCACCTGTTGTTGGCCATGCATTAGTTCACCAAGTGGCCAGAAGTCTACAGCATCGAACGACAGCCAAGAGTGAAGTTGCTGGTAGTACACCTGGACCGTCTGGCGGCATATCATGGGGCACTTCGGGACGAAGGCCCTTAAGGAGGGGGCAATGTGACAAAGCCAGAAAAGCCTAGAGCCTGATAGAAGGAGTAAGGCAGAAAGAACTAGAACGACGGAGTCTGGAAACATCGCGGCCCTAGTGGGCGGGCGGCAGACGAGCGCACGTGGGCACGAGCGCCAGTGGGCGTGACAGCAGCACGGCTATTGGACGAAGCTTTGGGGGAAGGCCTGTTGGGAGGAGCTCGCGCTATGGGGTGCGCCCGCGCAACGCAGCGCACATTCCAGATTCCACGCGGGCGGAGCTTTCCAGATCTCGACTCGGGAACATTCGACGGGCCTATATAAGGGCGGCGAGCGAGCCGAGTCAGTTAGTTCAGTGAGGAGAGTTCAGTCAGTGAGAGACGGCAACGAGGAGTGATGAGTCAGTCAGTCAAGGAGAGTTCAGTACAGTGAAGAGTCAGTACATCAGAGGAGAGGCAGTCCGTGAAGAGCCGGAGGGTCAACGAGGGAACAGTCAGAGAGGCAGTCTGTGAGTAGCGTCAGCGTCAGAGGGTGAGCTGGACGGAGAGGACTGATCAGCGCGGCCTCAAGTGAGTGTGTCTTGGGAAGCTGAGGAGCCAGTGACCGGAGGGACCCGAGAGCGGAATAGCTAGTCAACGGGGAACTAGTGACCGGAGGGAAGGGTGAACGGAAGAGCTGGTGAGCTGATCTGGGCTGAGGCAGTGCCGTCCCGGGGAACTCTGCGCGACGGGTGGATCGCACAGCGGCAGCGAGGACTGTGGAGTTGACCGGCGCGACGTGGGATGATCTGGATTGGACTGGAACAGTGCTGTAATTAGGACTGAGCACAGTGAGAGTGAGCTCTGAACAGGACAGTGAACTGGCGAATAGTCTGGAGTTTTCTGGCTGTATTGTCAATTGTGGTAGGAAATAAAGAAACCTCCATCCTTCAATTATAAACTCGGTGTTCTCATTTTGAACCCCGACGAGCCCTTGTTACAATATTATAGGAGAAATGTGACATAAATTTACCTAACAATAAAGTCATTATGTTATGCTCGACGCTAAACTGAAATTTTGACCTTAAATGTAACACTGAACTATGATTTGAAACTTAACACTTACTGTTGTTTAAACACACTTATAACGTAAAAATGAAAGATTAACTGAGCAAAGTGATTTTTGCTTGGTATCGTGGAGCGATTGTTGAAACGATGGTCACAGCAGGCAAGCTTGAATAGATATAGATAGATTGCAAGAAAACGGGGCAAAAAGTGACAAAGGATGTTGCAAATGTCCTAGCCTCTTCGTGTCTCTTGTAAACAATAAGTAACATCAGTCCTCGATATATTGTAGCCTTTTTTTAATTGTTTAATAGTTTAATAGTGTATAAGTACGAGGGAGAATGAAATAAAAGCTGCAATTAATTTTTTTCCACTATTTTACTGTAGGAAGAATGCTTGCTTGTACATTATTTTTCCACATAGTTCCCTCCCAGTTCAATGCATTTACGCCATCGGATAGGAAGTGCTTCGATACCGCGTGACAAAAATTATTTTGTTGACTCTGTAGCCACTCGTGCACCTCCGATTGGACGTCTTATTAGACTTGAACTTCTGCCCTCCAAGGTGCTCCTCTAATGGACCAAAGATGTAGAAGTCTGATAGTGCCAAAGCGAAGGGAATTGCTGAGTGAAGTGTTTTGCTTCAATATGATAATGCCCGTCCTCATGCTGCTCGTGCAACCATGAAAACCATCGATGACATTCGCTTCAAGTGCCTCCCACATCCGCCATTCTTGCCAGATTTGTCACTATCAGATTTCCACATCTTTGGTCCATTAAAGGATCACCTTGGAGGGCAAAAGTTCAAGTCTTATGAAGACGTCCAATAGGCTGTGCACGAGTGGCTACAGCGTCAACCAAAATACTTTTTTCTCATGCGGTTTCAAAGAACATCCTATCCGATGGCGCAAATGCATTGAACTGGGGACTAGTTTGAAAAATAATGTGCAAGCAAATATTCTTCCTGCAGTAAAAGAGGGGGAAAAATTAATTGCGGTTTTCATTTGAATCTCCCTCGTATTAAGAAACATTAGATTCTGATCCTGACCACTATCCGAACTGACACCTGTATTTTAATACTAAAAATAATTTAATAAAAGAGCAATATCAAAATTAATATGATCTCTTTCCTATAATAGAAATAACATTCTAATCTGAAGTGGTTCACCTATTCTGATGCTTTAATCGAATTGCCTCCTCTCTCCCTCTAGTTAATCTTCTAAACCCCCCCCCCCCACGTGTGTTGAACTTTTCTTCTTTAATTTTCTCCCCTTAATTTGCTTGGATCTCAACTTACCCTACTTCTGGCGCTAAGTAACTACTCCTTTATCACTCCCTATATGCATACATTCTTAACAATCCACATGCTATCTCTGTATTATACAATTTTCTTTTCCTTCTTCCTGCCCATTTGGACATAAAATTCACATATACATGTTGCACTTTGTTCTTTCTCTACCTCTAACGTCATTTCATGTCATAGATAAATTAATTACTGATTTCTGAATTCAGTAGGTTATAACTTAAATTAATAAATTAATTGCTGATTTCTGAGTTCAGTAGGTTATAACTTTTAACCTACAACTATTTCATCAAATACTTTATTCTACTTAGCGTTTCACTCTGGAATTGTAGATGTATTTGAAAGAGATCTCTATGGGAAAATGGGCGCTATTGCTACTATAGCAGTGCTTTCACTGGCAGTATTGACTCCCTCAACTTCTCCCTAATTGAATCAAGGGTGGTTCCAGAACTTATTGAAGAGAGGAGCCGACATAAAGGAAAGTTCGCAATTAATGGGAGATGGAATACTCTTTAAAAAAAAGAGGGGGTACGGGGACCCTTCCCGGAAATTTAAAAGAATTGAAGTGCAAAATTACTAGTTTTAGGTCCTCTGGGTGATTCGTACAAATTTCTCCAATTCTTGCCTAGAGTTTTAGTTCTGTTGAGAAATTCGTCGGGTTTTCATATTACATTTAAAGTAAAACCATTAATTAAATATAATTTTTTACCTTTAAGTAAGTGTCGGTCTGAAATAGTTCACAATAAATCAATACGTTAACTTATAGTAATAATTGAAGATAAGGAACTCGAACTACTGTCTAGTGTGTTGTCACGGCTAGTCAACGCATTTGACCCAAGGCGTCTAAAATATAAAACACTATGCAACGTGCATTTTACAATCCTAAGGTTGAAATAGGGCAATTTCATAAATCCTTTTATTTTTGTTCTGTACTCAAATTTGGATGTTATTGCATTAGGTAATTATTTTCGACGAATAAAATAAGTCAAATCAACCTAAAGGAAAAACCAAAGGGAGGGGTCAGCGGCCTAAGCACAATACTAATGTCTTTGAAATTGACGTAGTATAAATCAATAACTCCCTGAACATTTTTCTACTTGTTTTACTAACGTTACATGCTGCGGCGAAACATATAACTAAAAAAATTATCCAGTTTTCGCGATACATTTTGTTCGGGTGCGATGCATTTCTTTCATCTGCTCTTCTATTGTTGTTGAAATCCACCAATCGTAGCTTTGTTAACAATAATTACCCTACGTATTATAGTTTGTATTTGTAAGAACGAATGTCTTCACGTTGTGGCCTTTTTTCAATTCTCTCTCGACAGTGCTTCAGTTTCTATTGTCTACTAATGATTTTTATTTGTGAATATACATTTTATTTTATGATTCCATCACAGAATGTAGACCTCCTTTGGAATCGTTAAGAGCTGAAGTTAAGTTTCCTACAACATCCACACTTTCAAAGAAAACCCATCTAGTAACAGTTTCTATAGCAATCGAAAGTAGGTCAACTTCAGTATATGACCATCAAAACGATGGCGTCATATGCAATAATAAAGGAACGATGCTCTTCGGTTCGGAATATTACCTCCTTCCAATGACATAGTAACCTCACTTTGAGTTCACCGTGGCCTGCGTTACATTTAACCATCTGTGCCTTCCTTTACTTTATCACAGAAACATTTCTTTTTCTTTTCTCGAAAGAGTAACCATCCTTCTATTTAACAGTGAAGAGATATGAGTGATGCGTTTCAAAGCTAGAGAGTGACCCACTTTACAAGTTCAAATACTTGTACATCAAAGTAAAAGAGCGTAGACATTCCTCTCTATATAAGGTTTGTGAATTCTTAATTGAGTCAAGGATGGTAATTTAAGTAAGTATTCAAGTTTGGGTCAGGTTAGAGTTAGCTAAACACTTCCAAAGAAACTGCCATTGAAGTTATGAATGGATATTTAAAAAAAAGTAAACTCCATGGCGCTACAACCCGTCCGCTGCGTCATCTACCATAGGCAGATGGCAGGTTTGGGGGCATGTGGTCAGCATACCGACACCCACGACCGTGACCGGAGCCGCTGCTTCTCTATCAAGTAGCTCCTTACTTTAATTCACGAGGCTGAGTGCATCCCGTTCCAGACCTCCCTACCTCAGAAAAATCCGATGAGGTACTGTCTAGCGGTGAGCGGAAGGCCGAGCTGGTGGTATAGTGGGGGAAAGACAGAAACATTAAAAGCAAGTGCATGATAAGGTAGTGGGAGAACGCTAGCTCGGACTTCAGCTCGCCACTAGACAGTACCGGAGATCGAACCTGGGCCTACGAATCTATAGTCAGCGACGCTAACCACAAGACCACGCAAGTAGTCGAATGGCTATTACTAATGATGTAATGAGACAGAACTCGCTTTAAAGAGTGCAACTCATTTATCGGTTTATAGCAGTTCGGCCGTTGATTGGCTGTCTTCGAGAGCCAATCAAAATGGTTCGGGGCACCGAACATCGGAAAGTATAATAAGAACTGATATAAAATTCCGTTTCGCCTTTCTGCAACGTTTAGACTACCATGCATAACAAGGTTTTGCAGGTAGTCTAAACAGTTCAGACAGGCGAATGAAAAAATATGATATATTCCAAATTCTATTTCGCCTATCTGCATATAACCTCTACTTGAATTGTCTCACAGGACTCAAGAGGTCGCTGTGCTCTCGCATCCAATATTCCGCACGAATCTTATTAAAAAGTTTTCTCCTTCTAACGGAAGATCCTTTCTTCGAAGGCGTTTCTTTACAGTTCCATAGTGCAACTTAGTTTCACTTGCAACTATGATTCTTATCTGAGTTTTTATTTCAGATGAAGAAACAACATTGAAATAATATGTCTTATTAACTTTTACAGCCTTACTAATAAAAGCTGCTTATATTTGCGTTGAACGGTTGATTGGTTGTTCTCCGCGCAAGTTCTACATAAGCCGTATTACCAATAAACGCAGTATAACTGCCAAGGTTTACACCGGGTTTGAACGTGAAACGACATCAAACACGTCACTCTAGTCATGACGTTACTAGCCCCTGGCTATGAAGGACTGCTGAACGCCATCTGTCGGAGGAGTGAACAAAGAGCAATGCATCGTCTGCCGAGAGAAAATCTAGTTTCAGTATTTCATTATATTGTTTTCCGAAAGCTGTAATCATGGGTATAGTTATGGAAATATGACCCGCAAACAAGGAACAATGTTTATAATTCCGCAAAAGCAGCTCAGAATATGCATAGCCTCAAAATTCAATCTCAGACATCTACGAAACGACCGGCTGTTACGGATAACGGCCATCTTGATTATTTACGTCAAGCTTACAGGCCTACAAGGGGGTCAGGATGTGTAAAGCGTTGCACACATTCAGCCTTATGCAAGAATTATTAGTACATTTTTTCTCCTCAGCTGTGTATATTCCTGGTATAAATGTTACAACTGGATTATTAGTAAGACCGTTAAATTATGCTACTTGACATTCTATATTCTCATTACCCATTAATTACAACAACGAAGTTGACAAATATGAGATTGGGCAATACGATTCCTAAACGTCAATGTTCAATACGTACTTAAAACCTCAAAATTATTCTTAATTTTTCTGTTTCAGGTGTCAGAAGAACTCCATGTAGACCTACTCTCGGGCGTAGTCACTTCTCTGCAAGACAGTTTGACGTATTCCTCTGACTTGAACTGTAAGTTAATTACCTAATGAAAGTGATTCCTGTGAGATCACGAAAGGAAATAGATTCAATTTCATCCTATTCCATTTTAAAACATCTGTAATCTGGTTAAAGGGATAAGACTATCGATTTGTTGGGAATGAGAGTGGGGAAAAGAGTGAAATTGAGTACAGGAGCAACATTATTGCATTTTAGAGCTTCTTTAGTATACTACAAAGCAACCTTTTTGAACCCGAGGACCTCTAAAATGTCTAATTTTTTTTACGGACCCCTAATTTTACATCCCATTTTTAAAAGTAGGCTATATGTAGGCCTATATTATTAATATTTGGGGTATTAATTATAGGTCATTATAATGAAATAATTCTAAATACTTTTTTTTTTTAAATTCGACTAAAACACAGTTATTGAATTGGAAGTAAACTATTGACAGTAAAATTATATTTTGAACAGACTTTATTATTTATTACCAATTTGATAATATAATTAGGAATTATAACACAGGTTTATCAGTAACAGACACTTGGGCACCTCCAACAATAAAACCCTTTTTAAGAGGGCGCCTCTAATAACAAATTCCGACAAAGTTTTATTTTTCAGGGTTTTGAATAAAAGAGGGAACCACAGACGTCAGTGCATCAGGGGTTCGAAACTACAAAAGTAAGGAAACTTGCAATAGGATCTGTATATTCGAAGATTTTAAAAACTTGAACATCTAGTGTCCATTTTATGTGAAAATTTTTTACTTCTTTTCTTACTTGCTTTATGATATTTTTAAATTATGTCTGCGGACCATCTGCACCATCTTGGCGGACCACCAGTGGTCCGCGGACCATAGGTTGAGAAACGCTGCTACAAGGAATCCTGTTCCTAAAAGATACGTTCTCTGCTAATAATTGAACGCCGCTTAATGTAAACGCGGATATTATCAATCGGGTAATGTTATCACTTTTATGAAGTCCCGTGCGGATTAATACTAATACATTGAAAAGATGCTGTTTATTGTGATCAAAGATTCGGTTTATGTTATCACATTTTCCTTTTTGCGGCTTTATTTCCAAGTAGGCCTACTGTAGGTCATTCAAAATTTCGTTTTTAAGGGTTTCGTTCCTAGCTCAACTGTATTGTTGTGTTGTACTGGAGGTAGCAATTCTGTTCCCAGCTCATTCTAAAATTCTAGCAGTTCGAGGGGGGTTCTAGCAGTTCGAGGGGGTGGAATTATCTAGTTTTCTCTTTTAAGCATTAAAACATATTTTATTCTTCAGTTAATTAGCAGCTTTTGATTTATGAAGATAACAGTGTTGACATGCAGTGATGGCTAGCATAAAATGAAAAGACTTGGACAGACAGGAGTTAGATGTTTGCTATGCGTTGTTCACCATAGATTAGTAGGCCTATATACTTTCAAAAACATTCATAACTCGTAACTGAGTGTGTGGTATTGGTTAATGGACTCCTAGAGGAAATTGAAAGCAATTAAAAACTTTGTTGTTGGTTGAAAAAATAGTTGCTTGCAATCTGTTACTCTATTAACCTATAAGTGGTTCAATGATTCACAGTTACGTATTATTTTTTAATAAATATTTTAAATTCTGTTTTGTAGTTGGTTATTATCTTACATAATTATGAATAAATAACCTTCATTAAGTCCTTCGGCTGCTGTTATTAATTGGTTAATATTATCGGATTTGCTGCGTCCCGAAGTGATCACAATAAGCGGCGTGCACTGTATATATCTATGTCCAAGGTACATACATTTACCCATAACAGGAAGCTTTTTGTTTCTTAAAAAAATGTATTTGTAAAACAGACAAACCTAGCACCAATTATAGCAGTGTCCCGAAACTACATTCACTATGAACTACCCTAGTGAACTACCTTAAATGGCAGGACGTTAGTCTGAAGTCACTACTGGCAGCTCCTATTCTGTTTTTACTACTTCCTGTAATTTTAGGCTCTAGTTGCTAGTACAAGCAACTTTGCCTTGCTTTTAGTTAATAACTGTTTTATTGCCTTATTTCCCACGGAACCCGGAAAGTGTGAACGGAGTTGCTCTTAATTTTCTTGTTTCCAAGACCAATACGAAAAAAAAAAAAATTTATCATCTTGCATTCTGAATTTAATGTTTATGTATAATATAGATTAGTGAATACTATTTAATTAATTTATACAAGATCACGTAATTTTAAACCAAGGGCTAATTCTGCTATCTGCACCTGGTATTAGTCTATAGCTTACTGAAATGCTGAAAATATAATTAATGACACTAGAATAATATTATCATATTGGGTCCTAAAACCAAGCTTACATATTTGCATTATACCGTCATGATTATTAAACTTCTTTTTGAGCTTGTACCACCCTTCTCCGGAGCTTCCACAGGTACAAGTTAACTTTTCAGAAAAGCTACCTAGTATGTATTTAATTTAATAGAAAATACGCCATTTAACTCATATTACTCATATTACTTTAATCAATGGCACTTTTACTAATGAATTCCAATAAGAGTGAAATTTTTGTGTTAATGGATTTTTGTTGTTCGTTATTTTTTTACTGTCCATCAAAACCTCTTTATTAGAATGTACTTTTCATGGCTATTATAGAGCCATGACGCATGAATGGGGCTTACGAAGGCTCTTTTATTTTCTGCATTAACAGCTCATAATATCATGTCGGTTGGTGCTAAAAGCTTATATTCTTTCGATGTGCATGGAATAATAAAATGATATATTAAAAATGACCATGTTAGCCTATTAGGAAACGCATTCTTAAATTTATACTAAGCATGAGAAAATAGAAAAAAATATTTTGATAAAAAACGAACATTTTACAGTTTTTTTGTGTCTAAGTTAGCGAGCTAACTTTTCACAAAAATTTGTTTCAACGTCCCGATATCCGATAAAGGAGCCTTTAAGCGGGTTACACAAACCTGATGAACCTGGAAAAAACTGACTGGTGCTCCTATGTAGGGAAAATTGCATTAGAATGCAATTACCTGTAGACCCGTTCTAACTCACTACATGCGCCCTTCGATGCTTAATGTGATGTTTCCTGCGTCCATGAAGGGATGAAGTAGAAAATAAAACAAATATCCGGCAGAAGCTTTTCATCAATTTATCAGTATAGCATGGAAGATGTAAGTGGTACCTCAACTTACAAGTGGGGAAGTTATTAACAATCTAAATGTTCTTGATGTAAAATTATTTAGTATCGTAATAGTTGTAAACATCCTAACATCATTCTTCTTTCTTATGAAATCCACGTTGTATGAATGAAGTAGCCCTTGGTTTTTTTTATAAAGCATGTGCTGCGTTTTCTGTACATATTTATACTTTCTACATAGACATTATTTGAGATACCGTACATCAGTTGGCCCATAACCAGAGACAAGCTTATTAGTAAACACCTTAAATGTTTCATTAAGTTCATGAAATAAAAAGACCTTTTAAAGCTAGAACAATGAAAGGAAAACAAAACAATTAACGTAAGTGCAATATTGAAAGAACTAAAGTACATCTTTGACAAGTATTATTTTAACATAGTGTAAGATTATAATTAACTAATGAATATAATAAAATAAATAAGATATTATTTGCTCAATTAAGATATATTTTGTGATCTGTCGCCATCACAGACTACAAAATATATTTTAGTGGAGCCACTGGTATCTTATTTATTTTATTACATTGATCGAGCTCAACGGTGTTGAATAAGTAGTTTAATAAATCTACTTAGATTTAGCAATTATTAACAGATTAATAATTAATTAGCAGCTTGTTAAATTATAAAACATAATGTATATATTTGTCAGGTATCATTGTAAGTTTATAACTAGCTACGTAGATTAAGCAATTATACTCATTGTTAAATTAGTAAACTAAGCGTGTAGTATTACTTGTAACGGAGCATGTCTACGGAATTAAATAACACAAAAATATTACTAGATCTTAAAATTTAAAACCTAGAATATTGAGGTGCACAGTGGGAGAAGTTCCAACAACCTATGTTTTGTATTTATATGCATTATGGTAAATATTATTATTTTTATTTTTCCACTTGTATCATAGATAGGCTACTACTATTAATAAGTACAGGGTATACTGTGTTCGACCCAAAAATTCGACATTGCGTTCGTATTATATGTAGATGTTTTCAGGACACCCTGAATAATAAATATAGTGTTCATGAACGTAACTGTGTATGCGTTCGTGTAATCAGCAAAGCTCGAGAACAAAAAAAGTTTTGGAATTAAATATCTTCTACGGATGTGACATGAAAATTGGAGACGACTTTCTCACTTTTATTACTACTTTACCTGAAGAAAATTCAATTTTTCGCGATTTTTTCTGGTTTAACAGCTGTCTGTGTGAGCGACTTTTAAGAATAAAACTGTAAATCTTCAGACATTTTTCCATACGTAAAACATGGCTTTAATGAAAATTGATACACCAGAAAAAATCGATACTAAACACGTTGATAGAAAACCGAGATTCCGCTCGCGAGGACAGCTACGTCATCACCATAATGATTAACTGAGGAGAGAGAGAGCACTCTAGTACAATATCCCATTTGTCATCCGACATACAAGGGTCTCTAATCTGTGTGTTTTTACTGAATTAATCACCAGTCATAAAGTCTCCCACGGCAACTGCCACTTGCTAGCGATGTAGGTCATGTTTGATGTTTCATGTACCTGACAAATTCATACAAATATGTTTTGCGTCTCGGACAGCATGTGTTGAATATTCACTCCAGTGAATTTCCTATTTAAGTGTAGACAGTTGGCTGCGCGAACAGTTAAATCAGTAAAAATTAGGGATAGATCCTCGATACTTTCGATACCTCGATACTCGCGATACTTGCATGGTATCGGCATCGAGCGATCCTTCAGAAAACTCGCTCGGTACTTTTTCGATACTTTGGTAATTCCTCAATTTAAGGAAATGCTTCAATTTAAGGAAATGCTGTATCTTTTTCTGCTTTTATTAGTCTACTAAATATAGTAATTTTTTAACAAAAACTTGTAAGTGGACTGTTTCAAAAACTAATTTTATTTTTAATGTAGAGTTTAAAAATAATTATAGGCTACTGATGATATTAAAATTTATCTCATTAAATATGCACACTTAATTAATTTAGTTGGTATAACACAGTTCTCTCAACTTTTAATTTTTATTGAAACGGGAAATGTTGACGGTATCGTGTATCGAGTATCGAGAAAATCTGGTATCGACTCATCCCTAGTAAAAATCAAACCATTTTAAAGTGATCATATTTTGTAACTCTCGTAATTAAAGCGACATACGTTTAATGATGTCTCTCACAAAAACTGGCTTGCAGAAACTGTGTAGATTGTAGCTAAATGTGAGATTCCCTTTTCGAGTTAACTCAAAAGAACATTTTACAAACAGCTGTTTCACTTGAACACAGCACTAGACGAAATAAAACTAGTACATTACTTGAACTCAAATGTTTCACTTCTGCTGGTCTGTCATATAGCTCTAGTTTCGGTCCTCGTCTGTATAATTCAAAAATCAAATTATATCCAGTTTTAGCCAAATGTAGATATGGAGTCTTTAAATCTAAAATTAAAAAATTCATATAATTAGATTTTCATCCCTTTTAAAAATAGGTACCTACTACTATTAAGATCATTTATTTTTCATTATTATAGTTATTTGTTAAATCAAATGAGTCATGCCTTTACTCTCAGCTTTTGTCTTTTCCCCTCGTGCCATTTTACAATAATTTGTCTATATAGTTTTAAGGTAAATTTAGGTTATGAATATATTTCAATAATGTAAAATATGTAAGTTAAGTATAAATACGAAACTGCCCCCGAGCACGAGCTCCTGTTCTTTCGGTGTTTTAGACCTTACATTTTATCTATGTATTCATATAATTTTTAAATGCATTTGAAATAAAATTAATATTAGATGTATCGATGAAGACCATAAAGTTGATACATGCACTTTTATCATGAGTGACGTAATGAGTAGGCCTAGTTTAGAATCAAATAGGAAAAATACGAATAAAATGTCAATCGCTCAATAAAATATTTTATTCAATATATAAACGATCTTATTCGTATAGCCTATGCACCGAATCCGTAATACATTTTGAATAATATAGAGTTTAGTTAATAATCGATAACGCTTCGCTACTCTCACGAGTGATATAGTTCATTACGAATCTTTAACTATCCTATAGCGCACCATGTTTATGATCACTCGGATTTGTATTCTTATTTACTATAAGTGATTCAATAGGAGTTAGTTTTGCTAATTCAACTACTGATATTATTTTACATGATTGCACATCGACAGTATAGAGAAAGTGCTGTGATGTGGCAAAAAATAAATCGGGAAAAGATGTTTCACGTTGCCTAGAAACAGAAAAAGGTGTTTTTTGGAGTGACGTCAGTTTGTCTGTCTGTTCACAAGAGTACCGGGTAAACGGTTCATTGTATTTACCAATCTTTTATAATTAAGGACTTTCGGTTTCTATATCTGAAATAATATACTATCATAAAATCTTTTACTTAAAACTGTATGGCTCTAATGATTTTAATAAAAATGTAGATTTCGAAACATCTATGTCTGTTAAAATGGCTAATTATAATAATAGGTAAATAAAAATGGATGGAACAAATTATTTTTACATGGAATTAACACAAATTATAATTAGATTTTCATAAAGGAAATCAGTCATAGGAAAGAGATTCCATTTGGCGAAGGCAGTCGTACTCTTGGCTAATTCAATTGGCAGAGCATCGGCATCGAAAGCCTGAGATCATGGGTTCAAATCCCTGAGTCATGGAATTTATCTCCTAAAATATTTTCAATTTGACAATGCACAACGAAGATCACTCGCGACATCAAACCATCAAAGTTAAGAATCCTGAATCACATAAACATGTGGACGACGGTCATCGTTACTTTGGCTATTTGAGGATAAAATGTAAGATGATTTATCCAAAAGACCACTAGACCTTAAGTTTTAAAATTATATTTTGCTTTGGAATCAAGGCTTCTTCTTGCATACTTTCTGACAGTACATCAAAGTCAACAGCAAAGGGAATTCTTGTCAGCATCTAAGACCAGTGGTCAGATGAAATGTCAGGGAAGTAGAGGTTGAATTCTTCGATGCCAAACGATCCAAATTTCACAGAATTTGTGCCGATCACATTCCTTGCTTGCATGCAAGAATAAAAGAAAATCAAGGTACAGTTGGGAGCTGACGAGATGATCCCTGCCATGACTATGGAGCTCTTATCTGCAGCCAATAGCAACGCTCCCCTACACTTGCAGTTATAGCACAACACCGTCTTCCCCCTGCATGCCACCACCAAATCACGGATCATCTCGTCAGCTCCCAATAATAGTTGACGAGCCATCACTTTTAATTGGTGGTGGTAACAACAATCTTCTTAAGATTTTAAAAGGATGTACAATTTCTTTTAGAGCTTGTATTCCAAAATTTTACTAATTCCAAATCGTTCTGCGCCCCGTCATGTCTATTTAACGCCCTCCAGGTTGGAATTCTCTGGTGTATTAGCTTGAAGTAAGATGATAGGGATATTTTTGGCTAGAAAATCACTAGGCCTACATTAAATTAAAGTACTTTGTTTGCCTTCGCTCTAGGCTTCATGCTTCACACGTCAGTTGAAGAAGCTGCCTTCAAACGAGGAGACATGCACCATTCTCGTTTATCGGTCCCACAATCTCTCTTCAATTTCCGCCTGTCTCTACATGACGGGTCGTTTCTTAGAAATGCTTTCACACCTTGTTTTACTGCATTTAAATGACCAAGAGGTGCACATTACGTGTATAAACATTTATTTACACTAGTGTGTTCTTGAGAATAAAGATTGATGAAAGCTATAGAGATTACGAAAAGTACAAACTATGATCGATTATATAACAAAACTTTGTCAAGATAGAATGGAAATAGAGTCAAACAAATATATTCTAGTACAGCGCATAAAATTTCGGGTCAGAAGACAGTAGCCAAGCCAAAAATATTAGTCGCCTTTACATGTACAGGGATGGGAAAAAAGCGGACCGACTCTTGTAGCTGATTTCAGAGCTTTGTGTAAGATATGTTTGTTTACACAAGCAATTTGAATGGGACATTTGTTGCCCATCTGAGAAATCTGATTATCAATGGCGATCTGACTGACTAACTGGTTCCTGTAACCCCTAGGGTGGGGCATAGGGCCTCCAAGTGGAGGTTTCATTACCTATGTGAATTTTGTTACGCTTATTTTCCGAGAGAGAACAGAGAGACAGATGGTAAGTCCATCGCCTCTCAACCCCCTACGGAAACTAAGGTATTACTTGGACGTGAAAGGGCCGAGAAATTTTGTCCAGAGGCTCTAACTTGGGCTTGGAGTTCTTTTACGTGCCATAAATCTACGACAAGGGCCCCCCAGCTTAAAGTCCCTCCCGGAGGACTCAGTGCCCAGGATTTTTACGTCCTGAAAAATCCATCAACCGCGGCCGGGGTTGATCCCGCGACCTTCTGATCTAGAGGCGGGCCTAAATACACCTAAATTTGACACTGGGTCGCAACTCAACTACAGAGGAAGGTAAAACTAAGGTAAAGAAGAAGAAGAAGTGTTAAGGATATTTTGAAACGGATATGAATAAATATACTATTCGGTCATCTTGTTCATGCTACCAACAGCTGTCCATGACAATATATACTATTAAACTTGATTTAATAAATTAAAGCCATTTAATACAAATAAATAATACAGCAGCTTTTTATGGGACCTACGTTGCCCATCTCAGAAATCTGGTTTCTAATGATGATCTGGCGTCTAGAAATTTCACAATATGTTTTAGTCAAGATTAGATTATTCCGTCTTGTAATTTTGTCTTACCAAAAACTTTCTGAATCGAATGTTACTAATATCACATAGGCTTGGTTGGAATTTTCGTCTCACAAACATGGATATTCCATTAAACCTCTCTATTCTGCAACGCGTGATTGCGCTAAGAAATGGAGGTTCAGTATTTTCAGAGTGCATTTTACTTCGCATAGGCTTAATATTAAGCCACGTTACTGTGAAGTCGTGGGCGTGGCCCTTCGCTATATCTCAAGTTTCTTCGTAAAGGGCACGCGGTATTAACAAGTCTCAACTTCCCCTAAGTGTGAGAGTAGGAAAAGGAAAAACTAAATCCCGTGTCCAACTGAAAGTGCGATTGTAGACCACCACACATCTTTCGAAGCACTTTGTTGAAATTATTTCTTTCCTGGAGCATTATCTTCCAAAACGTGATAAGAAATATGTTACGTGAGGTTACTTTTAGGCGTACATCGTCTTTCTAGAGGACCATAGTAATGCTCCTACGAGAAATTATTATTATTATTATTATTATTATTATTATTATTATTATTGTTGTTGATACACTTATCACGTTTAATGCGTATAATGTCTCTGATTATTGATGTTGGGTTGGGGTTGGAATTTTCTCAAACGAGTAGTACTGCTTGAAACACTGAAATCAGCCTTGTGGGGACAAAAAATGAGCTAGGCCTACTTGAATCAAGAAATAGACCGAACATTCATTTAACTGGAATGAATTCTTACTGAGACCACGTGCGACCAGATTCTGCAATCTCCCTGTAAACTCAAAACTAGTCGGACATAATAATAATAATAACAATAATAAATTATTATTGTTAAGTTTACTATTATTAAATGACTAATTTTATTCATTAAAAAGTGTGAAAACTAAATCTGTAGCAATAACAATCTTGTCGATATACAGGATTATCATGACATAAGTTACAAAATTGTGCTAAGAATGACGGACTTTTTGGTATTGGCGGGTCCACTCAACTTTACTTTTCTACCCGTTAATATAAATGATACTATAGGTAAGAAAGTAGCTCAATTCTTTTCGAACTAGAGTTTTCAACATGAATTTGCTTTCTACATTCCCTTGAATCCACAAGTATTGTTTTTTCATTAAAATATACGTATTTGTATTTAAGTGTGTGTGTCTGTGAACATCTAAGCATTAAATAGGTGTAAAACAAAAATTGACACATATATTATAGCTAAATAACTTCAGCGGAGATTGCTGTCAAAAACTTGGAACAAATCCTCCAACTCACCTGGTTGGAAGCCCGACAAAAAATAATATATTCTCTACACCAGGAAAACCTCAAGTCACGTATAAAAATTGACACCCATGTGAAATTTTATATAAGTAAATATTTCATTTACATACTTAACTTTGGGATGTAATAACTAGGGCAAGAAATTAATGAAAAATCGTATTTTTTAATAATGCACTCTATTACATGCTAGTGTTAAAATGTGTAAGTAATAACTGAAAATTCTTGGTTTCATTTATCATATTGTTGCATATTTTGTTAGTTTTACGATAATGCATAACATTTTCTTGATATTAAACTATTTGTGCATATTTTATTAATTTATCATATTTTTAACGACAAATTTCCGGCAGATTAAAAAATTGTGCATAATAATTCAACTGATCCTGTACAAGCCATGGAGATTGCTCCTGGTACTCATTTCGTTTAGAAGCTGAATCGACTCCAGGGCCACAGCACCACCAGAAGGATTAGGCCAATGGAGAAGTCCCAACTACTTCATCGGGGATAGAACCGGCGACCTTCCAGTTTGTCGCGCTCTGTCTCAACCAATTGCGCCACGGCGTACACAAAATTTTGTGTAAATCTTTGTTAATTAGCACATTTGGCTAAATGTATGTTTTGAAAACCGACTGTACAATTTATTGGCAATTTGTAGCCCAAAGTGTTTTTAAACTGACTGCATAATATTAGCGCCACGTTTCGCTTGATTAGTTTTCAATTTATTGAAATACGCTGCATTGACCTCGCTTTTTAAGGTAAATAGGTTTAATGTAATTTATACAACTTCCACTATTTCCTTGTAAATTATCATGTAATTCAGCTAACAAGATAATGTAAAGTATTAAAATTACTTAAGGAGGCTCATACACTAGAAAGTATTAAAACAAGAAGAATTTCTTCTAACCTTTCAAGCGATATACTATGTTATTCATATACTGTACACAATTCTAAATTTTAAAACAAATTCCATTTTGTAATTGGTGGTATTATTCAATTTGTTTCTAAAGCCGTGTGTGTATATGTACTAGTGCATGTCATAACTTTAAACACGTTTATCCGATAGTTTCAATTTTCATTACAAAAACTTATCTCAAGAACCATTTGTCGGATTTCATTCAAGTTCATTATTATTATTATTATTATTATTATTATTATTATTATTATTATTATTATTATCATTATTATTATCAATATTATTATCATTACTGTTATCATTATTATTATTACTATTGTTGTTATTTTAAATAACAGAGTTTGCAGAGTTGTGCTTTGTATTAATCTACAAAAATGATTTAGAAATGAATTGGAAAATAAAAACATCTTTGAAAATAAAATAAAAATCATAATGCAAACCTAAAATAATTCTTAGGCAGATAAAATGCTCATTAAGGTTCACCCTTCAGAAAAGATCTCAGATTCAAAGGAAAAAATCAAATTGGGAATAACTTCCTTACGTTAGATACGTTTGATAGATGAGGTTTCATTTTTTGTTTAATAAATTAAAAATTACCCGTATTGGCACTTTGTTAAGCTAATATCAAATTAAAGCTAATCTTTTGTGGAATAAGTGACAAAACTGAATGAAAATCTGTCCAGACAAAGTTAAATTATTCAAGATTACATAAAAAGGGTGTTCGCTACTGTTTAAGCTCCCTACATGGTAGAACATAGGCTTACTTAATTGATTCCTGGGCATATTTTTTTCAAATTTTATTGTCATTATCTTGTCAAGCAATATCTCTTTGACAAACGGTAATGTTTGAGGACCTTTTAATCCTTAACCTCGTGACATCGTAAGGGCGATAACAATAATTTTGAGGAAAGATGTTGAAATCTGGTATCGATCTATTTAACTAGTATATTGTGTTATACGCGCACTTTCATGAAAGAATGTTATAACTACGTTATAGCACATTTCGTATTCTGGTGAAGCATTAACTTCCGGGTCTTAGTAGTAACAATAATTTTGCCTCCTGCTACTAAATATGAGGGGTGTATTAGCAAACCCGGCAATCTGAGCTCCTCTTTTATGTGGGAAGTAGGATTTGCAACATATTCACTAAATATGTACCAGGAAATGCATTAAACCTTCAATAGAAGTCAGCATCTCTATCTTTTCTCAGAATGGAGATTTCCGGGTTTGCTAATAGACCCCTCATATCTCCCGTGTTTCGTATTTATAGTACTTTTTAACGAACTACCTAGAAAATTATTTCCTTTAACATTATGATCTGAAGATACATTGGTTTGTTATGTCTGACGTATAGAAACTCTGTAATGATTAAGTTTATGCAAGTTAGTTGAACGTATTTCCTGCAGGCTACTGCTGTATGGTTGTCTGGAATTGGACCGTGGAGTTGGCGCTCACTAATGCGAATATGAACTAACAAGTAAGAGCTAGTTAGATACCTCATCAGTGAACTTGCAATATCTTTGATACAGGATCGATGAAGACATACTGGAGTTCCTTTGAAGTACACGTAATAAAACGGAGATTCTAGCACATTCTGATTGGTGTTCATATTAAGGAAAGTTTGCAGCAGTCTCCATAACTAAAGAGTACGTCCTTTGATGTTAGTGACGTCATTTCCTGGTATTAAATTAAAATCAAACTGAAAGACTTAGGCTAGTAAAAAAAATTTAGTATTCAATATTTTATTACCTTGCCCAGAAGTCATTAAATATTTATTTTGTGTCTTAGCTTCTGAGATTATGAAAGTCAACACTCATATATGAACAAAAATAAACACATTCTCAAAAGTGCACAATAATATTTACTTTAATATTCAGTTTTAAAATAAGTTTTATGTTTTTTGTAACATCGTTGAGCATATTGCTGTCTTCACTTCAGAGATCACGCCAAGCTTCCTGTTCTGGATTCATGGTTTTGTCAAACCTATTTCTTCTGCTCTCTTTCCTTCTATTATTTCAAGGTTAAAATCGCACGTTAAATGTATAATGTAATTAATTATCTAATTTTCCTCTAACCATTAATGAGATGAAGATGGATCTGCTATTAATTCCACTCATATAAAACCTATTATTAACAGTTAAACATTCATTAGGTTATGAAATTTTTATTTTGAACATGTTACAACATTTATGATTACGTCTATTATTATTATTATTATTATTATTATTAACATCAATCTTATTTTTTTTTGCCATACTGACTGATATAGACTAGCCATTAATTTTAATCAAATAATAAATACAATATCAAAGATGTCCTCATTTTGGTTTTGGATACTCGATTTTCCGATTTGTAGCGCAGCTCCTAAACAATCGCTACAATTATTTAACCCGTAAGTAGGCCTGCCTTACTCTATGATTACAAATATGTAGGCCTACTTTTTAAAAACTCGGAAGAAGACTCACCATTTCCAACAGCAAAAGCGGTCTGGCCTTTTAATGTTCATAATCTGAAAAACAAATAGCAACATTAGAGGAATAAAATATTTTATAACTGGTAACACCGTAAAACTATATTTTTACAAAATGTCTATATAGGCCTAACCTTATTTCTATGCGACTAAGGGAATAGCCTTATTCGATGAAACAAAAATAATTATTTTTACATCTGCTGAAGAAAAGAACAATGTACACTTATAACACGATTCTACGTCGTAAATATCAATTAGAGATTTAGGACAGCGTTGTCATTTCATTGGCGAGGAACTAGAAAATGGTTGAGTGAATAGGAGCATACAGAAGGAACTTACGTTTATTTGTAAACAAATGCTTTTCAAAGTAGACTACTGTATTACAGGGAAAATTGACAATCAGACACTTTTGCCAGAGGTAGGCTATTAAAACGAAAAAGCCCGGGATTTATCTTGAGAGAATCCGGACCCCGAGTTATATTTATCGTGACTATTTAGGGGATACATCCTGAATTAATGGTAATGTAATGAATAATTCTAGGGTGATAGGGAAAAGCGAATAAGTCAGAACACCAAATTTTCAAGAGACACAAAAAAAAAAAATAATAATATTAATAATAATTCCACAGCATTGTTACAATATTTTGATCAGCCCACTCAGATATTTTTACATAGTATAAGATAGTATGAAAAACTATCTGGGTGGGCTGAACTAAATACTGTAACAATGTTGTGAAAATAATATTTTTTTTGTCTCCCTTGAAACTTTGGTTTTCTGACTTATTCGCTTTTTTCCCTATCACTCTAGGATTATAGTCACATAACTGAATAAAACACTTCGGTTTCCACCGCTATTTGTGTAACTGTAAGCGAGACCATCGAAATATTATAATACATTGGTAGTGGGTGGTGAGATAATCGATATATTTTAGCGATGTTCACGTTGCCAACTGCTATTAATTAATCAACCGTTTTATTTTATATTAAACTCTATGCTACTATCAATAATAGGAGGGATGTGGCATGGTAAAATTGTCGAAATTAAATGACAATTGAAGTCCCTCTTCTAAGGAAGATTTAGATGTTACGATTATGTCTACGAATAATCGTTTGGGTCAAATAAGTTATAAAGATATTTCAGCAGCGGCACGAATTCACATACAGAAACAATCAATCGTAGGAGCAGTGAAAAGTCATATCACATCATATTCATATAGGCCTACATTCAAAACAGTTCCGGTCTGTTCCGAATAGTAGCAAAAACAACAGTGGTACTGCATAAAATATATATTTTATGCCATGAATGAACACAGGACTATAGCCGTTTCAAAATATCTAATCGTTTCATGGCTGTGGTTGTTATATATATATATATATATATATAAATATATATATATGGTAACAACCGATAGGCTACTTACTTTGCCGACATTTACGTTACTACTGCCAACAGTTGTCAAATCGCTTGATTTTTCATAACCAAAATTCCCAAGAGAAAGTATGGGAAAAGAGACAGTAAAGGGATTTTGAATTTGTTTAATATTGAAAAATAGTAATTTTATTTATGTTATTTTTTACAAATTTCAGAAGTGCATTCTTTGCATGATATCCCGCTTCTCGAAACGAAGTCTTACGGGGCACAAAACCTACTGTCCCATTTTGGGGTGTGTAATATTTGAATTGGTTTGAAAATGTGAATTTCGTATAAAAAATAGTATCACTTTAATAGATTGGTCTACTGCTATAGACACATATATAGGCCTATTGGGGTATTTAATGCGTAGCCTATTTTAAAAGGCATTTTTTAACGCTTAACTTATGATTTATTTTGTATCACTGAATATTCATTCGTAATAATGCTTAAAAGCTTAACCATTGAACTGCTACTGACGAAAATTCGTAACCATAATTTTTTTTAATGAAAGCAGATTTATTACATTAATAGAGTAATACTTATGTTAAAATGTAAGACTTTTACTAAGCATTACGGTTGCCATTCATAGAAACCAGCTATTCCACTGAATTTTTCTTGCGGATCCTTCCACTCTGTATAGAGAACATATCAGCCTATAGTATATGTGTAAATATTTTACAACATTAAAGAGATTAATTTACCAGATTTTCAATCCAGAGTTGTACCACACATGTAAAACGAGAAACATCTGTATTTGAATACAGAAGTCAGGGATATGGAATTTGAGGTAACAAATACTGATAGAATATGATTATACAGAAAGGGCAAAATGGAGTTTGTTCGCGGAATTTTAATATCTAGCTCGGCCAAGTAAATGGAATTCAGTACAATTACAAAGGCCTACTCAGAGCTTCCTGGTCAGAATAAATTGACATAGGTCTACTGGAAAAACGAATTCGTAGAAACACTTTTCTTACATCAAACTCTACAAACAGCAGGCTATATCTGCGTTATTAATAACCACTTTATTATGAAGCCATTGCTCGTATTGCTCATGGCATTGCTCGAATTGCCATGAGGCAATTCTATTGTTGAAATGATAATTCTTTCATACTGGCCGTGTGTAGGGTAAAGTGGAAAGACAGAGTCAGACTGAAAAATCCAGGTTGAAAAACTGTGAGTCAGTTGGGAGAATTTAATGTGGTACTGGCATGTTGCCATAGTAGCTCAATTGGTAAGAGCAGCGGCACGGGAAGCCGAAGATTCTTATTCAAATTCCGGCTATGGCATTAGCTTTTTTAGTCTGACTCTACCTTTCCAATTCTACTATTGTTTTGCTTACAAATCATACAGAGTCTGTTACATAAGACAAATTAAATAAAAAAAATCGTTCAGTCAAAGCATTTCTGAGAAAATTTCACTGACATGTAAACAAACAAATTAACAGACGTAACTTCCTCTGCCCTGAGTAAATTTTATGGTAACTATTTTGGACAATGGAAAAAAAAAAAGTTCCGTTTCTCTCTAGTTGTAATTCTGAATTGACAATCCTAAAGGATAGTTTTATTAATTTGTTTCAGTATTCCATCCAGACCTACCGGAGGATAGGAATAGCTTACATTGTCTTTTTATGGCGTTTTCTATTACACTGTGTGAACTACATGCTGGTTAAAAGAATGACCAGATATGAAATACTTGATGGTGACACTACTTATTTTGCATTTTTTTTCTTTTATAAATTGAAGAACTGCATTGAGTAATGGACGAAATTTGGAATAACAGAAGAATCTGTAAAAATAAGCAATTGAGACTAGGCCTACATCTAACTCTGCAGAGTCATTGACGGTCAACATTTTTTCTAAAAAGACAAAACCTTTCAGTTCTCCAATTTAAAAATCAGTCAACTACAATACTACAATAATACATATTAATAATCATGTTAAGGCAAGTCCATTTTTTTAAAATTTGGTAGGCCTACCATAGTTAGACTTTCAAAGTAATCAATAATGTAAGACGTACCAATTTCAAAGGAACCCCTGCTCCATAGTAAATATATTTTAATGAGACTAATACATTCAGTCAGAATTTTAACTCGTTTACAGAGAAATGCTTTTTGCGTCAGCTTTTTCTATCCATAAACTCCCTGTGCTGTCTTTCGCATCTGTTCACAAGGATTATCTTCAATGACAGATGACTAATTGTTCACAATTCCGGAAACCTGGATTTCTTGACTAAATGCAGTCTTATTGGAAGTGCCATATGCTGCGAAGACAGAGGCAATCAATAAGTTCTTCTCTCCTTTCTATTCCAGGAATATATTCTTTAGAATGTTTCCGAGAATTTTGTAGAATTGCATTAGACTGCTAATTTCTTTAACTATTTGATTTTATATTGCTTGTTCGACAAAGAGGATTAAATCTTGAAACGCAGAATATAGAAAACAAAAAACATTATTGTTACCTCAGAAATGATTTTTCTTGCGGAAAAAGCACCATGGAATACAGTTCCTAATGCGATCACTCCAGGTCTTATATTTTCAAGCATACGTATTTTTTTATTGACTCAGTAATTTCATGGGAAAAGCATGCTCACTATATAATCTAAAGTTATCTACGAATTACTTTCTATTTAGAAATTTAAGCATAACATTTCCTATATTTTATCTTAAAACTATATTTTTTTGCTGTATTTGGAAATGTTCTAAAATATGGCATTTTCCTTTGGGAAAATTGTAATAAAGTAAATATTTTACTAAAACAGCAAAAACAAGTTTTGAGAATAATGGCTAATTCAAATAGAAATGCTAGCTGTAGACCTATTTTTAAGTGTCTCGGAATCTTGACCGTAATTAATTTATATATAGTTGAACTGTTCACCTATTTGAAGAAACAATACCCTAACCAAACATTAACAAGAGAAACAATTATTTTACCAGAGATCGCCCCGATATTGAAGCGCTGTTCTGCAGGCATTAAAAACGGAACGAAATTTTTACATTCTAGGATGCAATCTACTCAGTTAATTGTATTAATTGTTATTATTGTTATTTTATTATATAATTGAATATGCCTATAGTGATTAATGTTGCTTAATGGCTAATAAATGTATTGATACTACACTGCACAAAATCCCTTTTTTCGTCAATGCTGTATTAAAACGAAAGATTAACAGGATGTGACCGTTGAATTCCCACTTCAACTTCTTTTCATAGAAAAGATTTCTAACGACTGAAGCATCTTTCTCGGTAAATGTGAATAACTTTTCTCTTAAGCTTTCTTTACCATCTAAAAAGTGTACTATTTGTTGTTACTCTTGAAAGGAATTTTTGGGGTGACCATGTAGATCCAAAATACTATAAAATTTATGTACACAGTAGGTACAAAAAAACTTGCATACATCTTAATGGATGCAATACATAAATAGGTAAAACATCTATATCATTAAGTATTTAACTATGGGGTCGTATACAGCCGAATGAAAAACAATTTGTACATTTCTCAATATTTCATTCAAAAGAAATTGCCTTTCAAACTGCAATTAGAAATTTCATTTTTATACCAAATTAAAGATTATGAACAGGGCAAGGTTCTCATTTTTATGACTTTCAATTTGAGAAGTTTATGACTTTAATTTTTTTCTAATATTTTGATAAGCTGTTGTAAGATTTTTAACATGCATGTCAGACTCAATCCAGAAGGAGAAAACATATTGTTTATACTATGGGCCAATTCTGTATACAAATTGTATTAACGCCTCCTTTTTTGGGTTCGTAATAATTAAAAAAAATTATTTAAAAAATAAATAAATTTTAATGTTTAAATAACGTCCTCTGGTAATTGCAAATCTGAAAATATTGTCAACAAATGTGTATTTTACGTCAAAACGTACATACATACCTAAACCCGGCGACCAGCTGGGAAGTCCTATGACCACTATTTTTATCAGGAGACTTTTTAAAAGAATCAACAGTGCATATTACTTTTTAGGTTGGTTTTTACGACGTATTTTAAAACTACTACTGTATCTCATTTTCAACAAATTTTAATGGATGTTAATTTGGATTTCTACGTAGGAGGATTTAGAGACGACCTACGCAACATCTCCGTAATTGTACTTCCTGTTCACCTACGTAATCAAATCAACAATAATTATAGCGTAAATCTGATTATTCCGTTACTTAACTCCATTATCTCTTGCACAAAGTAACGGATACAGCTGTGCTGACGTTCGGATAAGAAGACTTTGTGTTCCAAATGATTGCTCCAAGCTGCCTCTTAAGTCTGGAAAGCTATAGCCTAGGCCTACTCCATTACGTCACTTGTGCTAATACACCTTCGGTGATTCACTGTGTATCGTTATAATTGGAAACGACAGGCTGTTCTAAAATGTAGGCTATAAATGAACAAATAAATAAATAAATAAAGTCTTTATTGCAACCAATTGTCATAGTATGATGAATGGAACTCTGGTGGAATGATACTCGTATATATGGCAGGGGAAACTGGAGCACCCCGAGAAAACCCGCCCGACCCCATTTTGTCCAACACAAATTCCACCTGGATTCGATCCCAGCGGTGGAAGGCGAGCGGTCTAATCATCCAGCCATGGGGGCGGCCTGTTCTAAAATGTGGGATATCGTTAAATGAATATCTAATCTGATATTATATTTCAGTACATTATTTTTGAAAGGTCAGCTGGGAATGCAGTCCAGCACTTCCTGTTCTACATGGAGATGTTCTACTCGCAGGACCTCTCTACGTCATCCATTATTTTCTAGAACTATGAAGTCCTCACTCTGCATATCATCTCGTCTACAGTGATTAATTTTATTTACTACTGTATACAGGCAACAATAACCAACCTTTATATTCAACAAAACATAACATGCCTTTAAAGCATAAAAAAAAACCTTTCAAACGTAAAACATACCTTGTTGTCAAGAAACAATTCCTTCATCACATAAAGATTAAAGTAGGCTATGACAGATTCAAATATATAACTTATATACATTTCTGAATTATAAAAATTATTTACGTTAAATAGATTTCTGTTTCTGTATCTGGTACCCTATGATCCCCAGGTGGGGCGAAGGGGCCTCCAATGGAGGTTTCATTACCTATACTAATTTTGATGTGCTTATTTTCCGAGAGAGGGTAGAGGGACAGGTGGTAAGCCCATCGCCTCGCAACCCCCCTCTGGAAACTAAGTATTTCTTGGACGTGAAAGGGCCGATAAATTTTGTCCAGAGGCTCTAATTTAGGCTTGGAGTTCTTTTAAGTGCCGTAAATCTACGACACGGGACCCCCAGCTTAAAGTCCCTCCCGGAAGACTCCGTGCCCAGGACTTTTACGTCCTGAAAAATCCACCGCGGCCGACTTAAATAGATTTAACGTAGATAAAATATTGTAGACGAGTACGTTACAAAATTAGATTTAGTAACTCGCGGGTCTAACTGTTCATTATTCTCTTAACAAATCATCCATTTACTGTATTTGTGTGAGAGAGTAAGCCAAAAGAAGATTGAGAGGTACTTTTAAATCAGTTTTTTATCAACTTTTCTGAATAATTGTATCTTTTGTCACCTTCCCAATTATGAAGAAGGTATCGTTTAAACGTTGAAGATGGCTTTGAATTGAATTATCTGTAGCAGACAGGATAATATGTAAATTTCGTCTCTTCTCTTGGGATGGAATAGGCTGCGCATGTAAATCATGCTCACTCTCTCGTTAAAGCAAGTCGTTAGTTAAACAGCTGAAGTGTTGTAACGACCGCAGCTTCTTACCAGGCGTGATACCGAAACTGCTCGTTAGGGAGAAATCGCTGCGGGAAATTGAGAAGCTGCATGGGATCTAACACATGACTAGAATATAAGCCTGTTGAAAGGCAACGTGTGATGCAGTCTCATGCCTTGTTGGAATATGGTAAAATTTAAAAGATGGCAGAAACTAGGCCCACAGTCAGAATGAAGATCAGGAACCAAATTACAGTGGAGGTGGGAGTGGGAACGAAGTACTTGCATAGTACTCAATGTGAAAACAACATATTTATTTTACCTCCAACATTTTATATTTGAAACTCAGAGTTGTCTGTGCCAAAATTTGATAATAAACTGACTTTACCAGAATATTAATGTTCATTAGTTGGAAAGAGAAATATAATTAGTAAGAAATAAAATTAACATAAAGATAACTTGTTTAATGAAGAATTTTGAATATGTTTATAGTTTTTTGAAAGTACAAATACACGCGCTTTAATTTGTTTGAAAAAATTTAATTAAAGATGTATTGTAATTACTTATTCTAGTTTTCAACTCATTAGCAATAACAAACAGATAGTTAAAAACAATAATTAACATGGCCTACTATATATATACACACACCTCATGAACGTAAAATATAAACCGTTATGGTAATCAGCCACGGACATGTGCTTCAACAATATAAACCATTATTATGATTAAACGATTTCAATTTAACGACAAATAAGAACCATAACTTATTATATGCCCCTAACTATATTATTATTAGCCCAATAACATCCCATCGCGGGCTAGGATGGCTTACAAAAAAGTGCCTCGGACCAGCCTTTCCGCGACACTAAAAACTTTCACACAAGTTTCTTAATGCTTGGAGCTTCTTTCCACTTTTGTCTGTTTGCTCTATTCTAGACCACGTCCTCCTAGTTGATTGTTAAAAACGTGCTTCGCGTCCTTTGTCTTCCCACTTTCCTGCTCCCTAACCTGGGTTCCCACACAGTTACAGCATATGTCCATTTTTTGGGGTCCATTCTAAGCACATGTCCTGCCCAACTCCATTTTGAATTTATTGCTGTTCCCGCTGCGCCTTTCAACTTCGTTGTCTTACGTATGTCTTCGTTTCTTATCCGGTCTCTTCGCGTGATGTTAAGTAACTTCCTTTCCATTTTCCTCTGGCAAACTTGTATTATGGTTATTTCCTTTTTAGTTAGTGACCATGACTGGGATCCTTATAGTAGCACCGGCAATATACACATATCCATAACATCTTTCTTAACCCCCTTAACATCTTAAACTATACAGCTTACCCCAAAGTAGAGGACAATAGGTAAAAATATTATGTAAAACTAAATTCTTCTGTAATTCACGTAAGCTGATATGCTACGTCGCATCTCTGATTTAATATGCCCAAAACGGAAAACATGTATTTTAAATCAGCGAAATGTTATTTATCACAGCAGACAGCGCTCTAATAATTATACTGTGCATTTACATGTCAGGTAACTCACATGTTATATATTTTGCTGCTTTAATTTCGACAAGCGTAAAATTTTCTGCATCATGCGTTAAAGGACCTGTTCAATGCAGTTTAATTTCTTTGTGACGCTATTGCTGTCTTTACCCATATAATTTTAATAAAAAATTTCAAGTTCTGTAACATACAAATTTATTCCAGGAATTCCTCTCAAGACATAAGGGTTTTATTTTTACTCCCGATAAGACTTAGTGATCAGTGTTCAGTTATTATGAATTTACATAAAAACAAGTGCACTTAGGTGCGATGAAAAGAATGTCATAAAAATAAAACGATAAAATTTTGACGGTAGACCCTTGCGATTGGTTTAAATTCCACATATTCTTATACTGGATTGGTCAGTGATTCCTGAGCTAAATACTCAGTGAGGAACTGTATGAAACCTATTACTAAATAGGACCATAAGACGCACATTTTATCTTGAAAGTTAGGTGCGTCTAATGGTCCGAAATACATTAAAAAGAATAAACTCTTGGTAAATATTGCCGGTAATACCATAATCATAGGTGTTGTAAGAGTAGGTTAGTTCCAAATTTTGGCACAGACTATACATCAGTGCACTTTTCACTATCTTAAAATGAAGGCAACTGGAATCCAGGTATACAATGCGAAAATAAAGGAATGTTGAGTTCTTTAATACGAAAAGAGTTGTCTCCTCCTTGTCCTGTCACACTTACCGTATGCTGAATTGAGGGTTAGAGGGTGTAAAATATGTTCAGTCTTTATGAGAAAACAGTTAAGTTGTTAAAATTTACGCGATGCCACAGAAGAGATTTTCGTACAACGCAGATTTTAAGTTAGAAGTGATACACACTGATTCCATTGAACAAGGTTATACTTTGATTATGCAATGAAGTATATTATTCCCTTCAATTTTTTTTTTGTAGAATCGCATTAAATTTATTTTCCTTTAAATTTCCATCCTAAAATCAAGGTGCGTCTTATAGTCCGGAGCGTCTTATGGCCCGTAAAATACGGTACGTACTATTGACTGCTATGACTGACTCAACTATGATAGATATTCACAAACTGCCAACATAAGCTAACTTACCAAAATACAGAACTAATAAGAAATTATTTCAGAACAAGCTTACAGTAGGCACATCATAATGCTTCATGCACTACGAGATACAAAATTATGTAATTATTTAAGTTAAATTTTATTAGCCATGAAAATAAAAATGGCACAACAATAGCAGCTGAAGTGAATTTCCGTTAGTAACTTAAGTACGAAAGTTTTGTGCAGATCTCTGTGCTCCTCCGGCATAAGGAAGGAAGAATGATTCATCAAATTTGCATGTGTGAGTCACAGAGCATGGTAAACACGTCGCAGACATTGAGACTTTGTCCTATTTCAGGTTATTTTGTTTCAAAATCTGCCAAGATATGGACATGGTAATTTGATACAGGCGATATCAACAACAAAAAATTGGCAAGGTTCATTTTAATGGAGCAGTCGTCGTCCTCAGTTGGTATTCCGTAATCTCTAAAGGTGACCATAGACGATCAAACAATTTTCGCAACCACATAGCGTAGTGGTTGAGACACTGCGCTACAAACCTGAAGGGCGCGGGCTCGATTCCCGATGAGGTCGTTGGAGTTTTTCAATTGGCCTAATCCTTCTGGTGGCACTATGGCCCTGGGGTCGACTCAGCCTCTAACAGAAATGAGTACCAGGAGCAATCCTGGGGATAAAGGGGGCCGGTGCGTAAGGCTGACAACGTTACTACCTTCACGTGCCGAATGTCCAAAACCTGCGAGCCTCAACCTCCTGGAACCCTCTGGGCCTCCATGGCCTGTATAGGGATCACTTTACTAGAATATACAGTACTCTTTCTTCTTCTTCTTCTCCACTTCACGGATTAGGCAACGCTTATTCCGCCCTCACAGTTGCTCCTTCCATCTTCTCATAGGAAGAACAATACTTCTTTTTGTGCATATTTTCTGGTTTATTCCTGTTCTCTTATTCGTCTTCTTCTTCTGTTTTCATATCATTTAACATCATCAAGTTTCTTCTTCTTCCTCTTCCTCTTTCTCCACTGTTTCTCCTTTCTTCTCCTCAGGCATAGACATAGCCTACTCAGTTTGCTACACCTTTGTGAAGAACTATGACTTCATTTTTCTAATGAATGTAGGTTATCATACCCTAAAGTATAGCTGCGCAAAATTGTATGACGTTGGACGCATAGAACAGCTGAGCTGTTCCATGCCAGTGCATACAGACTTTAATCGCCTGTTTTCTCGGCTTCAATTTCTATGTTATTTTGCCACATTCAAAATGTATTTCCTCCCACAAAAATAGAAATATAGCTGTGAAATTTTTAAACAATGTACTTTACAATGTGTGTAATAAAAATATGTCTATTTAGATATTCAATATAAATTAAAAATAAAAATTTAAAAATATACATTTTGTATAATTACAGATAATTTTTTTTTAAGCTTTTCATTTTATGGGTAAAACATTTTTTTTAAAATACAAATAATATAAAAAATTCATCAGTAAATTTGTAAAACACGCAACAAAGAATTCCGCAAATAAATAAATAAATAAAAAATAAGGTTAATGTTTTAATATCTGTCGGAGGAGATAGATTTCAATTCTGATTTTAAAATAAAGTTAATTAATAACTCAAAAACAACTTGAGATATTAAAATGAAATTTTAAATTTCAAATTCTTTTTACCTTTCAATTAAGTGTGCAAATTTCAAGTTTATACGACAAATAGTTTAGAAAAATCACTCAACATTTCGGTGATCCCTTAACACGAAGTGAAAGGAGCGGTGAACTGGTTTGACTAAATCCATTGATAAGCTCGCAAGTTGACTGAGAATAGACGATAAGAGTACCCACACCACTAGAATTTCAAAATATCTTAATAGCCTATGGCTCTTTGGCTACCGACTTTTATGCGTACTAAGAAACACAATGGAATTCCTATAAGATGTTTACAATATTGTTTTATACGGATAGAGCTGGATCATGGGCTGATTCTCATTAGCTCTATTGCACTAACTCCAATGGTACGAATTCATACAAATATATTTATTATAGTGCATAATTAGGCCTATTGTTTCTTAATCATAACTTTGGAACCTACTGGAGGTGTGCAAGGAATAGAGTGATATCTCACTTGGAGGATGTGGCAATATGGAAGAATGGCATGTTGAGGGATTGGAATAGGCCTACATGAAACTGCAACCTAGGGATTCAATTATTTCGTTCCTATAATGGGGCATCAGTAGACTATAAAAATGTTACCTGTGTCCAAACCTCCATTAGAATCAAATAAATCAGGTCAGTGGATCTCAAAGTAGCATCTCATTATAAGCGTTAAATAACACGTTGTGGAATATCGAACTCTATCTATAAGACTTAAATAAATTACATGTTTCTGACAACTTTTTTCCCCAAATTCGTATTAAGGTCCTTCAATGTACATCAATGTAGCATTATTTTAAGGTTTTTAGCTGTAGAAGTTTCTGAAGTAAATTAAACTCTTCTAGATGTTGAATTTGAAAGATAAGATATTTTGCTCACCTAGTGATTGTCTATGCATATTAATAGAGTTGTCCTCGTTATTTGTTCTCGGGGCTGGAGGATGTTCAGCATTAATTGTGAGATTTACGCTATTAATATACCACGTAAAATCACAAGCAGGCTTTTAATAATGTAGCGAAGCTGAGGCTTTTTAATACACAAATGGGAGATTTTAATGAAATACATTTACTGAATAGCTCTAACAACTAAAAACATGTTCTAAAGATGATGTTACAGTCATTGGAAGGATTAAAAATTGAGCAAATTTAAAAGTCTGTTGCGCTGTAAAGCATCTTATTTGACTAATATTATAACTACAACCGCTAATGTAGGCCTATTATGTGCTTGAAGCCTTGTATTGAAGGCTTCATAATTAAGGAACTTTTGTTTTGTATACAAGTCACTTGCGTCACATAAAAGGGGGTCCAATAAAGATGAATCCGGTGTAGAGGTACTACCAGATAATCTCCTCTGGTTTTCCATGATAACACACGTCCTTGAGATCATATGGTCAGGTATCAGTAGAGATGGATATTCATCTTTCACATATTATGCCTATTCATCTTGCTTATATTCCAGTTATTCACTGCATGGCCAGGCGGCTTCCTTTTGTTAGGAGGAAAAGTTTGCCGACAGCTCAAATCATGTTCTTTACTTTTACCGCACCAATCAGCAAGTTAACCCACCCAATCAAAATCTAAGAATGTCATGTGACAGCTACTCGTCAACTCCGCGTGGAGTGAAACGCGAAGTTGCAAGATCAAGTTACAGTAAACAATAACACGTGCGAATTGATTAAAACGAGGGAAGAACTAAGGTCATTGATAACAATGAGATAATATTGCAACGTTGCTTTTGTTTTGGAAAGTGGAAACTAAAACCGATTTAGTCAGATCAATTAACATAAAGAAAAACTGATTTAATGGTTTATTCCTTTGAAGCCGCCTGGCCATGCAATGAATAACTGGACTACTAACTTGTGATACGCCAACGAACTTGGAAGGCTGTTTACATTGCCAGTAGGATAAAAGGAGCCTTCGAAACCTTTCAGTTTGAGATCTGTAGTAAACGTTCAGTAAACCTATAGTATAATGCATTTTCTACACAATGATCGTGTATGGGCACCTTTGCTTTTGTTGTCCGCTCTCTGATCTCCCTGCTGGGTCACATGTCAAACATTTCTCGCCGCAAACTGTCACTGACATTTACTTCCTCTCCACTGCACTAATGCCACCATCATTCTACTTTTAAAATTCCCTCTTCCTAGTGAATCAAGAGTGACAAGATATATTACTGTTCCGCGAACTTTCTGTGCCTCTATATTTATAATTAAAAATGGAGAAGCTTTCTCTTTCGTTAATTGATAGCTAAGTTACAATTTACAGTTTAATTTGTTTTCCTTTGTAACAGTGTCTATTTGAGAACACATTACTAATGTCATTAAAGACTCGAACAACGCTAATTCTAGTTCCAACGAGGGGAGTTTTTGGCACATATGACTTCCATCGGAAAAGAAGCAAAGCCGTTGTTGCCATATAGTAAATAAATAGAGAAAGAATACCAGTTACTATGTTATGGTTTATAACAGCACACATAAACATAAAACATAAAAAAAACACATAAAAGTTCGTGTGCTTTTATTCTGTTCTGCTGTTAGCTTACCTGAATGAAGTTAACTATGTCTTATATGCACCATTGGTAGCACTGGTTAGAACATGGTTGATTCATAGTATGCCGTGATTTCACAGCTATTAGTTTAGTTTTTATACAACAAAGCATGAAAGTAATTATTATTTGTATAATCCGTTACTTTTATTCATGGAAGAGTTTTAATAAATCCAACTCGAGTTGACGAGTTACATCAGATAAATTCGCTCCTGATGCGCACTCGCGAATCTATCGATAGACTCGTCAACTCTCGTGGGATGTGCCGACTAAGGAAGATGGTTTAGAAATTAAATTTATTATATGGTTTATAATTAACTCATTTGAAAAACCTTATGATAAACCTTATGGGGATATATATTCCACATACAGAATAATATTGAATTTAAAGATTATCGCTTAGCTCCTTTAGAAAGTTAAGCTCGCTTGGGAAAAATACACTTTAAGTAGTATTCAAAACTATATTTTGTTATAAGCATACTGAATCAAAGCAATTGAATGTTATATGGTATGCTTTGCTTGTTGTCGCCACTATGTGACCTTGAAATGTGTATCAGATATTGAGAGGAGCGAGCGGAACAAAGTATCTGTCTTCTGGGTGGGAGATCAAATGGAGGCTGCGAGTTTATAAATTGATTGCATGCAGACCAGTCGCCATGACTTAGTGAAATCACCCCGAGCTTCTGTGTGTCTGATGACTTCCCTGGAAACCGGAAGCAACCTTGGAAAACATCGTTAGAGGTATTGCATTCATATTTTTATTTTCAAGATGAAAGCCGTAGTAATTTCACGTAATCAGATTCTGATGAATAGCGCTAATTTTTTTCTATGGTATGACAAAGACATTAATTCTTTGATTTAAAAAAAAATCACATTTAGTATCAAGGTTAAGTAATTACACAATCCTGTCCAACGCAAGTCTGCAAATCAGTTTAAAATTTTGCAATTTAAAAAAAGTCAAATGAAGTGTATTTTACTTCAGAACACACAACCTGAATTTCAAATTTGTTATATCATAGAGAAACTTCGAAAGTTTCAACAACCTAATTTTATTACAGAAAATGTCAATTATTTTGCAGAAATCATAATGTGCATTAATAATGTAAAGAAATAATAATATATGCACGTTTATGAACCTTTCTACTATGTTGTAGCCTATCCTGGTTCGTTAATCCTGTAATTCTTGTATTTTCTGAACGCTAAAATTCATTTAGATTATTATATTGTGGAATATAATTGGAATTTAATTAAGTAAAAGCTGATTTATTAAATATGTTACCAATCGGAATATTTAAAAAATGAAGTAAAGTTATCCTTATACAGGCTAAGAAAGCTCTTAGGGTTCCAAGAGGATGAGACTCCCAGATTTTTAGACATTTGGTTCATGCAGGTGCAACCTTACTCACCGGCTGCCTTTACCCTCAGGATTGCTCTCGGTACTAGTTCCTGTTAGAGGCTGAGTTCATAGTGCCAGTAGATGGAGAAAGTCAATTGAACGATCCTACTGACCTCATCGGGATCGAACCCGCGATCTTCCGGTTTGTAGCGCTGTACCCCAACAAACTGCGCCAACGGTATTGTGAGACATAGCTTGATCCGGAACCCAATAAGGTATGAAATTCATGTGCCTTCTTCAAAGTGGCAATAACTAGAGATAGGACATAAAGACAACGCCACCTACATAAAACTTAATAGGTCTAATAAGCTGCAGCCTTCAATAACTATTTAGAACAATATGATTTATGTCATAAAAGGGCAAAGCAGCAAAATTTAAGACGTGAGTAAGTACAACAAGTAAGGTATGTTATTGTATTTAGATTTCAAACTGAATGATCTAATGCTAAAAATTGTGATATTGTTCTAAAAGTCAATTCGTGATAAGAATTTGCTGTTAAAGGGACTGTAAATTGGCCTAAAATTCAGTAGAAAATCATAACATGTAAGTTATATGTGAAAAGGCTTTTGAAACATGTCGGATTAATGGTAATTAGGCCTAAGATTCTGAAATGATAAGTCCTGTGGTGATTTTTAGTACTTAGTTTCTTTAGTTAGTAAATAAATGCACACTTCTTATGCTTTTCTCCTAATGAATAATATGGACTTGGAAATGTATTGCACAAATCGTAAAATGCGACGCTAGAGAATTAAATATTTTTCCCCTTGTGTTACCAAAACAGATTGAACTGGTATTCTACTAACACAATATCGTATAACAGACATCCGAGAAACAGTTTCGTTTTTGCTTGTTTTTTTTATGCAACTCTCTGGAAGTGTGAAAGGAATCACGCTAAACTATGTTTTATTTAAATTCCAACAGTTTGACAAATTCTACAGGAAGATTATTAAATGGTAACTTCATATAGCAGAACATCGAGAGGTAAATAGAAATAACAATATACAGGGTAGATCAGAAAAACGTATACACACTTTCAAACTGGCTATACAAACCATACGCTTTGAAATCACAATGGATGTGGCTTCAATGTGTAGAACAATGGTTGAACAACAAATGGCGGTTTGCAGTTTGAACACTTATTGTAATTGTTCACTCTGACTAAGTGTAATACTGATGATAATATATAAGCTACGGTTTATCCAAGTGTGTATACATTTTTCTGATCTACCCTGTACTAACAAAACACATGAATAATGTAATCCAAGAAAGTATACAGTTTTATTGGCGTGATTCATATGAAGACAAATTATAAATCCGTGTCTTTTTATTTTCAGGAATGCTACAATTTAGTTAAATTTTTAAGGTCAACCTTGAATTTAAATTAATTAATAGTGGTTTCTCGACCTTCCCGAAACCGAGTTTTAAAGCAATCTCCTCCTCCTCTTCTTCTTCTACTACTTCTTCTTCTTCTATTATCATTATTAAATTATTGTTATTATTATTATTATTATTATTATTATTATTATTATTTCTATTTGAGCAAATGATCTATTGTAATTTGTAATGTTTAAAGTAATTGTTATTACAACTTACTAATGAGAAGAGATCATTTTCACTACATTCCTAAAATTTCCCCGGCGAGAGTTTCCTGAATGCCGCAGATGGATTCATCAAACCGGGCACTCCGGGCGACGACCGGCGATCTGGCAATACCATGAATGGGATGATTATCCGATCATTCGGCAGCTTGCTCCTCTGCCATCTTTATGGAGAAGATAATTTCTTGATTTTTAAACGTATTCTTATATTCGCTTCGATTATATAATGATAGTCATGAACCGCTAAATGTACCATAATTTAACATAAGAGAAAACAGAAGAGATACTCAATTAGGTATTCTTATTTTTCTTCATGTCGTTGAGATAGAAGAATAGTTAACACTATTTCACATTGGTTTTGATGGAGAACGGTAATGTCCCTTTATTCACTTAGTATCAGTAATGACATAATAACAATGATAACCCAGCCCACCATCCTCGGAAGGATTGACTGGTTGGTATATGGTTATTTAACGACGGAGACATACTGCAACTTAGGCAACATAAATGCCATCGACCTGAGCCAGGGTCGAACCCGCAACATTGGCCACAGAAAGCCAGCGCGATACTAACTGCGCCACCCAGGCTGACTCCTCGAAAGGACCACAGGCAAGGTATATACCTAGGTCTTGTAACATTACCCCTCGTCTACTTAACGGAACCAAAGGCTTCACTTCCCTTCGAAAGAAGTTCATGCAATCAAGCCCTCAGCGCATTTCTAATCCAACGGCAGGGGTACTAACTGATCTCTTGGGTTGAAATTAAATCTTTCCTAGTGAAGAATATATGGAAACGTCTTGGCAAGCAGTGTTTTGTAAGCAAGAAATGAATTAAATGAAATGTATCAGATACAGCTTCCCTTGAAGAGCTTAAACGATGACCTGATTTAGTTTTTGTTGAGCAGATGGCAATCGACTAAATTGGTGCGGACTGTTAACTGCGAATAAGAAGCAGAGAAGACAATTCTTGCTCATCAAAGAGCTCGTAGCTTACATGTTCACTAATTAATGACGGGAAACCAGTAGCCACAAACCACAGTATCATGCACATGGCAGATGACACAATGTATCGATGCTGCACATGAACCCGCAAAAAATCACTTACAGACAAGAGGGTTCCAGCCGTTACCAACAGGGTTTTCATCCACTCCAGTCTACAGACTCATACAGACTCCTTGGTGGTCTCTTCTCCTTCTTATGCTCTAAGGCAGAGTCTAAAACTGTTATACAGAGTAGACTGAAATGATCTTGCAAACCGAAGGGGACAATATTTTCAACTCACATCTAATACCTTTTATGATAAAATGCGCAGTAATTATTTGATAATCTAGTTTAAAATTATTATTATAGCTGAGCATGGTACCACAGCAACAAACTTTTTTCGACATAACATGTAAACAAAACTCACATAGCGTTTAAAGGTAGCAAATTCTACGTCCCTAAAATATAAAGCTGTCTTACTGACTCACTGACTATAATGTTTACCCACTTCCAGATGAGCTAGACAGCGGTTCCTAAACTTTTTTTTCCTAGGACCCACCTTCACTTAGAAATTTTTTCCGCGACCCACTACTACAAAACGATAACCAATATAGGATATGAAAAAAAAAAATTTCGCGATCCACTACTACAAAACGATAACTAATATAGGCTATATAAAATACATCACATGTTTTTCATATGCCTTTCAATAGTTTTATTGTGTTCAAATGTCCTGCTGAGAAAACACAGTTGAAACAAAAATGGTAAAGGTTATTTCAATAAAGAAGATTGTCCAGCTAGTACATTTTATTTTTTAAAACTGAATGAGATTTGTGAAACTGTTGTTTTTTATTTATAAGAGATTCGATATCACTTTGCTACTGTATTATAAAAATAACCTGTATTGTTGCATTTTCTAGTCGCTCTCCTCACTTTCACTTTATTGTTCTTATCCTCCTTTATGTTTTATAAATAGATTTAGTTATTAACTTTGTACTTAGTAGCAGTAAAAGTTTCCTTCAGCTATAGAAGTTTTGTTTGGATTCTTTAAATTAAACACTTTTTCCTTATATTGAAAACAAGTTTCGTTTTCCCCGCCCTTTTCGCGACCCAACGAAATTGCTCCCACGAAATTGGAAACCACTGTGCTAGAAGCTTGAAATTTAGCTTTCAGCCCATTATATAACCGATGGAGAAATTCCAAACAGCTCAATTTTTTTACTTTTACCATTAAAAATCCTTCAAAATGGCGTATAAGTCAATAAAGACATTTTTTGTGGCTTATAGCAGCTAAATGGTAAGTCGTATCATAAAACAGATATTGCATTTTCAGCAACGAATTTTGAGAGATCTACAACTTTGGTCCTTTGCTTATGTTTTAAATAGAGTCAGAGTGATTTAAAATTACAAGTAAATTTCGTACATTTTCCACATGTTATGTAATTATGAAAAACTTATCGGACAGCTAGAATCATACAATAGGAATATTGGCATATCTAACTGCCATAAGCAAGTCAAATTTGGTTACTCTAGCTGCCCTTCAAGTATAAAAAAAACTGAGTGTTTAGCCTAAAGTCATTTACATCTACCACAGTCTAAATCACCTATTCACTAACACTAATATTTATCCACTTTCCCATGAACTAAACACTTGAAATTTGGCAGCCTTATAGCTTTTAGCCCATAACCGACGGGAAAATTAAAAAAAAGTTCTTATTTTAATTTTTATCTCCAAAAATCTTAAAGTCGTTATGTACATTTTAGGTTTATTACTGCTAAACGGTAAGCCACGAGTACAGCAGTCCACATTCCCGGACTCATCTCTCATACGATGTCAGTATATATATATATATATATATCCACATAATTTCTTTTTTCGTCACTTCCTTTCCTCTTTGATTCATTAATTTGATTTTATATTTCTTTCTTTGTTGTCTTTTTAAACTATTTTCTTACTTCAATCGTTTAATTAATTTCCTTTGTTGTATTCCTGTCATTTTATTACGTCCCATTTCTCCATTGATTTCATTTTTACTCTAGCTAAGCACACGCCAATTTATTATAAACTTATTTAAATTATGGTTTTAAAAACATACTTGGAACTAAAAAAATAATGTAAACTGATGTAACAAAGTGCTTTTGTTTAATCAGTTATAATTGCATTTATGATATGCAGAAAATAAGTTTTATTTTTTATTTTTTATTGATTTCTGAGGTAAGCTCCAGATTCATTCATTAAGTAGAGCTTCAGGGAGAACAAAGGTCTAGTTTTTAATCAGCTTTAAATCGTCCAGCATCAGCAGAACTATACAGATTTGTGATATCTTGACAATCGTACACTCACATAAAAAAAAGGATAATAATAATAATAATAATAGTAATAGTTTATTTAACCTGGAGAAGTTAAGACCGTAAGGTCTTTTCTTCAATTTCACCAGGAACTAAAAGTAGGCTACATTAGTTGTTACATTATGGCATAATAAATAACATAAAATACGTTAAATGACATTACATAACACATTAAATTATTTAGAATACATTAAATGACACACAAATGATACGAAAGAAATTAAATGGTACAAAAATAATTTAGTTACACAATAGTATTAAATGATAGAAACTTAAATAACATGATACACCATTAAGATACACTAAAAAAAGATACACTATTGATAAGAAAAAAGATACACTATTAGGTACTATGTATATGTGCTGTTAACTGCGATTTGATGGTTGACAAGGATCAACCAAAATGTGAGTCCATCTCAGCTACATCGCTCAATTTAACGATCTAATTTCATAAGTGTATGTGAAGAAATGTTATTTGTCATAGCTAACTGTATTGCAATTTCCAAAGCAGTATATGAATACTGTAAAACAGTATGTTGTCATGATAACTAATTTGCATTTGAAAAATGCTTTCTAATATATTACCATGAAATAGGCACTAAATTGGGCTTTACTTCGGTACCGGTCAACCGATTTTGTCCAATATCAATAGGGTTCTTCCCATGGACGTTATAAATGCGTATACCAAGTTTCATGAAAATCTGATAAAGCGTATTTGAGTTATCGCGTGTACAGACACACGGACATATGGACAGACATTTTCCCTTCCCCACACAATCTCATAAAGTACCATAATGGCACTTAATAATGATAAGTACTTTTCATTACCAATTTTCATGCTTTATGTTCTATGAAAACATAACTCTTAAGAAGAAAAACTGTCTCATAGAACATAGAGAATGAAAGAATTAGATAGCAGACAATGAAGTTTCCTGGAAAGGAGATCTCATGTAAGATTATACGTGGTACTCAAAGCAATTATTTCGCTTGCCCGGGACTCAATGCGGTGTGTGATTGTGTCCCACTTCCGCTCTGAAGGAGACTTTCAATAATGCAGGCTACTCTCAGTTTTATCAAGGTTTCTTCTTAGGATACCGAGTACAAAATGAATGACCGGATCACACGAAATGCAATCCTTGTACACTTAGCCTTTCCCGGCACTTCTTAAGTACCCTCGAATATCATCCCTAGTTGTTCAGTAGTATGAAGTTCTGTTGGCTTTCAATTATGCATTATTGCGGTAGGCTTGGCAGGTCCCTCGTGCGATCCCACATGATTGAACCAGCTTTAGCGGATGGATTCTGCCGAGCAGTAAATCACGACACCTATTTGATATTGGGGATGGCAATCGCTTTTGCCAACACTCAGTTCGGTAACGACTTAAGGACAGGGCAGGAGTAAGATCAATAGATGCCCTAAATTTGGTGCCCCCTTACATTTGTAATTCAAAATATTAAAGAAATAATAAACCATAAAGATAAAATTTTACCTATCAAAAATTACAATAAAAAATAATTTTTTTTGGTCCAAATTACAATAAAAAAGAATTTTTTTTTGGTCCAGATTATTAAATACCATGGTCGATGGATTTTGCAGGACGTAAAAATCCTGGGCACGGAGTCCTCCGGGAGGGACTTTAAGCTGGGGGTCCCATGTAGTAGATTTACGGCACGTAAAAGAACTCCAAGCCTAAATTAGAGCCTCTGGACAAAATTTCTCGGCCCTTTCACGTCCAAGAAATACTTAGTTTCCAGAGGGGGGTTGCGAGGCGATGGGCTTACCACCTGTCCCTCTACCCTCTCTCGGAAAATAATCATATCAAAATTAGTATAGGTAATGAAAACTCCATTGGAGGCCCCTTCGCCCCACCTGGGGATCATAGGGTACCAGATACAGATACAGATGGTTAAAAATAACCCTGAATTAATTGACTATACAGGCCTACCAACTTTCAAACTTAAGTTATGATACAAACTACAGACCAAATTAAACACACAGTTTTACAAAATAATGGATTTAAAAGGAAACTATCTCATATTTCACTGAAGCATACTTGAGTAAATTATGAACAAATTAATTAAAATTAATTTCTTTCTTCTTCTACTATTACTACGGACTGATATGATTCCACTGATGTTTAAGCGTTATACTTATTGCGTAATAATTGGCATAGAAAGCTAAGATTACTGTCTTGTATAATTATCCACTTTAATGAGGACAGTGAATTAACCTTCGCGGAGCAATTAAGAAATGCGATACGTTTAAAGGGAAGCAACCAGTCCTATATGTAACTGTATTAGCTAATGAAAACTGCCGACAATAAACTGAATATATTTGGAAGTATTTCGCCCTTTCACGGTTAAAGCTGTACAGATAAATAAGATAATTTCATGAAAATCTCCTCTTAGCTCAGGATTACATTCAGCAGTCGCCTCTTGTTTATGTACATTTATTCTTGTTGTTATGTACATTTATAAAAACAAGTAGGTTAAGGCAATTACAAAAATCATATTTATATGCAACTACATAAGTTAGCTTCTAGGTATTATATGCAAATAAAATTCAGAACGTATTTCATTGTTTGTTTCCGTACCGGTAATTGAAGTTTCATAGTACATATAGGCCTAATTGCATTACTTAGAATGTTATTGCGAATTTTATACTTTTGAAAGGCATACTGCTCGATTCATTTTTTAAGCATACTACAATGGAATAATGCTTTCCATGTTATTTTTTCGATATAAAAGGTACATTTTCCCAGCTTTTACTTAACCTACTGTCTTGAAACTTTAGGCTAAAGATTTGTTTATTTAGATGCCACATAATTTACTGAAAAAACACTTTTTTTCAATAGGTTAATTTATAAAATATTTATAGGTCATGAGGTACTTAAAAAATCGATAATTTGTTTATAAATAAAAATTTACATTTCAGTAGATAAGTATATTTATGAAAAATCCTTTTTTTCAGTACTTATTCAGGGTACGTATCTAGATACTGTAAAAAGATTGGCAGTTATTTTTTTCTGAGAAGATCCAGACTGTGGCGCAGAGATGCTTTAACTTTGAAGTTCGTCTCCCGCAAGTTTATTTTTTCGATATAAAAGGTACATTTTCCCAGCTTCTTCTAAACCTACTGTCTTGAAATTTTCAAGATTTTTTTATTCAGATGTCATATAATTTACTGAAAAAAAACTTTTTTCAATAGGTTAATTTATAAAATATTTATAGGTCATGAGGTACTTAAAAAATCGATAATTTGTTTATAAATAAAAATTTATATTTCAGTAGATAAGTATATTTATGAAAAATCCTTTTTTCAGTACTTACATAAGGTAATTATCTAGACAAGATCAAGTGCCCAGTTTTGGTAGTTTTTAGAAAAGGTAAGCTTACATTGATTTAACATTGTAAAGATACGCTATTCCGTTTCCCCTTAATTTTAAAGTGATTTTGTGACCCTTGGAACATATTGCTCGTAGTATTGTGCTTTTCATTTTTGGTGTTTGCTTCTCTGTTTTCGGTTCTGTCGAACCCATACGAATATTTTTATTTATTACAGTCAAATAAATAACATTAAAAGCAAAGCGATGACACTGTCATTTTATACAGTAGTCAGTAGTGAAAAGACATTAACATTTTCTACAAAAATAATTTGAAGCAAACAAGACTAAAATTAAAAATTGTGGGTTCAACTACCTCCTCCGGAGTCCTAAGGTAAATCTCTATCCTTGAGGAAGTAGAGGGCATTCTTCAGGGTGTTCCAGCATGCTCCAGTAAGCAGAGAAGAAAATTATCATTTTTGTAAATCCCAGTTTTAAGAATGTATATTCTGTGTTGAGTAAATATCTGAAAGGTGACAATGCAGAACTTCCGGAGAAAATTTCTCTAAAACTCATTAGTGCTTTCAAATACTGCCCAGACATATCTCTAAAGATCATCCTCTGTTCGCAAAGTTATTTTAAATTATAAAGTCTTACACTTAAGTCTACTCCTCAAAATTTGGAAGGCATCGCTGCAATTTATTCTGCAGATGAAATTAATTAATTAATTACATCCACCAAGAAAAAATACAACCGGCAGGATATATATTTTTTCCTGGATCGAAGACGAAAAGATATAAGTTTCTGAATTGCATAAAAACATCCATTTCCTCATTTTAGTCCACACTTAACTTCTGCCTTAATATTATTTGCATTTTAGTCCACCCTTAACTTCTGCCTTAATATTATTTGCATTTGCAATTATTTCTCCCAGATATATGCATTTCTTCACTTGTTCAAATACTTTATCTGCTATTCTAATATTTTGTAGCGCATTATTTTGACGTTTCATTAACATATATATAGTTTTTCTGCATTAATTTCCAATCCAAAATTTCTGCAGGTGTCGAAAAGACTTTCTGCATTTCTTCCGATAGGGGTCGAAAATATTTTCTGCATTTCTCCAAATTGTGTTTATGTCATCGTCCAACAAACAAACATAATCTGTTTAAGCTAAGCTCGGTTGTTAATTCTATGCCTACCTATACAGTGTGCAAATATATTATTTTTTTAGCGTATTTTAAGATTTTAATACATCAATAAAGCACATCTTGTGAAACCAAACCACTTTAAAACGAAGATTCACTCCTTTCGTGTAGAACAATGTAAACTTTCCCGCTATTAATAATACTTTTTCTCAGATTTTTTGGCTTTTGGATTTTGGCTATACTTAGAATGCTTATTCCAAATATGTAAACAGTTTTTCTCTACCAACTCTACTTCTATAAAGATTTTATTAGTGAACTCTTAGTCTAGCGAAACAAAATCTTGCTTGATAATATTGCTAGTGAGGGCTCTTGACCATACTTTGGACACGTAAAACGAAAACTGTACGAAGTACAAAAAAAAAAAAAAAACTAAAAGATGGTTTATTTTTTGGCCCTCAAATTGACAGCTCATAAGTCATAACGTCCGTACAATATGTGATATCAATTTTTTGAAAGACCCCATGTTATATTGTTATTGTAATGTTAATGTAATGTTAGCGTGTTGCTTTTTTCTTCACATGATTTAGAATCTAAAAATAGGCACTGTTTTTTATTTATATCAAACCTAAAATGGGATAATATGCATAATGGTAATACCATATCTCACAAAACTAAAGCTGATAGGGCAAAACTAATGGCCCATTTGGATTCAGCGTCCTAAATATACCCGAGAACAAGTATAAATTCTAGGTCACCAAAATGACTGTTGGTCTGTGTAATATTCGCCGTGAAAGTTTGTGATAATGTAGGACTATTGAATATTTAATGAAATCTGCAGAAAACGGAGATGGCATTGTAGTAGAAACTAGCTCCAAGAAAATTACGTTGAGAAACCAATGAAGTAATGAAATACCTTGATTTTCAGGTAGAAACGATGAGTCCAGTGAGGTGATGGTACGTCCAGGACGGCGTCTTTCACAGGCAATTCCCTGTTCCAGAGGCTCTTGTGTCGACACCAGCAACCCAACTCTCAAGATATGACGACATCCTCATCTCCCAAATCCTCTTTCTGCAAAATAGGACTATGTTCTCGTCAGAAACCCCTCAAAGTTATGGTTCTAGGACAAGGTGGCGTCGGCAAATCCGGTAAGTTTACATTTATGTTCTTTTATTACAGTTGCGTAGATAGGCTTTACAACATGTCCGTTTTAATTTTGCACACGGCAGAAAGAGGAACTACTATTGTTTAGAAAGCACAGAGCCGAGCGTACAGTCGACGATGTACGAACATTACCGAGTTGCAAGCAAAGCTATACTACTAGTAGAACGTAGCTCAGATGGCGGGTCTTCTGCTACTACCGCGCAGAGCTAGAATGCTTCTTGGTTCATGCGCATCCAACTCCAAGCCGCCTTCCGAGCTGCGTTCAACTCTAGTATCAAACCTACTCCGCGTACCGCAGCGCTCCATCATAATCTGCAAAATTAAAATGGACACATAGTACTACAATAGAATTCTATCTCTCAGTAGTCTGGCTTTCTGTCTACTATCAAAAGGTCCTATTTTCTCTCTCGCGACCTGTTGGGAGAGGAACACAACACAGACATACTTTTTTGACCAGACAAGGACATGGAGGGCCTCCCCGGATGAGTGATCAGCCCAATGTCGGAGCCACCTCCGAGACAACACAAACACATAGGAAGACACACCATTCACACACACACACTCACTCCGAACAAGGCGAGGATGGGATGAAGAAGATAATGACGACCAGATGATATCCGGGGTCCACAAGGGCCTAAAGTTACCTGACATTTGTCTCACAGGTGAGGAAAAACCCCGGGAAAGAAACCCACCTAGGTAACTTGTCCCGACCAGGAATCGAACCCGGGCTCGCTGCGTGAGAGATCCTACTTTAAAATGCAATAGCCTAATTAAGTTACATTTTTACACAAATGTAGGTGGTCCAGTTAAGGCCACGTTAATTTTCAGAATTAAAAAAAGTGTTTATAATTTCCAAATTTATAATTTTCACACTCAGCTATCAACAGATGACTATAATAAGTTGTTTTGGGCAAGAAACAATGATATTACTTTATGACATTGATAGCAAAAAATATAAAATGAAATCAAGTGACAGTGGCCTTATGAGGAGCATGTAGTCATGATAAGGCCACTTGGGTACACTGTAATCTTCTGATCAGCTCTGTACTCTTTGCCTCACTTTTTTTATCTATTTGAAATAAATTGAACGTTTAGGCACATCAACATGTGTTAAGTAGTGTAAAAATAATAAAAATGTCAATTAATTAATTGATTAATTAATTAATTATAAACAATTAAGCAAATTATGTATGTGTTCGCGGTCAAACCCAGGTCAGTATGAAAAGTGTGAACATTATTGTTTAAATGTTATAAATTAAGTAGATATTCACAAACAGAACTTGAACATTATGACCGAGAAATAGCGTTCCTCATCGCATCGCAACGTATGTGGCCTTAACAGGTGCACTATATATTTTTATTTGCAATCTCGGTTATTAAACTTGGTATGTTAATGCAGATACAACAAAGAGATGCTTTAAAAGATCACAATGTAAGCTACATATCCACGTATAATTTTATGCTGATATGAATCTACTTAAATAGTTAGATTATTTTATTTCTTATCTTGTTTTTATTTCTGAAGCGCGTATTTCACAAAAGTATCTGTCTTTCCTCGAGGAATGGAGAGGGAACACTGAAATTCTGGTCAGTTGACCTTCGAAGGACGAGATTCAAGTAGGTGTTGCAATCTGGCGCCAAAGTGTGATACTTTTACGTTAAAGTACTAGTGGCCTTATCAGGAGCATGGCCTTAACTGGAGCACCTACCTTATATAGATTTTGAACATCTACTTGGTGGTGGAACGGTCATATAGTCAAATGGTGGTGTCATAAAAGCTCTCGCATACCCATAACATAACTTAGAAAGATATCCACTTAACTATAATCAAAATAGTCACCTAATCACTTCCAATCTTACTGATAAACTCTTTACATTTAATGCCAGGAAATAGGTTTCATTTTGATATATCAAGCCCTTTTCGTAAATAATTTTTTTAAATCGTAATTTTTCTCTCTGTAAACAGTACTGATATGTGAGTTTTAAAACTCAACTAAAGCAGAGTACTTCCCTGCGGGGTGCACTGCTGATTAGAGGGGCAAGAGGCGATATATTGCTCCGGTGGAGAAGGAGGAGGTGAGGAGTACCATCACAGGTGGCTAGACAGATTCTTATTGGTCGCCAGCATGCTTGCGCGCGCACATTCCTTGCATTCCTCACAGGGAAGTTCTTTGCTTTGGAGAACAGTAGAAATTAAATTGATTGAGATTAAAATGTTTCAAATAAAGTAAGCCCAATAATAATGTTTTCTTATATCACTGATGAATAAATTGTGAAGGGTATCGTGAAGGAAGTTATTGTAGTCCTAAATGTTTATTTAAAAATATTTTAACATGTAAGAAACTTGATGTGTAATTGTTTTCTTTAAATGATCCACACCAGTAGCTTTATTATTACTCATACCGATTATAAAATGCCATGTCAGAAATCACCTGATCTACGCTTTTTCTTCCGACACAAAAAGGGAAACACATCTAGAAAAAGTACACAACGCAACAGAGCTATTATTGACTACGGATTGAAGAGTCGGGTCAGAGTTCAGTTCTTCACTTACTTGGGGTGTTTTGTTCGCTATTGTTGAGGCAATGTTCACGGTTATTGCCTTCTCGCGAATTCTATATAGAGAAGCAAAGAATGGATGAGGAAATAGCTCATTCACTTTACCCCGCCTAACCACTGAAGCCTTTCCTTGGCGCGACTGGGATTCTTTCTCATCTAAACAATGTTAAAGGAGAAAGATGCCAAGTGACATGTGAAACCGGACGCATGAACCCTAAATCAATTGCAATGAAGGTTCAGAACGAGACCGTCTTATTGGATTCTTCTCTACCGCTCATTTTATGTCAAATTATTGTATTTCTGAAAATAAATGGCGTTTATTATTGGTGGCAGGAAATGAGGAAATTCCACATAACCAAGTCTTTATTTTTTAACTTCATCATCTTATTCTTCTCTTTGGCCAGTATCATGGTTTTCGTTAGTCGATGTCTCACAGTGTGTTTTTAAAGTAAGTACCGATAATAATTAAAAAATAATATAATTTTTCTTCAGAATATTACCTTACACCTTACACTGCTTCTCCACATAGTCACCGCCATTATTCAGGCACTTATAAGGGGAAAACTAGTTTTTGTATGCTTCTTAAAGAATAATGCAGCCGTTTTCTTCTGGTTTATTGTTATTTGCTGATATAGCCACATTTTCTGGTTCAAGCACCACTATCTTGTAAGTTGGTTATATGGTTATTTAACGACAAGGTTTACTGCATCTTAGGCCTGTGACCAACTCCGGTGTACCGGAATTTCGAAATTTTATCCTGTAAATCCACAAACATGAGCCTGTCGCATTATACAAATGGCAGGACCTGGGCCGGGATTGAACCAGCGACCTTTGAGCACAGAAAGCCAGCGTCATACTCACTGCGCTATCCGGCCGGTGTATTGCACGCCCTTTTACTATATCAAAATTATTTGCCTTTTTCCATTAATTCGAGTTTTTTAGCACGTTACTTTCAAATCTGCCACCTGCATAGATTTATCCGCTTTGGTATTCTGTGCTCTGGTTTCAACTGCATACTTTAGCCTATGTCCGACAGTGACTCTTCAGTGGCTCTTCAGATCCTGACTTCTGTTTAATTTATTAGATTACGTTTGAAAACTGCTTACCTAACCACAGAGTTAGATAATCTCATTGGAAGGTGCTTCCTCCATTCTGGCTACAACAGATTATGACATTATAGTGAGATTACAACGAAAAGATCCTATTTTTATAAATTGAGTTTGTTTCATTTTTAAGATTAAAGAGAGAAAAAGCTCATATTTTCTCTATACAACAGCATTATCAGTAGCTACATTAAAAATCCAATGTGACCACTCATATAACTCTCACTGCCTTAAATACGGGCAATATAACTTCCTCACTTCACATTCTTGTATACAATAAATGGCCATACTGCAGGTACTGCGTATTCAGTTTTCCCAGCTTCGTGCAAAGGTGTAGGCTAATCTGTACAGCTTTAACGTTAATTTATTTTTGTAAAATCTGTTTTAAGCGTAAAAGCCATCCGTCTTGGCCACAACACTCAGAGACTCAAATACCCTTTGTGATCAAACTCATGGGGCTTAGCCTAAAGTGCAATGTATTTAAAATCCGGTATGTTAAAAAAAAATTTAAAATTTTAAAATAATAATTATTAAAATATGCTCCATGTCATTTTCTTAATTTGAATCTTTCTGATAAATATATTTTCCTCCAAAACTATTATATTATTATTTATATTATTATTTGATTTTCATATTATGTTCCCTTGTGTAATTGTCATATTGTTTGTGTTTTTTCTTTTTCTTTTCTGTGTGTTTTTGTTTTTAGTTATAGTATTAGGTTAATTATTATGAATATCACTTTAAAAATTTAATATTAGAATCTGGTGTATTAATATAAGCGAGAATATTGTAATTGGGCATTAGCCTGTAATATTCTTAGTACAATAAATCAATAAATAATCCTGCCAGTCGGCCACTTCTTTATGCAGGATGTGAGGCGAAAAAATAGCAACAAGAATGAATACAGATCATGTGAATATCTCTCATAAGATTTTTCTTTAATATCTCAAAGTTGTATGAAATGGATTGAGATCATTTCTACAATAATAGGTTCAATAGGCCTATATAGGCGCTTCTACACCGTATGAACAGTATATGCGTTTAATTTATATTTGTTATTCCGTTTTCTATTTTCGTCTAGTGTTATAAAACGAATTATTTCTCCTTTTGGGAAATGTTGACAGCTAGAAACCTATTTAAACCTGTATGTGACATCACATAGCGATATGTTAATGTGAAAGGAGAGAAGTTTTATCTATATTTTACACGCAAAATCCCAGCGGCTGCAGAAGATGGATGAGTTGGCGTTCAGAACTTCACAAAGAATTTCACATTTCTCGTTCGTTTCTGTAAAGCCAGAAATGTGCAAGAGAAATTCGAGATGTGAGAGTGTGATCCGAAGTAACTCACATGAAGTCCTGTACATGAATCTCAGCAGTCATAGACAATTATTTCACATTATAAATAGCCGACAGACTATGATTAATATGGCTTTCGTTATGTACAGGTAGGAAAAAAGCGGACCGACTCTTGTAGCTAAATATAATATAATTTGTGTTAGTAGTTTATAATAATATTAATAATTAATATAATATTCAGTTATGAAACAATACGATTAGAAACCATATTCTGGGTTTAGAAATAGGTTAAGTCAACAGTCGACGCTAGAACAAATTTCAATACATTCCCTGCTATCCTGTGAATGCCGCTAGGCATGCGCAGTGAGTCATATCGGCAACTTTGATATTTTAGTCGGTCCGCTTCCCCCCCCCCCCCCCCCACTTGTACAACAAACCTCAGAAGCAATAAAATCAGGTAAACTGATGTAACAAAGTGCCAGTATGTTTTTGTTTAATCAGTTATGACTGCAATTATGAGACGTATGCAGAATATGTTTTTTTTTTTAAATTGATTTCCAAGTTAAGCTCCAGATTTATTCATTAAGCAGGGCTTACGGAAGAAGAAAGGTCTACCATCTCGGCCACCTGGGTCATTTTAACGGTCTAGTTGGATAAGCGCATGTAAATCAATATTTTTTTGTCATAGCTACCTGTATTTTAATTTCCAAGGCCTTATAAGATAACAGTAAAACAATAGGCTATGTTGTCAAGATAACTGATTTTCATTTTTTTTATAAATTCTTTCGAATACGTATCTAATATATAAAGTCGAATGTGTGTTTGTGGGTATGTATGTATGTATGTATGTATGTATGTTTGTTCCTTATACAAATCTACATTTCTTTACCAATTTACACGGAATTTTGCACACATACCCACTTAAGCCCGGAAAGTATAGCGGTCGACATTAAAATTGTAATAAATCAGTCCTTCCCTTGAAAATTATATAATTTCTGAGAATATTATACTAAAAACAATGAAATGCTGTTCAGTTCACATGACAACCGTGTATTGTTTACTTTGATAACATTGGGCCTTGGCAACTGGACTTTAACGAATTATGATTGAATCGATGCAATATATTGGCGAAAATAATTACTGAAAAATGAATTACACGAAAATAAAGCAAAGTGTGATGCAGTCACACAACTTTCTCTACCCTAGACATAAGAAATATTTTCTCACTTCACATTTTGATGTAGAATAAGAGGTCGTATTACAGGTACAACTTAAGTGTGTGAGTATGCTATATCAGAAGTCGGTAAATAGTCAGTTATCCATAGCTGTAGGCTTTGTATTAGTTGAGATTTATCATAGGCCCTAAGCATGGGATGGAACATTTTGAGTCCTATACTCGCAGTATATTATGTCCCGGGTTTTAGGGGAGGAAAGTATGAAAGTGATACTGCATTTCTATTTTATTTCAGGCCCGAAACGGTTGTAACATGAGAATGAGAAATAAAATTTTCCGTCAAGTCAATACAATCTTATGTAATTTATGTTTCTTCTTATTTCAACCCCTCCCAGGCATGATGAGTAGAAGCAACGGAATGCAGCATTCGACATCCCCTATGAACCATAAAAAGCTATATCTAGCGTTTTCTGAGGGAATAGTCTGAGTGCCATATGTTGTTCTTCCTCATTTCGAATTCTACATACATTATTATATCAAAACCTAGAGTTTCAACATCGAAAGTCCTCCATAAGTTAATTTCAAATTACAAAATACAAAGCCCGGGCGACGCCGGGCCTTTCAGCTAGTATTATCATAAAATAGGCACTAAATTGAGCATTACTCCGAAACAGGTCAACCGATTTTATCCATTATGAATAGACGTCTTCCCATCGACATTATAAATGTGTATACCAAGTTTCATAAAAATCCGGTAAAGCGTATTTGAGTTACCGCGTCTTTAAAATATACACTAAAATGGGTTTAACTCCGGTACCGGTCTACCGATTTGGTCCAATATCAGTAGACGTCTTTCCACGTACATTATAAATGGGTATACAAAATTTCAGGAAAATCCAATAAAGCATATTTGAGTTATCGCGACTTCTTATATATTAACATAAAAACACTAAATTGGGCATTATTCCGGTACTGGCCAACCGATTTGGTCCAATATCAATAAACGTCTTCCCAAGGACATTATAAATGCGTATACGAAGTTTCATAAATATCCGATAAAGCGTATTTGAGTTATTGTGTCTTTAAAGTAGACACTAAATTGGGTTTAACTCCGGTACCGGTCAACAGATTAGGTTCAAATTCAATAGGGCACTTCTCATGGACGTCATAAATGGGTATACCAAGTTTCATGGAAATCCGATACAGCGTATTTGAGTAATGGCGCCTTTCTATTAGAAAGGCGCCATAATCTATTAAAATAGGCACTAAATTGGGCATTACTCCGGTACCGGTGAACCGATTTGGTTCAATATCAATAGGGTTCTTCCCATGGACATTATAAATGTGTTTTCCAAGTTTCATGAAAATCCGAAAAAGCGTATTTGAGTTATGGTGCGTACAGACACACGGACAGACAGACGGACAGACAGACGGACAGACATTTTTTCGTCCACCACACAATCTCATAAAGTACCATACTGGCACTTAATAAACAATGTTCCTTGCATGAATATAACAAACGATTTGAGCGTACAGGTGAAGTGGTTACGATTACAATATAATAGCTTTTAATTCCTTTAGCCTACCTATATCTAATTTTGCACGAATTAGGCCTACTGTAAATCATTTTAAATTAAATTTAAAAATAAGAAGACAGTTATCACCAGACATTTGTATCTCCCCCGATTAACCAACCTTACAGGCAGTTACAAATATTCAGAAAGTGATTTCGTATATGTGTGTATATGAGTGGGTGTGGGTAAACAGTAGGCTATATCCGAAAATGTGAGACAAACTATACTAATTTTATTTCAGATACACGTTAGTGTTCTATGGAGTTATATATTCTATATATTACAATAACAAAGTTCACAAAAATAATAAACACTGCTTAGCATTTTTTGGTTTGGCGTGCTAGTAAACCGTTCGGTTTTCTACAGTATTTAGCAATAAAATATGCGTTCGCAGCTATCTTTTATCGTGAACAAAGATAAATTAATAACTGAAAACGTTGGTAATCCTGTAGGAACAAACATGAAAGGAAGCATAGCTACATAACCAATATAAGCCTATATGACCGCTTGATGTAGCATACCTTCGTTTTAATTGCTACTTAAATAATCAGTGATGGTCGAAAAATATATCTTACTTCCACTGCCAATCCACCCTACTTGCACAAGGCGCGACAAAATTGGGGACGGTGTTTTAAAGTCCCATGTCAGTGCCAAGGGCTATATAGGCTAGGGTGTTCGGTTCTCTAGGGTGCATAATGCAAAGGGCAGTACGGTGCTTCCTTGCTTTAGACTCAAAATAAAGGTGAAGGTGTTTATTTTCCCTTTTGGCAAAGTCGTGTAACAGGTGCCTCATGGTCGCGGTATACCTCCTTCGAACGGCCGGCGCGATGTCTTTGTTCTCAACCGGAACAGGATGACCAGCTATGATCGTTGCAAAAGTAGAATGACCGCTGAGGTACGCAACACGAGCACTGTTGCTTACACTAGTTTCATAAGTAAGTTTGATTATAGTTAGGTGAGGAATAGTGATATTCGTGTTAGTGACGTGCACTGTTCGTGCTTTTTTAAGAAGACCTCGTCCCAATCCATCGTCTGTCTACAAAAGAATATTATAGCATTGTTCCCTAATCCAACACCGGCACTGTTAAAGAACAGGTGCTCTTGTAGTCGCGTGGGTTTCCCCAGTATTGCCGTTGTCATTCACCATTCTCAAGTGAAGTAAACGTGCTGTGGTACGTATTTGGCAACATTGTAGGCCTACTGGACTGCAGACAAGTGAGAATACGCCTAATTTACCTTTGTATTCACTGATTGACAGGTCGAAGAGGATTAGGGTGGTAGCAGGTAGAGCCAATTCTTGGAAAAAAGGCTTTAAGAAGTGGCAACCACAATACAGTGCTATCGTTTTCATCGTCCCCTCCCGGCGAGTGAAAGCCGCCATTTCCATTTGTGGTCTGCCGGACTGAAGGCTTATATTGTTTATCGAGGGTAAACAGTACTTTGCACTCTCAAATCCAAGCAGGTGGCAGACTATGTTGCCAAGTCAATCTAATAACAATAGTAATATAATAAAAAAATTTGCCGTTTCTTTGATTCTCGTTTCGGACAGAGACAAGGCTATATTTCAACACTTGGCTATTAAAGAGTGTGTCCTTCTTGTATTAAACAAACACTTCAAAGACAGCACCGCTGGGGACGATGACAGCGAGACGACTACAGAGCTAAAGATCCCGCACGAAATCTGTGCCGATGAGACCGTTACTCGCTAGAGAGAGACATGCTATTGTGCGAGAGAGAGAGAGAGGTAGGGTGGACTTTACAAATAGAAAGGGAGGTTCTATTGTGCGAGAGAGATAGGTAGCAGGCCAATCGACGCTACAGTCCCCACGAAAACATAATGCAATGACGTAGGCAATCGGCACAGATTTCGTGCGGGATCTATAGATCGGTGGTAGTTAGGTTTTTAGTTTAGTAGCAGTATTTCGAATTGCGCGCGTTTCGTAGTGGCAACAGATTTTACATTAGTGACAGTTACGTTATGAATAGTGATATTAATGTTATTGACATGCAGAGCTAGAACAGTGGTTGTTAGAATACGAACAATTATATTAGTTTAGTAGAAGCATTTCGAATTGCGCGCATTTCCTTATATGTCATATTTAATCTGGCGCGTTTTCTTATGTTTTCACAGTTCCTCGCTGTGAGACGTCACACGGGCAACGCCCAATCATGCGTTTTTTCTCAATTCTGTAAAGTCAACATGGCGGAAATATTTCGCTACTTTGTACTATAAAAGAAAGCATAGCATTTTGGACGGCGGGTTTGGACTAAATCACTTGTGAAGACAATTTCTCCTTCCCCGATAATGATATGTTGAAATATATATGTTTTAAATTGTTTTATGAGTCTCTTGTTTAAAATAAGAGGCATCTGTTATTGAAAAATATTTCACATTTTCTTTAACTTATTATTATCATTCACATCTAGAGAAAAATCTATATAATAACCAATGTAAATACCTTCATGTTGTTGTTGCTGTCTTGGAAGTCGCTCATTAATTGCTGTTGACGTGGAATAGGTCTTGTGTTATGTAAAGCGATTCGTGTTTGAATGGCATCTCTATATTGTGTAGTCCTATATTTCATGTAAACATTGTCTACGTTGATGACGTATGGCCTTTCTTACAACAAAAGCTTACATAAAGCTGCCTATTAGGGAATTTAGTACGAGGTAATGCGTAAGGATGTCAATTAAAAGGAAAATGATTCCCTGAAAACATTTCGGAAATTCCGCTTTGTAGAGCTTCCTCTTTCATCTACTTCACAAAATCACTCTTCATGAACTGCCTCTCACACATTTTGCGCCTCGCTTTGATACTCATAAAACCATTGTTTTAGTTCCATCGGCCTTTAAGGGGATATTCTAAGCGGATTTGTTCCGGGATGCGCCAGACCCTACCTAACACTTAAATCTAAAGACAACACAAACACCCAATCCTGAACCCGGGAAAGGGATTTTCCACTACTGAAAAATCCCCAACCCGACCGGGAATCGAACCCCGACCGCCGGGGTGGAAGGCAGGCACGATACCCACGACGGCGGATAGTAGGACTACTACGGAATGTAAATGGCTGTGGAAATAACATATAGGCCTTCGTCAGTTTTTCTTAGCCAACAAAATAGCCACTTTGGAGGTCGTAAATTGTTTTAAAATCTACTTATGGTACGTATGCTTATATGATAACCAGGGCTCAGATTCTGATGACAAGTCATCTTTTTATTGATGCTTCATAGACATTGTAAACTTGTAGATAAATCCTTATCACAGCCTCTAGATTACAGAAATGCATTGTTATTATGTCATTTTTTGTCATATTATGCAGTTTTATATTGTTAGGTCATTTATTTCAATTTTACGTCATTATATTGTTATTTTCATGTAATTTCCTTCCACATTTAGTCATTTTCATGCATTTACATTGAGCACATTAACTTTCTTAAATAAATTAATTAATAGGTTACTATAATGTAACATTTTGTAGGATCTACTTTAAAATCAATTTTCTTACTTTTCTTCTCAGATGCTCCAAAGTTTTTAGACCTTTCTGCATTTAGACTTTTTACAATTGAATCGGTCATTTAAGAAAGGGCTTAATGACAGAAAAGATAACTTTTCAGGAGAAAGAAAAAACTGTTTATTTACAAAAACACTGACAGTTAGTAAATTATTGCATATGCAATGTCTTATTATAAGTGTTTTTAAGATGTCTACATGTGAAACAGAAATACAGTGTGCTTACATGATGTATTATAGTAATTGAAAATAATGGAATTGAGCCCTTTCAAAAGTATATCCCTCACACTTAACATTGAAATTGTGCAAAAACACAGTTTTAAAATAAAATCGACTATTATTATTGATTTATGTAGCATTGAAATATGATGTATGAACAACTTCATATCTTGAATACTAAATCAATGAAAATATGCAATAAATGTAAAATACTTTCTTCACTCGTCAGCTTCTCTGGTGCAAGTAGGTCATGCAAGAATGTCTACATAGAAATGCTTATGTTCTTCTGGTATACGTTATAACACATTAGTTTTGAAAAATCTTGCTTGGTGTAAAAGGGAACATTATTTTCATAAGCACACTTCTCAGGAAGTTTCACAGTTGATGTTGCAGATATTTCACATCGGAGTTGTGGCTGATATACCCCTAATGTATGATGAAGCAGAAATTTGTATTGGGTTCTTTGAATCATACTGACATTCATTAAACAACTTAGGTTTCAGTCTTTTTGCCACTGTGTTGAGACTTGTAGAATGTCATCAGCCGATACCAATAAAACTGTAAATCTTCCTTGTTTTGCTGAGTTGACAATGATTTGAACATATTCCCTGATAGAAATTATTCTATCTAGCTTATAGATACATCTCTTGATTAAAGCAAAATCAAGGAACAAGGACCATAAGTCTTACATTCACTGCTAGGTATCAGGAAGGTTCAGTATTGAAAGGACTCAATTCCTGGAGTTGAGGCATTTCTAAACTGAATGGTATATTCAAGCTGCTGTAGAACTAACTTTAGTAGGTGGAATTGGGTCTTTCTTCAACAGAATCATGCATCTACCCCTGATGAATCCATTTATCTCATAACATCCATTTTGGAAAAAAGTGTCATTGAGCCCTTTCTTAAATGACCGATTCAATTATGTATAAATCAGTCTATAACTTTGTGTGTACTATAATAATTTTTATAAATAAAATATAAGTTTTTAGGTCATTCTTTATAATTATTAAGTCATTTTATTTAAAATTTAGGGTCATTTTATAGGTCATTTTACAAACAATTTTAGGTCATCAGAATCCGGGGCTTGATGATAACGTTTGATTTTCTTGCACTAGCTTTAGAAAGCAGGACAGGTGGTAGAAGCTGATGGCTGTCTAGTTCCTGTTAATAATCAACCTGTACGGTCTACCCGCCACAACCAGAGTGGATGCTGCAGTGCAATGAACGTAGCTACTCTTGGGAATAAACTTAATTAACAGATGCAGACATCCACAGACGGGGCTGCTTGCTCATGTTTACATATGTTTATTGTCCTGGCTTTCGTTGTATGATTAAGGAATTTACTATAAATAACTATTCTTCACATATCATATGCTCATTCGTAAAATAATGTAGGCTAGTCATCAGAGTTTTAATTATTACGTGTCTCTACACGGTACCATAGGTATTAGGCCTATAGGTAGAAAAAGTACTGTGTTCGATCCTGGAATTCGATGTGGATTTTTCAAGGTAGGTAGGCCTAAGGAATTTGAGTTTTCAACATAAATACAAGTTTTAAGGCGCCGTAAATAAAAACAAATTACGATAAATGTTCAGAAGCATGTCTGTTAGTGTGGTGTGTGTGTGTGTGTGTGTGTGTGTGTGAAGAGCATAGCTTGAGAACGAAAATATGTATAAAAACAAAATGTTGTATTTGGTTTAGATATATTTTGGGGATGTAACTCTAAAATTGCCGACTACTTTCTCTTTTCCCCGGGTATTGCTACCACTTTGCAAGAAGAACATTTCATTTCTCGATTTTGTTTTGGAAACGAAAACGGCTCACCATTTCCTTAAAATAAGGTAAAGATTAAAATTTTTATTTGAATTTTTTTTTATTAAATATTTTCGGAAGGGTAGTTATAGGCCAGCAATCATTTTCTACAAATAGGTTTTAAGTCTTGCATGGCGAACAGTAGGCCTACAGCTTTGCATTAGGTTGAAACAACTGAATACGCTCCCTGCAATACAGCCTTCTTTCTATATGAGAATTATTTGAAGTGACTATTCCACTCATATGCCGCGTGTTTGATATTGACCAATAAAGTTCAGCAATTCCTCGGATATAAAGACTAATTACGATCGTTTATCTTATAAAATGCTTGCTATTAATAGGCTATGATGAAGGCATATTATCTGATAAAATGGCCTGCTCGTTACTGGACACGTAAACCTCAGTGTGCAGTGATTAATATGTAGCATGTTGCCATAAAACAGCATGAAAACAGATTATTTTATACAACATAACTTGTTTGGAAATTGAAATAATATAAATATAAGAATATTATAGGAGAAAAATTCCTCCGACACTTAACCCAGGACCTTTCGCTATTCGCGCCAATGCTCTACCAACTGAGCTAAGCCAGAGTTCAATTCACAGTGCCAGGTGGAACCTCTCTTCTATGCCAGGTTCCATCTAGCGCTGTGAATTGAACTCTGGCTTAGCTCAGTTGGTAGAGCATTGGCGCGAATAGCCAAAGGTCCTGGGTTCAAGTCCCAGTATCGGAGGAATTTTTCTCCTATAATATTCTCATGTAATATCCAACAGAGACAATAATCTTTGGTTTATGAATGCTTATATGATATAAATATAGGCTACATGGATTAAAGCACAATTTCAAATCGGTGCAAGCCAGTTCGTGTGCTTTTATTCTGTTCTGCTGTTAGCTTACCTGAATTAAGTTAACTACGTCTTATTTGCACGATTGGTAGCACTGGTCACATTGTGACTCGAATCGTAGCACTAGACACAATAAGGACATGGTAACTCGAATCGATTCATGGATGGTTGATTCATAGTATGCCGTGAACTCGCAGCTGTTAGTTTTGTTTTTATAGAACAAAGCACGAAAGTAATTATTATTTGTATAATCCGTTACATTTTTATTCATGAAATAGTCTTAATAAATCCAACTCGAGTTGACGAGTTGCATCAGATAAATTCGCTCCTGCTGCGCAGTCGCTAATCTATCGATAAACTCGTCAACTCTCGTGGGATTGCCTATGACAAAATAATTGTATTGCCCATACTTTAAGATAGAGAATGGTATGTGAGTGTATCACGTATTTTTAAAAATAACTATTTATCTATAACGGAAGCATAACGAACGCTTACTGTAGACAGTTACAAGAGAAGAATTTTACAAGGTAAGGGTACATGTTATGACAACAAATGAACAGATTCTTGAAGTCACAATTTATCTGAGTCCACTTTGGCACAGAGCCTACTACACGAAAAACATCTACGATTTTGTTGTCAAACGTGTTATATCCCTGAACAAACCACCTTATTACTCAGTATGTAACCTCACAATGTCTTCAGTAAATACTACATAATATTAGGATTTTAGAGGGTTCCAAGCCTACAAGATTCAACTTTTTGTTATAATTTCAAAGTGTAGAACCGATATTTTTGTAGATATTTATCATTATTACACTTTGATTTCATAATCTAAATATACTTGTTTATTTTCCAGGCGCCATGCCCACTAATTATTGACTTGACTTTGACTTTTTTCCTGTAATCCCTGTGGCGGGGCATAGGGACTCCAAGTGGAGGTTTCATTACCTACGCTAATTTAGTTACGCTTAGTTTCCGAGAGAGGACAGAGGGACAGGTGGTAAGCCCATCGCCTCTCAACTAAGGTATTACTTGGACGTGAAAGGGCCGAGAAATTTTGTCCAGAGGCTCTAATTTAGGCTACGACACGGACCCCCCAGCTTAAAGTCCCTCCCGGAGGACTACGTGCCCAGTATGTTTACGTCCTGAAAAATCCATCGACCGCGGCCGGGTTTGATCCTGCGACCTTCGGATCTAGAGGCGGGCACGCTCCTCTAGACCAGGGGTTCTCAAAGCGTGGTCCGCGGATCCCCGGGGGTCCGCAGGCATGGTTTGGGGGATCCGCGGGATATTTTTGAATATTGAATATTGAAGTAGATTTAAAGCTGAAACTTTCAAAAATAAAACCCAATATTTCAGAGATTGTCAAAAGCAAAAAAACAACACCATCCTTCTCACTGAAATTAGTGGTATTTTACTATATAAGTGTTCCATTGGTAACTTTTTATAATTAATACTAAGAGTCCTGTCGTTTTGCAACTGAATTCAATGGTAGAAATAAATAAAAAGTATCAAAACAGACTGCTTTCTTTTTCTATCCTATAGCTTTTCGTTTTGAATTAAATATATTTCAAATGGTTATTACTACAAAATTAATAAAAATAGTAAAGGGTCATTTTTTAGGGCCCGCAATGACAACATTAAAGGGGTCCTCGAATAAAGGAAGTTTGAGAACCCCTGCTCCAGACAACCACCGCGGCCGACTCCACTAATTATTAGGCCTACGTGATAAATATTACACTTCAGCATAAAAGTATATATCCTTTTATCAAACTTTTAACATATGTTGTAATGAATAATATTATAGCATCATACTGTAATATCATATTCTGACTTTTAGGCTTTGTCTCAAGAAGGATCTGCATCTTCACTCTGGTTAAATAGTTCTAAATAGAGACCTGTGGGAAGCAGCTAAAGCTAAAAATATTTCCATCTCTCTTTTCCATTCTCATACATAGACATACAAACGTTGTTATCTCGAACTAGGAGAGGAAAATCAACAATGTTATTCACCGAAGTTTTCGTCTGAATTTCCGTTTATGTATTGCATTCCTCTTGAATACAGCCTGGAGTAGTTTTGTGAAACTTGCAGTAACTTATAGGATAAGATAAAACTTAATGAAAAGTTTACTTGTTTAATTTCACCTGTCTTTTTCGTCTTCCCCTTTATTTTGGGTTGAATAAGGAAAATCAATAACTACCCATAGAACAGTCTCAATTTGACATACTATTAAGGATTCTTAGGAAATCTTTTTTGAAGTAAAACTTCTTTAGTGGTGGTAGAGGGTGAATCGGGAAAATCAGTCACACTAAAACCGTCACGAAATCAGTCACAATCAGTCACACGAAATCAGTCACACTGAAAACCGACTTGTTTTGGTGCGGACTGCACAGAAAACAATCAACTCAATGATTAGGAGTAATCAAAGGAAATTTTTCAGACCTTACTTCCTCAATGGCAATAGACAATTCCTAAGCAATCTAAAGGTATATTATCTATTTTATGGAGCCCGGAGGTTCATTACCGCGCAAATCCAAAATTAAAAAATACAAATCTCAAAAATTAAAAAAACAAAATTAAAAATTAAAACATCCAAAATTAAATAAATAATAAAATAAAAACAATTCAAAGATCGAAAATTTAAAAAATCTAAAATTAAAAATACAAAGATCCAAAATTAAAAAGTCCAAAATCCAAAATTAAAAAAGTCCAAAAACCCAATATTAATAAGTCCAATAATGCAAAATTGAAAAAATCCAATGATCAAAAATTGAAAAATAAAAATAATAAAATAAAGTTTTACTTCTGTCGCGTGGCGTTCCACGCACTCTTTTTTTAATATAATTTATAGGCTATCAAAATGACTTTTATGGTTCATTGAATCAAATAACCCTTTGTTTCAAATACTATTTGGAAGTATTCCCAGAATACATTCTTTAATACGATAACAGCCATGGTTTTTTAGGATTATGTTGTCTATAAGGTGATCTTTAGGCCTATATGTAATATAACGATGGGTCGAATTTTATCGATAAATTGAGAGAATCTTAAAGATACATTCTTGGGAACTGAAAGCCCGGTGAAGCTCCTGCTCATGAAAGGGAGAGCTAAGTTATCTTCTCTAGAACAGGTAGGCCTACTATGTCAAAAAAGGATCAAATACGGTCCCCTAATTTTTTGGATAAAATGTATAATAATGTACGCCAAAAAATTGATGTAAAATAAAACTTGCTAAAACCTGATTTTCTATCAGCACAGAAGACAAGTGTCTCATATAAATACTGGTAGGCTTATATAATCATTGTTCACCAGAGAGTTCTCTGCTGATAACAATTAAAATGAACCATATTTTGAAATTCGAAAAGAAAACAGTGAATGTTATTAATTCCTGGGGATTGAATCAACATGAGTTTCTTATTTTGATTAGTGACATAGGTGTGAATTTGAGGGCATATCATTCTATTCAGAACTTAGGTATCTTTCTTGTCATCAAGTTTTTAAACGCTTTTGGGCCCTTCAAGAAAAAATTAGTTTTCTTAGAAATGAAAAGTTAATCACCAAATAAGCGACTTAAATGACAAATTTAAAATTACAAGGGAAAAATCAGTTTGTAATTCCGTCGTATGATAATACTAACTAACTCCGTAGCGCTAACATCCCGCAAGGGACAAGGCCTACCACCCGACCGCTGCGTCATCTACCATAGGAAGACGGCAGGATTGGGGGCATGTGGTCAGCATGCCGACACCCACGGCCGTTAATGGTGGTTTCCATGACCGGAGCCGCTACTTCTCTAACAAGTAGCTCCTCAATTTGAATCACGAGGCTGAGTGCACCCCTAGTATGATAATACTAAGGCTTTTAAATTAAAACTCAGGCCTTGGGAAGGGCACCTGGTAAGCGCCATCTCAATTAATTTTCTTACCTATCAGGATTTTCAAGATTCACCTCATTACTCTGACTTCAGTCGACATAAAACAGTTAATTAATTAATAATGAATGTAAGCATAAAAGTTGTAATTGATGTTGAGTAAAAAGTTCTGTTATTTCGGTTATCCGCACATCCTCTATGTACACAAGAATGATATGTAGTGTTTTATTCTTTGGTGTGTTAAAATTTAAAAGTCGAGTGGTTCCTTTTTACGAAATATAAAAAAAACATGGTTAAATTTTATAAGAACAAAAGGTTATATTTTCATTTCTGCACGCAGTCCTTGGACTTAAATTTATCAAGTCAATTCAAAGTTGAGATTGATATGCCTGTTCCATAATGTATCTCACGTAATCAGTGCATCTTATCGAACATCGGGAGATTTTTGTCTGTTCGCCCGAGTACATAAAACCTCTGCATTGCGGCTGATGTTGGCAACAGGTGCTGCTTAATATTTCTGTCACCTTCTTACAACTTCTGCTTTCTCATTAAAAATCAGCTGACGGATATAATTAACCTGTTTGCCACCTCAGTAACACAAATAACAATTCCTTGGGCAGCTATAGATTATCAATACAGCTGTGGCTGGACATCTGTTGTGATATAATGAAGAGGGCCAGCACCCGAAAAGGAGCTGGTTAAGATACGTTCACATCCAAGTGTCTTCAGCCGTTGGTTATGAAAGAATAATAAATTCCATTGGATATAAATTACTAGCATGTGCCCGCGGCTTCGTCCGCGATAATTATTTCAAAAATTAAAAATTAAGAGCATAATAGTTAAATCATTATATTTATTAACATCTAAATCACGTGGACTACATACCACGATTAGATAGCATCACCTGGTAAAAGCGACCTCAGATTCGAGTTCCTTGATCCAGAAAACCCCTGTATAGTGAATTTCGTCCAAATAAAACAATGTTTGACCATATTAGGGCTTACAACATTCAAGCGATCGCGAAAGTTTAATTTCCAAGGTATGACAAAAATAGACAAAGCCAACTGTAATTGTCAAACTTCCATTTAATTTAATTCCAAACCCATCTGAAACCCACTGGCAACAATATGTTTTAATGTCAAATGTGATTCGGATTCGATAATTCTGTGTAAAAAGGGATTAAGTATTCTCAAAAACACTTGATTTTTGGCATTTAAAATCAGAATTTTTTAAAATCCTTTCTTAGTGAGCACCTACATTATGAAACGAAGTTACTGTCAAAATTCCAAGTCTCTACCTGTCATAGTTTAGGCTCTACGTTTATTCCTGTCAGTCAGTCAGGACAAAGCCTTTTATATATAGAGAGATACATTTCATTATTGAGTTTCTTGGTAATTTATACCTTTAATATAAGCAATCATCAAATGAATTCATTAGTGGACTCAATGTTTGAAATCGGTGAAGATTTCAGAAAATTAGACGGCTTCCATGAATGATAATTCTAGCATGTGGATAATAATCCGGCAAAAGTCAAATACAAGGTGCACTTTAAGCTCCGCCCACTGGATATTCACATTTTGTTTCTCAGCGAAGCAGGGTGACAAACTATCCTTGTATATTGTCACCGACACTCCCGACCGTATAAGTTCAGTTATTCATTGCATGGTCAGGCGGCTTCCTTTCGTTAGGAGGAAAAGTTTGCCGACAGCTCAACCCATGTTCTTTATTTTTACCGCACCAATCAGCTAGTTACCCCAGCCAATTAAACTAAGAATGTCATGTGACGATTTTGACAGCTACTCATCAACTCCACGTGGAGTGAAATGCGCGGTTGCAAGATCAAGTTACTGTAAACAATAAAACGTGTGAATTAATTAAAACGAAGAAAGAACTGAGATCAGTGATAACAATGAGAAAATATTGCAACGTTGTTTTTGTTTTGGAAAGCGGAAATCGAGTTCTCCACCCCTCCGACTCGGTCATATCAAGAAACATAAAGAAATGCAGACTTCTTTGAAGCCGCCTGGCCATGCAGTGAATAACTGAACTATACCAAATATTAAAAATGCGTGAGTGGCCCTTGTACCAAATATTAAAAATGCGAGAGTAAGTGCCTTGTACCCAACTGTTTGTCAGCTTGTTCGTCATCGAAGAATTCGCTAGATCGTGGTATAAAAGGAACTGCTTCACTGGGGGTGGGTTGAGCGGGATATGTCTGATGCGAAGGTGCACCTTATATTTGTTTTTTTTCCAATAAACCTTATATAATAGTTAAATAATTATTATATTAAACTTTTTTATGTTATCTTAGATTTTATAAAATGTTTTGAGGGCAAGAGACAGTTTTCGATTTTAATTTTCTTAACAATAACAATAATAATAACAACAAGAATAATGATAATAGCAACAAAAAATAACTTCTGTTCATGCCTACAATGTCATTTTATTATTACTTCTTATTACTTTTACAGTAAGTTTATTATTAACTTTACAATTCTCATAAATACTAAGAAGTGTGTAGTATCTCACAGAATCAAACCAACTCTTCACGTTATCCATTGTGGAAATGTTTATTTTATTTATGCGTTTTTGTTAGAATTTTAATACGGGGATTTATTATAGATGAGCTACTATAGCTCACGGCGCGGTGAAGCGAATTTCGTATGCACTGTCATGTCCTGACGAAACCACATCCACCGCCATTGTCACCAGATTTCATATACGTGTCTGTTTTCAAATGATCTCTACTTAGTCGTGATCATTTATGCTGGAATGACAAGACATAACTATACAAATATTTATTTTATACACCAGTTACTCGACAAGCATTGCATTGCGCCAAAAACTGATACAAAATTATTTAATGACACGAACATCAGAGTAAAAACATACTTTTGTGAAATGTGTCTAGTGGTTACTAGTAGGCCTATCAGGAATTCAAAACTGAATAGGCATAGGCCTACATATTACGTAACATTTGAAACTTTTCTCACTGAAATCACTGAAGCCTTATGGACATCCTACGACTAACACCTGACACAAACCAACTTCAGCAATAAAAGTAAAATACATTAACTACAGCGATTCTCAACCTATGGTCCGCGAAGATGGTGCAGATTGTCCTCAGACATAATTAAAAAATATCATAAAGCAAGTGGAAAGTAAAGAAGTAAATTTTTTCACATATTTCGTTATAAGGACCTATAATTAATACCCCAAATATTAAGAATATAGGCCTTCTTTTAAAAATGGGATGTAAAATTAGGGTTCCGTAATTTTTTTTAGACATTTTAGAGGTCCTCGGGTTCAAAAAGGTTGAGAAACGCTGCATTAACATAACAAGAATATCAAACTACAACCTTTTATTTAAGAACTGTGAAGTGAAGTCTATACTAGCACTGTACAGGGCGTTGATAAATTTGTTCCATAAATTACTACTAGAGCAAGTCAGTAAGTAGACTATATGCACACAATTTTTATAATTTATTTAAACAACAGCAATTGTACTTTTCAGTGTAGTCCTTGTGCTTTTCGATACACTTTTTCTAGCGTTCAACTAACTTCTGGATGCCCGCAGAAAATAAATCTTTGACTGAGCAGCAAGCCATACTTGCACCGTCTCCTTCACGCTGCTCACATTATTGAGAAATCGGATTTCGAGGTATGGACTCCTACCTACAATCCCGATCTTGCTACATCGGACTATCATCGTTTTGGTCTATTTAAAGATGCATTGAGGGGAAGCCGATTTATTTCAGTTGAAGAATTTAAGGAAGCGACGCATGAAAGGGTTGCTACTCTGCGAAATACTCGTACATTTGTTTATGCGGGCATTCAGAAACTAGTGGAATGCTGGAAAGAGCTGGTTTCTATGTTGGAAATAATGCAATATTAAGGCCGCCGTTGATGTTTAAATAGGTTATAAAAGTTGTGTAAGGGTGCTTATCGACTTGTCGTTTGTTCTTCTTTTATTTTTATTAAAGACCCAAAAGTATTCCCAATAAAATAAAATTAACGTTTGATTACGTTTAACTCCAGGGACAAACATGGACAACCGAATTATGCAGTAATGGTAATTGATCACATTCTAGCGTTAATGAGTTAAAACGTTATATGAACATGTTACCCTAAAGCTTCGAAAAATTTACTAAAAAAAAAAAAAACTTTTTTTAAAACAACTTCTTGTAACATAAAAATTATTAAGATAACTGGTAAGTTAGGCTATGTTATTCTATTCAAGTTTTCGAAGCGGCTGTATAAAATCAATAATTGTTAGAATTTTCTTTTTCTTTGCAATAGAAAAAACGTTTTTTAAGAACCCGCCTACTCGTTAAAATTTTCACCGAATGGGTCAGCCGAAAGAGTAATGTTGCTTGGAGAACACATTCGGAAGATCGATGGTTCAAATCCGGATGGCTGGTCAATCAGGGTGGATATTAGTTTACACACACAAAGAAGAATCTCAACGAATCTTCTCAGTGCCACTGCAACTGCAGTCCAGACTCCAATGCTGTTGAGTGTCTTTGCTTCATAGGTACTAGATTCAGCTCGACATTGTTGTGTAATTCTTGCTAAATGCTTTGCCAACCAAGTATGTTATTCATCAGAGCATTTCTGTCATCATCCCTACAGTTCCATTCGCTAGATTTTCTTAACTACGTCCGTTGTGTAACTCTAAAATCATATAAACTCGTATAACAAAGTACCAAAATGCTTTTGTTCAGTCAGTGATAATTGCAATTATGATAGGCCTATGCAGAAAAGAAATTATTTTTGCAATAGATCTCCGAGTTGAGCTCCAGATCGATACATTAAGAAGGGCTTACGGAAGAACAAATTTGATTCTTAACATTAATTCATACTCGTGCACCTTGATATAAAAAAATCTTCAAATATGTCAACAGTCCACAAAATACACTGGCAATAATATTAATTATATAATATTATTATATATAATTCGCTGACATGTTTGTTTCAGGTTTAAAGCAGCCGTATAGGAATTAATTAAATTAATCTGAAATCAATCTGTCAAGAATTACATTAAGTCTATTTGCTTCCACAGCAACGTTTAAATTGAAAAATACTAACATTAAAATATAATGTAGGTATCGGTAGCCGTACATTTCGATAGAATGCACAATATAATATAAACAGCAGCTGCGTTTAATTATTCAACGGCTAGAATTTTTAAAAATATTTTATTTATGTTTATTTATATTTACATTTATTTTGATAAGCATATGTGAAGGAATAAGTGGGATAGTAACAGAACGAAATTACAAAAATTGCCTCACATTTAAAGCAAGGCATGATATAATAAATTTACAAACATCTGACTGCATTGGAGTCAATGCCCTCAGTGATTAGCAACGCGACTTTGAAGTATACTCATGATTTCCCATTTAAAAAGAATGTGACCTTTAACTAGTCGTTATTTCGTCCAAAATAAACAGGCTTCTCGCCATGGACGTTATAAATGAGTATACCAAGTTTCATGAAAATCCGATAAAGCGTATTTGAGTTACGCGCGTAAAGACGCATGGACAGACAGACAGACGGACTGATATTTTACCGTCGCCCACTCAATCTCACAAAGTACCATTCTGGCACTTAATAAAAAATATTAGAAATGCTCTATGTAAGAGCAAGAAGAACCTACTGCAAATCAAGAATAAATAGCGTAAGGGCGCTCAAAAAGTCAATACCCAAACTAAGGACGATAAAGAAGCCAGAAACAATTATTTTTTGTTAAATAAAAACTACGGGTCAGAAACTCAATGTTGAGTATCACTATCGTCTTTGCAATAAGGTGGAGACTTTATAAAACTTATGTAATCGAACCCTGATTTTCTCAATCTAAATCTATAGAAATGTAACATTTTATTCTCAGTCATATCCGATAATATTTATCTCGTAGGCCTATCACCTGCACAAGTTCATTATTCAGTCAGAATGAGTATCTGACTCGTAGTTTCTCCCGATTGTTTGGGTATTGAATTATTGAACATACTGTATAGTAGCATAATAAACTAATTAAATAGAAGATTTCACATACTTGAAATTATTCCATATTTATTTATTACTATTTCAGCGTCTCGGGAAATGTTGAATTTTGAATGTTGAATCAATGAACGCTCTAAATACTTCTCATAAAAATGATGCTAGGTTATTAGAATTCACTCTTTGAAATTTAATATCTTTGCATTTTGCAATCTTGAGTAAATTATACCTTCACTGCTATTGTGGGTCAATATAGCTGTTCTAAAATGAAGATTTAATTTAATTTAGTACATCAACGTAAGTCGTTATCGTTGAGGAAGGGAACATTTAATTTCCTTCCGTATTTAAGTCTTTTGTAGACCTTAGAAGTAATTAAAAATGAAGACTGCTAGAGATGAACACGTCAAATGAGGTCAACATTTAACATTAATTTGGAAACCCAAATACGCAATTCTGCTGACAAGAAAATTAAAGATGCAAAGTCTAATTGAAGTTTGTTGTTTAATTTCCTCTGCCCATACCATAGGTACTCAAAGTAAAGGAAATTCTGTGGTTCGACTCTGGAATTCGATGTTCTTCTGAATCCAAAAATACAGTTTTCTTTGTGTGTGTTTGTATGTGCTTAACACTACTTTTTCTAACTTTTTTTCACTTTACACGCAGAAAATTTTGTTTTTGCTCGATTTTGTTTAAATTTCATACTGCCTGTACTAAACCCTAAACATTTTATTTAAAAACTTTTCGTAAGAAATTAAAATAAAAAATTCTTGCTTCGCGAAAAAGTAGGCCTATCCTTTGCGAGAGGCTGAGACAAAGGAATATGCACACCCTGAGCGGCCTCATACTCTACGCTCTCTAAATGTGAAGTGAGTAAATTAAAGGATCTATGCCGAGGATAGAGAAAGTTGTGTGATTGGAACACGCCAGATTTGTTAAAAAATGTTGTAGCCTAGTTCGTGTTTTTTATTTTTTATTTTATTTTTTTATTCAGGATCAATCTTCGACCCTGAAGTTAGCAGTAATTACTCCAATTTTCTGAAGAAAGAAAAATAAAATAAACCAATTCAATCCTTAGTATTTCCCTACATCTAAGCAATCTGGAAGAAACGTTTCATGAAGCATTTCTTCAACAAAGAGGAATATAACTGTAGTAATACAAGGCAAAACGCGAAATATCCTTACTGCAACGATGGTTTCATCATCATTAAACTCATAACACTGCATTTCTTTAGCCTCTATCTTTTGTAAAACCTTAGGGTTCCATTTCTTCAACAAAGATGAATATAATTGAAGTAATACAAGGCAAAACGCGTTATCTCCCTACTGCAACGATGGTTTCATCATCATTAAATCACAACACTGCATTTCTTTAGCCTCTATCTTTTGTTAGACCTTAGGGTGAAATATTTCTCTACCTGCCCTGCTCAGAGAAATGCGCAATAGCATGGACGAGTCTATATCGAAATACTGCCATTTTAAGGGGTGATGTTTCAGTTGTAAGCCAGTCTTCAAGGGATTAACACCGCGCTGACTAAGGGTACGCGCAAGACGGAACCGGGATGGTCGCATGCCGCAGGCCGCATGAAGAATGATGTCATGTCTTCTTACGAGAGTGAACAAGACGCCGCTTGGATGGTCTCTTGCCAGCTATCTGGTCAGGCCGCAGTTTGCTGGTAGAATGCTAGCCCTCTTTTTTCATGCGACCGGCCGCTAGCGTATAGTCTAGATTCAGGCGTTCCACTTGTGCATTTTGCAATCGCTCCACAAACAAAGGATTGTTTATAAGATACATCCTCTGTAATCAGCTCAGACTACCAAAATAAATATTGTTACTACTCAATGTAGGGGTTTTAGAGATCAGTCATGGCTACAGTTACTGACTTGTATGGTTTATATTCAGTATTTTTGTATAATTTATAGTAACCTAATAATTTTATATTATGTTAATTTTCGTGTTGAGGGGTTAAGTGTGTTCGTTTCAACGTCTTCTTGTGCTCTGAAGATTGAATACAATGGTCGCACCAACTCAAGAAAACAATAATAATAATGATAATAATAATAATGATAATAATAATAATGATAATAATAATAATGTTTCTATCCATACATTGGTTCTCAATCTCAAACCGTTGAAAAAATATATATATCTAATCTATTTTTCTTGCCGAAAAAAGTTTTTACGCCACTTTTTTGGCGAACTTTGTATCCTAGCACCTAAAGTATTAGGTTTACAACGAATACTTTTAGACGAAAAGCTGTGAGCATTAAATTTACTATAAAATACACATTCAATTTAGTAGCTCTGGGAAACAGTGAAATACTCTTGTGACATATTTTACATGTAACTAATTTTGATGAAGCTTCCTGTAATGAGTTTGAATTCATAAACTCATTGCCATTGTCTTCTGAGTCTTCAAAACCTTATGAATGAGAAGATAATAACAAAGAAATAAAAACAAAAAATGAGATAATTCAAAAATTTAATCCATAACATGTCACTGGCTACACACTGAATATACAGATGGGCGACCTGCCGGTGAGCGACCAGGCTGCGTCTTGCGCGCACACACTTCATGCTCGGCGCCTGGCTCAACAGCGTAGCGACCAGGAAGGGGACCAACCAGGCTGCGTCTTGTTCGAACCCTAAGGTATACGGCTACGGCTTTCATGATTGGCTGGAAGGGGGAATTCAACTCCCACCTCTGAATAGCCTTCCCCTCATTCGCATTTCGCCAATGTTAGGAAGAAAAATATTATTGTAATACATTCTTACCAGTCCTAGATTTTTAGGCCCTTTTTTATTGTTTTCATAGGTCTAATGTTTTATTGTGTATTGCAAATATGCACCTTAACAAGCCTAATAAATTATTGTATTGAATTATATTCACTTTATTCCAGCTTTGGTTGTGCGCTTTATCACTCGTCGGTATATTGGGGAATACGACCCCAACCTGGAGAAAGTCTACACATTCCACACAGTCATGGACAACGAGATGGTATTCTTCGAAATACTAGACACCGCAGGACAACCTCATGTATGTATCTTTTATACTACCCTTTCATACTTCAGGGAAACTCCATTTTTAACGGCCAATCTCCAACATACCCTATAAAGTATAACTTTAGTAAATATTTTTTGGTTCTTTATGCTGAAACGTACCTTACAGAAATTCCCACGAAAACAGTTATTTATGCAACAAGTATAGAAAGCGACGCTTTTTTGAACTTTTGAGTAACTTTTGAGTTTTGAAAACTCGCAAGTTCAAAAAAAAAAGCTTTCTATACAAGTTGCATACATGATTTGTTTCCGCTACCTACCTCAAAAGTAGGTACAGTGAGTCCCACGCAAGAGTTGGCCAATGACGCGGGTTTCTGCGTCGCGGCTGGCACAGCTCCAACTCCCGAGCGATAGGGTGAAATATCTACGCAAATATTGCTGCGGTTGAAGTAATGATTCAGGTTCTTACATTTACAGTTAAAATTACAACGAAAATAACCACGTACCTCATCACAAGAGATGTTGGAAATGTTCTCCTCTTGCATAAGCACAACACTGACACCTTTTATAGAGAATTTTCTTTCAAGCACGTAAGTTCCGCTTCCGAGATAGAGTTAATTTCTCTTATGATTTCTTCTTGTGTATGGGAAATTGACCTATACATTTTATTTTTCTAGTTTCCCCATAAATAATATTTACATACTGTTAGAAGAACTTGATGACAATATCACATAGGCCTATCACAAGAGAAATGCACTCTGTCTCGGAAACTGAACTTAGGCCTATGCGCGTGAAAGAAATTTTCCTAAATAGGTGCCAGTATTGTCTGGATGCAAGAGGAGAACATTTCCATCATCTCTTGTGATGAAGTACGTGGTTATTTTCATTGTAATTTTAACTGTAAATGTGATAACCTGAATCATTACAACGACCGCGGCATTATTTGCGTAGATATTTCACCCGATCGCTCGGGAGTTGGATCTGTGCCAACCGCGACGCAGAAACCCGCGTCATTGGCCAACTCTTGCGTGGGACTCACTGTAGGAGATATTTATCAGAAGTGTAGGAAATACAATACGAATTAATGATCAAGATCTCCTGATAATTAGCGGTAGACTTATCGATGTGAAAACTGCTAGGGTCCATTGCCCTGGTAAATAAATAAATAGCTTGCAAAAATGTTAAAAAATTACAACTTTCATAACACAAATCAGTTGAAGAATGACATAGCTGATTTTGAGGTAGGTAGCGGGAAAAAAAAGTTTTACTGCATCGATTCGTTTGATTACATGGCATATCAATGTGTTGTGAAATAGCCCAACTGAAAAATTACAATAAAAAAAGGCCACAATCAGCCAATTGAGACTTATTATGACGTATGCTTGATGAAACAAAATAGGGGCTCAATGCTTTCTTTTTCGAGAAGGAATAATTTAGTAAGAAAACTAGTGATTTATTGGAATTATTTCCTTTCAAGTTCGTTGAGCTCATTTCTATGTAGTCGATACTAATTGCAATAATTTTATTCATATTAAAGATGAGAGAAAATAATCCAAACAAATATAGCAGTCCTGTTCAAGGGTCACAAAAAGATACAGGCTTTCAAAATCAGTCTACAAAAGACAATAATAATCTGTTGAAATTTCTAATTCGAGGACAATGTCTATTATGTCCATTTAACTAAGTAACATTTATGTGAGTTCAGGCAATGTGCTGTAAATAAATCAATTGCACAGAGTTATATTCATAAATTGTAGTTATTAAAAAATAACTGTCATGCCCTTAAAATCCCAGGTATCATAAGACACAATAATTAGTAGTAACCCATATATTAAACAGCATGATTTGAATCAGAAAGTGGAAGGGTGAGTTTGTAGCTATAGCAATTTTCAGTGGGGTACAAAATGGGGATATTTTAGTATTTATCTCTTTCTCCCGCTGAAGTCATCGAACTATTCTAAAGCTTATAGAGGCTGGCATAAAAGGAGAAATCTCTTTCTTCTTCTAAAAGAAGAGCATTTTTCTTGAATTGAGAGAGAAATACTTTATTAAAGTCATCTGCCTGGCAATCCAGGTGACCATACAGATCCAGAACAAAGAAAGAAAGAAAGAAAGAAAAAGAACATACATTATATAATCATTTTAACTGAACTGAAACCGAACATAAGAACTCTAAGTAGTATATAAACCCTAGCAACAGTTTCATTAGAAATACTAAGAGACTGTAGAAATGTATTGACAAAGTTGAAACTTGCATCGCATGAGCCAAAAATCAGACCCTTCACCTCCCATGCATTAGCAGGTAAATTATAACTCTCACTAAGGTGAGGGATAGCTGGTTGGTATATGGCCTCCTTTTCTGCACTCACACGCTTAGGTTGTTCACTATCCTCTTCCATTCAAACTGTTGGATCCAAAATTAAACTCAGTTTTGCAGTTCTATTAATGGCTATTATGTCGGCTCTTCGATGACTTCCATCTTCCATTATGCAATGCACCTCTTCATACACTTCCCAGTCTTTTTGTCGTTGAAGGGCTGAAGGCAAGAATTTGGCAAGAAGTGGTGGCAAGAATTTCTCAATAACTCGCCCTTTTTACAACTATCAAGTCCATGGTCCAAGGTTTCTGGATTATTACAATCTGGATGCTGGCAGAGTGATGTTGAGCATTATGAAAATGGTTTATGGTTACTACAAAAAGTGGAGTTATCCCCTTTTTGCACCAAGGTATTCAATTATGTACATAATCACAACACACATTCTTCCCAACACTTCATTAGGATGTACACATCTTCAGCCACATTTTATCAATTTTTAGCAAAATAATTCATGTGTGGTCTGTGTGATATTGCTTATAGAACAGTATTATCTAAAGTAACATAAATTGGCCTTCCATTATTTTCTAAAAATGCAATTAACGTAATGCATAAATGGTCAAATAATGTTCTAAGTACTTAAACTGTCATATTCAATCCATCAACTAGATCTTTCAACTTTACAATGAAAAGTGGCTATTACGATCAAATTAATTTTAGCCGCCCCATCGATCCTTAAGTTTGAAAATAATTGGAATAATAATGTTAATGGCACCCTTCTGAAGTAGAGAAACACATTAACGAAAATGAAAATACATTAATCAGGTACATGTCAGATGCTATCAACTTCCCATCAATTCCAAGTTCAATATTTCAAAATATGAACGAAGCATGCCTTTGGGTGTACTCCTTTCATAAACTTCAGACAGGATACAATAAATAGGAAACTAATAATAAGCCATCGATAGAGAATATTGTAAACTAAAATATAAATCATCATCATCATCCTTTCAAGTATTAGGTCTAATGGCCTGTTACAGTCTGCTTCCATCGCTGGAATGGTCTGCCCACAGATCAACGTGTATATCCATCCGGGTTTGATTCCTTGGAGACTTGAAAGCAAGATAATTTTCCTACCAGTCGGTTGCTAACCAAAAAGTAGTTAGTCCAGTGGTGGGAGTGCCACCTTAATCCTCTGGACAGGCTTGGAGAGGGATTAGCATTTCCTCTAATCCTGATGTAACAGTTATACCGCTGTGACTCGGTCCCCAGAGCCTCGTTTGTTGCACCACGTGAAGGTGAGGTTGGGATATAGGTAGGAGAGGTTATAGATGGAATGAACGTCGTGCTACCCTTTTGCAACCCAAAAATATCCAAAATATGCAAAAATATAAATATCCACGCCAATTTATGAAGTATTAGTTCATGGTGTTAATTATTAACATTGGAAACAATTTGATTCAAATTAATCATATAGAATACTGACAAAATGTTTAATAATAAACTGATGTTTATGGAAATTCTGACGAAGCTACTAGGAGTTAATCCTGGAAACAGAATCCCTGGGATTATCTGGAGTGTCATATTGGTCATAGGTCTAGTGTACACATTTTTGAGAATTGAAATTGCAGCACCTTTAGAACCTAAGTATGCTGTGATTTTCTGGATCTGCCTACCCTTCGATTACCTGGTAGCACTTACAATCTTAACATTGTTTCTAACAGTAAATAGAGGTAAGTTTAAAAAACTGCCAGCAAATTTTGGAGAAGACATGCCTTTCAAGTACACAGTTATGGTGACAACATATCTTCTACTTTATATGAGTTTCCTTGGCTACGAAATTTGGTTCTATGGGCCAATTACATCTGTTTCCTATGAAGTTGCATTGCGCGTATCAAAATTAATTGATGTTATCACTGTAATACAGTTCTGCCAACTTGTGCAGTCGATAAATTTTCAATTAAAGGTAATTACTAGAGAAATCTCTGAAGAAAACTACAGACTCTGTGCTTGTACACAGGAAGAAGTGGAGATACTTTCTGTGGTGAAATTGAGAACAAGGTACAATGATATATATAGTGTCACAGAAATAGTAAACTCAATTTTCAGCTTTCCTGTTACTCTGGAAATAATTAGGAATTGTGCACATTTGATAGCTAATTTGTGCAATCTTTGTTTTTCAAAGTTTTCCATTCCGGAGTTTATTTTCTTCTATATATCAACTTGCATCTTTTCTTTGACAAGTCTCCTGGCTGTTTCATTATGTGCCCACTCAGTTTATAACGAAGCTGTAAAACAGCTAAATAATATCCATAAGATACTCCTCAATTACCCACTTAACCAAGGCTTGGTTCTTCAACTACAGCTTTTCTCAGACCAGCATGTAAAACAAAGAATAGAATTCCGAGCATCAGGACTTATTCTGAACTTGCCAACCCTCTTCACTCTTCTAGCCTCGGTTACCACCTATGTTATTATTTTAGTTCAGTTTCAGAAGGCAGTTTAGTTTGTGAAGAACTGTAAATGCAAATTATAATGGCAGGAGCCTAAGAAATTTAGAAGAAATCATGTGAAAAAGAAACTCAGCTACTGGGAACAGTAGTTGGCTGGCTGCGATGAATAAATGGAAGTGATATGGACTAAATTTCAACAGAAACAACCACTAGAGTTTTATGGAGTAGAAACCTGGCAAACTATACACAGCAAGGTCTACTATATAGTTTCCAATGTTTTGCACATTCTGAAAAGCATGGAGGTTTTCTCCAATATATGTTACTTAGAGTTAAGGAAGGGCATTATTCTTTGCATTAATTTATCATCATCTACATACAGGGATTAGGCATCAATAGCGCCTGTTCCGGCCTCAAAAGTTTGCTGTGCCCATCTTGTTTTCGGGCGACCTGGATCTCTCTTTCCTCTTGGTTTATAATTGAGTGCTTTTTTCGCTATATTTGTATTGGCCTGTCTACTTAAATGTTCTTTCCAATTTGTACGATATTCTGATATTTTATCATTTATAGAGAAGATCCTTAATTCCTTTCTGATATCTTCGTTCCTCATGCGATCTGTCAATCTGTATCCAGCCACTGATCGTAAAAATTTCATCTCAGCAGCCTGGATACGCTTGTAATTATTTTTTGTTAGTGTCCAGATCTCGCTGCCATACAATAGAGTTGGAACAGCCATTACTTTATAGAATTTTAATAAAGTGTCTCTTTGTGCTTTCCCTTTAAGAGTTCTTATAATTGTGCCACACATATGTTGAAATCTGTGTATTTTCTTTTCCAGATCATAATTGAAATATTATAGCTTATATCACACCCTAGATAATTAAAAACCCTTACTTGTTCTATTATATGCTTTCTTAATACAATTTTTCCTCTTATTGGCTGCTTACCACAGAATGCAATTAGTTTGGTTTTTTCATGGGATATGCTTAGATTATAAGTTTGAATTATCTTGTCGAGTATATAAAATGATTTCTGTAAAGAGTCTTCTGATCCTGACAATAGGATCTGGTCATCTGCATATAAAAGAGTCAATTTAATTTAATTAATTTAATTTAAATTATGTATGTAGCCTGGCAGAGATACGACCATCAGTTCTTCTCTTTACCTCTACCAGGATTCCAAAAACTGCAATTACAATACAAAAATCACAACAACAAAAAGTACAATTAGGAAAAGAAAAACACACTCACTAAAGTTAAAATATGAAACATTATGTAACAGTTTTCCCAATGGCTTTAAGTTCCAATTCCAATTCATCACCTAAAATTAATCTAAGACAAAATAATTGCAGCACACCATGAACGTTATAGGCCTAAATATTCGTAAGATATTAAACCATCTTAAATAACAGAGGAAACAGTGGCTTAACTGATTTATTATAGGTTTGTTTGCAAAGCAAATCCCTAACTGTCATGGGCCACGATGCATGCGCACTTTGTTGGTCTCGCTGCGCAACCTATGCACATAATGTAATATATTAAGAATTAAGAATTAGCCCACAAGCATCCCATAGCGGGCAAGGGTCTCCTGGCATACCAGGGTGGCTGACTCGTTGAAGGAATGTTTCAGGCTAGCCTCATCTGAGAACACTAAAATTTAATATAATTGACTCTAGTTTTAGTACTAATTGTCAAGAGTTTTCCACTTCTTTCTGTCTCTGGCACTCCTAGACCACAAGTTCCCCACCACACTCTTAAACTCGTCCTCTCATCGCGATTTCTGCCTTCCAACACTTCTTTACCCAGTTCTGGGCTCCCACACTGTCATCGCATGTGTCCATCTCTCCGGGTTCATTCTCATGACATTGCCCTGCCCACAACCATTTTAATCTGGAAGCAGTAACCATCACATCCTTTATAGATGTCACCTATATGTATTATTATTATTATTTAGTATTCTGCCTAGTGGCAGGTCCATGTCTTCGTACGGAGAATTTCTGACGCCAGTGTTCCCTATCTCCAGCTTCGTCCTTCAATCTGCTGTATCTCCTCCCATCTTTCATGTCATCCAGATGTTGTATTCTTCTCCTTCCTCTTCCAGCAGTTCCTTTGATCTTCCCTTCGATGACATCATGTATGAGTCCCTCGTGTCTAAGTATGTGTCCGATCCAATTGGCTTTCCTCTGAATAATTGTATTCAGAATAATTTTCCTCTCTCCTATATGTATACCAGTATGTAATATATTAGCATATTCAAAATGTGCGCATGTGTCACGGTACATGACAATACATGATTTAGCTTTGCGAACAGACCTTATACCTTCCTCTCTCTGCTCACTATGCATCAATGTTACTCTTGGGCTTTTGTCATTAATACTGAACACATTTTTAATATGGCAGTGTAAGCTAAAAATTCATATGATGTGATACAAAAGTGCATCATTGGAGAATTGAGGAAGGGTTTGTAAGACATGCTGAAGATGAGTCAGAGATTCTCCAAATCACTTAACGCCTGTGTATGGCACACTATTGTTCCAATTATAGAAGATAAAAAAAAATTGCTAACAACTTTTAGAGATTGTGGTAATGTTGCTAGGTACCAACCTAAAAAGTAGAGAATATTTTAATCTCTATGCATATCAATACTTCGATTACTTTAGCACAAGCATTACTTATCGCATCATACTTAGCTACTGCATGTATTGAATGGTAAGTCAATAAAAATGAAGGAAATATTGAAATGGTGAATTCAACTAACAAAAATGACTGTATTCAATGTCTGCAATTTGTAACAAAACTTAGAGGGTTTGATAATAATGACCCATGTAGACTGCAAAACAGGTAAACAATGCAGGAAATTCAAGGTTCCACCATGATAGTATGAACAGGTAATGGATGAAAGACACTATCGATGAAAGAGATACTTAATGATTCTAAGAATATATGCCTACTTAGCATGTACAATAACAATGTTGGTTTTTACTAGGAACCCTAGAGATTGCATACTTCTAATTTTGTACAACGGTAATCTGAGTGCATGGAATCATGGACCAATCATATTAATTTTTATGACTCGTGTAAAACTGGTCAGAAGCGCTGTACACAAATATGCATACAGTACTTTCATAACATATTATGGTATGCTGAGAACACACTTCTCACAGTAATTATTCTCAATTAATTCTACCTTTTTTATTACTTAGCACATATCTTCTGTAACTTTTCTTTCAGCTATTTGACACAAAAAATATTCTGAAAATGCCCTGTATACAAAGAAACCCGTCTTGTAGCACCTATCTCCTACAAAGCAGGGAATTTTAAATATATTTATTCCAGCTGCTAAGAGCAAAAGAAAACAAGAGAGGAACTAAGAAGAATTGAAAGTGAATATCAGGTATTACAGCAATGGCATCTGCTTGGCAGTTGGCCTGGAGGTTGGAGTCAGGATTGCACTGGCTTTCTGTGCCCCAGGTTGCGGGTTCGATTTTGGGCCATGTTCATGGCATTTATAGATTTATGTGTGACTAAATGTGACAGCCCATGTAAAGGAATTCCTACAGGACAATATTTCGTAAGTTGCAGTGCATCCCTATTGTTAAACTACAAAACCCGGATAGCCTAGACTGTAACTATAAAACCAGCCAATCATTAATCAACTGTTTGGCAGACTACACCCCTACTGGCAACCCACTCACTTTATGAACAAAAGAATATCCCAATGCTAGAACAAGCAAGATCAGTTAAAGTAGATGGAACTGTTGATAAGGCATTAGCTTTCTGTTCCCAAGTTTCCGGTTCAATTCCATCTCAGATGGATCATAAGTCTCATATCTAATGACGGAAGGGAAAAAATCCAGCACAGTGAGTAGGAGTTGTTATTATTTTTAAGTCAGTAATAATAATAATAATAATAATAATAATAATAAACAACAATGATAATAGTAAACATCATCATCCTCATTCCAATCATTAAAACAACACAAATGTCCTGTAGCCTACTATTCATCTTATCATTGAATTGTTTGGATTGCATATCCAAAACATGAGTAGAATAAAGAAATGTATGACTGAAGATGACATTACGGTTTCAGAAGATAACCACACATAAATCACTAATCATGATTCCAACTCAAAACAAAATGTTGAAGCAAAAAAAAATGATCAAGATGATATTCCGGTAGCTCGATAGGCTAGAGTGTCATCAAACTTCTTCATTGAAGTTATTCCCTTGTTACCCTTTACTTTAAGGTGACAAGGTGGCAAATGTTATTGAAAAAATGCCAGCTTGAATTTTTTTACAGAAAAATGTGGAGTCAAAGAAGTGCAAAAAATACAAATTCTAATTTACAATTTGTAAATTAAGTTTTTGAAATAGTCAAGTGAATTTTGCTACAAAATTAAGAAAATGGTAAAAATCACCCTGTTTGAGTCCTGAAGTAGGCCACAAAGACACAAGTCTGGGCTAAAATTTTAATTTATTAAAATATTGAGATACTGGGAGTATAGGCTACCGATAGATCAAATTATATTAAAAATTGGTATTCTAATTTCTCTTCCGTACTGCAAGGCCTTATCATTGTCTTAGTAATTGTTTTTAAATATATAATGAGTCTTCGTTGCATGATGTTCATTACTCTCAAAATTAAGCAGGCAAACAATTCAATATCAATTTGGTTAAATGCTCATTATATCACTTGATATAAATTATGATAAAACAACTCTCATAAAACTCATCCATTTCATAATTTATAAAACAAGATATTTTATCAGACATCAATAAATTAAGTGAAACATGGTTCAAGAGTCTAGATAAAGAACATTAAATTAACTATCTGCACTTCATTATTTGGATTATGATATTAAATGTTCTTACAGAACATTAAAAGAGCAACTACATACAGAATACTTTCCCACAATACAGTAACTCTGAAGATACTGGACAAAATATAAAGAGATTTTACGGACAGAGTCAGTTGAATCCTATTTTCATTGATGTGAAAGAAACACTGAAAAAGTGAGAATTTTAGTAAACAACTGTTTATTGTTTGATCAATTTTTAATTCAAATAGGTTACAATGTATGGTGACAACGTGAAATATATGAAAAGTTTAATAAAGATAATGGGACTAAGCCCTACACATAGACTTCCTGGTCTTTTTTGGATCATAATAATGGTAGCAGGACTAGTATTAACTTTCTTCAGACCTCAACAAGCTACTTCTGGAAGTCCTAAGCAATTTGTGATCTTCTCGATCTGCATACCATTAGATTTCCTAACAGCCATAACTTTGATACTGATTTTGACAACAAATAGAGACAAGTTTACAAAGCTATCAATAAACTTTGAAGAAATCACATCTTTCACATTTCAAGTCATTCAGACAATATTACTTGTGATTTGTGTGAGTTTCTTTGTATACGAATCTTGGTACTATATTCCTGAATCAACTTTCCTCTATGAATTAGCACTGCGTGGATCAAAATTAATAGGTATCTTGACTGTAATACAATTTTGCCAACTTGCAAAATCAGTTTATTTTAACATGAAAGAAATTACTGAAGACCTCCTTCTTATAAGAACTTCAAAAGAAATTGATACTTTTAGACATGGAGAACTGGAGATTCTTTCAGTTTTGGAATTAAGAACAAAATACAGTGAACTACTTGAAGATGCAGACATAATAAACTCTATCTTCTGTTTACCTATCGCAATAGAAGTATTTAGAAACTGTACAATTCTTACAGCCAACTTGTACAAAACTGCTATATGGAAACCAGAATCTGAGTATATTTTCCTGAATGTTTTATGGTGCATTATCTGCTTGGCACTTTTGTTCTCTGTAATGCTTTGGGCTCATGTCGTTTCCATTGAGGCTGGAAAACAACTGAGTATTGTTCACAAATTACTTCTAAACCATCCACTTTCACCAGGATTACTACTTCAATTCCAGCTTTTCTCAGACCAGCTAGCGAAGCAAAGAATAGAGTTTTGTGTATTGGGATTAACTCTGAATTTGCCCATGCTTCTCACTCTTCTAGCCTCAGTAGCCACTTATGTTATCATCTTAGTTCAATTTAATTAATAGTATGTCAGCGAACATAGTCCAAATTAACTTCAGCATATGAAGGGACAAATTGACAAATCAACCACAGTCCATAAACAGCAACAAGTATTTTTATGATTGGAAAAGAAACGACGGGGGCAGTCATTCTTCTATTTCCTCTCTGTCTGAAGAACTTTATTAGAAATCTGGCTACTTCAACTGTAGGTATATTGTATGCAAGAGGACTACGGTAATTTTTTTTTTTTTTTTTTTTTTTTTTTTTTTTTTTTTTTTTTTTTTTTTTTTTAAAGAAATGGCATTCAGGAGATAAGTCCCCAAATTTATTTTCAGAAAAACTATATTCCTGGCTTCAAAAAAATTCTCTTTATTATCTTCAAAGATACTTATAATCAGATATACAAATAGAATAGAGCAACTCAGTGTAAGTAATTACATGTGTAATCTGTAAGTATATTTTGTTCATTTAGTGTCACTTAGGTTATGGCATTAGTATAACTTAGAATAATAATTTTGACTAATGTAATTCAGTTTGTAAGATTGTAAATAATTAATCATAGCTTAGGTTGTTGAAGATATGTATTTATGTAAATAGCTAACGTGACCGATTGCAGTTGGTACTGCCTAAAGGTCTTGTAAAATATATTAAAAAATATCAAATAAAATTATAGAAGAAGGTTTTATTGTTAATTTTATGATTTATAACAGTGAAGTCCAACCCTTTTTAGTCATGGCCACACTTTTCTCTTACACATTAGGTTATTGTTACATTTTAGGACTTTAGGGGTTTTTTATTCTTTATCATTTATTTACACAAATAGTATCAGTGTTGCTATAATTTAAGAGTGAGAAAGAGTATCATTCACATGGTTACTAGTCTCACTGATTACTAATGGACAATCAGAAACTATAATCAGTAAAGAAAATAAATTTTTAGTTTATTCCTGTGTTGTTTGACACTGATTTAACAATGGGGTTTCAATTTGTTGTGTTCAATCCAGAAATCTGATGTTGAGTTTTTGCAATGAATTTAAGTTTTAATATAACCTGTGTTAAAAATATAATTTTCAGAAACATGCCAGAGTGTGTATTTTGGTTAGATATTGTCTGAGGATGTGATACAAAGAATAGAGTCAGCTTTCTCTTCCTTTTACTACCATTTTACGTTAAGAAAATTTCATTCTTCACAAGAACTGTTTTGTTGAAATTTTATACACTACAGGCAAATACTTAGAGCTAAACCTTTTATAGAAAAAGTATTTTGGAAAATTTCTCTGAAGGGTAGGCATGATCCCGTAATCATTTGCACAAACTCAGGCTTCAAGTTTTGTATGAAGGACAATACAAGATTGCATGAGCTGAGACAACTGAATACACATTCTCTGCAATGCAACCTCTTGTTCTATATAGAAGGTGAAGTGAGAAAGTTGTATTGTCCATGCTTAGGGTAGAAAAAGATTATCAAATCAGATTTTTAAAAATGTTTATTATTTTTTCCCCATTCTCAGCTCAACAATTTTTACTCGTACAAAACAAAAGGGAGAGAATGATTAGCTTGTCTCTCTTTATTCATCTCTCACCTCTAAATGGCATTTCCTGTCACCCACAACATACATTCAAGTTGTTGAGGTTATGTGCTGATAATGTTTATAGGATGTGATCACAATTATTAAATGACGACATTGGTGAACTATGGAATACATTTTCCGTAATATATTATACTTCTGATTTCTGAACAGACATACGCATAATATTCACTGCATTTTCAGAATAAATATTAACGTACCCAGACAATTGCATTATGCATAAGTCACTGCCTATATAGTCTTCGACCTGATTAGGACATAAAGAAAAAAGGGCGTGTCTTTATCACTTTTGTAGGATGCGATAAAGCAAATTCAATAAATATTGAGTGAATTGGATCTGTGATTGGCTCATTTCAGATTCATTCTTATATGTTATTCATGCTTCTGTGGATCCTCTCAAACAATATAACACTTTCTTTTTGACTGACCTGAATTTGGAAGATCAAAATTTAGGCCTACTCTAGACTATCACCTTAACTTTTGTGACAATGAACTACTGCGAAAACCAATGTTTCATATTTATTATTATTATTATTATTAATTATTATTAATTATTATTATTATAATTATTATTAATTATTATTTATTATTATTATAATTATAATTATTATTAATTATTATTATAATAATAATAATTATTATTATAACTATTGTTATTATTATTATTTATTATTATTATTATTATTATTATCATCATCATCTTCATTATCATCATTGCCGTTAACATTGTTATTGTGGGATGTTTATAATAGGCTACATACCGGGATGATTTTTCACCCCAGTCAATCCCTGATAATACCCACCACTTAGGCATAGGACAATGCAGCTCAAAAGCTGTATCATAAACTAAATAAATCAAATCAGTAGGTCTTGAGATATATATATACATATAGACAGAATTCAAACAAGTGGAAAATTTATAAAAATATACCAGTTTTTATGAAGACAAAATGGAATTTATTAATATAAATTGTTATCCTAACACAAACTTGAAAACAATCCACTTGATGTTAATGTTATATCAATCAAGGTAATGTATCCAATGAATTATAAGTTCATATGAAGGCATAAATTGAAATTAGTTTACCCTACTCCATAATGAAAATTAGAAATGAGAATAACACAGGTAAATGCAATTTGTGTAAACAGTGTGCTTGATAAAATAGAGTGAAGGGTGTATTAAAAAGAAAAACTTCTCTTTAATAAATTGGTCACGAGAATTAATGACTGTAGATGAAGATGTTTTGAATGTTATCGGTGAGGTACACACATATAAATATTTATTTATTCTGCCTGAAAGTACAGGAGACCACTCAGATCCAGAATACTAACATAACTGTTATTTAAAGAAAGATTAAATATTGTAATGAGGAAAATATAATCTATTTCAATTAAAATACAGAATTATATTTTATATTGTGGCAGATTTTAAGATCTCCTGAAAAAGCTGTGTAGCCTATATTCAATGATGATGAAATCAAACATATCTTCTAAGAGGATAAACTATGTACAGCTGTTAGCAAAACTCTTTGGATTAGATCCAACAAGCAAATTCACTGCTCTTGTATGGATTACTGCATTGACTGCAGGTTTCATGTATACTTATATAAGACCTCAGTTTTCTTCAGCTGCTAATCCAAAACTATTTGTACTTTTCTGGATATGCTTGCCGACAAACTTTCTCGCTTCAGAATTAATACTAATACTAATGCAGTTAAACAGAAATAAATTTGCTAAACTATCCACTTTGTTTGCTAAGTTTGAAGAAAATACTTCATGCATTCAACATACAGCCTCCATTGTATTTCTTGTAGCCTACATCAGTTGTATTTGCTGTCAGGCATGGGATTTTGCCAATTATAAGTCCACTATTGGCTATGAAGCAGTAATGCATGTTGCAAATCTGATTTCTATCATTCTTATTATACAATTTTCTCAGTTGGTGGAGATAGTACATGGAGAGATGAAGACAATTACAACATGTCTTCAATTTCACACCAAAGGAACAGGACCCAAAATGCAAATTATTTTAGAACTGAGAAAGTTACATAATAAACTGTATGAAGCTGCTGAAATCATAAATTCCATATTCAGTTTTCCCATAACAATGGAGGTAGTAAGACATTGCATATTTCTGACATACAATGTATACAAACTTTTAAACGATCAAGATGACTCATCTCCTGGATACATCATATTTTGTGGTTTATGGGCATTCATCAACTTGACAAGTTTGATGGTTTTAACGCTCTGGGGTCAAAAAGTGACTTATGAAATTAAAAACCAGCTGAACTGGGTTCATAAACATCTACTAAACCATCCTATCCAAGCAGATACACTACTCCAACTTCAGCTTTTCTCTGATCAACTTACAAAGCATAGAATTGAGCTTCATGCTTCAGGATTCACCCTCAATTTGCAAATGTTATTTAAGCTATTAGCATCTGTGGTCACTTATATTATTATAATGGTTCAGTTTCAGAAATAAGGCACAAAATTTCAGTGCTCTTATGACTCTTGGTATGAAAAACACCAGAAATCAAAATGAACCAGTTTGCGATTTGTAGGGGGGATGGATATGATTATGTCCACTGGCTTGGACCACTGCATGGTATACATATCTAAAATTTTATTTCTGGTTGTCAACCTGTTAGGCATCCTCACTCTGGTAAAATCACAATTTGCACACTGAAATGAACTACTGAAATAACTTTATGTGCACAAGAGATTAAGTATTCAATGCAAGCAAACATACACAATGAAGATAAGCATTGTTTCTGGTGAACATCTTACTCCTAACTCATACATGGTGAAGTTAACACCATGTTTTATTGACTATTCCATTAATAAGCTGCGTGTTTGATTTGACCAATAATGTTTTGCAATTCCTTGGATATAGACTAATTGCAATCGTTTATCTTATAAAATGCTTGCTATAAATATGAGGATGCAATTTTATCGGATAAAATGTCAACTCCTTACTGGACACGTAAGGCATCAACATGTGGTGATTAATATGTCACATGCTGCTATTTAACACAATGAAAATGCATTATTTAATACAACATAACTTGTTTAGAAATTTAAATAATATAAATGTCCATTGATTAAAAACACAATTTTGATTCAGTGCAAGCCAGTTCATGTGATTTTATAACTTTTTGATGTAAGCAACTACCACGACACCCTCAATCTTGTGATGTGCTCTATTGGATTCAATGAATCAATTCACAGACTTTATTCATCTAGTATGCCGTGATCTTGGGGCTGACAGAATATTAAGAAATGAATTATTATTTACAAAATTTGTTTCATTTTATTCATAGAATTATCTTACTAAATCCTACTTCAGATTACAAGTTTCATCAGATAAATTTGCTTGAACTTCATTCTCGTAAATATAGCGATAAACTCTTGTGGGATTACCTACGATAAAATTGTTCGGTACCAAAACACCTGTTGGCTACACCACTTTTCCCTATGAAAGAGCACACTGAGATTAACAGTTGCTATGAAAAAAAGTTATTATCTAATTGCTGTGTTAACTTTTAACTCACTATTCTCTATCCCATTTAAGAACGATCCTGTTAAAAACAAAGAGGCATGGCTGTCATAGCCCGCACGTGAGAACCCACGTGTTCACCGTGTTTAATGTTAGTTTGTTTAGTCTCGGTACAACTCAGCCGCAGGGTCATCGTGAACAATGAATCCTTTGTTTTGTTTGCTAATTGATATACTATAATGATGACGATGCCACTGAGAGTTTGTTATTTCACGTGTAAATGTTGATATTATTGTTGCATGAACTTACGAACACTCATTAGCCACACCCTGCTAATGGTGCATGCTAATGACATTAACCAATCACGTTTTGTCACATGATGCGAATTTTCCACGAACTCTCTGTGAGTTCTCCCTTTGTTTTGACTAGGATCAAACTAGAATGGGTTCAATTATAGGTAATTAGTCTGCAACATACTGTATACCTGGTCACACTCTGTGGCAATCAAATGTTTAAACACGAAATAAAGGCGTAAACATTTTGAAAATTGTAATTACTACCAGCACTCGTATAACATATCATAAATTTCTATTTAGTGTAAGCCTTCTGACAATTTTCAAGAAATTTGGCAAAACTGTTAGATAAAGCAGCTGCTGGTTCAACTGCCGCTTGTTCAAGTCTATCTTGACGGTATCAAAAGAGGTTTGAGAGAAGGATATTGAATCCGTTTTTGGCTCATAACACACCGAAAAATGTCTTGTCCTGTCCCATCTGTTGCCCAATAACAGTCATGTTCTCGTGGTTTGATTGATATTGATATTGATTTTGTACTGTAATGAAGTTAACTGACATATTTCACGAGGCTTGGTCTAGGAAAACTACAACAGGTGACAACATAAATCTAGGAATCCAGAATGTTGGGTTTGTGAATTAAGGAGAGTAAGGGAGAAGAGCAGATTTCTGCTTGAAACCACCTTGGAGAGTGAGTTAGAAAGTTCTCGCTTGGTCATATTACATCGCAGGAAGAATTATTTCATGGTACTCTTGAAAACAGCTTTCAATGATCTTGTGATATTGTTTAAATTCTATACATTTTTACTGTAAGTTTTACTGACATAGGGTATAGGGATGTAGCCTGCCATAAGTTCTGGCAGATGACAAGTGGAACAGCTAGTGTGCATTTGCCAATTGTCTCTTGTTTGTCCAGTCTACTCCTTACCCTAGTAGCACACTTCGTTGGCCTAACGGAGGGTTTTTGTTGGCATGGTTGGGATATGTTGGGAAAACGTTCGTTGTAATTTCCTCGGTTAGCCCAATGTACGTTTCCGTTGCGTCATGCGCTAATTCCTACCGTTGGGGTTATGACGTTGGCCCATCGCGGGCTCCGCCATCGTCTCCCTACCGTTGGGATTATGATTGCTGGCCCAACAATAAATTTCGTTGTAATGTGATCGCATTTATGTTAAAATAAAAAAGTGTTGAAATAACATTATAAGCGTTAAATTTTCATTTCCTATAGAATAAAACAATTTTAATTCATTAATTATTTGAGCTCTTTGTGCGCTTTACATGCTAAATCTCCACCTCTTCCTGCCAAGTCTTCGGCAATTTCCGGCGTAGTTCGGGCCATCAAGAAGACATGAAGATACAACAGTTATTCGCCATCTTGATATGTTGAAGAATCAGTACTTCTATTAATATTAGGGCTCTTTATTTGTTCTCTGAAAATAACGTTATCATATATTCACATCAAATATTCAAAATACGAGATGTATATCCTTCTTACTATTTATCATGTATTACACATCTCTGTAGTAAATAGGCTAGAAGAATTCTCGATTTTTATTTCAACGATCACTATAGCGTAGAGGTTAAAGCGATAGACTATAACGCTAGCGGTTCCGAGATCGAATCCCCATAGGTGCGAATTTTATACGATAGGAATAGGTAGGTAGGGTGAAGGAGAGAAGGGAGTTAATAGGGAAAAGAGGAGAAAAGGGATGAAAGGGAAAATAAAAAATTAAATTTTGTGTGCTTCTAGTATTTCCGCCAGATGTCTCTGCGCTGCGCTGCGTAGTAGTTCCACCATTACCTAATAGATGTCTCTCAACTGTTGGGATTTTGTTGTATATTGGTTGGCTACAGTTGGCAGTTGGTTGGATAAAACGCTTCTTGGCAACCGAATCCCGACGGACATTCCTAACCGTTGACCAACGAAACATGGCGATCATTCCCCAACATTGGCCCAACGATCTGTGCTACTAGGGTATGTCCTTTCAGCGAAAAATATGTCAGCCCCAGTGGTCTAGAGGTAGCATGCCCATGTTTAGATCAGAAGACCACGGGATCAAACCCGAATGTAGTCAATGGATTTCTCAGGATTTAAAAATCCTTGGCACAGAGTCCTCTTGGAGGGACTTTAAGCTTGGGGGCCTGTGTTGTAGATTTACGGCACATAAAAGAACTCCAAGCGTAAATTAGAGCCTCTGGACAAAATTCCTCATCCCTTTTACACCCAAGTTTCAAGGGGGTTGTCAGGCGAAGGGCTTATCACCTGTCACTCTGCCCTCTATCAGAAAATAAGCGTAACAGAACTCAAAAAGGTAACAGTAACCTCCATTTGGAGGCCCTAAGCTTCACCATTGGGAGCAATATGAAATATGATTCCAAAAAAGTTTTCAATTTTCGATTTTTATAGCACACAAGGAGCTATTAGACATAGTTCTTCGTTTACTGGGCCCTTGTAGAATGTATTTTAATCAATAAGCTGAAAGAAATTATGGTAGATAGGTACATGTACAAAAGGGAAGAATTAACTGACTAAAACTGGGAGAAATTTGTTCTAGGCAGATAATAATAATGAAAATACATAGCCAGTATGTACCTGACTTCATGTAGGCCTACTCAAGTCAATATAATAATAGTTTTCCCAATGCATTTAATCATTCCGGGATGGCAATACATAGCAAAACACTGATAAATAACAATGTGTTAGTTGTATCCTTTTGTTAAATTATCAGTACCGTATATTCTTATGTTAAAAGATCACTTACCTTTTTAATTTAATTTTAGTTTAGATTGAGACTTATTTTATTTCATTTTATTTTGAAAATGAGCACAATATTGATAGTATAGCTTCCTAATGCACTTATGTTAAATCTAATTTCTTTAATTTCTAAACGGCTAAGAGCTACAGGTAATAACTCTTGAATAGGACTATGTACACTAGAATGGTGAAGGCTAATCATATATACCGGTTAGAAAATATTTAATATCTAAAATGATTATGAATCCACACTTACCGTGTAGAGTACCGGTATATAAGTTTCAGTGGAATATTAGCTTTCTTAGACTGGCCAAATGTGTTACCGGGAATTTTGCCAGTGCACGCCCTATGCACAAAAGTGTCCTGGCATCCCCTGAAAATAAAAAAAACAGTAATTGAGCTTTGGCATTCAACAAGCAGACTTGTATTTTTATACCTTTCTTTTACAAGGCATGGGTCAAAAATCGTGGCAACTATTTTTCGTTACTGAAAATGTGGGACCATTTTGAAATTTAAAAGTGTACAAATGAAAGGACAGGATATGGAATGTATGTATAATGGAGATTGTGAGTATTAAATGTAGGATAGGGTAGGGTGCAGGCAACCATAGCCATCCATACATGACAGCATCTGCCACTTGTGGTAGTTAAAAGCATGAAATCACACACCCACCCTATAGTTTGGCTATATTTCCCAAAGCTCCCACCAGCTCCCACCAGCTCCCTCAGGCATTCTCTGGCATTTTTCCCTAGAATGGCAGATGAATGATAATTGAACTATTATCGCCTCTGAGCATATAACCATATATCACACAGTCATTGAATCCCATGAACACATACTACAGATTCCACATTCTCCAGTGACAAACAATTTAATGTACCATCGCTTTAAACTTATTTAGATAAAAAATAAATGCCAAGACTTATGCCCATGCCTCATATTCTACTCTATACGATAGATAGAAAATTCCTATATCTATAGTCTATTTTTTATTTCTTCTTGCTAGACTATGTAAAGTAATTGACCACAAAGACCCTGTAAACAAATAAAAAAGCTTTCAGGAATTTTAAATGGAATTTTAAAATGCAAGATATTATTGTAACATAAACTGAAAAGCAATCTACTTAAGTAAAATGAATCAAGGTAATGTATCGAATAACATGTCCATGGTGTGAGCTGATAAACATAACTCTATAATGAAAATGAGACTTCCATAAGGTGTTGCAAAGCAGTGGCGGCTATTCAGAGGAAGTGGGTAAAGTGGCACCTCACCAGTATTTTTACCTTACCAGACTTATTTTTAAAGTTTATTTTCCTTTTCGTGTATGTTGGTTTTGTATTGCGCTGTGGCAGCAAGCATGAGATCAGGTCGGCCAACTTGGTGAGAACAGAGTAGTTCCCCTCCACACCTTCCTACTTCCAAAGTGAGCTGTCATATATTGTGGCAGCAAGCATATGATCAGGCCAGCCGACTTGGTGAAGAATAATACTCCTTCCATGCTCTCCTACTTCCAAGGCAGAGCTTAACTGGATGGTTGCACTTGGTGCCCCCAAGACATGACTGGTTGCTGTGGCAACAGTGATATCACCTGCTTTATTTTGTCTGTAGAGAAAGCTCACCATGAGGTAGATGAAATTGTTTACTCTCGCTTTTTCCAGTATGAGAAGCAGGTAGAGAGCTTCCTTCCTTCTTTATTGCGTTCAGTACTGTGATGTTTTAAATATGAATCCGGCTTATGATATAGTATGTGTTTTAGTAGAAACACCATTTTCATGTTAGAAAGACTAAGATAAAAAGGAAGTTTTAAATTGTATAAGCATGTATAGGCCTATATATATATATTTTTCTTTCCTATTAGCTCTTTACCTAACTTCCCAGCCACGAGTCGCCACTGATGCAAAGTAGGTTAATACAATTTATTAAAATAACACTGTAATGTGCTTTATAAAATGAGTAAAAGCAATATTTTAAAAATAACATGTCCTATTCTACAAGAAAATGGTTATGATAATCAATGATTATACTTGAAGATCTTGGGAATATTAGTAGCACAGTATTATAAGCTTGTAAACTAAGTACCGTATTGGTGTACTGTAGTAAGAGAAATACTATCTACATTAATTTAAATACTATATAAATTTTATATTATAGTAAGAGTACATTTTACTACCTTCAAAAAAAGCTGCACATATATTCAACTATGATGAACATGAACATGTCTTCTAAGAGGATAGACTACATACAGTTCTTAGTAAAAATCTTTGGATTATATCCATCTTGCAAAATTACTGCAGTTGTATGGATTTCTGCATTGACTGCAGGCTTCATATATACTTTTTTTAGATCTCAGTTTACGGACACTGCTAATCCAAAATTTATCATAATTTTCTACATATGCTTGCCAACAAATTTTCTCATTTCAGAAATAATACTAGTACTAATGCAGACAGTAAACAGAAATAAATTTGCAAAACTCTCTTCTGTGTTTGCTATGTTTGAGGAAAACACCTCATGCGTTCAACACACAACCACCATCATATCACTTATGGCATTCATTTGCTACCTCTGCTATCAGACATGGTACTTGGCCAGGTATAATTCAACTTTTTGGTACGAAGTAGTATTGAATGTCGCCAATATGATTTCTGTAGTCACTATTATACAATTTTCTCAGTTGGTACAGACAGTACATGGGAAGATGAAGACAATTACAACCGGTCTTCGATTTGACTCTAAGGGAGGAGGACACAATGCGCAAACAATTTTAGACCTGAGAATCACATACCATAACCTACATGGAGCTGCAGAAGTTATTAATTCCATATTCAGTTTTCCTATTACATTAGAGTTAATAAGACATTGTTTATTTTTAACATACAACTTATATAGCATGTGCATTGATCACCATGGATCACCTTTCGGATATCCCATTCTGTGTGGAGTATGGGCTATCGTCAACCTGGCAAGTTTGATTACTTTAACACTCTGGGGCCAAAAAATGTTCTCTGAAATTGCTGACCAACTGAACTGTGTACAGAAATATCTACTAAACCATCCTATACAAGTCGATGCATTACTTCAACTCCAGCTTTTCTCTGATCAACTTACAAAGCATAGAATTGAGTTTCATGCTTCAGGATTCACCCTCAATTTGCAAATGTTATTTAAGCTGTTAGCATCTGTGGTCACTTATATTATTATAATGGTTCAGCTTAAGAAATAAGCAATAAGAAAATTCAGTCTACATTGTTTTAAATTCTGGATATGAAAGGACAACACTGACATTGAAAAAGAACTAGCCAAAAGCCTTCTGGACTATGAATTTCATAACTTTTAATTTTTGAACTACATCAAACTCATCAAACTGATAAGTAGGAAACTGAAATGAAAAAAATAAACTGCTAAATGTGTGTGTGTGTTTTTGTTTTTTGTTTGTTTGTTTGTTTGTTTGTTTGTTTGTTTTTTTGCTTGAAAAGAAAATAACATTTTTAGAATTCAAATCAGAATCTATCATTCTGGGAGCTTTAGTTTGGAAGACATTACAAAAAAATGTTGTGAAATTATAAATTAGTGTGTCTTGAGAAAAATATTACCACATATCTTTACATGTATCTTCTTAGAGAAAAAAAAATTATCAGACTCCAGATTTTAAGTCCGATTCAGAAGTCTTCAGAAACATTTATCAGAACACAATACACATGCAGACAAATTTGTTCTGTTGTGAATGTTTTCAGTGCTCCACTGTCCCCGCTATATGATAGCTATGTCATTTTGTATTTTGAGATATTTAACACAAAGTTTAATATTTGTAAGGGATATGATAGCTACATAGTAACAATCAATTCTCTTAAACAAACTGAAGAAATAGATGTGCAGTCTAACAATGGGACAATTGCCAACTAGGGAATATAGTTTTGGTCGCATGATTAAAATACCTCTCAGAGGCAAACAAAACAAAAATGAAAATAGATGAGACATTCCATATGTGGTATGTATAATCTCTTTGCTTCTATAACTGCCTGCATCCAAAGAGGCAAGGATGAGATCAGGCATCTCAGGAACCGTCGACATGCCCCAAGGGTCCTCCATAACAATCCAGAGTTCATTTTTTGTGGTCGGTTGACATGCCATTGTATATATAATTTCATTGACAGTTTTCTTCACCTCAGATCACATATTTTCTAGGACACTCAGGTTTATTGAACAGGGAGGCCAGTCTATTAGTCTGATATATGGCCTGTCAGCAAACCATCTCATGTTGTCGGCACATGTGTGGATGTGATGATTATCCCATTGAATTTGATACCATCATCATCAGGATAAATCATCCTTACAGACAATAATATGCACAGTTACATGAGTGCAAAACTATATTGTTTTTCAAAAGTTCTAGATTTTTCTAGAATCAATTGCACTGCACATCAATATAAAAATAAACATCCCTGGATCACTGTTTAAAAGTATAAATCTGGAATGCTTTAGTTTTGTATTTAACATTATTCTTCTATACTATTATTATTACTTTTATTATTATTACTCTTATTATTATTATTATTATTATTATTATTATTATTATTATTATTATTATTATTATTATTATTATTATTATTATTATTATTATTATTATTATCATTATTATTATAATGGCAGCAGATCCAAGAAATGAGTTCTATTTTAATTGAAGGTTAATTGGGAACAAGATGTCAATGTTACTGAAACTTCCAAAATCTTGTGTAGGTTAATTATATAATATTAGTTTTCAGTGAGAAAAGTAGAAGACTGAAAGAAAAGTATATATAATAAGGCAGACATGAACCTGGATCTTCTGTATACAAAAACAGAATTTTGCCAAGGAGCAAACCGTTGAAACCGTTCTTCAGCAAAATGAGAACACATTTTTGGATCTCACTGGTTTCATCCTCACTATGTTGCTTTTAGTCTTGGGTATCAGGCGCTCAACCGAATAAAATAAATAAGAGCGGAATAAAGAGGGAAAATATTTCCAACAAATCAGCGTTCTGATCTCTGACCAGTAGCATCAAGTACTTCCATGCAAAATAAAAGGAGAACAGGGGATGGGAAAAAATAAACCAGGCTGCCCCCCCCCCAAAAAAAAAATTCAGTGATATTGTCTTTAAAAAAAATTCTAGCAATGTTACATATTGTAGTCTCTAAATATCCTGAAGAAAAAAAGATTGCCTATTAATAGCTTCAGTTTGTTATTTAATAACAGGGAAGTGTTTGATTAGTCTTCTATTTGATTTCAAATTTTTAAACTCTATTTATTAAAATAGGATAGAATAGGAGAAGGGGGAGGCGGGTTGGGAACAACCCTAAACATTTCTGCCATTCGGCCCATTGTGCCTACCACCGGTAATGGAATGATGTGCATGCCCAACGGCCCCCTGTAAATTGACCCCACCATGTCACAGAACTCCCCACATCAAGCACATACTTTCACCATACAATCTGTGCAACTGCCTCGGTACCTCTTGGAGTAGCTGAAACCAGAACCCCCAGGTTGGCAGCACACCATCCATTAATTTCATGACCATAAGCCAAAGGAAGGACGAGAGAGGCCCACAGCAGATGCTGTAGCAGGGGTATACCAGAAACCGGGAAAGGAAACCGGATGATAAGGGGGGAAAGTGAAAATGAAGTGGAGAATGTTGTTGGAATGAATGGGGGAAACGGGAGGACCCCCAAGAAATTCCCCCTTAACCCAAGGCTTTGTCTGCCACGAATGACATAGTCACCTGCCCCAGGATTTGAACCTGGGACCACTTGCGTGCCAGCGCCTCATGCTAAGCATGAGCCACTGTGACGGCTAGTAGATTATCAATACATTCTGGCATTCCCCTTTATACAGTGAAGTCTTCAAATTCTTCCCATCTCGAGAACATTAATATGTCATAATACTAATATATCACAATTAATGAAAGTGTACACATTTAATGGTAATGAGTTTACTTTACCTGTGTAATTTAGTCATAGAACATTCATTTTATAAATTGACTGTTATAAAGTGCTCTGGAATATGAATTTCATCTAGACCTACGAAAACAATTATACGCATTTAAAGAATATGTTGTTCTAGTTCCTTTAAGAAAGAGGAATTTTGTCATTAATCATAGTTGACAAGTATTATTCTGAAATGTTTTTGGGAAAGGCGAAGTACATGCAGTATTTAACAAAAATGTTTGGATTGTGTCCTTCAAGCCCTGTTGCTGGTGCTATTTGGATTATCATTTTGTTGTGGGGTCTTTTCTTCTCATTCATGAGACCCCAATTTTCAGGACCAGCGAGTCCGAAGCATATTGTAATTTTCTGGATCTTCCTGCCATTGGATTTTCTATCTTCTGCTATCATTATAATCCTAATGCAGACTGTAAACCGAAAGAAGCTCTTGAAATTACCAACTATGTTTTTGGCACACTGTTCCGTTATTCAGCATGCAGGTATCATCTCTCTACTTGTCATTTACATAATTTTTATTACCATCGATGGCTGGATTTATTCGCAGTTTGGAGCAATTTTGATCTATGAAAGTGCATTACGTGCATCCAGATTGGTTTCAGTAATCACTATTATCGAATTCTGTCTACATGTCCAGTCTGTACACAGAGATATGAAAGTAATCACTCAACAGCTACGACTAACTTTCGACCCTAGAAGAAATTGCAGTTTCATACAAGAAGATCTAAAGGTTCACTCAATACTGAAACTAAGAATAAAATATAATAATATATATCAGAATGTAGAAGTTCTTAATTGCTACGGGTTCTTATTTAATTAATACTTATTGTCAGGGACCTATCTGAAAGGTAGCAGTGAAATACCAAAAATCTCAAAATCATCATTAAGTCCCAAGTCAAAACCCAACCCGTAACGTATTTGGCCATAACACCCTAAAACATCCTGGTGTTATACAAAAGCCAATATAGAAAATCATTCTGAATATACATGAAAGGTGCTAAAGGAAACTAAGGGCCAGCATAATTAAAGATTTTGGTTTCCACAAACGAATTTTAATTTTAACAAATACTGTACAACAATGTTTAGTAACAATATATACAAATTAACTTTCTTTATTTACAAAGCCTTCAAATTTAATTTAAGTGCCATGGTTATTACTGTTGAATTTGATTATAGAAAGAAAGGAGAAAAGAAAGATAGAAAAAGAATATACACTCACTCTAGATTTATACGTGTTACGCTGGGTTCACGGCAAAGCGGGCCATACTGGCGATTGTATGTAGAAGATTTCCAGAATAACATAAGATAGTTATATGAATCAAATCGACTACTTACAATAACCAGTATGACGGCCAACGGCGTGAAGCAAGCGTAACTCCATTCACCATGATGCATCCGAAGAACACACGTACACAGTCCGGAAACGAAGGAGAAGATCAGACGATAGCGAGAGAATGAAGAGTGACGAGACTAATCTTTTGATGTCAACAAGAAACCTCTGTTTCCCCCTACTCTTACCATGTGATGCGACATCAGCGCCATGAACAAAATTTACTGATGACGTCACAGCGTCGTAATAGAACAATTGAAATATCTATTTCAAGCCAAGAAGTAAACATAATTAACCTTGCCATACTAACTCACCTACTCGCAGCATGTATAGAAAAAGTGTTTTATATGATAGAAAAAGTGTTTTAACGTACTGTGCACTGGATTATAACAGTTTTTAAAGTAAGGCACAGTACAGCTCCCCCGCCGAAACAAGCACCACCACAAAATTTTCAGAGTGTCTGTCAAAAGAGTACATGGTCTCAGAATAGTGCTATGTAGAGAATGCAAGCATGAATATTGTGAATGATCACACAGTAATTTCCTTGCAAGAATGTCCAAATTCCTTTGCAGAAAAACATATAGTGCTAAGTAATAGTCCAGCTATATGGTGATATGTGTGTGAATTCATGCATACAATACATTCAGACAGCAGGTTGTTGATTGCTGAAGGAGCGATGTTCAAGGTGATCCAACAATACCGGACCCAACAATGCAGGTCAAAAGAGGCTGGGATGTACGGTCCCAATGTAGAGCAGATCCTCTTGAGTCTTCTAGCACATGTAGCAAGTACTGCATATATAGTGTCTTTTCACAACAGCAGTAGTGTAGCACAACTTGAGACTTCTTCTGGCATGGGGTATAGTTACTGTAAATGCAAACAAACTGCGAGCAGATTTTGTTCCATAGAAAATGCTTAAACAACTACAAAATCTTTTAACCCAATATATTACAAGCAAAAACCTTATGCTAATTTTGAATTAAATATCTGGCTTGAAATAGGGTGAGAAGTTACATTAATTTACCAATTTAATATTCTGTATATTTAAACTCTTCATATAAATTTATAATGGCACTATTATTCTAAATATATGGCACTTTTATTCATTTTGACAATTATTACAACTTTACTTATGAAATTAGGATTATGAAGCATATAGGCCTATGAAAAGTTAGGTTCAAACAGATTCACATATATCTGTATTTCTACCATACAGTAAATATGCCCTTTTTTTTTGTTTTTAAACTTCTTCCACATATGGAAAAAGGAAAATCAGAACTACTTACAACTGGCAAAAGCAAAATGAAAGATTTGAAACTATAAGTTTTCAAACAAGAAAAATCGCCAGAGGACACAAATAGAATTGAGATACAGTAAGAAAATACAAAAAAAAAATACTAAAATTTTGACTTCTTTATATTAAGTTATGACAATAATAAATTTAAATGAAAATTTGACTACAAGCTAAGTAATACCAAACTCCCAAAGAATATGCTTATGAAAAAATACAATTATTCCACAATTGGTATAATCATGAATTTTAACCACACAAATATTATTTATTTATTTCTACATCCAATTCTTTATATATATGGAATAATTTTATGAATTCACCTACTAATTTACTAATACAACCATTAATTTATTAATTACCTAGGTTTTTTGTTACACACTTTTTGTTATTCACTTTGTTATGCGCTTTTTGTTATCCACCGGTGGATATAATGAACAATACAAATTCCAAATTTAGACAATCTAGCAAGAAGAAATATATGTACCAACAATGGCTACAAAAATAACACCATAATGAGATAGTACATATTTCAAAATTTTCCAAATGATTAGAGAAATAAGATGGTGTATAGAATTCATAGGTAGAGTAGAAGTGGTGAGCAGGGACTGCCTTCCTGTTCAAAACCTCTAGTCCACGGAATTGACAAACATAAGTACACCAGAAAACTGATCGAATAAATGCTAAATTATAAAATAGAAATAGATAGAGGTATAGATATAAATAGTGAAGAGATAGTAGAATAGGTAGGAGTAGTGATATAGGTAGGAGCAGTGAATAGGGAGCTCTACCTGAACAAAACCCCTACACTAAAAATCGATTTTACATAAAATAACCATACGAAAGTTCAAAACTAGACATAGCACACAAGAATTAATAATAAACTTATGCAATTGGAGAATGGTAAATTGATGTTGAATAGCTTGAGCTAAGTACTGCGTCAGTAGCCCACAAGTATACGGACGTAAAGCTTGGAAAAGACTCACCGATGGAATATTTAAAGAAACATTATTTACCTGCATATCTTGTAGTAAGTAAAGAAATGACATAATATCTTCTGGAGTATTAACAGAAAACTTTTCTTGTGTTTGAATTAAAGTCATGATAGGGTTCGGTAATTTAGAAAAAGTGGAAAGTACAGAATTACTTGGTTGGCTCAGATTTTGCGATGTAGAAGGAGTACCAAGACTAATTGTCATATCGCTAGCATAGGGTGCATGAGGTACAGAAGATACAACAGGTACAGAGACTAACGGATTAGCAGTAAGTGTTGAAGTTAATTCTGTAGAAGTCACAGAAGGTACAGACACTGACGGAATAGTAGTAAGGGTTGAAGTTAATTCTTGAGAAGGCACAGTGACTGAAGTTACTTCTTTAGATCTTTGCTTAAGAATAATCAAACTGCTTTTATGTTTTTCCAAATTTAATAGAACTTGTTGAAAAATTTCAATATGTTTGGATTCTGGAAATTTAGCAATGTAATCCTTAGTGCGATTGATATAATGATTAATTTTGGTGAAATACCTGTTATATTTACTCTCGGTGTAAGTGAGCTGAAGTTCAGAAGTAGCTTCTGTAACCTGGAACAACACTTGTTCCAGCAAACGTTGAAACGTAGAAGTTTGTACCTCAGGAATGACATATTTGCTGGCTGCGTTATCCTGTTCCGATAACTCCCTCACTTTAAGGAGAAGTGTATCCACGGGAAGACTACTGGCTTCTGGCAACCCTCTAACTGTAGCTTCGTAGACCAATTCTTCATGGTTCAGAAGATCGAACACAACCGTCTCACGAGCCATAATATATGAAAAAAGAAAAATTATATGAGCAATGAAATATAGACTGAAGAACAATAGGCTTATATTAGAAAAAATTAACTGTAGAAATTTCAAGTAAATATTCTCGAACTGGGAGAGAATCTCCCCCCCGAAGTGATACTTAGTCCGGAGTTGCATGGAAGGCCACGGTCGTAGACACAAATAGCTCTGAAGGTCAAAGTCTCCACGCGTGACAATGGAGGTCACAAGCAAATGCACACACGTAGATATGAAAAACAAAAGATCTGAATTAACGATAATCCTGAAGTATGCAAAAAATGGCACAAAAAGGGGTGGCAGATAGCAAAAACTAGAAAATCCCATAAGTAGTAGAGCAAAATAATAAGTGGAAACCAATAGTATGGTCGCTACCATACGAAAATTTAGAAAATTCAATACGAAGCTACTGCTACCAATTGCTACGGGTTCTTATTTAATTAATACTTATTGTCAGGGACCTATCTGAAAGGTAGCAGTGAAATACCAAAAATCTCAAAATCATCATTAAGTCCCAAGTCAAAACCCAACCCGTAACGTATTTGGCCATAACACCCTAAAACATCCTGGTGTTATACAAAAGCCAATATAGAAAATCATTCTGAATATACATGAAAGGTGCTAAAGGAAACTAAGGGCCAGCATAATTAAAGATTTTGGTTTCCACAAACGAATTTTAATTTTAACAAATACTGTACAACAATGTTTAGTAACAATATATACAAATTAACTTTCTTTATTTACAAAGCCTTCAAATTTAATTTAAGTGCCATGGTTATTACTGTTGAATTTGATTATAGAAAGAAAGGAGAAAAGAAAGATAGAAAAAGAATATACACTCACTCTAGATTTATACGTGTTACGCTGGGTTCACGGCAAAGCGGGCCATACTGGCGATTGTATGTAGAAGATTTCCAGAATAACATAAGATAGTTATATGAATCAAATCGACTACTTACAATAACCAGTATGACGGCCAACGGCGTGAAGCAAGCGTAACTCCATTCACCATGATGCATCCGAAGAACACACGTACACAGTCCGGAAACGAAGGAGAAGATCAGACGATAGCGAGAGAATGAAGAGTGACGAGACTAATCTTTTGATGTCAACAAGAAACCTCTGTTTCCCCCTACTCTTACCATGTGATGCGACATCAGCGCCATGAACAAAATTTACTGATGACGTCACAGCGTCGTAATAGAACAATTGAAATATCTATTTCAAGCCAAGAAGTAAACATAATTAACCTTGCCATACTAACTCACCTACTCGCAGCATGTATAGAAAAAGTGTTTTATATGATAGAAAAAGTGTTTTAACGTACTGTGCACTGGATTATAACAGTTTTTAAAGTAAGGCACAGTACATAATTCAACTTTTAGTTTGCCTATGACGCTGGAGGTAATAAGAAATTCTGTAGGTTTGACATCCAATATGTATAATGGTTTATGTCTACTTGATGGTCAAATTTGGCTTGGTGTAATCCTTGGTTGCTGGTGTTTAGTCAATGTGACAACTCTGCTTTCTGTGACCACCTGGGGATATATAATTTCTTGTGAAATTGAAGAGCAGATGAACTTGCTTCAAAAACTTTTAATTCCTCCCATCCCATCTGGACTGATGCTTCAGGTCCAACTCTTCTCTGATCAACTTAAGAAGCAACCAATTGAATTTCGTACTTTAGGTTTCATCCTGGATTTAACTGCACTCTTCAAAATGCTAGCTTCTGTCGCCACATATGTCATTATATTAATTCAGTTCTAAACCATAGATAATAAAACTGTAATTTGAAGAAAGCTGAAAATAAATTATTATAGAGTTTCAAAAAGGGCTTATAAACAGGCCTATAAGCATGTCAACCCAAAGTTCCCCTTGATTAAGAGCACTGTATAAGTGTACAGTCTAGCCATTTGTTTATGGTCCATATCCAAGTTTATTCATACATACTACTTACCCACCCCACCAGATTGTCCCTGCCCAGTTATAGATCCACCCATAGCCTTTGGGCAAAATTGTAAAAATTAGTTAGTAATTGTGAAGACAATTCGCACAACTTTTATAAGAACCAGTAAGCAGTTACCTGCTTGAAGAACTGTAACGAATGGGGTGTTCTTGTATATGAGCCTGTCCTATAGTGAAATTATACATAGCAGGGAACTGGGAACAACAAGAAAACCTGCCTATATCCCATTTTGCACAACACAAATTCCATGGATCCACCAAGTTCCAGCAGTGAAAGGCGAGTGGCAATTGAAAAAGAATATATAATAACTGCTAAGCAATAACATATTCTCAAAATAGAGGAGCTCTATGACTTGCTGATTTCAAATAAACTTTTTTTGTACATGCTCTCTAAAACAGCTGCTTCTCGAACTGTTAACAAGCCACTTTATCAGCCTAGGTCGCTAAAGTTGCCATGGTAATCTTTTCTTTCAATTGTTCCAACTGTAACACCTAGATGTCGCTACAGTATCTTCCAGTGAAGTTTATTTTTATATGCTTTTAATGTGTGTAAGTTAGTATTATTAAGAAGGGTCATAAATCTTGTTATTTGGACATCTTGATAAGAGGTGGACTCAAACATGATATCTCTGTATTTCTATGCCGTGGCTGTGACCACTAGAGTATACTGCAAATCAGTGGCGGACGCAGGGGGGGGGGATAGGGGGGATATATCCCCCCCCCAAATTTGAAAAAAGGGCTATATATGCACTCTAAGTGGCCAGTTTTATAAACTAATTATATATGTTCCGTAAGTTAATTTGTTTTATTATTCTTTCTACCTATTCAAATCCCCCCCCAAAAAAATTCTGCTTCCGCCACTGCTGCAAATTGAAAAGTACCAGTTCAAACACGCCTCTTATATTAATAGCTTCTTTCAATAAGGCATGATAAGTTTTGTTGCTGAAAATACAATAAAATTGAAGTGTAATTTCAATTTAAGAATATAAATTTAATTTACTTAATCAAAATTATTATCTTAATGATTTTTAAAAGTATTTTTAAGAAAAGAAACAAATCCATAGTAATCCAAGTTTATATAAACATGCACTGTTGATACAAGCACCATATCTATTTCCTTTGTTTATGCAGGATCATTGAAAATGAGTGAAAAACCGAACTCATTAATAGTAAAATTGGAGAACTTTTCTCAAAATTATTGTATGCACCATGTATGCAAAAAACTTTAGTGGACTCATCCTCCTACGCTTGGTTATGGCTTGTCCAGAATACTAGATTCGTCCGCTAAAGCCTTGTTTTGCATAGGCTACTTGATACATAAATAGCTCTTATCGGTCTACATTACTGGTTAAATTCAAAAGATTTAAATATAATATATTAATGAAATATTAAATTTGCTTATCGGTATAATTTTCTTGGAGAGCAGGCAATTCAAAAGGTAGGCCTACTATAAAAATGCCTTGTAATATCAATTAATTATCTTCATAATAATAAAAATACATCTGATCTTTAGAGAACTACCCTATATACCAGTACTACACATGTCAATTATGTATCTGATGAAGAGTGACACTTGACCATTAACGAAATTACATAATGGCTTAGAGTTACATGCAGTATTCTAGGACAAACAACATTATTATTCTTGTTATGACATAAGCACTTCTACAAATTGGAATCTAATAATGAAAACTAGCAATAGTATACAGAAACTCACTAACAGTAGCCTACCGGTATTGAGCTTAGTTCATTCAGCAACACCACATATTATGTGTTATGAATAAACAAACATAAACTACATTTTTTTTTGGGGGGGGGGGAACTCAGAACTAGGGGAAAAAATTATAGGCCTACATATTTTCAAATGTAGGATGGATTTGAAGTCACATGTGCACCCAAAGCAAAGCAAAGCAAAATGTTTGGTGTGAATGATAAATGTTTTAAATTCTTGATGGAATTGTTAGGGCTGGACATTAGAACCAGGATTCCTGGTGCTATATGGACTCTTATAATGGTTGTTTGCCTAATATATACCTTCCTCCGTACGGATTTCTCATTGAAGCCTACTCGAGACCATACGAGTGTTCCAAGTTTTGTGGCACCGAGGCATGTTGTTGTATTCTGGATCTGTCTACCATTCAATTTCCTGGTAGCAATCATAACCTTATTGTTAACATTGACAAAAAACAGAGCTAAGTTCAAGAAACTGCCAATAAAGATTGGAGAAAATACTTCTTTTGGACAAAACATGATACAAGCAACACTAATTATATTTTGCATTAGTTTTCTTGGTTATGAAGCTTGGTTTTATTCAGGAGAATCTAATATTGTCTATGAAATATGCCTGCGCATTTCGATAGTAATGGGCTTTATTTCTGTAATTAAATTCTGCCTTCTTGTACAATCAATTCATAACCATCTGAAGTCAATAACCAGAGAACTCTATCCTTTGGCAGTGCCAGAAGAAATAATTCATGGCTTCAATCAGGAGAAACAAGATATCCTTTCAGTGTTGAAATTGAGAACAAAATACAACGACATACATGAAGTTACAGAAATAATAAATTCTATTTTCAGTTTGCCAATAACTCTAGAAATAATAAGAAATAGTATACATCTAATTTACAATGCCTACAATATAAGTATTGGGCATGTAGATTTCGGCTACGTTACTGGCTGTATTGTTTGGTGCGTAGTCAGCTTAGCAAATCTGTTGGCAATAATGCTATGGAGTGATACTGCATTTAGTGAAACTGAGAAACAACTGAACAGGATTCAGGTATTACTTCTGAACTATCCAACTCCACCAGGACTTCTTCTTCAGTTACAACTTTTCTCTGATCAGCTCACAAAGCAGAGAATAGGATTTCGAGCTTTAGGATTTAAACTGCAATTGCCTACACTTTTTACTATTTTAGCATCTGCTACTACATACATTATTGTCTTGGTTCAATTTCAGAAATAATATGTGGTTGAGGAGAAAAATAATATATTAGCAAAATTAAACAGTCTCTTTACAACATTATCATCAGAAATTTAGACAAAACTGAACTTTGAGAATCAATAAGAGTTAGTAAAAGATATACACATATGTATCAGATAAATACTAGACCTCTAGCAGTGATGACTTTTATTTGCCTTCTTTGGGAAAAATGGCAAACATCCTAGATGCAAGACCCTACGTCAGTCATCACCAAAAGTGCACTCATATCCACAACACCTCAGTAATAAGGGGATGACAGTTATCACTTTGATGTAACGGTTTGAAGTCCATTCAGTCCAGTGGCGGACGCAGAATTTTTTTTCGGGGGGGGGGGGGGATTTGAATAGGTAGAGAAGGAATACTAAAAAAAATAATTAATAATTAGTTTATAAAACGGGCCACTTAGAGTGCATATATAGCCTTTTTTCAAATTTCGGGGGGGATCTATCCCCCCAATCCCCCCTCTGCGTCCGCCACTGATTCAGTCCTTAGGACTACATGGTACCAGACAGACATAAGTAGCAGATTATTATTTGCCATGTGAAGTGAAATGCCTGTACCAATATCAAAACCACATCAACAACAAAGCACATTTAACAAAGAATGCAAAGAACAATAATGCCTTTGTTTTGCTTCTGTTGAAAAAGATGTTTTGTATTTTAAAAGATTCAATTGAGGACATAGGACTAATAGAAAACAATATTATACTTCTTGTCACAAAAGTTGGGTGAACACCAAAGTCAAATAATTGTTCACAGAATTAGTGCTGTGCACACACTGAAAAGTACAAATATCGGGGAGTCAAAATAATACAAGATGGCTAACAAGATAAAGAAATTAGTTCAAGAATAAATGCTGGAAAGCTCGCTACTGGAACATTAAATGGGTTTCTGTGGGGTCAACGGATTAGAAAAGAAACAAAAGGAAAAATCTTTAACGCAATTATTAGAAGCATTATGACATATGGATCAGAAGTAGGTACAGTTAAATCCCAATTAATAAAAAAATTAATGGAGATGGACTTTTGGAGGTCGTCTGCAGGGATATCCTAGAAGAGAAAGAGTCAGAAATGCAGAAAGAAAATGGATGTCACAAAATTTACCACTGATTTTGAAGAAGAAAAACAGCTCTTATGGTATGGACATACAAAAAGGATGTCAGAAGAGAGACTACCATGGAGGATTGTGGAATGGAAACTACCAGGAAGGAAGAAAAGAGGGAGACCACCAACCACGTGGATACAAGGATTCAGACATCAATCAGAAGAAGAAATATTGAAAAGAATTTATGGACAGATAGATATAAATAGAGAATAAAAATTAAATTAGATGTGTCATCTTGGGTTACCGGAAAATGTGAATGGAAGTACATTGTAAAACCAGATAATAGTAAAAAAAAATTAGTGCAGTTAAGAAAAGCAATTGTTAGGTCTAAAGTGAATTAGTGTTCCTATTATATATGATTGTAGTAGTGTTACAGCAGCACCACTATTAATATTACTGTTTTCATCATCATCATCATCATCAATATCATCATTATCATCATCATCATCATCATCATCATCAATATCATCATCATCAATATAATAATCATCATCATCATCATTATTAGCTGCTACTAGTACCACTCTTGTCATTAGAGTTAGTTAATAATACTATCAACAGCAATCATTTAATATTAATATATTATAAAATATGCTAAGCAGATCTGCATAGCCTTACTATGATTGTGTTGGCCATCCACCTCAAGATCTGAGGGTCACGGGTTCAAACCCGGCCACGGTCGATGGATTTTTCAGGATGTAAAAACCCTGAGTATGGAGTCCTCCACAAAGGACTGTAAGCTATGTGACCCATGTTGTAGATTTACAGCACATTAAAGAACTCTAAATTAAAGCCTGTGAATAAAATTCCTTGGCCCTTTCCTGTCCAAGTAATACCTTAGTTTCCTGCCAGGGTTTTGAGGTGATGGACTCACCACCTGTCCCTCTGCCATCTCTCAGAAAATAAGCAAAACCAAATTAGTCTAGGCACCAAAATCTCTACTTGAAGGCCCTTTCCCCAACTGCGGGGAGGGTGGGAAGTAACAAGGATGTACAAAAAAATAAAATGCTATGATTGTAAAAAAATCTCAGTAGAAATGTTAGAATTTATAATATGGTATAATTTCATACAATTTGGGGCTGGAAAGCTCAATACAGCTGCAGGAATTAAAAATGTGATTGTACTGACTTGGCTTAGTTGGGTGTATTCTTCACATTTGTTTTTTGGGACAACATTGGCCATATAATATAATAATCATCATCATCATCATTATTAGCTGCTACTTTTTTTATTGAGAATATGAGACATATGATCTGTTTTTTTTATTTTTTTAATATTTTTTTTATAATTTTATTTTAACGCTGTTGTTGTTGTTGTTGCTACTGCATCCTGTTTTTCATGTTTCCCAGTCTGGAAATTTCTTCTAAATTACCGGTATGCTAATCTCATTTTTGTGACACATTATCCTATGAAGGGACATGGATGTCAGACCTTTTAGGATATGAAGTTTTTATTTATTTATTGTATTTATTTATTTATTTTTATTAGTTTTATTTTTTATATATTTTTTTAAATTTTTTTGCCGAGGCTACTACATCATTAACAGAAAACACTCAGTGGTCCTCATTAGGCTGAGTCCATTCAATTCTAGATCTTTCTATCTGATAAAACTGCAATGAGTTGTTGGGAACAAATCAGGGTCTGACATCTGTAATGAGGAATGCTAAGCATTAAATCACAGAAGCAAATGGGGGGAAATGGGGGATTGACATGAATTTAAACCAAATAGACCTGAGGAAATTTACTCCAGACACCAGTTTTGTCCACCACAAATTCTACTAGTTGCATCACCTGAAGATTGATCCAGAGCACTTAGCACACATAAATTATGATCAATATAAAATAGATTACTCAAATAGAGTAACTTGTCAATGTAAATTATTACTGATATTATTTAATCATTTTAATGGTTTTATTATGATAGCTTTCACTTTTTTGTGTCTGCTAGTAAAACACTTAGCTTATTAGACTGGAAAATAGTAGCCTAATACTTTTCTGCAGTATTATTCTAGATGTACTATATTATAGAATGGAATAGAATAAAATGTCCTTAGTGCATCTAAACATACTTTTTACATAATAAATAAAAATTGTAACCGGGATTCACAGTGAAGTAATCAAATATAACACTTAATTCTGTTTACCACTCAACTTCACTTATATAAGTAATGACTTACACATAATGCATTTCACAGCTTCTTAGCTGCATCATCAGATGAGGTCAACTGCCGAGTTTGCTGGAAGACCGGTAGATGTCTCTGCTGGGCGTATCAGTGTAGTGATGAGGTCGTTTTCCTTTGGGATATCGAAATTAACCAAGTTATTCCTGTTCCTTTGAATGAAAATTTTTTCCCATACCGTTAGTTCTATCGGTTTTGCTACAGATTTTACTAATTTAATGTCATCTTCAAATTCATGTCCTGTGGTCCAAAAATGATGTGCAACAGCCGACTTTTCTGTTTGTTTGTACTTTATATTTCTTAAGTATTTATATATAAGACTGGCCCCCATCAACAGATCCAACATAAAAACACTACTAAAATCTGGACAAATGGATAAGATTCCCCCAAAGAAAAACTCGGGCATTTATGAATTAAAATGCAAAGACTGCAACAAACTGTATATTGGAAAAACCAAGAGAAATTTAAATATAAGGCATAAGGAACACTTAAGAAATATAAAGTACAAACAAACAGAAAAGTCGGCTGTTGCACATCATTTTTGGACCACAGGACATGAATTTGAAGATGACATTAAATTAGTAAAATCTGTAGCAAAACCGATAGAACTAACGGTATGGGAAAAAATTTTCATTCAAAGGAACAGGAATAACTTGGTTAATTTCGATATCCCAAAGGAAAACGACCTCATCACTACACTGATACGCCCAGCAGAGACATCTACCGGTCTTCCAGCAAACTCGGCAGTTGACCTCATCTGATGATGCAGCTAAGAAGCTGTGAAATGCATTATGTGTAAGTCATTACTTATATAAGTGAAGTTGAGTGGTAAACAGAATTAAGTGTTATACTATTTACAGTTTAAGGAAATGTCAAAACTTACACAAACAAGAATATGAATTTAGAAAATACTAAATTTAAAATAAAAATTGTACAATCTAGTTTTAAAAAAAATTTGCAAAATGAACTAAGTCAGAATCACCAGAATTTGAAACCCATATAAACTATAAAGATGATGAATGATTCTATTCCTTCAGTAGAAAGGTACTAAGATACAGTTCAAATATTTTTAATATGTTTGAACAATAAAATATTATATAATACAAGCATTCCTAATATTGTAATGCTAGAATGAATACACATTAGAAGTTGTTTTTTTTTTTTGTGATTAATTTAAAATTAAGAAATATGAATAACTAGATGGTAATTCCAAATGGAAATGGTTGATGAAGGTACTATCCTCAGATAGTTCAACTCTAGCTGATCAGATCCGAGAAAATGGATAGCCTACAAGAAATGATAAATCTGTAATAAAAATGGTTGAAGCAGTTCCGATATGGTAATGGTACATGGAGTTCAACATTTCCCACATATCATCACTGTTATTATGCATAAAGTCGCTTGATCTATTCATTTCCCTTTCTCACTGCCTGTACAACGAAGTTCATGAAATGCCTCGTTAGTACACCAGCTCTACATTCTTTGCCATCACCATTAATACTGTACCATATACGATGCTACCTGGAAATATTAGATACATGCTATACTTATCAAAACTGTTTGGACTAACACCCTCAAGCAGAGTTCCATTTATTCTATGGACCTGCAGTCTGTTTTGGGGTTTTGTTTACTCTTTTGTGAGACCACAGTTTTCTCCTAAAACAGACCCAAGAAGTATTGTTCTATTCTGGTTCTGCCTCCCATTACAGTTCCTGGCTTCCATCATCACACTGGTGTTGATGCATACAGTGAACAAAAAGGAATTTAAGAACCTTCAGTCAAAGTTTCAGGATAACATTTCTTGCAAACAGAAAATAACTGAAATCTTATTACTTGTGTCATTTATTGGATTTGTTTGCTTTGAAGGATGGTTTTACTATAAATTTCTGGATTCATTTATTGCCTTTGAGGTAGTTCTTCGGGTATCAAAGCTAATTTCAATCTTCACTGTTATGCAGTTCTGTCATGTAGCCGAGTCATTGCATAGAGAGGTGAAATCAATTAGCACAAGTATACGACTGGCATCTAGCCAAGAAGTCTTCATTTTACAAAAGCAATGTTTGAATAGTGGATTTCTATTAGAAATGAGAATCAAATACAGCAACCTATACGATTCTGCAGAGTTGACAAACTCCATTTTCAGTGTCTCTTTAACAATGGAAATCTTGCGAGAATGTACAGATTTGATAGTGGACATTTTCTCTCTTTTTACCATAAGCCTATATAGGTCTCCACCCATTGAATACTCCATAATCAATGTTTGCTGGTGTGTCATCAATTTGGCAAAGCTGCTGGCAATAACACTTTGGGGTCAGATATTGCAACATGATAATGCAGAACTAACAAACTTAATTCAGATACTCCTTCTGAAACATCCTATCGCGTCAGAATGTCTGCTTCAGATCCAACTTTTCTCCAATCAGCTTGCCAAGCTCAGAATTGAATTGCGAGCTTCAGGGTTCATGTTGAATTTGCGCACATTCTTAACACTAATGGCTTCTATTGCTACTAACATTATTATTTTAATCCAATTTCAGACACCAGTGCAGTAAATATTAAGGAACAATCAGTATATCTATACAGTCCTTCTCCCAGGGATTACTCTTCAGGACACTCTTCCATTCCTCAGGAAGATTTGAAACTTCGTGAATATCTGTTCAATCCAAACAAACAAACAAACAAACCAAATAACTAACAAACTGCCTCCCATTGGAGGTAGCTCAGTGGACTCAGTATAATAACAAAATAACAATAACAAAGAATGATAAGTTAGAAAAGAACAAAAGTTCAACAAGTACGTGGTCCATCAATGAAAAACATGGTTGTGGAGGATTTGACAAGATTTGTGTAGAAGCGATAGCACAAAGCTGTCTCTCAAGGAAGCTGGTAGGTCGAATTCCTTCCTGAAAACCTCAAAAAACTTTGGGATAGATCCACGGGCACTAATCAGAAGTCCATACACTTTAGTAGTTTACTTTTCACAATCATACGGTGGATTGAAATAAACTGTGTATGTGATGTTGCAAAGAGAAACAAATCTTCATTTAATTTTTCTTTCTCAAGAGTATTTACCAAAAGACAAATAATTATATTTTACTCTCACTACAGAGGCCTAAATGAACTACTGGTATTCTCTTAGTAGCTACGTTATATTCCGATAAAGTGATTAATAAAGACAGAGGAAACTCAATGAATCCTGAAAATTGCATTTCTGCATTAAGGTGAAGATTGGGGTAGATTTACTTCATAAGCTAAATTAGAAAATAGTGTTTCAAGAGAGGCCTGCAGATGGCAAATAATTTTGTTTAAAATAATTGATTGTATGCCTCTTTTTGCCATGAATGCATTCTGCATAAACCTACTACAAGCAAAATATACCTACACAAAAACCAGTGAAAAGAACTGAATTTCTCCATAGACTTCGTGGGAAATGATAAAAACTCAAATCAATACAATCAGCAATCCCTCGTAAGCCCAAAATTTGCATCAAACTACAGCATCTTGTAGTCTATATATCTTGCTGGATGGTGAAGTCAAATATATCTGTTCTAGAGAACTCTCAAGAAGTTTCTCTCTACAGAGGGTATTATTACGATTGTGGAAGACAAGACAAATTGACTCAAAAATGGTGCTGAACAAATAACAGTAGGCTACTAGTAGTCTTAAAAGGTGGACATGTGTTGATAATTTGCTTTACATCATGTGAGCTACATTTACAACAAACTATTGCAACGGTTTTCTATAAATTCTTATTTTACCTGCAATCACTTGCACTGTTAGAAAAATCTCACAATAATTGTTGATATATTTAATAATTCACGTATCTCTTGCATGAGAAAGCTGTTTTCCCACTAATGCATTCTACAACATCTGTAGTTTATTGTCTCTGCAACTCACATGTAAATGGATACCATATGTATGTCAACTGCACTATTATTTCAGAAAGGTGCCGTGTGTTAGATTTAATCTAACACGGGAGTGATGGTGTTATACTTCCAATGTACTGTTATTTTAACAACTCAGCAGTTCTTGCAATACACAATTGCCTATATCAATCATTCAAATAATTCTTTAACTGCTAGTGTGAAGTTCTGTTCAGTATTTATATTATTGGTGTTATTATGACTTTATCAGCTGTTTCATCCCATCTAGGAAAGGTAAGACATGCTGAGGTCTTTCAATAATATTATTTTGGTTTTACTAATTTGTCTACTCTTCAAAATATCATAACAACAATAAAAGTAATAATAGTAATAATAACAATAATAGGCTACAAACAAAATAATATCACCAATAATAAGATCAAAATAATATATGGCTTCATTATTATTTCCACATTGTGTTATTGTGTATAAAATTAACATTTAAATCCTATTCAAAATGTGCTACTTCATTACTATGCTTATATTATTGTGTACTTTTTCTAATATCAGTTTTACTCTTACTTGAAAAGGGTTATTTGTAAAATAATTCACTTTTTTCAAAATTCATTTATTATTATTAGGGTGTATAGGTTTCTGGAAAAGAAAATACAACAGTATTTGCTTTTACACATGTTAAAATGATTACATAGAATCTTATTGTAAGTTTAATCCCAGGGACCGTCAGAATAACCTGATGATTTTGAATTGCATATAAAAATAATAAACATCAATGTAATGCAAAGTTTAATGATCACATTTGTTAGAGCAATAATTGCCATTTACAGTTCTTCCATTAGTTTTTGTTTGAATTGAAAATTGTGTCCGATAAATGACGACCACCATTCATGTAGCCTTGCCTTAAAGTTTTCCGTCGCTCTCATGAACTTGTCATTCAGTATTGTCTCTATTTTGTTCTGAATTGGTTAGACGTGGAATTAATGCTCCAAACATTTGATTTCAACAAGATGGTGCTACTACACACACAGCAAAACTCTCAATAGGCATGGTCCAGGAAATGTTTCCTGGATGTGTTCTGTCAAGAAATGGTAATCTCCCCTGGCCTGCTCACTCCCCAGATCTGACGATGTGTGATTATTTCCTCTGGGGCTATCTCAAATCAAAAGTGTATGTTGGAAGATCTCATAAACTGGATGACTTTAAATTAGCCATTCACAACGAATAGCGGCAATACTGAATGACATGCTCTTGAGAGGGACGGAAAACTTCAAGGCAACGCTACATGGCTGTCCACAAAATGGTGGTCGTCATTTATCGGACACAATTTTCATTTCAAACAAAAACTAATGGAAGAACTGTAAATGGCAATTATTGAACTAACAAATGTGATCATTAAACTTTGCATTACAGTGATGTTAATTATTTTCATAAGCATTTCAAAATTGTCAGATTATTCTGCCGGTCCCTAAATAGCTAAAAAAGAAAAAAATATACATGTTAGAAAAATCTTACATGAAAGCCATGTCATATACGCGAGTGATGCCAGGTTAATTCTTTTCTTAGTACCTATAGCCTATAAACATGACAAAAATCAAGAAACCCTATTAAGCCAGACATTCAATGAATGATGATGAGAATTCTGCTCGAAGGCAGGTCCAGACCTGGAATGAAGCCATAATAGTTTGCTTATTTTATTGGATTCTGGTGCTATGATGTCTCATTTTTTAAAATTTCTCTCTTATATTCTGGTGATTGTTCTTTTATAATTTGAAGCCCTAAGTTATGCAGTAATTTTTATGTGTTATAGGAGACAGAGTGTCTGACATTGGAAGCAAATATCCGGTGGGCAGAGGCTTTCATTCTCATGTATTCTGTGACAGACAAATGCTCATTTGACGAATGTAACCGGCTCAAGTTCCTCATCAATTACAACAAAAGACGTCGAAGATTAGGTTCCAATAGCTCCAAGGTAAGAATCATTATTTTTTCTATTGTCAACATCGCTTTTCTCAACTAATACAATTACAAAGACTACAGCAATGATTAAGGTATCAGTGGAACATTTCTACAGACTGCTGACATAGCATACTCATTTTACATTAAAACTACCATCCTAATCAAAGTACTGTTATCTACAAAAATTCACTTAACCAGAAAAATGGATTCAAAGCTTTGGTTGGCCCTTTCAATTTTTTACTTATGGACTACAAACTTTATGAAGTTTTTGACCAATGGTGTATATCTGACATCAGAAAATTAGTGAAAGAAACAAGAAATGATGCGAATCTAACAGAAACTGTAAACATTGCATTTTACATTAGTATCCGTATGTCTTAACATAAGAACATATAAAATTACATATACAGTGAGTCCCATGTAAGAATTGGCCGATCATGCGGGTTTCTGCGTCATGGCAGCCCCTCCTCTAACTCCCGAGTGATCGGGTGAAATATCTATGCAAATAAAGCCACGAACAGTGTAACAATTCAGGTTCTCACATTTACAGTTAAAATTACAATGAAAATAACCACGTACCTCATCACAAGAGATGTTGGAAATGTCCTCCTCTTGCATCCACACAACACTGGCATCTTTTCAGGAAATTTTCTTTCACACACATAAGTTCAGCTTTCGAGATAGTTAATTTCTCTTGTGATATTGTCTTTAAGTTCTTCTCATGTATGGGGGGTTTGACCTACACACTTTATTTTTCAATTTCCCCCATAAATAACAGTCAATGATTTTTCATGTGTTTTATTTTTTATCTTTTATTATTACTTTTTCTCTTTATTTCATCACATAAGCTAAATTGCATTTGATAAAAATGTAATCTCACTATCAGCCATTTAATGTTGCATTGGCTTTGTACCTAGAAGTATTTATAAAATATTATTAATGCTAATACTATGTATTACTGGTACAGTATTATTAAAAAGTAATATTAATATTATTACTAGATAGATTGTCATGAGATCAAACCCGATCATGGTCCATGGATATTTCAGGGTGTAAAAATCCTAGGCATACAGTCCTCTGGAAGGGACTTAAGTTGGGGGGGGGGGCTTTGTCACGGCATGTTAAGAAAGTCCAAGCGTAAATTAAAGCCTCTAGACAAAATTCCTCAGCCCTTTCACGTCCAAGTGATGCTTTCCTTTTGAGGGTTATTAAGGTATTGGGCTTGCCACCTGTCCCTTTGTCCTCTTTTGGAAAATATGTTTAGCTAAATTTATCCTAGGTACTAAAACCTCCACTCAGAGGCCCTATGTTACCAGAGCAGTGACAGGATGTATTCATACACATGAACCCTAGGCAAATTAATGTTCTGGAATGTTTCCATTATTTAAACAATTTTATCCATTTTACTTTCAGGAGGCAGTAACAGATGTACCTGTAGTCCTTGTAGGAAACAAGACTGATCAATGGGGAGATCGTATGGTGTCCCTGGAAGACGGACAACGTCGAAGTAAAGAAATTGGTTGTGTTTGCTTTCATGAGATTTCAGTTAGAGAAAGCATTGAACAGGTAAGCTTACTTTATAGAATTTAGGTTGAAATTGTGCTGTTTTATTAATGTTTATACAATTAAGAGAAAATAGAAAAAAATATATATTATTATGAAGAAATCAGACTGATATTAACAGTTTACCTAAATACAAAATATACTCATAATTGCAACCAGAAAAATGCTTAAACCAAGATACTGCAAATTTGAAATATAAATTGAACAATGAAGAACACAAAATGTAATGTGATGGGTACAAAATACATTCAAATAGAGTCAATTACTGTATGTGAATACAATAACTCCTTTTTAAACTATTTAAAATATGCAGATATCTCGGTTTCCTATGGAACATTTTAAACAAAGCAAAACATAATTCCATACATTCTTTTAGTACTACAATGGATCCCCTCACACTGCGACATACAATGCAATGAACAAGCAGATTTCCTAGCGAAGAAAGGCACTTAGATCCAACAGTCTAGAAAGCACAAAATGCCATTCCATTCTGCAAAGATACTCATTAATAAATCCATCAAACAGAACATAAAGAAAGAAATATACCGAGAAAGTGAAAATAAAAAATGGAAACCTCTAGTCACATAGACAAACCTGGTACCAGACAGCCCCAGAATGAATGCAGTAGCACTCTTGAGACTGTATACAGGACAAGACTGTTTGGCAGCACACCTTCACAAACTAAATATCTACACCTCTCCAAAATGTGTTCTTTGCGACCAACAAGAATCTGTTATGGACAGTGAGCACCTACTACAGAGCAGAGCATTACACAGCTCAGACTTATCTACATGCTACTGGGAAGTAAGACAGCTAATGGAAGAGCTCCAACAAGCTGGGCATTAGCAACCAACCAACCAACCAACCAACAATCTATTAGAGGTTTCTGCAGGATTGAAGTACAATAAAATCAGTTTTTTCAATGTTCACTTTATGGCAGTGCATATAGGACTTGGACATCCTTAGCATCGATTGCTAAAGAAGATTTTGGCCAACCTATGATTTAAAACAGTCATGATTGTTAAAACAAAGTTTCTAATCTATGTCTCTAACCAAGGCCTTCTAACCAGAGGCAAAATTGATCTTCCGAGTAATTATATCTGTGTGTTAAAATAATGAGGGATGGATGAAAGCAATTAGAAAACTAGAGTGGCAATCAGCTCACAAGAAAATTTAATCTTTTGATAGAATCAATGCTAGAGTTAGTAAGAATCCATGGGGGCTTGTAGCATAAAAGAGAAGTGAAGTTCTACATCAGTTCCTGAATATGGATAGTGATTTATGTTACCTTATGTCTTGTGGGTTAGGTAAATTCTCCTGTCTTTAGGAGAGCAAACCTATCAAAGATGACGTCTGTAAAACTAGGCTGTTCTTATAGAATCATATAAGGTTTGTTCGCAAAGCAAATCCGTGACTGCTTGAGAATTGGTTGTACTGCGCATTTCCAGTCTGTAACTTACCCGTGATTTGCACTTTGCGAACAGTTAGAAGAATTTGGAATCGATAGTTTCTGCGTTTAATCGATATGATATGCAAATAAAATATATATTTTCCTTTAACATGTTATACATGCAATATACATCGGCAATATATACTATATCTTGGGAAACTTTTAATTATCTTCCATTATTCATACATATAAGTAGCCTATGCTTATAAATCTGGAGCAAGGATTTGGAGGGAGAAGTCAGGCGTGTGAAAATAGGTTACTGCGCAAGTCTCTGATAACAATTCATGGTAGAGCCTGCAAATTTTTCTTATAGTACAGAAACTGTCCATGAGAGCTTTGCGAACAGAAGATTGAAATCAGAATCACGGATTCTCGCTTTGCGAACGCGTGTGGAGAAAGAGCGCATGCGCGAATGATGTGTTCCTGGTTTCTGACTGCTTTGCGAACAAGATTTTCCTGATTGTTTATTTTTTTAAACTCAGGGATAAAAGTGGAGTGGGATGATTGAAAACCAACAAGTCTTTCTTATCCTCTTCTCCCCAAAAAGAAATTGGTAGGCCTACCTCTAATAAACACTGTTTTCTGGATTCATTTGTAAAGTACCGATACAACAACAAAATTTAACAAAACATAGAAAAATATATAAATTTGCTAAAATCACTTGTTTTTCTCATAAATCAACAGACAATACTGACTGTGGACTTGCAGTTGTCAGAGATGGAATGTTAGAAATCAGGGCTGGTTTGAAAGTAGAAAAATTTTGCCTTTGAGAATATACGAGAACTATCTCTTCAGGCCATCAGCTGCGGTGGTCTAGAGGTAGCGTACCCGCCTCTAGAGCCGATGGTCATGGGATCAAACCCAGCCGCAGTCGATGGGGTTTTCAGGCATGGAGTTCTCCGGGAGGGACTTTAAGCTGGGGGGCCTGTGTCGTAGAATTATGGCATGTAAAAGAACTATGGACACAATTTCTCGGCCCTTTCACGTCCAAGTAATACCTTAGTTTCCAGAGGATGGTTAAGGGGCGATGGGCTTACCACCTGTCCCTCGGACCTTTTTAGGAAAATGAGCATAACAAAATTCACATCGGTCAACAGAAACCTCCATTTAGAGGCCCTTCTCCCCAACATGGGGGTATACGATTCAAGAGAGAGAGAGAGCTCTTCAGGCCAAAGTAAGCCATTGCTCATTTCCATGGCAATTCCTCAAAATAGCTATACGTTGAACATTTGAGAGTTGTAAATAGAAGAGCTTTTTGACAAACCATTTTCCTTTGTACCGCTTGCAGATGCAGATAGAGACAGCTAGATAACATGTGATCTGTACAGTGCTGCATCCAAACTCTATCTTACTGCCACTTCTGTACTCTGTCGTACTGCCGCATCCAACTTTATTTTTCCATTTAAGATAGAGGACCGCTGTATGGTCTCGTGGTAAGCGTCGCTGGCCACAGATTCACAGGCCCAGGTTCGATCCCTGGTACCTCCTTCACATGCCCTCCAAACCTGCCATCTGCCTATGGTAGATGACGCAGCGGTCGGGTGGTAGGCCTAGTCCCTTCATGGATGTAGCACCATGGAGTTTAGTTAGTTTAGTTTAAGATAAAGAGTTTGCATGAATGAGAGAAAACTGTATAATTATAATTTTTATTTAAATGTTAAATTAAAGTAGGTGAAATGCCACTTCAGTCACTTTACGTGGCAAGCCATCATTGTAAATCATAGCCCACAGCATGCAACTATTCCAGTTTTAGTGCAGCCAATTGTTGCATTGAGATGTCAAGTGTATTATCAAATAAAAGAAAATATATATACCGCTTAACCTTGCTCTTTATTTCAATACTGATATTTGATAAACAAAGAAAGATAGTTAAGCTGACATAGACATACTTTATCGATACATCCAATTCCATGCAACTGGAGTATTCAACATGCCTGTCTTATGTGGTGGGTTTGTATATTCCATATTGTTGAGGAATTCCTAATCTCAAAGTCATTAAACATGTTAAATGAATTTTGAGAAATAAACATACTAGCATTCAATAAACTATTTATTTATAAGTATTGTGTTTAACATTGACAAAGTGACTATTACTGCTTTTATAGGTAAATAATCTTTTAATATATAACTGTAAATTAAGTAATTATATTACTATTAATTTTTATTGATGTTTTTTATATTAATGTGTATGTATGGAATTTTTAGACATATCTTATTCTGCATAAGAAAAGGTCTCATTTCATGATTGTAAAGAATAGCTGGTAATCAAAATTTTTTTATAATAACTTATATATTGTACTTTTGACCATGTCAAATAGCTGTTTTAAGCTCCATTGGCAAAAAAAGAATGATGATGATGATGATGATGTGACCTTTTTGGTAAGACAACACAAACAGCTTAAACAACTACAATTCAGATCACATATGCATGGTACATCCAGAAAGTAACTTTCCCAGGAACCATTTACATAAACTAAACACAATTTCATGGAAATATTTATTGCAACAGATGCAGCAAGTGTTCATCTATTTTTCAATATATTCGCCACTGGAATTGAGACATTTGTTATACCATAGGACAAACTTTTGAATGCCTGTGTCATAGAAGTCTGCCGCCAAGAATTTGAACCACTGTGTGACAACCATCTCTGCCTCTCTGTCGTTCTCTGTCTTTTTTTTTTTGAGGTATAGGAAAAGATGAAAAAGATGGTGTTTAAACATCTCCCAGTTGAACTTCTGCAGAATACTTTGGGAGGTCTTCAAAGACCCTACAGCCCGGAACCTGCTCCCAGTGGTTTCCTTCTATTCCAACACCTCAAGAAATGTCAGAGAATGAAAGGGAGCAGAGATGGTTGTCAAACAGTGGTTCCAATCCCAGGCGGCAGACTTCTATGACACAGGGGTACAAAAGTTGACAAATGTCTTAATTCCGGTGGTGAATATATTGAAAAATAGCTCAACACATCTTGTATCTGTTACAATAAATGTTTCCATTAAATTGTGTTTTGTTTCCGTTAATGGCCTGTGGGATAGTTACTTTATGGACGCGCATCGTATACTGTACAACAAAAGATGTACAAATATTTTCCTGATCACAGCATTGGCAACATGGGAGTCAGTTGCTGAAGATGACTACCGTATGTAGTTGAAAACATTCTGACAAGGTAATTCACGTTACCAGAAAAGTAGTAGTGAGAGTTGTGTAAAAGTTTTAATAATAATGGTATTATGATTTAAAGCGTACTGAGAAAGACATAAAGGTCTGAAAGTAGTTAGACCTAAGTAAGTGAGTGGGTAGTTGTTAAACATAATCAGTCAATCTAAATTTTATAGACTTGTTGGTAAGAAAACTATTGCTCACAGGTCTACAATTTCAAGCATTTGTTTGAAATTATTGACACTGAACTGTTACTGCTGTCATAAATGCTCAAAGAATATGCACATTTCTTTTTGTTTTCAGGTTTGGTCTGTGTTTCGAGATGTATGTCGGTTCTGGAAAGTTCACAATAAATGTCCAAAGTTGAAACGTTCTTCAAGTGATCTTCATTCTGAACAAATTATCAATTCAGATGCATCAAGATTCATCTGCTCATCTAAACTGTCCACTTTAAATGGAACTACCACACCAAATGGAGACACGAACTCAGTCTCTCCTATAGTGATGTTAGGTATAATAATAATTTTCTCATGAATTTGTGTTCAGAAGGTACAATAAGGGCATGGGAAAGGAATGAGGGTTTGTATATCATTTCCTGTAGGTCTCTATTAATGATTCTTTAACCAGAGTGATTCTGTCGTTCCTTCATTATCTCAGGCTAGGGTCAGACTGGCCATTTGAGCAATCGGGCAAATGTCCGGTGCACCGGTTGACTAGTGATGATTATGATGATGATGATGGCTATTATTATTATTATTATTATTATTATTATTATTATTATTATTATTATTATTATTATTATTAATGTTTTCGTTATTATTATTGTTATTACTTTTCTTTTTTTCTTTTTAGAAACTGAAAATTAGTCAGAGGGGGGGAAAGCTGTGTGTACTGATTGCGATGAAATTTGGGTCAACAGAAATTGGAATATTTTATGCTGATCCATCAAGAAGGAATTTTTAGAAAATCTTAACCATGACAAAATTATTAATGATGTAGCGAAAAAGAGTACACTGTTGAAATCTCTTCTGGTTGTTTAATGTCAACATACATTTTAGTATTCACTAACTGTGTGTACATTTTATTGTTTTTCTAAAACCATTGATAAATCATAATAACCCATTTAACAATCTTAAAGTTCCAAACACTTAACATTAAAAAAAAAAAGTGAAAACTCTACTTCTAAAATATTTATTTTACAATGAACAAGTACACCTTAACTCTGTAAAAATGTAACCAGAACCCTATATGACGTTCTTATAACATATTGAATAAGAACATATTTATACTTAATTATAAGAAATCTATAAATGTGTATTTTAATTATTCTGTCACTGTATGTATCGTATATGTATTGTAATAACCAAAAATATGCCTTTAGAATATTAAGCTAATAGAGAATTATTATTATTATTATTATTATTATTATTATTATTATTATTATTGTTGTTATTGTTGTTGCTATTATTATTATTATTATTATTATTATTATTATTATTTATATTATTATTCTGTTTTGTAATGAGTCCAAACAAAATAGGGCAGCAGTAGTGACCCTGTCTCAGGCCCATAATTATGAAGGGTCATCCTAATATCTTGAGACAGAAGGAATAGTATGGTTGTAAAATGATTAATATGGGATTCTTTAACATTCTTAAACCTGCTATTTAACTACTGCTGTCATTTCCTATGAATTCCAAAAACCAAGAGATTTACCTTTCTCTGAATTGCCTTGTAATACATGTATTTGGTATATTAAAAAAAGCAGTGCTTATAACGAAATCAGATGTACCTATTGTTGGGAGCTGATGAGATGATCCCTGCCATGACTAGGGGGCTCTTATCTGCAGCCAATAGCAGCGCTCCCCTACACGTGCAGTTATAGCACAACACCGTCTTCCCCCTGCATGCCACCACCAAATCACGGATCATCTCGTCAGCTCCCAACAATACACTTCATTTCTCATTTTCAGTTATTATTAAACAGTCTGGACACAAGCCATTTTCACTGGTACTTGTTGAAAACTGGAAATAAAAAAATTGTGTCTAAAGTCCAGGAACAGTTTCCTTAATTTAACTTATTAAATGCGGACTACAAATGATACAGCTTTCATATGAATGTCATAGTAAATAGGGACTCAAATGTTTTTGTTAGTTTCACAGTGATTCAGTATGGGAACCATATGTAACCAGTAGGATTCGTGGCTTAAAAGGAGGGTGTGCTGCACAAAATGTCATACATTTAGAAAATTTATTCATAATCACTCACCCTGCTCAGTTCAGCTATTGCCAGTGTTACTTGAAGTATTGCATATTTCACATACAAGTTGGGTTTCTGCATTGCGGCAGCCACAGCTCCAACTTCTGGGCAATCAGGTGAAATATCTATGTAAATAAAGCTGCTATCATTGTAATGATTCAGGTTCTCACAATTACAGTTAAAATTACAATGAAAATAACCCGTACCTCATCATAAGAGATGTAGCAAATGTCCTCCTCCTTCATCCACACAGCATTGGCACATTTATAGAAAATTTTCTTTCATATGAATAAGTTCAGCTTCTGAGATAGAGTTAATTTTTCTTGTCATATTGTCCAGTTCTTCTAATGTATGGGGTTTGACCTGTACACTTTATTTTTCAAGTTCAAGTTCGGGTGAAATATGTTTGTAACTGAAACTGCTAACTTTGCTTATTTTCATTGTAATTGTGAGAACCTTGTGATATTGTCCAAGTTCTTCTAATGTATGGGGGTTTGACCTGTACACTTTATTTTTCAAGTTCAAATTCGGGTGAAATATCTACGTAACTTAAACTGCTAACTTTGCTTATTTTCATTGTAATTGTGAGAACCTCATTCATTACAAAATAAAATTGAAAAGTTAGTGAGGGTAAAGCCCTGTAATATTGTAAAGTGTTTGTCTAGCATTAATTCTGATAACTTTACAGGGAGACGGTGGACAGAGGTAGAACTTGATGAAGAAGAGGAAGAGACAGAAGAAGGTAAAACAACTGAACCAAGTAGCAGTGAAACATTGCCACCATTCAGAGGAAGGGCATCCACTGATGGAAATCTACTTTCACGGCCTCGCAGATGGCGATATCCTCCTCCTGCACCATCCAGTCAACTCCAATACCATGCTGGAGGTGGCAGAGCTGACCGTAGAATGAGCATTTCAATGAGAGGCAATAATGCCAGTTACTGAAATTTCTCCTTAAATATTACTACTAAGTACATGAACCTTCATTTGTAAAAATACGAGGGCTATTTTTTTCAACCTCTGATGGGGCATAAAATGAAAACCACAATGAAAATCAAATCTGTTTTATTTGGAACATTTAGGTACACTGTCTAGCTACTTCTCTACTAGTCGCGCTCCAATTGAGACATTTGTCGAAGCGTGGTGCAACTTTCAAATACCCTCTTCATAGAATCTTGCCGCCAGCATATTGAGAAGAGTCTTCACGGCATTTTGAAGTGTTTTGAAATTCTTCGTTGGTGTGGAAGCCAGATCTTGGGTTTGTTCGGGAAATTTGTGTGCATCCATTGTTTGGATTGTTCTTTTGATTCTGGATTGTCATAACGAATCCATGTTTCATCCCCTGTCACAATGGATTTAAAAAACTCGTTCCCGTGCCGAATGACTTTCAAATTTTTCAGCAGCTGAAGAAAGATCTGGGAGGACAGAGCTTCCACACCAACGAAGAATTTCAAAACACTTCAAAATATCATGAAGACCCTTCTCAATATGCTGGCAGCAAGCTTCTATGAAGAGGGTATTTGAAAGTTGTACCACACTTCGACAAATGTCTCAATCGGAGCACAACTATATAGAGAAGTAGCTAAACAGTGTATCTAAAGGTTTCAAATAAAAGAGCTTTGATTTTCACTGTGGTTTTCATTTTATGCCCCATCGAAAAAAAAATAGCCCTTGTACATACCGGTACTTAACTTTGTATCTATGTTTTTAAGAAGGGAGTGTAAGCTTTAAATATTTTTCTTTCTCATCAATAACACAACTGTGTATAATAGAAAAATGAATAATGCATTCGTTTTTTTTCTAAATCTAGAATATTAACTGCAAAATATTTATATTTTACGCATAGTTTTTTATTTAATTTCACCCTTCTAAAGTAAACATACTATATTTGTGCCAATGGCCATGTCACTAGCATGGTTCACTGTAGAATGCCAACTACTCAAAATTTCAAAAGACTCCTTGTTACTACCTATACTAAAATCATCTCACAGCATGTACCATCTGTATATAATATGAAATACTCAGTATTATGAACTTACCTATAACTCCTAAATTCTAGATCACTATCAAATTCTTGTGATTTACTATCACTATCTATTTCAATGAACATGTGTAAAACTAATGTCTCTAGAGGGGTTGTAGCATGGGTGGAAGGTTGTGTGCATGCGCTAAGCTTTCTCTTTCTCTGTTAGATGGTAGTCCATTTCTTTCTATTTGTAACTGTTCCTGTTGGCACAGATATAATATGTTTACTCTATAAGCATTTAGTTTTAGTTATACTGATTCAGTAGAATTCTAATTATCCGAACTCTAGCTAGGCCGTATTCAAATGGTTTTTACAGCAGCAATCATTGGGAAACCCTCTTTCAGGGCCGATAGTGAAAAATCAAAACTTTTAACTGACAAAATCGACAGTTTGTCAGCTAAACTACTGACTCTGACCAATATGTTTAAGATGTGACACTTTATGTAAGTACAGTATTGTACAATTTAGTATTTTTTAAAGAAATTACCTTTTTTCATGATTTATCCGATTATCCGGATGGTTTGGTCCCAGTTAATCCGGATAATTGAAGTTCTGCTATACTTACATAACTAAGTAGATGGGTTACACAACTTCATACTTCTGACCATGAATTTAACTCCAGATATCTATATGAAATCTCCATGAACCATTTAATTTGGATCAGTAAATTTGGAGTCTAGCATTTGTTATAGCTTTTTCTATTTTCAAGGTTAAGTTCATTGCCAGTACAAGTTGCCATGGTAGCAAGTAGCAGAGCAGCGGCACGGAGAGCCAAAGATCTGTGGTTCAAATCCCAGCTAGTGTATTGAATTTTTTAGTTTGATCCTACCTTTCCAGCTTAGCCTACACACAGAAAGCATGAAAGAATTGTAATTAAAATCATAACCAACATCTCACAGTCTAAAAAGATTAAATAGTTTCTAAATGTGGAAATGATAAATAGTGGCTATCTAAAAATGAACAAGTGAATTACATTGAACAAGTAACAAGGTATCTCCTCCCTCAACAGCACTTCTCACTGTAAGCAGGCTACTCAAGTGAGCTGCAAAACAGCCTGCAGTTGTTACTTTATGCAACAATACAAATACGTTTTCACCCACTTGTTAATACAAGCAGCTAATTTTTTTGCATGTGTTTATTTGTATTGAAGACCTATTGATATGCTAAATTTAAGGGTAAGTTTTGACATTACACCTCGTACAATTCCCTTGTGAGAACCTCACAAGCATTGTGAGAACCTGCTTTTCAAGCAGTGGTGGTGATATTGAAAAGAGGAATCCATTAACTTATACCAGATTTACTCAATGCCATACCTACAGTGAATACTTTCATCTTGAAGTAAGAGGCTGCAATATTTCAACTGCCTAAAGGTGCTAAATAACTAAATTTGCCTCTGAATAATATGACGGTGGCAGCTATCAGATGCAAAAATTGTTCCAGAAATGTAAATAATTTGAAGAAATCTGTGTGATTCCTTTTAAAGTAAGTTTTCATTTTATTTTCTAAAATGAAGATTGAACATTTATATTTATGTTAGTGAAATAATTTAGTCGATATTTTCATTATTTTCAGAGTTATGACCATAAATATCTAAGCAGGTCATTTACTTGCACTTCTCATAAATTTTATTTCTCAGAACAGTTATAATGATAATTATTTAAATTTTTAAGATACTGCAGTCAAATTATGCATGCAACTGTCCATCATACTAGTAAACAGCACACTACCTACTTTCATTATGTAGATATAATTTATTTTTGAACAGTAAACATTTATATAAAAATACAGTAGAACTTCTGTTAACCGAAAGGAAGGTGGTTTCCGATAACAAAAATTTTGTACGAAAATTAAAATATCATATTTAGAGGTTACGAATCTCTTTATAAGTTCTAGGCAAAAGTAAATGAAGGCAATACATACAATATGTTAAAGTGGAAACACCAAAATCAGCGGCAGTAGTATGCAAAATCTCACCATTTTAAATTCTTTTAATTGCTTCTAATTTTTCTTCTATTATTATCATGACCCATTTTGGCTTCGTTGATTTGTAGCAAAATAAAACCGATAAAAACACTTAACAAAAAATGTTCAGTCCCCACTGCATGACCGATGTGAATAAAGAAAAGAAATAAACAGTGTTGGCCAGAGTCCTCACATTATGTTACTCATCTTTGAGACAATGCTTTTCTCTCTCGCTTTCTATTCATATAAACAGGTTGATGAGGGGTGGGGAGACTTCTTAGAAATTCCCTCATAAGTAAAGTGGAGTGTGTACAGGTAGGGAAAAAAAAAAGCGAACCGACTCTTGTAGCTGATTTCAGAGCCTTGTGATATGTAAATAAATATAAGAGATGTAACGGAAACATTTGTTTTCACAAGCAATGCAAATTATGTGAAATTATTTCTCAATTCAAGCAATTTATCGGCTGTAGAACAAATTTCAATACATTCCCTGCTATCCTGTGAATGCTGCTAGGCATGCGCAGTGGCTCATATTGGCAACTTAGATACTTTAGTCGGTCTGCTCTTTTTCCCCCCCTACCTGTACCACTTTTCAGAGATGAAAGTTAAGCTTTTTAGTCATCTTTCTACCATGAGGGAGGCATTCCTTACAATATATCAGTCAATAAAAAAGCTATTATAGCAAAGCTGTGAACTTTTAAAGAATAATATACAAATTATGTTATTAATGAGTAATATTAATATTTTAAGCAAATACATTCTATTCCTAAGTACAATTATACAGTATCAATATGTCAATTGAATTAAAGTACCGGTAATTACAATGTATTTTACAGAAGAATGGTCATGGAACTTCCATTTTACTCATCGACGGAAGAGAGTGTGTGTGTACTTCATGAAAACTGGAATTCATTTACGTTGCTATGAGATACATTACATTTGAAACTTCAACAGCCCTACACTGTGTACCCAGGTATAATTTGTTGGGCTGTCACCTTTCAATTTACATTTATAAACACAGTGTTATATATCAACATTGTTTGTGTATCAATATAATGGAATGCTAGAGGTAATGTGATGATTGTAAAAGAGTCAATAATACCTCATATCAGTAATTTAATGTAAAATAAATAAAATATACAATATGATATTTCTAATGTTATTTCAATAAGAGACACACGGTCCATGTACCACTGCCAACCACATTCTATTCTGCAACATGAATATAGTTTCGAATTTCAAAGATTTTGAAACACAATAATTCCAGGAACTGGTAATAACATACACAACAAGATAAAAACAATGCAAGCTTTGAATGGTAATAACCAAGGCTCAGATAGTTATGTACTAAAAATCGTTAAAATATGTACATATATATGCATTTAAAAATGTCGAAATATGTAATAAAACCATTAAAATACCAAAAAGTATATAATATGACTATATCATATTCTCTCCTTTTTCTTGAAATATGTTGTTGGATGAGGCAAAGTAGACAGTCACATGTTCTAATATATGTACTATATTATGGATCCTAGCTACAATAATCTGGAGATGTAAGTTAAATACCTAAAAAATTGAAAATTACATATTGCTCTTAATTTTTCCAATTACGGTCCCCATAACAATAAGGTACAAACATGTGCTTCAAATTGTCAAATATAAAACTCCTCCTGTTATCGTGTAACATGACTTTGTACTGACTAAATGATCGTTCAACTTCAATGCATATTTAAACTTGCACAAATCTTCTGGAGTGTACTCAATTTCCAATACATCGGTACTGACTTCACTTACCACTCTGTTAATAGCACTGATTGTCTTGAAACCTGTATTTTTCTGCAAACTGGAAGAGAACTTATACTTCACTGCAACTCCAACTGGCCCTTGTAGACCCTCCAGAGATGTTACTACTGAATGAACAACATCAAGGCTGTCTGAGAGTTTCGAAGATGTCTCCAAAGATTTAATGGCAGTGCACAAATGTGAAAAATTACACTGGATGTAGGCAATATCATTTTTAAGTGTTAAATCACTAAATGATAGCTTTGCTGTTTTTACAGAAACTGCATCTTGGGAATAAAAATGCTGGGGACATGTAGTTGAAGATACAGGCGAATGGCCTGTGAAACACGTCCTACCAAATGATTGGTAAGTGAAGTTCAAGTGTGTTAATCAACTCATATTAATAAAATAATGCTGGAGAACTTGTTTCACAGAATCATAATTGTTCACATAGTAGCCTACAGCATCAATCCAGCTTTCCGACCTCGTTAAAATTGACTGAGGAGGGAGTGGAAATTCAGGAAACAGTTATTTGAATTTATCAATTCTGTTGTAAGCTTTTAAGAATACTTTATTTGTATTCAAAATTAGTGTGTCATCTTTAGGAAATTTAGATCGAACCAGTTCTGCTACACGATGGAATGCAAGCACAAGACACTTGAGATGTAACATTTTAGGATATAAAACTTGCAAAGTTGTGGCAGCTTTGCACATGTATGGTGATGCATCCACCACAAGAAGGAAAACGTTGCTGTGTGGCACCCCATCGAGCCACAGAAGTCCCATCGCATCATTAAATAGTTTGTCAATATTTTGGCGATTGCATTTTGGCAACACTTCACAAGTTAATAACACAGGCTTACTCATTTCATTGACTTTCCATATGCCCACTATAACATTTCCAATGTGTTTTCCCTGAACGTCAGTTGTCTCGTCAATTGTGATCCAAATGGGCCCTTCAACAATTTCCAAACAAATAGAGTTGATTGTTCCATGTATAAGTCAGGTACATAGTTCTTTCTGATTGTAGATTTATCTCGAACAGTTTCATGTGTGTATTTCTCAAGAAACTCACACAGCACTTGATTTTTTAATTTCCAAATGGGAATACATGCACAAACCATAGCACGGCACAGATCACTTGCAAACTGAGATTTCTGAGGTCCTGGACGTTTCTGAGCTGGAGGTTCAGTAAGCAACAACTGCTTTCGAGATGTGGTCTGCCAAGCATGAGCCTGATGATGTGACGTGGATAAGTGTTGCAAGACTTGAAAACGTTGAGAACAGGATACATTCTTCTCACAGACTTGGCAAAATAGTACCTTTCCATCTGAGGAAAAATTGTCAAATTCCTCTGTGTAATGCTTTAACTTACACAAAGTGAGGTTTTCTCCTTGGCTATCTAACTAAATGCTTAGGTCGCACAACACAATGTTGCTGTTCTATCTACAAACACCGAATAACTGCAGTAACATGCTTCACTCAATGACAGGACGTGGCTTGGACACGCAGTGGCAAAGTGGTATCACGTGGAAATGAAGTCAGTCATCCATTAAGCCCCCTTTACACATGCAGATTGTCTGACAGACCTGGTCTGCGCATACGTAAATGGAAAATACAAGTCTGCAGTCTGGTCTGAATCAGATCTGTGCAAAGTCTGATGCATCCTGAGTGGCATCAAAAGTTCACCATCATGAATACATCAGTCTCACCTACTCTAATCTATCCTCTACAAGTTACTCCACTTAATAAAATTCCGCAGCATTTCCTAATAGACACTGATAAAATTCTAAAAAGTGGAGCAAAGGAAATCTTGCGGCTACCAGCAGATGTTCCAGATCATATGCTCTATACCGAGCGGAAAATTCAAGGCCTGGGTTTGTTCCACGCTTCTTGGGAAGCCAAATTACAGCATATAAACATATGCAACAAGTTCAGGCAAGCTAACTACGGATATATTAATGACATCCGAAATCTGGATGAAGAATGTCACAGATGCCTAAATTACCTATATTTAGACATAGATGAACAAATTCAATCTCCACATGGTTCCCTTCCCAATGCTAGGAAGGTGCGGCAAATCCTAAGGGACAAGGAAGTCGAGTTGTGGGCCAAACTTCCACACAAAGGAAAAGGCGTAGAGCTGTTCAGAGAATATACACCAGCGAATAAGGGGATGAGAAATCACCCAGGTTTATCCTGCACCGAATGGAGAGAGGCCATAAAAATGACTGCAAATGTGTGTGTGGTGCGTTCCCTGCCGGGTAGATCCCAGGACAACACCCTCTGTCGGCGCTGCCTCAGATAGCATGAAACCCTTGCCCATGTCCTGGGAGCCTGTCCCTACGGGGAGGTACTGCACAATCATCATCTCACGATCCGACATATGATAGCCAACTTGATGAGAGGTCATGATTACTTGGTATATGAAGAGGTTTCCAGTTTGGCGTATAGACATGATTGCATTTTTACCATCTAATAAAGCAGGATAGACTATATCCTGGATCCGACTAGACATTTTGAGATCCATAATGGCCAACCCGAAGAAGATGATGTCGAGAAGAAATCAATATATGAACCAACCATTGATACTAAATACAAATTAGAACGTATCTCTGTCTGTGGGCTGACGATCGGTGCACGAGGTATTCCACAACACCTCATCCAGGTCTGGGATTCCTTTGGCCTTAAAAGGATACATCTTCAAGATATGGCCATCTCCGCAATATGTTACTCAAAAGCAATCCTTTGTAACCCCCTCTATACCAGTTGAATTTATTGATTTGTTAGTATATATATATAATAATAATATTAGACCTATGTTTATGCATCAAATGTGTGCGCCCATTAATTTGTTTATATGAACATTTATTTTGTCATGTATTATAATGTTTTTATTGGTCCTTGTTATACTTTGTCATCATGACAGCTTCCTAATGGGGGAAGTTTCTCAAAATAAAATAATGATTAGCTCAATTTTCTGTTCATTGTGCTCTTTCCAGCTTAAAAATTTGTCAACTTCTAGGCCTAAAAATATTATCTAGCGATAAAAACGTTGAGCTTTGTTCAATGTTAAATTCTTAGTGCCAATGCCTTGGTTTTTTAATGTCAATATTGTTTGAAAGTAATTGCTTACCAACGAGTACTTGAATGTGTTTTTCACTGTGATAACAGCACGACTGCCCGATATTATGCTAAAATCTACCTACAGATATGGAAAAAACATCATGTAAATTGATAACACTGGTACTGTCAATTGCTACTAGCATGGTAATCAAGAACCTTGTCTTGTATGTTTTTTTAATGTTCCTATCTTCCTTTCTTCATCCTTCAACAGATAAAAGGTGAAGAACCTAATTAACATAAAAGGACAGCGGACTGGTAGCATTTATTATTGCCACGGGCATTAAGAAACCCAATATTTTCTTTATTCCATTCAAGGAATTTCTAAGTGTGACTTTCATGTGAAGGTAAGCCGATATTAAAATTTCACAATCTATTTACTGATATTAAAACATGTCAGATTTAATACTGGTATTTGTATGACGAGTAGACTAATCTGTATTGATTTAAAAAATTTGTTATGAGGGTTCTTGTGTTGACACAAATATTTTATGGTAGACCTACCAATATGATACTTATACCTAGTTATTCTGATAGCCTATTTCTTTCAAAGCAGTATATGTGTTCTCAGTATTCCATATGATTGATCGTCTGAGATATTGTTACAGTATCTGTAGCCTGTAGCCAATATCTATCCATTACAGAAACCACCGTTGAGCTACTTGTTCAGAGAAAACTTTCCTTCTTTCGCTTCAGAGATTTGTGTAGGCCTACTATGATGTCAGCCTGCTTCTGATGGTGCCTAAGAAAGACTAATACAGGTTTGCAGATTTTTAAAATGTAAGTGAGGGACATTTTACTGTAGTTTATAAAGAAGCTTTTTAATAAAAGCTAAGTTCACTGGGGTGACCATCGTTTGAACATGAAAATAGGGAGATTAGGTCATGGAAAATTTTAGCAGAATTTTTTGACTGTATATGCTACATTAATTTTTCGGATGGTTTCAGATTTTAAAATATCAACATATTAATTTAAATTATAGCATATTATGTAATAATAAGCATATTATGTAATTATGTAATATAATTTGAATTATTCCTATTTATTTGTTGCATCACAGTAGGCCTACTGAATACAATTACAATTAGAATATGTACCTAAATTTAGATTAAACCTAGACTTTCACCGACTTGAGGTAATACCTAGATACTAAGTAATACTTACATTTAAAAACAGATGCTACAGCATCTTTGATTTTCTTGATTTATTGCCAAACTGCAAGAACTCTTTACAATCTTAAAAAAAATTGACCACCATAAGTTCTGATTTAATTAACTGATAGTAGCCACTTTGATTTTTTCCATATTTTATTGCTCATCATTAAGTAAACTCTCTCATCATGGGTATTTAAGCCTGGAATATTTAACATCAAGCCTAGAATCAGCACCGGCTCATCCATCAGGACAAAAAATTATCAGTTAAAAAATATCAGTAGCTGTCAACGATATTTCTTCAGCTAGAATGAAATATCAGTGTCATAATTATCTTGAGGAACTGTAATTGTGTACAAAAGACATTAATGGCTAGTATGGGACATAAGCAGGTTAACATACGATTGTGTTTGACAAGTCTCTTTTATACAAATGTAGGTCTGTTGCTGTCATAAAGAAAATTTCAAATGTTTGTACAGCCATAGGATAATAAAGTTTGCTATATATTATTTAGCAATGACTGGCAATTAGTCTTCATAATAACTGAAAATAATTTATATACTCTGATAAGGGTTTGAGGACCTAATTCTGAAAATGTAGACTAATCATTATCTGTACTGTCCTTGTTTTCAGCTCAAAAGTTGGCTCAGAATTTAGATTATAGAAGTGAATGCTAGAAAATGTTTGCTTCAGAAACACTTAAAGGAGTAACGTAAAGGCTAGTGTATGCTTTAGAGATGATAAGATTTCATGCACAGCCTTGAAATAATTTTCCATCATACTTAGGATTTAAACAACAGCAAAGAACGATACCTATATCGTTCCATTTAGCGTGTTAGATTTTACTACACATGAACAAAAATATCAAGTAACTTCAGTGAAATCATTTAATTGTGAACATAGCTGCTTTATGTTAAGTTTATAGATTTAATAATGGGACACTAGAATAGTTTTGGATAATAAAATAGTAAGTATTATCTGAATAGGCCAGTGAGTTAATTTACTGTTCATTAAATTAATATCAATCAAAAGATTTTTTTTTACTTTGGTTTAAATTATTTTACATACTGGAACTGTTGTGTCTTATTAAAAAATGTAATTAAATCATGTATAGTAGCAGACTAACACCGTTCCTATTTTCTTATACCAAGTAGACTTTTGATATAGAATCTTAGTTGCAACAATTGATTTATCCTTTAATTTCCAAATATTAACACATTGTTGGTTGACCAGTGAGCGTGCACTGTGCTTACTTTTGATTTCAAAGTGTATTATATTGCTTACCACTGAGGCCAACAGAGTGAGATAGGCCTAATATATACCTTTCACTGCTTATTCATTGAATAAGGTGGTATAAGTTCTGGTGTGATGGAACATTCTCCTACGATAGCAGAAGACATGGTAATAAGTATGGGACTCAGCTTAACTGTTCTGTAATGTGGGGAAAGTAGTGTATTCCAGAGCAGTTAAGCTGAGTCTCATAATATCCATGTCAATGAACTGAGCAGGTGGCTCAAAATCAACCGTTCACATCACAAGAGTATCTCATTGTTGTGTTATATTTTATCTGGAGTACAGAGGTAAGACCGTAGTGTAGTGGTTGGGGCACTGTGCTACAAATCAGAAGGTCCTGGGTTCGATTCCCGATGAGGTCGTTGGGAGTTTTTTCAATTGGCCTAATCCTCTTGGTGGCACTATAGCCCTGGGGTCGACTCAGCCTCTAACAGAAATGAGTACCGGGAGCAATCCTGGGGTTAAAGGCGGCCAGTGCGTAAGGCTGACACCCTTACCACCTTCACGTGCCGAATGTCCAAAATCTGGGAGCCTCAACCTACTGGAACCCTCTGGGCCTCCATGGCCTGTATAGGGATCACTTTACTTTAACTTTTACAGAGGTAAGATACTGTAGCCTACTGTTGTCATTCCCACCACATTGTCAACTCAATGCCAAATGATCCTCCACAGTTCTTAGGTTCAAACTCAGTATTGTGTTACAGTAGTTGTAAATAAATAAATAAATGAAATTTTATTGTCATTAAGCAATTAAAGCAATAGACAACGTCAATGGTTCTTAAAACTAAGTACAGTATATACAACAATAAGTTCTACAAAATATTACAAAGTATACAAAGGGGCATAAAATAAATTTAAAATTTTACAACACAATTCTGGCTTCAAGATATTCAGTAATACTATAAAACGGATTAAGCAGTAAATAATTATAGAGTTTTTCTTTGAACACTTTCAACGAGATGTTAAAGTCTTGCATACACAATGGAAGTTTATTAAACAATTTTGGTCCAATTACTTCATAACTATTGATAGATTTAGCTAATCTATGATGTTGTATATAAATATGTTTATTGTTTCTAGTATTGTAATTGTGTACATCTTCTCTGAGTTTCAGTTCTGGTAACTTCTTTTTTATGTGTAACAGAACAGAATAAATATACAAGTTGATTACTGTCATAATTCTACACTGAACAAATATAGGTCTACAACTGGTTCTATTGGATGATCCATTTATTACTCTGATTGCTTTTTTCTGTAATATTAAAACATCCTTGACATGGCTACTGTTGCCCCACAGTAAAATACCATTATATTAATATACTTTGGAAAAAACAAAGATAGGATGATCTTACATACTTGTCGGGTACACAGTTCTTAAGACTTCTTAATAAATAAATAACTCTGGCCAGTTTAGGCTACCACTAATATAATTTGTGTGCTGAATCCAATCTAACTTGTCATCAATATATACACCTAAAAATTTAACACTTACAGATTCATCAGAAGGTAGCCTGTCACTTAAACTAAACACAACTTCCTGTGTCTTGCTTGCATTTAATAAGAACCCATTTGCTTTGAACCATATTGATGCTTGGGCTATTGTATCATCAACTGCAATTTTAAGATTGTTGAAATCACTGCAACAGTTTAAGAAAGTTGTGTCATCTGCGTACAATACTGTATGGGTTTTTATATGAGATGGAAGGTCGTTGATCATTACAAGGAACAGAAAAGGACCCAATACAGATCCCTGCGGAACACCCAACGTAACACTGGCAATATCAGATTTCTCCATTCCAACACAAACAACTTGTCTGCGGTTACTTAAGTAAGATTTTAACAGATCCAAACCAACATTATCTAGACCATAAAATTTCATTTTCATTAGAAGTGTATCATGCTCGACACAGTCAAAGGCTTTGCTCAGGTCACAAAAGGTGTCCTGGGAAAAGCCCTTACTTTCAAATACTTGATAAACAATGTTAGTTAATGACTCTATAGCATCAATTGTTGATAATTTCTTTCTAAAACCAAATTGCAGTTTATTCAATATATCTTGTTGTTCAAAGTAATCAGACAACTGTAGATACATAATAGTTTCAAGCACCTTTGCAAATATAGGGACCAAAGAAATGGGTCTATAGCTTGATGGAGATCCCTTGTCTCCCTTTTTAAAAACTGGCACAACTCTTGACACCTTTAGTTCTGCAGGAAAGTAACCCTCAAGTAAACACATATTTACACAGTAAGTTATGGGACAAACTATACTATCAATTACATTCTTAAGCAAATTACAAGAAATATCATATATATCTAAACTATCTGATGACTTAAATTTTCTAACAATATTTAATACAGTTTCAGGGGAGACTTCATGAAAGTTGAAAGGATTCAGATAGACCATTGGCTTTACACAATTTTGGGACAACAGCTCAAAGGAGCTAATACTAGGCTTAACAATACTATGATTTATTTCCTTAACTGACTCGATGAAAATATCATTAAATTCCTGTGGAGACACTGTGATATTATCCTTGTGGGAGTCCTTTGCCACACTATTAATAAGTTTCCAAGCTGCCTTACACTTATTATTCGATTTTTCTATAACATTTGAGTTAAAAGATTTTTTTGCTTCTAAAACTGCTTTCTTATACTCAGCCCTATACTTAATATAAGCTAACCTATGACTATCTGTTTTACTTTTCTTATTAAGGTCATTTAAGGTCATTACTTGCTTTTTCATGTTTGCAAGTTGTGGAGAGTACCAGTTATTATTTTTTGAAGATACTTTCTTCTTTTCACCCTGACTTGGAACTTTAATTTTTCGCTGTGGTATACAATTTTCAAATATATGTAAAAACCTATTTTAAAAAATTGTAAACACTTCATCTGCTTTATATTTATTTGAGGTACCTACTCCTGTTAAGAGACCTAACCAATTGACATTGCACAGATTATCTCTGAAATTTGCAATTTTGTCAGCATTTATGGGTCTAGTAATAATAACCACCTTTGCATTACCATTGGGAACCATTAGATCATCAACATCTATAGGCCTACTAGGAACCCACGAGAAGGCCAAGGCATTATGATCAGAGTACATAAACTCAACTATCTGGCATGACTCACTAGATACTTTACTAGATACTTTAGTGTATGCAGTGTTGGATAGAACGTCAAGAGCTGCAAACACTGAAATGGTTCCAGGAAGTTGAAGATGAATCTCTTGCCCCGTTTTAATTTTCTGAAGATGATAGTATGTCAGGCCATGGGGAGAAAACTGAAAACCTTGACAAAGAAAATCCTAAACACAGTAAAGAAGACATAGCTTCAGAGTTCTCAGCAGAATCTTATGCTGAAGTTGTTCAAATTTCTCCACAGTATTTAGACTGAGACAATATGTGGAATGTCCACACTCTACAGCCTAAAATACATACTAAAAAGAGGAATATTGTCATTCATCAGCAGGGAGTAAACAAGGAACTCAAAACATAATTCTGTAAAGTAATGTTCCGTAATGTGGAAATGTATGTCTGATTATATTATTTATAGAAGATATTGAAAAAAAAAATGTTTCCCAAAAACTTAAATTACAAAAAATTGTCGAAGTAGTTGTTGAATAATAATAAATAGTTTGTCAATTATTGATAGGCCTAAAAGCGGCACTGAGCTCACATGTTGACCATCGGCAGGATCCTAACAAACTCGATCAAGACATGTTTAAGAATCCTTTTAAACTGAATCATTAATTAAAAATAATAATAATAATAATAATAATAATAATAATGTTAGACATTATAATAGATATGAATTTAACTTTGGCACATCATATTCATAGTGATTGTATAAAACTGTTCAGGGTTGCGTCATTATTTAGAGGAATAAAGTACTGTATTTAGTGCATCAAACTTACATTCTCCCTACTTTTTGCTTTTTCATAGTGTAATTTCTTATGGCTTAATCCTAAGGGGAAATGGTTCTCAATATACCACTAGGCCTACAGTTAATAAAGTTCTCAGATTGCAGAAGAAGGTAACTGGGATTATTTTGAACGTTTCCCCTAATGAACATCTTAAACAATTAGTCAAAAAGGAAACTGAATGACTATAGTATAGTACTATATATTTTAGAAATGGATTTATAACTTAAATACAACTGGCAAACTTCTGAGTTGTTAAAATAACACAGGGTACATTCATTTGAGACAAGCAAACATCACACATTTGAAACATCCAGATGCAGACTCACAAAACTAGGAATAATTTCGAGTGAGTAGGAAATAAAATATACGGTATTACATTTTTATTTACAAATGTCTGATTAAAAAAATTATTTAACTGGTTTTTTCGAGACAATGCAGTATTATGGTATTATGAATTCTTTTCTTGTAGAATGCCTAATTTGTAATTATTTGTATTTTTTAATAATTTATAATTAGGGTTCGGATGTTTATGAACTGTCATATTTTTATTCTGACCTCCATTCTCGCCGCAAACACAAATTAAACATGAATTGCACATTTTTTATCCTAATAGGACCATTTTTATTTTGCATATAATGTCATATTTTTGTCATTTTCATGGCCTTGGTCATATTTCGGTCATATTTGTAATTTAATGTCATATTGCAGTTATAAACGCGGTAGAAGAGCACAATTATGCAGTATGCGCACTCAATTGTCAACGAAAATTTTTTCCAAAAAGAGTCACAAATATTTGGGTTTTACTGTAACTGAAATGTGAAGGGACAACAACATGTAACAGAACAAATACCTCTTCCTCCTTGTTGTTAACAACTTCCAATATACATATTTTAAAAATATTTTGAGTTCACATTTGCAGTGGCATCTGGGAACATTAACAGATTAGAAGTTTTTTACAAGTAAAACTGTAAATCACCTGTAAAATTGTTAAAAAATGATTATCTGATTGAATTAATAATTTAGTATCATTAAATGTTTAAATATGGAACATTTATTTTTAGAAAATATGTTCCTTTATGAGGTCATATTTAGGATTTTTGGGCCATATTTAGTCACTTTTAAGGTGATATTTGCAGTCAAATTTTCCATTTTTTTGGTCATAAACATCAGATCCCTATTTATAATTATTTTGAAACTTGCATCAAATGAAGCTGTGATTGGTGCAGCAAGCACAGCTTCGTTCTGTGCAGATTTCTTGTAGGACAATAACAGCTGTTTGTTTGAGAGTTGTTTGCCTTTTCAATCAAAAGGTATCATAAAAATCCAAAACTTAAACATTTAATTATGGTGAAATAAAATCGTCATATGCTACTTGCTTATAATGGTGATTAAGACCCTCGTATGAAAATGATAAAAAGAGCAAAGCATGTCTTAATAAATGTCATTATAGGCTCGATGCATAATGTACTATTAATGCATTGCTGTATGTGCATATGCATATCATGTGCAAATGAATAAGATGGATAAGAGTAGGCTATGTATAATTGTCCAGCTAACCTGATCATCTGTCAAAAGGAGCCACAATATACACAATACAGTACATACATGCAAAATAATACTGTAGCTTGGTTCTGAAAGGGCCAATGTCATAAGACTTGCTTTTGAGATAGCTGACTTGGAAGTTTTTGTAGAAGTAACACTTTTTGCTGAGAACTTTCGAAATTGGCCTCTAAGGTTTCTGTATTATGTCTATTAATAGCATCAGACATTGGCACTTTTAGTATACGAAAGATAAAGACTAGCAAAGCTCAATAATGCATAGATCTCATTTTTGAAATAAATTGACATTGACCCTTTTAGAACCAAGCCACTTATTATCTTTATGATTTTTCTAATCTTTGTATTATCACCTTACATGCAACTGTCATTATGAAATAGCATATAACATTTCATATCTTCAACAGACATTCATTGCCATTTTGCAAGCATTCTTACTGGTTCTTCTGTTCGTTGTTGGTATCAAGTTAAGGGGAGAGAACGGTGAGTTTTGGTGAAAAATGAGAAAATTTTGACAAAAAGAATTCTTAAAAATATTCTGTAATGTGTGTAGAATACATTGCAGAGGAATTTGTGTAGGCTATATTTGCACCCTTATCAGGTGTTGTGCCCTATTCTTTGCAGTACTGCTTATGAAAGGCTCCTTTCCATACAGATAACTAATTTGCTAATATGGTTTATGGAGACACAGAAATAAACATAGAAAAATGCATAAACCATGTTGCCAAAAATGAAAGATGAGGGCGCGTAAAGGGCAAGAGGTTAGAAGAAAAACTTATGGAATTCTCCAAGCAAGACTCCTGAAATGCTTGCTAAACTGTGATTGCTGTTTCCAGTAAATTCATTTTCTTTTGCACCATTGTGACTAAAATACGGTTATACACATCTAAAATATTAAAGATATGAGGATGAATTTTTGCAATTCTCTAAACTGTTAAGAAATTTCTCTCTTCAACAGAATTTTGCTAATTGATTTCATTACAATAAATATCTATGTCTATTTTTAAAAAGGGAGGTGAAAAAGTATTATTAAAATTTAATTGCTTATTTTACAAATGTAGGGATGAATATAAAAAAATCTGTAGAAGATAGTTTGTACAGAATGTTTTTACGTGTAAAATGTAAAAAGAGGTTTGAATTTGTCTTCAAACAGATTAGATTAGTTATATAGATTTTAGTAAAACCCTGTTTTGTGCCCTTTGTTTTGGAAATATTGGCCCCCAAAATTAATGTTTTCACAAAAGAAATTTGGTTAAGCTGCTATAACTATGAGCTCTCTACACAAAAATTAATATTTTACACTGAATACTAAAAACTTAAAATTCGCCATCCTCTCCCTTTAAATGGATTCAGGAAGCTCTGACCAATTCACTTCCTTACTATTATGTAGAACCTTGAAAACTTTTAAGTGAATATATTACAAATTTTTTCCTAGAGAAGTGCACCTGAAGGTAAAGTTCTTGACCTAAACTCCTGTATGGTCCACACACGAAATATGGGGGAGAAATCAACTTTTCTAGGAAATGACAATGAAAGAGATATCAAGGAAGATGAATCCCAAAAGACATTATCACCTAGTAGAGTCTCCATGTCAAAGTGGCCACAGGTAATTTATTTATTTACCTTTATAAATAAAGAGTGAGTTGTTTCAGTGTCCAGGGTCAAACTGGTGTCCTTAAGAGGGCGGTGAAATAGAGCAAAGGGCTGCATCACCATTACAAAAGTAATGAATAAGTACAGTGAATCAAACTCACTTCAAACATAGTTTAATAATACAGCATAAACTTGATGGCAGAATGACTAAAGGAAAAACTACCAGTAGTTATTGTAACAATTTAATATATAAAAGGATACTTTGCAAATATTTTATACTGGTACATAGAAATACCACATAGATTAAGGGGCCCTAGGACTGAGTGGTGAGAATCTAAAAAAAATCTCGGCTTTTCCTTTTTTTCATAAATAATAACTAGGGTCCAGATTTTCTCGATACTCGATACCGATACATGATTTTTTCCTCGATACTCGATACTTCGATACTTGATACCTTCAACATTTCCAGTTTCAATAAATAAGTACATTAAAAATTAAAATTTGAGAGAACTGTGTAATACCAACTAAATTAATTAAGTCTGCATATTTAATTAGACAAAATTTAATATCATCAGTAGCCTATAATTATTTTTAAACTCTACATTAAAACTAAAATTAGTTTTTTAAACAGTCCACTTACAAGTTTTTGATAAAAAATACTAGCATTCTCACTTAATTGCAGAATTACAAAAGTATCAAAAAAGTATTGAGCGAGTATTCTGAAGTATAGTTCGATGCCGATACCGTACTAGTATCAAGAGTATCGAGGTATTGAAAGTATCGAGGACCCATCCCTAATAATAACCTTATGTCTACACCTTTAGTAATCATAAATTGGTTCCATTTTGGTGTTTATGCTCAAGCGGCCATTTTAAAATAGAACTGAATTAACCAGTAATTGCTTAAATGTATACCAGTGAATACTTTATGTATTTAAAATGTTAAAATGCTTTCCATGGCCATGATGTTAGCTTAGGCTTAACATCTACTGATTAAAACTTGTGATAAAATGTTATCTTAACAGAGAAACATGGACTGGTCTTTCAAAATATATTTTAATGACAATAATTATATATATATTTTTTTTTTGCATATCCCACTTTTTTAGAGTGTGTTGATGTGTCCCAATAATTCTGGGTGTTCCGCTTAACTTTTGAACTAATACAAATCTATAGATAAAACAAACTGCAACAAAGAGTGAAAACTGGGAATTATTGACACCTTATGTACCATAAACCTCAATGGCTTCCATTAGTGGCACAGAAAATGTCCAACAGGTATTCAACCTCGACACATGTGTTATGAAGCATGTGAGGTGTGACATTGTTGACTGCAGCAAAATTTCTTTCTTGTAAGTCTGCCAAATCACATACTGGTCTACAGACCTGATCCTTAACAGACCCCACAGGAAAAAATCAGATGGTGTTAGATTTTATGATCTGGCAGGCCATGTGGTGTAAGGTGATCCTCTTCCAATCCATCTGGCAGAAAATTCTTCATCTAAGAATATCCTAACAATGCTAAAAGCAAAGTGTGATGGAGCCCCATCTTGCTGGAAAATTATTCTATCAAGGAGTTGAGGCATAGCATACAGCTGTGACATAGGCCTATCCAGGTACATCACCACTTTCTCAGAAAAATAGGACTGATTATTCCAAAAATTCCATTTAGGGGAATCCCATTGATGTTCAATTATGACACACGGATTCTCTGACCCCCGAATGCATCAATTGTGTCTACTGATAAGAATTCTCCAATGAAATGATCTGCGCATGCATGCCGATGCGTGACTTTCCTAAAATTAACAACAGCAATGGCTTAAAAACTTCCCAACTTCCCCTTTTAAATGGTACCAACCTTAATCCATTTGGATGCATAGTTTTGAAATTATAATTATTTATTTTATTATGCTTGTAAGAGGAACACGGCTTATCATACAATTAGAAGAAAACATTTGTATTTTCTGGCCAGGTGATGCAATGTTCTCAGAATTCGCCTGGGTTTGAGAGGCTCTGGATGCCTGTGGAGTTGAGGTTGGAGGACAAAGGTAAAATAAGTGGTGGTTGGTACTCCTGGAAGATGATGGGGCTGAAGGAGCCTACTACAGAAAACTACAGAATTTTCAAAGCTCAGTCCTAGTGCCCCATAAATTTATACAAGGGCCTCAATTCTGTGTTCTTTTTACACAGTTTGTCAATAATATTGTCATTGTTGATCGTTACAAAGATATCCCGCTCACAGTCCATGTGAGAGAAAGACTAAATTTTCTTCCAGTATTATGATGAGGATGGAAGAAGGGATCTTGAGTCCATCCAGGCAGTCTTCATAGACGCAGAACAAAATGTTTTACGTGTAAAAGTCGCAAAATTTCCCACATTTATCCACAGTACTTTTAAGAAATGCTCATATTACAATAAAGAGATATCTAAAAGAAAGGTAAAAAAGGTCACGTTGTTGGAAGCTAAAACTCAATTACTGAAAAGGTTTTTTTTTATTATTTACTTATCTTGAGGGGACGCCAGGACATCTCTGCATAGAGGGAGCACTGGAAAATTTTCTGGTATCATATATGGCCAGTCCAAGCCTTCTAGTATCAGTAATAATAGCAGGAGTGATGTAATTTAATTACAATTTTTACAATTGGTAATACAGAAAGTAAGATGATCAATTACCAATTATGCCATGTTACCACTTATTTGCAGTTAAAACAAGCTAGTGCTTTGTGAATTTTTAGAAACATATAGATGTAGATGACAACGTGTTCATAATGCTTGTGTTCGCTACATTTGTGGTATTCGTAAGTCAGATCATATTACGCCAGCATTTGAAACATTGGCATGGTTTCACTTGGACGACAGAAGAAAATTGCACTCTCTCTGCCTCCTATATCGAATTCTTCACACTTCCTGTCCTCAATATCTGTCATCACGCTTTCAAACTCTTTCATCTCATCATAACTAAACACTCGGTCAAGGCAATATCATATTCTCGCAGTACCTAAACATCATACATCTCTTTACTCATCATCGTTTACTACTTCAGTCATCCGAATGTGGAATTCTTTACCATCTCACATCAAGGACTGCCGGTCACTGTCAACCTTCAGATCACATTTAACAGCACATATACGTAGTACTTAATAATCTTTTTCATGTCCTATGTTAATTTCAGTTTCTATCACTTAATGCTTTTATATAACTCAATCATATTTGTAACAATTAATTTCTTTTTATCATTTAATGCATCTTAATGTATCTTAATGTATCTTAATTATTCAAGTATATATGTTCTAATTTTTTCTTTGTATTTAATGTTCGTTTCTTGTATTCATGTATATCAGTTCTTTTTTAATTTATTTTTAATCATTATTATTCTTAACATTATGTATTTCATGTTTTTGCCCTGGCTGAGTGGTAGAGAAGGCCTTATGGCCTTAACTCCACCAGGTTAAATAAATAAATAAATAAATGTATTAATTTACATTTTCATTTAAGATGCAAAGAATTATTGTCCTCATATTACTGCCACCACTACTACCTGCTTCATGTTCACCCCCTCCAATCAGAACTCTTACAGTGACATTTATTCTATTTGGTCCTACTCAGAGAAATGCATAGTTGTCTGGACTAGTCCACTATCAAAATATTGTCATTTGAAAGGACGATGTTTAATTGGTATGCCAGTCTTCAAGGGAGTCACATCATGCTGACTAAGGTATATGGCTACGGCTGTCATGACCAGCAGGAGGGGAAGATGGCTTGTTCTCTGAATTCGACTCCCACCTCTGAATGCCCTTCTCACACGTGTTTCACCACTGCCAGGAAGAAAAAAAAATACTGAACCGCCAATTGTATAAGAATTACTACTACAGGTGTGGACCAAAGATGAAGCCACAGAATTCAACTGTGCATAGCTTGCAGAAAGTCACCGGGCATAAATCCACCCTTGTTGTATTAAGTTTCAGCTTTTGCCGCTCTTTCATTTCTCATTCTAGGTCTAAATAAGAAAATATCCAAATTAAACAAGCGTTTCAGTATTTCACTCACCTTTCTTAAAGCACGTGTTAAAATTTTGACAATTTATACACTGCTTCATAAATAGGGCCAGGATGTTTATGAACTAAAAAGCCAGGTATATACAAAACATAAGGACCTTAAAAAGAGCTATATGGCCCAAAATAGACCATTAAGTCTAAACAAGCATAAATTTAATGAATCGACCAAAGTATCAACATTATCTGAATATTAAACCATGCTATTTTAACATCATGCTATTGTCAAATTGTTATGCAATTTTTGAATGATTTAGTTGTGAATCCAATAAAAATATTATATTAATAGGGTGATCAGCAAAGAGCATGCCAATAAAACATTCACAACGGAGCTCTTACCAGCATCTGACATTTCATCAATGGACACCCAAATCTTATTGCTCCCTAAAGTAATTTTAATTTGATCCAACACACTTTGATAACTTGAAGTCAAATAATATTTCCTCAGTGTTGATGCATCTGGAATCTATGTCATGTTTCATGAAGTTTTCTTTTTTAATTATTCTTTATTTCATTGAAAGGAATGTTAGCAGAAAACATAATTTCACAGAAGTCTTTTGAAAAGTCAGACGATTTGGTAATTAGTAACTAAGGTGCATTTCATTGACAGTAACTCTTTCTAGGAATGAGTAATGTTCTGGATATAGACAAAAATATACAAAAAATATAAAGGATTTAACTCTTCAGAATATGAGATCATATCCACAAATATAACCGAAATAGGACCTTCATTCCCAAAAACTTGCACAATATGATCAAAACTGCAAAACTTACCTAAATATGTTAATATATGACATACAAATATATTTTAAAGTAATCAGGGACATTTAATTTTTGTTTAAATCATTGCTTTTACTGAAATAAAAGTCAGGAAGTAAATATGACTTTGTCATAATCTAGCCCCTACTTATAACACATTCTTTTGAAGGCACTAACAGGATAACGTCTTTGGAATTTTCAATTGCAACATGAATACACGTTTTGAGGTACCCTGGATCAAAAAATAATAATTTCAGAAACATGTCTGTGTGTGTGTCTGTCTTTGTGCCTAGTTACTCAAACTGCAAGATTAAGTAAAACAAATAAGTGGTGTAATAATACAGGTATTAAAATGTTTCATAGATTACCCAAAACTGCACAGTCAGTTAAATCTAGCAGATTTAAGGCTGTTCTGAGAGACTGGCTTGCTTTAAATTCATTTGATTCTATTAATGAGTTTTTGAAGTTAATATTGATATTTTTTTTTTAATTGTCTTGCTTTTTTTATGTCTTATCACTAATATTACACTTTAAACTGTCACATTTCCATATTCTGTTTTATATATATCACCTTTCATTCTATAAAAAAAATCATATGAAACTTATGTTAATAACTGAATTTTGATGCAGTTCAGAAATATAATAAATCTTGAATCTTGATGAACAGCCTACCTCGAGACCTAAAAATAGTATAAAAAGCCAGATTTTATATTTGGGTTAGGTACATTCTGGGGATGTGACATTAAGACTGGTGACAACTTTCCCTTACTATAATACCACATTACATTAAGAAAATGTCAATTTTCGCTATTTTCTCGAAAACGACTCTCACAATTTTGTTTAAATTTTGTATATGAGGTCCTTATAATTGCTAGTGCTAGAACGTTTGTTTGAAACATTTTTCTAAAAATTCTATGAAGGGTAGTTATAAGTTACCCATTACAAATAGACCTGCATGTTCAACAATACACCTCTGCATGAGGATGAGACAAATGAATATGCACTCTCTGCAATATGTCTTATTATTCTATATCATAAGGTGAAGTGAGAAAGATTTATTGCCCATGCTTAAGACAAAGAATGTTACATGAGTGCCTTACATCCGCTTTCATTTGGATTGAGCATCCTTCGGGGATGTTACACAAAGTGTCGTGATGACTTTCTCTTCATCTTTATGACAAAGATAATTTAATTTTTTCTTGATTTTCTTGACAACAGCTTTAATAATTTTGTTTAAATGTTTACAGGAATTGCATTTTATAATATAATGTAGGCTTACGGTGCATTTTGTAGAGTATTTATAAGCTACCATACCCATTTTATACACAAACTTGGGTTTTAAGACTTGTCTCGGAAATAATGTAGCTTTAACTGGGGCTGAGAGAAACTATATACAGGAATATATTAAGGGTAGAAGAAGTTATGTTTCACATTAGATTTTTTCATAAAATACGTCAATTTATACGTAAATGTGGTGTAAGCTTTGTATGAATGGAATTTAACTTGCTCCGGTGTACGCAATTGAATTAAACACTGAGAAGTTTGTACTGCTTTTTCGTGCAACTTACGTTGTAAGAATTTGAAGGTTTTTGTGCTCAGGCCTACTAGTTATTAATGTAAACTATCAATAATAACAATTCCTATGGCATGCATACTATTTCCATTATAAAATGTTCTAAATTCTTCGTGTTTTCTCCTGTTTATAGATAATTCTCAGCCTCTCGGCTGTCGTTGTGAATCTTTCAGCTAGCATGTCAGCTAGTCACTCAGCCATTGTGCTTCCTCAGTTACAATCGGGAAACAGCAGCATCACTCTGGATGAAGAATCAGCATCCTGGATTGGTAACGTGCTATTACCATTGCAATATAAAGTAATAATAATAAATCTATATGTTATTGTAACAAACGGAATAATTCTTACTACAAAAAAGCAGATTAGAATTTAAAGAGGAGTTAAATTGTATTAACTTATTATGGAGGAAAATCTGTATAGGATAGCTGCCTTAAATGAAGGATGCCAATTGGAATGGTTTAAGGTTAGAAAACGATATATGAGGCACGTCCATAAAATAAGTTTCCCTGGGACTGTTTACAGAAACAAAACACAATTTCGTGGACATATATACTCCAACAGTTACAGCAAGTATTCAGCCATTACTCAGCACATTTGTCACTGGAATTGAAACATTTGTCATATTGTGGAAAAAACTTTTGGATACCTGTGTCACACAATTCTGCCACCAGGGATTTGAACCACTATGTAACCAACATATCCTCCTCTCTGTCATTCTCTTTCATTCCCTGTCATTTCTTGAGGTGTAGGAAAATATGGAAATCACTGGGAGCGAGGTCCGGGCTGTAGGGTGAATATTTAAACACCTCCTAGCAAGTCCCCTGCAGAAGTTCGGCTGGGAGGTGCTTAAACCTGGACCTCGCTCCCAGTGATTTCCATCTTTCCCTATACCTCACGAAATGACAAAGAATGACAAAGAATGACAGAGAATGACAGAGAGGAGGAGATGTTTGTCTCATAGTTGGTCAAATCCCTGGTGGCAGACTTGAACGACACAGGTATTCAAAAGTTGGTTTCACGGTAGGACAAATGTTTTAATTCCGGTGGCAAATATGTTGAATAATAGCTGAATACCTGCTGTATCTGTTGGAATATATATGTCCAAGAAATTGTGTTTTGTTTCTGTAAACGACCCCAGAGAAACTTACTTTATGGACGCTCCTTGTACCGTAACAAATGCCAGTTTTGAGTTCTGAAATTGGTTCTGATGTAATAAAATTGTTAAAAAATATAAATATCAGTTTTCTATGGCACAAACTGTTGCTGACAACCAGGGCAAGGATTTCTATGTAAATGCATATTCTTTTACATTAATTGAAGTCAAAATTTCGACATTATATTTATCAATTGGGACAGACACATGGGAAGAAGGTAAGACTTTTTTCCCAAATCACTAAATAGTCTATTCTTAGAAAGTACCCAGTCTTGCCCACTATGTCTGTGTTTCTCCTGGGAGCTGGAACCCATCAATGTTAACATCTCCAGCAACACATTCTATCATATCAAAGAATTTGCTGACGAAATGCAAGCAGGAAGTCCCCTTATGATGATAACTGAACATGCTGCCGAAATGTTCGGGATGAGACAATTCTGACTGGGTGCAAGCCCAGTAAATTATCCTTAAGTATGATTGTTAACTTCATGTTCTTTTTTACAGCAAGCTCGTATACAATTGTTGGTCCTGCAGGATGCTTCTTCGGTGGAATAGCTATGGAGATCTTTGGTCGAAGAAAAATCAATCTAACTGGATGCTTGGGTATGTTACTAGGATGGATAGTGGTTCTTGTTGCAAACAACAACACAACACTCATCATTGCCCGGATAATTGAAGGCTTTGCAAAAGGAATGATCTACACATCTTTTATGGTAAGCATGCCAGTTTTAACAGGGACTTTTCAAGTTGGGAACCTATTCAAGAAAACATCTCATTACAAAATTAACTCTTAATTGACAAACATGGTATGGGTGCTAAATCTTGTGGGATATTGATGAGTTTCAGGCTTAGTAGAATATTGAGACAAATTTTCTTTGATCTTTACCAAACAGGAAAAAATATACATATTAACAACAGTTTGTATCCCTTATTTTACAAATAGGGGTTTACTAAATAAACTAAACCTATCAAAACATCCTTTTTGTGCCTATCCATCAACTCTTTTCTTTTTCAGATTACACTAGACGAAACTGCAGATCCAAAATATAGAGGCATCATGATGTGTACCTGCTATATTTCAGCGTCATGTGGAATCCTCATCATTGCTGTCCTAGGAGCCATAATTGATTGGTGGACAGTTTCAGCAATCGCTTCTTTTTTGCCTTTTATAAGCCTAATTATTTGCTTTTTTATTGATGAAACTTCAACATGGCTTGTCAGAAGAAATAGAATTCAGGAAGCCCGGCTTGTTCTGAAACGGCTTTGGGGTCAGGAAAATGAAAATCAGGTATGTGAAATATGTTACATAAGATTTAAAATTAATACGAAGCACCAGTGGATTTCAGATTTTTGAGAAATCTTAGAATAATGTTATTATACTAGATAAGTAAGCCTATTACATGGGCTGGGAAAATAATTTTATCATTAAGTGGATTTTACCATAAAGTGAAAATAATAACACAACACTGAGCTCTGCACATTAATAATACAACACTGAGGTTCCAGAATTTGAATGATCGATGCACTCACAACTTAGCAACCATCACAATTAGAGTAGGTTGTATGTTGTCTGCAGTCCATGATGAGGTGACACATCACTGAGCTCTGCACGTGAATCAACTCACTACGTGTAAATAACACAACACTGAGGTTCCGAAACTGGAATGATCGATATGCTCACAATGCTACAGTTTAGCAACACAGTCACTAGAATTTGTTGTATGCAATCTATACCACCACCATAGGAGAACGTTCTATGCAAACCTTATCATGACTGTACAGGACTGCATAAAGCATAAAAAATTACCCAACCAAAATTAAACCAACTGCACTGTCAGGATGAAATTTGAAATAGACAATCTCCAGGTCATGGGGAAATTTTGTGAAATGTGAAACTTTCAGATCTCTAGATCAAAGGGTCTCGGAGGAGTAAATGGGCATAAACTCATCTCAGGGCACATTTGATATAGTATACAGTATATAAGTATAAATTGGCAGAGCAACCAATGATTTCCATGGCTATTGGGTAAGAGTGTCGATCAGGAAGAGTGAGATTCAAGAAAAATGAGTGAGACAATAATTGGCATGGTTCTGAGATGGACATTTTCATGGTCAAGACAGATGATAAAGTACCATCCACATTCAGTAAAGGTTCAAAAGCTGTTAAAGAAGTAACAAGACGTTACTTCAAGATATATTTGTTGTAGGGATTCAGTTTAGTTTTCAAATTTTTTAATGAAAATTTCTGAAAGTAAAAATGGAAAGAATAGAGAAGTTTAATTACTAACTTTAATTTCAGGTGGAAAAAGAGCTTCAAATTCTATGCGTCAGATTCCTCAAAGAAGTGCAGACACCACAAAACCACACACACCTCACAATGAAAAACAGGCTTAAAGGTTTTCTCAATTCCTGCAAGCGTTTGACATCACCACACATATGGAAACCATTCATCATGATTCACATGTTCAATACTATTCAAGTGACCAGTGGATATGGGTTTTTCTTCTTTTACTCAGTAGACCTTTTGGATAGAATGAAATTTAATTCTGAAGGAAGTTACCTTGATGGCTTTACTGCAAATGTCATACTATCTGCTGTACGTGTTCTCTTCACTATTGCTGCATGCATATGCATGTTCAGAATTGGACGAAGACCTATTGCGATTATATCAGGCCTTGGTTCGTTCCTCTGTGCATCAGCTGTCACTATAATACTTTATATAATAAATTCAAGTGATCTTACAAATACATCCAGCACCATGGATTTCATAGTGTTTACCTTAGTAGTTTTATTCACGGGATTTTATGCTTTTGGACTTTTCTTTCTTCCAACTTTAATGATTGGTGAAACACAACCTGCAGAATTAAGAGGAATTGTCTGTGGATACATTTTTACAACAAATGACATAATTTTGGGGATTGTAATTCAAAACTACTACACAATGTTACACACGATAGAACTGAAAGGTATGTTCCTAATGTTTAGTTCTACCTGTCTACTGTGTACGGTGTTTTCATACTTGTTTTTACCTGAGACTCAAGGTAAAACATTACTGGAGGTGGAAAAATATTTTCATCATGATAATATATTGTGGATTACTCGAAAAAGGAATAAGAAAGAAAATGTTCAGGAAAAAGCTAATCCTCCTTTGGAAATGAGTGTTCTACGGCTATGAAGATGGAATGTCCCTGCTGAAACTTTTGCAGTCTATCAGGATGTTCTGATATTCTGCGACCCATGTGATCCAAGAAGTTATGTGCCAGAGTTTAAAGAAATTTATTAGAGATTAACTGGTTGGCTAGTTGGTTTTGTGGTTATTTAACGAAAGCGCCTACTGCTACTTAGGTTTGGTTCAGTTTGGTTTATTTTATATCGTCCTCTGAATCATTACTAGACCTGGGATTTTAACAAATGCCTATTTTGTTCCTTATGAAATAACATGAAAATTTTTAAATATGTGGACATTTCATGGTAAATCACTTACATTTATAGAGTTTTATAGTGCCCTAAAATGCCAATTTGAACCTTTAGAGCCTATTTTACTATTTTAGTGCCTAAAATGCCTATTTTATACATTTAAAATAAAATTCAATAATGGACATCCCTTAATGGAAAGCAGAACCGCAGAGGTGGGTTTTTCACAGAAACTTGATTATTCCAAACAATTGTCGCCAGAAATGCTGACTGACGGGGAGGGGGAGGATTAAGGGGGAAGGACTACTGTGTCAAGTCACCAGTGAAAGAACATGTGTATAAGTGAATATAATTCGTGATTCCTAATTTTGCAGTTAATTCTGTTAAGAATAGGTATACCATGTTTTTGCAGTAAAAAAATACCATGTTACAGTTTAAGTGTATATTGTAATATTTTAAAGTCTATTTTCTATCTATTTACACATTTTTAAGGCATAGATTAAGTGCCTATTTTCTCTTTTAAAAGCCTATTTACTTGATTTAAAAGCCTATTTTAGGTGCCTAAGACTAATATTTTCAGAGCCTACATATGATATGTAGTTCCAGTTCTAATCATTACATAATGATATGGGACACATCTTGATAGAAGTGCTGTACAATAAAGTTGTGATACAGTACAGTCGAAATGGACAACAAAATGAATAATACAATACAAATGAAGACAACATAGATAATTACAATGAAAATTATATTAATTACTACAGGAATTTAACTTGGTGGTCTTGTATGTGCTTACATTAACTGGTAATTATGATTAAGACTATGTATGTAGTTGTTTAGTTAAAATGTTGAGTCTAGGTAATCTTTAATACTAAGGAACTGGCCATCCAGGAGAATATCTTTTAGTTTTCCCTAAAAGTTTTGATATTGGATTTTGTTATTTCTGATGGCAGTTTATTGTACATGAGAATTCCTGTGTGAGATATGCTAAGTAGGCTTTTGGTAAGTGTATGACAGTTCAAATGTAAGTTATTAGATGTTCTTGTATGATAATTATGTATCATCACCGGTGTAGACTTTTATCCATGTAGTTCTTTCACATGCCTGTGAATCTACAGATCTAGAACCGTCACATTTGGACATACATAAATGCCATTGACTTTTGCAAGGATTGAACCTGTGAGAGTCAGTACCTTATTGACCGCACCACCCAGACCAAATAAAGTGAACTGTGTGAGGAAGTGCTTCAGAAGAGTACACAGGACGTCCTATGTGTTGATCAGTGAAATATCGCTCAAACAGTCAAAACGTAATATTATAAGTGAGGAAGTTCTGCAAAAGCTTAGACATATAAAAGACAAACGTTTTCAGTAATTGAAATGGGAGTGTTGAAAACTTCAGAAGGAAACTGTCTGATACTTTAGAACATTACAGTATACCATGGGTGCTCATTTCATCAACCTATGAACCCATTGCCCATGCTTAGATTATCAAATATAATTTGCAGAAAAAACTACACTGTTCTTTTAGTTAAAAGTCTCAACCTAAGCACCAGCCTAAACTACAACTACGGAATTTGAACTATTTGATTTATTTATTTACTTATTTTAATTCTTCCTGCAACACCTGCAGGCAGCCAATGACAGAGTATAACTTGATCGGTAAGACCAGAACCAAACAAAAGGATGTGCAGTCGTCTACGATGATGTAATCTAGACCTGCCTGACCTTCATAGCATGTGATGTTCCTGGCAGTTCATACTGTAGGGACCGTGTGAAAACATCTTAGTTAGCCTCACAGCATTCAATAGTGAAGTGTGATACATTAATAAGAGCAATGGAAGGCGAATGTAGTTATTCTAGCAAAAAAGGCTGGTGGTAGTAAAGTGATTCACAGTCAGATTAGGGAAATAGTGTGGAATGTATATAGGTATTTCAAACAGGTGCACCAAGATGACCCTAAGTATGCAATTCAGCAACGTGTTTCGGATGCTACAGGAATTTCATTCAGCAGCATTAAGAGAACTTTAAAAGAAGGTGAGAAATGTGTTCAAGATGGAACGAGATTTAGTACTCCACACAAAAAGTGACCAAGAAAAAAAGTAGATGATAGTGTGTAATTAGAAGGACGGGGAATGAATTTCACAAAACAAATGAGGAAAGGCCAACTTTAAAAAGACTATTACCTGTCCTAAAGAACAAATTTAATTTTTCTGGAGGTAAATGGTCTTTAAGGCAAGTGAATAACCGGAAGATATTAATTGAGGAAATGGCCATCCGTAATTTACGTCTGAAGTATTTACAATGTCTTAGGGGCAATTATGAACCGCATAGTTATGCATTATATGCATTCTCTTCTAACCAGCGGACGATAAGCCATCTGCGCGTGTTTGGTTCAGGTCCTAGCATCCCTGTTATACCTAGACATAGATTTTAAAACCCAACAGTGGGTGTGGAGGCTAGACCTATGTAGACAGTCGGGATGCTTTGAGGATTAAGCCATTGTCTGGCACTTAAGGAGTGGTATGGTATACTGACTGAACGGCTCTTGTCTGGTGTCCACGTGGAGTCGTAGCTTAAATGTCAAAAATTCAGAAATGAGCACTGATTGGTTGCATACGAAATTCTATTGGCTGTCAGGCAAGTTCAACGCCCACGAAAACACGCTGAAAATCCAGAATATACAACTCTATTGTCCAAGACACCCTCATTCCAAGTTATTTACTGCGGATTTATAAGGGTCTGTTGGCATTGCCTTGAAGAAAGTTGTATATGTAGAAGTTGCCTCCACTATATATGTATAGTCTGCAAGGATGGTTTTGTGCAGGCTGAAATGTTTGGAAAAGTCTAGTGCATTTCACGTTAAGGGCCAAATTCATCAATTCTATCGACTTCAACGAACTCTAATAATTTACGAACATCATGGACAAAGCAAAACTAGAAATTAAAACAAATAGCACTAAGTGAAATACAGTGGTAAATAACATTGATAAAGACTAGAAAAGCAAAACCGATTTCCCTCATGGATCGAACTGTAATTAGAATGTACAAAAGACTGAAATGTAAACATAATGTATTATATCATTATGTGTTAGATTATGTGTCACAAAATTACAAAAAAAAAAAAAAAAAAAACTAATGTAGTATACTAGATTAGAAAGAAAATTGTAACTATGTAAACATTTATCTGAAAGCTTCATACTTTATATGTCCATATTGTATATTGATAACTAGGTTAGAAAGAAAATTGTAACTCTGTAAACATTTATTTGAAAGCTTCATACTTTATATGTTCATATTGTATATGGTTAACTAGGTTAGAAAGAAAATTGTAACTCTGTAAACATTTATCTGAAAGCTTCATACTTTATATGTTCATGTGTATTGTATATTGTTAACTTTGTAATGGAGCATGTTGGGAAAAAAAAAAAAAAAAAAAAGCCCGTACAGTCTGAAGCTAAGTAACCTCAACAAGTATTATATTTTACGAGTGGCAGTATGGCATTAGATTAGCATCTATTACACATTGCAAAATAAACTAATATATACATTACTTATCTACATACAATTCATATAATACATTACATAAATTACTGACATAGAGTAAAAAAAAAAATTAATTTATATTATTTACAATAAATTAATGAACTGAATAAAACACTATGTTAACTAAAAATTCACAGTCTTTCTTAACACATTTCAAAATCATTTCAAAATATAGCAGTATTGAAGTCATTAAATTCTCTCAACGAATCGAGAGACTTGTAGCCGTATCCACCATCGCAAGGAAACGGGAGGAGCAGGGGTGGAGTGTGAGCATGAGTATGGTGGAGCCGGTTTACAATTCCCTTACCAACATAAACCATTATGCATCTTCTCGGAAAGATAACGTACACTCGAGTGTATTGTTCGTGCCATTTTAAAAAGACCTCGTCCCAAACCATCGTCTATCTGCAAAAGAATGTAATAGCATTGTTCCCCAATCCGAAAATCTCCACCACCACCGATACCGACAAAGAACAGATGCTCTTTTAGTCGCGTGGATTTCCCCAGTGTTGCCGCTCTCATTCAATTCTTAACCGTGCTGTGGTACGTATTAGGCAACATTGTATTGGACTGCAGACAAGTGTAAATACGCCTAATTACCTTTCTATTTACTGATTGACAGGTCGAAGAGGATTAAGGTATCAGCAGGTAGGGGAAGTTCTTGGGAAAAAAATCTTTAAAAAGTGGCACCCACAATACATGCTTGGCGTAGCTTACTAATATATACATGGCAACGTAACGTAAAAAAAGTCATGGATAAGCAGCTCTATAATTGAAATAGGTGTTTATTCTCTTCTTATTAAACTGCACGCAAAGCAATTGTTTCGCATAGATTTATCTCAGATGTATTAAGCAAGCTTGTTCAGTAGAGTGCAAAACTTTATAGCTTTAGTTTAAAATAATAAGACAAGGCTGTAGAACTATTATACTTTACACCGCTATTGTATTGCATTTTAGTGTAATATTATGGTATACTCTAGAATCTAGATTGAAGTAGATCTGAAATGCAAATCATTCCTGCTGACTGACAAGAGAAGCAGAATAAAATCAAGTTTTCCTGAATCTTGATCTTTACAACTTCTAAGACCTAATAGAGAACTTTTCCCGTGAATAAAAATCCCAGTATAGTTTGTTCGCCTTATGAAAAGAAGAAGAAAGATCTCAATTTCTTTAGAGCATATCCGATAAGAAGTTCATTGTAACTGCACGACCCTCGTCAGTAAGATATTTAACTGTTATAACTACAATGTATGATCCGAATTAATAACTTGAATCAGTAGCTGTAAGGGGAAATATTAGCTTAGACCTACATGCGCTGTTATTAGGTAAGCTTTGGAAATTTATATTTATAACTAAACCGTGGCTAATCAGGAATTGATTATACTACATGGTTGTTCATTTTATATGTTAATTGTTCTTCTCAGTGCTTTTTTTTCTAAGAAAAAAAGGTGGTGGTACTCACCGAAACTTTCTAACTGAATCTCACATGAGCTCCCACACTTTTCCCAGAAGTCATTTTTCTGAGTTAATGTCCAATAATCGGGCCATCATAGGCAAAATTGTTTCTTCCCTGAATTGCAGTAAAACTACCGGTACTTGCGACTTTCTCTTCAGATTCATTTGATTCATTGTTTGCAAGTTTATGATATACTTAAAAAAAGAGCGCGTGGAACGCCACGCGACAGAAGTAAAACTTTTTTTATTTTTTTATTTTTTCAATTTTTTATTATTGGATTTTTTCAATTTTGCATTATTGGACTTTTTAATATTGGGTTTTTGGGCTTTTTTAATTTTGGATTTTGGACTTTTTAATTTTGAACTTTTTTAATTTTGGATTTTGGACTTTTTAATTTTGGATCTTTGAATTTTTAATTTTGGATTTTTTAAATTTTCAATCTTTGAATTGTATATTTTTTTATTTTTTAAATGTTTGATTTTGGATTTTTAAATGTTTTATTTTATTATTTATTAAATTTTGGATTTTTGGGTGTTATAATTTTTAATTTTGTTTTTTAAAATCTTGGAAATTTGTATTTTTTAATTTTTTCTATTTTTAACTATTTCATTTTGGATTTTTTAAATTTTGGATTTTTTAATTTTTTTAATTTTGGGTTTATTTAAATTTTGAATTTTTGAATTTTTTTATTTTTTGGATTTTTTAATTTTGTATTTTAGTTTTTTTAATTTTGGATTTTTAGATTTTTTCAATTTTGGTATTTTCGATTTCTTAATTTTTTATTTTTATTTTTAAATTTGGGAATTTATTATTTATTAAATTTTGGAATTTTGGATGTTTTAATTTTTAATTTTGTTTTTTAAGTTTTGGAAATTTGTATTTTTTAATTTTGTATTTTTAATTTTGGATTTGCGCGGTAATGAACCTCCGGGTTCCATTAAATAGATAATATAGGCCTACCTTTAAATTGCTTAGGAATTGTCTATTGCCATTGAGGAAGTAAGGTCTGAAAAATTTCCTTTGATTACTCCTATTCATTGAGTTGATTGTTTTCTGTGCAGTCCGCACCGAAACAAGTCGGTTTTGAATGTGACTGATTTCGTGACGGTTTTAGTGTGACTGATTGTGACTGATTTCGTGACGGTTTTAGTGTGACTGATTTTCCCGATTTACCCTCTACCGCCACTAAAGAAGTTTTACTTCAAAAACATCGCCATGCTTTCTTTTTATTGCGCACCACTACAAAATAATTACTTATCTTACTCATTTCACTTCTCTACTTGTGAACCACATGACCCCTTGTTCCTACAATCGTACTAAACAACGATGAACTCGCCTGCCTCTGAAGCACACACCAAAGGTTTTATTTTCAAATTATATGTAAGCGACGAATGCAGTTAAATTTAAAGACGTATACTAACCCCCTGATTAACTAGGGTGGTTAGGTATGTACTACTTGTTTGTTACTATGTCAGCATTAACTGCACTTGGTGCAATACAGAGTCTGACAGAATGGCCTTGCCCACAGGAGCAGTTTGTTTCCTGAGAGCTGGAAAAACCAACCCCGACTCTCTTGCAGTCCTGTAGCCACAGCAATTTACAAGAACTATCATGTGATCGTATATACGTATTATGTGTAGGGCAAGGCATTTAAAACCATAAAATAGTGAAAAAATGCAAAATAAATGCATTTATGACCAAAAAAAGTGGAAAATGACAAAAAATTTAAAAAAATTACCAATAAAATTGCCATTATTACTTCCAATTAGTTTTTTTTAAAGTAATGAATTGCTAAAAGCAATGTAATGGAAATGGTTGACATAGCGTTATATATAAATTTACAATACAAAACATAGACCTACAGTAATTTTCAAATGGGAAGCGTTTTCCTTCATCGCCAATCACGTGTACGAGCTAAAGAAGTACCGCTATCAGGAAGGGTCTTCCTTCCGTCTCGCCGTCTCTGATTGGACCGCGTATCTAAGCAAGGAGAAGAACAAAACGCTTCCCATTTGAAAAAAGTGTACTTATTTTGTTACTAAAGAAGTAAGTAAATTTATACTACAGTACCCTTAAAGGAAAATAAATTCTTTCTGAACTGGCAAGCTCATCAAATTGCCCCTAGAAAATATGTGCCATTTAAAAAGAAAGAAAGAATTATTTATTACTTCAAGACAAACTGCTGATTGTGAGGTGTTTACAATAAACCTGAATTAAAATGAACTATGAATGCTTGGCGGAGATTCTCAAATAAAAACGATTGTCTGTCGGCTGAAAGTAATGATTTGTACTTGGAAAAGCTCCTCTCTACCTCCACTGAAACATGACCTAAAATGCCGAAAAAGACCTAAAAATACCGAAAATGAACTAAAATTGCCAAAAAATTACCTATATCTTAAAAATTACGAAAAATACAAAATAAAGCAAAAAAATGCCTAGCCTAAACAAATTGCCCTTATTTAATCAATTATTTCATGAAACACATTTATATTATATATTCGAGCTATCTTTTAACCTTCGTATAAAAAAATGCAAAATCTTCAAATGCCCTGCCCTAATTATGTGTATAGAAATCTAGCAAAAGCAAACAAACAAGTATATATTTAAGTAATAGGCCATCATGTTACAGGAATTGTGATAGGAATATTCCGAGTAATATCAACATTTTATTATTTTGAAAAAAAAAGTGCCGTCACAAAAAAAAGCACTGACTTCTTCTGCAAATCTATATGGGGCAGCTGGTTAGTTGTTACGAGGTTAAATAAACGTAGTCAACATTATCATTGTTCAATTAATATTATACTACTTCTAATAACAAAATGAATGTAGGCTACTGTCAATATGTAGTCTTATCGTAATAACGCAAATTTTATTACCTTGCAGATTCGTCTTTAAGATATTTATTAATGGAAAAATGTTTAACGACTAGTTTTAAAAAATGCAGGGTGCACACAAGATCCATTACACCAGTATACGAGGGTTATCCAATAAATAAGTTTCCTTATCGTTAAACAAATATTAAACATAATTTATTCGTTGAAAGAACTTTTATTTTACATATTACAACTTTTCAGCTTACTTTTCAACATAACCACCATTTTTTTACAAACATTTTTACAATCATTTTATCCAGTATTATATCCATTTAAATTAGTATTTACTTCATAAAATACATCAACAATAGAAACAACTTACTTCCTCGGCGCTACAGCCCTATGGGCTTTGGCCTCCCTCACGACTTGCCTGCATCTTTCTCTATTTTGAATCTTTTCCCACCATCTTCCCACCCGCATAATCCTTAAGTCCTCCTCTAGGTCCTGTATCCATCTCTTCCTTGGTCTTCCACGTCGCCTCTTTCCCTCCATGTTTCCATGTAACAACTTTTGTGGTATTCTCTCCCCCTCCATCTGTTCTACATGTCCTAGCCAAGCCAAACGACAGGACTTCACAAACCTCACTATTTCTTCACAGTTGAGAATCCTTTCTATTTCCCCATTTGTTCTTATTCTCCATCCTTCATCCTCTCTCACAGGACGATAAATTCTTCTTAAGACTTTTCGTTCAAAAATACGTAAAGCATTCTCATCTGCTGTTGTCATAGTCCACGTCTCTGATCCATAAGTCACAACTGGTCTAATGAGAGTAATAGAAACAACTACTGACAAGCAATAGTTTCATGGCCTACCCTACTGTATAGACACAGATACCGAACTCCTGATATGGCCTCGCAGCTAAATGGAGTATAAACACAGCTGCATTAAAAAAACACACACACACACACAAAAGGTCTGGAGAACATGAAGGATGTGAGAAAATTTTCCATTTGAATCTTCTGAGGTTCTCCTGGATCTGCCAATTGATGTGGTGTCTTGAGGAATCTCTGACAAAAGAAAAGAAAACGCCTTTGACTTCTTTCTCGCCAAGTCCTCCTGCTGCATGATGCAACAGGACAAGACGTGGTTCAAGAGTGGTTTGGAAAATCTGATGTCGGGCTATCAAAAACGTTTTTTTTAAGAAGACGGTGAATGTGTGGAAAGTAAGCAGAAGAGTTGTAATGTGTAAAATAAAAATCTTTCAACAAATAAATTATGTTTATTTTTATTTTTTAAACTAGGGAAACTTATTTATTGAACAACCTCGTACAGCCCTGATCGTACAAAACCAGAAACGCTGTCTGGGATTTCATCAAAGCAACTGGGTGGAGGTCCCATTAAAATGCGGTGAAAATTTTCTTATGAATGCATCCTTTCAGAAAGTGATCAAACAAGACACAAACATTGGATAACACGAAAGAGCGAACTTGGTGGCACATTAAACTGTATGAGTTACATACATGCATTTTGGCATTTTCTGTGGTAAGATGTTTTGCAAAAAAAGCATATTAATTATTACGACCATTTGTATAGTTGCTTTAATAATTAAAATTATTGTACCATTATTGATGTTTATGATTAAGAAAGAATTAAGGATTAAGGGATTTTAAAAGACATGGGGAAGAATTTAATTTTGATAGGAGGGGATTAATTTGAATAGTTGCTTTAATAATTAAAATGATTGTACCATTATTGATGTTATGATTAAGAAAAGGATTAAGGATTAAGGGATTTTTAAAAAGATGGGGAAGAATTTGTAAATTGAAAAAAAAGAGAAATAAATGGACGAGAGAGGAGTATTGTGGAGAAACTGAGGAACTATGCGAAAATGCTAATCCTTCACTTGTCCCTATTATTGCACCATTCGAAGCTATGGGTCTATGGTTTCTTTTCTAACTAACGTTTTCTTCTTGTTTACGTTCCTTCAATTTATTCTGCACTACACCCACCATGCTATGTTTACGCACATATAGTTCCCGCACGATATCTGTGCCGATTGCCTAAGTCATTGCATTACGTTTTCGTGGGGACTATAGCGTCGATTGGCCTGCTACCTATCTCTCTCGCACAACAAACAGTACTTCCCTTTCTATTTGTAAAGGCCAAGCTACCTCTCTCTCTCGCACAATAGCATGTCTCTCTCTAAAGAGTAACGGTCTCATCGGCACAGATTTCGTGCGAGATCTTTAGTACCCTGGTAACTAAAGATTACGTCACACGGTGAGCTTATAGCAGATTAGCCTTTGCCAACAAATAAAGCTCTTTTACTCTCCGATAAGAAGTACGGCATGCATAATCTGCATAATTAGAGTATCAGAACCCATGTTGCTGGGAGAAAATTGTCAACTCAGAATTTTGTTGTTTCAGAAAACAATTACTTTCAATTAGTGAATTTTTGTAGTATTAAAAATAATTGTTTCTTCAAAAGTACGCTGAGAGTGCTTATGTTAACTTTTTGACGATACATGCGGTAAGTAGTTCAATACATAGGAAAATAATGAATAGTTTAGAATATACAAGTCTTTGAAAGAGGTGTCATCTTACTTGTTCCTAGACGTGTTAACTTCCATTCCAATTTACTCAGATCATTTCATGGAGTATTGAAATTTTGAAACAATATAACCTGTTCTGACGTCGATCATACAAGCTGACTATCTAACATGAAGGATCTTAATTTAAACTTTTTACAAAGCAAAGAACTATTTTCTTTAATTGCATTACTTGAACTGGCTTCAGGTACAGATTACTTGACACATAGCATTTAATTAGGCTGCCAAATACTTTAATTAGATAAACCTAAACCCAGCTCGACCATATAGGATAAAGAGGCAGCCGCCTAGAGCGGGAAATTTGAGAAACATTTAGGGGCGGCGACATAAATGTTAATTTTCAAAAAAGCTGAAATTTTCTCCTGAAAAAAATTAGCCTATCTCTTATGTAGTTTCTTGTTTGTTTTATGTCAATATAAAAAGTTATAACCATTCAATTAAATGTACTTTTTATGTAATCCCCATACTAGGGCGCCGAAATTATTTCCCGTCTGGGGCGTCTAAATACCTAGAGACGGCTTGGATAAACCTATGAAAGAGTATTATAAATTTGTTTACAGAATTTACGCAAAAGATTCTACATTGTAGATTATTAACAAAAAATACTCTATACCGGTACGCTGAGAAGAGTGTATAAAAATTAGATCTGAGATTATCTAGATAAAAGTTAATTGGTTAACTGGACAAATATTTGCTGAAATAACAGTTATATTTTATAAGTTACAGTTAACAGATTACTGGATTATGATATAATTCTGAACAGTAATCCAATTCCTTGTAGTTATTCAATTAACTGTTGAAATAGAGTTTAGCTTATGGCAAGTATAACCTGAAGCATAGGTTCCAGCACAAGAAGGCAGCTGTAAACATTTTATCATGTTTTGAAGTGGATGTGACGGTTTCTGGCGACTATTTGGTACTGTCCGCATCTCAGACACAGAGAAGCATTCAGTACATAGGTCCAGAGGATAAGAGTTAATTATAATTCATTGTCTATCTATGGTTATCAACATACAAAATCCAGATACTGCAGTTAATATCCAGTTAATTTAATGAAGAAGGTATATTCCACATTTTTTCCTCAAGGCTTCAAGCAGAATAAAATTATGAATGCTCTTACATTACACCTAACGTTTTACAGTAATATTACACTGTCTAACATTTTGATATAAATGTTATAGGACCAATCTAAAAATATGGAGGCTAATGGAAGCATGAAGGAACATAAGCCTACATCGAAAGAAACGTCAAATCTAGAAGAGAATATTCCGTCTAGAGTGTTTCGACCACAGGTTCGTAAAATAATTCCTAAAAATCTCATTTGCAACTTGATTTCTGTATAACTACGAGTATGACAGAACTTTAGCTAGGTATATTACTCTATCACAAAAGAAAAATAATAAGAGATGTAGTCAAATTTAGTTATATTAAGAGTGTTAACCATGAAGGCCAAGCATTAATTTTCTGCCTACATGCAACATATCAACCATTTTCCTTTGTTATACGCACAATAATTTGAAGTACTTTGCCTCAATAGCGCACTGGAATCCCAATATATGAAATGTTAAAACTTTATGGAATTACTTATCTTTTCATAAAATGAAAAATACTTCAAAATAATAGACCTAATCTAATATTAAGTTTCATTCATGAAAGTTGTAAATATAAATCTGTACTTGTGGTATTTGCGGTCGGCGGCCGTCACAGGTATAAGCCAAGTTTTCTTTCGGTAGGCCTATTGTACATGTAGGCCTAAATCAATATCAAGGGATAATGTACAATGATACAAATAACCATTACTTTTATTTATTATATTACTACCACTATATTACTAACAATATATACATTATAGGCTTCTTAATAAAAAACCTATTTACTTTTGTTCATTCCTTTGTCAATTGAATTACCGATAAAATGTTACTTCGCGCTTTCACACTCTTCTTCTCTTCCAAAACCATTTCTATCCACCCCAAAACCTCCCTTATTTTCTGATTTGTAGATCACCATTAAGCATTTTAGTAACAGACATTTCTTTCCTAATTTTAATTATTTTTTCTAAATTGAATCATGTTCTCAATCTCTCTGTACTTCTAAATTAGTGCGATACTCCAAACCTCTTTCCGGAACCCTCTCTGTACTTCTGTATCACATATAGGTTACTTTTCAATCTTTGAAGGAAGTCCAGGACTTTTTTCTCTCATTAATACATGTGGCGAGAACTAATTTTTACCAGGTTTCCTTACTTTTTATTCCAAACGTAAAAAAATACTATAGCCTAAACTTTCTCCAATTCTTATAGGTATTGCTAGGATTGACTGGCTTTTTTGTTGGGATCTCCGTGGGAATGTCTGCAGGACACAGTGCAGTTTTGTTGCCTGTTCTTCAAAGTTCAAACAGCACTCTGTTTATAGATGAAGAAACTGGCTCCTGGATAGGTAAGCGTATCTAACCAGAAAACCCGTGAGAAAATTTCGCACATTCACCTTCCCGTCTCCCTCCAAAATGAGTTCCTCTTTTGATGAGTTGTTGAAATTATACTCAGCGAAGTTTAATACACAAAAGAGCAAACAGAGTTTGTTAATGATAACGTACAGGATCCTAGATGTATCCCAAAGGCATATGGAAAGAAAAATACTTGGCATATCACTGAAGAATAAGATATCAAATAATAGGCCACAAGAAATCACCTCCTGCGTGAATATAGTGCAATAGGCAGCAGTAATAAAGTCGAAGTGTGAAGGACAAATCACAAGACTGCAAGGGAATAGATGGACACAAAGAACAACAACTTGGGACCCCTATGCAGGAAAGAAAAGTCGAGGGAGACCAAGACTCCTTCCGAGAACTGGCAGGCATACACTGGAGCAGAGCAGCACAATGCAGAAGAAGATTGGAGGAGCTGGGAAAGCAACTAGAAGAGACAAACATAGGAGAAGAACAATTCCAGGATATTAATGTGATATACGTGCGAAGTGCAGTATAATACGTTTAAACAATCCGCCTACGTGGACTTGCTTACCACCGAAACCACTGCTTGCAATGAAACCAAAGCTTCCCTTTTGCAGGAGGACATCTAAAGGCTATTTCACTCATTAATTCATTTTCAATTGACATGGAGAAGAGTATAGTACGTAGATCCAGGTACTGTGAGAGAATTAAAAATATCATCAATTGATATAAAATAAAAATAAGTGCAAAAATAAGTGCAAAAATGTCTACATAGGCCTGATTGTGTAGAAAATAACATTTAATGGCTTTATCTCCTCTGCAGTTAACTGTCTATGGAGTTAACCGATATAGAGTTCTTTGATCCAGCTCGACTTAAGATCATCTCAATATGCCATTTCCTTCTCACAGTCTCTGCAGCCGGTATTGTCAATGATATGTCACTACAGGTAACAAAGGGCAATTACCGCTCACACTAATACGGTTATGTATTAGCGGAACTACGGGGTGTGATTATTTCATATCCTTATGTTTATTTTAAAAAAAATTAATACCAAACCAAAAAGCAGTCACTGAAGCAGTTACTGAAAGGAGCAAGTGCTGTGCGTAAGAAGGATTCTTCTTCAACTCTTAAGAAATGGCTTCAGTGGATGGAGAAGCGTGATAGATATAAAGTAGTTCTATTGTGCGCTTAAGAATTTTGCGACAATTCCAGTGACCAATTCTGTTTGTCAGTTAAAATAAAATTAATGGCAGACCAGGGAGAAGATAGGTTGGAAGCATTGTTGATGAAATGATGAATTACGTGGAGCAAGAAATTGCAGCATCCGTCGATTCCAGCGAGCCATTTATGAATTTTAAAAAATGGTCGCATTTGAGAGACACCTACTGTTGTAATAAAAGTTAAGATGTCGGTATTTCTTTTTTCCCCCAACTCTGCTCATTAAGTTTTATACAGGCATACCCTAATACATAGTTCCAGTTAGCCTATGATTATACTTTCAAACTATGTTTTTGTAGTACTAAAATAGTTATTTGGCATTAAACTTTATCCCAACTCGTTCTTGGATCCTGTTCGTAAAATAAGCCCTACAACCATCAGACCATGAGCTAAGGGTGTTAAGTCCCAACCAGTAGACCTAGGGGTACCACTAGAAATTAAAAAACAGCAAACAAAACTTCACAGGATGAAGGCTAAGTACTGGATCCCAAATCTTAAATCTAATTAATGCTTACATATCAGTCCCACGAACTGCATGTGAAGCGAAAATTTAGCATGTGTTGGAAATTTCTTGATCTCGAAGGAAATACTCTTTGATTGAGGATATTAACTTGAGTTAAATTACCACTCATACATAGAAAATCTACGTACTATACATATTAATTCATTTCATGTACCTGACTCTCCACGGAATTAGCGCGTCAGTACAGCCCTAGAACTCTAGAATGGACATCAACATTTTTCCACTACTAATGTATGAAAAAGAGGATAAATTGTAACTGCATTGTCTTTGACCTATACAAGGGCTTAGAATTCCGCAGAAAATTGGCGTTGACACTGATACGAAAACTAGCGAGATGAAATATCGGAGTCAGCTAATCAGAGTTCTTGGAGACCATCTAAGGAACGGGTTATACTACAGAATCAACTCGGGATACGAGCATGTCGAGATACAACATCGCCTTGCATACAAATGACAAGTAATAAGTTTAGAATATAAATGGTACTTTTATTTAAACACTTGAAATTAATTTACTACAGATCCAAATGGAAGATTCAACCCATTTATTCCGTTACTGAAATAATAATTGTTTCTCATACCTCAGCTTGAGGGCTTGAGGATTTTTACGGTAGGTACGCCAAAAGGTATAGTCAGTTGAAAATCTATTATGTAAAGAGACCCATAGGGCTGCCGCACATTGGGCGTTTTGTGGTCGCCACCGGTGGCGACCACAAGTAGCGGGAAGGCTTTTACATGGAGTTTAAATGGAGTAGCCGCACACACGACCACTGCTAACGCCAACGTCAGCCACAAGCTGGGGGAAAATCTTGTCTCGCTGCTTGTGGTCGCCACAAAACGTCGGGTATAGGCGCACATTGGGCGTTAGTGGTCGCGTCTATTCCCCCTCCGGCGTTCTACACTGGCATAGAGCTCCCTCCTGAATAACTTGGGTTCCTAATCTATTGCGTGCCCTAATGACTAGGGCAAGGCATAAAAAATAGTAAATAGAAAATATGAAAAATAGAAAATACATTCATGAAATAAAATATTTAAAAATTAATAAGTTATCCCTCATTACTGATAATTAGCTTTTTGGAAGTAATGTGTTGAGAGGAATTTAATAAAAGAGAGGGCATTATATTTAATTTACAATAAAATCACTCTTTTTTTCTAATAAAGTAACTAATTGAAACTGGGATACATGAATCTGTGAAATTTAAAATGAATACAGAAAATCTGAATGGACGGAGTTTCTCAAGTGAAAATTATTTTCTTTTGCCTGAAAGTAATGGTTTGTATTTTTCTACTGGTTCGTCTGAAATAATTGAAGAAACAGAAACAGCACGAAAGGTAAACTAAGTAACAATAAAATTCAAAATGAAGGAAAGTAAAAATGAAGTAAAGAACTAAGTAACAAGTCCTGTGTTACTTCGTTTGCTATTCTACTTTAAACATTTTTTTTTAAATATTTATTATACGTCTATTGTCTTTATAGTTTGTTATGCTGCTATGAACATTGTTAACGATTATGTTCTTTATTTTGTTTTTGTTATGGACTTATTTATTTATTTACTTATTCAATGTTTCCTCCAGAGATTAGCACATTTAGACAATGCGAAATACACTAATATATTCATTACTAGCATGTGTTCGCGGCTTCGCCCGCGATAATTATTTAAAAAACTAAAAATTAAGAGCATAATAGTTAAATCATTATATTTATTAACAAATAAATCACGTGGACTACACACCACGATTAGATAGCGTCGCTTGGAAAAAGCGACCTCAGAATCGAGTTGCTTGTCCCAGAAAGCCCTTGTATAGTTTCGTTCAAATCGAACAATGTTTGACCATATTTAGGCCTATTTTGATTGCCCCTCTTCCGTCTATGTTGAAAATTTCAGATATATGCGTGCCTTGACATTAAAAACAAATGAATCGATCAGCGTGAGCTACAACATTCAAGCGATCGCGGAAGTTTCATTTCCAAGGTATGACAAAAAGAGCCAAAGCCAACTGTAATTGATTTGACATTGAAATATATTACTGAAAACTGATTCTTCGAAAACGCAAAAAATGCACGTTTTCTGCCCGTTTTTCACTCATAACTCGCGAAGGAAAGCTAACATTAAAATTCCGGCTTCGAGGTGCACTTTCCGACCCTTTAGTCCATCTATGTTTAAAATTTCAGATCTCTGCGTTCAGTAGATTTCTCTGGGCATCGCGGACAGACAGACAGATAGACGAGGGATTTATTAATATAGATTTCTCTATACAATTCATATAGGCCTAATATATTACATTAATTGTTATTAACATGGAGTAAAAATAGTTCAATCTATATTATTTACAATAAATTCATTAACTAAATAAAACATCATGCAAATAAAAATTTACAAAGTCTTGCTTAACACATTTCAAAATTATAATTACATAAATATTTAAATCTATATTAATAAAAGGAAGTGTCTGTCTGTCTGTCTGTCGATTTGGACGAAACTTACTATACAGGGGTTTTCTGGGCCAAGGACCTTGAATCTGAGGTCGGTTTTACCAGGCTATTATGCTCATTTTTTTTATTTATAAAGTAATTATCGCGGGCGAAGCCGCGGGCACATGCTAGTCTATATTAATAAAAGGAAGTGTCTGTCTGTCTGTCTGTCTGTCCGCGATGCCCAGCGAAATCTACTGAACGCAGAGATCTGAAATTTTAAACATAGATGGGCTGAAAGGTGGGCGAATGCGCATCGAAGCCGGATTTTTAATTTTAGCTTTCGTTCGCGAGTTGTGAGTGAAAAACTGGCAGAAAACGTGATTTTAGCGCTGTCGAAGCATGAGATTTCAGTAATACATTTCAATGTCAAATCTATTGCAGTTGGCTTTGGCTATTTTTGTCATACCGTGGTAATAAATGCATCGCGATCGCTAGATTGTTGTAAGCCCACGCTGGTCGATTCATTTGTTTAGAATGTCAAGGCCCGTAGACATATGAAATTTTCAACCTACACGGAAGAAGGATAGGCCTAAATATGGTCAAACATTGTTCGATTTGGACGAAACTCACTGTACAGGGGTATTCTGGGCCAAGGAAATCGAATCTGAGGTCGCTTTTACCAAGCGACGCTATCTAATCGTGGTATGTAGTCCACGTGATTTAGGTGTTAATAAATATAATGATTTAACTATTATGCTCTTAATTTTTAATTTTTGAAATAATTATCGCGGGCGAAACCGCGGGCACATGCTAGTAATACATATGTTGGTCCTGAAACATCGAAAGTGCAGGAGCTGGTGCTCGGGGGCAGTTCCATTGTTACGATTATACAGGCCTATGTCTTATAGTAGAAGTGTGATGTTGAACTAAACTTAACTTAAAACTAAGAAGTAGACAAAATATAATAAACAGGTAATAGAAGAGAGTGGAAAAGGCTGAGAACCATGACATCATTCAAGTGATATAGTCTAAGTAATAATAGTTATAATTAATATGATGGTAGTACCAGAAAGAGAATATTTAAATTATAGGAAAATTAAAGTTTGTATTTTTTTAATTTTAGATTTAAAGACTCCATAACTACATTAGATTACACCTGGATGTAATGCGATTTTAGAATTATACACACGAGGACCAAAAATAGAGCTATGTGACAGACCAGCAGAAGTGAAACATTTTGGTTCTACTAAATTAGGCCTACTAGTTCTATTTCGTCCTGTGCAGTGTTCATGTGGAACAGCTAGAATTTTGTCTTATTTTTATGGTAGAATTTTAATAAAGGGTATCTATAAATTTGGTTAATGTTAAATACATTAAACTCTGAGTAGATTAGTTCAATTGGTTAGTCCAGCCGCTTTTTAAAGTAAATTTTGATTGTACGTTTTTGTAACCAAGTTAATGGAGTAGGAAAAGTTTTAGAAATGCTACCCCATGCAACAATGTCATACTGAGTAATGGATTCGACTAGGCCTAAATAAAATATGGCCATACAGTTACGGATATTTTCAAATTGATATTTTGCTTTTTGTATTTTATTACATATATGAAATGTGTTTATCCCATTTCAAATGTTGATCAGTAATAATCCCCAAAAATTTTAATTCTGCAGACAATTTAAGAGAAGGGCATTCAGAAACCGTAAGGTCTTCACAGTCAGAGTTATGAATAGGGACCGGATTTTTAGGTTTTTAAAAACACTGTTTTAGGTTTTCCATTAGGTGAAATATTTTTTTTTAGGTTTTTTGTCCAAAATATCGTTTTCGGGTAGAATAATTGGTTTAATGAATTTTAATGTGCTACATAGGATTCAATATATAATACTTGTAAAGTTTAACTTGACAAAATTGACTTAAATTTGTGTAAACTTTCTTTAGGACAACATTATACAATTGAAGAAAGAAAACATAAACAATCAAAAGAAGCAGTGAAAATAAGATTGCCTCACATTTCTTGGTTACAGTATATCACTAAATATCTTTCAAGATTCTCATCTGTGAAGTTCTTCCTGTTATCTCTTAGTTAATAGTTAATAGCGCTTTAAAACACAGAAATCTATATCCTTGTTCAGACACGGCAACAATGATTGTTCATACGAATATTTTAAAAGGAATACGCCGGTACTCTTACGCTTCTTCTCTTGATACTGTCCATCGTAGACGACAATGGGTTGAACGAAACGCTGGTGGTATTAATTTCAACCCGACAAAAATTATTGTCTCTCCAAAAAATATCGATTTATCAACTGTCAAACAAAAAAGACAAAAAAGTAGTCTAAATTAGATATTTTAGGTTTTATATCCCGTTTAGGTATATTTAGGTTTTTATACCCCATTTAGGTATTTTTAGGTGCCACAGAATTAATGTGGGTGAATCCTATGGACGTGATTCGAAAAAGTGTATGAGCGCTTTTTGATTTGGAAGTAAGGAAAAAAATAGGTAAAAACCTAAGAATCCGGTCCCTAGTTATGAAGTATTAATTTTAAATGTTCGAGTGGATTTAATTGTTTTAATTCAGAACTGTTACAGAGAAAGCCGGTTCTGGGTAGAAGTGGCGACCACTCGTGGTCGTGTAAGCTTCTAGTGGCGACCACCGGCGGCGGCGTTTGTGGCGGCGTTTGTGGTTGACACGACCACAAGTGGTCGCCACCGGTGGCGACCACAAAACGCCCAATGTGCGGCAGCCCTTAGAGCGTGGGCTACTGTATACCCCCCATCCCCCCCCCCCGTGGGATTTTCCGACTCATATATTTTTTTGTTGGCATTGACATGTAGTTTCATATTTTAGTTGTTTGCCCCTTATCAATTACAGCATTTACCCGGAAACCCCGGAAATCCGGAGAAAACTAGTTTGTTTTAATTTTTCTTTGTTCTTTGCTCCTAATATGCCCAGGGAATTTCTGAATCACATATTTATTGTTGGTATTGCCATCTAGATTAAGGTTTTAGCTGTTTGCCCCTTATCAATTACAGCATATCCCCGGAAAACAACGGAAATCCGGAGAAATGACTTTGTTTTAATTTGTCTTTGTTCTTTGCTCCTAATATGCCCAGGGAATTATTGACTCACATATTTTTTGTTGGTATTGTCATATAATTTAAGGTTTCAGTTGTTTGCCTCTGACCAATTATAACATATCCCCGGAAAACCCGGAATACCACGTATATACGGAGAAAATGACAATGTTTTATTTTTTCAATCTTTGTTTTTCCTTCTAATATTCAAAGGGAATTTCTGACTCATATGTTTTTTTTGTTGGCATTGCCCTCTAGTTTAAGGCTCAGTTGTTTGCCCATTATCAAATACAGTATATCCCCGGAAAACTCCGAAAACCACGGAAACCCGGAGAAAATGACTTTGTTCAAATTTTTTAAAATCTTAGTTCTTTGCCCTAGTATTCAAAGGGACTTGGTGACTCATATGGTTTTGTGTTGGTATTGCCATCTAAATTAAGGTTTCAGTTGTTTGCCCCTTATCAATTACAGCATTTCCCCAAAAAACTCTGAAAACCACGGAAATCCGGAGAAAATTACTTTGTTTATTTTTTTTAATATAAGTTTTTTCCTCCTAGTATTCAAAGGGAATTGGTGACTTATATGTTTTTGTATTGGTATTCCCATCTAGATTAAGGTTTCAGTTGTTTGCCCCCTATCAATTACAGCATTTTCCCAGAAAACTCGGAAAACCACGGAAATCCGGAGAAAATTACATTGTTTTAATTTTTTTAATCTTAGTTATTTGCTCTTAGTATTCAAAGTTACTTTGTGACTCATATGGTTTTGTGTTGGTATTGCCATCTAAATTAAGGTTTCAGTTGTTTGCCCCTTATCAATTACAGCATTTCCCCAGAAAACTCTGAAAACCACGGAAATCCGGAGAAAATTACTGTGTTTATTTTTTTTAATATAAGTTTTTTCCTCCTAGTATTCAAAGGGAATTGGTGACTTATATGTTTTTGTATTGGTATTCCCATCTAGATTAAGGTTTCAGTTTTCCCCTATCAATTACAGCATTTCCCCAGAAAACTCGGAAAACCACGGAAATCCGGAGAAAATTACTTTGTTTTAATTTTTTTAATCTTAGTTATTTGCTCTTAGTATTCAAAGGGAATTGGTGACTTATATGTTTTTGTATTGGTATTGCCATCTAGATTAAGGTATCAATTGTTTTCGCCTTATCAATTACAGCATATCCCCGGAAAACTCCGAAAACCACAAAAATCCGGAGAAAATGAGTTCGTTTTAATTTATTAAAAATCTTTGTTCTTTGATCCTAATATTCCCAGGGAATTTCTGACTCACATATTTTTGTTCGTATTGCCATCTAGTTTAAGGTTTCAGTTGTTTGCCCCTTACAAATAGTTTTAATTTTTTATTGTTCTTTGCCCCTAATATCCCCAGGGAATTTCTGACACATATTTTTGTTCACATTAGAATATGAAGGGTGTGCTGCCAGGTTTTCAATCGCTTTCATCCCTTCAGCATCATTATTTTTTGTCATGCTGTAATTGGTAAGGGGAAAACATCTGATACCTTACTAGTTGTCACTTCCAACACAAAAGCATATGAGTCAGGAATTCTCTTCGAATATTAGGAGCAAAGAACATGGATTTAAAAAGAAAACAGTCATTTTCTCCGTATATACGTGGTTTTCTGGGTTTTCCGGGGATATGCTGTAATTGGTAAGGGGCAAACAACTGAAACCTTAATCTAGATGGCAATACCAACACAAAAACATATGAATTACCAATTCCCTTTGAATACTAGTAGCAAAGAACAAAGATTTTCAAAAATTCAAAAGAAGTAAATTTTTCTGGATTTCCTTGGTTTTCGGAGTTTTCCGGGGATATGCTGTAATTGATAAGGGGCAAACAACTGAAATCTTAATCTAGATGGTAATGGCAACAAAAAACCATATGAGTCAGAAATTCCCTTTGAATATTAGGGGCAAAGAACAAAGATTTAAAAACTAAAACATAGTAATTTTCTCCGTATATACGTGGTTTTCCGGGTTTTCCGGGGATATGTTGTAATTTGTAAGGGGCAAACAACTGAAACCTTAAACTAGATGGCAATACGAACAAAAATATGTGAGTCAGAATTTCCCTGGGAATATTAGGGGCAAAGAACAATAAAAAATTAAAACAATCCCATTTTCTCCGGATTTCCGTGCTTTTCCGGGGTTTCCGGGTAAATGCTGTAATTGATAAGGGGCAAACAACTAAAATCTTAAACTAGACGACAATACCAACAAAAAAATATGTGTGCCAGAAAATCCCACGGGGGGGGGGGGGGAGGGTTTGCTATTGGTAGCCCATGGTCTAATTATAGTATTGTTTTCTGTTGCAGCTAGTACATTCGCAGCATCTGGTCCAGTAGGCAGTTTCCTAGCTGGTATAGCCGTAGAATGGTGGGGACGGAGGAAGATCGCCTTCATCTCTTCCTTTGGAATTGCAATAGGATGGCTGTTCATTTGTTTGGCTCCAAGTGTGTCTATTCTCATTACAGGGAGAATCATAGAGGGATTTTTCAAAAGCACACTTGCCACAAGTTTCACAGTACGTTTGCAATTATGTGGAATCTGGGAATATAAAATTTTTCTTGCAGTCTTCAAAACTTATTTGGGACCCGGAAGTTAACCATCTGTATGCAAGTTACTGATACAGAGCTTATAGCCAGAGGTGTACAAATCTCGCACTCTGCTTTGGGTTAAACCCAACCCATGCAAGTCTGAATAAGCTTGCAACATTCCTATCAGCTAAACAACTGTAGTTGCTAAGTGGTAATACTTTCTTGCTTCTCTACATGCTGGTAGAAGAAATTCATTATGCAGATAAATAAAAGATGGATAAAGTATTAAAAATCGTTTTAGCGTCTTAACACAATTATTATTTTTATTATTGTTATTGTTATTATTGATTTTTTGATGTTTTCTCGAAAATGTTTGAATTTTTTTCCCATGCCGGACTAGTACCTTTGTTCATTGATAATTCAAACTCTCCACATTTTAGTTTCTCCTCGGCTTCCTGCAGGGTAAAATTCTCCAATCTCTTTTTGCTTGCACTCTAAACACATCTGAAGTTTCTCAACTACGTAACTGCACGACTTACCAGTGCACTGATGTACCCAGTTGCATATTCTTTCAGCCAGGCCTTGCAGTTTCTTTAGGCCCTGTGAAACCCACCAGGTTATGAAGAGCTTGTGACTCATAGCGACACTATTTCATTTCATCGTTGCAATTGAAGCTTTCTCTCTTGCCAAACAAGTTAAAAGCTGTGGCTGGTTGCAGAGTTATAAAGGGGCAAACAAGCTAAAATCAGAATATGTACACCTCTGCTTATAGCAAGCTGTACGAACTTCTATACTTACCCCCATGCTTACAGAAGCTCAGGTGAGTTGGTAAACAGTAGGAAACGTGTTTCAGTTTGGTTTAGTGAGTTTACATCGCTGACTCTGGAGAGCTACTAATAAATTTGAAATTCATTGACAGAAGCAGTCATTTGTTTAGATTCAATGAGCATAGAGAAAGAATAGTTTTCGAGACTCCTCCCCATCCAATTATGCCATATATGATAATAGACTGCATTTAAGATAAGTAAATTAGGCCTACTCTTCAATCGTGTATCTTTAGAACTGAATTTAATATTGATCAATTATAGGCCTAATACTTTCTAATTAATAAATTTTGAGTCACAGATACTATTAAGCTGTTGCTATTATTAACATGCTATTATAATCATAATTAACAAATTTCAGCTCCTAAGTGATGAACTGTCAGCACCAAAATACAGAGGATTTATGATCAGTTTGATCAATACGTATATCTCGATTGGTGTTATGATAATCATGGGACTTGGTTCACTACTAGACTGGAGGCCAGCTTCTGGAGTTTCAGCGTTCGTATCTCTCATAGCAGCTATGACCTTCTACTTCCTAAAGGAGAGTCCCTCTTGGTTGGTGAAAAAGAATCGTTTGGAAGAGGCTTCAGAAAGCCTAAGATGGTTATGGGGTCCCGCACAAGAGGAAAAGGTAATTATACGAATAAAGGACAAACATGTAATAGGGATGTAGCTCGCCAAACTTCTCCGACAGATAGCGTGGGTGTACGAGCGTGTATCAATAAATAACCGGACTGATTTTATTGTACTTAAATAAACCAGCCTGGAACGAAACGGCTGCTAGCCGCGGAAAGGTGAATCCTTCGTTTAGCAGTGCTGTCAATCCCAGTTATGCAGACCGATTCAGTTAGGAGTTACACCCGGATATCGCAGGTGGTGTTTACTGTACCCAACATGGAACTGAAATTGCAGCAATGCGCATCGATAAAGTTTTGTGTTATTCTACACAAAACTCCTACAGAAACCTTAGAAATGGTGGAGCAAGCATATAAAGACCATGCTTTAGGCAGAAGTCTTTGAGTGACACAAACGTTTCAAAGAGGGTTATGAAGACCTTCAAGATTCTCCGCGCCCTGGAAGACCCTTAACAGCAAAAACGAAAGCTAACATCAACACAATTGACGCAAATGTGCAAGAAGATCGTCGCATAACAATTGTGAAGGTTGCAGACATAATGAATTTGTCTTCAGGAACCAGATCTTGCCAGAACAGGATGGATCTTGCACCAAGACAATGCGCCGGCTCATCGAGCGCGTGCAACTCAAGATGTCGAAGAATTGGACATTGAGATCATGCCTCATCCACTGCATTCTCCGAATCTCGCACGTTGTGATTTTCACCTGTTCCCTAAAGTGAAAAAGGAGCCACGTGGTCGCCATTTTCAAAGTGATAAGAAGTTGAACATTGATGCGTATTGCTGGAATTTCAGTTCCATGTTGGGTATCCGGGTGTAACTCCTAACTGAATCGTCCTGCATAACTGGGATTCACAGCACTGCTAGACGAAGGATTCACCTTTCCGCGGCTAGCAGCCGTTTCGTTCCAGGGCGGTTTATTGAAATACAATTAAATCAGTCCGGTTATTTATTGATACACCCTCGTACTAGCCGGTATGCGCTAGCCGTCCATCACTTGTTTTTCCAGTTATTGTCTGCTGCCACCATGCTTTTAAATGGCGTTCCATCTTCCCAGTCCGAAAAATATGTTCGTAATTTTATATTTTTATAGAGGACACGAGGCTCCTATACATACTTCGCTGTCTACTGGGCCCTTCTAGAATGTTTAAGTGTCAAAAAGACGAAAGGAAAATTACAGCAGATAGGCTCTAAATATCACTAAAAAGGAAGGATTAACTAACAAATATTGTGAGATATTTCCGATATAGGCGACATTATTTTGTACTCGACTTGCAGTAATATGTTATCAGTATAACAGTGAATACGCAGTGTGGCGATTGGATATTCTTTAATTTTTAAATTAATATTAAATTAATATTAAATTTGCCGTGAGCATCGAGATGTTATGGGCCATTTAAAAATAGAGTAAATTACAATTACAAATAAATTAAAAGTACCTAGTAACGCAATGATAATTACAGTACATTGTAGTACTGGCTATAATCGTTCCCTGTTTAATTTATTTAGTTATTTTAGGCCTACTTATTTTACTTTGCTGTATAAATATGTGTATATTACTGTAGCCTTCTATTGCATCTGAGATCAAAATATAAATTCTGTGATTCCTAAATAGCCTAGTTAGATTGACGGCCTCGAATAAAAATTGTGACAATAGCGTTGCCAATTTAATAGGCTACATAACTTAACGTATGGTAATTCTTAAACTCTGCCTTATATTCTGCTATGTCATGCAATGAAATATTCTTAACAATATTTTGTCTAATAACTAGAAATGAAAATCATGTAACGATGGTCTAGCATACCGATAATAAAAGGAATAAGAAAGAATGAGGAATGAGAAGAAAAAAGAAAAAAAGGTCTAATCGATTCTCAAGTTCCCATCTTTTTTTTTTTTTTTTTTAACTATTATGGACTGGAATAGGTAAGTTTTCGTGTTATAAACATATTTTAATATTTTGAATTGAATAAGTTTATTGTGACGGTATAGGCTAAATATGCATTTGATATAGAAAATAAATAATATTAAAAATGTCTGCGAATACACACCACATATATCAGTGTTTATCACTTATATCAATTAGTATTTTACTGTCTGAACCCTAGAGGTATATTCGTTTAGTTACTTTGAATCATACCCAATCGCCAAATTAGCAGCACTGTATATAGGCCTACATTTTGTACATCGGGAACATAGTATGTAATGTAGTTAATAGCGGGCATTTCTCACAGTATTTGTCAGCTTATTCTTCCTTCTTTTCGACTTATATAGCGCCTGTCTTTTGCAATTATTCTTTAAGCTTTTTCACGTAAATATATTCTGGAAGTGTCCAGAATACAAAGAAATGCGCCTAGTAGCGCTTTACCCGCTACAAAAATAGAAAAGTTCGAATGTATTGCTCGCTGCTGTAAAAACCATTTGAATATGGCCTGAAAGCGATCCGGATATTTGGCGGTTCGGATAGTTGGTGTTCTATTGTGGTAATGAACTTGTGTGTTTAATTTAGGTAACAATTTCTTATTTAAGTTGGCATGTCTTAGAGTAGTAACAAATTAGCTAACTAGTTTTTCAGTGCTAAAATAACGTAAAATGTGATTCTCATTACTTAAATATTAAAAAAATTTCCGGGGGTAGAACCCCGTACCCTCCCTCTCTTGGGGGTTATTACATAACCCGCAAACCCCCTGGCACTTTCGATCCTTCCCGAAATTATTTTCTGGGTACGCCACTGTCTGGAATTCAATTCAATTCAATTCAATTAATTTTACTGTCGTTAAACAGTTGTACAACTGCAATAGACAAAGTCAAATAACTTAGTAAAAGTACACTGGTTACATCCAATAAAGAGCAGACCAATACATAACTTAGTTACATAACAGTAACAGAAAAATTAAAATCAGTAAATTCACACAAAGTATAAAATGAATTGGCAATCAGCCAAGAGTGTAATCTCTTGCAAAATAATTTATATGGTAAATTAGTTAAAACTTGTGGCAACTTATTAAAAAGTTTAATGCCTACATAACAGTAGCTCTGCGTGGTTTTATTAAGCCGGTGCTGCGGAATTTCAATTAACTGGCAGTTTCTGGTGTTATGATTGTGAATTTATGACATTACATTATACATATGTTGATTTTGCTTCATAAATGACAATGCAGTGTATATATACAAATTTACTATTGTCAGTATTTTATATTTTATAAAATAAGGTTTGCAATGGGTTCTATCAGGTATTTGAGCTATGATTCTAATAATTTTCTTCTGCAATATTAATAAATCTTGTGAATGAGAACTATTTCTCCATATTAAAATTCCATAAATAATTAATAAACAACATGTAATGCTTGAATGCATTCGAGACCCTGTGAAGTAGTGGACATGCAAGAAAAATGCTTCCTGACTTTATCATAAGTCTTGTAATCGTATCCCATTGCATATTAAAATGATTTTAAAATTAAACTAATTTCAGGTATTTTATTTTTAGGCCTACAATGAATTAGGGAACTTCGCTACAAGATTCCTGTCGGAAGGAGAACAACAGACAAACAAAGGATTTGACATAAAGTACTTTAAGAAGTTATTCAACGCTCATACCATGAAGCCATTTCTTATTCTCCATGTTTTCAACACAATTCAAGTATTCTGCGGACTCAACATCTTCACCTTTTACAGTATAGACATTTTATCAAGAATAAGAACTCTTGATGGCGACGGCAGTTATGTGTTAGGTGACAATGAAAGTGGATTGCTTATATCGTTAATGAGAATATTTGCAAATGTCGTCTGTACAGCACTTCTCTTGAGAATTGGTAGAAGAACAATAGCTCTTGTGTCAGGAGTCGGCGCTACAATAGCTGCTTTGTTTCTCAGCCTATCGTTGTTTCTCCCCGACATGTTTCTTGAATCTACAGCTCAGAATTGGTTCAGATTTGTAACTATTGTAACCTTTGTTACATTTCACGCATTTGGTTACTACAATCTGCCTTCCCTAATGCTTGGCGAAACTCAGCCTATGCATATAAGAGGATTCGCATGTGGATATATATACACTCTAAATGATCTAGTCTTAAGTGGTGCTCTCAAGGTTTATCCTTCCTTCATGAGCAATTTTGAAGTGAACGGCCTGTTCCTCATGTTTGGTGTATCATGTTTGTTGTGCACTGTGTTTGTTTATCTGTTTCTGCCTGAAACCAAGGACAGGACTTTAGAAGAAATAGAAGATTACTTCAAGATGCCTAATATAATGTGGATTACAAGGAGAAAAGATTCCGAACATGTGAGATGTAACGCTAAATGAATTTAAAAAATTCTAGAATAATGCATTTAACATGTAGTGTTATGTTTATTTCACGTTCTTTCTATCCTGGAAAGCACTATTTGAGAAATAATAACCCTCCAAAGAAGTTTTTAGATTGCACTACCAATGAAACACTTTCAGTGAATCTGTCTATAGTAATAGCAGAGTGCCGGTGATTTACTGGTAATTTAATTGAGCGTAATAAACAGTTCTTACCATGACCCTCGAAATATTTATCTCATGACAAGAAACAAGAGATATAAGTTATTGAATACAAGACGTATTAATTAATTATTTAATTCAATGTATTTTTTATTTACATAATGTGAGTTGAAGAACATATGTTGTAAGTAAAAAGGTATGGGAATAGCCCCTAATAATTTTTAATATGGGGGAAAATTGCGAGCCAGAGTCTTCGGAATTTATGTCACCATAAATATCACCACATGTCACTCTTTATGTCACCACATATGTGCGAGGAAAAAGATTGTCCAGCAGCGAGAAGATACAGATTGTAAATGTATACAAAGCATTAAAAGAACGGAGGAGTGAAAGTGGAGTAATCCATGGAAGTAGCTTCAAGTGCGGATTTCAAAATCATGAAATAATACAGACCTTCAGGAGGCGTATCGTCACCGGTCAAAAATAAACTAAAATCAAAGATTAAAAAAGTCACTTTACAGAGTTGGGAATCGACCCCGGGACCCTTGGGGCACTTATAACAATATTAAACCTAAAGAAAGTTCAATTGACTTTACTATATGTAATCAATTGGTCCCGGATTTTTAGGCTTTTATAAAAGGTATTTTTGCCTATTATTTTCGTGGAATAGCTCTTTTGTAGGCTTTAAACAAATAATTTTAGTTGTCTTAATAAAACACTAATATTAACATCGAAAATTGTGTTATAATTTTGACATAGTTGCAGTAGTTTTGTTTAGATAATAATCAAGTAACTATTCTTTATATCGGCACTCGAAAAATAGCATAAACAATTGAGATATTTACCCTTTAATGATACAATTATTCTCTCTTTTTTATAATATTTTAATGAAAAGTCTGTAATTCAACGAACTAAGACTAAGAAGATGGCAATAATTTAAAAAAATGTGTTCTTGAAAAATGTCAACTTCATTTGAACTGCACAATGCATGTTAGTAAAAGCATTTTAAATTTCGATTTCAAAATCCGAAGGAAGACGTCTGGTAAATAAAGCTATGTTTACTTACTTGTTTTTGACTGGCTTTTCAGAGAATTACTCGACCATATGTTGTGAAATTTGGGTCTTCCTCATTCCACTGTGGGAAAAGTCATATTTAGGAAGATTTCTGTTTAGGCATATTAAACTATCTTAAGCACAAGAAAGGTCAATACAGTACGCAACTTTACTTCCGACATACAAAAATAAGTAGACTGGAGTGTCACGAATTTGTTCCTTTAAAACACTTCTCTCTCTTCGGTCGGCAACTTATTATTTGAAAGTTGAAATGACAATGGATTAGTTGTACATTTCAAAGTATTGCAGACGGCTCAAGTTTCATTTCTTGCGACGGCGTGTTACAAAGACAAGCGACAAAGTGGCATATAGATTGTTAATTTCAGTGCGTTGAATAAATTTATTTTTATTATATCTTTTCTTAAAATGCAGAAATTCACATATTTATTTTCCTTTGCATTAATTGGAAAATCTGTTTAAAATTCATGATTTTCTGCAAAAGTCCTCTTTAGCCCCTAGTTTTTCAGCAAAAGTCCTCCTTAACCCTTTTTAGGCCCTTAAGTCCGGTTAAGACTTTTTAGGTTCTATAAGATTCATATATTCGAAAGCAAGGGGCATTAAACGGATAAATACATTAAAATATTCTAAGTAGGAAGTTGAGGAAAAATAGGTTAAAACCTTCAAATTAAGGGCCCTAGTAATCAACTAAGCAGTGTCAAAAACTAACTCGTGTGTACTGTGTACTGAGCTTTGAATTTTCAGACACCTTTTTTTTAAATATATATTTTGCTCCGTACACATCTTGGATCAAGTACAATATTTTCCTTTGTTTTATGTTCCTTCACTTTATTATGTACTACACTCACACCAAGCTATGCTTCCGACATTGAGCTCTATTACATAGATATATATTGAGATCACTGGCTTCCGCACATTGCACCCAGATAACTAAAGATTACGTTTTATGGTGAACATACAGCAGGTTATCCTTTGCCAATAAATAAAACTCCTAAAGAGCTCCGACAAGAAACACGGCACGCATAATCTGCATAATCACTAAAGTACCCGTGTTCCAAGGAGAAAATTGTAAACTCATAATTTTATTGTTTGAGAAAAAATAATTTATTTTCAATTAGTGATTTTTCTAGTATTAAAAATAAATGTTTCTTTAAAAGTTCGCTGAAAGTGTCGATGTTAACTTTTTGACGATACATGCGGGTAAGTAGTTCAATACACAGGAAAATAATGAATGTTTTAGAATATACAAGTCTCTGTAATAGGTATCATCTTACTTGTTCCTAGGTGTGTTAACTTCCATTCCAATTTACTCAGATCATTTCATGGAGTATTGAAATTTTGAAACAATATAGCCTGTTCTGACATTGATGCATGCAAGATGAGTATCTAACATGAAGGAAATTAATTTAAATCTTTTACAAAGCAAATAACAACATTTTTTTAAAAATTGCATTTATTGAATTGGCTTCAGGTACAGATTACTTGACACAAAGCATCTAATTAGGCTACGAAATACGTACTTTAATTATATAAAACGAAAGCCAGCTCGACCATATAGGCGAACTTGGCAGCCGCCTAGAGCGGGAAATTTTTAGAAACATTTGTGGGGGGCAACATTAATGTTAATTTAAAAACATGAAAAATCTTATCTCTGATGTAGTTTCTTGTTTGTAAATGTAAATATAAAACGTTATAATCTTTCAATTAAATGTATTTTTTTATTTCATCCCCATACTATAGCGTCGAAAATATTTCCTGCCTGGGGTGCCTAAATTTCTAGAGACGGTCCTCGATAAACCTATAAAAGAATATTATACATTTGTTTACATAATTTATGCAAAAATATTCTACATTGTTGATTATTAACAAAAAATACTCCATACCGGTGCGCTGAGAAGTGTATAAAATTTAGATCTGAGATTATCTGGATAAAAGTTAATTGGTTAACTCAACAAATGTTTCCTGGAATAATCATTATCTTTTATCCAGTTAAGAGATGACTGGATTATGACAATTTTAAACAGTTATCCAATCACTTGTAGTTATCCAATTAATTGTTAAAATAGAGCTTACCTTATGGAAAGTACAACCTGAAGCATAAGTTCCAGCGCAATAAGGTCGTAGTCAACATTTTATCAAGCTTTAAAGTGGATGTGACTGTTTCTGGCGACTATATGGTATCGTCCGCATCACAAACACAGAGAAGCATTCAGTATATAGACCCAGAGGATAAGAGTTAATGATAATTAATTGTATATCTATTGTTAATTTCTTTCTATCTTTATCGTAGTTTTACCTCTCCCTTTTAGGATTTAAGCAACCCAAGCCGCTCGGGCCTTACAGGGCCGCTACCTGTCGGGAGAGGGATTATCTCTGGATCACATACATACTTTTTTGACCAGACAAGGAAATAGAGGGCCTCCCCGGATGAGTGATCAGCCCAATGCCGGGGCCACCTCCGAGACAATACGAACACATAGGACGAGAAACACCATTCACACACACTCGCTCAGAACAAGGCGAGGATGGGGATGAAGATGATAATGACGGCCAGATGATATCCGGGGACCACAAGGGCCTAAAGTTACCCGACATTTTTCTCAAAGGTGAGGGAAAACTCCCGGAAAAAACATCACCTAGGTACCTTGTCCCCACCAGGAATCGAACCCGGGCCCGCTGCGTGAGAGGATTGAACGCATCCCTTGAGCCACAGCGGTGGACTCTATGGTTAATAAACATAAAAAAATCCACCAAACTGGAAGTAATATCCAATTAACAAAGTTTTAACAATCACAGCTAACTGATATATTTGGGTTGTCATTAAGTGTCTCTACAGTTAGCCGTTATCCAGTTATTTGTCCTAGCACTAATAATGATTTCATTAATATTTGTGTCCGTCTTTAGCGCTGTATAATTAAATCACTGAATTAATAATACTGCTCTTTACCTCATCAGGTTCTAGACGTGCGAAACGATCGTCGAGAAGTTTACAAGGTAAACAGCAATGAGCTTAAAAATATTTTTAATAAAGTTAAGGGGAATATATAGGTGGAGTTTAGGAAAAGGAGAAGTGCATGCTCGCCCTCCCGTACAAAAGTTCAAATTAAACCTTCATGAGGCACACAAACATCTATGCCCGGTTTCTCAACCTGCGATCCGCGCTGCTATACTGACTAATCCCAGGCCGACTTGATACCATTAAGAATAGTCTTACATTGACATAAAATATTAGCTTAATATTGCTATTATGTTCTGTTAGAAAATATTTGAAGGCTAAATCCCTTAAATGAAGTAAATATATCATGGTTCCTCAAAATAAAAATAAAATGAAATAAATATTTTAATAGGGTTTGACAGTATGGGAGCATCCGATCTTTCTGATAGACTGTTTGAAAGCTTCTAGTTTGTATTTGTTTAAAATAAAAAACAAAGAAATTATTTTTAAGACAGCCCTGCTTTTATATTCGACATTAATGTACACGACATTAGTTCTGAATAACCTTTATATTTGTAAATAACGCAAAAAAAGACCTATTGAAGATTTCTTACAAATGGGCTCATTAAAAAAGATAACCTTACAGGTTGGAAAATAATGAGAAAGCAAAAATGAGGTCACATACAGAATGATTCACGAGTTCTGTACAAACTTCAGCAAATCAGACCCTGAAAAAGTTGCAGATCAATGTATGACTTGGTTTACTAAAATACTAATCCCTCAGATGGAAATAAGCCTATATACACAGAAGGACGAAATTCAACGAAATATTAACATAAATTTTCACCAGAAAACAAGAGAAAAGGAAGAACAACAAAAGAATTCCAAGTTTTGGAAGAAACGTTTATTCAAATGGAAAGTGTACAATGGATGTCCCAAATGGCAATTCAACTAACATTGTACTCAGCCAAAGCGATCGGAAGATATCTCCATATCACCATCAGCGTCTGTTAGTTTTTTTTTTTTTTAAACATAACAGTCGTATCAATTCGAATAAGAGAATAACAGAACCAACAGTTATATTCATAAGTCCATAACATACCATAGTACCTTTAATGATGATGGCATATCCCCATTTTTTACTCTAGGTTTTAAGTAGAATAAAATAATGAATGCCCTTACATTACATCTAAAGTTTTACAGTAATATTATACTATCTAACAGTTTGATATAAATTTTATAGGAACTATAAAAAAAATGGAGGCTAATGGAAGCATGAAGGAACATAGGTCTACATCGAAAGAAACGTCAAATCTAGAAGAGAATATTCCGTCTAGAGCGTTTCGACCACAGGTTCGTAAATGTCTCATAAAAATTTCATTTGCATTTTGAGTTCAGTATAAGAACGACAGAACTTTAGCTAGGTAGGCTATATTACTCTATCACAAAAGAAAAATAATAAGAGATGTAGTCAAATTTAGTTATATTAAGAGTGTTAACCATGGAAGGCCAAGCATTATTTTTCTGCCTACATGCAACATATCAACCATTTTCCTTTGTTGCACGCATAATAATTTGAAGTATATTGCCTTAATAGGGCACTGGTATCCCAATATATGAATTGTTAAAACATTTTGGATTTTATTATTTTTTTAATAATGGAATAACACTTCAAAATTATAGGCTTAGCCTAAAGTTGTAAATATAAATTTGTACTTCTATTTGCTGTAGCCTAACCGGGCGGTTTAAGCCAAGTTTTCTTTCGGTATTGTGCATGTAGTGCTATATCAACTTCAAGGGATAACCTACACTGATACAAATAATACTACTATTAACAATTACTTTTACTAACAATATATACATTACAGGCCTTTTGACAAAAACCCTATTCAACTTTTTTCTATTCATTTGCTAATTGAATTACCGGCAATATGTGACTTTGCACTTTCACATCCTGATTCTTCTCTTCCAAAACCATTTCTATATACCCCAAAACCTCCCTTATTTTCTGATTTTTAGATCATAATTAAACATTTGCTAACTGACATTTCTTTCCGGATTTTAATTAACTCTTCTAAAATGAATTATGTTCTCAACCTCTCTGTTCTTCTAAATCAGTGTGATATTACAAACCTCTACCCGGAACCACGCCATACCCTCTCTGCAATTATGTAACACATATGATCAAATCTACAATGTTATTGTTACAGCTCATGCATTTATTATAATTTTCTTCATATTTATAGATAAGATTACTTCCACACATCCACAAAGTCTCTGGGTTTTTACGTATATACCTTAGGGCGGTATTCCACTATCCAATTCATTGGACAAGAACTTCATGAAGAACTTGTCAGGCGATATTTGAATCAAAGACGCGCTATTACACTACATCCAATAGCTTTGACCAAAACCAGTTTTCTCTGTACACGGCCATAGGGAAAGCTTTAATTTCGAAGATCAGATCATTAAAAAAATTATTTATAATGGCATTAGTTTAATAGTTTTATATAAATGTTTTGTAGCATAATTGCAGAACTCTTATCTAAATAACAAGGAATTCAGGCCGAATCGTTACTTCCTTTAAATTGAAGGTTAAGTTATGTTAACGATGACACGAGTTTAGGTTAGCTTGCAATGCCAATATTTGTATCTTCTGGCATGTCTCTTTCGAAATGTGGCTTAAATAGTGTAAATGCTCTGCCATGAAAGTACTGTTTTAATGTTTGTGATTTATAATGCGGTACATACATTGGGTCAGGCTATGTAGGGAAGGCTTGAGTTTCGGTGGTGAATCGTAAAACAGTATATATAATGGAATAAATTTATTAGTTCATAAATGTTTTTGTAGCAATGACCCCATTTGAGAAATATCTAAATGACAAAATCAGGCTGAATCATTGTTTATATTGAAGGTTATGTGAGATGAGTTTAGGTTAGCTTGCAGGGCTTTTTAAAATATATATCTATATTACTACTATAGCATGTAGTACCGGTATATCATTTTTGAAATGTGGATTAAATACTGAATAATCATATATATATACAATTGAAGAAAATGTGGTATCAAACTTTTTTGGTGCCGTTTACTTCTCAAAACAGTCGATGTTCAGCCGCCATTTTAGACCCCTATGCTATGAACGCTGGGAAATCTTTGATCCAATGTAACGACATGCAGAAAGTCTTCAAATGCTCGTCCAATACGGTGTCCTTGAAGCAACGGGCGGCCATTTTCTTTTTTCTAGACGATTTGATCAAATAACTTGGATAGTGGAATACCGGCCTTAGGAGCGAGTCTCACCGTTCCTAGAGCTCCTGCCTAGGGGAGGTAGCTGCACCCTGATTGGCTCAGCTCTTCTATCCCACTCCACGTGTTGTCTGTCTCTGTCTCGCTGCGGCATTATCCTTCCACTCAACTATTAGGCCGGGCGCAAGTTGAGACGCAGTTTGGTGAGGTGAGGTGACGCAGAGTGACGCCGGGAAGCAGGATTCAATCAACTGCGCGCAGGGAGAGCGAAAGTTGGGAAGCAGTTCTATCACTACTGCGTGTTTACGAGACAGTGAGCAATGTGCGCGATGGCTGCCATGTACATAGAATCATTACTAAGTTCTGAATCAGAGTCAGATAAACTCGAAGAACAAGTAATTTCAACACTACACGAAAAGCTTCCAAAAAGTTATTATTTAAAGAAAAGAAAGACACACGGAGAATTCATCCTTAAGGACGAATTCGACATCGCAAGGATGTTAATGGTGCATATAAATATTTCGACTGCTAGTACGATATTTGTTGTATGTTTTTAAATTTATTTACTATGTAACGCATAGCTTTTAGCCCACTATTTTGTATCAAAACACTGCACAACTTCTGTTTACACACCCAAAATAGTCCTTTATAAACTTTAAAGTTTCAAATAACTTTCGAAATCAGGGATTGAGCTACCGTTATACAAGAAGCCTCGGTTTTACCTAAAGCGGTAATAAGTTTTTCTTTGTGTCTTCAACGAGACTGTATCCAGTACGGTGACTCATCGCAACTCCATGCCACATCAACCTAACTTAGTTCCAATCATAAGGTGCCTCGGATCCTATGTCTCATAATAATGACGATATAAAAATTCATCTTTAAGACATAATACATATATACTTTTTAATAAATGTAATAACTTACGTTGTCTAATGTTTGTTATTTTGTAACGTCACTGTAACACCATTTATTTTCTCAAGCATTGAAATTTCAATTAAAGTTACTTTTCAAATTCCGGTTTAGATACTAAGTTTCTTTAAGGAAAGGTTTAAACCCCAACTCTGAACGGAAAATCGTGAAAAAGTTAATCATGATAAAGTGATAGAACTAATTGGTAGTTCGTAGTAAATGAAATCATTCTGAGATAATGTATCATTTCAAATCGTCTGTTCCTTAACATGGAGAAATGTATTTATTTTACTGTACATAATTATAAAACATTTATAAACGTTGAAAATACATTTCAAGAATATGTCTTCATTTTATTTTTACTTACAAATCTGAAACTTCCCAATTAATTAATTCTTGTCATGCATTATTACAGTTCATACTAGTTATGACATATATCTGTTTAGAATATATATATATCTTCGCAGGAAGTCTACTGTATATAAAATGTTTTGTAAAACAGATAAAGGGTACAGCGGAAAACGGCAGTGGTAAAAAAAGAGGCATTTATAGAAGAACAAATTGAACACATTGTATAGAAATTAGTGCAAGAAACGCTTTTGATTGAAAAGACCATAAAAACAAACTGATAAACAATAAATATGATGAGTTGAAGAGAAGAGCGGACATCAATATTTCACCTCTACAACTGCATGGAATACGATCCTTTATATAATTTATTTTACCTATAATATTGCCGCTTTATCCCTAAACTAATTCCAACATTACAAATTTACTAGAAGGCATTACTACCTCAAAGTCAAATAACACGGACTACTACCGATTTCCCTTGTACCCTCATAATAACAATAACATTTAGGAATTGATGCTAATTAGTAATATATATTTTAAATTTCATTATATTTTGTAATAACTAAGAATGTATTTGTTTAGACTTTCATCTTTTTTATTTCTTTTATTTTATTTCTTTCATCTTTTTATTTTAGTAATTTGTATTACATATTCATATTATTCAAGTACTTATGTTCGAATTTTTTCTTTGTATTTAATATACGTTTCTTGTATTCATGTAGGCCTATATCAGTTCTTCTTTAATTTATTATTAATCATTATTATTATTATTATGTATTTCATGTTTTTGCCCTGGCTGAGTGGTAGAGAAGGCCTTATGGCCTTAACTCCGCCAGGTTAAATAAATAAATAAATAAATAATTAATCTTGTTTACGTAAACAAAATTATAAAAACTTACCACATTTCAATCCAATTTCCTTAGAAATTTCGTCCCAAATCTGCAATTTTAATTTTGCTTTCAAGTAATCAACATGGGACGTGTCACTTTCTTGCTAGCACTGCTTCGATTAATTTCTCCTCCATGGTGGACAAACACAACTTTTCACGCGCAGGTCGTAGTCACTAGTGAAAAACTGTGGTACGATCACAAACCTTCGCAGCTCACAGACGCGATGCAATTGCGTCACCTCACCCTGCGTGCGAACATTCGCTGTTGTATTTATTTCTGTGTTTCACAAAAATTCACGGTGAGTCACCTCACCTCACCTCACCAAACTGCGTCTCAACTAGCGCTCAGCCCGCGCAGGTCGTAGTCACTAGTGAGAAATTTAGCATGGTCACAGACCTTCGCAGCTCACGGACGCGCTGAAACTGAGTCACCTCACCCTGCGTGCGAACATTCGCTGTTGTATTTATTTCTGTGTTTCACAAAATTCGCGGTGAGTCACATCACCTCACCTCACCAAACTGCGTCTCAACTTGCGCCCGGCCTTATAGTATTTTCTACGACTGGCAACGTGCCGCACGATCTTCACTCTGTGCCCAACAGTAGCTAAGTGAACTTAACGCGCATGCGAGTCTGCGCCAGCTGGTAACGAGAAGCTCGCTGGCTGGGTTAGTCTTCAAGGCCAGAGACTTTGTGGAAGTAATCGTACCCTATCTATTCTAATTGGTGGTAGAATTGTAGCTATAGAGAGGAATAAAATTAATACACCTGCAGATCATGTATATAAATAAGTATTCATATGATCCATAGTAATGCCCAATAATTCCTCAAAAATCCCTTTTCTCTCAATACTCTTGTTAGGAGTACTTATTACAATTTCCTCAAAATACTTATTTCTCTCTTCTCTCTTTGACAATCTTTGAAGAAAATTCAGGACTTTTTCTCTCATTAATACCTGTGGCGAAAACTAAATTTTACAAAGTAAGCTTCCTTTTTATTCCAACGTAAAAAATACTATAGCCTACACTTTCTTCATTTCTTAAAGGTAATGCTAGGATTGACTGGCTTTTTCGTTGGGATCTCCGCGGGAATGTCTGTAGGACACAGTGCAGTTTTGTTGCCTGTTCTTCAAAGTTCGAACAGCACTCTGATTATAGATGAAGAAACAGGCTCCTGGATAGGTAAGTGAAGTGCTTTTGACTTGACGGAACATTGGCAAACTTACTCATATATTTAAAATGAAAGTGGAATCGCACACTTTATGCATAAGGTTATATGACTTGAAGAACTCTGAGGTTGACTCAGTTTGTACACATCAATTCTACCTGTAAGCTGCAAATTAGTGTATGATACGCTCACAGGGTTTCTTGCACCTTTCACAAACACATAAGGGAATGCAACTAATAGTCCTATATACGAGGGCTATTTTTTTTCAACATCCAATGGGGCATAAAATGGATACCACATTGAAAATCAAAACTGTTTTATTTGGAACATTTAGGTACACCTTCTAGCTAACTTCTCTATGCAGTCGCGCTCCGATCGAGACAGTTATCAAAGCATGGTGCAACTTTCAAGTACCAAGTAACTTCAGCTTAAGAATTGAGGATTTTTATGGTAGTTAACTTAACAGGTACAGTCAGTTAAGAAACTATTATGTAAATACCTATTATTGTATTGTTTTCTGTTGCAGCTAGTACGTTCGCAGCATCAGGACCAGTAGGCAGTTTCCTAGCTGGTATAGCCGTAGAATGGTGGGGACGGAGGAAAATCTCCTTCATCTCTTCCTTTGGACGGGCAATAGGATGGCTGTTCATTTGTTTGGCTCCAAGTGCATCTATTCTCATATTAGGGAGAATCATAGAGGGATTTTTCACAAGCGCAGTTGCCACAGGAATCACAGTACGTTTGAATTGATGCGGAATCTGGGAATATAACATTTTTCTTCCAGTATTCAAAACTTATCTAGGACCCGGCAGTTAGCCATTCGTAGGCAAGTTAGTGAAACACAGGTTATAGCAAGCTGTCCGCGCTTGTATACATACCTCCCAGTCAGACAGCAGCTCAGGTCAGTTGGTCAACAGTAGATTGGTTGTTAGATGGTTATTTAACGATGGGGATGTACTGCAACTTAGGCTTGTGACCGTCGCCGGTGTGTCGGAATTTTGTTCAGCCTGTAAATCTACTGACATGGCCCTGTCACATTTATGCACACTTAAATGCCATCGACCTTCGTCGGGATCGAACCCGCCACCTTGGGCACAGAAAGCGAGTGCGATACTAACTGCGCCACCCAGGCCGACTGTTAAACAATAGTAAAAGTGTTTCAGTTCGGTGCAGTGAGTTTACGATTCACTGACACTGGAGAGCTACTAAGAAATTTGAAATCCATTGACAAAAGCCGTCATATGTTTAGATTCAATGAGCATGGAGAAAGAATAGCTTTCGAGACTCCTCCCCATCCAATTATGCCATATACGGCAATAGACTGCATTTAAGATAAGTAAATTACTCTTAAATCGTGTATCTTTAGAATTGAGTTTAATGTTGATCAATTATTATAGGCCTTATACTTTCTACTTAATAAATTTTGAGTCACGCATAGTAATAAGCTATTGCTTTTATTAACATAAATGTTGCTTATAATCATAATTAACAAATTTCAGCTCCTAAGTGATGAACTGTCAGAACCAAAATACAGAGGATTTATGATCAGTTTGATCAATACGTATATCTCGATTGGTGTTATGATAATCATGGGACTTGGTTCACTACTAGACTGGAGGTCAGCTTCTGGAGTTTCAGTGTTCGTATCTCTCATAGCAGCTATGACATTCTACTTCCTAAAGGAGAGTCCCTCTTGGTTGGTGAAAAAGAATCGTTTGGAAGAGGCTTCAGAAAGCCTAAGATGGTTATGGGGTCCCGCACAAGAGGAAAAGGTAATTATACGAATACAGGACAAAAATGTAATTATACAGAGCCTTCGTTTGGACGCTCGGCCACTTAACTGGGATTTTCTTGCGTGTTGTTGCGCTGTTTCTGCCTGTTTTGTTTTCCCTTCACCCCTCCTCTTCGTGTGAGCCTTTGTGTTGTAGGCCTACGGAAGTTGATAGGTTCTAAGACCATATGTTTCAGTGTTATAGTGCGTCAGTGCTATTACAATGCCACAATCTCCGTACATTTTACAATGCAAAATCTTCATTCATGATTCCTATGTGATAAGAATAATTTAAAGAAGTTAAGCGGCTATTTACGAGTACCGGTATATGTATATTACCGGTTGTTCATGTGCCTCACAACAAAACGATTCATTATCTTCTGAATAGATCTAGAGAAACGGGATCTGTTCTTGATAGGAAACCGAGAGCATAAGCTGTGTTTTTACAGTCGTCGGTAAGTGTTTTTCAGCACTATAGACTTCTTTATACATTCTGAATGAAACATGAACTCGGGCCTTTTTTCTATCATTTAAACACTTTCATGGGAGGATCGTTGAAACCTAATTATGTTAACCCTCATTCGAAAATCTCGAACAAATACTATTTTCCACTAGTGCCAGTGATGCCATCTTCAGCACCCTATCATTTTTCATATTGTAGAATCAATGGCGTATATAAGGGTTCAAAACCTAAAATTTCCTAAATTATATATGTAGGTTATTTAAGCTTCATTTTGTCAAATAATTAAATATTTTATTTAATAAAAAATACTGAACTTGTAAATGTAGGCCTATTATTTCCACTTTTCCATGTGTTATATAACTTTTCTTATTAATACAATACAACTCCAATTATCTGGATTAATTGAAACCGGACCCGATCCGGGAAATCAAATATCCGGAAAATTAGATAAAAAACATTAAAAATGTAATTTATTTTTAAAAAATCTAAACTGTACAGTACTTACTTGCACAAAGTGTCACAACTTGAACATATCGGTCAGAGTCAGTTGTTGCTTTGACAAACTGTCGATTTTGTCGGTAAAATGTTTTGCTTTTTGGCAAATAATCGGCCCATAAAAATTGTTCCCAATGCTCGCTGCGGTAAAAACCATGTGAATATGGCCCCAAAACGATCCGGATATTTGGCAATTCGGATAGTAGGAGTTCTATTGTGACAAAAAAAAACTTATGTGTCATAAATTAGGTAACCATATCGTGTTTAAGTAGGCATGTCTTAGAGTAGTAAACAACTTTGCTATAGGGTTGGAAAAAAACATGTTTTTTTTTTAAAGAACAAAAAAAAAGTTTTTTGTTTAAAACATGTTTTTTGTTGTTGTTTAAAACGTTTTTATGTCAACAACAATGTTGGCTGTTTTAAACATGTTTTTAAAACTTTTTTTATGTTTACAACAATGTTGTTTGTTTAAAAAAAGTTTAAATTGTTCATTTTGTTTAAAACAACCATTTTAATGTATAGGGCATATTATATATATATAAAACGTTTTAAACAAACTTAAAAAACACAAGCACTTGTTTTAAACATGTTTTAAACACTTGTTTTAAACGTTTTGTTTTAAACATTCCAACCCTGCTTTGCTAACTAGTTTTTCAGTGCTAAAATGACGTAAAATGTGATTTTAAGTACTAAGATATTTAAAAAATTTCCAGGGTAGACCCCGTAGCCTACTCTCCCTCTCTTGGGGGTTATTTCTTAAAAAATATATTTAAAAAATGCTTCCCGACTTTAGCATAAGTCTTGTAACCATGTCCCATTGCATATTAAAATGCTTTGTTATTTTTAGGCCTGCAATGAATTAGAGAACTTCGCTAGAAGATTCCTGTCGGAGGGAGAACAACAGACAAACAAAGGATTTGACATAAAGTACTTTAAGAAGTTATTCAACGACCGTACCATGAAGCCATTTCTTATTCTCCATGTTTTCAACACAATTCAAGTATTCTGCGGACTCAACATCTTCACCTTTTACAGTATAGACATTTTATCAAGGATAAGAACACTTGATGGCGATGGCAGCTATCTGTTAGGTGACAATGAAAGTGGATTGCTTATATCGTTAATGAGAATATTTGCAAATGTCGTCTGTACAACACTACTCTTGAGAATTGGCAGAAGAACCATAGCTCTTGTGTCTGGAGTCGGCGCTACAATAGCTGCTTTGTTTCTCAGCCTATCGTTGTTTTCCCCCGATATGTTCCTTGAATCTACAGCTCAGAACTGGTTCAGATTTGTAACTATTGTAACCTTTGTAACATTTCACGCATTTGGTTACTATAACCTGCCTTCCCTAATGCTTGGTGAAACTCAACCTATGCATATAAGAGGATTCGCATGTGGATATATATACACTGTAAATGATCTAGTCTTAAGTGGTGCTCTGAAGGTTTATCCTTCCTTCATGAGCAATTTTGAAGTGAACGGCCTGTTCCTCATGTTTGGTGTATCATGTTTGTTGTGCACTGTGTTTGTTTATCTGTTTCTGCCTGAAACCAAGGACAGGACTTTAGAAGAAATAGAAGATTACTTCAAGATGCCTAATATAATGTGGATTAAAAGGAGAAAAGATTCCGAACATGTGAGATGTAACGCTAAATGAATAAAAAATTGTAGAATATTGCATTTATCATGTACTGTAATGTTTATGTCATGTTCTTTGTGTCCTGGAAATCACTATTTGAAAAATGATAACCCTCCAAAGTAATACACCTTTGTTGCCATGACCCAAATATTTATCTCATGACAAGAAACAAGAGACATAAGTTATTTAATACAAGACACATTTTATAACATCATTAATTAATTCACTGAATTTCTCATATACATAATGTGAGTTGAACAGCACATGTTGAACAACACATGTTGAACAACACATGTTTAACAACACATGTTGAACAACACATGATTAAGTAAAAGTGATTGGAAAAGCCTCTAATAACACTACGTAATAAAAATATTGTTTTTGTTCCTTTTTTAGTGTTTAGTGGATAAAGTCAACGAATATACGTTAGTGTTTTTCAAATGTCGATACTTTTCAAAATAAAAATGTATAATGGTATTTTAATAAGTTACTAACAGTTTTGAATTTACCGCTTTTTCTGACAATCGTAGTAGTTCAAAGCTATCAGCAATAGAAGGCAGTGGCGTTTCTAATTTGTAAGAACAGTGTCATACCAACAGACAGTTAAATATATAGGAGTCTCCTTTGATAAAAGACTGATTTATCAATATCATATAGAATGTGCACGACACAAAGCAATTACACGCTTTATTCGCTAATATCCACTGTTAAAATCTCCAAATCTACTTCTTCAAGTAAAAACTCGTCTTTGCACTTCAATCATCCGCTCCCAAATGATTTATGGGTCTGAAATCTGGAACACTACTTCAATACGCATCATTCGCAGATTGCATGCTATACAACGGAAGGTAGCTCTAATAATAAGAGGCGTAGATTATCACCAGGCTTTAAAACTTAGTACCCGAACCCTCAGAGGGAGTTGATTCCGGTTACCAACAACCTGAGTATAGGGGGTGGAGGGTGATTGCGTAGGCTTATAAGACAGTCATTGATAGTAGTACCGAGAAATGAATGCGCTCGTAGTACGGCGCCTCTCAAATTGGTCAACAGTGTACCTTGTCATTGTGCGTGTTTAAATTTATAATACGTGTTCGGCATGCCGAAAGTAAAGTGTTCTAAAACGCAAACATGTATTGAAACATTTGGGAGGGACTATTATACACAAACAGGAGAAAGTATCGTTTTGCATGCTTGTAATGTGAGTTTAGATAATGAGAAGTTATTTTGTGGTCTTCCTATATCTGTATTCCGGTTTGTTTACTATCACGTGAACTAGCATATGGTAGCTAGGACATACGCCGAGCATAGTCTGTGCAATACGGTTGCTGTTAACATATTCGATCGGGCACTAAGTTTTAAAGCCTGATTATCACACAACCAACAACCAGCTAGACGACATGCTCCAAATCTCATCCTTTTATAATTCGTTCAACAAATTGTCCAGAATGTTGAAAACACACTATTATATCACAGCAAACCACTCATCAGAGCACTAACAATGAAATAATTATCAAATTCATATGTAATTTATTCATGGTCAATGTACATTCAGCTTTTACTGTACTACTTTTCGAGTAAAATCCTTTCATAGGCTGAGACTTATATGACATATTGAAGATAATAAAAAAGGAGAAAAAGAACACTATATTGTAACAATCCCATCCACGTATATCGATATAATATATCGAAATACACTATACACTAGTGTACAAAATTAAAGTAACAAACCGAAATTTCATATTTGGTGTTTTTTGTCACAAAACAGTATAAACAGGTGATAGTAACGTAAAAACAATATGAGGAATAAGGAAAGTGAACTATTGCAACGTTTGTGCATACCAGTAAAACAAAACGCCCTGTTTTGTGTTTTTTTTTTTTTTTTTTTTTTTTTTTGCACACTTAATGACTCTCACACTAATCCAGAAAAACGCTTCAATGTGCTCAGTATGGGGTGTGATCACCTCTGGCAGCAATACAGGCCTCACAACGGTGTGGCATGCTGTGAATGTCATCAATCTCATTATGAGGCAATAACGCCCATTCTTCCTGCAGAGCAGCTCATAGTTGGTGGATGTTCACGTGAAGTCGCACTCCCAGACATGCTCTATAGAATTCAAATCGGGGGAGCGAGCAGGACAATCCATGCGTACAATATCTTGAGTTTCCAGGAAAACATTCACCACCTGTGCTCCATGAGGATGCGCATTATCATCCATCAGTACGAAGTCTGAGCCCACAAGCACCTCGAAACAACCGCACATGAGGTGCCAAGATCTCGTCACGATCCCTGACAGCAGTTAAACCTTGCCTATTTACCCAAAGAGGAGTTCGGGTAGTCAACAGAATTCCCGCCCACACTATTATTGATCCACTTCCATATCGGTCTCTTTCCACGTCCCCACGTCCCGAAATCGTGTTCCAAGTTCTTTCCAGATGTGAATCCGTCGAGAATCATTTTCAAGACAAAATCTGGACTCACCTGTAAAGAGAACATTGGGCCACTGTTCGACCATCCAGTTGGCAAGTTGATCACTCCACTCTAGACGTAGTTCTACTCTTCTGTGAATACGCGTCAGGGGTACACATACAGCAGGTTTCCGACAATGAAGGCCTCTCTGCCGAATCTTTCTGTACACTGTTTGCCCTCAATACAACTGTTCCAATGGATGCTGTGAGGTCAGATGCCGGTTGTCATGAAGTGCTATGGCGGTAGCGTCGTTCCCTTACCGCCAAACGGTCCTCTCTTTCTGATGTCACTCTTGGTCGTCCTTGCCCTGATCTTCGGGATACATTTTCGGACTCTACAAACTGTTGCCACATCCGAGAAACAACAGAACGATTCACATTAAGTCATCTGGCCACATCAGCTTGAGACTGTCCTGCTTCCATTCTTCCTATAGTCCTCCACCATCGTTTTCATGTTTGTAAGATGTGTAATTGGTATTATGAGAGAAAATTGCGAGCTAGAGTCTTCAGAACTTATATCACCAATAATGAAACATGTGCAAGAAAAAGGGGTTTCCAGCAGCAAGAAGATACAGATTGTAAATGTATTCAAAGCATTAAAAGAAAGGAGTGAAAGTGGAGTCGTCCATGGAAGTAGCTTCAAGTCCGGGTTTCAAAATCATAAAATAATACAGATCTTTAGGAGTTGTCACGTCACCGGTCAAAATTAAACAAAAATAAAAGATTCAGACAATTCAGTTGACAGAGTTGGGAATCGAACCCGGGACCTTTGGGGCTGTTCTAACAATATTAGTTAACCTAAAGAAAGCTCAATTGACTTTACTATAATATGTATTGAACTAATCAGTGTCTAAAACGAACTCATGTGTACTGGGCTCTGTATTTTTAGACTCAGTTGTTTATTCTTGCTCCTTACACATCTTGGATCAAGCATAATATTTTCCTCTGTTTTATGTCCCTTCCCTTTATTCTGTATTTTCAGATTCGGCTGTTTATTCTTGCTCCTTACACATCTTGGATCAAGCATAATATTTTCCTGTGTTTTATGTTCCTTCACTTTATTCTGTATTTTCAGATTCGGTTGTTTATTATTGCTCCTTACACATCTTGGATCAAGTGTAATATTTTCCTCTGTTTTATGTTCCTTCACTTTATTTTTTATTTTCAGACTCGGTTGTTTATTCTTTCTCCTTACACATCTTGGATCAAGCATAATATTTTCCTGTGTTTTATGTTCCTTCACTTTATTCTGTATTTTCAGATTCGGTTGTTTATTATTGCTCCTTACACATCTTGGATCAAGTGTAATATTTTCCTCTGTTTTATGTTTCTTCACTTTATTTTTTATTTTCAGACTCAGTTGTTTAGTCTTGCTCCTTAGACATCTTGGATCAAGTATAATATTGTCCTCTGTTTTATGTTCCTTCACTTTATTCTGTACTATATCCACCATGCTATTCTTTCGCACACAGCACCCAGTTAACAAAAGATTACGTTTTATGGTGAACTTACAGCAGACTAACCTTTGCCAATAAATAAAGCTTCTAATGAGCTCCGATAAGAAACTCGGCACGCTTAATCTGCATAATTACTACAGTCACAGAATCCATGTTCCCAGGAGACAATATCAACTCAGAACTTTTATTGTTTGAGGAAACATTTATTTTCGATTAGTGAATTCTGTAGCATTAAAAATAAGTGTTTCTTTAAAAGTACGCTGAAAGTGCCGACGTTAACTTTTTGACGATACATGAGGGTAAGTAGTTCAATGCATAGGAAAATGATGAATGGTTTAGAATATACAAGTCTTTGAAATACAGTAGGTGTCATCTTACTTGTTCCTAGGAGTGTTAACTTTCATTCCAACTTAGGCCTACTCAGATCGTTTCATGGAGTATTAAAATTTTGAAACAATATATCATTTCTGACATCGATGCATACAAGATGACTATCTAACATGAAGGATCTTAATTTAAACTTCTTAGAAAGCAAAGAACTATTTTGACACATAGCATCTAATTAGGTTACGAAATACTTCAATTAGATAAACCCAGGGCCGCCTAGAGCGGGAAATTTTTAGAAACATTTAGGGGTGGCAACATAAATGTTAATTTTTAAACAAACTGTAGTTTCTTGTTTGTTTAATGTAAATATAAAAAGTTATAACCTTTCAAATAAATATATTTTTTTTTTATTTAATCCCCACAGTACGGCGCCGAAATTATTTCTAAATACCCAGAACCGGCCTTGGATAAACCTATAAAAGAATATTATAAATTTGTTTATAGAATTTACGCAAAAAAATTCTACACTACAGATTATCAACAAAAAGTACTAGCCTATATACCGATACGTAGAGAAGAGTGTATAAAAATTAGATCTGAGATTATCTGGATAAAAGTTAATTGGTAGGCTAACTGAACAAATATTTTCTGAAATAACCATTATCTTTTATCCAGTTAAGAGACGACTGAAAGTTATCCAATTACTTGCAGTTATCCAACTGTTAAAATAGAGTTTAGCTTATGGCGAGTATAACCTGAAGCATAGGTTCCAGCGCAAGAAGGTCGTTGAAAACATTTTATAATGTTTTAAAGTGGATGTGACTTTTTCTGGCGACTATATGGTATTGTCCGCATCTCAAGTACAGAGAAACATTCAATACCTTGTCCCAGAGGGTCAAGAGTTATTGATAATTCATTGTCTATCTATTACAATCAACATACAATCAACAAAAAAAATCCAGATAACTGCAAATAATATCCAATTAATTAAGTTTTAAAGAAACAGGTAACTGATATATTTCGGTTGCCGTTAAATGTCTCTACATTTAACTGTTATCCGGTTATTTGTCTCAGCACTAATAGTAAATTTATTCATTTTTGTGTCCATCTTTAGCGCTGTATAACCAAATCACTGAATTAATACCACTGCTCTTTACCTCGTCAAGTTCTAGACGTGCAAAACGACCGTCGAGAAGTTTACAAGTTAAACAGCAATGAGTTTTAAAATGTTTTTAATAAAGTTAAGTGGAATATATAGGTGGAATTTAGGAAAGGGGAAGTGCGTTTTCGCCGTCCCGTTCAAAAGTCCAAACCCTCTCATGCATAGCGTCCTTATTTGATGACAGGTGACTTAATTTCTTTTAAATTTCCTGTTTGAAATTCCCGGGTTTCACTGTTGCCAACCAATTCATTGATGCCTACTAATTTGTATAACCCGGTTTTTGAAGTTCCTTGACAGATTGCAGCAGTGCATTGCCATCTTGGAAATGGCGGGCTTTGAATGTTCCTTTGTGCCTGTTGACAGTGACATTTTGTGTTCTTTTCTGAAGCGGTTTGATTAAAAATGACATATGTAAGTAGTTTGTATGTTTGGTTAGACCCTATAAAACATAAATATATAGTTATAAGAAAGTTAATATAATTCATACAAGCCCCAGGCATACGAAATGTATGTGACCTCATATGAAGACTGCGTGCTTGAATACTCCATATCTTTGATTTGACATCAGGCAGTAATATTACTGTTATATATGTAATTTCAGTGCAGTTATAGTAGTCTTAGCATGTGAATTTCAGAAATTCGTTATTACAGAGAACATAAGTACACAGAAATACGAGGAAATAAGAGGCTATTTACACTTTTACACTTCACAGATTCCAGAGACCAACACAGACCAGGCAATCAAAATAAAACCATTCCCTACTATTCCCTACTATGTGCACCAATCTTGTCACCAAACAATAAACCCAGAGAAGTTTCATTCAGTGGATGAAATGATGATACCCTTCAAAGGTCGATCATTATTGAAGAACTCTTTTCCTAAGAAAAAAAGCTTGGAAATTAGTTGTGGATATTATTAGGGGATTTCTGGTTATGTCTAGCTGTTTTGAGTTATACCAAGGTGTTTTTGGAGGTAAACCATCTGAATGTGGAATTCCTGGGGACAAAGTGCTGATATCCGTACCATCTTCTTGTGACAAATATCTCAAAACCCCAGAAGCTCATCAGCATATGGCTTTACAGTTATTAGATGAATGGAAAATTCTTCTGTGCATACAGTTTCTTCATATGCTGGATTGGAACCAGAGGAAAGAAGATAGTGCAGAAAAAAAGATGTGGAAGTTGATTTCCCCTGCAGCAGGGGTAATCTAATGGACTCACTTGTTTCACTATAGACTATCGTAATTACATCATAAATCATGGGTGGTCCATGAGTATCTTTTATAACATGCTCAATGTTACAGTAGTGAATGCATTGCTATTATGGAGGATGGCTGAAAAATCTTCCGTGGATCTATTGGAGTTCAAGAGGAGGGTTGCAATAAGTCCCATTTATAGTGGAAAAGCAGCAGAATCTTTGGGTAAGAGAGGTCGTTCAAGCAGCAACCAAAATTAACTTTCACTAAATAGGAAACCTTGTCACAATGTTCCATAGGAAAAGGCAACGAATGGATTTGGAGATTTTCATTAAAAATAGTGATGCTAAATTGCAAACAGATGTGATAAGTACTGTAAAAGCAAAACAAGATATATGTGTATGAAATGTATTGTGCCGCTTTTCCTTGAGTGTTCTGAAAACTTTTATACTAACAGTGAGAGGTAAAATATGAATATTTATGGATACATGCTGTACTATAAATGTTTCTGTTTGTTTCATGTTCATATAAAACTTCTTTTCTTGTTTAGGTGCACTGGAACTTCATTGTTCCATCTTGTGCATGATGTCCTCATATGAGCATTGTTCTGGCAAAGTTTTCAAAAATAACTCATGACAACATATGGTATTTTATTTGTACGTGTTTAATGCTACAAAAGTAGGAGTTATTTTTTTTATCTATTAATTTCAAAAATCATGCATGAGAGGGTTAAATCTTCATGAAGCAAACATACATCTATGCCAGGTTTCCCAACCTGCGATCCACGGTGCTATACTGACTGACCCAGGCCGACTTGATGCCATCATGAATAGTCTTAAAATAACATAAAATATTAACTTAAATATTGCTATTATGTTCTGTCAGAAAATATTTGAAAGCTAAATGTCTTAAATTAAGTACATATGTCATGGATCTCCAAAATGAAAGCAACCTCAAATAAACAATTTAATAGGGCTTGATAGCATGGAAGCCTAATATCTATCTGATAGACTGTTTGAAAGCTTCGAATTTGTATCTGTTGATTTTTAGGCCAGCCCGGCTTTTATATTCGACATTAAGGAAGGCTACACGTAATTAGTTCTGAGCAACCTTTGTATTTGTAATTAACGCTAAAAAAGTATCTATTCAAGATTACTGAAGCATAGGCTCTTTCAAAAAGATAACCTAACTGAAGGGAAGATCATGACAAGGAAAAAAGAGGTAACATACAAGATGATACACGAGTTCTTTACAAACTTTAGCGATTCTGGCCGTGAACAAAGTTTATAATAAGAAATCAGATCAATGTACGACTTGGTTTACTTATACAGAAAATAGTAACACATCAGATGGAAATAGACCTAAATACACAGACGGACTAAATCCAACGAAGAGTTTACAGAAATTTTCACGAGGAAACAAAATAAAACGAAGGTCAACAAGTTAATTACAAGTTTTGGAAGAAACGATTAGTGAAATGGAAAGTATACAATGGATGTTCCAAATGACAACTCAACGACTAACACTGTAGGCCTACGCAGCCAAGGTAATAGGAAACAGGAAACAAGATTTCTGCATATCACCATCAGTGGCTGTTAATTTTTTTAAATATTAGTCGTATCACTTTGAATTAGAGAACAACTGAACGTACAGCTCACAAGCTCATAACAAACCGTAGTACCTTTAATGATGAAGGTATATTCCACATTTTTTACACAAGGCTTCAATAAAATTCTTTACATCTAATGTTTTACTCGTACATTATTATTATTATGCGTTCCATGCTGGCTACTACATTAAAGAAAAAGACATGGCCAGTAGAAGATGTTTCTTGTGTAGCACCGATGGTTCAACAAGGCGGGTTGATGTTCTGGCATTTAAAACAGATGCACGTGAAATAATTGTTGACCCTACCATCAGGATTTGAGTAAAGTTGTCATCAGGCCGGTAGAACGACCCACGAGGCCTTTAAGACTTTTCCTCGACGTGTCATCGAAGAGAGAAGAAATTCAGAAGAAGACTAACTCCGATTCCGTAGTGAACATAAACATTTGTTTCTTCTCTTTAACTCGCCTATAACTTCACTCTTTTGGATATTATATTAATTCTGTTTAAGACCTTAACCTAGTGATTGCCATGTTACTGTGTTGTAAATATTCACCCTTCAGCAATTCATCATTCACCTCATAATCCTCTTGTATGTACAGACGGCTTCTGATTTTTTGTCATTTTAGTGTGTTGTAAATATTCACCCTCCGCTAATTCATCACTCATCTCATCATGTAGGTATACTGATTCCTCCCAATTTATGTAATTCTAGTGTGTTGTAAATATTCGCCCTGCATCAACTCATCATTCACCCCATCGTAATCTTCTACATATTATGTACTGATTGTTTCTGATTTATTGCCATTGTACCATGCTGTAAATATTCACCCTTCGCTAATTCATCACTCCCATCATCATCTACATTTATACCGAAGTCTTGAAACCAAGATAGCAAACTGTATAATAATATTAGTCTATGTATTATCTGTATTCTCCCCAGTAGTGTAGCCTTCGGCTGTGGGACTCTGGGTCAACTATGGTCAAATAATAATAATAAAAAAATAGAAGTGCACACAGAGAAAATTAACATCTACCAGCCTACCGTGGAATATTTTAAGATCAAATATCATCTGCTAGATCTTAAAGTGTATGGACATCTGATTGGTGCCCATGGAGCTATCTCGAATTTTTCGAGGACTTCAGGACGGAATTCGACTTACCTGCTTCCTTGAGGGATAACATTGTACTATCGACCCTTCACAAATAATGTCAAACCCTCCACAACCATGCTTTGCATTGATGTAGTACGTACTTAAACTTTTGTTCTTTTTCCTATCATTTTTTGTTATTTTGTGAGTATACTGAGTTCACTGGGTTACGTCCAATGGGAGGCAGCGTTTATACTGTCTAACATTTTTATATCAATTTTATAGAAACTATCTAAAAATGGAGGCTACTGGAAGCATGAAGGAACATAGACCTACATCAAAAGAAACGTCAAATCTAGAAGAGAATATACCGTCTAGAGCGCTTCGACCACAGGTTCGTAAAATGTTTCGTAAACAATCTCATTTGCAACTTAATTTCAGTATAACAACAGAACTTTAGCTAGGTATATTACTCCATTGCGAAAGACAAATAATAAGAGATATAGTTAAATTTAGTTATATTAAGAGTTTTAACTAGAAGGCCAAGCATTACTTTTCAGCCTACATACAACATATCAACCGTTTTCCTTTGTTGCACCCATAATAATTTGAAGTATATTGCCTTAATAGGGCACTGGTATCCCAATATATGAAATGTTAAAACATTTTGGATTTTAATTTTTAATAATATGAAAAGTACTTCAAAATGATAGGCCTAGCCTACTATGAAGTTGTATTCATGAAAGTTGTAAATATAAATTTGTACTTGTGGTATTTGCAATAAGCTAACCGGGTAGCGGCCGTTATAGGTTTAAGCTAGGATTTCTTTCGGTATTATGCATGTAGTGCTAAATGAATGTCAAGTACATTGATACAAATAATACTACTACTAACCATTACTGTTTAATAAAAATATATACAATACAGGCTTCTTGACAAAAACCCTATTCAATTCTTTTTCTAACTTATTCCTTTGCCAATTGAATTACCGGTAATATGTGACTTCGCGATTTCACTCTCTTGATTCTTCTCTTCCAAAACCATTTCTACACACTCCAAAACCTTCCTTATTTTCTGATTTGTAGATCATCATTTAGCATTCTACTAACCTTCATTTCTTTAATAATTTTAATTAAATTTACTAAAATGAATTATTCTCAACCTCTCTGTCCTTCTAAATCAGTGCGATTTTCCGGAACCACGCTATACCTTCTCTGTACTTCTGTAACACATAGGCCTATAGACTTATTTTCTCTTTAGCAATCTTTGAAGAAAGTTCAGGACTTTTTCCCCATTAATACCTGTGCCGAAAACTAAATTTTACAAAGTATAGCTCCCTTTTTATTCCAATGTAAAAAATACTATAGCCTACACTTTCTTCAATTCTTACAGATAATGCTAGGTTTCACTTCCTTTTTTGTTTTGATCTCCATTGGAATGTCTGCAGGACACAGTGCAGTTTTGTTGCCTGTTCTTCAAAGTTCAAACAGCACTCTGTTTATAGATGAAGAAACAGGCTCCTGGATAGGTAAGTGCAGTGCTTTTGACCTAACAGAACATTGCCAAACTTACTCTTATATTTAAAACGAAAGAGGAATCGCACACAGTATGCATATGGTTATATGACTTTAAGAACTCTGAGGTCGACTTAATTTGTACATATCAATTCTACCTGTAAGCTGCAAATTAGTCCTGCAACTTATAGTCCTATATGCGAGGGCCATTTTTTTCATCCTCCGATGGGGCATAAAATGAAAACCATAGTGAAAATCAAAACTGTTTTATGTGGAACATGTAGGTACACCTTCTAGGTACTTCTCTACATAGTCGCGCTCCGATCGAGATATTTATCAAAGCGTGGTGCAACTTTCAAATACCCTCTTCATAGAAGTTTGCCGCCAGTGTATTGAGAAAGGTCTTTACGATGTTTTGAAGTGTTTTGAAATTCTTCGTTGGTGTGGAAGCTCTGTCCTCCCAGATCTTCCTTCAGCTGACGAAAAAGATGAAAGTCACTCGGCACGGGAAAGAGTTTTTGAAATCCATCGTGACAGGGGATGAAACGTGGATTCGTTACGACAATCCAGAATAAAAAGAACAACCTAAACAATGGATGCACACAATTTTCCCGAACAACCCAAGATCTGGCTTCCACACCAACGAAGAATTTCGAATCACTTCAAAATGCCGTGAAGACCCTTCTCAATAAGCTGAAGGCAACTTCTATGGAGAGGGAATAGGATTTTCACTGTGGTTTTCATTGTATTCCCTATCGGAGGTTAAAAAAAATAGCCCTCGTATTTGGAGTCAGTTCCTACACGATATTATTGCTGATTAATGCTGATCATCGGAGTAATTTTCACAAGGGTGCAGACATTTTAACACGTTACATACAACTGCAGAATAGCCAGAGACAAATTGATATGTGCAGCAACATTAATGCAAATAAATGTAATTTCAATTCAAGACGAAAGGGATTCAAAAAACGCTTAAGCAAGTTATAACGTTAAATCAGTAACATCGGTTACCATTGCAACGCTGTTGTACCGCTTACTTATTTTCCCGATTGCAGAGCCAATGACAGGCCCCACCTCTAGAAAAGCATGGTATTGATAAATGTAGTAGGCTACTAAAAATAGCTATTTTAATGCAAACGTTGTGTATAATCACTTTCGTTATTTTGTTCATGGCACAAATTTCTCATTTAAACTTGTGAAAATTATTTTCTCCTATATGCAATTGGATAAATCTTTAAGTGGCATGCGTACCCCTGCGTACCCCTGCGTACCCTTAGAAAAAAGCACTGGTAAATGTATCTAACCAGAAAATTCGTAAGAAGAAATCGCGCATTCAACTTTCCCGTCCACCCCCCCCCCCCCCAAAAAAAGAGTTCCTCTTTTGATGAGATCTTGAAATTATACTCAGCGAAGTGTAGCCTATTTACATAAAAGAGCAAAGAGAGTTTACTAATGAGAACGTATAGTATCACAAAGGAATGTGGAAAGAAAAATACTTGGCATATCACTGCAGAATAAGATATCGTGTAATAGGCTACAAGAAATCACCTACTGCGTGAATGATGCTGTAACAGACAGCGGTAATGGCAAGTTAGTACTTTGCGACTCACCCTGCTCCCCTTTCCACTCGCCACTCGCCTGGCCGTTTCCCCGGCCTGGCTGCTTCCCGCGTGCCGCCTGCTCCGCTTCCCCGCAACGCATACCATCATGCCTGTAGCCGCTGCTTAACGCCGGTAATGCATAATTGCAATTGATATGTCACCTAATATTTCACAATAAAGAAAGCCCCTTGCACCTTCACATAATATTCCACAATTATAAAAACGACCCTTCCAACAAAATAGGCTATTTCACAATACATTAAATACCCTTATACCATACATAATATTTAATAATAATAAAAACGCCGTATTATAACATAAAATGTGGCTTAATTGATGCAGGAAAATTCCCTTGCACCAACACTACTTATAAAAACCGATTTTTGCGTTAAAACTCATGAAATCCCCCTAACATAACTCTAATATACGAAAGCTTCGTTCAGTGCTCAATATTCACTCGTAGCCTAGTGGTCATGACTCCTAGCTATAATGCTAGGGGTCCCGGGTTCTAGATCCTAAATCTTCAATCTTATAAACGGTTACATATCAGTCCCACGAACTGCAAGGCTGCATGCGAACCGAAAATTGAGCATGTGTTAGAAATTTCTTGATCTCGAAGGAATTACTCTCTGATTGAGAATATGAACATGAGTTAAAGTACCACTCATACACAGGAAAACTACGGATTAATTGATGTCGCCCAACTGACTCTCCACGAAATTTGCTAGCGTCTGTACAGCCCCAGATCTGTAGAATGGTTATCGACATTTCTCCGCTATCTTTTACCTACAAATGTATGGAAAAGAGGAAAATTTAACTGCATTATCTGTGATCTATACAAGGACTTAGAACTGCGCAGAAAATTGGCGTTGGCAGCATTGACACTGATACGAAAACTAGCGAGATGAAATATCTGAGTCATCTAATCAGAGTTCTTGAAGATCATCGAAGGCCCGAGTTACACGTAAGAATCAACTCTGTATACTGGCATGTCGAGCTATATTAGCTATAACATCGCCTTACTTTGAAATGACAAGTAATAAGTTCTGAAAATATATGGTACTGTTATTAATTACTCGAAATTTATTCACTAATGATCAAAATGGAAGATTCAACCTATATATTAAGCTAATGAAATAATTGTTTCTCATACCACAGCTCTAGAATAAAGGATTTATATGGTACTTCAAAAGGTATAGTCAGTTGAAAATATATTATGTAAAGCGACCCATTATAGTATTGTTTTCTGTTGCAGCTAGTACATACGCAGCATCTGGTCCAGTAGGAAGTTTCCTAGCTGGCATAGCCGTAGAATGGTGGGGACGGAGGAAGATCTCCTTCATCTCTTCCTTTGGAATGGCAATAGGAGGGCTGTTCATTTGTTTGGCTCCAAGTGCGTCTATTCTCATATTAGGGAGAATCATAGAGGGATTTTTCAAAAGCGCACTTGCCACAGGAATCACAGTACGTTTGAATTTATGCGGAATCAAGGAATATAATTTTTTTTCTTGCAGTCTTCAAAATTTATCTATGACCCAGAAGTTAATCATTTGTATGCAAGTTAATTATATACAGGCTATAGCAAGCTGTCCTCAATTGTAGACACACCTCCCATTCAAACAGCTGCTCAGGTGAGTTGGTTAATAGTATGTTGGTTGGTGTATGGTTATTTAACGACGGGGATGTACTGCAACTTACGCCTGTGACCGTCGCCGGCTTGCCGGAATTTTGTCCCGCAGGAGTTCTTTTACATGCCAGTAAATCTACTTACATGGGCCTGTCACATTTATGCACACATAAGTGCCATCGACCTGGGCCGAGATTGAATCCGCAACCTTGGGCATAGAAAGTCAGCGCGAAACTAACTGCGCCACCCAAACCGACTTTTAAACAGTAGTAAGCATGTTTCAGTTCGGTGCAGTGAGTTTACGATTTCACTGACTCTAGATTGTTATTATTGTTATTTGAAATCCATTGAAAAAGCAGTCATTCGGTTAGATTCATTGAACATGCAGAAAGAATAATTTTTGAAACTCCTATCAATCCAATTATGATGGACTGTATTAAAAATAAGTAGATTATTCTTAAATTGTGTCATTTTAGAATTGTGTTTCAGTTATAATACCTTCTAATCCAGACAGTGGAAGTGACACAGAGAAGTGATAAATACATCATGAAGACAGCTATCGAATCAAAACGCTACAAATGGCCAGTGTCTAAAGAACAGTTACTCTCAAGCAATCTTAGGACTTTTAAGACAGTCATTCAGAGTATAAACTTTGGAGAATTAAAATAATCTGTGCTAAGTGCTATTAACCAGACAGTGGAAGTGACACAGTGAAGTGATAAATAGTGCTTAACAAATAAACTGGGGACAAGCCCAACCGGGAGAGGTTAAAATATAAATATAGGAATAAGTCGTATAAATAATAAAAGTAGATTTCTACAAGGCATGTAGTATCGCGAACTCGCGATGGGGCATGCCCATTGAAGCCACAACTAAAAAAAAAAAAAAAAAAAAAAAAAAAATACCTTCTAATTAATAACTTTTGAATCATGGATACTATTTGCCTATTGCTATTATTAACATAATTATTATTATTAGGGGTGGGTCCTCGATACTTTCGATACCTCGATACTTTAGATACCTCGATACTCTCGATACTTGCATGGTATCGGCATCGAACGAAACTTCAGAAAACTCGCTCGATACTTTTTCGATACTTTTGTAACTCTGCAATTCCCGAATTAAGTGAGAATGCTAGCATTTTTTAACAAAAACTTGTAAGTGGACTGTTTAAAAAACTAATTTTATTTTTAATGTAAAGTTTAAAAATAATTATAGGCTGCTGATGATATTAAATTTTGTCTCATTAAATATGCAGACTTAATTAATTTAGTTGGTATTACACAGTTCTCTCAAATTTTTATTTTTAATGTACCTATTTATTGAAACTGGAAATGTTGAAGGTATCGAGTATCGAGGAAAAATCATGTATCGGTATCGAGTATCGAGAAAATCTGGTATCGACCCATCCCTAATTATTATAATCGTAATTAACAAATTTCAGCTCCTAAGTGATGAACTGTCAGCACCAAAATACAGAGGATTTATGATCAGTTTGTCGAGTACACATTTCTCGATTGGTGTTATGATTATCATGGGACTTGGTTCACTACTAGACTGGAGGTCAGCTTCAGGAGTTGCAGCTTTCTCATCTCTCATAGCAGCTATGACCTTCTACTTCCTAAAGGAAAGTCCCTCTTGGTTAGTGAAAAGGAATCGTTTGGAAGAGGCTTCAGAAAGCCTAAGATGGTTATGGGGTCCCGGACAAGAGGAAAAGGTAATTATACGAATACAGGACAAAAATGTAATTACTGTATAGGCCTATAGAGCCTTCGTTTGAACGCTTGGCCGCTTAACGGGGATTTGGTTGCTTATTGCTGCGCTGATTCTACCTGTTTTGTTTTCCCTTCACTTTTCCTCCTCTTCATGTGTACCTTTGTGTTGTACAGAAGTTGATAGGTTCTAAGACCACCTGTTTCAGTAGTGCTATTGCAATGCCAAAGTCCGTATACTTTTGTGATAAAAATAATAGTTTAAGTTTCAGCCTTAAGCACTAGTAAATAATAAGAACCTAACACGATACTTGAGCTGAAGACGTAGAATGTTTATAGATTTTATATTTTATTGTTATTTATTGTTTCATAACTGATTTTTGTTATACAATATAGTCATAAGAATAAAATTATTATTCTCTCTAATAAGACATACATGTGAACTACATCTTTTTAAAAACGTATTAATAAACTCTTTTTTAATTTTTAGTGTTGGTATACGACTGATGATGGCATAACTGATGCCGAAATGCATTTCAAGATTTCGGATTTTTAAAAGAATCAACACATTATATTGAGCTGAGAACGAAGAAAAAATCAGATACAAATACAACAATTCAAGACAACATAAACTTATATTAATTTACGCTTACTACTACTAATATAAAGATATTTGGACTATCGAAACCATCTAATTTATATGTTTTAACCTAATATTAAGAAATATACTAAAACTTGTAATCATCTTCAATAGTGAAGAGTGATATTACAAAAAAATTTATCACAATCTTATATAGCAACCATTTAATAGAATTGCTAATGAATCCATTACTATAATTAAATTAAGTAATGAAGTATGAAAGCATAAGAATCAAAAAAACATTAAAGATACTAATCTTCAAATAAATATTAACCTTCTGAGGTAATATATCACAGTTTAAAAAAAAAAGTTATTAAGAAAACTAAGTATTTGACTGTACTCATAATATGATGAGGCTCGTTTTCACACCTTAGATTAATAACTAACTTGATTCCTAAGTATTAGTTATTAAACAACTGCTTTTTGATTAACTGTGATTAATTGTGACTAATTGTGTAAGATTATAATATTAATTTTAATACTTAACTCATTGATATAACTATGTATATCAATTCAATATACTTTTTATGACAATTATTATTCAACTAATGATGTAATGTAATTTGTTCTTACGACTATATTGCATAACAAAAATTAGTTATGAAATAAGCTATTAAGCTTTATATGTAATGATGTAATGTAATTTTATTCTTATGACTATATTGTATAACAAAAATCAGTTATGAAACAATAAATAGCAATAAAATATAAAATCTATAAACATTCTACGTCTTCAGCTCCAGTATCGTGTTAGGTTCTTATCATTTCCTAGTGCTTAAGGCTGAAAATTAAACTATTACTTTTATCACATTTATCAGTATAAGTGGAAATGAAATTCATTAATACTACGTATACTTTACAATACAATATCTTCATTCATGATTCCTATCACTTGTGATAATAACAACTTAGAGAAGTTAGGCGGCCATTTACAGTAGACTCCCGGTTGTTCGTATGCCTCATAACGAAACGATTCTTTATCTTCTGAATAGAGTTAGAGAAACGGGATCTGTTCTTGATTCGAAACCAAGAGCATACGCTGTTCTTACAGAGGAAAGCTAGATGACATCGGACGAAAGTTAGAATTAAATCCCAAATAAACCTCTGAGAAAGCTTGCACATGAAACAGGTATTTCGCAAACCTCACCTTGGATTACCACCGAACTTTTAAAATTAAAACCTTATAAGATATCTGCAGCTCAAGGAATGCAACCTCACGAAAATGTGAGTAGAGTTAATGAAAGTATGTGGTACTGCATACTTTTAATTTGCATGAGAAATCTATGAGCTCGATTTAAGGGGCTATGAATATCAGATTGCGCCGCCATCAGCTTGCTTTTCGCTGCCAAGCAGATTCCCGTTAAGTTGGTCAAGAGTCCAAACGAAGGCTCTGTAGTATAGGCATATTATAAAACCAAGAATTCATGGCTAATCATGATGTTGTGGTAATTTTAATAAGGCAGTCAATAAAATTTAATCGTCATTATCTATGAACTTCTCTATACATTCAGAACGGTACATGGATAGGGAATCTTTCTGTCATTTAAACTCTTTCATGGAAGGAGGCGACGAAACTTCATTACGTTAACAGCCATTTCAATATCATGAACAAACACTACTGTCCAATAGTGCCAGTGGTGCAATCTTCAGCACGCTATCATTTTCCATCTTCTAGAATGAATAAAATCATGTAAACTGATGTAACAAAGTGCCAGAAGGCTTTTCTTTAATCAGTGATAATCGTAATTATGATATGCAGAAATTAAGTTATTTTTGTTATCGATTTCCTATTCTAGATCGATTCATTAAACAGGGCTTACGGAAGAACAAAGGTGTAGATTGATAAGCATATTATGTGAAGGAATGTGGGGGTAGTGTTATCTGTCATAGTTAACTGTATCTCAACTTCCAAAGCCGTATATGATCACTGTAAATCAATATGTTGTAATGAGATTTTTTGCATTTGATAAATCCTTTGGAATATATTACCATAAAATAGGCACTAAATTTGGCATTACTCCGGTACCGGTCAACTCATTTGATCTAATATCAATAGGCTTCCTCCCTGACGTTATAAATACGTATACCGAATTTCATGAAAATCTTAAAAAGCGTATTCGAGTTATCTCGCGTACAGACACTTGGACAGACGGACAGGCATACAGACGGACAGACATTTTCCCGTTCCCCACACAATCTCATAAAGTACCATTCTAGCACTTAATAACTTGTTAGGATTGAATACATTAGAGACCCGTATAGTAGTGGACATGCAAGAAAAATGCTTCCCGACTTTATTGTAAGACTTGTAATCATATCCTATTGCATATTAAAATGCTTTTACAATGAAACTAATTTCAGGTATGTTATTTTTAGGCCTGCAATGAATTAGGGAGCTTCGCTAGAAGATTCCTGTCGGAGGGAGAACAACAGACAAACAAAGGATTTGGCATAAAGTACTTTAAGAAGATATTCAACGCTCATACCATGAAGCCATTTCTTATTCTCCATGTTTTCAACACAATTCAAGTATTCTGCGGATTCAACATCTTCACCTTTTACAGTATAGACATTTTATCAAGGATAAGAACTCTTGATGGCGATAACAGTTATCTGTTAGGTGACAATGAAAGTGGATTGCTTATATCGTTAATGAGAATATTTGCAAATGTCGTCTGTACAACACTAATCTTGAGAATTGGTAGAAGAACCATAGCTCTTGTGTCTGGAGTCGGCGCTACAATAGCTGCTTTGTTTCTCAGCCTATCGTTGTTTCTCCCCGATATGTTCCTTGAATCTACAGCTCAGAATTGGTTCAGATTTGTAACTATTGTAACCTTTGTCACATTTCACGCATTTGGTTACTATATTCTGCCTCCCCTAATGCTCGGTGAAACTCAGCCTATGCATATTAGAGGATTCGCATGTGGATATATATACACTCTAAATGATCTAGTCTTAAGTGGTGCTCTGAAGGTTTATCCTTCCTTCATGAGCAATTTTGAAGTGAACGGCCTATTCCTCATGTTTGGTGTATCATGTTTGTTGTGCACTGTGTTTGTTTATCTGTTTCTGCCTGAAACCAAGGACAGGACTTTAGAAGAAATAGAAGATTACTTCAAGATGCCTAATATAATGTGGATTACAAGGAGAAAAGATTCCGAACATGTGAGATGTAACGCTAAATGAATAAAAAATTCTAGAATATTGCATTTAACATGTACTGTATTGTTTATTTCATGTTCTTTGTGTCCTGGAAAACACTATTTGAGAAATGATAATCCACCAGGAGTGCTGTTAGTTTACTGGTAATCTAATTGAGCTTAATAAACAGTCCTTGCCATGAGCCTCGAATTATGTATCTCATGACAAGAAACAAGAGTCATAAGTTATTGCATACAAGACGTATTTTATAACATCATTAATTAATTCACTGTATTTTTCATTTGCATAATGTGAGTTGAAGAACACATGTTGTAAGTAAAAAGGAATAATAATAGCCCCTAATAATTTGTATTATGAGAGAAAATTGCAAGCCAGAGTCTTCGGAAGTTATGTCACCAATAAAGAAACATGTGCGAATAAAAGGATTGTCCAGCAGCGAGAAGATACAGATTGTAAATGTATACAAAGCATTAAAAGAAAGGAGGAGTGAAAGTGGAGTCATCCATGGAAGTAGCTTTAAATACGGGTTTCAAAATCATACAATAATACAGACCTTCAGGAGGTGTCACGTCACCGGTCAAAAATAAACTAAAATCAAAGATTCAAAAAATTCACTTAACAGAGTTGGGAATCTCCCCCTGGACCCTTGGGGCACTTCTAACAATATTAGTTAACCTAAAGAAAGTTCAATTGACTTTACTATACGTAATCAATAGGTCGCGGATTGTTAGGCTTTTATAAAGGTATTTTTGCCTTTTATTTTCGTGGAATAGTTCTTTTTAGGCTTTAAACAAATAATTTTAGTCGTCTTATTAAAACGCTAATATTAACATCGAAAATTGTATTATAATTTTGACACAGTTACATTAGTTTTGTTTAGAAAATAATCAAGTAAGTATTCCTTATATCGGCACTCGAAAAATAGCATAAACAATTGAGATGTTTAGCCTTTAATGATACTGTACAATATTCTCTCTTTTTTATAATATTTTAATGAAAAGTCTGTAATTCAACGAAAGAAGACTAAAAAAATGTGTTCACGAGATATGTCAACTTCATTTGAACTGCACAATGCATGTTACTAAAAGTCTTTTAAATTTCGATTTCAAAATCCGAAGGAAGAAGTCTGGTAGATAAAATGGAAGAAAGCTATGTTTACTTACTTGTTTTTGACAGGCTTTTCTGAAAATTACTCAACCATAAGTTGTGAAATTGGGCTCTTCCTCAATCCACTGCCGGAAAAGTCATATTTAGGAAGATTTCTGTTTAGGCATATTAAACTATCTTAAACACAAGAAGGGTCAATACAGCACGCAACTTTACTTCCGAATTACAAAAATAAGTAGACTGGAGCGTCACGAATTTGTTTAGAAAATAATCAAGTAAGTATTCCTTATATCGGCACTCGAAAAATTGCATAAACAATTCCCTTTAGAACCCATACTAGTGATATATTCAAAATTTCTGGAATCAAGCCACTTTCTGTCTCTACAAATGCAGCAATAGTCAGTCACTTACATTCCATCAAATATAAACTTATTAAATCCAACACCACATTAATTACACCCGAAAATGATCATCTCCATAACACAAGACAAGTCCCGTATCGTTTTGTAACTCATAGCAAATCCACTACGTATATCCTAAATGGAATATTACCTCATGCTATAAAATTGTATAACATGTTACCTGAAAGTGTGTCCAGTTCCATTAGAAATTTTAAACCAAAAGCATTATCATATTTTATAGAAGTGTACTTTAGTCAGTAGGATAGTTATAATATTATTGATAAACTTAATCTTGATTTCTTTGAGGGAAATGTTAAAAGTATAACATTTTTCGTCTTATACCCTCTAACTATCACACTAAGATGCCATAAATATAAGAGAATGGGGACAACCTTTTACAAAGATCTTTTTACAACTTTTTATATACAGGGTGTTAATGATTAACACCGAAATATTTTACCTGTGTATAGAGGGGACATAGACAAGCAACATTTATTAGGACATTTTTGCTCTATGACGTAAAATGTGTATGCTACAGGGCATTAAAGTCCTTAAAATTTGGTGCTCATAACTCAATAATTGAGCGAAATAGTGTTAAAATTTTCATTAAATTGACTTCATGCCTTCCTAGTGATCGATAAAAACCTGATTCTTAATAATTCATCAACAGCTAAACCATAATTTAGAATTTTCATAATCTGCAAAATTTACTGACTAATCACATGATTGCCCGCCACTGCATTATGTTTTTATTCCTAATTCCAGACCTAACAAAAATGTTTCGTTTCTCTTTTTTTCCCCTCAGAGTTTAAGATATCGATCGTCATTTTTTTAAATTTTCCCGACCACTACACAATATTCACTGTTCCTTTGTTTCCCATCATTTCAAGTATTAGAAGTCAGTGGCGTGCATATCCTTGGGAGATTTTATGTTATAACAGGAAGAATTGAATCCATAGAGCAAAAATCTCCTAATAAAAGTTGCTTGTCTATGTCTCCTCTATACACAGGTAAAATATTACGGTGTTATTAATTAACACCCTGTATATATTTATAAGTCAGTTATTTTATTATGAGAAAATTGTTTACATATTCTGATGTACGATGACATATTATTTAAATTTGGTACGATAAAAACTGTTTTGTGAAAAGTTTCTTAATTTGATCAGAAGCAGATTTATGCATATGCAATTATATATGTGTACGATCTAGGATTGATATAATTAATATAGGATCATCTATACGTAAAAACATCTATGTCATGTTAAAATTGCTGAATTGTCATATATCGGTCGACAAGAGTAATTAGCAAGTATAGTTCTTGCGCGTTCTAATGTTAAAATTATCACATTTATGTTACTATACAATTAAATTAAAAACAACAAAATATCTTGATGTTACAGCTTAAAAGATGGTCTTACAAGCAGGTTACTTGTGCGTATTTTTGTGGTTACGTATACTGTATGTCTTTATACTTCACTCTTGAATGTCAATATATTTCGTAATCATTGTTCACTATATATATAATAACTTCATACTTCGTGCTGATATATTTTTATAAAGATGTTAAGGCTGTCCTCATTGAATTATATTGGAGATGGTGATTGGCTGACGGAAGAGATGTACATTTCGGTATAGTTACATATATACCATCTTCAGTCTATAATAATAAAATAAGAACAAAAGAGAATTAATGAAATATTTGAATATGTTAACTGATAAATCAAATATATATATATATATAAGAACAGATATTATTATGTATTGATGTCTTGATGTCTTTTTAGTTATAATATATTTCTGTGAAGTCGTATAAAAAATGCAGATTTCAAAATTGCTTAGCATATTTCAAGTTTTTTTTTTTGTGGTTTGTAGTATGTTAGTCACAGTGAATTTGTTATAGCCTTAAGATAATTGTAGCATGTGTTGTAATTTTTTTTTCTTTTGAACCAATGTATTTATGTCACCCCTGGCATGAGCTTTGCTCTTTGGGGTTGTATTATATTAAACTTATATAAAATATAATTAAATTAAATTAAATTAACACACTACTCTCTCTTCGGTCGGCAACTTGTTATTTGAAAGTTCAAACGACAATGGATTAGATGTAGATTTCAAAGTATTGCAGAAGGCTCAAGTTTCATTTCTTGCGACGGCGAGGCAGAAAATTTTTGTGTTACAAAGACAAGCGACAAAGTTCCATATATATCTTTTCTTAAAATGGAGAAATTCACATATTTATTTTCCTCTGCATTAATTGGAAAATTTGTTTAAAATCCATTATTTTCTGCGAAAGTACTCTTTAGCCCCTGTTTTTCAGCCAAAGTAGGCCTACTCTTTAGCCCCTGTTTTTCAGAAAATGTCCTCCTTAGCCCCTTTCAGGCCCTTAAGTCCGATTTAGCCTTTTTAGGTTCTATAAGATTCATATATTCAAAAGCTGGTTTTCCCGATAATATTGTATGGTTGTGAGAGTTGGACACTGAGAGTTGCAGAAAAAAGAAAAGTGGAGTCATTCGAAATGTGGACGTGGAGGAAAATACTGAATGTAAAGTGGACAGACAAAAAAAAGAATCCAGAAATTTTAGAAAGAATAAAACCTAGTAGATCTCTAAAACTAAAGCCACTAAAATGAAGTTGGAGTATTTTGGGCACGTTATGAGAAAATATGGCTCACTAGAAAAGGATATAATGCTGGGAATAGTAGAAGGAGGAAGAAAACAAGGAAGAAAAAGAATGAGATGGCACGAAGAGATAGTTCGAGCTACTAATCTTACATGGAAGGAGAATTGTGATCGGGTGCAGGACAAAATTAAATGGAGGAGACTAATACACGAAAATACAACAGGAAGAAAGAGACAATTTGAATAATATGGCTGGCAACCTACTGCTGAGTATATCCGAACGGATCGCATGCGATCTACGTACACTACTACTACTACTACTATTCAAAAGCTAGGGGCATTAAACGGATAAATACGTTAAAATGTTCTAATTAGAGAGTTTTGAAAAAAATAGATTAAAACCTTCAAATCCAGGCCTATAAGTCAACTAATCACTGTCAAAAACGAGCCCGTGTGTACTGTGTACTGTGTTTTGTTTTTTTAAACAATTTTTTTTTTTAGATTTAATTTTGCTCCGTACACGTCTTGGATCAAGTACAATATTTTCCTTTGTTTTATGTTCCTTCACTTTATTATGTACTAACACCCACCAAGCTATGCTTTCCCACATTTCACCCAGATAACTAAAGATTACGTTTTATGGTTAACTTACAGTTGTTTAGCCTTTGCCAATAAATAAAGCTCCTGAAGAACTCCGATAAGAAACACGGAACCCATAATCTGCATATAACTACAGTTTCAGAACCCGTGTGCCAAGGAGAAAATTGTTAACGCAGAATTGTATTGTTTGAGAAACGCAATTTATTTTCAATTAGTGATTTTTCTAGTATTAAAAATAAATGTTTCTTTAAAAGTTCGCTGAAAGAGTCGATATTAACTTTTTGACGATACATACGGGTAAGTAGTTCAATACATAGGAAAATAATGAATGTTTTAGAATATACAAGTCTCTGTAATAGGTATCATCTTACTTGTTCCTAGGAGTGTTAAGTTCCATTCCAACTTACTCAGATCATTTCATGGAGTATTGAAATTTTGAAACAATATAGCCTGTTCTGACATTGATGCATGCAAGATGAGTATCTAATGTGAAGGAAATTAATTTAAATCTTTTACAAAGCAAATAACAACATTTTTTTAAAAAATTGCATTTATTGAATTGGCTTCAGGTACAGATTACTTGACACAAAGCATCTAATTAGGCTACGAAATACTTTAATTAGATAAAACGAAAGCCAGCTCGACCATATAGGCGAACTTGGCAGCCACCTAGAGCGGGAAATTTTTAGAAACATTCGGGGGGAGAAACATAAATTTTAATTTCAAAACATGAAAAACTCATCTCTGATGTAGTTTCTTGTTTGTTAATGTAAACCTGACAAGTTATAAACTTTCAAATAAATGTATTTTTTATTTCATCCCCATACTACAGCGTCGAAAATATTTCCCGCCTGGGGTGCCAAAATTTCTAGAGACGGTCCTCGATAAACCTATAAAAGAATATTATAGCCTACATTTGTTTACAGAATTTATGCAAAAAATTCTACACTGTAGATTATTAACAAAAAATACTCTATACCGGTACGCTGAGAAGTGTATAAAATTTAGATCTGAGATTATCTGGATAAAAGTTAATTGGTTAACTGAACAAATATTTCCTGGAATAATCATTATCTTTTATACATAGACCCAGAGGATAAGAGTTAATGATAATTAATTGTATATCTATGGTTAATAAACATAAAAAAATCCACAAAACTGCAAATAATATCCAATTAACTAAGTTTTACAATCACACCTAACTGATATATTTCGGTTGTCATTAAGTGTTTCTACAGTTAGCCGTTATCCAGTTATTTGTCCTAGCACTAATAATAATTTTATTAATTTTTGTGTCCGTCTTTAGCGCTGTATAATCAATTCACTGAATTAATAGTACTGCTCTTTACCTCGTCAGGTTCTAGACATGCTAACGATCATCGAGAAGGTTACAAGGTAAACAGCAATTAGCTTAAATAATATTTTAAATAAAGTTAAGGGGAATATATAGGTGGAGCTTATAAAAGGGGAAGTGCATGTTCGCCCTCCCGTTCAATAGTTAAAATTAAACCATCTATGCCCGGTTTCTCAACCTGCGATCCGCGGTGCTATACTGACTAATCCCAGACCGACTTGATGCCAAGAAGAATAGTCCTACATTAACATAAAATGTTCACTTAATATTGCAATTATGTTCTGTTAGAAAATATTATAAAGTTAAATTCCTTAAATTAAGTAAATATATTATGGTTCCCCAAAATAAAAATAAAATGAAATAAACAATATAATAAGGCTTGGCAGTATGGGAGCCTCTGATCTATCTGATAGACTGTTTGAAAGCTTCTAGTTTGTATTTGTTTCAAATAAAACACAAAGAAATGATTTTTAAGACAGCCCTACTTTTATATTCAACATTAATGTGCACGACAGTTCTGAATAACCTTTATATTTGTAAATAACACTAAAAAATACCTATTGAAGATTTCTTACAAATGGGCTCATTAAAAAAGACAACCTTACAGGGAGGAAAATAATGACAAAGCAAAAATGAGGTCACATACAGAATGATTCACAAGTTCTGTACAAACTTCCGCAAATCTGACCATGAAAAAAGTTGCAGATCAATGTATGGCTTGGTTTACTAAAATAGTAATTCCTCAGATGGAAATATGCCCATATACACAGAAGGGTGAAATTCAACGAAATATTAACAGAAATTTTCACCAGGAAACAAGAGAAAAGGAAGAACAACAAAAGATATCCAAGTTTTGGAAGAAATATTTATTCAAATGGAAAGTGTGCAATGGATGTCCCAAATGACAATTCAACTAACATTGTACGCAGCCAAAGCGATCGGAAGATTTCTCCATATCACCATCAGCGTCTGTTAGTTTTTTTTTTAAACATAACATTCGTATCAATTCGAATCAGAGAATAACTGAACCATCAGTTATATTCGTAAGTCCATAACATACCGTAGTACTTTTAATGATGATGGTATATCCACATTTTTTACTCTAGGTTTTAAGGAGAATAAAATAATGAATGCCCTAACATTACATCTAAAGTTTCACAGTAATATTATACTGTCTAACAGTTTGATGTAAATATTATAGGAACTATACAAAAATGGAGGCTAATGGAAGCATGAAGGAACATAGGCCTACATCGAAAGAAACGTCAAATCTAGAAGAGAATATTCCGTCTAGAGCGTTTCGACCACAGGTTCGTAAAATGCTTCATAAAAATTTCATTTGCATTTTGATTTCAGTATAACAACGACAGAACTTTAGCTAGGTATATTTCTCTATCACAAAAGAAAAATAATAAGAGATGTAGTCAAATTTAGTTATATTAAGAGTGTTAACCATGGAAGGCCAAGCATTAATTTTCTGCCTACATGCAACATATCAACCATTTTCCTTTGTTGCATGCATAATAATTTGAAGTATATTGCCTTAATAGGGCACAGGTATCCCAATATATGAATTGTTAAAACATTTTGGATTTTCTTATTTTTTAATAATGTGAATAACACTTCAAAATAATTATAGGCTTAACCTAAAGTTGTAAATATAAATTTGTACTTCTATTTGCTATAGCCTAACCGGGCGGCGGCCGTCATAGGTTTAAGCAAAGTGTTCTTATGGTACTGTGCATGTAGGCCTAGTGCTAAATCAACATCAAGGGATAGCGTACACTGATTCAAATAACACTACTACTACAGTGTTTTGCAGATGACAAGCCCTTTCTTCCTTCTCCTGCTTAGATACGCGGTCCAATCAGAGACGGCGAGACGGAGGGAAGACTCTTACTGCAAGCGGCAGTCCTTTAGCCCGTACACGTGATTGGTGGTGAAGGAAAAGGCTTCTCATATGAAAAATACTATAACCATAACTGTTTACTAACAATATATATATTAAAAGGTTCTTGACAAAACCCCTAGTCAACTTTTTTCTATTCCTTTGCCAATTGAATTACCGGTAATATGTGACTTTGCGCTTTCACATACTGATTCTTCTCTTCTAAAACCATTTCTACACACTCCAAAACCTCCCTTATTTTTTTATTGTTAGATCATAATTAAGCATTTTACTAACCGACATTTCTTTCCTAATTTTAATTAACTCTTCTAAAATCAATTATGTTCTCAAACACTCTCTGTTCTTCTAAATCAGTGCGATACTCCAAACCTCTATCCGGAACCTCGCCATAGCCTACCCTCTCTGTACTTCTGTAACACACATGATCAAATCAACAATGTTATTATTGTTACAGCTCACGCATTTATTATAACTTTTATCGTAGTTATACCTATTCTAATTGGTGGTAGAATTGTAGCTATAGTGAGGAATAAAATTAATACACCTACAGATCATGTATATAAATAAGTATTTGTATATGATACTAGCTTAATAGACCCGGCGTCGCCCGGGTTTTGTATTTTGTAATTGGAAATTAACTTATGAAGGATTTTCAATTTTAAATTCTAGGTCCTTATATAGGCATTTATAATTTGAAATAGGAAGAACGACTAATTACACTCAAACTATTCCCTCAGAAAACGCTTGATATAGTTTTTTATGGCTCATAGAGGATCTAGAATTTTGCATCCCATCGCTTGTACAGTGCACAGCAAGCCCGGTAGAGGTTTAAATAAGAAGAAACAGAAATTCCTGTAACATAAAATTGTAATATCGAGGCGGGAAATTTCCCACTCTTATGTTACCATAAAGCCGTTTTGGGGATGAAATTAAACAGAATGCATTATCACTTCTATACTTTTCTCTCCAAAAACCTGCGATATAATATAATAATATACACATTACCATACCTCGTTTTGTTTTCTCTATGTCCAGGGTAGAGAAAGTTATGTGATTCCATTATTTTAGTGGATTTCATTCTGTAATATTTATTTACTAGATGTGCCCGCGGCTTCGCCCACGATAATTATTTCAAAAATTAAAAATTAAGAGCATAATAGTTAAATTATTATATTTATTAACACCTAAATCACGTGGACTACATACCACGATTAGATAGCGTCGCCTGGTAAAAGCGACCTCAGATTCGATTTCCTTGGCCCAGAATACCCCTGTACAGTGAGTTTCGTCCAAATCGAACAATGTTTGACCATATTTAGGCCTATCCCTCTTCCGTGTAGGTTGAAAATTTCATATGTCTACGGGCCTTGACATTCTAAACAAATGAATCGACCAGCGTGGGCTTACAACAATCTAGCGATCGCGATGCATTTATTACCACGGTATGACAAAAATAGCCAAAGCCAACTGCAATTGATTTGACATTGAAATGTATTACTGAAATCTGATGCTTCGACAGCGCTAAAATCACGTTTTCTGCCAGTTTTTCACTCACAACTCGCGAACGAAAGCTAAAATTAATAATCCGGCTTCGATGCGCATTCGCCCACCTTTCAGCCCATCTATGTTTAAATTTTCAGATCTCTGCGTTCAGTAGATTTCGCTGGGCATCGTGGACAGACAGACAAACACGTCCTTTTATTATTTTAAGATAGCATATGCCCGCGGCTTCGCCCGCGATAATTATTTCAAAAATTAAAAATTAAGAGAATAATAGTTAAATCATTATATTAACACCTAAATCATGTGGACTATATATCACGATTAGATAGCGTCACCTGGTAAAAGCGACCTCAGATTCGAGTTCCTTGGCCCGGAAAACCCCTGTATAGTGAGTTTCGTCCAAATCGAACAACGTTTGACCATATTTAGGCTAATATTGATTATCCCTATAATAATAATAATAATAATAATAATAATAATAATAATAATAATAATAATAATAATAATAATATTAATAATAATAATAATAATAATAATAATAATAATAATAATAATAATAATCATCATCATCATCATCATCATCTTCGGTGTAGGTTGAAAATTTCATATTATGTTTGCGTGCCTTGACATTAAAAACAAATGAATCGACCAGCGTGAGCTACAACATTCAAGAGATCGGGATGCTTTTATGTCGAAGGTATGACAAAAATAGCCAAAGCCTAGTGTAACTGATTTGTATTAATGAAAACTCATGCTTCGAAAACGCAATAAATACACGTTTTCTGCCCATTTTTCACTCATAACTCACGAATGAAAACGAAAATTAAAATTCCGGCTTCGAGGCACATTCCGACCCTTTAGTCCATCTATGTTTAAAATTTCAGATCTCTGCGTTCAGTAGATTTCGCTGGGCATCGCGGACAGACAGACAGACAGACGGAGGAAGACAGAAACTTCCTTTTATTAATATAGATAACATGAATTATTTTGATAACTTCTCTTATTTGTCAAAAGTGCATTTCATTTGTTTTTTCCAAGCCCATCTATACCATTTGGCAACAATATATTCTGTGATTTGGAATTGATAATTCTATGTAAAAAGGGATTAAGTATTTTCAAAAACATTTAATTTTTGGCATTTAGGATCAGAATTTTTCAAAATCCTTTCTTAGTGAGCACCTACATTATGAAACGAAGGTACTGTCAAAATTCCAAGTCTCTACCTGTTATAGTTTAGGATGTACGTTGATTCCTGTCATTCAGTCAGTCAGTCAGTCAGTCATTCATTCATTCAGTCAGTCAGGACAAAGCCTTTTATATACATAGAGATGATTTAGTAATGCCCAATAATTCCCCAAAAATCCTTTTTTTTTCAATACTCTTCCGAGGAGTACTTATTACAATTTCCTCAAAATACTTATTTCTCTCTTCTCTCTTTGACAATCTTTGAAGAAAATTCAGTACTTTTTCTCTCATTAATAGGCCTACCTGTGCCGAAAACTAAATTTTACAAAGTAAGCTTCCTTTTTATTCCAACATAAAAAATACTATAGCCTAAACTTTCTCCAATTTTTATAGGTAATGCTAGGATTGACTGGCTTTTTTGTTGGGATCTCTTCGGGAATGTCTGCAGGACACAGTGCAGTTTTGTTGCCAGTTCTTCAAAGTTCAAACAGCACTCTGTTTATAGATGAAGAAACGGGCTCCTGGATAGGTAAGTGCAGTGCTTTTGACTGGACGGAACATTGCCAAACTTACTCATATATTTAAAACGAGAGTGGAATCGCACACAGTATGCATAAGGTTATATGAATTTAAGAACTCTAGGTCGACTCAATTTGTACACATTAATTCTACCTGTAAGCTGCCAATTAGCGTATGATACGCTCACAAAGTTTCTTGCACCTTATACAAACACATAAGGGAATGCAACTTATAGTTCTATACATTTGGAGTCAGTTCCTATAGGCCTACGGTATTATTGCTGATCAGTGATCATCTTCACATGTATATATACGGAGTAATTTTCACAAGAGCACAGATATTTTAACACACAATAGCCACAATAGCCAGACACAATTTGATATGTCCAGCAAAATTAATGCAAATCAATGCAATTTCAATCCAAAAGGAAAGGGATACTATAAACCCTTAAGCATCAGTAACATCGGTTACCACTGCAATGCTGCTGTACCGCTTACTTATTTTCCCGATTGCAGAGCCAATGTCAGGCTCCACCTCTAGAAAAGCATGGTATAGATAACAAATGTAGTACTAAAAATAGCTATTTTAATGCAAACGTTGTGTATAGCCTAATCACTTTCGTTATTTTGTCTGGCAAAAATTTCTCATTTAAAATTGTGAAAATTATTTTCTCCTATATGGAACTGGATAAATCTTTAAGTGGTACGCGTAACCCTGCGTACCCCTAGAAAAAAAGCACTGTTAAGTGTATTTAACCAGAAAGCCCTTGAAAAAATTTCGCGCATTCAACTTTCTCGTCCCCCTCCAAAAAGAGTTCCCCTTTGGTGAGTTGTTGAAATTATACTCAGCGAAGTGTATACATGAGAGAGCAAAGAGAGTTTATTAATGAGAACGTTCAGGATCCTAGAAGTATCCCAAAGGAATGTGGAAAGAAAATACTTGGCATATCTCTGAAGAATAAGATATCAAAATAATAGGCTACCGCTCATACACAGGAAAACCTGACTCTCCACGAAATTAGCTAGCGTCTGTGCAGCCCCAGATATGTAGAATGGTTATCGACGATTCCGCTATCTTTTACCTAAAAATGTATGGAAAGCAGGAAATTTTTAACTGCCTTGTCTGTGATCTATACAAGGACTTAGATTTGCGCAGAAAATTGGCGTTGGCAGCATTGACAATGATACGAAAACTAGCGAGGTGAAATATTAGTGTGAGTTAATCAGAGTTCTTGGAGACCGTCTATGAATCGACTCGAGATACGGGTATGTCGAGCTGTAACATCGCCTTACTTTCAAATGACAGGTAATAAGTTCTGAAAACATACGGTATTTTTATTGAATTCTCGAAATTAATTCACTAATGATCAAAATGGAAAATTCGACCTATTTATTCCGCTACTGAAATAATTGTTTCTCATACCCCAGCTTAAGAATTGAGGATATTTATGGTAGTTCAAAAGGTACAGTCAGTTGAAAACCTATTATGTAAAGATCTAATATTGTATTATATGATATTTTCCCGGGCTACTAACCAGGTGGTGAATTGGATTTATTCCGACTTTTCGAAGCAAAACTGAGGCTTCATTGTCAAGGAGAATGAAATGCCGGGGGGATTAGATGGGGTGTATTTATAGGACTGCTGTGAATGGGGACATCCGGATTGGAGAAAGACTTTGTTGAAGACCAACCAATCAGGAAACAGATGGGTGCAGTAAGAACAGGAGGGAAAATTAGAGAAGTAGAATCGGTCCAAATAAGGGCCAACGGTCAATAGGTAGTGAAAATAAATTATTATTATATAGGTGGTGGTGGAAACGAGAAAAAATATTAGAAAAGGGGAAAACGGTCCAAATGAGGGCCAATGTTTTTAATTACTCTGGTGGTTCATTGGAAGGTGTGCGGTTGGCTCGTATGGAAAATATCATATATTACCAGCACCAGGAAAAATTCAAAGCATAATATTGTATTGTTTTCTGTTGCAGCTAGTACATTCGCAGCATCAGGTCCAGTAGGCAGTTTCCTAGCTGGTATAGCCGTAGAATGGTGGGGACGGAGGAAAATCTCCTTCATCTCTTCCTTTGGAATGGCAATAGGATGGCTGTTCATTTATTTGGCTCCAAGTGCGTCTATTCTCATATTAGGGAGAATCATAGAAGGATTTTTCAAAAGCGCACTTGCCACAGGAGTCACAGTACGTTTGAATTTATGCGAAATATGGGAACATAGCATTTTTCTTCCAGTATTCAAAATTTAGCTAGCACTCGGAAGTTAGCCATTTGTCGGCAAGTTAGTGAAACACAGGTTATAGCAAGCTGTCCGCGCTTGTATACAGGTACATACCTCCGATTCAGACAGCAGCTCAAGTGAGTTTGTAAACAGTATGTTGGTTGGTATATGGTTATTTAACGACGGGGGTGTACTGCAACTTAGGCCTATGACCGTCACCAGTGTGACGGAATGTTGTCCCGCCTGTAAATCTAATGACATTGGTCGGTCACATTTATGCACACATAAATGCCATCCATCTGGGTCGGGATCGAACCTGCCACCTTGGGCACAGAAAGCCAGCGCGATACTAACTGCGCCACCCAGGCCGATTGTTAAACTGAAGTAAAAGAGTTTCAGTTCGTTGCATTGAGTTTACAATTGCACTGACTCTGGAGAGCTATTGGAATCCATTGACAGAAGCCGTCATTTGTTGATATTCAATGAGCATAGAGAAAAAATAATTTTCGAGTCTCCCCTCCATCCAATTATGCCATATATGATGATAGACTGTATTAAAGATAAGAAGATTATTCTTAAGTTGTGTATTTTTAGAATTGAGTTTATTGTATATCAATTATAATACCTTCGAATTAATAACTTTTAAATCATGGATATTATTAGGCTATTGCTGTTATTAACATTGCCTAAATGTTATTATTATAACTATAATTAACAAATTTCAGCTCCTAAGTGATGAACTGTCAGCACCAAAATATAGAGGATTTATGATCAGTTTGATGAATACACATATCTCGATTGGTGTTATGATGATCATGGGACTTGGTTCACTACTAGACTGGAGGTCAGCTTCTGGAGTTGCAGCTTTCTTATGCTTCTTATCTGCGACCTCCTACTTTTTAAAGGAGAGTCCCTCTTGGTTGGTGAAAAAGCATCGTTTGGAAGAGGCTTCAGAAAGCCTAAGATGGTTATGGGGTCCCGGAAAAGAGGAAAAGGTAATTAAACGAATACAGGACAAAAATGTAATTATACAGAGCCTTCGTTTGAACGCTTGGCCGCTTAATGGGGATTTGCTTGCTTATTGCTGCCCTGATTCTACCTGTTTTGTTCTCCCTTCACTTTCCCTCCTCAAAGGTTCAAAGACCACCTGTTTCTGTAGTGCTATTACAATGACAAAATATCTGTATACTTTACAATACTAAATCGGACAAAAGTTACAACAAGATCCCACATAAATCTCTGAGAAAGCTAGCACATAAAACAGGAATTTCGCAATCTCCTCTTGGATTGCCACCAAAGTTTTAAAAATCAAAACCTTATAAGATATCTGCAGTTCAGGGATTGATAATGTGAGTAGCGTTAACGAAAGTATGTGGTACTACGTAATTATAATTTGCATGAGGAATGTGTTAGCTCGAATTTAAGGGGCCATGAATATCAGATTGCCCCGCTTGCTTTTCCCTGCCAAGTAGATCCCCGTTAATTTGGTCAAGCGTCCAAACGAAGGCTCTGTAGTATAGGCCTATTATAAAACCAAGAATTCATGGCTAAACATCATGCGGTGGTAATGTTAAGGAGGCAGTCAATAGAATTTAATCGTAAGTGTTTTTTCAGCACAATAAACTTGTTTATACATTCTGAACGGTACATGGACAGGGCATTTTTATATCATTTAAACTCTTTCATGGGAGGAGTCAACAAAACTCCATTACGTTAACAGCCATTTCAATATCATGAACAAACACTACTGTTCAATAGTGGCAGTGGTGCAATCTTCAGCACCCTATCAGTTTCAATCTTCCAGAATGAATCAAATCAGGTACCTAAACTTTGTAACATAGTGCCAGAATGCTTTTCTTTAATCAGTAATAATTGCAATTATGATATGCAGGAATTAAGTTATTTTTGCTATCGATTTCCAATTCTAGATCGATTCACTAAGCAGGGCTTACGGAAGAACAAAGGTCTCCTTTGATAAGCATAATATGTGAAGGAATATGTGGGTAGTGTTATATGTCATAGTTAACTGTATTCCAACTTCCATAGCCGTATATGATCACTGCAAAACAAAATGTCATGAGATTTTTTTTTTTTTTTTTTTTTGCATTCGATAAATTCTTTGGAATATAGGCTATTACCATAAAATAGGCACTAAATTGGGCAATACTCTGGTACCGGTTAACCGAATTGGTCTAATATCAATAGGCTACCTCCCTGATGTTATAAATACGTATACCTAGTTTGATGAAAATCCGATAAAGTTTATTCGAATTATCGCGCGTACAGATACACAGATGGACGGACAGACATTTTCCCGTCCCTCACACAATCTCATAAAGTAACATTCTAGCAATTAATAACTTGTAAGGATTGAATATATTCGAGACCCCGTCAAATAGAGAACATGCAAGAAAATGCTTCCCAACTTTATTGTAAGTCTTGTAATCGTATACTGTTTCATGTTAAAATGCTTTTACAATGAAACTAATTTCAGGTATTTTATTTTTAGGCCCGCAATGAATTAGGGAACTTCGCTAGAAGATTCCTGACGGAGGAAGAACAACAGACAAACAAAGGATTTGACATAAAGTACTTTAAGAAGTTATTCAACGCCCGTACCATGAAGCCATTTCTTATTCTCCATGTTTTCAACACAATTCAAGTATTCTGCGGACTCAACATCTTCACCTTTTACAGTATAGACATTTTATCAAGGATAAGAACTCTTGATGGCGATAACAGTTATCTGTTAGGTGACAATGAAAGTGGATTGCTTATATCGTTAATGAGAATATTTGCAAATGTCGTCTGTACAACACTACTCTTGAGAATTGGTAGAAGAACCATAGCTCTTGTGTCTGGAGTCGGCGCTACAATAGCAGCTTTGTTTCTCAGCCTATCGTTGTTTTCCCCCGATATGTTCCTTGAATCTACAGCTCAGAATTGGTTCAGATTTGTAACTATTGTAACCTTTGTCACATTTCACGCATTTGGTTTCTATAACCTGCCTTCCCTAATGCTTGGTGAAACTCAACCTATGCATATAAGAGGATTCGCATGTGGATATATATACACTCTAAATGATCTAGTCTTAAGTGGTGCTCTGAAGGTTTATCCTTCCTTCATGAGCAATTTTGAAGTGAACGGCCTGTTCCTCATGTTTGGTGTATCATGTTTGTTGTGCACTGTGTTTGTTTATCTGTTTCTGCCTGAAACCAAGGACAGGACTTTAGAAGAAATAGAAGATTACTTCAAGATGCCTAATATAATGTGGATTACAAGGAGAAAAGATTCCGAACATGTGAGATGTAACGCTATATGACTAAAAAAAATTCTAGAATATTGCATTTAACATGTACTGTATTGTTTATTTCATGTTCTTTGTGTCCTGGAAAACACTATTTGAGAAATGATAATCCACCAGGAGTGCTGTTAGTTTACTGGTAATCTAATTGAGCTTAATAAACAGTCCTTGCCATGAGCCTCGAATTATGTATCTCATGACAAGAAACAAGAGACATAAGTTATTGCACACAAGACGTATTTTATAACATCATTAATTAATTCACTGTATTTTTCATTTGCATAATGTGAGTTGAAGAACACATGTTGTAAGTAAAAAGGAATAATAATAGCCCCTAATAATTTGTATTATGGGAGAAAATTGCAAGCCAGAGTCTTCGGAAGTTATGTCACCAATAAAGAAACATGTGCGAATAAAAGGATTGTCCAGCAGCGAGAAGATACAGGTTGTAAATGTATACAAAGCATTAAAAGAAAGGAGGAGTGAATGTGGAGTCATCCATGGAAGTAGCTTTAAATACGGGTTTCAAAATCATAAAATTATACAGACCTTCAGGAGGTGTCACGTCACCGGTCAAAAATAAACTAAAATCAAAGATTCAAATAATTCACTTAACAGAATTGGGAATCGACCCCGGGACCCTTGGGGCACTTCTAAGAATATTAGTTAACCTAAAGAAAGTTGAATTGACTTTACTATACGTAATCAATAGGTCGCGGATTGTTACGCTTTTATAAAGGTATTTTTTCCTTTTATTTTCGTGGAATAGCTCTTCTTAGGCTTTAAACAAATAATTGTAGTCGTCTTATTAAAACGCTAATAGTAACATCGAAAATTGTATTATAATTGTGACACAGTTAAATTAGTTTTGTTTAGAAAATAATCAAGTAAGTATTCCTTATATCGGCACTCGAAAAATAGCATAAACAATTGAGATGTTTAGCCTTTAATGATACTGTACAATATTCTCTCTTTTTTATAATATTTTAATGAAAAGTCTGTAATTCAACGAAAGAAGACTAAAAAAATGTGTTCACGAGATATGTCAAATTCATTTGAACTGCACAATGCATGTTACTAAAAGCCTTTTAAATTTCGATTTCAAAATCCGAAGGAAGAAGTCTGATAGATAAAATGGAAGAAAGCTATGTTTACTTACTTGTTTTTGACAGGCTTTTCAGAAAATTACTCAACCATAAGTTGTGAAATTGGGGTCTTCCTCAATCCACTGCCGGAAAAGTCATATTTAGGAAGATTTCTGTTTAGGCATATTAAACACAAGAAGGGTCAATACAGCACGCAACTTTACTTCCGACTTACAACAATAAGTAGACTGGAGCGTCACGAATTTGTTTACAAAATAATCAAGTAAGATCTTCTATCTATATTAATAATAGGAAGTGTCTGTCTTCCTCCGTCTGTCTGTCTGTCTGTCTGTCCGCGATGCCCAGCGAAATCTACTGAACGCAGAGATCTGAAATTTTAAACATAGATGGACTAAAGGGTCGGAATGTGCACCTCGAAGCCGGAATTTTAATTTTAGCTTTCGTTCGTGAGTTATGAGTGAAAAACGGGCAGAAAACGTGTATTTATTGCGTTTTCGAAGCATGAGTTTTCAGTAATACAAAACAATTACACTAGGCTTTGGCTATTTTTGTCATACCTTCGACATAAAAGCATCGCGATCTCTTGAATGTTGTAGCTCACGCTGGTCGATTCATTTGTTTTTAACGTCAAGGCACGCAAACATAATATGAAATTTTCAACCTACACCGAAGAGGATTATTATTATTATTATTATTATTATTATTATTATTATTATTATTATTATTATTATTATTATTATTATTATTATTATTATTATAGGGATAATCAATATTAGCCTAAATATGGTCAAACGTTGTTCGATTTGGACGAAACTCACTATACAGGGGTTTTCTGGGCCAAGGAACTCGAATCTGAGGTCGCTTTTACCAGGCGGCGCTATCTAATCGTGATATCTAGTCCACATGATTTAGGTGTTAATATAATGATTTAACTATTATGCTCTTAATTTTTAATTTTTGAAATAATTATCGCGGGGGAAGACGCGGGCACATGCTATCTTAAAATAATAAAAGGACGTGTTTGTCTGTCTGTCCACGATGCCCAGCGAAATCTACTGAACGCAGAGATCTGAAAATTTAAACATAGATGGGCTGAAAGGTGGGCGAATGCGCATCGAAGCCGGATTTTTAATTTTAGCTTTCGTTCGCGAGTTGTGAGTGAAAAACTGGCAGAAAACGTGATTTTAGCGCTGTCGAAGCATCAGATTTCAGTAATACATTTCAATGTCAAATCAATTGCAGTTGGCTTTGGCTATTTTTGTCATACCGTGGTAATAAAAGCATCGCGATCGCTAGATTGTTGTAAGCCCACGTTGGTCGATTCATTTGTTTAGAATGTCAAGGCCCGTAGACATATGAAATTTTCAACCTACACGGAAGAGGGATAGGCCTAAATATGGTCAAACATTGTTCGATTTGGACGAAACTCACTGTACAGGGGTATTCTGGGCCAAGGAAATCGAATCTGAGGTCGCTTTTGCCAGGCGACGCTATCTAATCGTGGTATGTAGTCCACGTGATTTAGGTGTTATTAAATATAATGATTTAACTATTATGCTCATAATTTTTAATTTTTGAAATAATTATCGCGGGCGAAGCCGCGGGCACATGCTAGTTCCTTATATCGGCACTCGAAAAACTGCATAACAATTCCCTTTAGAACCCATACTAGTGATATATTCAAAATTTCTGGAATCAAGCCACTTTCTGTCTCTACAAATGCAGCAATAGTCAGTCACTTACATTCTATCAAATATAAACTTATTAAATCCAACACCACATTAATTACACCCGAAAATGTTCATCTCCATAACACAAGACAAGTCCCGTATCGTTTTGTAACTCATAGCAAATCCACTACGTATATCCTAAATGGAATATTACCTCATGCTATAAAATTGTATAACATGTTACCTGAAAGTGTGTCCAGTTCCATTAGAAATTTTAAACCAAAAGCATTATCATATTTTTAAAAAGTGTACTTTAGTCAGTAGGATAGTTATAATATTATTTATAAACTTCATCTTGATTTCTTTGAGGGAAATGTTAAAAGTATAACATTTTTCGTCTTATACCCTCAAACTATCATACTAAGATGCCATAAATATAAGAGAATAGGTACAACCTTTTACAAAGATCTTTTTACAACTTTTTATATATATTTTTATAAGTCAGTTATTTTATTATGAGAAAATTGTTTACATATTCTGATGTACGATGACTTATTATTTAAATTTGGTACGATAAAAACTGTTGTGTGAAAAGTTTAATTTTATCAGAAACTTATTTATGCATATGCATATATGTGTACGATCTAGAATTGATCTAATTAATACAGGATCATCTATACGTAAAAACATCTATGTCTTGTTACAATTGCTGAATTGTCATATATCGGTCGACAAGAGTAATTAGCAAGTGTAGTTCTTGCGCGTTCTAATGTTAAAATTATCACATTTATGTTACTATACAATTAAAATTAAAAACTACAAAATATCTTGATGTTACAGCTTAAAAGATGATCTTACAAGCAGGTTACTTGTGCGTATGTTTGTGGTTACGTATACTGTATGTCTTTATACTTCACTCTTGAATGTCAATATATTTCGTAATCATTGTTCACTATATATATAATAACTTCATACTTCGTGCTGATATATTTTTATAAACATGTTAAGGCTGTCCTCATTGAATTATATTGGAGATGGTGATTGGCTGTCGGAAGAGCTGTACATTTCGGTATAGTTACATATATACCATCTTCAGTCTATAATAATAAAATAAGAACAAAAGAGAATTATGAAATATTTGAATATGTTAACTGATAAATCAAAGATATATAAGAACAGATATTATTATGTATTGATGTCTTGATGACTTTTTAGTTATAATATATTTCTGTGAAGTCGTATAAAAAATGCATATTTCAAAATTGCTTAGCATATTTCAAGTTTTTTTTTGTGGTTTGTAGTATGTTTGTCACAGTGAATTTGTTATAGCCTTAAGATAATTGTAGCATGTGTTGTAATTTTTTTTCCTTTGAACCAATGTATTTATGTCACCCCTGGCATGAGCTTTGCTCTTTGGGGTTGTATTATAAGTTATTAAACTTATATAAGATATAATTAAATTAAATTACCACACTTCTCTCTCTTCGGTCGGCAACTTGTTATTTGAAAGTTGAAACGACAATGGATTAGTTGTAGATTTCAAAGTATTGCAGACGACTCAAGTTTCATTTCTTGCGACGGCGAGGCAGAATATTTTTGTGTTACAAAGACAAGCGACAAAGTTCCATACATATATCTTTTCTTAAAATGGAGAAATTCACATATTTATTTTCCTCTGCATTAATTGGAAAATTTGTTTTGTTGTTGTTGAAAATCCATTATTTTCTGCGAAAGTACTCTTTAGCCCCTGTTTTTCAGCCAAAGTAGGCCTACTCTTTACCCCCTGTTTTTCAGAAAATGTCCTCCTTAGCCCTTTTCAGGCCCTTAAGTCCGATTTAGCCTTTTTAGGTTCTATAAGATTCATATATTCAAAAGCTGGTTATCCCGATAATATTGTATGGTTGTGAGAGTTGGACACTGAGAGTTGCAGAAAAAAGAAAAGTGGAGTCATTCGAAATGTGGACGTGGAGGAAAATACTGAATGTAAAGAGGACAGACAAAAAAAAACAAATGCAGAAATTTTAGAAAGAATAAAACCTAGTAGATCTATAAAAGCTAAAGCCACTAAAATGAAGTTGGAGTATTTTGGGCACGTTATGAGAAAATATGGCTCACTAGAAAAGGATATAATGCTGGGAATAGTAGAAGGAGGAAGAAAACAAGGAAGAAAAAGAATGAGATGGCACGAAGAGATAGTTCGAGCTACTAATCTTACATGGAAGGAGAATTGTGATCGGGTGCAGGACAAAATTAAATGGAGGAGACTAATACACGAAAATACAACAGGAAGAAAGAGACAATTTGAATAATATGGCTGGCAACCTACTGCTGTGTATATCCGAACGGATCGCATGCGATCTACGTACGTACACTACTACTACTACAGTAGGTCCCACGCAAGAGTTGGCCAATGACGCGGGTTTCTGCGTCGCGGCGGGCACAGCTCCAACTCCCGAGAGATCGGGTGAAATATTTACGCAAATAAAGCTGCGAACGGTGTAATGATTCAGGTTCTCACATCTACAGTTAAAATTACAATGAAAATAACCACGTAACTCATCACAAGATATATTGGAAATGTTCTCCTATTGCATCCAAACAATACTGGCACCTTTTTAGGAAATTTTCTTTCACGCACATAAGTTCAGCTTCCGAGATAGAGTTAATTTCTCTTGTGATATTGTCTTTAAGTTCTTCTATTGTTTGGGAAATTGACGTATACACTTTATTTTTCAAGTTTCTCCATAAATAATAGTCACATACTGTTAGAAGAACTTAAAGACAATTTCACAAGAGAAATTAACTTTGTCTCAGAAGCTGAACTTATGCACGTGAAAGAAAATTTCCTAAAAAGCTGCCAGTATTGTGTGGATGCAAGAGGAGAACATTTCCAACATCTCTTGTGATGAGGTACGTGGTTATTTTCATTGTATTTTTAACTGTAGATGTGAGAACCTGAATCATTACACTGATCACGGCTTTATTTGCGTAGATATTTCACCCGATCGCTCGGGAGTTGGAGCTGTGCCTGCCGCGATGCAGAAACCAGTGTCATTGGCTAACTCTTGCGTGGGACTCACTGTACTATTCAAAAGCTAGGAGCATTAAACGGATAAATACGTTAAAATGTTCTAATTAGAGAGTTTTGAAAAAATAGATTAAAACCTTCAAATCCGGGCCCTAAAAGTCAACTAATCACTGACAAAAACGAACCCGTGTGTACTGTGTACTGTGCTTTGTTTTTTCAGACAATTTTTTTTTTATATTTATTTTTGCTCCGTACACATCTTAGAACAAGTACAATATTTTCCTTTGTTTTATGTTCCTTCACTTTATTATGTACTAACACCCACCAAGCTATGCTTTCGCATATTGCACCCAGATAACTAAAGATTACGTTTTATGGTTAACTTACAGCTGTTTAGCCTTTGCCAATAAATAAAGCTCCTAAAGAACTCCGACATGAAACAGGGAACCCATAATCTGCATTTAACTACAGTTTCAGAACCCGTGTTCCAAGGAGAAAATTGTTAACGCAGAATTGTATTGTTTGAGAAACGCAATTTATTTTCAATTAGTGATTTTTCTAGTATTAAAAATAAATGTTTCTTTAAAAGTTCGCTGAAAGTGTCGATGTTAACTTTTTGACGATACATGCGGGTAAGTAGTCCAATACATAGGAAAATAATGAATGTTTTAGAATATACAAGTCTCTGTAATAGGTATCATCTTACTTGTTCCTAGGAGTGTTAACTTCCATTCCAATTTACTTAGATCATTTCATGGAGTATTGAAATTTTGAAACAATATAGCCTGTTCTGACATTGATGCATTCAAGATGAGTACGGTATCTAACATGAAGGAAATTAATTTAAATCTTTTACAAAGCAAATAAGAACATTTTTTTAAAAATTGCATTTATTGAATTGGCTTCAGGTACAGATTACTTGACACAAAGCATCTAATTAGGCTACGAAATACTTTAATTATATAAAACGAAAGCCAGCTCGACCATATAGGCGAACTAGGCACCCACCTAGAGCGGGAAATTTTTAGAAACATTTGGGGGGGGGGGGAGAAACATAAATTTTAATTTAAAAACATGAAGAACTTATCTCTGATGTAGTTTCTTGTTTGTTAATGTAAACCTGAAAAGTTATAAACTTTCAAATAAATGTATTTTTTATTTCATCCCCATACTACAGCGTCGAAAATATTTCCCGCCTGGGGTGCCTAAATTTATAGAGACGGTCCTCGATAAACCTATAAAAGAATATTATAGCCTACATTTGTTTACAGAATTTATGCAAAAAATTCTACACTGTAGATTATTAACAAAAAATACTCTATACCGGTACGCTGAGAAGTGTATATAATTTAGATCTGAGATTATCTGGATAAAAGTTAATTGGTTAACTGAACAAATATTTCCTGGAATAATCATTATCTTTTATACATAGACCCAGAGGATAAGAGTTAATGATAATTAATTGTATATCTATGGCTAATAAACATAAAAAAAATCCACAAAACTGCAAATAATATCCAATTAACTAAGTTTTACAATCACACCTAACTGATATATTTCGGTTGTCATTAAGTGTTTCTACAGTTAGCCGTTATCCAGTTATTTGTCCTAGCACTAATAATAATTGTATTACTTTTTGTGTCCGTCTTTAGCGCTGTATAATCAATTCACTGAATAAATAGTACTGCTCTTTACCTCGTCAGGTTCTAGACATGCTAACGATCATCGAGAAGTTTACAAGGTAAACAGCAATTAGTTTAAACATTTTTTTAATAAAGTTAAGGGGAATATATAGGTGGAGCTTATAAAAGAAGAAGTGCATGTTCGCCCTCCCGTTCAATAGTTAAAATTAAACTTTCTATGACCGGTTTCTCAACCTGCGATCCGCGGTGCTATACTGACTAATCCCAGGCCGACTTGATGCCAAGAAGAATAGTCTTACATTTACATAAAATGTTAACTTAATATTGCAATTATGTTCTGTTAGAAAATATTATAAAGATAAATTCCTTAAATTAAGTAAATATATTATGGTTCCCCAAAATAAAAATAAAATGAAATAAACAATTTAATAGGGCTTGACAGTATGGGAGCCTCTGATCTATCTGATAGACTGTTTGAAAGCATCTAGTTTGTATTTGTTTCAAATAAAAAACAAAGAAATTATTTTTAAGACAGCCCTACTTTTATATTCGACATTAATGTGCGCGACAGTTCTGAATAACCTTTATATTTGTTAAATAACACTAAAAAATACCTATTGAAGATTTTTTACAAATGGACTCATTAAAAAAGACAATAATGACAAGGAAAATAATGACAAAGCAAAAATGAGGTCACATACAGAATGATTCACAAGTTCTGTACAAACTTCCGCAAATCTGACCATGAAAAAAGTTGCAGATCAATGTATGACTTGGTTTAGTAAAATACTAATTCCTCAGATGGAAATATGCCCATTTACACAAAAGGCGAAATTCAACGAAATATTAACAGAAATGTTCACCAGGAAATAAGAGAAAAGGAAGAACAACAAAAGAATTCCAAGTTTTGGAAGAAATGTTTATTCAAATGGAAAGTGTGCAATGGATGTCCCAAATGACAATTCAACTAACATTGCAGCCAAAGCGATCGGAAGATTTCTCCATATCACCATCAGCGTCTGTTAGTTTTTTTTTAAACATAACATTCGTATCAATTCGAATCACAGAATAACTGAACCAACAGTTATATTCATAAGTCCATAACATACCGTAGTACCTTTAATGATGATGGTATATCCACATTTTTTACTCTAGGTTTTAAGCAGAATAAAATAATGAATGCCCTTACATTACATCTAAAGTTTTACAGTAATATTATACTGTCTAACAGTTTGATGTAAATATTATAGGAACTATAAAAAAATGGAGGCTAATGGAAGCATGAAGGAACATAGGTCTACATGGAAAGAAACGTCAAATCTAGAAGAGAATATTCCGTCTAGAGCGTTTCGACCACAGGTTCGTAAAATGCTTCATAAAAATTTCATTTGCATTTTGATTTCAGTATAACAACGACAGAACTTTAGCTAGGTATATTACTCTATCACAAAAGAAAAATAATAAGAGATGTAGTCAAATTTAGTTATATTAAGAGTGTTAACCATGAAAGGCCAAGCATTAATTTTCTGCCTACATACAACACATCAACCATTTTCCTTTGTTGCACGCATAATAATTTGAAGTATATTGCCTTAATAGGGCAGTGGTATCCCAATATATGAATTGTTAAAACATTTTGGATTTTCTTATTTTTTAATAATGTGAATAACACTTCAGGATTATCCCGAAGTTGTAAATATAAATTTGTACTTCTATTTGCTATAGCCTAACCGGGCGGCGGCCGTCATAGGTTTAAGCAGAGTTTTCTTATGGTATTGTGCATGTAGTGCTAAATCAACATCAAGTGATAGCGTACACTGATACAAATAACACTACTACTAACCATAACTGTTTACTAACAATATATACATTACAAGGTTCTTGACAAAAACCCTAGTCAACTTTTTCTATTCCTTTGCCAATTGAATTACCGGTAATATGTGACTTTGCGCTTTCACATCCTGATTCTTCTCTTCCAAAACCATTTCCATACACTCCAAAACCTCCCTTATTTTATGACTTTTAGATCATAATTAAGCAGTTTACTAACCGACATTTCGTTCCTAATTTTAATTAACTCTTCTAAAATGAATTATGTTCTCAACCTCTTTGTTCTTCTAAATCAGTGCGATATTCCAAACCTCTACCCGGAACCACGCCATACCCTCTCTGCACTTCTGTAACACACATGATCAAATCTACAATGTTATTGTTACAGCTAACGCATTTATTATAATTTTCTTCATAGTTATACCTATTCTAATTGGTGGTAGAATTGTAGCTATAGTGAGGAATAAAATTAATACACCACAGTTCATGAATATAAATAAGTATTTATTTGATCCATAGTAATGCCCAATAATTCCAAAAAAATCCTTTTTTTCTCAATACTCTTACGAGGAGTACTTATTGCAATTTCCTCAAAATACTTATTTCTCTCTTCTCTCTTTGACAATCTTTGAAGAAAATTCAGGACATTTTCTCTCATTAATAGGCCTACCTGTGCCGATAACTAAATTTTACAAAGTAAGCTTCCTTTTTATTCCAACATAAAAAGTACTATAGCCATCAATTTCTCCAATTTTTATAGGTAATGCTAGGATTGACTGGCTTTTTTGGTGGGATCTCCGTGGGAATGTCTGCAGGACACAGTGCAGTTTTGTTGCCTGTTCTTCAAAGTTCAAACAGCACTCTATTTATAGATGAAGAAACTGGCTCCTGGATAGGTAAGTGCAGTGCTTTAGACCTAACAGAACGTTGCCAAACTTACTCATATTTTTAAAAAGAAAGTGGAATCGCACACAGTATGCATAAGGTTATTTGACTGTAAGAACTCTGAGGTCGACTCAATTTGTACACATTAATTCTACCTGTAAGCTGCAAATTAGCGTATGATACGCTCATAAAGTTTCTTCCAGCTTTTACAAACACATAAGGGAATGCAACTTATAGTTCTATATATCTGGAGTCAGTTCCTATACGATATTATTGCTGATCAGTGATCATCTTCTAATGTATATATATATATATATATATACGGAGTAATTTTCACAGGAGCACAGATATTTTAACACACGAAACACAACTGCACAATAGCCAGACACAAACTGATATATCCAGCAACATTAATGCAAATCAATGCAATTTGAATCTAAGAAAAAAGGGATACAATAAACTCTTAAGCAAGTTCTAATCTTGAATCAGTAACATCGGTTACCATTGCAACGCTGCTGTACCGCTTACTTATTTTCCCGATTGCAGAGCCAATGTCAGGCCCCACCTCTAGAAAAAGCATGGTATAGATAACGAATGTAGTACTAAAAATAGCTATTTTAATGCAAACGTTGTGTATAATCACTTTCGTTATTTTCTTTGGCACAAATTTCTCTTTTAAAATTTTGAAAATCATTTTCTCCTATATGGAACTGGATAAATCTTTAAGTGGTATGCGTAACGCTGCGTACCCCTAGAAAAAAAGCACTTTTAAGTGTATTTAACCAGAAAGCCCTTGAAAAAATTTCGCGCATTCAACTTTCTCGTCCCCCTTCAAAAAGAGTTCCCCTTTGGTGAGTTGTTGAAATTATACTCAGCGAAGTGTATACATGAGAGAGCAAAGAGAGTTTATTAATGAGAACGTACAGGATCCTAGAAGTATCCCAAAGGAATGTGGAAAGAAAATACTTGGCATATCTCTGAAGAATAAGATATCAAAATAATAGGCTACAGCTCATACACAGGAAAACTACGTATGAATTGATTTCGCAAACCTGACTCTCCCAAGAAATTAGCTAGCGTCTGTGCAGCCCCAGATATGTAGAATGGTTATCGACGATTCCGCTATCTTTTATCTACAAATGTATGGAAAGCAGGAAATTTGTAACTACCTTGTCTGTGATCTATACAAGGACTTAGATTTGCGCTGAAAATTGGCGTTGGCAGCATTGACAATGATACGAAAACTAGCGAGGTGAAATATTAGTGTGAGTTAATCAGAGTTCTTGGAGACCGTCTATGAATCGACTCGAGATACGGGTATGTCGAGCTGTAACATCGCCTTACTTTCAAATGACAGGTAATAAGTTCTGAAAACATACGGTATTTTTATTGAATTCTCGAAATTAATTCACTAATGATCAAAATGGAAAATTCGACCTATTTATTCCGCTACTGAAATAATTGTTTCTCATACCCCAGCTTAAGAATTGAGGATTTTTATGGTAGTTCAAAAGGTACAGTCAGTTGAAAACCTATTATGTAAAGATCTAATATTGTATTGTTTTCTGTTGCAGCTAGTACATACGCAGCATCAGGTCCAGTAGGCAGTTTCCTAGCTGGCATAGCCGTAGAATGGTGGGGACGGAGGAAAATCTCCTTCATCTCTTCCTTTGGAATGGCAATAGGATGGCTTTTCATTTGTTTGGCTCCAAGTGCGTCTATTCTCATATTAGGGAGAATCATAGAAGGATTTTTCAAAAGCGCACTTGCCACAGGAGTCACAGTACGTTTGAATTTATGCGAAATCTGGGAATATAGCATTTTTCTTCCAGTATTCAAAATTTAGCTAGCACTCGGAAGTTAGCCATTTGTCGGCAAGTTAGTGAAACACAGGTTATAGCAAGCTGTCCGCGCTTGTATACAGGTACATACCTCCGATTCAGACAGCAGCTCAAGTGAGTTTGTAAACAGTAGGTTGGTTGGTTTATGGTTATTTAACGACGGGGGTGTACTGCAACTTAGGCCTATGACCGTCACCGGTGTGCCGGAATTTCTACAAGCCTGTAAATCTAATGACATTGGTCGGTCACATTTATGCACACATAAATGCCATCCATCTGGGTCGGGATCGAACCTGCCACCTTGGGAGCAGAAAGCCAACGCGATACTAACTGAGCCACCCAGGCCGACTGTTAAACAGAAGTAAAAGTGTTTCAGTTCGTTGCATTGAGTTTACAATTGCACTGACTCTGGAGAGCTATTGGAATCCATTGACAGAAGCCGTCATTTGTTGATATTCAATGAGCATAGAGAAAGAATAATTTTCGAGTCTCCCCTCCATCCAATTATGTCATATATGATAATAGACTGTATTAAAGATAAGAAGATTATTCTTAAGTTGTGTATTTTTAGAATTGAGTTTATTGTAGATCAATTATAATACCTTCTAATTAATAACTTTTAAATCATGGATATTAATAGGCTATTGCTGTTATTAACATTGCCTAAATGTTATTATTATATCTATAATTAACAAATTTCAGCTCCTAAGTGATGAACTGTCAGCACCAAAATATAGAGGATTTATGATCAGTTTGATGAATACACATATCTCGATTGGTGTTATGATGATCATGGGACTTGGTTCACTACTAGACTGGAGGTCAGCTTCTGGAGTTGCATCTTTCTTATGCTTCTTATCTGCGACCTCCTACTTTTTAAAGGAGAGTCCCTCTTGGTTGGTGAAAAAGCATCGTTTGGAAGAGGCTTCAGAAAGCCTAAGATGGTTATGGGGTCCCGGAAAAGAGGAAAAGGTAATTATACGAATACAGGACAAAAATGTAATTATACAGAGCCTTCGTTTGAACGCTTGGCCGCTTAATGGGGATTTGCTTGCTTATTGCTGCGCTGATTCTACCTGTTTTGTTTTCCCTTCGCTTTCCCTCCTCTTCATGTGGGCCTTTGTGTTGTAGGCCTGCGAAAGTTGATAGGTTGTAAGACCAAATGTTTCACTGTTATAGTGCTTCAGTGCTATTACAATGCCAAAATGTCCGTATACTTTACAATGCAAAATCTTCATTCATGATTCCTATGTGATAATAATTTAGAGAAGTTAGGCTATTTATGTGAATATGCAGATTCCCGGTTGTTTGTGTGCCTCACAACGAAACGATTCTTAATCTTCTGAATAGAATTAGAGAAACGGGATTTGTTCTTGATAGGAAACCGAGAGCATAGGCTACGCTGTGTTCATACAGAGGAAAAACTAGAAGACATCAGGCAAAAGTTAGAACTGGAGCAAAAAGAAGTCGATGAGGAAACTAGCACAGTAAACAGGAAATTCGCAAACCACAGCTTGGATTACCAGGATACTTTAAATTTATAACAATGTAAGATATCCCTAGCTCAGGAATTGCAACCAATGATAATGTGAGTAGAGTTAACGAAAGTATGTATTGCATAATTATAATTTGCGTGAGAAACCTATGAGCCTGAATTTAAGGGGCTATGAATATCCGATTGCGCCGCCATCTGAATGCTTTTCGCTGCCAAGCAAATCCCCGTTAAGTCGGTCAAGCGTCCAAACGAAGGCTCTGTAGTATAGGCCTACTATAAAACCAAGAATTCATGGCTAAACATGATGCTGTGGTGATGTTAATGAGGCAGTCAATAGAATTTAATCGTCGGTAAGTGTTTTTTCCGCACAATAAACTTGTTTATACATTCTGAACGGTACATGGACAGGGCATTTTTATATCAATTAAACTCTTTCATGGGAGGAGGCAACGAAACTCCATTACGTTAACAGCCATTTCAATATCATGAACAAACACTACTGTTCAATAGTGGCAGTGGTGCAATCTTCAGCACCCTATCGGTTTCAATCTCCCAGAATGAATCAAATAAGTTAAACTCATGTTACAAAGTGCCAGAATGCTTTTCTTTAATCAGTGATAATTGCAATTATGGTATGCAAGAATTAAGTTATTTTTGTTATCGATTTCCAATTCTAGATGGATTCACTAAGCAGGGTTTACGGAAGAACAAAGGTCTACTTTGATAAGCATATTATTTGAAGGAATATGTGGGTAGTGTTATATGTCATAGTTAACTGTATTCCAACTTCCATAGCCGTATATGATCATTCAAAACAAAATGTTGTCATGAGATTTTTTTTTGCATTCGATAAATTCTTTGGAATATATTACCATAAAATAGGCACTAAATTGGGCAATACTCTGGTACCGGTTAACCGATTTGGTCTAATATCAATAGGCTACCTCCCTGATGTTATAAATACGTATACCGAGTTTGATGAAAATCCGATAAAGCTTATTCGAATTATCGCGCGTACAGATACACAAATGGACGGACAGACATTTTCCCGTCCCTCACACAATCTAATAAAGTAACATTCTAGCAATTAATAACTTGTAAGGATTGAATATATTCGAGACCCCGTCAAATAGAGAACATGCAAGAAAATGCTTCCCAACTTTATTGTAAGTCTTGTAATCGTATACTGTTTCATGTTAAAATGCTTTTACAATGAAACTAATTTCAGGTATTTTATTTTTAGGCCCGCAATGAATTAGGGAACTTCGCTAGAAGATTCCTGACGGAGGAAGAACAACAGACAAACAAAGGATTTGACATAAAGTACTTTAAGAAGTTATTCAACGCCCGTACCATGAAGCCATTTCTTATTCTCCATGTTTTCAACACATTTCAAGTATTCTGCGGACTCAAAATCTTCACCTTTTACAGTATAGACATTTTATCAAGGATAAGAACTCTTGATGGCGATGGCAGTTATCTGTTAGGTGACAATGAAAGTGGATTGCTTATATCGTTAATGAGAATATTTGCAAATGTCGTCTGTACAACACTACTCTTGAGAATTGGTAGAAGAACCATAGCTCTTGTGTCAGGAGTCGGCGCTACAATAGCTGCTTTGTTTCTCAGCCTATCGTTGTTTCTCCCCGATATGTTCCTTGAATCTACAGCTCAGAATTGGTTCAGATTTGTAACTATTGTAACCTTTGTCACATTTCACGCATTTGGTTACTATAACCTGCCTTCCCTAATGCTTGGTGAAACTCAACCTATGCATATAAGAGGATTCGCATGTGGATATATATACACTCTAAATGATCTAGTCTTAAGTGGTGCTCTCAAGGTTTATCCTTCCTTCATGAGCAATTTTGAAGTGAACGGCCTGTTCCTCATGTTTGGTGTATCATGTTTGTTGTGCACTGTGTTTGTTTATCTGTTTCTGCCTGAAACCAAGGACAGGACTTTAGAAGAAATAGAAGATTACTTCAAGATGCCTAATATAATGTGGATTACAAGGAGAAAAGATTCCGAACATGTGAGATGTAACGCTATATGACTTAAAAAAATTCTAGAATATTGCATTTAACATGTACTGTAATGTTTATTTCACGTTCTTTGTGTCCTGGAAAACACTATTTGAGAAATGATAATCCTCCAAAGTAGTTTTTAGATTGCACTGCCAATTAAATACTTTCAATGAAACTATTTACATTATTAGCAGGAGTGCTGATAGTTTACTGGTAATTTAATTTAGCTTAATAAACTTTCATGCCGTGAATCTCGAAATATTTTTATCTCATGATAAGAAATATGAGTACAAAATTTATATTCCCACTCGGTTAATTAACTCCATGCGTACAGGAAGAAGTCCATTTTGAGGTTTTCAGAGCAAAGAATATAGTTCAAAAGAGAAAAGCACATACCGGTAAGATGTCTAGATTTCAGTATAAGTTCATTGCATTATATCACCTTTCGTTCACAGGTTAACATGACGTGTATGATCTTCAAATAATTATTGTGATAAGAAACATTCGTTAATTTTATTTAAAGTTCCAAAGTAGAACGCAACGCAAGTGGTATTCGGGTAGATAATTCTTTTACATTCTAAGATTTTATTTCAAAGCAAAGATGATATAAAATAAAGATATGTACACCTCGGCTGCTTCTTTTTGGCCCTTGACCATGGGTCACTGCTACTAGAAATGCGCCTAAGATGCGAGCATACGCAACAACAATCAATCAACAACACAACGTCCAATCTTACAGCAGCTATACAACCTATAGTTTTCTGATTGGCAAGTGTCTGCATCCGACGGTTTCACAATAACTAGTACTATAGTTTGTTTTTTTGTGAATCACAGTCTATGCAATAACAAGTAAATTAAATATCTTATAGAAATGAAGGCAATGTAATATTAAAAGTCATCTTAATTAGGTTATGAAAGTCTATAAACGATCAAAAGTGTTGTGGAAAACAAGTAATACATCATGGCCACTAAGGGTAGCCGAATTAATCTTGCCGAACTGACAACGAGTGGGGGGGGCAGTTCCCGAAGGCTACGGGTGGATCGAGAAGATGGCGGGGACAGCCAGTTGGAAAGATGTATAAACTAATTTTCAGGGTAGCAGTAAATCAAGCCACAGCCCAAAAACGAGTGGCTGAGCTGTGACTAACGACGCTGAAGTTATAACCTACGCCGATGACGCAGTACTTATAACAGAATTTTAGTCCAGACGGGAACTCGAAGCAAAAGCCACTAGGGCACTTGCTATAATTAATAATTGGTCCACTAAAGCGAAACTTAATATCTCTAAAACCAAAACCAACATAATGCTCCTCAAGGGGAAAATAGGAAACCACCGCCCAACCATCTGGATTGGACAAGACCGGCTCCCATACGTACAAGAAACAAAATACCTGGGCATCACCCTTCAGGAAGGTAACAAATTCACTGCACATGTACAGCGCATTGGTGCCACAACAGACAATCTCTTTGAAGCCCCAGGCCCTAGCCAGACTATCTGGTAAACAGTAGGGCTATAAATTCACTAACTACAAAGTTCTCTACATTGCAATTTTCGAAGCCAGAATCACTTACGCTACAAATGCATGGACACCTTACTTAAACATTCATCACATCCACAAACTCAAATTCGCTCAAAGACACTCACTGTTACGTATAACTGAAGCCTATGCTACTATGTATAATGACGCTCTACCTGTCATAGCTGGCGTTCTTCCTGTTGACCTATTCCTTAAGGAAAGAACTGCCAGATACAAAGTCAGAAAACAGACACCTTTTAATCTAGGCGGCCTCCGCATCCAACCAATCGAATACGAGCGCATAGATAAATCACAACTGTACAATAACATTCGCACGGCAATAACACAAATATGGCAACAGCAATGGGCTTTAGCCCAAAATGGACACACTACACGGAACTTCTTCCCAAACATCACCTGTTACTCAAATTTTAACTGGCCACGGCAATTTTGGCGCCAATTTAATCCGTTTTCAACTTGTTGAAGACGATCTATGCGCTTGCGAAGACAGCGAATAATATGTTGTACACCTGTCTCCGATACACAGAAGCCAGGATACACCTACACGAAGCTGCTAGGGCAGAGGAGGAACCTTGGGCACCCGATTTACAATTCTGGACTCAGAGAAACACCTTCTCCGCGCTAATTTTTTTTTTGTTTTGCCAAATCAGCGCTCCTCAATAAAGAGGAAATCGACTAAACCATTCGCGGTATATGTCCTTTGGTCACTACCCCAGTTCGAGCGAGGTGTTTTTGAGGGGGTTTCCCTCGCTCAAAGGCAAATTCCGGACTGGATAATAATCCCCTCACGCATTCACACACACTGCAACACAAATACTAAATACTAAAAACTATATGCAAAGTATTAATACCTTAGATTGAAAAACAAGGTCAATCTCACGCAATCAACAAAGACACAAGAACACAGCCCAAAGACGAAAACTCTCAAAACATCCCACAGGGATGTACACAAGGGCCTCAATAGGTACACACAGCACAAATGGTTACAAAAATTTGGTTTGACCGGAGTTATTGGCTTCATTGCTAGGTGCTCCGAGGCCAAGGGTGGGCACAAAAAAATCTACATACCCGTAAAATGTCTAGTCTTAAATGCAAAGTTCATTGCGTTCTCAAACGCATCGACAACTTCTCGGGATTCGTTGTATGAAACTAAACTATCACATACCTAATATTATTATAAATGCAGTACGATTCTCATTGGTCTTTTTAAATTTTTTACGTTATATTCTATTGCCCAAGAAGGGTTCAAGAAAAATTATCTTCTTAGGGTATAGCTGATAAAACTTTTAAGAACTATCCAAAATGAATTGCATGTTATATACAAGTTGTGAAATACAGCCTAATGGTCTTGACGTCAGAGTGCCAAGCTGAAAATTTGGGTTCGATTTCTTTCCAAGACGAACTCTAAAGAATTCTTCAAAATTGTTTATTATAAAACCGAAGGAGGCTTTCGGCTTTACAGCCAACATCAGGAATCTGTTAAAATGTTTCATGTAAAGAATATGACCGCTCATAAGAACTTACACCTAATTAGGGTATTATTTAATCATCCTATTGTTATTTTAAATGCCGAATTAGAATTCATGTTAATTTTAGAGAAGTTTTGCTTTTCTGCATAACAATGAGATTTTGAAACTATTTTCAAATGGCACTGGTACTTAGAACAAAACTATAGGAATCATATTGTAGTCTTATTTCTGCTGATGGTCAATAATGTCCTATCTTACGCCGTGGGTGAGTCGGTAGCACGCCTGCCTTCCACTCCGGCGGCCCGGGTTCGATTCCCGGCCGGGTCGGGGATTTTTCAGTAGTGAAAGATCCCCTCCCCGGGTTCAGGACTGGGTGTTAGGTTAAGTCTTAGGTTAAGATAATGCACATTGTGCGCGATTCCTAAATTATAAGTCTTATTTGGAAGTATTCCATCTCCATGAAATGTTCTCTATTCTTTCCCTTGAGTAGTATCCAGTCCAAGAAATTTGTTTATTTTATGAACTTAGTCTTTAAGAGGTTTCTCTCCATCAATTCCAATGTCTTTGGGTCTTTCTAGTTTTTAACAGATTTCTGTTCTACAATTCTAGGTATTACGTATAATAAAATAGTCAGACATAGTATGTAATCAACAATAATATAATTGGATTGATGCAAGCTGATAATAGGGTTTTATTATGTTAGTTATCGCTTACGAAATGAACCATGTAAAGACCTTGATAGAAAGAGTAGATTTCACCAGTCCACATAACTATTCTACTCTAGTTATTCAGTGAATATATAAGCCTATACTGAATGTAAGTATCATTTTCTCCTATTCATAGTAATGCCATCTAAGTTGTTATGCTGTTTGTTATGGTTATTCAACAGCAGTTATACAGTGACGTAGATAAAAAACTTGGTTTGAATGGAGATACATTTTTCTGGCCTTCTTTCTTAAGTGACGTCATTCTCGAGAGTGTTAAACAATACCTTGTACTCGCTCCTATTGTAGAGATGGAATGAGTAACTATCTTAAAAAATTGTCCAATTTTCTACCGTCTTGGATTCCTATGCTGCTGAAACTTTTACAGATATAAAATTAGAATATGTTAACAGGGTTGCTAGGAAGTCGTTGCAAGTTTAATTATTTTAATTTTGGAATCATAACCTATAGGCCCAATTGTTAGGGTCCTTCGCTATCTACATGCGGAATTCTGGGTCTTCCTCCCAAAAAACGCGGTATTTTTTAAAGCTATAGACACATGAGCATCTAAATCCCATGCTACCTTTTTCGAAATTTAAATTTTACAACTTACTGAACACGTTATTACGAATGCCCAAATTACTTATTATTGTTTTATATTAATATATAATATGTATCTTATTTCAAATATTGTATTTCAGTATTTGCATTACCGATATTTTCAAGAATAATTTTTATGCTTAATTTTTGTAAATTACGCTTTATTGACTTGAATTTTGCATTTAAAAACTGCATTATTATTTGTGGGCCCCTAACTGCCATGGGGCTAATCAAAGATAAGGTGGCAAACATAGGTGAAAATTCTTTATAACGTTAAATGATAATGAACACACACAATGCTAATATGAAATAAACGCCCCCTTCAATAAACTGCATTCTTGCATGCAAGTAAATCATTTAAATATGAACGCAATGTCATTGTTAACCAGGTGTTCCGATACTCTTAAGAGTTACTATAGTATAATTACTGTAATGCATTCAGCAAACAATCTTTTAGTACAGTTTTTCATGTTCTGGAAATAAATAAATCATAAACCAAAATTATCACATGTTTGCGTAAGATCCTTAAATAATAATCAAACTACCTACTTGACTGTAATTGTCCATTTAACTCTTTCAGACTTGAATTCATATTAATACAAGTAATCGTCAAGTGAAATCATCTATGGGCAAGTTTGAAATCGATTAGGAAAATTTTAGAAGAATAGTTGATTCTCATGAATGGCAAACATAATAAGTGGATAAAAATCCTCATATTTTACATAAATAATTGGTAACTATATTAGTCTTATATCTCTGCTTTATACATTTCTTAAATGACGGCTTTATACGGGAATAGCAGTAAAACGATTAAGAAACTGAAGTAACAATAATTTCAAGAAGTACTACCCAGACTTTTTTTTCCGATCAGTATGTGGGTAGTAAGAGATACATTTCATTTTCATAAATAACTTAAATCTCGTTGTGTACCTAATTGACTTTATGGTCGGGCTGACATTTTGAAATATTCAAGCAATCTCTACATTATCGAATTTACACTTGTAAGAATTTAATCTCTTACAAATCACTGAGGACATAAGCAGACTAAATAAGCTTACCTGTATATAACAAAGTACTATACGTTATTCTGTTGAATTTTAATTGTCAACGTTATTTTTTGCTGGAAAACATTTGTAATAGTGAGGACTATTTCCAGGTTTGTCGAGTAGTAACTTACAATAAAATAACACATTTCCCGAAGTATTTCTTTTTGAAACACATGGTTACGTCTAGTATTAGCTCCTTGTATGAAAGAAGCACGATCACGTCTCACTCATATTTGGACGACTGTTTACATGTAACTCATGAGACTTCTCGTTGAAACTTCTGGACATGCTGATCAATCTTAAAGAAGCAATAGGATCCAGCAAACGTCGTGAGTAATTCAACTGATTCCTTAATTTTTATGTCAGAACGTTAACTTCCAGAGGATTCCCTAGCTGAATTTCTGCCAGAAAAGCAGATTAACGCCCAGGAAGAAAGGGGCTGTTCAGTTTCATACGCTGAAATTGGATGTGTACTAGTATATCTGATCGAATTTTGTAAAATGGAATGATTTGCAATTCCACTGAATTGGAAGTCCTAGATTTCGGACGAATAATATTACACTGTGTCCTCAATAACGATACGAAACAGGGATCTTACTTAGTAAGAAATGAAAATCTATCAAGTTACAGTCATGGAAGTAGTTATGATTAGAACTGGTATAATTGTAGGCCCTTATTGGTTATCTGAGCAAAAAATTCCTAAGTAACCATTATATTTTATACAATTATGAGAATGACTTGCGCCATTTTAACCAATAACCCAATTATTTGTAGTCATCCAATTAATTATTGTAGGGCAGTCAAGTCGATGAAGTAAAGTCTGAATGCAGTGCAAAAAAGTTGAACAAATTTCGTCATATTTAAGAGTGGATGGATAACCATGTGGGTGCTTCTGTTGTCTATATGGAGGTGCACGAAAAACACAGAAGCATACATTAAATTACAGAGAATGAAATATAATTGTCCGTTTATGAGTCATAACCTGGAATAATATTGAATTAACTAGCCTATTGTGTCCAAATAACAGTTACGTGTTTTATCTTCTCTGCCATGTTATTTATCCGTTATCCAGTTATTTCGTCCAAGATCTAGTTACGAAACCGAACTTTATAGCCTATTGCAATTGCAGCACTTTTTGCATTATGCCTTGCCTTACATACTTGCCTTGACTAACTGTGTCCTGTCGTTTGATTGGTTAAACGCCTCAGTGCATACTTCAGGATAGTGCGACAAGCTCAGCCAGATGTTTACTTCCATTCCGCACACATCATACAATTATTTATATCTTATGTAATTGTGAAAACATAAGTTCTGTTGAGTGAGTTGCTTGCTTTCGTATTTATATCATAGGCTTACATGTTTCACAACATATATCTAGCAGACAAGATTTCATTTGTTTTTATCATTGCCTTTGAAAACTTGTTGATTCTGAAAATCAAAGTTACATAAGTTACTAAAATAATACAAGACGTATTTTATAACATGATTAATTAATTCGTTGTGCTTTTCATTTACATAATATGTGATAAAGTACAGCACATATTCTAAGTAAAAATAATAGGCATGGTCCCTAATATAAATTTGTATTATAGAATTGCGAGCCAGGGCCTTCAGAACTTACGTCACCAATAAAAAAACACGCGAGGGAAAGGTTTGTCCAGCTGCGAGGAAATACACATTGTAAATATATACAAAGCATTGGGAATCGGACCCGGGACCCTTGGCAATTAATCTAAAATAGAAAGTTCAATTGACTTCACTGTATGTAATCGATTAAACAGTCTCAAAAATGGACTCTTGGGTACTGTGCTATGTACTTTCACATTAGGTTGTTTACTTTTGCTCCGTACACATCTTGGATTAAGTATAATAACATGATGAAAATAATTTTAACATTCAAGCATCGCTTCCAATTAAGTCGACGTTTCTAGACCTGCCCTAACGAACACTTGAGCAGTTAAAAAGTTCATTGTTTTTTTTTGTTAAGTAAAACTTCTTTAGTGGCGGTAGAGGGTAAATCGGGAAAATCAGTCACACTAAAACCGTCAGGAAATCAGTCACAATCAGTCAAACTAAAACCGTCACGAAATCAGTCACACTAAAACCGTCACGAAATCAGTCACACTCAAAACCGAACGAAATTAATTACTTGTTTCGGTGCGAACTGCACAGAAAACAATCGACTCAATGATTAGGAGTAATCAAAGGAAATTTTTCAGACCTTACTTCCTCAATGGCAATAGACAATTCCTAAGCAATCTAAAGGTATATTATCTATTTTATGGAACCCGGAGGTTCATTACCGCGCAAATCCAAAATTAAAAATCCAAAATTAAAAAATACAAATTTCCAAAATTTAAAAAAAAAAAAACAAAATTAAAAATAAAAACATCCAATAATCCAAAATTTAATAAATAATAAATTCCAAAATTAAAAAATTAAAAAATTAAAAAATCGAAAATACCAAGATTTAAAAAATCTAAAAATCCAAAATTAAAAAAAAACTATAATACAAAATTAAAAAATCCAAAAATAAAAAATTCAAAGAATCAAAATTTAAAAATTCAAAGATCCAAAATTAAAAAATTAAAAAAATTAAAAATCCAAAATTAAAAATCCAAAATTAAAAAATACAAATTTCCAAAATTTAAAAAACAAAATTAAAAATTATAACATTCAAAAATCAAAAATTTAATAAATAATAAAATAAAAAATAAAAAAATAAAAAATTTAAAGATCAAAAAAAAAATCCAAAGATCCAAAATTAAAAAGTCCAAAATCCACAAATAAAAAAGTCCAAAAACCCAATATTAAATAGTCTAACAATGCAAAATTGAAAAAATCCAATAATCAAAAATTGAAAAAATAAAATAAAGTTTTACTTCTGTCGCGTGGCGTTCCACGCACTCTTTTTTTTTTATAATTTGCGCCGCTAGAATACATTAGTTGTATATAATAAAGGCTGTTAATGTTATTTTCTTGCAGCGATTCTACAACTCATCATCGATATCGGACTTAATGAGGCTTAACACATGTTCGTTATCAAATGCCATCTTGCAGTGAACTTTTTAGTTACATTTGCGGGAAGTTTCGAACCGCTTGCTGTCATTTCCTTTATCTAAGGCTAGCCAGTTTAGTATCGTGAAATTATTTACTTCCATATTAAAATCAGCAGTCGACAAAAGGGTAAGTTTTTTAACTCAGCGCATTTTCGTGCGCATTCATCGAAAGCGTTCCAAAACACAACGCTGCAATCCATCAGCTCGTTCTCCCTTCCAGCGCATGAATTATTGCACTTCAAACGCTTCCATCGGTCTTGGGTACTGATGAAAATGCGATTGACCATTGTCGTCTGCTTTTCTGTATAAGGAAGTAGTATCTCGTAACTCTTAACCTATACATTCTGTCAACACAATGGAGGAAACTGCAATGAGACCGAAGAATCTTCAGATTCAGATAGTGTTTCTAGCGATAGTGGTAGTAACATTAATGTTTTATTATATGACTGGTTAATCAAAAATCCCTTTTATACAATTGACGAATTCTTTCAATATAAAGAATTTGGCATATGAACAAGTTTGGAAATTTTACTAAATTAAAGTCATTCAATTAAATTCAATCCAATATGTTTAAATGTAAAGATTTTTGAAGTTGTCTATTGTTTGTATTTTATGCTTAATGACAATAAAATATCACATTGGCATAGGTTACGTGAAAAGCATGCTAAGATTTCAATTTTTAGTTTGTAATCCAACGGATCGTTCTTATTAACATCGCTCAACGTAGCCTACTCATCGCATAAGCATCGGCTTTAATAAAAGATAATTTTCTCAGATGACTTTAAGAATACGCACAACGATTCGAAAGGGATAACAAAATTCATGTTGAAGTCCTGATTTTATTTCTCTTTCCGAGACCATGTCTCTTCAGGCATTAGAGAGGTACAACATTTTTGTTTCGATGGTTTTAGCTTTCTTATCTCATTATAATTCTACCTCTTAAGCTATACAGTGCTATGTTTGTTTTACAGTACATTATGGCATGCGAAGGTTCAACAGCTACTGCGGAAGGAAAACAGAACAATTATGTAGTCTGCCAGAATTCCAACGTAAACTCATCTTCGAGAAGTCTAAAAATTCAGGTAGGCTATGTGTTGGATTTAATTTATGATCGGATTTTTTTTCTTTCTTTCTTTCTTTTGGACTTTTTAAAATATGTAAAAGTTTTACAAAAACTTTAGCAATGAATCATCTTCAGTTACATTTTAGTTTTATAAATGTGATCAGATACAAGGCAATGTAGTTTTAGTTTTTAATTATTGAGGCATCCAAACTAGCAAAAGAATACGCCCTGAAGATGGCGGAAATACACCGAAAGGCCTAGGCAAAGATTAAAATATTGTTGAGTTGCTGGTATCAAGTCTATTTTTATTTCAATAAATAGCAACTTTAAAATTCATATAAGTTTTTAAAAAGTCAAAATCTTATTCTCAAATATTCCGAATGAAATTAGTTAACAACTACCGTATACAGAGGTCATTACAATTATTAACAAATCATCGTGATTTTGTTTAGTTTTCAAATTTTTTAATGGAAGCAAAGAGGCGATATGATATTGTTGTATATAGCCCTACATAGTTGACACGGTTACTGATTTGTGTCAGTTATATTCTGAAATTTCTCATAAACATGTTGAGGGTCTCATCCAGTTCTTTCTAACTGTTACGGTACTTGAAACATGTTCTGTTTGTTCAATTATTAAACTACGGAATTCTTCTCCTTGCAGTATTTACTCGCAATAAGTAGTTTTGTTATTATTTAAGTGCTACAAATAATTAATGTTTTGGGATTACATTTGTTTTGAAATTACTCATTCACAAATCAAAACTACCTTTTCTCATATTGAAATTACTTTATATGATAATGAAAATACTTTTTTGTATGTTGAAATTACTTTATGTGATACTGAAAATACTCTTTTATAAGTTGAAATTACCTTTTCTGAAATTTACTGATGGCTCTTAAATCGAAATTACATCTTATCATATTGAAGTTTTTTTTCTATTTACTTCTTCAAAATTCATTTTTCAAATTGATTTTTTAAAAAGTCTGTGACTACGTTTCCTCAGAATGAAAATAGGCTTGTTTCTTCTACTTCATAAAACTACTTCCCTGAACTAATACAAATTTTTCTCACATTGAAATTACTTTCTAAAATTATATTTTTCTCAGAATGAAACTACTTCTCAAATCTAATTTATTTTCCTTAAATAGAAACTTCTTTTCTATATGAAGCATGTCTCAAGCAAAAGTTATAATTTGTGACAAAATTTACACATATTGAAGCATTAATGTTCAACGTTGCGTTAATGAAAGACATCTACGGAGATTTCGGTAATTAGTAGTATAATTATTGACATAGAATATACAGACCTATTAATAATTCCTATTAAAACATTAACATTAACATTAACAGACCTATTAAAAATAATTACCTAACTTTCTCTTTTTAGTAATAAAACATGTTTCACCCCTCAGTTAAGCCTTAAGCTGCAGCTTTTCCTTTATGAAGATAGCAGTGCTGAGTGCTGACATGCAGTGATGGCTAGTGTAAAATGAAAAGACTTGAAAAGACAGACGTTAGAAATTTTGCTATGCGGTGGTTACCACAGGTCAATAGACTTCCAAAAACGCTCGTAACTTGTAACCGACTACGGAGTATTGGTTAATGGACTCCTTAAATGAAAACACATGTAATTAAAAACTTTGTTACTGGTTGAAAAAATAGTTTCTTGCAGTCTAGTACTGCATTATGAGCGGTTCAGTGATTCACAGTTAGGCCAACGTATTATTTTATAAATAAATAGCTTGTAATTCCGTTTTTGTAGTGTATTATCTTATGTATGAATAAGTAACCTTCAATTAATTATTTCGGCTACTGTTATCAATCTGGTAATATTATCAGATTAGCTACGTCCCAAAGTGATCACAATAAGCGGCGTGTACTATATGTATCTATATGTTTATCCGAAAAGAAATGTCAGTGAGTCAATTAGAAGATAATTATTGATGCGTAGGTACAATACCTTAAAAGATTTCAAAATAGGCTCCTCCTGTGTCAATACATCGCTTCCAGCGAGATTTCCACGCATCAAAAGCATTACGGTAGGCCTTTTCCGGAACGTCCTTTAGAGCCTTGGTGCAAGCCTCTTTAACTTTGTCAACTGTCCCGAAATGATGTCCTTGCATGGGAGTTTTCAAGCGTGGGAACAAGAAGAAGTCGGGGGAGCGTTAGGACTTTGAGGGTGGGTGGGGAAACGTTGGCACCTTTGAATCGGCCTGGAAGCAGGTCATGAAGAAGGTGGTGTGGGCCGGTGCCTTGTCATGGTGAAGTTTCCAATTGTCCGCCATGTCGGTCCGGATGCGTTCGTTTTTAGTCTCTTGTGCACTTCCACATAGAATTTGGCGTTGACAGTTACACCATGAAACGCAGTGGCGGCTATTCAGGAGAAGTAGGTGAAGTAGCACTTCACCAGTATATTTCCTTTACAATACGTATTTTTAAAGTTTATTTTCCATATCACGAATGTTGGTTTTTACCATAAATGTATCTGTATTTTTGAATTTCCCGCCACACCACCATCTGGTGTCAAAGCTAGGAGACACTGAGATCCTGAGAGCGCAGCGTGCTTCAAGTCGGCCGTGGTGAAGCTGAACTGGATACCATTCCCTCCGTTGCATGGGTAGTCTGTTCCACTAAAAATGAGGATGGCAAGCAGCAGTTTTTTTCGCTTATCCCACATCCTTTTGGTGACGAGATCAGACTACCCATGAAGCAGTCCCCCTTGTTCAGGCATTTTCTTCGCCAGTACCTCACACTGTCAGCTCGTAGAAAGAGGTGGGCACGTTTACACTTGAATACAGGGTTCATAAAGCACATATATTATCCATTACAGCCTTGATGTTAATACGTTGAACACTACAAATATAATTACACTGTAATTGTTCTTCTAAACAAAATCCATTTGCCAGTTTATACTCCGAAGAGTACGTGGATCAAAACGTTTCATTCCTACAATGCATATTTTTTCATAGGGAATCATACGACATGGGACATATTAATCACTGCATATTAATGCCTTGAAATATCCAGTAACGAGCTGAAGTTTATCAGATAAAATTGCATCTTTCCGACCCTCGCAAGCATATTAACTTATAAGATAAACAACAGTCATTGGTCGATTGCTAAAGATAGTCAATACCAAGTCCGCATCGCATGAATGGAATATTCTAAATAATCTGATTGGGAGAATAATAATTACGATAAGCATCGATAGATTCGCGGCGGAGAAGCAGGATCGAATTTATCTCATGAAACTCATAATCCCGAGTGGGATTTATTAAGAGTATTCCATGAATAAAATGTATCAGATTTTATAAATAATAACCACATTCTTACCCGCATTGTTTAAAATCAAATCATCATTTTGCCAGCTGTCAGATCACGACGTAGGCCTACTATACCCTTAGCAAGTAGGGATGGCGCGTGGCCCCAGGTAGGTTCCTTCACCAGCAAGCACCCTCACATTTACAAGCGCAGGGGATTAGTACCAACCGTAATTTCCAGCTAGTGAGTCACCTAGTAAATCAACCTTAGATTTTTTAATACGTCATTTTATCCTGAAATGTTTGTTATATATCGATTCTACACATAATTATAAGAAAAATGACACCAAACAATGTATAATTTACTTTAATAGGAACATAGGACTTGAAAGCAGTTTTCTCGTAACTTTTATTTATGTATTTGTTAGAAATGTTCCTATGAATTCCGTTATTAACATAAGCATGTGTCATTTTTTTCTCTTCACCTAATTTTCAAGGCCATGAGCCGCCACTGCATGAAAGGACATCATTTCGGCACAGTTGGCAAAGTCAAAGAGGCTTGCACCAAGTCTTTTAAGAGCATCGGCATGGAGAACCGAAGATCACGGGTTCAGAGGAATTTTTCTCCAAAAATATTCTCTTGAAAGAATTTTTTTCTGTAATTTCATAAGTACGTGTTATTAGACAAGCTGGAAGTGTAGTGCTATTTCACAATCTCCATTAAATCGTGATATATACAGAAAAATATATATATATTAATTATTAACGAAATAATATCACACTTGTAGTAGAACAATAGTAAAGTTGTAAAAAATGTCACGCAAGTAAAAGTTATCCCAATTGTGTTATCGCTTAACATCAACTGGTTTCATTCCAAGAACACTTATAGAATTAGTTGAGAAGTTGTGTGTTAAAAGTAAAGTTAAAAGTCGGCTATATCTTTGTTTCTACCTGATTTTCAATACTTTTCAGGATAATATTCCACAAAAATAGAGTATAAACTCTCCTTAGCAATTCTGATATTTCCATTATGTGGCGAAAAAATTATAACTCCCACGAGTCATTATAAACGATATAAAGATGTGTGAATTTTCACAATAAAGAGGATAAGCTCTCATAATAAAGACATTTTCCTATTTGTGCAACTTGACGTTCACAACGAAAGAATTTCGTAAGCGAATTTAAAAGTTTAGATTTGTTGCCTTGTCCTTCTGGACAGTTTACAACGTCAAAACTGAACTTGAAATTTATAGATTATGCTGGAAAATGGAATTCAAGATTTATGAGAGTTGGAAGTCCTTTAACACCAGCAGACCCTTCTTTCCTACAGTATGTCGTACTATATAACTTTTCACATGCAGTCTACGCTGAAAACACCGAGAGAACACCCTCTCCTCAATGCAGTTCAACCAGCATTCTTAAGGGAAATCGAAAAAGGTTTGCATGAATTACATACATAATTACACATATAGTTGCAGATATAAATTTAAAATGTGGCTAGAGTGTGAATATCGATCGCCATATATCGATTGTAGTAGTGATCGATTAACATTTCGGGTGAACAGCTGAGAATGTATTTGACCAAAACGCACTTCTGAGTGCAGAGCCAAAAATAATTGCATATAAATGTTTCTTTGCAAATAAAATAATTGCATAATGCTTTTATTGTGCCTTAGGCCTTTCGATTACGTGGAACCATCATCAGGGCTCTTTTTTATAGAGTTAAATTTAAGAAGAATAAAACTTTCACTATTGGCGTCATAGTTAAGTAAAATCAGTATAAAATTAAAATGTTATTAAAACGACAGTAAAATTCATTTCTTGATTCTTCTTCAATGCTGTGTGTTTTTAACTAGTAAATATACATCTTTTAAATAATTTTTTGCTAATACACATGAACATTCCATTTACGTTCATGTTTTTACGTGAAGTGTTGGGTGTTTTCAATCAACTCGTTAATTGACTAAAAAAGTAATTGCGATAAATTAATTGAAATTAAATTAATCTCAATTACACGTTTAAATACATATTGCAATTAAATTATTTGGATTAATGTATGTTAATCGTAACAAGCAATTAAAACAATTGCAATTAACTTGTTTAATTGTTCTATGAAACAATTAAAACTAACAAATAACTTACTTACCTTTAGCGAAATCAATTAAAAGTATTACAAGATTTCGAAAATTTTACCTACATTAATAAAAATCAATACTACTTACTGATATAAAAAACGAATACCATCCTTCATTATACCCATAAAAAATTATAATCTGTCGTTATCTGTCTAATCAGGTTTAATAAAAATCATTGATGTGTTAATACACATATCATCATACTTGTAACTAACATGCGTATTTCAATCTCTTATTTACGCATTTTGTTATGATACCAGTCCACGCACCAGACCCGTACAGTAGTCCTTTTTAATTGTTAGTTTTCATTTAAATTATAAAACAAATGAAAAAAATGTTAATTGCTACTACTACAATTAACAATTAATCAATTGTTAATTGTAATTTTCCACAGTTACAGTTGATTAATTGTGGCAACCAGTGGGCTCAGCGGCTCAGAGTAAGTGGGCTAAGCCAGAATTAACGGAATCGAAATATTTTGAGATTTAGGCCTATGTTCGGCTTTCTAATTAGAAAAAAAATTTCATCTTAACACTTGATTTATTTTTTCTTATCAGAATTTACACATTTCAAAGTGTTTACAAAAATTAACTTCAGACCACAGTGCCAACCCATTATCACCTTCTCAGGTTTTTTTTTCGCTGTTTTTCGATATTTAAAAAACATTCAACACTTTGACGCGCCATATCTCGGTACGTATTTGGTTTTAGAAAACGTGTAAGAAGTGAAATTAATAGGAAATTTTGTGCTCTTTAACGTTTGTAATGGGGTGTTTTAGGCTGAATTGCATTGTTTAGGAGTTATAAGGAAATCACTAAAAAAAGTCCAAAAATTTCGGGGTTTTCGGCTGGCCTGAAGTTCGCACAGGGTTCTCGCATTGGAAAACTTGGATTCTACACCACAAAATACCCACATACAACACATTAAAAATGATTAACTTCGGAACTTTTTCCAGGTAGGCCAAAAGTAGCCTACCTGGTGACTGGACTATTACCGTGCCTTGCATATCACGTTACTAATGCTTCCGAGCTGGCCTAGCCCACTCTACTCACTGGAGAAACGCCATTTCCCTAATTCATGAAAATTGTTTTTCAAGAATAGATCAAAAAACCTTTAATATTATGTTTACAGTTACACGACTATATGTACTACACAGAGATGAAAATAACTCAAATTTGAACATTTTTGGCTTAGCCCACTCTCTCACTGGATGCCACAATTGTTAGTTTTATGGTGACAATTAAGCAATTCTTAATCTTTAATTGTCTTTACAATTAAAATGTGCCCTACACTGCTCGAAGGTCCCCCTCTTAGATTAGAAAGATGTTTATAACATCTCAGTCCTTAGATTAAATTTACAAACTTTGTAACATTCATTTCATAAGTATTATTTTTATTTTAAAAAATATTTGTTTTTATATCACAGTAAACATTTTAGTCTCTAACTTAAAATTTGTGGAAGTACCATCATTTTAATACAGACAACAAATAAATGCACTTTCGAGTTTCAACACTCGTCACATTTAATGAAACTCAGAAACATGATAGTAACATCGATAGAAAGAGAAACTAAACAAATTTTGTTTAATAATCTCACAGATGTACAAAGTGTATAAATTTTTTGCGTGAATGGGTGGTTAGAATTATTGTTGATTACTAGGCCTATATCTGTGAAAGTCGGTTGTTTTGTCTTTCTATATTGAGGTCCAGGTAGATAATTTTATTCCTTCTTTTTCCAATGTAAAAACAAGATATTTGTTTAACTTATTGAACTCTTCAAGGATGTTTCATGTATTGTTGTTCTTACAAATAATTAAAATATCATCAACGTAACGTTTGTAAATTTTTATATGGTATTTGGTTAGTATATTTTTTATTTGTTTTTCTTCAATATATTGTAAATAGGTTTCGGCTAAAATGCCTGAAAGGGGAAAGCCCATGGCTATGCCTATGTTTTGTACAAATATTTTATTACGGAATTTGAAATAATTTTGTTTTAAGTTGATGAAGTTAGATTTTTTATTTACTCAATAACCAGCAGGTTTTCTTTTCTGTGGGCTAGGGATTCCCTTATGATATGAATAGTGTCTTCTATAGGTATGCTAGTGTATAAGTTTTTTATATCCAAAGAAATTAGAACTTCATCTTTTTCTAGATTAACATTTCTTATATTGTGGACCAAATCTACTGAATTTTTAGTAGAAAATTTGTTGTGTAAATTAAGTTTTTTTTTTTTTTTGAGGATTTTAGCTAGTAATTTGGAAATTTTGTAGGTGGGTGCATTGATGAAATTAACTACCGGTCTTATGGGGTTACTCTGCTTATGGGTTTTTATTTGTGCCTTTGAATTGGACATGTAACTTTTTATAGTAGCCTATATGTGGACCTAACGCTTATTTTTAATGTTAACAAATGAAAAAGCCATCACAATAAATTGGTTCAGCTCCTTAAGGATACAGTGTGTTGCATTTGATTAGAAGGTATAAGGAGAAAAACTATTTGGAATAAATTCACCCTCTTTGGTCAAAATTAAATTTATCAATTGTGAAAAGATAGGTTCCAAGAAATGAGCGACAAATATCACGGCTCTGAGCCGCTTTGAACAGTTGCTTCAAGAAAAAGTTAATAGATTCATTTTTATATACTAAAAAGCAAAATATTTTAAATACCAGAGGCTTCTTCTGCCTCGCCATCTTCCCTTATATAAAATAAAGTGTAATTAACATACAAAAATCTGGTCTGGATAGATTTAAGGGATATGAATATGGTTATGGAATGAAAATTATTATTTTCTTTTTATTGTTCTATTTTCTTCTCAGGACTTCTTTAAAATAATGTACCATACATAATTATACTATAAGTCTAGCCATGTTATTCTTTCATTTTTGTGAAAGAATCCAGACAATGGCGCAGGGATGTTTTAACTTCGGAGATCATTTCTAGTAAGTTTACTTTTTCTATACGAAAGGTATATTTCCTGAGCTTCTACTTAATATACAATCTCGAAATTTTTAGGATTTCTTTATTTACATTGCTTAAATATACTGAAATAAAATTTTTGGAATAGATTAATCTGTAAACTATTTACAGGTCATATGGTACTTAAATATGTTGATAAAATCTTTATAAAAATAACATGTCAATAAATAAGCATATTTATGAAAAAATCCTACAAGGTATGTATTTAAACTGTAAAAAATGAAGTGCCTAGCTTTAGTATTATTTTAAGTACATTGTATTTGACTTTGTAAACATAGGCTGTTCCGTTTCCCCTTAAGAACTCACCAGGTATATTTGTGATACTTTAAACAGGATATACGAGGGTGGGTCGAAAAGTAATGCACAATAATTTTTTTACAAAAAGTTTAATAAGTACAATTACAAAGAAATGCAAACATGAAGGGACATATTTTGTCTATTAGGTAGATTTCGAAGAAAAATCTACCTATTGCAATGGATACCATGTCATGATTTCGTAAAATTCTTTCATATCTTTACGTTTCATACTCCCCTGAGTACGAAACCACCGCCCGTTCAAAAAAAATTTGTAATATATATATATAATCTTTAGACGATAGCGGCCGTAATTTTGAAGATATTTAAACCAAATTTTAATATGTTATTTCTAGGCCCAATAGTTCGGACAAGTTGGTTAATGGGAAAAATTGGCCTAAGGGGTGGTCGGGGGAGGGGGTTGAAATTTTAAAACATTTTTATCTTGGCCCCTATGAAGTATAGAGGGAAACTTTGTTTGAATAAATTAGAGTACTCCCTATGGAGTACACAGTGACACCAACGATTCGGGGTTTTTGGGGGTACGAGTGGGGGTGGGGGTGGGGGGACGGAAATTGGAAATTTCGAAACCACGTCTGGTGGGGTATCATTGAAAAGCTCTTGATGAGTACTCTACAAATCAATAACTATTTTCTCGATAGCTCTCATTTAACGCGAGATTTGAATGTTTGAAAAAGTGCTCTTTCCTCTTTTTTGCAATTATTATTGCGGGTTTGTCAAGCCAAGGCTAAAGAAGAAGAGTACTACGCAGCGACAGTAAATTACACCAAAAGCACTTTGAAATCTACCTCAGTCTGTAGGCTTGCCTAAATGGATTTTTTTTCTATATAGTCGCAAATTTTCTCAACACATTTCTCCCATCGTGATACCGGTTTCAAAATACCCTGTTCATAAAAGTCCGTTCGGTTGGAGCTATCTGCGGATGCTGTTTTCACTTCTGCATCTGACAGAAAGCTTTTACCGGCCAGGAATTTCTTAATGAGACCAAAGAAATGAAAGTCTGACGGTGCCAGGTGATCCAATCTTGTTATTCGCTGCCTTTGTGGTCGTCTGTCAGGTTCTTAGGGACTCAGCGATCACTAACTTGACGAAACTTCAATGTGTCATGCACAATACCGTACACCACACCGTATGAAATGTTGAACTGCTGAGATAAGGTTCGCAATTGAATGCGCCGGTCGTTCAGAATAGCCGCCTCAATGGCTGTGACATTCTGCATGGTTGCTGCTGTTGCCGGCCGTCCGGAACGTGGCGCATCACAACGGTTATCACGGCCATCTTCGAAGAATGCACACCACCTGGAGACAATGCTACGGCCCATACAGTCGTCCCTCTACACTTCACGCATGTCCCTGTGAATTTCACTCGGGTTATGCCCTATAGCCCATAAAAATCTCACTACACCTCGCTGCTCTTCACAAGTGGACGATAGTAACATGCACGCAATCCTTGAGAATATTGAGAATATTGAGAATGCTTATACGAGGCGTGTTTTTTAAGTAAGTACCGTTTTGGAATTAAAAAAAGATGTGCAAAGATATCGCAATAATTTTATTTTTATGGTTACCTACATCTCTTGTCTACGCACTGACGCCATTACAGTCTGATTCTTCATTGTATACGTTGTTTACTGAGTGTTTAAGATGCCTCCGACAATCGTGAGTCCCGCCGATTGTGAAGTACGGGCTGTTATACGATTTCTTAGTGCTAAAGGCGTAAAACCGATCGATATTCATCGTGAGATCTGTGAAGTTTACGGACAAAACATTATGAGTGATGGAATGGTAAGGAAATGGGTGAGAGCATTTAAAGATGGCCGCACAAATGTGCATGATGAAGAACGGAGTGGGCGTCCTTCGGTCTTTAATGAAGATTTGGTGCAGAAAGTGGAAGAAAAGGTGAGAGAAAACAGACGCTTTACAATTTCATCAATGTGCGACTGGTTTCCTCAATATTCTCGTAGTGTTTTGTATCGCATTGTGACCGAGAACTTGAATTACCGGAAATTGTCAGGCGGCAGAATTTTATGAGGAGGGTATTCAAAAACTGGTGCCACGTTATGACAAGTGCCTCAATATTCACGGAAATTATGTAGAAAAGTAGATTAAGGTAGAGGCTTTCATGTAAAAATAAAATTATTGCGATATCTTTGCACGTCTTTTTTTAATTCCAAAACGGTACTTACTTAAAAAACACGCCTCGTATATACGCCATCCTTGTTGCATAGTTCCCGCTTCTCACGCTAGAATTACATACGAGAACAAAATAGCGTCCGTAGCGGAAGCTTCAAACTCCATCTTGGTAAAAGTTCAACATCCCAGTCACAATACCAACGCAGAAAAGAAATTATTGTGCGTTAATTTTCGATCCACCCTCGTATTTCTTTTTGTGTACACATACTATTAGAAAACAAGCTAATATCTCACGGGTTTCAAAAACTCATCATACTACTGAGCGATTACACTAACCATGACCCTAATTTGTTGTAGTTTTTATCAGTTCTTGGGTTCTATAGTGCATATTTAGACATTTGTATAAATTAGTTACAGCCTGTTACACGCCTAAATTGGAGACGATTGTACATGATCTATACATGGAGGACAACGGTCCGTACGTCGTTCGTTCTGCGCAACCACAGGTAAATGAATTCCTTCTTCGTTCCCTTACCTTAAAACAGTCGTTTTCAACCCGCATGAGGCCCGTGGCTTTATTTCGGTCCACAAATAAATACTAATTTTAACTACAATGACGTTATTGACAGTTGAGTAACAAAAAAAGTTTCAGGTCTCACATTAAATAAAAAACGTTACTGCGATTTGTGTTATTCATTAACATTGCAAAGTGGAAGGCAAAATATAAAACACACAGTTGTATAATGTTAAATAATCCCTACATACTGTATATTGTAATGTACAGGGCAGCGTTTCTCAACCTATCGTCCGCGGACCACCAGTGGTGCAGATGATCCGCAGACATAATTAAAAAAATATCATAAAGCAAGTGGAAAGTAAAGAAGCAAATTTTTTTCACATATTTCGTTATAATGATCTATAATTAATGCCCCAAATATAGAGAATATGAATGAGATATAAAATTAGGGGTCCGTAAATTTTTTTTAGAGATTCTAGAGGTCCTCGGGTTCAAAAAGGTTGAGAAACGGGGAACGGCCGGTAGCACCAGACAGGGGGTACCCCGGACAATAGCTATAGATAGTGACACGAGTCATACGCCTCCGTTTGCCCTGCAATCTTCAGAAATATTTAACAGAAACTGACGCCTGAGTGAGTTCAGACCCCTCATATGTGATATTTTAAGCTATCTCTCCACACATGCATTTAGGACGAGGTCTAATATAAGAATCTATGTAATCGTTCTCTATAACTGTCTTGTTCATTCAAACACTGAGTCAGAATATATTTATTAGAATAGGCATAACCATCTTACATCCATCACAGACCGTCGCAGAATATAATTCTTTTGTCAGAACGCCTTTAACGTTTAAACCGTTGTTTATTCCACTTATGAATGATAAATTCTTTCATAACTGATTTCACATGTTAAACTGGACATAAATAATATCAAAATGGAAGGGCAGATTTGCCAGCTATTTTGTCCCTGTTCTGTTTTTGCCATGTTGACGAATGTTGTCAAAAGTTCTGTGAGGCCTTTTCTTTTAAGCTTCACTACATACTAATCGTTGTTTAGTTTGAACGCAATGCATTGTGTGCCTTTGATGCTGGGGCGCCAATCACGTCTCTTAGGTCATTCCATGAGTGATCATATGTTGCATAAGATGCCGAGCAAGGTGCATTTATCTCTAACCCATGAAAGTGTTTGACTAGATAGTCATGGCCATTGACTTTGCAATATTAAGAATAGACCTACAAATTATGCATCTAAACCAGTGATCGCCAAACCGTCGATCGCGAACTACTAGTAGCTTTTTCAGTAGATCGCGTCAACGCTTTGGTTGGCTAACCTGATAATCTTGATTCCTCCACTGAGGAATATAAAAAAAAATCTGCCAGTACTTTTGTTATTTATTACTAACTACACTTCAATTTCTTTCTTATGTACAATTCCATTTCAATTTCTTTTTGTTATGTATACAGTAGTTGAATTAAAATTGATTTCATATTTAGGCAATAAACAAATGTAAGATTTTTTTTAAGTTGGTAGTTCTTTTGGTTGGTAGCTCACAGTACGATTTTAAAACGGTACGGTAGCTGAGAATCACCACTGATCTAAACCATAAGTATTTTACGAAAAAGTGCTTGAACATAAAATCAAGGTCCGAAACTGAATACTCTATCACAAGGCGAAAATGCATGGAAATAGGCTCTAAAATTTGTAAAATATGCTCCGGAACTATATTACTATATAACATGTTCTATAATTTATGTAATATTGTTAGCTGAATTACAATATAAATTTAAAAAAATTGTATAAGTCATACAACTTGCATTAGGCCTACATAATTTAAAAAAAAACCAAGGACAATACAACAAACTTTAGTAAATTGAAAATTAATATAGGGAAACGTTGCATTAATATTAATTGCGAAAACATTAGGCTATGTACAGTTAATTACTGTACAGTCGGTTCTCAAAATATTCACTAATCCAAGGGTGCTGTAAACGTTTGAATTATGAGATATATGTAAAATATTTAAAAGCAGTTAGAAATATTCCGTTAAAATTGTGACAAATTAATCAAGAAAATATGATGCATTATTTCAAAATTAACGAAATATGCAACAATATGCAAAATGAATCCATCTTCTGCTATTTCTTTCATGTCTTGTATGCATTTTAACTCTATCATGTAATAGACTGCATTATTAAAAGTATGTTTTTCATAAACTTCCGGGTCCTACTGATAATATTAACGAGGGTCTAGGGTGGACCATACAACCATGCTGTATGATAGAATTCTAAGTTTTGTCTTTTTACTTTTCAGGTATGCATAACTCTAGTTATGGGCATGAGTTACCTGAGTTGTGGAATGTCACTTGGCCATTCTGCTGTACTGTTACCAGAAATCCAGTCAAATAAAAGTGACATTCTCATCGATGAGAAATCTGCCTCGCTTATTGGTAACTCTACCTATTTATTTGTAAAGAAAATGTCAAACATTTATATTCAAACCTATCTTGAAATTTTGACGAAGGAACTAACATAGGCCTATTATTAAAATACTAGATTTAAGAAAATCAAATTCTTATTTTCACCGGAAGGCTCCAAAATAGAGGAATGGATTGCGCATACAATAGACAGGAAATCAATAAGATTACTGGATTGGACAACCCTTGTGTTGTGTCATAGTGCGCAATTTTACGCATACACTCATCACCAGGGCCCGGATTCTGATGACCTAAAATTATTTGAATAAGACCTATAAAAGACACTAAATTTAAAAAAATGACTTAATTATAAAGAATGACCTAAAAACTGATATTTTATGTATAAAAATTATTGTGCACACAAAGTTATAGACTAATTTGTACATAATTGTAAAAAATGTAAATGCAGAAAGGATGATGTAGGCCTAAAACGTTGTTCTTTGTTCTTGATTGAAGCATTTGAGAAGAAAAGTAAGAAAATTGTTTTTAAAGAAGTTCGTACAAAAACGATGTACTATAGTAACCTAGTAATTTATTTAAGTATTACCCATATGGATAAAGAAAAACATTGAGGCACTGGTGGGTCAAACCTCGGCATTTCCTATTGCGGTCTGCCGGATTATATTATTATTTATTGAGGGTAAACAGTATCAGTATCGGTATCAGCACCGAGTGTGTCCTTCTTGCATTAATCAAAGAACACTTCGGAGACAGCACCGATGGGGACGATGCTAGCTAGTAGCTAGACGACCAAAAAGGTTAATATACTCAATGCAAATGCATGAAAATGACTAAATAAGGAAGCGATTGACACGAAAATGACAAAATAATGACGTAAAATTGAAATAAATGCCCTAAAAATATAAAATTGCATACAATGACAAAAAATGGCCTAATAAAAATGCATTTCTATAATCTAGAGACCATGATTAGGATTTAAATACAAGTTAGCAATGTCTATGAAGCGTCAATGAAAAATTACATGTCATGAGCACGAGCAGTCTGCTCATTCGGGTGTATTTCTAAATAAATATTTGGTTCTTTTCTTTCTTTTTCTTTTCTTTCTTTTTCTTTTCTGTACTTTAATTTTGAAATTTGTAAATGTTTTTTGTTTATTTGTGTATTTTTGTATTTGTATTTGTATTTGTACATAAGTTTGTAAATTTAATTTAAAAAATAAATAATTAATAAAAAAAATAAAAAAAATAGAATCCGGGCCCTGCTCATCACTATTGTCTACGTATAAAGAAGTGGGAATGCCCTGCTGCCTCACTATCTATGTCCAGTACCGGTAATTTACAATTTCTGTATTAAATTTTTGGCCTTATAGTAGAAACAAATATAAAATATTTTGCTTTTATCTTTCTGACACCAAAATTATGACATATTTCAACATCTAATGAGGGATTTGACACTTTCTTTGTTAGAGATTATAATTACACGACGAGGGTGAGTTATTTAATAACAGATACTTAACAGATTATATTATATAAAAATCCGTGGCACGGACCACGGTAGGGACTTTAAGCTGGGGGGGGGGGCATGTCGTATACTTACGGCACGTAAAATAACTCAAAGCCTAAATTAGAGCCTCTGGAAAAAATTCCTCGGCCCTTTCACGTCCAAGTAATACCTTAGTTTCCGGAGGGGGGTTAAGGAGCGATGGGCTTACCATCTGTACCTCTGCCTTCTCTAACAAAATTCACATCGGTAAACAGAAATCTCCACATCGCCCCAACATTGTGGCATATGATTCGAGAGAGAGAGAGAGATAAAATTATATATTTTACCAATATGTGTAACACTGAGAAAAGTAACTTACTATAATATTAGGATTATAATATACAAGTACAAGATACAAATTTAAGAGCAAATGTTTTCTTCCTGAAAAAATTCGCGTTAATTGAATAGATATTCGTTTAGCTTACATTTAAAAAGTTGACAGCCTAAAACACACCGAGATGCTTGAGGGAAAACATTCCAGGCACGTGCAGAAGTTTCAATAAATGACTGGGAATATAAGAATGCTCTAGGGATGTTGTAGGGATAGGTAGGCCTACAGAGAGCAGAAACTGAACGAAAGAAAATACTTATTACGAAATTTACAGCTTGCAATTATCTCGTATTTTTAACTATTTAGTTTGAACTCGAGTTTTCGAAGATAAATTTTTGTTGCTGACGTTCTACCTTTCTAATGATTCACAACTTTGCACTACAAATAAACTAATTTCTTCTTCCAGCAAGTGTATACACGATAGTGAGCCCGTTAGGATGCGTACTTTCGGGCATAACCATGGAGATTTGGGGCAGAAGAGTGAACAACTTCATATCCAGCATTGGTATGGTACTGGGATGGATCTTATTAAGTACATCGAGCAGTGCTTCGATGATGATATGGTCCAGAGGTATTGAAGGATTCTTCAGAGCTGCCATAATAACATCGATATCGGTAATATTAATTTAGTCTTTCAGATGTACATACGTAAAATTGTCTCGCTGAGAAGCGTCATAAGTTCATAATAGGGAATAGGGAATCTAGGAAACTAGACTTAACTTGAAAGAGAGTAGTGAGAGAGTGACTAATTAACGATCATATTGAACTTAGAGTACGGGATAACTACCTATTCCTAACTCATAAAAATGATTTATGTGCCCTGTTTTATAGAAATTGCTATTAACATTAGTTAATAATATTAGAACTCATAGTATTATTCATTAGTTAACAAAATTTTGTTTTATAGAGACATGACCACTACTCATAAAATCGCTTTACTAATATTATTAGTTCATTAGTCAGCTGAATGATGTGGATTGTTTCTGTTTTTTTTCCTTCTTAGTCTTTTTGTCAATACTATTTCAAAGCAGTATGGCCTACATATATCTTCGTAAAATGTAGCAAATAATAACTAGCTCTAAGAAACGAATAAATCTGATATTCACTTATTCAAGATAGCAGTAGGCTTACGTACTAAAATCTAACCTCAAATCCTAAAAATTTGATATAACAAAAATTCCTTTGAGACCGTAAGCTAGCTTTTTCTAATTCGATAATTATATCAGAGTGATTCATTTCCCACAATTTTAAGATCACGAAATCTGAATTACATGTATTTGAGAATAACTTAGTAGGCTAAATACACTTACAGAAAAACACCTAATATTATCAGTAAATTTTATTAGTTCTGCAGTCTATGATGTTTATTAAAAATATTAGCAATATTTACTAATAATTTAGAGTCATGAGCTCATATAAAATATTCTTATGAAGCAGACTAATAATAATAACTAACATTATCATGTATTTGCTAATAATATGAGTGTAAAAATTCTAAGGAAGAGGGCACTGCACCGTTCCCAAACTTTTACGTGCAAATAATGTCACAGGCCTATGTAGATTTACAGGCATGAAAAGAACTACTGCGGGACAGAATTTCAGTACCGATGCGACAGTCGCAGTTTTAAGAAGCAGTAAAACCCCGTCGTTATATAATCATAAAAACAACGAACACAAATTTTAGATACCATTGTCCCTTTTGAAGTACGTATTCTGTTTTGGATGTCCCCATAAATTTTCTGCATAATTTATGGCATTTAGCTATAAGGCAAGAGCATTTATCCTTGAGAGCACGCAAAGTGATAACAGATTACTTAAAATAAAAGAAATCAATTAAGAATATCATTTTTTAACTCTCAGGCATTCCGTGTAATTATAATGATCTAGAATAAAAAAAAAAATAGGCCTATCTGTGCCATTTTGAATAAAGTAGTAATACGTAGCATGAGATAATTGAAATTGAAAGTTTAAAACGTGCAATACAAATTTATTGTGTAATATGTTTCGGGAGTATTTCAATTATTGTTACAGCATAGTTTTTGTATAGCATCCTCTTTTACGCCAAGCACCTTTTTTCCTTTTTTTTTACCGTTCCATACTTTTTTATTTACACCATGCTCCATTACAATCCTACGTAATACTTCATGCACTAAAATTAATATACAATATTTTTAATACATAAATTAAAACAAAGAAGCCACATTTCTATGTACATATTTTCCAATATGGATATTATGTCTTCAATATGTCAAAATTGATTTTATTCGTGAATTTTTAAAATTCTTTAGCGTATTTTTTCATAAGTTCGCATGTTGACACAAAGTGTAATAAATTGTCTCATTCATTACTGAATTCTAATACCATTTCAACAGTCAACATCAAAAGAAAGCTTTTGTTTGAAGGATTTTGAGTTATCAGAGTTGAATTTCTAGGACTGGATCCTAAGAAATGTCTGTTCTCAGTTAATTCCATGTAGTCAGCATCGAAATTTCAAATTTCATTATCGTCAAGTGACATAAGTAAAGCACGTATGTAACATATTCTTAACAGATTTCCACAATTTACTGTAGGCCTCATTTTGTGCATTTGGGCGAAAAATCAGAATATACGTAAAATTGTGAGGTCTATGACTCCTTTTATCCCACGCAATGTATGTTCTCTTACTGCGTTATGTCGAATCAAATATCCGTACAATAATAATTTTAACACAAATGTAATTTTTGGAGTACAGTCAAACCCCGATATAATGCTCATTTTATTGTGCCAAGTACCAAAGAATATTTTTAAACAGATCTGGTAGTATTACTCACACATGAGGAAACTCGTTTCTGTGTATTTTCTATTCACATAGTTTAATATCACGAACATTCTTAAAATACGACCTAGAAGACTTATTTTAAAGCTATAAAGCTGGCACCAGTATTGGGTTGGTGTACTGTGAACAATCAAGTCTAGAGTGACGAATTTTTAGCGATTAGCGGGAGTTGAAAATATTTTTGCAAGGGCAAAAGGAACAGTGAACATTCGCTCATATTCCACTGTCTATCAGTCAGGTTCCATTGTGTTATGCAGTTCTTCTAAATTTAGCCGGCCATAGGCCACTTTTACGGAATTGTTTATCTCGTTTACTGTTTTTGTTCCTTATTGCACACAAACATCCACAAACATCCACAGCCTCCTTCTCTACATACAACACACATTATTTTCTCAGTAGATAGGCCTATTTAAAATTATAGTTCCAGTCATTTCCAGAGTAATGTTGGAAGGGAATTCATAAATTTTCCAGGCTATTGCTCTAAGGAAATCGTTGCTTAAGCCTGTAGAAAGAGCAGGAAGGCAAAACTTGAGTCTTAACTTTAAAGTTGATGTTTCTGAGCATTTTATTTCCCGCATATTTCTCAACTCAAATTGCTCCTTACGTAAGAATTTTTAATAAACTACTTTGAAATTTTCGACAAAGCCCCTAGATATATCAACAAATAAAACTTACTAGGTCTAAATGAATTTTTAATTAAAACATTTGTTCCCCTATAACATATTGATTATGCTTTAATCTTACCAAAATTAAGTAAAATAATGTGTTACTATTTTCTCTAAAAGAAACAGTTAATTCTATTACAAACGAAGTGGTAATAAACTTCATCAAAACTTCACATTTTTTGTTTGGTGTGTCTGAACACCAAATTTGCACTAATATGGTCCTGAAAGTTTAGAAGCTGTACCGCAAGAAACTTTTTCCATGAAATCCATTACAAAATCACAAAATATTTTACTTCTCAAGATCTAATACATTTAGATATCTGATAGTTTTAGGGTTTATTACTGTAAATGCTTCCAGAGTCAGGTAAAAACATGAAAAAAATCGCTTGAAAAATGTATAATTTCTAAATATCGCAGGTCGGTCTAAATACTGTCCTGTTCATTTTAGTTTGTAATTTAATTTTTTTGTATTGGTTTTTTACAGGTGCATTTTGATGAAATTGCAGATCCAAGATTGAGAGGAAATATATTCGTTCTGTGTGCTCTTATCCTTTCAATCGGTATAATGGTGATGTCTAGCATAGGAGCAATAGTTCATTGGCGTACAGGATGTTGGATCTCCACGTCACTCACAGCATTGTCTATGCTTTTATTACCGATTCTATACGAGAGCCCAAGTTGGCTTTTAAGAAAAAATCAAGTAGAAAGCGCTGAACAAACACTCAAGTGGATTTGGGGGGATGGTCTTGAAAGAGAGGTAAGTACACTCAAAATATTGACATCATGTGTTTACTTCATAGCCCCACTTGATACGTAGTTTACTTTCTTATGGGCCATTCAGATAAAAACTTAACCGTAAACGTAAGAACGTAAACTTAAACGCAAACTTTAGCACGGCATTGAGCATTCGCAATGAAAACTTAAACGTAGATAACAACCAATCATAAACAAGAACGTGAACAGCTGATAAAATGGCTGCAGCAGACGAAAATACTTTCATGTTTCTATTAAACATGTGTAGGCCATTAAAAATTGAAATCATACAAGCTTATACAGACATATAAAAAATTAACAGAATGTTATATGGGCTGTATTTACTACTGTAGTTCATTTCCTGGGGAACTAATGTTCATATATTTTCCTTCAATGCCGCATCTTTATATAATGGATGCCATTTATCATAATGACGAGTTTCTCATTCATAGACGCCATCTCTTGGCTACTTCCACTTCCGTCTCCTGTTCTGATCTCTGATTGGTTGTATCGTTATTTTTCGCATAAACGTAACGCAGAAGCTTGGTGTTTGCAAGGTTCTACGTTACGTTTAATTTTACTTTTAAGTTTCACGTTTACGTGATGCATTGTGAATGGTCACATTGAAAAACTTGGCCCCAAACTTTTAAGTTTACGTTACGTTTACAGCTAATTTTCTATCTGAATGGCCCATTAGACATAAAACAGCACGACTCATCCTAAGGATAGTCTTTATATAATTAGAATTTTATACACAATTAAATTGGTATATAGTAATTTCTTAGGGACAAGATTCTTGGGTTTAAAACTGTGTTGTTCCCTGCTAGCTAACTGTGATATTTTAACATTGCAGTCACATAGATTAACCTTATAAGACCTGAAAATGGCTAAATAAGACGTTATAAACAAAAATAGCTAAAACTGTTTTTAAATAAAATGTAAATAAAATATTTAACTGATAATATGTAATTAACCTAATTATTATTGTTCTATTAAAATTACTTCTTTAAATATCTGTCTACATTTTGCATCTTGCTCACAGATACCAGTATATTTGTAAGGAAAAATAAAGCATTGCATTTTGTAATTTTGTACCCATTGTTCCGGTAAATGAAATCGTTAGTGAACCGAAATACTCAGTTTTCTTGAAAGGAAATTAAAGGGATTCTTAAGAATACTATAATGTCTTTCTATAATTTTTTCTTGGAAAATTAAATTGCAGAAGAGGAAAATTCACAAAAATGAATATTCAAACTAAAAGCATAAATAACATGTAGGCTAGAATTCCAGTTTATTTCCGAATGTGAAAAATAATATCTCGAAGAGTGTCTAAAAGAAAATATGTTCTCTTTATAAATACTCATAAGTTATTAATAATTATTCACAAATGATTCACACACGATAAATATTATAGGAGAAACATCCCCTAATACCCTCAATCTAAGTCTCCTGTATTTACACAATCCCTCATTGGACAACGAAGTAGTTTATCAATTTTAAGTACTTCTAGTTCTATTGTACCTATCAGTATATGCACTATCTAAAAATCGAAAGGTCTACCCTAAGTTAGTAGTGTGAAAATGGATGACACTACATAAGATTAACCGAATGTCACAAAGATGAACTTTTTATTTATTTTTCAGGCTATGGAGGAACTTGAAAGCATGAAGATGAGATACCTGAAGAGTCCCGAAAATACGAGTGTCTCATCATTCAACATTAAACATCTACCTCAAAACATAAGAAAGCAGACAGCTGATCTACTTAAGCCATATATATTTAAACCTTTCATTTTAATGCACATATTCAGTACCTTTCAAGTTATATGTGGCCATAGTTTACTAACATATTACACTGTAGACGTACTGACGATGATGAAAAGTCCCCATGCTAGTCATATAGACGGATATGTTACTAATGTTGTAGTATCATCAGTTAGGGTAATGTCTATAGTATTATTATTTTTCGCTATGTTACGGATGGGACGGAGGAAAATCACAATGATTTCTGGCATTGCATCTACTTCATCTATAACATTACTTTCAATATTTCTATACTTGCAAGGCAGTATACCTCCTCAAATCGGAGAGTGGATAGCTGTTTCTCTTTTCGTTATTTATGTAACATCTTACTGCTTTGGATTTTTTATTTTGCCTACGCTAATGTTAGGAGAAACTCAATCTGCGAAAGTCCGTAGCCTAGTTTATGGTTATGTGTTCACTGTTAATGACTTACTTTTAGGAACGTTAGTCAGGTATTTTTCTTCAATTTTAAATACCCTCCACCTCGAAGGCTTATTCTTGATTTTTGGAGCAGCGTGTCTGTTCTGTACTGTATTCGCTTACCTCTTCCTCCCTGAAACACAAGGGAAGTCGTTGGAAGAAATTGAAGATTATTTTAAGCAACCTAAAATTGTATACATAAGAAGAAAGTGAATTTAAATGGTGAAAAATTGCGTGACTCTTGATAGGGTAATAAAGGGTAATAAGGAAACTGAAAATTGGAAGACAAAGTATTTTTCAGAATGTAATAAGTAGACTTCGAATACTTATACGAAGTTGAAGATTCAAATTTACTGTGAAATGTGCCATGAATGACGACACTGTGAATGGTAGTAGTGTGTATTTATTTTCACAAAAAAATTCTCACATATAAATCACATTATTTACATTAACCGGTGCACGGGTCGGTGTCGACCATACGTGCTCACTGCATACATTTAAATTATTACCCCATAAAAAACCCAATTGAAAAAAAAACGGAGTGCACTGCATGAGCAGTGCGCGCTTCGAGTGCACACGTAGATCGTGAAAGGACAATTTAAATACATAATTTAAATACATTCATAAACATCACTGTTCACCAGTGATGTGTAGAATATTAAGTAGAGATAATTTATTGACCATGCCTTCGTTATAAAAGAAATATGGAACATGTTCACTTTTGTCTCTATATGATTATACCTGAACCATTCTTGTCATCGCGTGATACACTCCCTCACCTCTTCCTATAGAATAAACTTTGTGAACCTAATCCTTCCCTATATAAACATTCGGAACACGCTAATAAGAAATATCAGGTAATGTAATGTTCCAGTAAATCCCAAAAGATAAAAAGTTTGGATTCGGAACCAGTCGAAATAAAGGGAAGACAAACACAATACAAAATATGAATGAAATTGAAAATCAAGAAAACTCGTGTAAGTGCTTTTAAAACAATTAATGTTCAGATAGGAACTCCTTTTGTCCGACCATACTATAAAACGCGGCCCTTGTGGTCCCCAGATAATATCTGGCCGTCATTATCATCTTGATCCCATCCTCATCCCATCCTCGCCTTGTTTGGAGTGAGTCTGTGTGTGAATGGTGTATCTCGTCTTATGTGTTTGTGTTGTCTCGGAGGTGGCCCCGGGATTGGGCTGATCACTCATCCAGGGAGGCCCTCCATGTCCTTGTCTGGTCAAAAAGTATGTATGTGATCCACAGACAATCCCTCTCCCGACAGGTTGCGGCCCTGTAAAGCCTGGGTGGCTTGGGTTGCTTAAATTTACCTAAAAGGGAGAGGTAAAACTGAGGTAAAGATAGATCATGTACTCTAAAACATAGAACCACAGAGATTTTAATTATTAGAATTGTAATTTTATAACTTCCTTTAAAAATGAAGTTAATCATTATATGGCGATATGAAGCTGGATCATTAAATTTATCAGAAATATTTTTATGGTTCTTTAACTCAGTCCTGAATCAGTCGCTCTTAAGAGACGCAATCCACTATTTGTTACATTATTCTGTGCAGTTGGGTTTATAACAGATACTTATACCAAGGTGCAGAGAATCCATTATCTTCCTCAAGGTAAATAAGTAAGGTTATTAATAGGGATTGGTCGATACCAGATTTTCTCGATACTCGATACCGATACATGATTTTTTCCTCGGTACTCGATACTTCGATACTCGATACCTTCAACATTTCCAGTTTCAATAAATAGCTACATTAAAAATTAAAATTTGAGAGAACTGTGTAATACCAACTAAATTAATTAAGTCTGCATATTTAATGAGACAAAATTTAACATCATCAGTAGCCTATAATTATTTTTAAACTCTACATTAAAACTAAAATTAGTTTTTTAAACAGTCCACTTACAAGTTTTTGTTAAAAAATTCTAGCATTCTCACTTAATTGCAGAATTGCAGAGTTACAAAAGTGTCGAAAAAGTATCGAGCGAGTTTTCTGAAGTATCGTTCGATGCCGATACCATGCAAGTATCGAGAGTATCGAGGTATCGGAAGTATCGAGGACCCATCCCTAGTTATTAACTAGTATTCATTGATGAACTTCATTATGAAGTGAATAATTTTCCAACTAGTACATTTATGAATAATCTAAAACATGTTTTTCCACCAAGTACGGTGGTGAAAAAAACATGTTTTAGATTATTAACTAGTAGTTCTGAGGAAAGTAGACCTCGAGTAAAAAAAAGAAATGGCTAAGGTCTGCTCTTCGTCATTTAAAACAGTCATAATTATGTTTATGTATTTTTTTTCCCAGGAAAAGAGCTTTTTAATTTAATGAGAAAGTATCACATGCATAATTTACTGATCGGACTGGACGGTGGGAAAAGTTCCTCTTACACTGGGATGCGAACACATGCTCTTCGGTTCTCCGTGTAGATGCTATACCAACTGAGATGACTCGAAAAATTTTCAGTGAGCTATACCACTAAGAGTAACAAATTATAGAGCATTGGATGGAGAACCGAAGATCATGGGTTTGGATCTAAGTGTCAGGGTATTTTATTTTTTCAAAAATATTATCTTGAAATATTGAAATTTCTCAACAGAAAAACATTCTGTAATTTCATAAGCAGTGGTACCTCGAGATACGAGTGCCCTAACATACGAGTTATTTGAGATACGAGCTGTCGAGCGAGCGAAGTTTTGTTTTGAAATACGAGCGACATTTGAGATACGAGGAACGGCCAGCTGCGACGCTGCACACGGCCCACCAGTTTACTGCGCCTGCGCCTCGTGCGTCTCGCACGTGTTCCCCCAGTGTGCTTGTTTACCTCGCGGTCGAAGCAGCTTTGCTAAGTTTTTCTAGGGCTTTGCGCTTTTTGTGCATTTACATACTTTATCACATTTCTTTTTATAACAATGGGTCCGAAGAAAGTGTAACAAATATGTATGTACACTTTATAAAACCAGTTTTTTTTTTGCTTTACATTATCTTTTATTATGTTTTTATACAATATTTGTCATTTATAAATACATTTTTCTTATTCAAAAACACGTAACAAAAACAATTGTGGGTAGCATTTTTGGGGCTGGAACGGATTAATGGCATTTCAATTAATTTCAATGGGGAAAATTGCTTTGAGATACGAGCAAATTGACATACGAGCAAGGTTACGGAACGAATTAAACTCGTATCTCGAGGTATCACTGTACATGTTAATAGACATGCTAGAAGTGTAGTGTCATTTCACAATCTCCATTAAATCGGTGATGTATACAGAATAGATATATAATATTAACAAAATAATATCACACTTGTAGTAGAACAATAGTAAAGCTGTAAAAACTATGTCACGCAAGTGAAAGTTGTCCCAAATGTGTCATTACTTAACAGCAACTGGTTTCATCCCAAGAACACTTAATAGAAGTAGTTGAAAAGTTGCGTGTTAAAAGTGAAGTTTAAAGTCGGCTATTTCTTTATGTTTCTACCCGATTTTCAAAACCTTTTAGGATCATATGCACAAAAATAGAGTGTAAACTGTTCTTTAACAAATGCTGATATTTCCATTATGTGGCGAAAAAAGTGTAACTACCAGGAAACAAATATAGGTAAGGTCCCACGATTCAGGATCAACTATATAAAGATGTGTGAATCTTCAGAATAGAGATAATAAGTTCTCATAACGTCACCTATATGCCAGAACCACGAATGTGCAAAAATTGAAGTTTCGAGTTAAGTGCATTGCTGGCATCTACTGACATTTATCTTTCTTCTGCAAGAACCGCGAATGTTGTATCTTCTTTCCCTGGAGAGTAATAGCTAGTTCCATTTTCATGAAAGTGCAAATTCTGCTTTATTTGTTATGCCCAAATTCGTGTGTTGTATTCTATCCTGTACTTCTCTCTTATACCTACATCACCAATGTGCCTCATTCGCGAATTTAGGAGAACAGGCGCAGCACTTGAAGAAAGATGATACAGTGTGTATGTACCACATTCATTAATATGGCAGTTAAATAAACAACAAAGATTTCAACATTCGCGAACACAATGGTAACGGGCAATGGAGATCTATGCATCTGAAGTACCGGTACGTGAGTGGCCATAGAGATTTTTATTTTGACACATATTTCTCATTCCTATGAGTTAGCTTTTAGTCCATGGGTTATAAAACATAGTCTTTTATCACTAGATAAAAAGTGTGTATTGTTCTTGGATTCTTTACTCTCTTAAATTCTTTTATTATTACATTTTTTGTTTAAAATAACGACAGCATTATGCAGTCTTATTTTGGTCTTGCCTGAGCAGTAAAAAACGTATTTGACACCGGCTCTTGTGAAATGATGAAATTATTAATATAGAAATTATAGTACCTAACACTGTATGGTTGTATGCATATCATTTTGCAGATTTTCTTAGTTATACTGAATATAATAAATATGTGAAGACTATCTACAAAGCAAAGCACTAAAAAAAATCCTTTAAATGCAGCAAAAACTGCTAAACAGTGCCCTATTCAATGTATTTAGGGTCTGTAAATTTCATAACCTGTCAAAAATTCCCAGAGAATGAGTTACTGATGGAAGGAAATCCCAGAAATGTCTGTAAAGTAGCCACTTCAAAATCATCACACTAAAACCCAGCAAGGTAGCTATTAGAGAATACCGAGAAATATAAGTTCCTAACAACAGTGACAGATGGAAAAATAAATTATTCTTCAAACCCTTGCCGGGGTAATAATGCTCGAGAGGAGGGAAATTCGATACATATGATCTTTTTGATCTGTGGAATTTCACAACGAGAATGTTTGAGTGGTGCCGTACTTTGAAGAATTATTAGCAAATCTGTTTAGTGCATTATAAAATTTGTATTTCAGCGTTTAATTTTCTTTATTTTGAAAAATTTACGATTATTTAAATAGAGTAGGAGAATGGCATATTTAGAGGACTAGTACGTGATGGTGAATGTCCGATCTACAGAATTGACCAGCCCACAACAGCAGTCGGTCGCAATTGTGTGAATAAAAATGCATTTGTTCAACTTGCTGTTATGCCAAAACCACGAATGAGACAAAATGAAGCCATGGAAAGGATTGTAATCACATTTAAATGAACATTATGGTATACGTAATATTTTAACTTCCGATATGACATATTCCAGTACAAATAATCACTTATTTTTTAATTAAGTAATTTTACTTAAGCTCCAAAGACGGTCGCGATATTGTGAATAAAAATGAATTTGCTCCATTTGATGTTATGCCAAAAGCACGAAAGGGTTATAATCACATTTAAATGAACATGATGGTATACATACTATTCTAACTGCCGGTGTGACATAATCCAGTACAAATATTCACTTATTTTTTAATTAAGTAATTTTACTTAAGCTCTAAAGTTTCAGTTGCGTTTTTCTCTAAAGTAGTAAAATACACATTCATGTTTCCGGCATATAGGGGACGATAATAAAACATGAACAAAGACTTTTCTTTCTATTTGTGCAACTTTACGCACACAACAATAAACAATTGGTAAGTGAAGGTAAAAGTAGGTATACTGCCTTGTCCTTGTAGTTAGTTTACGTCAAAACTGAACTCGAAAGTTATAGAGTATGCTGGAATCATATATTTATGAGACTTTTAAGTCTTTTATTACCGGCAGACCCTTCTTTCCTACAGTATTTCGTAGTCCATAACTTTTCACATGCAGTCTACGCTGAAAATACTTCAACCAGCATTCGTAAGGGAAATTGAAAAAGGTTTGCATGAATTACTTACATAATTACACACATAACTGCAGACATAAATTTAAAATGTGGCAAGAGTGTGAATATCGATCTCCATATCGATTGTAGTAGTAATAGGTTAACATTTCGGGTGAATAGCTAGCAATGTAAAATGTAAAAAGCACTTTTGAGTACACAGCCAAAAATAAATGTATATAAATGTTTTTTGGTAAATAAATAATTACGTAATACTTTTATTGTGCCCTAGGCCTTTCGATTACATGGAACTATCATCAGAGCATCTGTTTTGTAGAGTGAGACATAAGAAGAATAAAACTTCCACTATTGGCGTCATGGTTAAGTAAAATTACTAAAACTGAAAATGTTCTTAAAACGACAGTAAAATTCACTTCTTGATTCTTCTTCATTGCTGAGTGTTTTTTAACAATTAAATATACATCGATTAAATAACCTTTCGCTAATATACATGAACATTCCATTTTCGTTAATGTTTTTACGTATCTCGAAAGTCCCCCTTTTAAATTAGAACAATGTTTACAACATCTCAGTTCTTAAGTAAAAATTTACAAACTTTGTAACGTCCATTTCGTAAGTCGGCCTATTATTTTTATTTTAAAAAATGTTTTCGTTTATAGCACAGTAAACATTTTATTCTCTAACTTAACATTTAAGGAAGTATCATCATTTTAATACAGACTTCCCAAAAATGCACTTTTGGGCTTGGAACACTCGTCACTTACATTTAATGAAACTCAAAAAACATGAAAGTAATATCGATAGAAAGAGAAACTAAACAAATTTTGTTTAATAATCTCTCAGAAGTTTAATGCGATGCCCAAGACCACCGTTTCCCTCCTAGCATCCATGAATTATGGTATATAACAATGGTTTTTGCTCTGTTATGTTCCAACAATATGAATTAGGAGCTTTTAAAAATTTGCATTGTAAATAATATTTATGCAATGATATTTCTGATTAATGATAGTTTAAAATAAATTTTCAAATAATATTGTTCTTTTTAATTTTTTTACTACTTCTACAGCTAAGTCATTATATTCAACTTGTAGAACACAACAAAATAAGTCTACAAACAAAGTTCATTTAAATATCTTGATTACATTGGAAGCTGTAGCTGTTAGGGAAACGGTTTCCTAAAACACAAGTTCCAGAAAATGGGCGGTTTAAACATTTGCTTCAAGAAAAAGTTAACGCATATTTTTTTTTATATACTAAAAAGCAAGATATCTTCAATTCCAGAGGTGCCATCTGCCTCGTCATCTTCCCTTACGTAAAACATTGTGTAATTAACTTATAAAAATCTGATCTGGATTGATTTAGAAATGGTTATCGGATGAAAATTATAATTTTCTTTTATTATTCTTTTTTGTTCTCTGGAATATCTTCTTTTAAATGATGAATCGTACATAATTGTACTATAATTCTATAATGTTATAATTGTACAATAACATTATGTTATTCTTCCATTCTTCTGAGAAGATCCAGACTATTGCGCAGGGATGTTTTAACTACGCACGTTTCCCAAGTTCGCTTTTTCTATATAAGGTACATTTTCTGAGCTTCTAATTCATATTAAATCTAGAAATTTTCAGGATTTGTTTACTTACATGTCTTAAATGCACTGAAATATATATTTTTTTTAGAATCGGATGATCTTTCAACTACAGAAGAAGCCCGAAATAGCGCAGTTCGAAATATGTCCCCCAATAAAAAAAATACCGTAGTTTTATAAATAAAATTTTTAAATTTGAACTGAGTTAAAACAGTAAAAATTCTGCAAAGAGCGGTTCTGCAGTACATATTTTTTACCGTTAGAACCGCCCTCGTCCACTAGTTGACCGTCACCACTGCATTCCAAAGGATTTAGCAGAAGTATCGGGACATGGAATGAATAGTGTAGTTCTGTAAGGATTTAAAAAATCTGCACCTGCCATAAATTCTTAAAACCTAGGAAAGTTGAAATATGATATTAGTTTGAACCACGCATTCGGATTGTAAAGTCGCGAGTTCGGAATGCAAAATGTCGCAGATACGGAAAGCATATTCAGAAGGAGAAAAACTGAAATTTATTGATCGTGTAAAAAATGGGGAAACGGGGACTCTGAATATTATACCTGAATGTTACAGTGTTTGTTTTAGTAAATGTTGTACGTTACTCTCGGGAATTAGAAAAATTCTCGCTCCCCATCTGCGAAAGAAAAGCCGTAAATTGATAGCCTATCAGTTACAGGACTGGATTAAATAGCATAACTGGTGAGTAATTTTTAAAAGTACTGTATTTTATATTGCTGTATAACATTGTAATTTATTAGTGAACCAATGTGCCCCAAGGGGAAGATTTTTGTCACTTCTTCGGGCACATTTCGATATACCACGGTTATAACCGGGGGTAAAGAATGTCCCCCAACAACCGCGTTATATCGGGCTTCTACTGTATTTACATGTCATACGGTACTAAAAAATGTCGATGAAAATGATTATAAAAACAATAGTTCAGTAAATAAGTATATCTGTGAAAAATACCTTTCTCAGTACTGACACTAGGTATGTATTTTTAAACTGTAAAAAATGAAGTGCACATCGCCATGTATATTTGTGACACTTTAAACAGAATATATTTGTTATTGTGTACAAATACGATTAGAAAATTTATCAGTTCTTAGCTTTTATATGTGCATACTTAGACTTAATAATTTGTATAAATTAGTTACAGCCTGTTGCACACATAAATTGACGATTGTACAAAGAATTATACATGGAGAACAACGGTCCGCACGTCGTTCGGTCAACACAACCACAGGTAAATGAATTCCTTCTTTTTCTTCCCCTCTGCTTAAACCTGTCATCAACCCGCAGACCGGGTTCCACATGCGGCCCGTTGCTTAATTTTTTTTTAAATTTGTTATGTTTTTATTTTACCGATTTGAACTACAATGCCAATATTGACAGTTTAGTGAAGAAAAAGTGTCTGGTCTCACATTAAATTAAAGAATGTTACTGCGCTTAGGGTTATTTATTAACATTACAAAGTGGAAGTCATAATATAAAACTCACTCTTGTATAATGTTAAGTAATCCCTACATATATTGTAATATATATATATATATATAAATGGCTTTGTCCTGACTGACTGACTGACTGACTGACAGGAATCAACTTAGAGCCTAAACTATAACAGGTAGAGACTTGGAATTTTGACAGTACCTTCGTTTCATAATGTAGATGCCCACTAGGAAAGGATTTTGAAAAATTTTGATTTTAAATGCCAAAAATCAAATGTTTTTTAGTATACTTAATCCCTTTTTACACAGAATTATCAAATCATAATCACAGAACATATTGTTGCTAATGGTATCAGATGGGTTTGGAAATAAATGCAAGTTTGACAAATAAGAGAAGCTATCAATATAATTTTCCTTTTTAGACACAATTATCAATTCCAAATCACAGAACATATTGTTGCTAATGGTATCAGATTGGTTTGAAATAAATGAAATTCAAATTTGACAAATAAGAGAAGTTATCAATATAATTCATGTTATAAATAAATATTATAGAATGAAATCCACGAAAATAATGCTGTCACATAACTTTCTCTACCCTGGACATAGAGAAAACAAAACGAGGTATGGTAATGTGTATATTATTATATCGCAGGTTTTGGAGAGAGAATTATGAAAGTGATATTGCTTTCTGTTTAATTTCATCCCCATAACAGTTTTATGGTAACATGAGAGTGGGAAATAAAATTTTCCGCCTCGATATTACAATTTTATGTTACAGGAATTTCTGTTTCTTCTTATTTGAACCTCTACCAGGCTTGCTGTGCACTGTACAAGCATGGGATGCAAAATCCTACATCTTCTATGAGCCATAAAACACTATATCAAGCGTTTTCTGAGGGAATAGTTTGAGTGTAATAAGTCGTTCTTCCTATTTCAAATTCTAAATACCTATATAAGGACCTATAATTTAAAAATTGAAAGTCCTTCACAAGATAATTTCCAATTACAAAATAAAAAACCCGGGCGACGCCGGGCCTTTTAAGCTAGTAATATAATATTTGAACTCGTCTTTACGTGTATGTCCAATGCCACCTATTAACAAGACCGTATTCAAATGTGATATTAATTGAAGGTTGCATTGTTCTGTTGTTATTCTTTCGTTTATAATTCCCAGAAGATCTGATTTCTTTACATAGGTAAACAAAAGGTGATCATGAAGCACGTCTAAATGGGAAAACATCGTATGATTTGGAAGAAACCCACTCTGCAGGGTTTTTTTCCCTTTCTTTTGGGCTAGGAAACTCGAATTTGAGGTCTTTTTTTCTCCTGGCAGGGCATTTTAATCGTCGGATGCACCCCAAAGTTGGGTTTTAGATGTTTAATTAGGCCTATCAATCGTTTTAAATGTTTATGCATGGTTTGGGTAAGGTTCATGAATCTAAGGTATGTTCTAATCGTTTAATTGTATTGTATGGGTGAACTGTATTATAGGGATGTGAAAAATGGTCGCTTATTTGGACCTCAGAGAGATGAAAAGTGGATTGAAGAAAGGTGCATAATGATGAGCTTTATAACCTGTACTCTTCACACGAAAGAAAGGGTAACTAAATCATGGACGAAGTGGGCTGGGCATGATGCGCGCATGGGGGAGGAAAGATAGGTCTAAAAAATGTTGACTGAAAGACCTGAAGGGAAGAGAACACTTGCAAGACCTAGACTAGATGAGAGGAAAATATTAGGATAGATTTAAAGGAGGTAGGACTTACGAGGGATGGTTGGATGGAGTTAGCACAGAATAGTGTTGAATGATGGGCTCATGTAACTGCGGCAATGAACTTCCAGTTTCCGAAAAATAGATAAAATTCCTTTAGCTTGCTTAAGAACTGTCTATTGCCATACAGTAAAGTAAGTAAGTATATATAACAGTAATAATATAAGAAATCAAATCTTAAAAAATAATAGAAATTGCCTTGAAATTATCTTTGGAAATATTGTGTATAAATAGGAGATTAAGTTTTATATGATTTACGGTTTATTTAAACATTTCTGAAACGGTTTAGAAAACGTAGTCTGCCGAATCTAACAGAAATTCAATTTCGTGCCTCTCAGGAGAAAATAACGGACAATAAAAAATCATATACTGTATGTGATATTCAGGCTTTAAAACTTAGTGCCCGAACCCACAGAGGGAGATGATTCCAGTTACCAACAACCTGAGTATAGGGGGTGGGGGCGATTGCATAGGCTGATAAGACAGTCATTCATAGTAGTACTGAGAAGTCAATGCGCTCGTAGTACGATACCTCTCAAATTGGTCAACAGTGTACCTTGTCATTATGCGTGTTTATAAATTTATAATACGTGTTCGGAATACCGAAAGTAAAGTATTCTAAAACGCAAACATATATTGAAACATTTGGGAGGGACTATTACACACAAACTGGAGAACGTATCGTTTTGCATGCTTGTAATGTGAGTTTAGAGAATGAGAAGTTATTTTGTGGTCACATGAACTAGCATATGGTAGCTAGCGCATACGCCGAGCAAAGTCTGTACAGTACAGTTGCAGTTAACATATTCGATCGGGCACTAAGTTTTAAAGCCTGGTATTTTAAGCTATTTCAGCATAGATGCAGTCTATGTAAACATTCTCTAAAATTGTCCTGTCTATTCAAAAAGCAAGTCAGAATAAAGTTATTAGGCATAACCATATTACATCCATCATAGACCGTCGAAGAATATAGTCCTATTTTCAGAACGCATTTAACACTGTTTAAACCATGTCTTCTGTTAATTGACTAAAACTGAAATATCGAATCCTGGTTTGAACATAACCAAGCGCTTGTTCACGGAATATAGTGAATCTGTGGAGTCATAGGTACTATGTCAGTAAGTTCTGGAGTGTAGCATAATCACAGCCATTGTTCATTCCACTTCTGAACGATACATTCTTTCATAAATGTTTTCGCATTTTGAAGTGGGCATAATTAATATAAAATGGAAGACCAGATTTGCCAGATATTTTGTTAATTCGTCTGCCCTCTGACTGCCATTTCTAAAATTTAGGGGATTTTTAAAACCGTTTTTAATTTTCCTATATTTCCCGTATGCATTTTAGATACGGAATTGTTTCTTTTGACCCTAATACTCGAGGAGTACAAGTGTTCAATTCTAGGAGTTCAAGATTTTTTTTTTTAATTTTACTGTCCTCTAATGGCCGGTTTCTATAAACTCGCGAATTGCCTATGGGTAAATTATCCAATGGACAGAATTTACACAAAAATAACACCACACCAACACAAATAATTTAAAGATAGCAATCACATACACTTGTGGCGAGTTTCTAGATAAATGTCCTCTGGGTAAATATGAAAATGACAGAAAAAATGTTCCTACAAACTCGGGCTAGATCTTTCCAAGGGTAAATCTTCGGGTTATTTTATCCTTTCATGGATGGCTGGATAAAATTTAACCTTTCATAGGATCAATAGTAATATTTAAACAATGAGAATCAAAGCCTTCTGAATTAAATTAACTATACAACTCCAAGGCCTTGCTCATTATATCATTGTAGGTTAAATGGAACTAATTTGTCCATGGATAATTTACCCATAGGTAATTCACTAGTTTGTAGAAACCGGGCATAAGTCGCTCTAATTTTGCAGGTGTTGTTATTCTGTGGAGGATTTTTTTGCGGAATAGCGTATGGTATGTCCATGGGCCATTCTGCTGTTCTGCTTCCCATGCTTCAGAAGAGTAACAGTACGTTAGTTGTTGATGAAGAAACAGGGTCGTGGATAGGTGAGTATGTCTGCTTTGCTCTTACTGACTCATTGATCTTACTTTTCATAAACACTGAATCATATAATGAGTGTTAATGTCTGTTAACTGATTCTAGCCTAGCTCTTACTTCGTAAGTTCCGTATTACTTTGCAGTTTCAATATTATTGGATAAGAAAGTAAAACTTCTGCTCTTAGAATTCTAAACGTTAATATCTTTATAACTTACATCTAATTAAATAATATATTTCATGTAATCTACGCCTATGAAATTTTAACTCTGTCGACTGTTTGGTATTATCGACTTCCGTGACTGTCATTTTGTTTGAAATTTAAAGTCAGTCTGTCAGTTCTTCAAACTGATCCCATGCCCCCATAGGCGTAACGAGGGGGGGGGGTTTGGGGGTTTGAACCCCCCCCCCCCCCCATTGATTAAAAAAATGAAAATTGTATAATTTTTTTAAGTCTGCCCATAAATTACTTAATACAAGTATAAAGCGTGGGAAGCTTAAAACTCGTTATTTTGCGTCTTAATTTTTAAAATTTTACGGGGGAGTACCCCCGGAAGCTTAAAACTCTTTATTTTGCATCTTAATTTTTAACATTTTCCGGGGGAGGACCCCCGGACCCCCCCTCTCCCTGGGGGGTATTCCATACACCCCAGACCCCGCGGATGTTATAACCCCCCCCATATTGTCGGCCTGGTTACGCCTATGCATGCCCCACGTGCGAAGGGATGAACAAAGAAGCTGCAAAAGAACTCAGGAAGCCCCACCTTTTTTTGTGTGTTTCTGACGCTGGATCGAATAGAAACAAAAGCAAGACTAGGACAACCCTAGAACAAGTTATAGTCCTTTCTATACCCAAAAATAGTTATATTATATATTATTGTTGTATTATTTATTATGTTTTACCATTGTAAGCAACCAAAGATGACTGAACAAAGTTAATGAACAACCAAAATTTAATAGAAAAAAGTACCAGTAAATGAATAGCCTACTATAAATTAGAAGGGGTCTAAGTGCCAAAATAAGCAAATTTAAGTTATATGGTTTAAAGAGGTCTATATGCCGTGCGGAATACTTTTATAAAGGGTTTATAGCTTCAAAGAATTTCTTGTAGCTTTAATGTCCCCGGAAGATGATAGGAACTGTACCTCCAGCTGTGTTGAAATGAAACACGTTTATCAACTTTTCTCGGTTCTTCATTTTTGGCACATAGACCCTTTCTAATTTATAGTATTCAAATAATAAAATAAGTAAGTAGTAGTGAATAATTAGAATTTTGTAGAAGCCCTATTTAAAGTAGTTGTCGGGGGCTTCCGCGTTATACCTTTCCCGCGGTGTATTATAAGGTCTCAATCATTATTGGGCAACAGGAAGGAGATGGTGATTTACAATTTACTATTCTACATAATGCAATCACAATTAAACTTTTACATAATTTAGTAAGTCACAAGTAATATCTTAAGTATATGTAAATGCCGACCATTGTCAGTATCCAAGTCTGTGGAAAGTAATTTATTGCATTTAACTTTTAAAATAAATATAGCATAATATATTTATATGATGTATCCCAATATTCTCTTAATACAGTTCCCCGATTTATCTTAATGTTCCAGCTAGTGTATACGCAATTGCAGCACCCTCAGGGTGCATCTTCTGTGGAATTGCAATGGATTTCTGGGGTCGAAAGAAACTCAGCATGATTGGAAACGGTGGTATAGCGATCGGATGGCTTCTGATTGTTATAGCGCAAAATCCAACTTTTATTTTATTAGGACGCATGTTAGAGGGAGTCTCTAGAAGCATCCTCGCAACATCAATAACAGTAAGTGTTTTACTTTATACCCAATGTTGGGAATAACACGAAATTATTATGAGAAACATTAAGGGATGACCGAACTGTTAAGAGTGGTTTTCTGAACTACTTGGCCTATAAACTTGAAATTCTGCATACTTAATTTTTTCTTCTTTATTTATTTATTTATTTATCTTATCATATTTATATAAATACAAATACAAATAAAATAAACAATTTTCAAATTTCAAAAGTAACTACGACTACTATTTAAAAGGAGGAAAAGAAATAGAGGCTATATCTTCACAAGAAGTATTAACATTTAGTAATACACCCGAATGAGCAAGACTGCTCATGCTCGGGTGCAGTTTCAAAAATATCAAAGTGAAGAAAGAGGAGAGACAAAGAAATAGAGTGTAGGCTATAATGTGACTAACTAAAAAAGAAAGTAAAAAATATTAAACATAAATACATAAAAGGAGCGAAACAAAAATTATTTAACAGCTAAAAAATTCTTTACATATCTATTAAATTTAACAGTGGAGTATGCTGAGAGATTAAAATGTAATCTCAAACAAAATTTAAAATTTCACTTTAATATCTCAGTTACTTGTTGCGTTATTAATTAAATTTACTTCTTAAATCTAAATCGAAGTCTAACCCCTCCAACAGATGTTAAATTATGAACACTCCAATTTTATGTGAGATTCTATGATACTTACTTTACAAATTTACTGGTAATTTTTTTTTATTTATACTTTTTGTTTAAAACAAAAACAAAAATAAAAAAGTGCCCTGGATTACACTAAATATTTTTTTGGGAACTAATGCCCGTACAGAAAATCTGATTAGACTTTTATTACACACATTGTAAAGTAATTGAAAATTAATGCATGGCTCTATCTCTTTTGTCGGGGAAGACAGATTTTGAAGCTTGTAAAATAACATGCAAATTGAAACCGAGAGAACAGGCGATTAAAGTATGCATGCACTAGCAACTAAAAGTGCACTGATATTTAAAAAAATTGTCAGCAGCACTTGTTCCATGCGTTCAAACGGCATAAAATCTTTCACTAATATACTTTAGGATATGCTTGATCTTTTTACACTAAATCCAAAAAAAAAAAAACATCTTTTTAGCAAAATGGCTAAATCAACACGTCTGTTATCTCTTAAGACAAAAAATAGTTGCAACGTTCACATGATTTCCTTTAGCTTAAGTTTATTTCTGTCACATTCTCACTTTTCATTTTGTCCCACACACGTACATTGTTGAATACACTCCTGGAATGTACATTATTGAGTTTTTAGGGCTGTGCATGCCACTTATTTCCAATTTCACCACAGACAATAAAGTTACTCGAGTGAGAGTCAAGCCATTTTTTTTAAACAAAATTGGTAGCTGCTTTCATTGTAATAGGAAATGAAGTAGGCTATCTACAGGAAGAAAGACAAAGGAAAGACGTTATAGGACAAAAGACTGACTATTGCAGAGAAATAAATTTAGCCGTATGAATTTAATTCATGAATTATCAGAAAACAACGAAGATGATTTCAAAAATTACATATATGTGGCTGTAAGAACACCATATCCAGAGCCTTTAGACACATTCATTTTTAATTCCTTCCGGAAACCAAAACGTATAGAACTTGAGAAGTGTGATCAACTTATCACATTTGTAGTTCACATGGTCCGCCGCAGTGAGGCGCTTCTGTCAGTAAAGACACGTCAAGCAGGGCACCTTATTATGAAAATACTGCTACAATTAACACGAAAACAATAACAACTGTAACATACACAATGCATTAGCTGTGGCGACGTAAGGGAATATCGTTTTCTAATAGATATACTTTATATATGTGAAAATCATGCCTTACAAGCGTTTAACCAGACAAGTGATCCTTACTCGTGTTTGAGTTATTCCAAACTTTCTTTTTATCTAAAGCTGTCATCACATGTATTTTATACCATAACCTCTTAATAAAACTCGTGGATATTACAGTTCTAATGACAATCAGCGATTATTTCAGGACTCACGTTTCTCCTTTCTGGATATTGTAGGTGTAACTAATATAAGTTAATAAGTTAGGTCAAAGAAACAATTAATACTACTAACTACATAGGTTATTTAATTTGCAAATGCTTGTTTATTTTTTTACTTATTATGAATAGTTTCTTAATTCTTAGTCAATTATTCACCAACTTTCGTCATTTTCAAGTTGAAAGTTATTTTATATGACATTCAGGGCATTTTTGTTCTATCCTATTAACGTTTTATATCATTACATAATGCATCCAAACTGTATATTCCAATAGAATTGTAAATAATTTAACTTACTTTTATGAGAATATTATAAGAGAAAAATTCCTCTGACACTGGGATTCAAACCAAGGACCTTCACCTATCAAGTGTGTTCCAGAATTATTCAGTTGGTAGAGCAGCGGCACGGAAAGCCAAACGGTCCAGGGTTCGAATGCCAGTGTCATGTAATGTCCAAAGTTGTTCATGAATGTATACAACCATTTTACTTTTTTTATGTTTTACCACATTTTTTGTACTTAATATTTGTGTGCAATTTCATATGTCCCATATCAAATGTATGGTCAAAAATAAAGTAAAGAATAAATGGATCCAGTAATTTCACAGAACCTAGAAGACATTTTCAATTGATTAGTTGGTCATCCCCTTATTACACTGCCTGAACAAAATTGTTTCAACCAAATAGTCGCGGTGGAAACAATTACAATAAGTTACCATTATCAAAATGCCTTGATCCACCCTACACGAAAATAGAAAAGCTGCAGTATACGAAAATCTCATTTTTAACGAAGAATCAGATAGGGCATATTTTTTTCAGGTGCTGATTGACGAGCTGGCCGCTCCCAAGTACAGAGGATTCATAGCTTGTGGACTCTTCACAGCAGTATCTCTGGGAATACTTGTTATTTCACTGTTTGGTACATTTCTTCACTGGAGGACAGCTTCTGGAGTAGCAGCCTGCTTACCAATCCTGAATCTAATATTCGTCTTCTTCATATCAGAGTCTCCCATCTGGTTCGTGAGGAATAATCGAAAATCAGAAGCAGAAGGAGCTTTAAAATGGCTCTGGGGATCAAAAAACAATATTCAGGTACCCTAAGTTATATACAGTACTTTTGCTCTTATATTGTCTTTATAAAAACTTATTTATATATGTTATAATTTCATAGGATAGGCTATACGTCAGCAGATCTATCAAGTACCGTATTTTCCACGAATATAATGCGCACCCCAATATTGAAACTTTAAACAATGAAAAAAGTTTGTTGGCGATTGCAATACACATCAATGATAAGATTTTTTGTTTAATGATTTATTTTTCGTCGCTTTGACACATCGGAGTAACAGATAATAACAGTACATATTACATTACATATAATAACCAGTAATAAATATTAGAACAATATTAGCCTAATGGTTCTTTTTACTTCAGGTTTCTGACGTCAAGCAGGTTACTAGTTCATTTAAGGTATATTCTATGTTTCAGGCAAACGAAGAATTGGTCGAGATGATGTCACGAATACGACCGGAAGAACGGAAAACACATTTTTCAGCGAATTGTAGTGAAGCCTTTGAGGTCATCAGGAGCTTCATGCAACCCGGAATACTAAAGCCCTTTCTAATTTTACATACTTTTAATGCGTTAATGACATTCTGTGGTCTTGGACTGTTCACATACTATTCAGTCGACTTCATGTCTAAGATCAGGCAATCCAAAGAGAACACCATGGACGATTACTCTACAACGATTTTGATATCAGTCGTTAGATTGATCATGACTTTTCTGTCTTCAATTTCCATGCTGTTTTTAGGGAGACGAACCATATCAATTATTTCCGGTATATGTTCTTCAATATCTGCAACATTGCTAAGTGCTTTGCTATATGTTCGTACTAAGGGCGATTTGATTTTATTGTCAAATAGCATAGTAAATGTTTCTTTTGCACTAACAGTAATTTACGCTGGAAGCATGTCTTTCGGATTTTTCAATGTCCCTGCCGTAATGATTGGCGAAACACAACCAAATGCTATTCGTGGATTTGCTTGTGGATACATTTATACTATAAACGACCTGCTTCTTGGAGGAATAGTGAAGTTATATCCATGGCTATTGGCAACTCTTCATATAGAAGGAATATTTCTCATGTTTGCAATATCGTGTATCGTGTCAACAGTTTTCGTATATCTATTTTTGCCGGAAACACATGGGCGTACACTTCAGGAGAATGAAGACTATTTTAAAGGGGATAATATAATGTGGATAACGAGGCACAAATATCCAAATCGTGTAACAGAAAATGTTACCCTTCAAGACTCTATTTCTTAAATAAAAGAAGTTCTAATTAATAATTGCGAAATATTTCATTGTAAATAATTATGTGCATTAGTGAAATAGTCCTAATGTGTAGACATTTTAATGAATTAAGGGTAGCCTACTTTACCTAGTTGTTTTCGGGAAGTGTGAAGTTCCTTACATATTTGTCCTCTATGTTCCATTCAGTGAAGAACATTTCGGAGACCAGAAGATGCAGACTTTATATAAGAGTTTTCTCATCGTACTATTTGGCAGAAATATTGGGACATACAATAATCACCAGTGCTCAAAATTTGTTGTTTCTAGCTGCCACACAAGTATGGAAAATCTGTCTGGATAATCGTGATGTAATTCAAATCTATGACAGTCTAATCACCCACTTATTGACATTGACGTTTACTCACTTCCAAATGAACTAGAAACTTTTAATTTGGAAAACCTACAGCTTTCAGCCTTTAACTGATGGGAAGATACCGAAAAGGTTCAAAATTTTAATTATTTTCCAAAATAAACTTTGAAATATTTTGAATTTTCTGATTACGTATTTGTACGTTTTCAGATATTTCTGATTACGTATTTCACTGTTCACGTGCGGAATTTGTTGTAAATTTACTCTGTTAATATTCTAGTTATCCCACTTGTTCTTTCACATATAGTCTACTTATAAAACTTCCTCAAGAAACTGTGGTCAAAAACTCAACAGTTTCTGAAATGTGGCCTATTAACTCCATCTTGGCTCTTTTCTACATCAGTTTACCTGATTGTATTCTACTGTGTACATTGCATTCTTTTACTAATATTTTACTTCAGCAACAGTTTCAAGGCAAACGTTGACTATGGTATTTAAGAAAAAGAAGATTAATTTTTTGTGAGACATCTAGCTATTGGCGGTGCAGAAAACGCTGATTCAGAACATAGCCTATCCTTGGAAAGGCCACATAAGAAGCGCCATCTTTTTAAAAGAGGACATTTTCCATCTCCTTTCGAAGATGGATTACGACAAAACAATGGCTAGAGCTGGAATACCTATGTAATTGCGTATTTTCTCTTGAACTTCACACTGTGGAAAACCATAAATCGCCATGGTATACCATATAGGCCTACGGCTATTTTAGTGAAGTATAATTTTACATATTTTGGGGCATTTAAATTTTTTATATTGCACGAAATTACACGTAACCATTTTGATATTCATACATGCAAATAGTTGATATTGAGAACTGAAGATTTGCCTATCTTACGAGTGATTAAGGTCTTTAAACTTAGCGAACGAGAACGACTGTTATGATCTTGAGATTATATTCTTTGTATCTATGGCGAATTTATATGAGTTTGGTGAGGCAAAGGCTTCGCGTAACTATTAACTAACGGGAGTGATATCTTCTTTTTTCTCTTAGTTTAACCCCTCCACGCCGGCGCAGTCAGGGCCTTCGGACCGCGACCTGCCCGAAGAGGAGTTATCTTTGGACCAAATACATACTTTCTCACCAGAGAAGGACATAGATGCCTCCCTGAATGGATGACAGCCCAATGCCGGGGCCACTTCCAAGAATACGCAAACCGTGAACACATAGGATGAGACATCAGTCGCAAATCCAATCAATCTGAACAATGCGCGAATAGGATTGAGATAATGACGGCCAGATGATTTCCGGGGACCCCGAGTACTTAACATTCGGTTCGCAGGTGAGGAAAAATCCCCACCTCCACCTGGAATCGAACCAGGGCTCGCTGCATGAGGAAAGCGACTGCATTCCCTGGGTCAAGCTACAATTTTATTAAAACTTCTCTAATTACAACAGTACACTTAAAAGAGCCACAAAATTTGAAGTTCGGAAGACTATAGAGAACAAAAGTTTTTCCAGCTATTGTTTTTTGCTTGAAGGATTTTAGTTTTATACTCATCTCTGACATTAGGCTATAATAGATCTCTTCATAACGTTCCTTGAATAGGAGACACTTAGTTCTTTTAAATCTCCTATTGCAAGCTAACCATATTTTCGTCATTGCAGTCAGCTCCTTTTGATATATTTTTATTATTGTATTATATTATCTGACTTTTCTCTTTAAAATGATGTATCATAAATAATTTTAATTTTAATTCTGACCATGTTTTTTTTTCTGAGAAGATCCAGATTATGGCTCAGAGATTTTTTTAGCTAAGCTCGTTTCCCGTAAGTTTACTTTTTTTCTATAAAAGGTACATTATTTCTGATCTTCTACTTAATACACAATCTCGAAATTTTCAGGATTTGTTTACTCAGATGTTTTATTTATTTTATTTTATAATCTTTCTGCACAACGCAGATTGCCTTGCAGACAAAGAATATCTTCAACAAAATATAGGCTACACTTACACAAAAATTACAAGCTTTCAGTTAAGTCATTAATGATTCAGTAATGACAGGAAAATAAGCAGTAGTAAAACCATTAAAATTGAAGAAAGGAAACCTGTTCAGTTTAATTGTTGTTATTGTACAGGTGGTTTCTTAATATTTGGATGGATCCCTTAAGTGATAATAACGCCACTTCAGTGTACAGATTTTGTGACAATGAGAAACGTTTACAGAAGTTAACAAAGAACTTTGTTATTGTTCCCCTACTACCAACCATTATTCCAATGACTTCAACATTTTTCAAATCGTATTTGTTCTTGAAGTACTCAATGGTTCTTCATATATCTTCTTTTTTTAATTATCAACTGCTGTTGGTTGATCTTCTTCACTGTCGGATTATAAACTGTTGAAATTTTACCTTACCGGTGCTATGAGATATTAGGAAGCTAAATCTTGACCCCAACAGTTTTACAGCGTCGTAACTCTCTCTGGCAGACAAGCCGATAGAGCTCGGGTTTGTGAATGTGTAGTTTCAATCCAGCAGTGGATAGAATATAACAACCACAACGCCACCTCGCTTTCAAAACTAATCGGTTAATCTGTAAACTATTTACAGGCCATATGGTACTTTAAAATGTTGATAAAAACATTATGTCGTAAATAAGATTGTTTATGAAAAATATCTATCTAGTACTAACACAAGGTAAATATCTAATATATAAAGTCGAAAGTGTGTATGTATGTATGTATGTATGTATGTTGGCTATGTAGGTATGTTTGTTCCCTATACAAATCTACATTTCTTTACCAATTTGTACGAAATGTTGCACACATACCCAGTTAAGCCCGGAAATATTAAAATTATATAATTTCTGAGAATATTATACTGAAAAAATGAGATGCTGTTCAGTTCACATGACAACAGTGTATTGTTTACTATGATCACATAGGGCCTTGGCAACTGTACTTTAACGAATTATGATTGAATGGATACAATATATTGGCGAAAATAATTACTGAAAAATGAAATCCACGAAAATAAAGTACAGTGTGATGCAGTCACATAACTTTCTCTACTCTCGACATAAGAAATATTTTCTCACTTCACATTTTGATGTAAAATAAGAGGCCGTATTTCAGGGACAACTTAAGCGTGTGAGTATGCTATATCAGAAGTCGGTAAATAATCCTTTCCGCAGATACGTTATCCATAGCTGTAGGCATTGTATTAGTTGAGAAATAGGGATGTTTACCATAGACCCTAAGCAAGGGATGGAACATTTTGAGTCCTATGCTCGCAGCATATTATGTCCCGGGTTTTAGGGGAGGAAAATATGAAAGTGATATTGCATTTCTCTTTTATTTCAGCCCCGAAACGGTTGTATGGTAACCTGAGAAAGAGAAATAAAATTTTCCGTCAAGTCAATACAATCTTATGTAATTTATGTTTCTTCTTATTTCAATCCCTCCCAGGCATGATGTGTAGAAGCAACGGAATGCAGCATTGGACATCCTCTATGAGCCATAAAAAGCTATATCTAATGTTTTCTGATGGAATAGTTTGAGTGTGATAAATCTTTTTCTTAATTTCAAGTTCTACAAACGTATTGTAGAGTTTCAAAATCGAAAGTCCTCCATAAGGTAATTTCAAATTAAAAAATACAAAGCCCGGGCGACGCCGGGCCTCTTCAGCTAGTGTATTAATAAATTGCAAAATTTGAAGTGCCTAGCTTTAGTAGTATTTTATGCAAAGTACATTGTATTTAACATTGTAAACATAGTTACAATGTTCTGTTTTCCCTTAAGAATTCACCAGGTATATTTGTGACACTTTAAACAGCATATACTTGTTATTCTGTAGCTACTCATACTACCTAGGTATTAGAAAACAAGATAACTAATCAAACTACTAAGGCGATTACACTGACCATGGCCATAATTTGTTGTAGTATTTGTAACGTGAAGTATTTATCAGTTCACAGATTCTTTATGTGCATATTTGTACTTAATTTGTATAAATTAGTTACAGCCAGTTACACACATAAATTGGAGACGATTGTACAAAGAGTTATACATGGAGGACAACGGGCCGCAGGTCGTTCGACCTACACAATCACAGGTAAAGGATTTTCTTCTTCTTTCTCTTAGTTTAAACTAGTAGTCTTTAACCCGCAGCCGGGGGCTGCATGCGGCCATATTCAAATTTTAAATTAATTGAAGGTGACCTTCCTCTGTTGCCGTTCATTCGTTTAAGATTCGCAGAGCTCTGATTTTTACATGGGTAAACAAAAGGGGAACATGAAATCACCCCTAAATGGGAAAATATCCAATGATTTGGACTAAACTCACTACGCAGAGATTTTTTGGGCTAGGGAACTAGAATTTGATATGTTTTTCCCCCCCCGGGCGGTGAACTTTAATCGTCGAATTCACGCCAAAGCTGGGTTTTTAGTGTTTAATTACCAATAGTTTAAAATGTTTATGCATGATTTGGGTAAGGTTCATGAATCTTTGGTACGTTCTAATCTTTTCATTTCGAATATGGCAACACTTGGTTCATTTTATTCGTTAATTATTGGTTTTTATTACGCTAAACAGTATAATTAAGAATGAAATTATGTAATTCATGCAATGTATATAAAAAGATGTCAGTAATATGTTTTAATTATTTTTCTTTTAAATAAATGAATTAAATAAAATATCTAGCAGTTGAGTAAATAATCGCGGACGAAGCCGCGGCACCAGCTAGTAATTTATATATTTGTTATTAATAATCAAGAAATAAATAAATGAAAGTGGCCTGGTGGTCTTTCACCAAAAAGAAAATGGCCCTGTAAGTTAATAAAGGTTGAAGGCGACTTGTTTAAACTCTCCCGTTACAGGGACGTTTATGCAAAGCTTGATCATTTAAAGTACTTGGGATATCTGCTGAGGAAAGATGCCTACTGTACCAAGGAAATGAGATCACGAATTGTCATGTTCAAGACGGTATTTAAAAGGGAACACTGTTGAATACTAATTTGATATTGGGTTCGAAGAAGAAATTGGATTAAGTACTACGACTGGAGCATTGCTTTATAATACGGATCGGAAAGATGGACACTAAGAAAAATGGGTATAATCGCATTGAAGGGGGGCCCACTTTGAAAACCAACTTTCTCCTCATAAAACACTTAATATCACACGTATTTTGTTCTCTGGAGAGGAGATGTTGCCTCGACGAATGATTTTGTCCAACCCAACCGCCCTAAACGATACACTTTCATTTATAATACGATCTAGCGAAAAGTAGCGTGAATTCCGCCATATTTTATATGAAGAAACTCGTGATTGGATGTTAGCGGTGTGACGTCACACCAGCTGAACACGTTTAATTCTGGGAAACAGGATCATCAATACAACAAATATCGTCTTCTGCAGAATTCAGAATGCCCTACAAAATTAATATCACCGTTCATAACCTAACAGAACCTGTCACTAATTAGTAACACCATTCCTAACCTAACTGCCACTAAACTAGAATTTCAAGAGAATTCAGAATGTCCTACTAAATTAATATCAATATTTATGTAAGTACAGTTTATGCAATGTAGAAGAAGCGTCAGGTTTGTCAACCTGTCTCGCTGAGATAAAAAAAAAACGTCACCCATCCGTGGAAACCTGCGCACATCGCGAGATGGGCCCCCCTACTTTTCGACTTTGCCGAAAAATGGAGAAGTACCGGGAAAGTTTTGAAATATGATTCTAGAGAAGATCGAATAAAGGGGAAAAACAAAATGGTCTTAATAAGCGACAAGTGAAGTAGTACTGATAGCTGTGAACCGGAAATGATAAATCGTGAAGTCAGTTCTTTGTAGGAAAGCAAACTGGACAGGTCATATCTTGAGAATAAATTGTCTGTTGCCTGACGTCATCGAAGAAAAGTTGCAAGGAACTCTAGGTTTGGAAGAAGAAGAATCCAGCTTCTACACATTTCAAGGATAAAAAATACTGGTTATTGAATGGGGAAGCCTACCCATGGGCGAAATTCGTGTTTTAATGTTAATATAGTAGCACAAGGAAACAAATGAAAATGTTACATATTTTTAGAAAGATGGCAAGAAATTGAGGAATATTTATGTTCAGTAGGCTACGTGCTAGCTTTATAAAAATTAGTATATCTTCTTATACGAATAGTGAGAAATAGTAAGCGTAAACGACATAGGTTATGAAAGCTCAATTATATCATATGTCATTATCTTCACTTGATGAAATTTTGTAACACTTTTAGGATTATGGGTTTATGTTCTTCTGGATTATTTTGTTTGGAAAATTGTACAAAAGAGCGATTTCGGAATCACTGAATTTAATTTTATTATTATTATTATTATTATTATTATTATTATTATTATTATTATTATTATTATTATTACTATTACTATTTAATAACCAAAAATATAATATATAAATAAAATATAATAAATATAGTAAGTCCTTTCACTAGCTATGTATGTACGGATGGATGGATAGTAGGTACAACTATAATTAAAATAGTCCTAAACACTGTATAGAGAGGATTAGCTGATAAAAATCTTCTGATTATATTTATAAAATTACTTATACCTATTCTCTTTATGTTTTCTGGGAGACTATTAAATAAATTCAATGACATCACCTCATAACTACTCTGAGTCGTGCTATATTTACATTTATTTATATATAATTAACTACTGCTTCGAGCAGGATAAGGAGATGTGCATCGAGTAAAGTGAGAAAAGTTCTTTACATGAATAAGACAATTAAAACATATATACATGGAAGGGTAAGATGACTGTATATATGACTATAATAAACAGTTGTCAAAGTTGGTTTACTAATACTGTGACTAAGCATAAACAGACCTTTGCTAATTTTACTTGCTATATATTCGATATGGTACTTCCATCCTAAAGCAGGGTCGAGCTAAATGCCTAAGAACTTAACAGAAGAATGGATATGAAATGAAGATCTGCGTAAAATAAATTTGATACTAGCCGTATTATTTTGATTGAGACTATGAGTTCATTAGAACAGCACCAATCCTACAATTGTAAAGAAATCGTTTCAAGTTTATTGTCTAGATTTTCATTGCTTGCACTACATATATTCAAGGCTAGATCATCCGCAAAAAGGTAAGTTTCTAAGCACCCATCCTTTATGCCATCAGGAAGATCATTGATATAAATAAGAAATAACACCGGTCCAAGTACAGAGCCCTGTGGGACACCAATTCACATGTCTGTAATGAGAATGTTTCCCATTTAAACACACAGATTGCTGCCAATCAGACATATGAACAGAAAATGTTAATGCTTTTGGAGTCAACACCATAAAAAACAAGTTTACTTATCAGAATTTCGAGAGAGATTGTGTCGAATGCTTTTGTCTGGTTAAAGAAACGTCTACATGTCAAGTGAATAGTGGGCTCGTGTAAGTGCGGCAATGTACCTCCAGGTTCCATAAAATAAATAAAATGCCTTTAGCTTGCTTAGGAATTGTCTCTATTACCATTGAATAAAGTAAGTAAGTATAATAATAGTAATAATATAAGAATTCAGATATTTAAAAAAAAAAGGACATTGCCTAGAATTTATCTTTAGAAATATTGTGTATAAATAGAAGAATAAGTATTTAAGTTATATATGATTTACGGTTTATCAAAGCATTTTTGAACGGTTTAGAAAACGTACAGTCTGCATATTCTAACATGTATTCAATTTCATGCCTCCCACGATGAAATAACTGACAATAAAAACAATAGATGTGATATCTGAAGTTATCTCTCCACAATCCATTTAGGACTAGACCTAACATGGAATCTACCTATGTAAACATTCTCTAAAATTGTCCTGTCCACTCAAAAACCGAGTCAGAATAAATTATTAGGCATTTAACCATTTTACATCCATCATAGACCGCCGCAGAATATAGTTATTTTGGCAAAACTCGTTTAACGCTGTTTAAACCATTTTGCATTCCACTTCTGAACGATAAACTGTTTTCACACGTGAAACTGGGCATAAATAATATCAAAATGGAGGTCAGATTTGGCAGCTATTTTGCCTATTCGTCTGTCCTCTCACTGCCATTGTTAAATTTTAGCTGATTTTTAAAATCTTTTTACTTTTTCTATGTGGGCTGTACATATTTTAGATACGGAAATGTTTATTTTGACCCTAAAACTCGAGGTGTACAAGTGCTGAGTTCTAGAAGTTCAGGAAAACAATTTTCATGTTAAAAAAATTCTACAGATCTCCAAGTCGCTCTATTTTGCAGGTGTTGTTATTCTGTGGAGGATTTCTTTGCGGAATAGTTTATGGTATGTCCATGGGCCATTCTGCCGTTCTCCTTCCCATGCTTCAGAAAAGTAACAGTACTTTAGTTGTTGATGAAGAAACAGGGTCATGGATAGGTGAGTATATGTCTACTTTGCTATTCATTGATCTTACTTTTCATAAACACTAAGGGTCGAATCGATGGTCGTCTGCCAGGTAAGCATGCTTATTTATCTAGGTGCAGGTGATTGATAGAGGCCAGCTAGCTGGCAAACCCCTAGCGCTGTCAACAACACGCTTTCCGTCTGCAAGCCACGAGGCACGAGATTTCCGCGTCAACTTTGACGACATGCTGGAGTTTGCGAACTATGTGAAGCTCATGACGAGGAAGCGACGTTATAAATGCGTATACCAAGTTTCATGAAGATCCTTTAAAGCATATTTGAGTTATCGCGCGTACAGACACACGGACAGACAGAAGACGAACAGACATTTCCCCGTCCCTCACACAACTTTATAAAGTACCATACTGGCACTTAATAAATTACAGATTAAATTTTGACTTTGCCAAAGAAACCCAAATCTAAGTCGGTAAACACATTTCCGCGTAACAGTAGAAAACAGCTGCCAGGGTGTAAATTTTCGATTTTTAGTTTTTGACGCCATCTATTGGTTTAATTATTTTATTACATTCTATTATCACAGTATAGGCAGCATTGCCAGTCACAGTATTTTCAGTTTGAAAAGAGATCTGCACTTATAGAAACCCATCCATAATTCGAAATGAACATTTAGGCTTAAAATAGTCCCTAATGATTTAATTATTAGAAAAAAATCACTAAATACAGGCAACAGAAAGACTTGCTATACTATAGTAATGTAGTTGGACTTTCAGTTAGTGTGTAACAGAACTTGATCATGCCATTACAGTATTGTGAAACTCATGTTTAAAACATGGAAAAGTTCTTTATCTTTGGAGATCAATAGCCATAAATTATAATAAGTTCAATGATCATACAAACATTTGTTGAGCTAAAGATACAATTTCTTTTTAGAATGCTCAGAACTTAATACTGAAGTTTAATTCGTTCAAATCAGAAAATTTATGTTTTGACTTCTGGTTAGGCTTCCTTGGCAGGGTCACAATTACAAAGAAATTAAATTGACAAATCAAATAGCAAATATATCGACACGCTCAGAAAGCATGTACAGATACATAAGAATGAAATAGAAATGAATACGAAGATTTTAGATTATAGAAAGATTGTCAGAGAAGAGCGTAAAAATGCATTTTTTTATTTTTTATTTTAATGAATACTGTAACCATCGCCGATGTCAGAATTTGGTCCTGCTGGAGTTCGTTTACATACCTATGAATCCACAGAAATGCGTGTTTCACACATAAATATGCCATTGGTATGGGCGTTCTCGAACTTTCCGGTAATACAATCGAGCATTTCACGTGAATTCAGTGGAATCTCCTGTCATTTTTACTTTATTTTATATTGTTCATTACGGCCGTATTTCATTTTTATGAAGATCTTCCCATCTCGAAAAACATTAATAATAGCCGTAACTGTCGGCATGCTGACCACAATCCCTCAAGCCTGCCACCAGCGTCTCGTAAATGGCGCAGTGGTCGGATGGTAGGCACTATCCCAGAAGGGATGTAGCGCCAGGGAGCTTATTTGAACTTTTAAGGATTGTAGTAAGACATATGCCATGTCTTAAGTCTAGGCTATAGTACAGGTGAAATGGGATATATATGAGAATGAAGAATCGAAAGAGTCCATAAAGAAAGGCCTATGGTGGAACCTGCTCTTTGGGAAGAAAGTGACGCATGTTTTCTAAATATTTTTTTAAGCTGGATCGAATGAAAACAAAAGCAAAACCAAGACCACTCTAGAAAAATGTATTATCCTTTTTATACGCAAAAATAGTTGTAGCCTACTATTTATTACAATGTTTTACCAAAAGATGACTGGACAAAGTTAATGACCAACTAAAATTTATTAGAAGAAATTACCAGTAAATAAAAAAATAAGTAAGTACCAGTGAATAATTCAAATTCAGTAGAAGCCCCATTCAACGTAGTTGTCGGGGAATTTGCCCCCCCCCCCCGCATTATACCTTGTCCGCGGTAGGCCTATATTAAAAGGTCACTATCATTATTGAGTAGCAGAAAGGGGATGGTGTTTTACGATTTACTATTCTACATAATGCAAACACAAACTTTTATTAATTGCAATAAGTCATAAGTTAAGACTAAGTATATGTAAATTTTGACCATTGTTGATATCCAGGTCTGTGGGAAGTAATTTATTGCATTTAACTTTTAAAATATAGCACAATACAAGTGTATTGTGTACCCCAATGTTCTGTTAATACAGTCCCCCGATTTATCTTAATGTTCCAGCTAGTGTATACGCAATTGCAGCACCCTCAGGGTGCATCTTCTGTGGATTTGCAATGGATTTCTGGGGTCGAAAGAAACTCGGGATGATTGGAAATGGTGGAGTAGCAATGGGATGGCTTCTGATTGTTACAGCGCAAAATCCAACAATGATTTTATTAGGACGCATGTTAGAGGGAGTATCTAGAAACATTTTCGCAACTTCAATCACAGTAAGTGTTTTACTTTATACCTGACTATCTATAATTTTGGGAATAACACGAAATTATTATGAGGAACTTTAAGGGATGACCGAACTGATGAGAGTGGTTTTCTGAACTATTTGCCGTAGAAACTTGAAATTTTGAATACTTAATTGAAATGTAATCGCAAATTTTATTCATTATCTCACTTTAATATCTCAGTTACTTGTTACGTTATTAATGAAGTTGATTAATTACATCAACCACTGTTTATATTATTTATATTTGTATTTGTAATAATTTTGTATTAATTTGTATTTTCTAATTTGTAATTTGTAATTTTCATGGTAAATAATAAATAAAATAAATTAAAAATAAAAGAAAAATTTAAAATATTGAAATCTATCTCCTGCGACAGGTGTTAAATTATTAACATGAATTTTTTATGTAAGATCTTTGATGCTTGCTTTAAAAATTTACTCGTGAATTTTTTGGTATATTATTTATACTTTTTGTTTAATAAAAGCAGAAAAATGAAAAACTGCCCTGGATTACACAAAATATTTTTAAAATGAACTAAGGTCCATACAGAAAAATTTTAACTTTTATTACACACATTGTAAAGTAAATTAAAACAAATTTCATAACTGTAGTCCTGGGTTCGAATCTCCCAAGCAATTTTTCTCCTATAATATTCTCTTCCAATATTTGTTGCAATGTTGCAATATTCTCTTGTTCATGAATGCATAAATCCATTTTATTTTTTTATGTTTTGCACATTTTATGTATATCATACAGGTATATCATATGCCCAGTACAATATATATGATCAATTGGACTAAACATAAATAAAACAATTAATGGATCCTTTAATTTCATAGAACTTGGTAGACATTTTCAATTGAATGGTTGATCATCCCCTTATTACACTGCCTGAACAAAACTGTTTTAATTAATAGTCGCGGTGGAAACAAGTACAATAAGTTAGCATTAACAAAATGACTTGATCCACCCTACACGAAAAGAGAAAAGCTGCAGTACCACGAAAATCTCCTATTTAATGAAGAGTCAGAACGGGCATATTTTTTCAGGTGCTGATTGACGAATTGGCCGCTCCCAAGTACAGAGGATTCATAGCTTGTGGAGTCTTCACAGGAGTTTCTCTGGGAATTCTTGCTATTTCACTGTTTGGTACATTTCTTCACTGGAGGACAGCTTCTGGAGTAGCAGCCTGCTTACCAATCCTGAATCTAATATTATTCTTCTTCATATCGGAGTCTCCTATCTGGTTCGTGAAGAATAATCGAAAATCCGAAGCAGCAGGAGCTTTAAAATGGCTCTGGGGATCAAAAAACAATATTCAGGTACGCTAAGTTACATAACTTTGCTCTTATATTGCCTTCAGAAAAGCTTATTTATTTACGTTATAATTTCATGGGACAGGCTATAGGCCAGATCTATCAAATACCGTATTTACTGGAATCTAATGCGCACCCTGATTTTGAAACTTTAAACAATAAAAGAAGTTTGTTGGCGAATGCAACGCACATCAATGGTAAGATGTTTTATTTGGTGTTTTATTTGGTATCTTATCTTGGTATTTTCTTTTAGCCTATACTACTTTGGATTTGTGAAAGCCAATGAATAAAGGTGTGGATCGGAGCTCGGAGTGGGTATAGGAATAATTATTGTAATATCTTTGTACAATCTTGATTTACTAATTGCTGAATTATTGTTAATGCAGTTACTTAAATTATTGAGAATAACCCCTGATTATAACAACATTATAATAACGATTCGTAACTATGTTCTCAAGCGTAACCTTTGCTCGCGATAAAATATTTGGTCGAGAACAAACTTCGTTTCGATTTAACTGTCCGGTCGAAATCGAACCGAGTTTAAACCAACAAAATGCAGAATAAAAGCAAGCGTAATGCAGAACGTATCTGCAATTCACCAAGCTGTATTTGTTGGGCTCATAATAGGTAGAAAGCTAATGGAATTGAGCCCAAACTCTCTCATGCAAAGCTAATAAATGAACTAAATATTTGATTTTGTGACCGAAACCTACAACCTACGAATAACTAAAAGTCTGACCGTTCTTAGAAGGAAACCTAAAGTAAACAAAACTAGTACTTCTGTTGCACTCTAGCACATTATTCGTGTGACTTAAGAGTGAGACAGATATACTAGTGTTCGTTTACTTCAGGTTTCTTTCTTAGCTCGTCTTTCAATGTTCACGCAAGGAACGGTTAAGTTCACTAGGCATGTTATATAGGAAGAGGTGAGGGAGTGCATCACGCGACAACAAGAATATGCCCAAGTATAATCAGGTAGATATATGAAGTGAACACGTTCCATGTTATATTTATTACGAAAGCATGATCAAATAAATGATCTCCAATTTATACTCTAATCATACTTGGCGTCCAGTGATGTTTATGAAGGTAAATAAATTGCCCTCTCATGATCTTCGTGTGCCCTCAAGGCGCGCACAACTTATGCTGTGGAGTGACTCTCAGTACATAGGCTCTAAGTCTGGCCATTCTAAGAAAGAAACTTGAAGTAAACAAAAAACAGTTTATCTGTTTCAATGTAGCAAATTATTCGTATGACTTAAGAGTGAGACATACATAGCCTACTGGTTTTTGTTTACTTCAGGTTTCTTTCTTAGAATGGTCAGACTGTAGAACCCAACCATACACAGTGACGACATCCTGAGTAGAGTAGGATTACCTCCACAAAGTCTCTGGGTTTTTACGTATATACCTTAGGAGCGAGTCTCACCGTTCGTAGAGCTCCCTCCTAGGGGAGGTAGCTGCACCCTGATTGGCTATCCCACTCCACGTGTTGTCTGTCTCTGTCTGTCTCTGCGGCATTATCCCTCCACTCAACTATTACAGCAGCATGATCTTTACTCTCTGCCCAGCAGTGGCTCACTGATCTTACGCGCAGGGAATCCGCGAATCTTGATATCGAGACGTAACGAGAAGCTCGTTGGCTGGGTTAGTCTTAAAGACCAGAGACGTTGTGGGAGTAATCCTACTCTACATGTCACACTAAACTTGAGTCTTCAATCCCTGTATGAACATTCGAAGCTTACTAATAACATAGTAGTTAAAATATAGTTCATGTACTGTATGTTCTATGTTTCAGGCAAACGAAGAATTGGTCGAGATGATTTCACGAATTCGCCCAGAAGAACAGAAAACACATTTTTCAGCGAATTGTAATCAAGTCTTTGAGGTCGTCAAGCGCTTCATGCAACCCGGAATACTAAAGCCCTTTCTAATTTTACATGCTTATAATGCGTTAATGACATTCTGTGGTCTTGGACTATTCACATACTATTCAGTCGACTTCGTGTCTAAGATCAGGCAATCCGAAGAGAACACAATGGACGATTACTCTACAACGATCTTGTTATCAGCCGTTAGATTAATCATGACTTTCCTGTCTTCAATTTCCATGCTGTTTTTAGGGAGACGAACCATATCAATTATTTCCGGTACATGTTCTTCAATATCTGCAACATTGCTAAGTGCTTTGCTATATGTTCGTACTGAGGGCGATTTGATTTTATTGTCAAATAGCATAGTAAATGTTTCTTTTGCACTAACAGTAATTTACGCTGGAAGCATGTCTTTCGGATTTTTTAATGTCCCTGCCGTAATGATAGGCGAAACACAACCAAATGCTATTCGTGGATTTGCTTGTGGATACATTTATACTATAAACGATCTTCTTCTTGGAGGAATAGTGAAGTTATACCCATGGCTATTGGCAAATCTTCATATAGAAGGAATATTTCTCATGTTTGCAATATCGTGTATCGTGTCAACAGTTTTCGTATATCTATTTTTGCCGGAAACACATGGGCGTACACTTCAGGAGAATGAAGACTATTTTAAAGGGGATAATATAATGTGGATAACGAGATACAAATACCCAAAACGTGTAACAGAAAATCTTACCCTTCAAGATCATATTTATTAAATAAATGAAGTTCTAATTAATAATTGCGAAATACTTCATTGTAAATAATTTTGTGCCAGTGATATGGTCCTAATGTAAGAAATTTTAACGAATTAAGAGTAGTTTATTTTACCTAGTTGTTTGCGGGAAATCTGAAGTTCCTCTATCCTCCAGTGAAGAACATTTCGGTGGCCAGAAGATTCAGACTGTATATGAGGTTTCTCATGTAAAGAGTTTGACTTGACGGAGGCGTAATTCTTCAGATATGTACCTTGATCCAAAAAGGGTACAAAATATAGTGGTTGAATTGTTTGAAATTTGCAATTAAAGAAGGCTATATTTTTGTACCATTATAGTTCGACAGAAAGGAAATCTTCCAACATTTTATTTTTTCGTGCGGCATGCATTGAAACGATATTATAATTTATCAAGTGCCAGAACGACTTTAAGATTGTATGGTGGACGTGAAAAATGTCTATCTGTATGTCTGTCTGTCTGTCTCTGTCTGTCCGTTCGTGTACCTTTACGCGCGATAATTCGAATACGCTTTACCAGATTTTCATGAAACGTAGTATATGCACTTATAACGTTCATAGAATGAAGCCTAGTGATTTTGCATCAAATCGGTTGACAGATAACTGAGTAACACCCAATTAAAAGTTTAAAAATCGCAAATTATCACTATACTTCAAAGCCGCCTGGCTAACTCGCTCATTGACATAATATCGTTGTGAGGAATCCTGAAAAGTCTCCGCCATCTATTATCTATTGAGCTAACCTTACTCTTCAGTTGTTTGTAGTGATGGCCATGAGACAGGCAACTGTTATTGTTGGAATGATAATTCTATCACATTGGCCGTATGCAGGCCCGACGAGAGGGAGGGGCAGCCGGGGCTGTAGCCCCGGGGCCCGGGCCCAAAAGGGGGCCCGGCAGACCAGGTTTTATTTTTTACTTTCTAAATTTACTCTAAAATAAAATTGGTTATAAGTCAATAAACAGCTTAAGTTATGTTTTATGTGTTTATTTTATCTGCATTGTCCTGTCATATAACGGTGACACGGAATTAATCAGTTAATCTGAAATGGATTATTCTTGAAGAAAAATTGCTATTTTTGAAAAGTAGAAGCAGAAAGCTTTTTGATAATTTCAAAAGATTAAACTTTCATACAGATAAAATTGTTCCTAATTAGAACATTTTAATGTATTTTTCCATTTCGTGCCCGGCATCAGTTAACCGATTTGGTCCAAAATCAATAAGCTTCGTTCCATGGGCGTTATTAATGGTATACCAAGTTTTATGAAAATCCGATAAAGCGTATTTGAGTTATCGCGCTTACAGGCACACAGACAGACGGACAGGTATCTCATAAAATACCAGTACCATTCTGGCACTTAATAATTATATAATATCATTACATAATCTTTTTGTTGCATACATTATAAAGGGCGAGTTGGGTAGTGAATTTAATATTTGACGGGGGCCCGGGAAAATTTGTCCCTGGGGTCCTTGCTTTCTTTCCACGGCCCTGGCCGTATGTAGGCTAAGATGGAAAGGTAGAGTCAGACTGAAAATTCAATGCCAGCCATCGAAAACGTCACACAAGACATGCTTGAGAGAGTTTGGCGAGAATGGGATCACCGCCTAAACGTGTGCCGTATTACACATGCGGCTCACCTCGAGTGCATTTAAAGTCACTATAAAACTTCAAACTGAAATGCCGGGACTAGATGGGGTGTATTTATATAGGACTGTTGTAACTGGGGACATCCGGATTGGAGAAAATATTTATTGGAGACCAACCAATAGCCCTTATATGCTAATGAACAATAGGGGTATATTCTGTTATTAATAATATCGTATCTTATCCAAAATATATTTAGGCTACTATTGCATCACCAATATCGACGTTTTCAGTACCTCTGCAACAAACGTCGAGATCTCACTAAGAAGATAATTTTTTCATACAACTGACGTTGGCAGAAACATTGTTTAGGAACATGGCCATCTTTATCGCCCGACTTAACGCTGCTGGACTTCATTCTTTGGGGCATGTGAAGAGTATCGTGTATACCACCCCCGCTGCCACAAGGAAAGAATTACTTTTCATTTAATTTGCAATTTCTCACGCATTAAATGAGTTTAGGTGATTTCTGGATATTGTCTGCTGATTCATGTGGCTTCTAAAATCTGCGTCTACCAACAACGGTTATATGAAAAAACAAATGGTCCTCTTGGTGAGACCTATCATTCCACAAAGTTTTTGCAGGATCCTGAATCACCATGTATATTCACTTTTTCTCTTCTGTAGGAAAAACATCTGAACCGAAGCATTACACTGAACAACAAATGCGCTTTAAGAAACCATTGAAAATGTTTTATCCAACAAGTCCTAATTATTTCTTAGTGGAAAATGGTTTTCTGTTGGTATATTGAACTTGTAGTTATATCCTTGATATATCTGAATGTATATGAAAGTAATAATTTGTGGAGTGATAACTCTTGTATTAATATTAGCTGCCATATTTGACTTCAAGGGCACCGAAAAAGGCTGAACTATAAATTAGATCTTTCACGCTTCAGGATTAAAGGGCACGTCCTTTGGTCTGTGTAACTGATGACGTTAACTATACATGTTCAATAGCACTTGCTTATCATTTGTTATTGGAAATTAGCACACTTTAACACTCTATAGCAAATTGTGAGAAGTCTGCAACACTGAAGCAATGGTGAAATAATCCTGTTACAAATGGTAGTCATGCTTTAAGGTAACGTATAAATATAAAAAAATTATATTAATATAATACTGTTAGGACTTCCGGAATGAGTTCTCTACCGTTATTTTAAGAAAAAATTATGGTCATCACACAATTTTATTTTTATTGTAAATATTATTCGTATAATTAAAACTCCCATACGCTATTTTGTTAGTCATACTCTGTAGAATTTACAGTAAAAATTTCATTCTCGTTATATTAAATGTGTAAAACCCACTTATATGTTATACTAATGGAGTAAAAATAAAAATATGGGAGAATGACTTAAAATATTTGCATGATAAAATAAAATAAAATAAAATAAATTGGGCTTGATTCAAGCAACTCAAAAATATTTTAATCTTTGCTTAGGATTTTCGGCGTATTTCTGCCATCTTCAAGTCATCTTGTTTTGCTGGTTTGGATGCCTCAATAATTAAAAACTAAAACTGCATTGCCATATATCTTGTCACAATTTTACGACTGTAGCCTTTTTAACATCGCATAGGCCTAATTAGGGAGATTTAAAAGTGCCTGAGAAGAATGAAACTTAACCAATATATACAATTACATGCATAGTATTTTTCAATATAAAAACAAAATACTAATTTTGACCAAGAAACGTGCCTAATTTCGTAGTACCCCTAATTTCGCAGAATCTTTTTATTTTATTTACTGCAAAATCAGGAACAGTAATGGAAAAATAAAAAAATGTATAAAATAGAACAGAAGATGTCCTCTTTGATGAATAAAATGAAATATTTCCATACTGTCCCCAATTTATGCAATAAATAAAATAAAAAGATACTGCGAAATTAGGCATGTTTGCTATATTTCTCCCGTACTCATTATCCCCCAACAAACTGTGATAAGGTAAGCTAAATGTCAAATGGCTTTCTTTAATAGTTCACATATTAGTTGGGTTATTGAGGCAGATGTTATTGTTTAATAAATGGAAACGCGAGAAGTAGCATTCGTGAATATTTCATGAGATAATGATAGAAACAAAATTACATTTTAAAATTATTTTCATTTATATCCTTCGTGATAGTGCTCATGTTAACTGTTATAGTGTATATTATATTTTGTATTTTTGTATTTTGTATTTCTATGTTATCACTATTTGTAACCCTCCTAATTTATCTGTGTCTGTGTTTAAATTGCCCCAGTTCATTTTAATATAACATTACTTATTGACTTAGTTTATTTTGTAAAAAAGTTATTTTCTCCTCATGAGTATTCTTTTAAGAAATTGATTTAATACCTTGCTCACATATTCTTTCCAAACAGTCCTTTATAAACCTTTTTATTTATTTATGTGCTTCAACAATAAGAACGTTACTAGCTTCTGTCCTGGTTTCAATATTACGTAAATTTAGTATATTCTTCGACCTCCATTTATAAGTAAAAGTAAAGGCAAAGTGTTCCCTATTACAGGCCATGGAGGCCCAGAGGGTTCTAGGAGGTTGAGGCTCCCAGATTTTTAGACATTCGGCACATGAAGGTAGTAAGATTGTCAGCCTTATGCACCTGCCGCCTTTATCCCAAGGATTGCTCCTGGTACTCAGTTCTATTAGAGGCTGAGTCGACCCCAGGGCCATAGTGCCACCAGAAGGATTAGGCCAATTGAAAAACTGCTTCGACCTCATCGGGGATCGAACCCGCGACCTTCCGGTTTGTAGTGGAGCGCCTCAACCACTACCCTACGGCGTACCCCCCCCCCATTTATAAGTAGGCATATTTAATTATACTAGCTCGTATTTGTAAAGCCGTCAGTTCAATATTGTTTTGTGACTGGTTTGTATTCTGTTACTTTTTTCATCATCAGGCTTCCATATTTTGGGATATCTGTTCCATCTGAAATAATCTGACCTACCGTTTGTTTTTTTAGTTTGATGTGTTTTCAACTGTTTGCCATTTGTTCCCAACTGTTTGCATTGTATTTGCGATATTACGTTTCACTGTTATTGTTGTTTGTAATTTTATTTTAGTATTATTATACCTAGTTAACTATTGTTTCACCTGTTAGAAATCTTAACTGCTCTCTACGTTTATTTTGGATTATTTTATGTAATTTCGCTAAACCCTTTCAGAGCTGAACTTATCTCTTATCTATATAAGCGGCTTTGTCCTCACCGACTGACTGACTCACTGACAGACAATCAACGTAGAACCTAAACTATAATAGGTAAAGATTTGGAATTTTGACAGTACCTTCGTTTCATAATGTAAGTGCGCACTAAGAAAGGATTTTTCAAAATGTTGATTTTAAATGTAAAAAATTAAATGATTTCGAGGAGACGAAACTTTCTATACGAAACAAACGCAGTGTACCTATATACCTAGGCCTATACCTATACCTATACTGCCTTTTAAGACCTATTTAATTGTGAAATTAATTGATGACCTTGCTCGGTAGCCGTACTTTATTCAATTGTTTATAACATCACGACGCGCAGATATCTTGATATTTTTATGTAGGTGTTCAGAAGGGGATCATAAAAGCAAGCCTAAACGGGAAATCCTTGAATGATTTGGCGTCTCACTTTAATCGTGAAATGCACCTGCAGCCAGATTTTTAGCTTTTTAATTATCAATCATTTTAACTGTTTATGCATGATTTCGATTTCGGTAAGGTTCATGAATCTGTGGTACGTTTTAAATGCTTCATTTCAAATCTGTATGCTCATATGACAGCAAAAGATTCGTTTAGTTCGTTTAATTAGGTCTATTTATATTTATTACGTAAAACAACATAATTTAGCAAAAAATGTAATTCCTGGAATTTATGTAAAAACGATGTCAGTGTTAATAAATATAATGTTTTAATTATTTTTCCACTAAATAAATCAATTAAGTAAAACATCTATCTGTTGAGTAAATAATCGCGGGCGAAGCCGCGGGCACCTGTTAGTATTAATATAAGCATTCATCAAGTTATATCGGTGGGTTTATTAGTTTCAAACCAATGAAAAAATTAATGGAATAGGTGGTTTTCATGAATGGCAGTTCTAATGCGTTCATAAAATTCATCGTATTGTAACACGAAACGTTGATCAATTAATTTTATGGAAGCCTGTCTGTTTTGATGTAAATATGGCTTACGCTATATTTCCCTGAGTTATCAATAACTTTTGAAAAAGAAATTGAATACATTAATCAGTCTGTATTAGTATAGAGTGCTTCACTGTACCCACAAAACCGTAAGCGTAAATATGCTGATAAGGAGCAATAACTTCTTGTACTATTTAGGTAGCTCACGAGCTGTTGTTATTAGTTTGACTGTACGTTACATCATGTAGTAGAAGGAAAGTAACACTCAGTATTATTAAAATTTTACCTGTCTACTCTGAAAATTCCTAATATTTCTCCTGTGCAATCGAATAATAGACTTACATCTTATATCATAAGCAATACACGTCACATGAAAGTTGTTTACAGTGTTGATAGTGCTACAGACTTTACTTCCATTGCCAACATACAAAAAGTCACCTGGACTCAAAATAATCTCTTATTGCCACAGACTCTACTTTCACTGCCAACATATAAAATGAAAAAGATTCACCTGAACTAAAAAAATATCTCTTAAATAAGATAGAGATGGAGCATACAGAAGGTCAGTGAACCTTTCAATTCTTAAACAACAAGGTGGACTCCTGTAAGTTTTTAAAATTATGAATATTGCTTTTTTTTATTTGGAAGATACATTTATTCCAACATATGAACATTTTTTATCTTACACTTACCTAAATAATTTTTCAATCTTTAAAATTTCGCATATACATTCGGACTTTAATTAGTATAGTACCATCAATCTACATTTCATGTCAAAATTTAATAACTTATACAAAATGTGTAAAACTGAAGTAAAGGTATTATTCAATTAATACTTTTGGCAACATGAGGTAATATTTTTATTTCTTTCTGCAGCTTTAGCACTGAAGAAATTAAAACATGTCAGAAGAAGACGATAAAATTCGACTATCAAGAGCGATTCGGCCTCAGGTGAGTTTATAAAACTTTATATTTCTATGCCAGTTTTCATATACAGCCAATATGATTGCCTGCCGTGTTTTCCATTAATTGAGTCTAGAAATTTACATTCACATAACAATGTTAATTTTTTACACTTTTAATTGCTTTATAAATTTACTTGTTATGACCTTGATTACAAGGCTGCAAATGCTGAAATGCTTAAGTTACTTCTAAAAAATAATTAATATAACTTAAATAAAAATAAAAGTCGATAACATTAACTGAAAATGTAATAAATGCGATACAGCAATGTTAAGATCTGACTTCAAGGTTTTGAAAACTGCAGAAACACGAAATATTACAGTTAAAATAAAAAAAAATAAAAAGGAATCGGAAGATTGTAGAAATAAATTCACTTAGGCCTAACTATACACGAGATATATTTATTTTTCGGGAACTACTTCTTTCTCTTAGTTTAATCTCTTCCTTTGTAGGACATTTATGCACCCCCACACCGTTCGGGTCTTACAGGACCGCGACCTATCGGGAACCTATGGAACACAGACATATTCTTTTTATCAAAGACTTGAAAGACCTCCCTGGATGGGTGATCAGCCCAACTCCGAGACAACACAAACACCAGTCATTCCGATCAAGTAGCGGGGAAGAAGATGATAATGACGGCCAGATGATATCTGGGGAACACAAGGCCTAAAGTCACCTGACTTCATGGTGAGGAAAAATCCAGGAAGAAAACCCCACATAGGTAAATTATCAGTACCAGGAATATAATTCGGCCCACTGCGTGAGGGAAGCGGTAAAGTTTTCGGAAACAGAAACAATATAAAACAAAACTGAAAACACAGAAGGATTCTTTGCAAGTAACCTAACTGGGAATTACTTTAAAATGGAAGAAAGTTGGATGGTTGTGTTTTTTTTTTCATTATTCAACCATAATTGGAATTCCCATTTACAGCGACAGAGTCCTAGTAGATGGACTCATAAAGTGTAGGATTGGATAGCGAAATGTTGACAGAAAACTCGCTGGGAAGACGAACTTAGGAGGAACTTCTGCAACAGATGGACAACGACGGCCAACGGGACAGTAAGCTAGGATGATCTTTCCCGAAATGGCTAACAGGGACTGCAGGACCCAGCCACATTTCAATGAAGGAGGTCCTTGCCCAATAGGGATGTGTACAGGCTAATTCAAAATGCTTAATAGAGGTGATATATATATATATATATGTAAGTATTTTCAATTTTTTTCTTATGGTGGGAGGTCACTGGATACAACAACCTGTACCGAAAAATAATGTAACGAATATACTTGAGTTTGAACAAATGGATGTAGAAAACACTGTCTCAATAGGCTTAGGCTTATTCAACTTTTGATAATAAATAGAGAAAGCCTTGAATAGAATGCAGCCCATGTCCCATAATCCTTGTTTTCTCACTAGAAACGGTTCAACACATTGGTACACTCATAACACGTCAACACACAAAACTCATCCCGGAGTAGTTGAAAGGGTGCGACAGTTCATGATTCGACGAGTGCATGCATGTCTAGAAGCAAGAGGAGGACATTTCGAGCATTTATTATGAGTTTTGTGTTTTGACGTGTTATGAGTGTACTAATGTGTTGAACAGTTCCTAACGAGAAAACAAGGATTAGCCTATGGGACATGTGTTTATATGAACTTTTTCCTTCTTTGGGTGTAAGGAACCCACATCCGAAGTTAGTAAAAGTATTTTTGAAACACCCTGTATATATATTTTAGTAACAGTCACCCGAGTTCCTATTTATAGTGTCCTGGTATGTTACTTGTCTAAAATCTGCATTAGCTATTCCAAGATGTGCATTTGATTCAATAAAAAGAATAAGTTACATGTTTTTAACTACAATAAAATAACGAAGAACTGTCTGAGGCTGCTACTATGGAACAATACATTAATTACATGGAATTTCAAAAAAAGGTGTACTTAGCTAAATCAATCTATAATGAATTCCATCTTTATTGGAAAATAATATATAAATATGATGTAAATAATATTTTCAGGTGTTAATCGCGTGTGCATGCTGCCTGATAGGTGCATCTTATGGGATGTCAGCAGGTCATTCCGCCGTATTACTGCCACATCTACTGTCTGGGAATGATACTCTTGTAATAGATGAGGAGACCGGCTCTTGGATAGGTGAGTTCAAACACCAGGGTTAGGATTTTTATGCGCGCACCTTCTTTCGTAGAGCAAATTAAGAGCTCCTGTGAAAGAAAACGCAGTACGAAACTTTGTCTCTAGTTGAAATGGGGACAATTTTCTAGCACATTTCCTCTTTTTTAGGGTTTTTGTCCCCTATTTCTCTACCGTGCCCATAACCCCCCTTTCCCCCTTTTTAGGCAGATTTCGAAGAAAAATTTACCTATTGCAATCGATACCATCTCATGACTTTCGAAAAATTATTTCATATCTTTACGTTTCATGCCTCCCTAAGTACGAAACCACCGCCCGTTCAAAATTGTTTTGTGTGATATATATATAGGCTATATATATCTTTACATGCTAGCGGGTGTAATTTTGAAGATATTTGAACCAAATTTTATTATGTTATTTCCAGGCCCAATAGTTCGGACAAGTTCGTTAATGAGCAAAATTGGCCCAAGCGGGGGGGCGGGGTCGGAGGAGGGGATTGAATTTTTGAAAAATTTATATCTCGGCCCCTATGAAGTATAGAGGGAAACTTTGTTTGAATAAATTAGAGGACTCCCTATGGAGTTCACAGTGACGAGTGGGGGTGGGGTGGGGTGGGGGATGGAAATTCAAAATTTTTGGAACCCCGTCTTGTGGGGCATCGTTGAAAAGCACTTGATGAGTACTCTACAAATCAATAACTAGTTTCTCGATAGTTCTCATATAAGGCGAGATTTGAATGTTTGAAAAAGTGCTCTTTCCTCATTTTTGCAGTTATTATTGCGGGTTTGTCATGCCAAGGCTAAAGAAGAAGAGTGCTGCGCAGCGACAATAAATTAAACCAAAAGCACTTCGAAATCTACATCAGCCTATAGGCCTATTGCTCCTTCCCCCACTCCAATTTCAGCCGAGATTGTAATTTAAATGAAACCTTATTCATAGATTTGGTAATTATGGTTGCCCATTACTTTGATAGGACGTGCTGTTTATTCACAGAATAAAGAAAATGGGCCATGCATCCAAGCTCACATTTAAAATCTGAAATGATACCGAAAGTTGTGTTCTTTACTTCATAAGAAAATGGAAATTTGCCTAATTTCTATATTGAAATTCTGATTTTTATTCACATAAATTCACCGAAATGGTCTTTTAATGTTATTTCCTGAATCCAAAAAGATATTCCCTGCACTAAATCTTTTCACTGCTACTGACGTATAAGTGCGGCACATCAAAACGTTCTTTGAAGCAGTGATATAATATTATTAAGTAAAGCTTTATGTAAAATATGAGGATATTTATCCACGTGTTACGAATGTCGTTCACAGAAACCAGCTGTTCCATTGAAATAATATTGTCCTCACTGGTGGTTTTGCTTCATGACTGCTTACATAAACACACAAATTCAGCTCTGTGTTCACCAACACGGATAAAATTTCTCGGTATCGTGGATAATAAAAACTACGATTAATCCATTATCTCAAATAGTAAAGCTCTCGGGTTTCACCACATAGTTTGTCACCTTGGTTTCAAAAGCTTGGTTTTCGTCTACTACTTGCCTGTTTTTCATAAGAGATCGAATGTCATCTGGCGGCGGTTGTGAGAAACAGCGGGGGGAAGACTGTCTATTGGCTACGTCCGGACCCCGAAATGTAAACGTTGCCATAGCAACGGAAAGTTTCCCCTCACGCTGTCTCTAGCTAGTAGTTCTACAAATAGTCACTAGATGTCTCACTGTTTTGAGGGCGTGGCGTATAGCAGATAATTTCGTTTTCCCCTTGAATCTTGTGCAGAAATTAATGTCGTCATAAACGTCCAAGTACGACGTACGTTCCTTTATCCATTAGGGTGCCTTATTCTGTGTTCTGCTTCATATTCCTCGTCACTGTGATCATCTCTCATGTTGATCAGATGTTCCATTCGCCTACGCGCCATCTTGATGTCGCAGTTAGGGTGGTTTATCCTGTTTTGGTGGCCGATATTTCACCGGTAAAGCATTAGCTTGGATATTATCGGAAAACCAAGTTATTGCAGCTGGTGAAACGCAAAATGGACAATATCGCAGTTTTTCAATCTAAAAACCAGGATCAGATAGATTATCGGCGTTGGTGAACACAGCCCTAGAAAGGGTTAAATCTAATAACTTACTTTAATGTTTGTTTTAGCCAGTGCATATGCCATTGTCGCACCGGTGGGATGCCTCGTTAGTGGATTCTTCATGGACCTGTGGGGGCGCAGGAGTTTGAATCTGGTGGGGAATGCGGGCATGTTTGTCGGGTGGTTACTAATTACTTTTGCAGATAATTCCACCATGCTCATAGCTGGTAGAGTCGTGGAAGGATTCTCCAGAAGTGTAATGGCGACAACACTTACGGTAAGTATAGGTCTACGTACGTACATAACACTACCTGATTACGTTGACTGCTTATAAACCTGATTAACTTTACTTTGGGCGTACTAAGGAGACAATCATCTAGAACAGTGGTTCCCAACCTTTTTCAGCTGGCGACCCACCTTTCCTTATCGGAATACCTCCACGGTCCATCGGTCCATGGTGGAGTAAAAACCTTATTTGTATCGTATCCCTTCCTTATGTAACCTAAATATAATTTATGACTGTGTGAGTCATCTGGGAGAGATGTAGTGGTTCTGTTGTCTGCCCCAGATGCCAAAAATCAAGAACCAAGAAAACAATCAAAACACATTTTGATTTGTTTCGATTTTTCTTATCTTTTACGATGGTTTATTCGATGGTTTCTGATAGTTTTAGGATCGAGTCGCGATCCACCTGTAACCCTTCCGCGACCCACCGATTGGGAACCACTGATGAAGAAGACTTGATATTAGGGTTGTGACATCGAGAAATTCTCCAAATCTGAATTATATCTGTTCATTCGAATTTATGGTTGAGTTTTGAATGACTTTTTTTTTTTTTATGAAGTGATTTTTTAAAATCCGAACGTTTTTAATAGTAGCATATATCCATTTTTACCGCTAGCGCTTTTTTATGGAAGGTTTCGAGAATATTTCTATTAAATTACATCCGCTGCAAGCTCTCAAATCGCATTCAGGTAAGTACTAGAGGAAGAGAAATTTTCTGTACTTTAAGGATTTACTAAAAACTTCCATTTACACTTTATAAATTCGTTGCAGTATTCGTTCTGGAAAAAATAAATAAGCCGAGTTTTTCTTGCAACAGGAATAGAACTATAGTGTTCGAATACCTAGTCATCACATTTATTACTTAAGGGAGGAAAGTTATGGTTGTAGTTTACACACTAATTGTAATAATTAGGGGGCGGATTTCTATGACCTAAAAATAGGATATATATGCATGCATTTATAACCTAATAAACATTAAAATATGACCCTAAAATTTAAAATATGACTTTACCACTTACACATTGTGTATATTTTTTAAAATTTTCATTACAATATATTTTATTAAAATAGAGTGTTAATTATTTAAAATATCCGTCTATATGCCTACTGAAAATATTTGCGGTTTATCACATTTCATCTCAGCTCGTTATGGTTTGAATAAATGCATTTTCATATTAGAAATTCTCAAAAAGTATCATTATAATGCAAAATTTACCAAATATGATATGAAACTTCAAAATTTCTGTAATATGCATACAAAAATGCCAGAAATATGACCTAAATATGCGTATTCATACTAAATATGCTACAATAGTTAAACACTTCCTAAATATGCAGTTATATGCACAATAAAAGCCGTTCCATTTTCACCAGAATGCATGGAATCGGATTTAAATTAGTCGGAAACCTGAAATAATGCAAAGGGGGAAAATATGACACGTCATAGAAATCCTCCCCCTAGTAATAATTGTATAATTTAACCAATTAATGAATTTTTATAGTTAACCGTGAATGGAAGTTATGTATCTGGTTAATCTCTGGTATAGCAGAGTTTGTTCAATAAAATGGAAAAATGAGTACATTTATATGCATGAAGTTGAGAATATTGAACAGTGAAATAAAGTGGGGTGTACGGTTTCTGTTGACAAATGACATCTGCAGACATGGTTTCTCTCCCCAATAATCCTGAATCCCAATTGTTCATTGCCTGTTAGAAACTGAGTTGAAATGATATCTGAAGACAAATATTAGCCCGTAATCTATCATACGCTGTAGAGGAAAGGATTACTTGGGCCAATTTTTCATTCCAGCGTCTGCTGAGGTGATTCCGAATATTAGTTCTAACATATGATGTAATATTCATATTAGAATGTGAAACGAGAACAATGATGCTACGGTGTGGTAAGGGTACATTAATGCTCCACCTATTAACGATCTGAGTAATAATAAAATAATAATGATTCGATCCAATAAATGCTTTAGAAGAAGAAGGTATTTGAGATGAAAAATAAGTACAAACAAAATTATGTTATTTTAAAACACTAGAATGAAAAAAATCTAAATTTCCTATGTTCTGTTTTAATATTATTTTATTTAACATATTTATTAGTAATGTTTTAGCGTATATTACAACCAATGTTACTTTACCGCACGAAAACATTAATTTCATTATTTTCTTCTTTGTTAGCTAGTAAGTGAATGTAATAAAATAAATAAGATACCAATTGCTCAACTATACATACATTGTACTCATACATTTATAATTTTGCGTTTGTAGTATACTGTGCATTGATATATAATTATATTTTTTATTAATCTACTATACCCCCTAAACACGAGCTTTGCTCATATAGGGGTATTTGGTTTTATTTGTTTTTGCTTGTACTAAATGTGTAGCAATAATAATGTAATTTAAGTAAGTAACGTTAATAAAAGTTAATAATAATAATTTTTTGTGATCTGTCGCTTAGGCCTTTCGGTGTCTCTACACCATCTTCAGGGCATCTTTTGCTGGCTTGGAACTCAATGTTACTTTACTGCACGAAAGCATTAATTTCATTCTTTTCTTCTTCGTTAACTAGTAAGTGAACTTTGGGGAGCTCCAAGCCAGCAAAAGATGCCCTGAAGATGGTGTGGAGACACCGAAAGGCCTAAGCGACAGATCACAAAAAAAAGATATCTTAGTTGAGCAATTGGTATCTTACTTATTTTAGTACATTGATCGAGCTCAACGGGGTCAAACATTATTTTAATAAAGCTAGTAAGTGAACCAAACAAGAATATCATTACAGAAAATTCATTGTACAAGTCTGTAAAACTTATTTTCCAAACGCCTAAGGAATTCTCTGTCACTTTACAGGTTCTGGTTGACGAGCTTGCTGATCCAAGGTACAGAGGCTTCATAGTGAGCAGTATATATACTTGTGTAAATGTAGGTATAATGGTGATTTCTGGATTGGGAGCTTTGGTAGCCTGGCGCATGGCATCAGGGATGGCAGCAATGCTCTGCGTAATTTGCATCGTAGCAGTCATCTTCATTTATGAGTCCCCAACATGGTTTGTGAAGAAGCAACGATTTGGAGAAGCTGAGGCAGCGCTTCAGTGGCTTTGGGGGCCAGAAAAACAAGATCAGGTATTAAATGACTGCAACGTGATCTATTAGCTTCGTCGCATTTGTTTGGAACCGGCAAAGCAAGTTCCCCCTCCCCAAATAAATAATTAAACAGTGAGAACTATAATATATCTCAAGTAAGTTTGATCCTGTTCAAAACAAAGAGGCGTGGCTGTCATAGTCCGCTCGTGAGAAAGCATGTCATCACCGTGATAATGGTAGTTTGTTTATTCTCAGTACAACTCACTTCCTCTCTATCTTGAACAAATAAACATGAGAGGGAAATACAAGTACGGAGAGAGGAGTAAGATAAGAGTGGGTGTCCCGCAGGGTCGTCGTGAACAATGAATCCTTTATGTTTTGTTTGCTAATTGATAAGTTATACTATAATGATGACCGATGCCAGTGAGAGTTTATTTCACGTGTAAATGTTGATATTATTGTTGCATGAACTTACGAACACTATTCTCCACTAGCAAGCCACACCCTGGTAATGGCGCTTGCTAATGGCATTAACCAATCACGTTTTGTCACATGATGCGAAATTTCCGCGAACTCTCTGTGAGTTCTCCTCCCCTTTGTTTTGAACAGACAAAATATAGTTTCGGGTTCCTTGAGGTTTTTACGAAAGATCAGTGCAACGTTTTCCTTCTGAAGGCTTTTAGAAGAAGACGAGTATTAGCCTTTCCAATTGTATGAAAGATGTCGCTGCAGCATATTTTTCCTAAGACTACCTCAACATTTTTCCTACTCAAGGCCGGTTAGGGGGAAAACACTATCGCAGGATATTCCTAGCTTGATCGCATTTGTTTTGAATCGGCAAAGGAAGTTCAAAAAATTAAAAATTAAAAAAATATATATAAAAAAAAGTGCCTTCTTAAAAGTAATAGGCCTACCATTCCGTGAGAACTAGTTTCGGGTTTCTTGGGGCATTTACGAAATATCAGTGCAATAGTTTCTTTCTCAAGGCCGGTTAGTGGAAGAACACTATGCACAGAATATTCCTATAGAAGCCGCATGCAAAATACACTGCAGCAAGATCTTCCCAAGGCCATGTGCGAAATATCACTGTGCATTTTCTTCAGAAAGTCGGCTAACGAAATACCAATACCCTTCTTCTCCTCAATGCCTATGTGCGAAAGATCATCCCAGCATTTTTCTTCAGAAAGATGGTAGAAAAAGACAACTGCAGTATTTCCTTCCAAATTCGTACTCAAAAGATCATTGCAGTACTTTCCTGTACTCTGCTGGCACGGTGTGATACGCAAGGTACAATACCAGCATAACTCTCCTGTGGCAATAGCTTGTTACACGATAAATGGATAGTAAGATGTGGACCAATTCCTTGGCCTCCCCGCTCGCCTGACCTGAATCCACTAGATTTTTATTTGTGGAGGCATTTAAAAACTCTTTTGTACGTAACGCCAGTGCAAGATGTAGAGAGTCTCCATGCAATTATTCTGCGAGGCTGCCAGATAAAATGGGATACTCCAGGGATACATTAGCGCATCTGTGTCCATGCGACGGAAGGTTGACCGTGCTAAGAAAGGACACTTTGAAAAATTCATTTAATGTTCTTTCACACACGAATATTCTGCTAAGTGAAGCAGATGCAGAGAATGGGCACTAAGAAGGAAATAAAATATTTTCGGAACCATGATTTATCATAATGTCACCGGCCTACCTTTCTGTTACACCGTGTATTTCAAATAACTCGGCAACTTTTCTGCCTAGACATATTTAGTGCAATTTACGTATAGGGTTTGTTTTTAGTCATAGCACCACGGAGTTTAGTTTTTTTATGAGAAAGAAGATTCATATATCGTACTTGTCGCTTTCGAAAGGCACTGAAAAAATAAAATAGAAGTAAATGTTTATAATGTAATTTTCTTAAAAGAACTTTGTCGGGACTTGTAATGCAAGAACGAGTACATTATTAGTAAGCTTAGAATAAAACATTTAATTGATATAGACCTATTAAATATACTTAACAGGCTATCCACAGTAATTTAATTAATTTAGGCTTACTTAATATTTATAACAATAACTACGTAGAAACTATTTTACAGAGATACTAATAAATTACATAATTATATATTTTTCCTTCCACAGGCAATAGAAGAATTGGAAGATCTCAAAGGTAGGCTGAACTCAGGCATCGTTGGCGAAACGTCTTCAAGAAACTTCTGCAGATCAGTTAAAGCCATGAAGAAATTGTGTGTGCCACGAATCTTAAAACCATTTTTTATAATGCATGTGTTCAATGTATTCCAAGCTTCCTGTGGCCTAGGAATATTTACATTTTATACTGTCGATATAATTTCAAAAACTAGGAACGAAGGGTATGAAATTCTGAACGATTACACCACAGCTGTAGGAGTATCTGTGGTCAGAGTGCTGAGTGTTCTACTGTCCTCCTTTCTTATGTTATCTACTGGAAGACGAACAATAGCAATGATTTCTGGTACCTTTTCTACAATTTCTGCGCTGTGTTTAAGCATTGTTCTGTTTGCACATCCGTTTTCATTTCAGACTGAAGCAAAAATTACCTTCGTGTTAGTCCTTTCATATGCAGGAGCCATGTCGTTTGGATTTTTTGTTCTTCCCAGTTTAATGATTGGCGAGACCCAACCTACATATGTAAGAGGCTTTGTTTGTGGTTATATTTTTACAGTTAACGATCTTCTTTTAGGAGGAGTGGTTAAATTGTATCCCTGGATGTCATCAACCCTTCATATAGAAGGCATATTCTTTCTTTTTGGAGCCTCTTGTTTGTTGTGTACTGTATTTGTTTACTTATTCCTACCAGAGACACAAGGACTAACTTTGCAAGAGATTGAAGATTATTTCAAACAAGACAACATAATGTGGATTACAAGACATAAATACAGCAACAAAATTAGTGAACACAAAGACAGGGAAATAAGTATTAACACAATTCAGACTTCTGAGGAATAAATAGGAGCATGTTCTGACTAATGATATTGCATATTATCAGGGCTGACAAAATGAATAAGCTAAAGACGTTAAAGTTTGCAGCCTTGAATCCTTTCACATGTACCACGTTAAGAGAGAATTCGACTGGCTTCTTGATGAAAAGATAAACTATTACTGTCTTCGATTCTTCAGTAAGTAAGCTGTTGATTATTCTCATAACGATACAGTCGTATGAATGAGATATAGTAGACCTAAGCCTGCCATGAGAAATTAACTTCCTCAGTACAAACGCAATCAGATGATAAAGCAGGCTTACTTACCATCCACTACAGATAGCCTATCATTTATTGTGTTCACTTAAGTAGCTAAGCCTTCGAGATAACCAAGTGGTATTCTTATCTGTGTGTTTGCTAAACGATTAGAGCATGGCAGTAAAAAGAGATATTTCGTAATAGTTGTAAAAAATTATAGTCTGTTCATACCAATTAAAGTGCATTTTTTAATATGTATATCCATCCTTCTTACGGATCCTTTGACATCGTTGGTTGATTAGTTGGTTTTGTGGTTATTTGACGACAGGGATGTACTGCAACTTAGGCCTTTAACCGTCGTCGGTTTGCCGGAATGTTGTCCCGCAGGTGTTCTTTTACATGCCTGGTAAATCTAAAGACATGAGCCTGACACATTTATGCACACATCAATGCTATCGTCCTGGACTGGTAAGGAACTCGCAACCTTTGAAACAGAGAGTCAGCGCGAAACTGACTGCGCCAGCCAGGCCGAAGAGTTGACATTGTAATAACTATACAGGTTATTAAGAGAAAGAAAACATTTATTCTTAGTTAATTTGAAAGAATCACCTAAAGATTTTATAAATGTTCATCTCTTAGGTGTTAAAAAATCATGACAGTATTTATGGATGTCCATGGAAATAGAAAATATAATAATAGTTATGAATTTCCATTGAAATGGAAAATTTATATAAAACAGCAACACTACGAAAGAACAAATTTTAAACATCGGCCTAATATTCCATAAGATAATTTAGTAGGTGTCGTCAAATATTCATTGTACAGTATCAGAATTTACGATAGTACCTGGTATAAACATTGCGGTAAATGTGCTAAGCAATAATCGATATGTGTTTTTATAAATTATTAAAAATTAAGCTAGGAATCGGCACTGCGTTTTCTTTTCTTTTTAATGTTCCATGGCCCTCCCCACTTGGTGTCCATTTCCACGCCCTTTTATTGTAGAAAAAAGTTGTACGTTAGAAAGCACGGGCTATGTGGCTCGTTTTGCCGTTCTAAACAAGACAGCCTGAGTTCAACTGAGAAGAGAACTGTGCAAATACGGGAGAGAAATTTATTTCAGTTTTGATTCTTCAAACAACGCTCTTTCGCTATTGTTTAGATTTTTTTTGCAATACAATAACTTTTGTCTAGTGTGAAAGAACGAAATACGATTAATCAATGTGACATAAGTATTTACCTAGGTAAGCAAGAAAAATGTACAATAAATACATAGAGCCTAATGCAAGCAAAGGATTAGAAAAGTTATAAAGTGAGGATTTCAGTAAGTAAAAATTCAGTCTTGTCGGAGAAGAGCATTTTCATCCCACTATGCCAAGCGTTTCTTTTTATCAGGCATCTCTGATTAATGTAATAAACGTTAAATTATAATTTATAATTATATTATATAATGTTTATACTGTTGTTAATACAAACCTGAATAAATCACTAACAGTGATAACAGAATTACAAAACAAAAATTCCGCTTAAAGAACAAGGTATTAGGCTACTATAGTTATTGATCACAAGTAAGATAGTCTCTCGAACTTGACTTCCTCACAGAAGATGGCAGCAAAGCCAGCTCTCGGAAACTCGGACCCAACTAATACATTCACCCGATTCGAAGCCCGAGAAACTCTCAATTATTATCAACGTTGGGAACGCATCAAATCACATGTCACAAGTACAGTAAGACGTGTGTAAGGCAGACCAGCTATTTTGGAATCACATACAGAATATCTTGCTATACAACTTTTGTTGAGGAACCTATTGGCACTTAGTCTTTATGTACCTTGGGCACTGACCGTTTTTCATACACACTGAGTCGGACGTCGGTAAAAGGCTGAACAGTTTAAATTATTCGGTTCAACGTATAACCAGGCAAAAATATCATCTCTAACATATTTTATAATCAGGTTTCATACCTCAAAGCACCCGGTAAAATATCGTGTTGGAATTCGTTCACGTATAGGTTGATAAACCCGGCCGCAGTCGATGGGTTTTTCAGGACGTAAAAATCCGAGGCACGGAGTCCTCCGGGACAATAAGCTGGTGGCCCGTGTCGTACATTTAGGGCACGTAAAAGAACTCCAAGCCTAAATTAAAGCCTCTGGACAAAATTTCTCGGCCTTTTCACGAGGGTTACGGGGCGATGGGCTTACCACCTGTCCCTCTGCCCTCTCTAGGGAAATAAGCGTAGCAAAATTCACATAGGTAAACAGTAACCTCCACTTGGAGGCCCTTCGCCCCAACATGGGGGCATAGGATTCGAGAGAGGATTCGAGAGAGATAGGTTGATAACTTCAGGAAGGTAGGATGTTCAATAGCCAGATATGTGAACAATATTCACTCACACTGGGATGTGTCGAGAATTTGTCCTAAGATAATTAGATAATAAAAATAAAAATGACATTAAAAATCATGATGTTTAATTTTATTATAGAAAAATTATAAACAAATGTACACTTAACTATTCTTAATGACTTTTAGGATTATTTCTCCTGACATAAGACCATATTTAATATTGAAATCAAGAATTGCTTGTTTGCAATCTAATTTCTCTGTTGAAAGTAAATTGTTCAAAAACATTATGTTATTTCATTTATTCTTCAAATTATACATTGTTCATTGTAAACTTGAAATTTTGGGCAACCCCTCATCTCCTGAAGTGTGTTACAATAAAGTAAGTTATGGATAATTATGATTTGTGTGTGTTTCATTCCGATTATCTATCGGCTGCTAACGGGTCTAAATTTACACAATTAAAATTAAAATACATTATTCTAATAGAACCCTCTTTTTAAAACCTGAGCATTTTGTACATGTAATACTAATGTAAACTAATATCTAGAACGAATATTGCACTGAGCCATGAATAACAGTCATTGAGCATAGGCCTAATTCATCCAAAACCAAAACTTTTTTTGCATGTAACGCTAATATGCAAATATTGCACTGGCTGAGTCATGTATAACGGTCAGTGAGCTTAATTCTTCCAAAATTGGACTCACGAACATTATACTTCCTCTGCATAGATACTATAGGTCAAGAAGTATTGTATTCGACCCCGAAATTCGAACTTGAGTTTTTAACTTAAATATACGTTTTGAGGACCTCTTAATCCAAAATACTATTTTCACATGTCTCTGTGTGCGTGTGTGTTAATGAACAGTCTGGTTCCAGAATTTAAAAAAATCGCATGAAAACTAAATTTTTATTTGGGTTAAATACCTTCGGGGATGTGGTACGAAAATTGGCGACAACTTTCGCACATTTTTAAGGATACTTTAAATGAAGAAAATTTGGGAAAAAACAAATATAAGGTGCATCTTCGCATGAGACATATCTCGCCCCAGTGAAGCAGTTCCTTTTATACCACGATCTAGCGAATTCTTCGAGGATGAACAGGCTGACAAACCGTTGGGTACAAGGCAAACCTGTGAGTACAAGGCACATACTCTCGCATTTTTAATATTTGGTATAAGGGGCACTCTAGAATTTTTAATATTTGGTACAAGGGGCACTCTAGCAGTTTTAATATTTGGTACGAGGGGCACTCTCGCATTTTAAATATTTAGTACGGTCGGGAGTGTCGGCGAAAATATACAAGGATAGTTTGTCACCCTGCTTCGCTGAAAAACAAAATGTGAATATCGAGTGGGCGGAGCTTAAAGTGCACCTTGTATTTGGCTTTCGCCGAAAATTTCGTTTTTCGTTATTTTCTCGAAAATGGCTCTAATGATTTTGTTTAAAATCTGATCATGAGGTGCTCATACTAAGAGCTAAAACTTTTATTAGGAACATTTTTCCTAAAAAATTCTCTGAAGGGTAGTATAAATCTTATCTGATGAATAATAAAGCTTTGCATCAGATTGAAACAACTGAATACGCACTCTTTGCAATACGGCCTCTTTTTGTACATCAGAATGTGAAGTGAGAAAGGTGTATTTCCCATGATTAGGGTAAAGAAAATAAGTTGAGTGCATTAATAATATTTTGTGTATCCTTTGGGGATTAGATGCGATGTCGTAACGACATTCTCTCCATTTTTCAAATAATTTACATGAAGAGAATGACACACTTAATATATTTTTCTAATGGCCGGTTCCTATAAACTCGCGAATTACCTATGGGTAAATTATCCAATGGACAGAATTTACACAAAAATAACACCACACCAACACAAATAATTTAAAGATAGCAATCACATACACTTGTGGCGAGTTTCTAGATAAATGTCCTCTGGGTAAATATGAAAATGACAGAAAAAATGTTCCTACAAACTTGGGCTAGATCTTTCAAAGGGTAAATCTTCGGGTTAATTTATCCTTTCATGAATGGCTGGATAAAATTTAACCTTTCATAGGATAAATAGTAATATTTAAACAATGAGAATCAAAGCCTTCTGAATTAAATTAACTGTACAACTCCAAGGCCTTGCTCATTATATCATTGTAGGTTAAATGGAACTAATTTATCCATGGATAATTTACCCATAGGTAATTCACTAGTTTGTAGAAACCGGGCATAAGAGGCAAAACCGTTATCTGGGCAAAGAAGTTATGAGCTTCACATAAGATTTTTTTTTACATGTAACACTAATATGCATTTTAAAGAAAGACAGTCCACTGGCTAACTCATGAATAAATGGCATTGAGCATATTCATCCAAAAAAGGACTTACAGTATATCGGCCTACAATAAATTACTTCTTAACTAAAATAGGAGATAAAAAATTGGTATCAATAAAATTTATAAGTCATGCATCTTAGAGAAATCTCTTAAAGCCTGTGTTATTTACATTTAATTCTGGCTGTCTTTTTATTTATATTAAAAAAATATCAAAATTAATAACATATTGAAAATGTAAAATAACACTCCAATTCATTCAGTTTCGTTATTAGTAGACCTGGGATTTTAAGGCAAATGCCTATTTTGTTCCTTATGAAATAACATGAAAATTTTTAAATATGTGAACGTTTCATGATAAATCACTTACATTTATAGAGTTTTATAGTGCCCTAAAATGCCTATTCGGACCTTCAGAGCCTATTTTACTATTTTAGTGCCTAAAAGGCCTATTTTGTACATTTAAAATAAAATTAAACTTCTGTAATTTTTACAATCTTATAATGGACATCCCTCAATGAAAAGCAGAACAGCAGAGGTGGGTTTTTTCACAGAAACTTGATTATTCCAAACAATTGTCGCTAAAGGTGTGCTGACTGACGGGGGAGGGGGAGGATTAAGGGGGAAGGACTGCTGTGTCAAGTCACCAGTGAAAGAACATCTGTTTAAGTGAATATATTTCGTGATGCCTAAGTTTGCAGTTAATTCTGTTAAGAATAGGTATATCGTACCATGTTTTTGCAGTACAAAAAAAGACCACATTAAAGTTTAAGTGTATATTGTACTATTTAACGTCTGTTTTCTATCTATTTACACATTTTTAAAGCATACATTAACTGCCTATTTTCTCTTTTAAAAGCCTATTTTAGGTGCCTAAAACTAATTTTTTTAGAGCCTAAAATCCCAGGTCTAGTTATTAGGTTTGTTGAAAATAATGTATGTGATGCTGAACTCCTAAGTGAACTTGATAATAAGGTTAAAAATGAAGATTATCTGTTGTTTTCAAGTTCCTCGTATGTAGATGATCAGTAAGTTACATGTCATGAATTACAGTCTTGAAGATAAGTTATGTAGGTAAGACATATTCAAAGTACATTTGATTAATATAATCCAATTGTTAGTATAAACTGTATAGGTATATTAAAACATATTGCTATTTAAAACAAAATATCACCCAAGAAATTGCCGGTATTTCGCAATGTGAATTATGCGAGTGATGGATGGTTTCTTAAAGAGCTGCCAAAAAGGCCAGTTTCAGCACTTCCTTACATAACGTTGGTAGCCTTTAAATATAGTTAAGGAAATTCTTGTATGGTTGCATCAGTTCCCTTTTATAGCCGGGTCTCGACTGTGCGCGGCTGCCGCGCGAGGTAATGCACGCCGACATTGCGAACTGGAAAAACACCGCGCAGCCAGTTCATAGTTCATTGGATTTTCCTGTACAAGAAAAATTCTTGAGACATCTGATATCAGCACCAAATGTATTCAAGACACGTGTATTAAAAACTCAAAAGACTTAACTGGCTCATTCCACCAAGTACTGAATATTATTTTTAGACTTACATAAGAATCATGAATGGAGGGGAAAATTGAAATTATACTGCAGCTGAAAAATCTAACCTAGCTTCAAAATATTCACTCTTAAATCACGTTACATTTTCACGAATCAGTCGTGTTGGCTACAAGAGGATATTTCATGTTTTCCAGTTTCTTTAACATCTCAGGTGGTATATTTTCTGCTTTCTTAAGGGAATTTTTACCTGCCCAGGCAAGAAGAGTTAATACTCCTGGTATTCTCAAGAGAAACCAAGAATAAAAATATATGATATAATATGAAATCTTTTGTTTAAATGTTATCTTTCTCCTTGTTTTGGGAATATCTAATTCAATAATATCACATAGGTAAAGGAGACACCCTTCAAAAGACATCATTTTGGAATTATAGCCTAAACCTTCAACAAGACAACGTGACATATGTTCCCAATCACGGGTTAATTCGATCAAACTTGGCTTAACAGCAGAGTTGATTATAACAGATATTCTCTTCTTTGCTGTCTTTAAACTGCAATTAAAGAAATTGTATTTGTCTTCTATCCCCAGCATATATCCAATAACGCGCCAAACATACATATAACTATCAAGTTCGTCGTCGGTAATTCGATGGGCTCCGAACCACCGGGGATATCCAATAAACAGACCTGTTAAACCGAACTGGGTTAAAGCCATTTCAGTTTGATTAAACGGAACTTGATTTTTGTTTTGTTTACCTAAAGCGTTCCAACTCGCACTGTTCATTGGGCATGCATCTTTAAAATCTTCCTTAAGTTCATCACGAAGTGGGCTCCAGGTTCTTGATAAAGTACTCTTCCTTACGAACTCATCATGATCCATGGACGAAACTTTTCTTCTGACGTGCTCGTGGACAGTTCTAACAGATTTCATATTTTTGTAGCCTTCTGTACTAGGATCCCATAAGTCATCTTCAAACCAAGATAATATTTTAAAACCTGTACTGAGATAACGTTTGAAAGCTTTAAATGGTGTGTCGGATTTTCCCGTAAAAATTAGTGTTGGCAGCGCTTCTGGAAGAGTGAAGAGTAGGATAAGAGTAGTTATGACTGATAATCCGACAGCAGGCATATATTTCTGGGAAACAATTTGTCCCCTGCGGAATTTATCTGGATCAAACCACTCTGGTTTTGATTCCATAGGAATTCTTGAATCACCACATACACCATACCCTTCAACTAAAGTGTTCAAGAATTCTATAGCTTCGTCATCGTCTTTAAAATTTCTAACGTAGTCACCACCAGAAGATAATGCGATTTTTTCTTGGGCCGATTCTGTGACACTTTCTGGATTCTGCACACTTTTAATACTTGATCGATCGATAAGATTTATTGATTGTTCTCCAGTCACCATTTTTGAATCCATTCTTCCACTTCCTGAAAAAATTGTTCAGCACTGAGATCAAAGTGTAACAAATCTGTAATAAATCAAGCAAGAAAAAAAGCTATTTAATAAATGTTCAAGGTGTTAGTTGTACTATCGCTATTGTAGGCCCTTAGATATGAATGTTGGCCCATAACAAAACATCAGGAGATTTGAGAATCTTAAGAACGGTGGAAGGTTTTAAAATAATGTAACAAAAAAAATACATCAAGGGGATATAAATACAGCCTATTTAATTGTTAGGAAAAGAACATAAATTTTACTTTGAGGATGTTATTGATATTATTGTTGTTATTATTTTTATTATTTTTAAAAATGAGTAAGCATCTTATCGCTGAAAGATCAGACCATACGAAGTTTCCTGATATTCGCAGAGTAAAGTAACATAAAATAGCGGAGTATTACTTTCAAATGCATGTGTGAAGAAACTTCCTTGCTTGTGAAATATCGCATGAAGAAATCGTCGTCACGACTTAGGTTCGTAGGCACATTTTGTAAATTGTTGTCGGACAGGTAAGGAACGTAACCTTGAAATCACTTAAGTTTTAAGCAATATTCAAGCAGGAAGATTTTTTAACTGTGAGTACGCATATTTCAATAGCGCACAACATAATTATTTTTACTTGTGGATTAACATATACTTAAGTCTATATATTTATTATAAAGATTCACGTTGTCGTGCACTAACTGATAATGTTATTATAGTTAAAATAAATATGCATATGGGTAACAAGATATAAACCAATTTATATTTTGTACATTTTAAAGTACCTTATAAAATTGGAAGGGAAGCTGAAATAAAGAGACTGGGGTAGATCACTCGGATATCATTGTAGGCGGCATTCCCCAAAAAACGAGGGCCGTCCGAAAAGTAAGTTTCCCTGGGGCCGTTTACAGAAACAAAACACAATTTCAATGAAATATTTATTGCGACACAGCAAGTGTTCAACTATTTTTCAACATATTCGCCACCTGAATTGAAACACTTTTCATACTGTGGGACCAACGTTTGAACACCTGTGTCGTAGAAGTCTGCCGCCTGGATTTGAACCACTGTGTGACAACTACCTTCGCCTCTTTGTTATTATTTGTCATATCGTGAGGTGTAGGTAAAGATGGAAATCACTGGGAGTGAGGTCCACGCTTTAGGATGGATGTTTAAACACCTCCCAGCCGAACTTCTGCAGGAGACTTGCTAGGAGGTGTTTGAACCACCCCACAGCCCGGACCTCGCTTCCACTGATTTTCATATTTTTCTACATCTCAAGAAATGACAAGAAATCACATTGAATGACAGAGAGGCGGAAATGTTTCTTACACTGTGGTTAAAATCCCTGGCGGCAGACTTCTACGGCACAGGTGTTCAAAAGTTGATCCCACGGTATGAAAAATGTTTAAATTTCGTTGGCGAATATGTTGAAAAATAGCTGAACACTGGCTGTGTCTGCTGCAATAAATATTTCCTTGAAATTCTGTGGAAAATGGGAACAAAACTTAATGAATTCTTCCAATAGTCTTGTGAGATATGGGAAAGATAATTTATTGGATTCTTCGAATCATTCTGTGGAAATTGAGAAAGAAAACTCGGCGAATTATTCAAACAATTTTAGTCCTAAATGCTGAGAAGCCAACTCAGATAAATTGTTCCTTAAAATCCGGGAATAAAATCCAGAGATTGCCTTCAGTAGATGGAAGGAAGATCACCCAAAACTCGTCCTCTTGATTGGCATAGAAGGGACCAAACCTGAGCCTGCTAAAGACACAACAGATTCATACTCTATAAGTTCTTAAATATTGCACAGAACCGTACTTATGCTGAAGACTTTACACATAGGCTTATGTTGTAATGCTTGAGTTGTTTGTATTATCTTGCATGTTCACGCTAAAAGTGCTTGAAATAACGTTATCCATCTTGCCATAATGGCATTTCTCTGCCAATATAATAAATTATTCCAGTCCTTCACATACTGTACGAATACAGCACGTGTCTTTTGAGTGCATGAGCATGATAACTACCACATACTTGACAATTAAGTGATTTGATGGGGATAGTTTCCCACTGTACTGGATTGGTTAATATTTCTACTACACACGAGAAACGGCCAAACTTCATGTAATATTATTCTCCAGAAATTTTAGAATCCATTCATAGGCATAATTTGTTTCTAAGAATATTTTAAATGTAGGTAAAATCGGTAAGAAGTTCACAGAAAACTAACCTAAAATGGCGCTCGGAAAGAAAGTCACACACCAGAATCGGCTGCTCGAGACAGCGCAGGTGCATGCTGGGAAGAAGCCGATGGGTCATGTGGTGCTGGAATCAAGGCTACCAACATAATAAGGGTCTGACAAACCTCCGGGAGATATAATATGCCACATTTTCGAAACCTACACACAGTGTATTGTACATTATTCCAAAATGCAAGGGCGCTTCGCTATGGCTTCCGCCTCCGATTCGCGCACTTAACCATGTGGTTAGTGTTATGCATTATTTAGCTATATGTAAAGGTTGGCAGTCAATGGGAGTGTTGGTCTGCAAGCCAGAGCATCGCGTCTGGAAAACCAGTACAATGGGAAACTAAACCCGATTTGATTGTCGCATTAATTAGAATAATTAATGTGTTTATAGCCTAAGTATTAGACTATACTGTCCTAGGGGGACTGAACGCATTTCCCAGAATCTAGTTCTTAAGTTGCATTGTCCCTATTTTGCGTGTGTTTGGCATAATAATGAAAGTGTTAATCGAGTTGTTTCGCTATCATGGTAGTAGTAATGGTATATGTAATATAAAACGTTTATTAACTGCCACAATGGCAAGTTATGAGACTATGTGGGGGACGGCAAAATGTATGTCCGTTTGTCTGTCTGCCTGTCCGTATCTCTGTAAGCGCGATAACTCAAATATGCTTTATCGGATTTTCATAAAAGTTGGTATGCGCATTTATAACGTACTGTATATGGGAAGAAGGTAATTGATGTTGTACCAAGTCGGTTGACCGGTACCGAAGTAATGCCCAATTTAGTGGCTATTTTTACAAATAACACTACCCACTACTCACATATTCCTTCACTTATGCTTATCAAGCTACACCTTTGTTCTTCCGTAAGCCCTGCTTAATGAATCGATCTGGAGTTTAACTCGGAACTCGATTAAAAATAACTTATTTTCTGCATATCATAATTGCAATTATCACTGATTAAACAAAAAGATTCTGGCACATTATTACATCAGTTTTATTTTGTTGATTTTGTGTTGATTTTATTACATATATATAAGGGCAGTAATGATTATTCTGGGGTTCGCCGTACCTTACTGGTTGAGGCTCTGCGCCAAAAATCGGAAGATCGCGGGTTCGAACCCCGATGAGGTCGTTGGAGTTTTTCAATTGGTCTAACCCTTCTGGTGGCACTATGGCCCTAGAGTCGACTCAGCCTCTAACAGAAATGAATACCAGGAGCAATCCTGGGGGTAAAGGTGGCTGACAACATTAGAACTTTCGCATCCCGAATATCTAAAACTCTAAGAGCCTCAACCTCCTCGAAACCTCTGGACCTCCATGGCCTGTATAGGGAAAACTTTACGTTTTTAATGCTTATTCTGATATTTTCGTTATATGAGCAATACAGAATAATAATAATAACAATTAGGGATGGGTCCTTGATACTTTCGATACCTCGATACTCCCGATACTAGCATGGTATCGGCATCGAGCCATACTTCAGAAAACTAGCTCGGTACTTTTTCGATACTTTGGTAATTTTGCAATTTATGGAAATACGGTATCTCTTTCTGCTTTTAGTAGTCTACTAAATATAGTAATTACTTATATTTCTCCTTGAAATGGAGAAAACCATTCTGTGACTTTTTTCTATTGAACTGTGATCTGAGTCACATGATTATTTTATCCATTCATAAGCAATCTATTTTGGTACAAGTCTGCAAGCCGGCTTTCAGTTGATATCTCTACGTGACAGAAGACTGTGTGTATTGTGGTACGATAACTTGTAAGTGGACTGTTTAAAAAACTAATTTTAGTTTTAATGTAGAGATTAAAAATAATTATAGGCTACTGATAATATTAAATTTTGCTTCATTAAATATGCACACTTAATTAATTTAGTTCTCACGCAGCGGGCCCGGGTTCGATTCCTGGTCGGGACAAGTTACCTAGGTGGGTTTTTTCTGGGGTTTTCCTCCCCTGTGAGAAAAATTTTGGGTAACTTTAGGTCCTTGTGGTCCCCAGATATCATCTGGCCGTCATTATCATCTTCATCCCATCCTCGCCTTGTTCGGAGTGTGTGTGTGTGTGTTTGTGTGTGTGTGTGAATGGTGTGACTCGTCCTGTGTGTTCGTGTTGTCTCGGAGGTGGCCCCGGCATTGGGCTGATCACTCATCCGGGGAGGCCCTCAAGTCGTTGTCTTTGTCTGGTCAAAAAAGTATGTTTGTGATCCAAAGATAGTCCCTCTCCCGACAGGTCGCGGCCCTATAAGGCCCGGGCGGCTTGGGTCGCTTAAAAATCATAAAAGGGAGAGTTAAAACTAAGATAAAGAAAGAAAGAATTAATTTAGTTGGTATTACACAGTTCTCTCAACTTTTAATTCTTAAAATACCTATTTATTGAAACGGGAAATGTTGACGGTATCGAGTATCGAGGGAAAAATCATGTATCGAGTATCGAGTATAGAGTGTCGAGAAAATCTGGTATCGACCCATCCCTAATAATAATAATAATAATAATAATAATAATAATAATAATAATAATAATAGTTACAATAATAATGATAATATAATTATAATAATATTAATAATAATTTTATTAGTATACTTTTGCAAAGCGAATATGTCCTTTACGAATTCCATAGAATTCTTTAACTTTCGTAAAGGCTTCGTGAAACCGTAAATTTCTTGAAAAAGTATCGCCACTGAGGGATTTTCGTTTACTTAATAATATGAGAGGTGATACATTCATATGGATTGTAATGCACCAATAATTAAGAGACCAAGATCATTATTGTGTAATAAAAACTAATCCGTAATAATAGAAGTAAAATATAATAAAATATCCTCAGAATTTTTAACGAATTTTTTTATTAAATAATTTCCTTTGCTTGTTAATTTATTTAGAAATGAGATAATGAGAATCAGGACTTCAATGCTCGTCCCAGAAAAAAAAGTGTATTTTAATGATTCCTAGTTTTAAATTTAGGGCGGCGGATTCCATTTTTCTTTTTTAGTAAAAGACAGTTTCAGGTGATATGAAACTTAATTTCTTCTTATGAATGTAGTATAAAGGTAACAAAAGAGCTATTTTTTTTGCGAAAATAGGCGTGGTCTCAAAAAGACATAGTAGGCATTGCTTTTATTTTCTCGCATATACGTATTTAAGTTATAGAGAAAAGTATTGGGATCGTGATAACAAATCGAAATCGAGACAACGTCGAGAAAGGATGTTTCACAATGGCCAGAAACCGAAAAAAAGTGGTTTTGGAATGACATCTATCTGTCCATCTGTCTTTCTGTCTGTCGACAAGCGTGGGGGGTGAACTGTTTTTTGTATTTACTGCTCTTTTTGAACTAAGGGTTTTTTTAATTCCATCACAATAAGATATTATAATTGGAATATTAAGGCGGAATATTAATTGGAATATTAAATAGTTCTAATGACTTTAATAAAAACTTATTCAGATTCAGATTTACTTGACAGATTGCCGTTACATAAAAACAGACTGTCACGTCAAACAGATATAGATATAAATATATAAATATATAAAACCATGATCCAATTATACGTAAATTTCGAAACACCTATCTATAACTAATAGAATGGTTATATTTGTTTTTCTGTAAAGATTACGAGGGGGTACTTTACTCATGTCCATTTTTTAATTTTTTACGCTATCTCCATTTTACAGTAGGCCTACATGATTAGTTGAATACATGAAAACCTAGCCAGTCAAGTTGTAGAGGAAATTAAAAGGAACAATTCTTGTCATACATAATAAGTATCAAGATAAAAACCAATTAAGTCTGGCCTAAATGCAGAATATCATAACATATATTAATTATAATACGTATTATATTAGTTTGTTTCCCATAGTAAGGAGGAAACTATAATTAACTTATTGATGTGAATATTCCTCAGTCGTAATGAACACCCTATATTTCTGAATAGTACATACCAGTTTCTTTCGTCACCCTAAGAGCCTCAATAATTCCATTTATTCGAGTGATCTTTCTTCGGAAAACGAAAGCCCTATACCTAGGCCTATACTGTACATTATTGATCACAACTCAAATATCGTTTAAAACTGAAGGACAAAGATTTGAGGGAGTAATCATGCGTAGGGCTCGCATGACCTAAAAATGCCTGAAACATTACCCATACAATGACCTTAAATTTATAAAAATATGACATGAAAAATTTATAAAATACTTAATGTTTCTAAATAATGTTTTTTTTTTTTTTTTTTATACTCCAATACATGTGACCCTATTTTACCTTGAAGGTATGTTAGGTAAATAATGTATTTAAAATGGTAATATACAGTACTATCATAATAAATAATAATAGACAAGGGACAAGATTTAAGTATCTTTATTACTAATTTTATTACTATGCTTTCTATTATTATTATTATTGTTATGTTTGCTATAATTATTAATTAATGTTTCATAGCTGAAGAATTATGAGATCTTTTGTCTGTAATGTTGGATAAATCCATTCTGGAGACAAAATAGGGGAAAATGCAACAAAAGAATGAAAATTTCCTTAAAAATTACTAATAGAGAACAAATTGCTGAAAATGTAAAATAAAACTAGGCTTTTTTTGTTCGCTTTGAGGTGAGACGAATTTATACTACATCCTGAATTATCTGTGATACCTCAGAGAAAAGATGCATTTTATGAACTTCTAAGCCCTCATGCGTTATACAAGCCTTAACCTAAAAGAAAATCCATGACAAAAGTAATAAAAGTGCCTTATAACATAATTGTTATTACCTGTTTACTTACGACTTTCTAGAGTATTTGTTGTTCTAAGCTCTTCAGAAACAAACCACAAATTACAATGATAATCTAAACTATAAATATGTAATTTATGTGGTAAAAATACCAAAAATAAAACCACATTGCAGTATGAATTGCTGGTGCTAGTAACACAGTCTCCTGCCGGATGATCACTTTAGTCATCTACACATGCGCAACATTCAAGGTGTTCCATTAATTCCAAGGTCTTTACAGAGAATATAACTTACACACACATAGTGACCTTACTTATTTTTCTCGCTTGAATCTTTAGTTCACGCTTTGATAACCCTTCGCTTATCATCGTGAAAGTTCGATCATAATCGTCTCTTGTCGTGAACCTTGAATATTTCCGTAAACCTGCTTTAAACTTGCAGACAATAATTATTACATTTATTTTTTCTACAGCCTATTCTTTTAGTGTCAAATATCTGAAGACTACGTTAAGTCATGATTAGTTTGGAGGCTATTAAACCATTGTCTGCAAAAAAAAAAAAAAAAAAAAATCTTAAATTGAGAATAAAAGGGGCCATTTTTAAAAAGGTACAAGTCAATAAATTGCATTTGAAGTCTTTAAATTAAGTTAATAAGTTATTTTGCATAAAAATTGAAAGTTAAAAGTTGGTATATTGTCTTGAATAAATGTTACATATTTACTCAACGGCATTAGACAATTCCTAAACAAGCGAAAGGAATATTATCAGTTTTATGGAATCCGAAGTTCATTGCCACGCTTACATGAACCTGCCATTCAACTCTATTCTACGCTAACTCCAACCAACCATCCCTCGCACATCCTACTTCTCTTAAATTTGTTATAATATTGCCCTCCCACCTACGTCTGGGTTTTCCAAGTGGACTTTTCCCTTCGGGTCTCCCAGGTCTTGAGAGGTCTTGAGAGGTCTTTCCACCCTCATGTTCTCAACATGTCCAGCCCATTTCATCCTACGTGACTTACTTATCCTTATTATATTCGGTGAGGAGTGCAAGTTATGAAGCTCGTCATTATGGAGTTTCCTCCAATCCCGATTTTCATCTCTCTTAGGCCCAAATATTTTCCTAAGCACCTGTTTTCGAAATCCTCTCAGGTTATATTCTTCCCGAAGAGTAAGGGACCATATCTCACAATTGAATAAATGTTACATATTGAAATATTTGTTTATAACTTTCACTATCTAAGACATTTTTCAACATTTCGATGGATTTAAATACATTAAATACAAAATTCTATTACCATCGTTTACAATAATAATAGGATGGAAATTTAAAAAAAGAAGAATAAAAGACAGAAACATGTAAAATAAATATTTACATATTCATAATAAATTTAATTATTTTCTTTAATTTGTAATTGTTCGGATTAATTAATTCAGGGTTAGGCCTATTTTTAACAATTGAACTGACTAATCCGGGACCAATAACAGAGCTGCGTTTTAGACTTGCTGATGTGAAACTTTTACGTTCAGTTAAAGGATTTGTTTGGTTTCGTCATTTATCGTATGTATGGAGATGCTCATGTGACCTAAAGCCTGAATTTCTGTAAATGTAACTTAAAATTTATGTATGTTAAATTCGGACATTTTCATTCAGCCGGATAGCCAAGCGGCTTGCATAGACAAATTTTAATTATTCGCTTTTAAAGCAAAAATAGTGGAAAATGATGTTTAAGAAGCTTCTCCCCATCCAATTACACAAAACATTAAGTGAGCGAATGATAAATTTATAGGCTATACTGTATATTGTTCTAAGTATTATGTCAACTAAATCTGTTAATTTGCTTGCCCGTCTTTAATGTCGATCGATAAAATACCTAAATATTTTACTTTACCGGAGTAAAATGTCATGTAATTAGTGGTTTGTATTATGCAACACAAGTCACATAGGCCTACTACTAAAATCGCTTACTCTGCGCTGTTGTAGAAGTGCAAGAATTTACACTCCAACCAAACAACCATGTTACTTTTTAGCATATGGCGATACAAGAGTGGTAAGTACAAGATTGGAAAATCGAAGAATAGTTTGAAAGACGAGCAGGATAGTCTTTTCAAATTCGAGATATTCTTCAATGCACTTAATGCGTGTACATTACTCAGGGCCAGTTGTATAAAACTCACTGACTGATCGTTATTTTTAACTGAAAGGTAGAAAATAACGAGCGTACTTACGTTTGCGAAAAAGTAACAGAAGATTGTGTACCTCACAGTTAAAAATAACTGGACGAAATAATCAAATATCTGGCAACAGTGTGAGAAAAATTTGTAGAGAGTATTTATTATATTTGCCTTTGGTATTTGATTTTCATCTGTCTTACCTCTGCTGTATCCTGATCGTAGAGATGTTTAAGTATGTAAGTGCAACCAAAATATACCACATATAATGCCTGGTATGTTACGAATATTGTAGAAACCTAGGCCTAGCATTTTCTTGTGACATTGTCCTTACTTGCCATTCTAATAATCTGAGGCCTTAAATTATTAATTTCTCTAGTCGCTTTATGAATGGTTCTACTGCCTGTTCCTTTGTCCCCAATAACTATGTGGAACTTCTAGTCACAATAATTCACATAGGACTTTAGGGTCAGAAGTATTACGAACATAGGGCACAAAGTACGATCCTGTTTAGTTCTTGGATACAATGGGAGACATAACCTCTGTTCCAGTTCTTCTACTACAAATTTCGGTAACCTGTTATTCTGTTCTCATAAAGGATTCTTTCTCTCATGAAATGCACGAGATGCATGGATTTTAATTGTATCAACAGATGAGGTATCAGAATAATAAAAAAAATCTAGAAATAACTTGCATTTTGTAATGCAGGACTACCATAACTTACAACAAAGCTATCATACCTGTAATTTTAATGTCAGTAGACAAAACGAAAGGAAACTAAACCTAAATTATGTGAAAATGACAAATAACAACTCACATGTTACTTATAAAATGGATTTATTGTGTCATTTCACTTTTTGAAATGTGTTTAAAGTCTCCAAATAATCAGTTAATTTTTTAACTTGCAAATATTTACCAGTTATATTTAACTATTGGGTAAGATGAAATAAACTTGGATTAATATTTATACAACAAAAAGAGACAGTTAAAATGTAACTGCAAGTTAATTCTGCTTGCTAACCACAGATTAAGTGTTTATACATTTTTATAAAATATTTGCACTACTATTTTTGTACGATGGCAAATAATAATAATAATAATAAAAATATTATTATTATTATTATTATTATTATTATTATTATTATTATTATTATTATTATTATTATTATTATTATTATTATTATTTAGATGCAAACAATTTTAAACCGAACTTAAAAAGCAGTAGTATTTTAATCTTGGTTGTATCGATGCAGCGATTAGCTAAGTGCACGCGCAACCAGCCGCATGGTACTTATTTTTGGTCGTAGGCCTATTATCGTAAGTCAACATTAACAAATAAGAAAGAATTAATGACACAGGCTGTGTCACACAGCTAAGATTGAAATGGTAAGATTCATCTAGCGGTAGCAAATATGATTAGTTTCCTTATCTGCAATAATAAATATAATATGAAAAGTTGGAGAATTTTATATAATGATGCACATGTGTAAAAAAAACGCAAGGTAAAGTAACCGGCACTGGATGGAGGAAATCAGACATTCCAACATGATAGCATACACTGTAAATAGATGCTAAAGTGCTATTGTAGAAAACGTTCTTTGGTCTTATCTCAATGTCAGATAGCAGCGGCGATATTTCGAGCATGAGGAACTCATTTCACCACTAGCATTCCAGGATATTTCTTCATAGGACATAAATTTGTATTATCAGTTCTTTGCGTCATTACACTGTACAACATGAAAAATGTCCTTTATACAAAAATATGTTTCTTGTATATCTTTGACTGAAAATAACGAATCTGTCATTAGTTCTTGTTTGCCACGTACCATTTCCCCAAAAATCCGCATTTTTTTCTTTTTACTTAAACAGTGTCCTCCAAGAAAAAATCATTCCTGGCACCAAAACACATTACATAAACCATTTGTGAATCCGAAATGTGTCTTTCTTCCACTATTGCACATTAAACTCGGTTTGATGAAAATATTTGTAAAAGCTCAGGACAGAGAAGGAGTTGCTTTCTTGCATCTCAGGAACAAATTCAAACATTTAAGGGAGGCAAAGGTAAAAGAAGGGGTTTTTATTGGCCCACAAATTAAAAGTCTTTCGTTGTGAAGAGTTTGAAAATAAACTGACAGAAGCAGAAAAAGCAGCCTCGCTGGCATTCAAATTAGTGTGTTCACGATTCCTTTGAAATAAGAAAGCTGAAAACTATGAAGATCTTGTTGATGATATGGTGAAAAGCTTTCGTGTTATAGGTTGCATTATGTCATTAAAACTACACTTTTTGGACTCAAATCTTGACTTCTTTCCTCAAAACCTTGGCGCAATCAGAGATGAGCATGGTGAATGGTTTCACCAGGACATATCTATGATTGAAAAGCGTTTCAATGGACGATGGAATAGAAGTATGCTAGCTGAATATTTCTGGTCTGTTATCAGACACACACCACCAGATGCCTACAAGAGGAAACGGTCAAAAAAATAATTTTAGTGTTTGTGTTTTCTATATAAATCAATCCTCTCTTACATTTCTCTGTAACCAATTGTATAAATATGAGAAGTGTGTTTCCTACAAAAACGGTACGTGATGAACCAGTTTGGTTTTGATGTATGAATCTAGAACCTTTTGTTTATACAGAATCACATAGTTTCATATAAAGTACAGAAAAAAGTTCAAGTTTGTTGTACAGTTAATCATTTGGACATCTATTTGTATTATCAGTTCTTTGTGACATTATTTGGACATCTATTTGTATTATCAGTTCTTTAATTCATGACATTAACTCCAAGTTTAATGAGACAATGAATGTAACATTTATTTGTGCTACATCATATTAGGCCTACTTTCGTGGTGGTGGTTGGTGGTGGTGGTGGTGGTGGGTGTGGTCGTGGTGGGTGTGGTCGTGGTGGTGGGTGGTGGTGGTGGGTGGTGGTGGTGGTGGTTGGCGGGTGGCGGGTGGCGGGTGGCGGGTGGCGGGTGGCATGTGGCGGGTGGCGGGTGGTGGTTGGGGGGTGGCGGGTGGCGTGTGGCGGGTGGCGGGTGGTGGTTGGGGGGTGGCGGGTGGCGGGTGGCGGCGGCGGCAGCAGTAGTAGTAGTATATTTCAGGGAACTAAAGTATGGTGCCTTGGGCGTTAGTATGATTGAAATAAAGGAATTAAGTCACTATAATGTATTTCTGAATTTCCGTACATATTTGTTTTTATTGCAATAAAATACCGAGATTCGATCGCGGGTCCCAGCGGTGGATGGCTAGCGATCTAACCACTCAGCCATGAGGGCGGAACCAAAGGATGTTCCTTACTTACTTACTTACTTACTTACTCTATGGCAATAGACAATTCCTCAACAAGTTAAAGGAATATTATCTATTTTATGGAACCCGAAGGTTCATTACCTCGCTTACCTGAGCCCGCCATTCAACCCTATTCTGTGCTAACTCCATCCAATCATCCCTCGCAAATCCTACTTCCTATCTAATATCTAATAATCTATCCTAATATTGTCCTCCCACCTACGTCTAGGTCTTTCAAGTGGGCTTTTCCCTTCGGGTCTCCCAGTCAATATTTTTGAGAGGTCTTTCCTCCCTCATATGCGTAACATGTCCAGCCCATTTCATCCTCCGTGATTTAACATGTCCAGCCCATTTCATCCTCCGTGATTTAATTACCCTTACTATACTCAATAATGTTTCCCTTGGCTGAAGGCTTTTCACGCCCAATAATATGTTTTCCTTGATTGAACATTTTCAAGTCCATAAAACCTATCACTATTAAAACCGGGTTAAGAATTTAACGTCCTTTAGTAGAATTTAACAAATGGGAGGATTCCAACCTATAATATTACTAATTCCGTTTGTTCTTGTTTGTAATTTGAACTTTATGTTAAATATCATAAACATTCAGATATTATAACTTAGCTATGTGTAAATTATTGTATACACTACCGCCCACCTTGCCATTTACTGCACGCGACTGTTAATGCTCAGGTCTAGTTAAAGTTCGTAGAAATATCTGAGTGGCATAAGTGATAACATTGAAATATTAATTTGCTGTTAGCCAATTTTTTTTCCCCGCAGGCAGGCTTACATAACTGTATAAATATTCGTTCACAGGAAGTTAGTCTTGTATTCAAGAATGGCGAAGAGGAAATTGCGTTACGTAAGTTATGAACCCTGCAAATTTTACACATTTAAAGGAAGCCTATTACAGGTGTTTGATTTTTACGGCTATTTAACGAAAGTTGTGCAGTGGTATTTGTCTTGTAAGCCTCGCTAGATTGCACTCAAGGGGTTGATTTATTTTAACAGTTATTGTAACGCAGGGGTTCATTTACAATCATGTACAGGTAGGGGGAAAAAAAGCGGACCGACTAAAATATTTAAGTTGCCTAGCGGCATTCACAGGATAGCAGGGAATGTATTGCAATTTGTTCTAGACAATATAGACAATCAATTGAGAAATAATTTCACGTAATTTGCATTGCTTCTGAAAACAAGTTACATCTCTTACATTTATTTACGTATCACAAGGCTCTGAAATCAGGGGGGTGCCCTTTTGCGTCCCAAAGAGAGTGGTCGCTTCATCAAAACAACCCTCGTGCGTCCGGTGCAATTTGACGTAAACAACCCTCGTGCGACCAGACTTAAACAAGATCGATAAATCTGACGATCGTGGGAAATATTACTACTACGTGATGGTGACACTGCATGTGATGACGTTAACAAGATCAATACCTATATCACTGAATATTATAAATAAACTGTTGAGCCTTGCATCATACTACAAATCTCGTTAGTTCACGCTAAGGTGGAGGTGTCTGCAAGTAACAGAAACAAAACTCTACACCTGTATTCCATGGGATGCATTTTGGTCAATGCTCTAGAGCAGCGTTTCTCAACCTATGGTCGTGGTCCGCGAAAATGGTGCAGATGGTCCGCAGACATAATTAATTAAAAAAGATCATAAAGCATGTGGGAAGTAAAGAAGTAAAAGTTCTTCACATAAAATGGACACTAGATGTCAAAGTTTTTTAAATCTTCGAAAATACAGGTCCTATTGCAAGTTTCCTTACTTTTGCAGTTACGAACCCCACAGTTTCAAACCCCTGATGCACTGACGTCTGTGGTTCCCTCTTTCATTCAAAACCCTAAAATATAAGACCTTGTCGGAATTTGTTGTTAGAGGCGCCATGCAGTTTTCAACAACCTATCTTTGTGAGAAGGGATTTTCATCGCTCGTTTAACTAAAAACAAAATACAGAAACCGACTTAATGTATCTGCTGATCTTTGACTAAATTTGACTAATATTGAGCCAAATATCCAAAAACTCTGCAAGAGGCGACAAGCTCAACCGTCTCATTAAAAGTGAGTAATAACATAATTCCTAATTATATTATCAAATTGGTAATGCATATTAAAGTCTGTTCAATATATAATTTTACTGTCAATAGTTTAATTCCAGTTCAATAACTGTGTTTCCGTCGAATTACAAAAAATGTATTTCGTTATAATGACCTAACTTATAATTAATATCCCAAATATTAAGAATATAGCCCTACATATAGCCTACTTTTAAAAATGGTATGTAAAATTAGGGGCCCGTAATTTTTTTTAGGCATTTTAGAGGTCCTCGGGTCTAAAAAGGTTGAGAAACGCTGTTCCAGAGAGACCCGGGACGCAAACGGGTCATTGGATCTGAGGATCTATGGACGCAAAAGTCCTAGTTTAGTGGTTTCGGGACGCGAAAAGTCCAGACCCCGAAATCAGCTACAAGACCCTACCTGTACATCTACAGACATGGGACTTAACAGTGCTCAAGATCGCGGATTGGATCCCGGCCTTTGACGATGGCAAATGTCTACATAAATCTGTTAGGCTGACTGTAGTTTTACAGGCATGTAAAAGAAGTGATGCGGCACATCGGTGACGGTCACAGGCTTAAGTTGCATTACACGCCGTCGTTAAATAACTATGTAACATAACATAATATGCAGATATGGTACTATCGCATTTATGCACATATGCATGTCATCAACCAGGGGCAGGATAAAGTATGAAACTTTATTAATTAATACAAGCATGTTATGTTGCACCCTTACTTACTTTTTGTAAGTTACAGTTTTATTTACTTCTTTGTAATAAGAGACCTATTCGTTCCTCGAATATCTGAAATAGCTTGTCTGGCAAGTAGCTCCTTACGTTTACTTTGTATTAACTGTTTGCAAGGAACCTCTTTGGCTCGGCCGATATACGCAGTACATAAAAATAATAAAGCACACTCTATATCAAGCCTATGGCGGGTTATGAACCATTTTAATTGCCATACGAACGTATTTAATTAAAAATGGCGATGAAATATGACACTAAAATACTCTAGCACGACAAATGAAAACATAGCCTACACAAAATTAATACCAACTTTTACCTAAATAACCTTTTCACCTTGTATGTACGTAAACTAGTAGTAGTGTGTGTATTTATTTTCACAAAAAAATTCTCACATATAAATCACATTATTTACATTAACCGGCGCACGGGTCGGTGTCGACCATACGTGCTCACTGCATACACTTAAATTATTACCCCATAAAAAACCCAATTGAAAAAAAAAACTATATTCTATTATTTACATAACCCCAGACGTAACCCCCCACCCCCAAACAAGTAAAAATTTCATAGACACATAGACATTATTAAGACAAAAAACAAAAAGATAATAATAATAAAAAAATTAAAAAAATAATACTTAGATTTCCTTAATTCTCTAAATCTAGGCTTTCTCTCATACATCTCACTTTCTGTAGAAATTTACATAACCCGTGCCAATTGTGCTCATCCAGTAATAGATTTAGACATGCCTCCCTACTTCTACGTAAACTATAAATACATCCTGCAAACCGCCGTTGGGGCAAAGGGCCCCCAACTGGAGGTTTCGGGACTTAGATTATTTTTTTTAAGCTTATTTGCCTAGAGAGGGCAGAGGACATCGCCGCACATCCCTCCCAGGAACTAAGGAGTAAGCTGGAATTTAGTAAGCAGTAGCAGTACCTAAGGAAGTAAACTGTAAGTAAAAGGGTCAAGGAATTCTTGTCCAGACGCTCTAACTTAATATGATATGACACGGGCCCCTCAGCTTAAAGCCCCTACCAGAGGATTCCGTGTCCAGAATTTTTATGTACTGAAAAATCCATTGACCTCAACCGGGTTTTAACCAGCGACCTTCGGATCTAGAGGCGGGCACGCTATGTCTACAACACTACCTAATTTCATAAATGACTAAAATAATCTACATTTGCGGGAAAATTTTGAAAACGTTCCAATATGTAAAGAAATGCATAGAAAGGGTATGTATGTATCACGCAATAACCTCAGAAGATGACTAGCTTGAATTTAAAAAACTTCGTTTGAACAAGATATTTCCGTTTTGGGGCGATATTATTCGTAGGCACACAAACTTACTTGTATGTTATTTCTGGAAATTGTATGTTATGGACTCGCGAGGTGTCAAGCATATACTTTTAGAGTAAACGTTTAATAAACTTGAGGGTTGAATACATAAAACACACTCCTAGTTATGAGAATTAGAGTATGGGTAGAGAAATAATAAAATATCTACTGAACTAAGTAACGCTTGGATAAATAAAAGGATCCCTACCTGGTTTATTGCAACCCTGTTCTTTATCTAACTGCAATAAAAAGCATTAACATTGTTTACTTACACTATTTACTATTAATCTTAACCCACTTAGGTCATGCGTTATGAGTAGCAATCTTACAAGTACAGTTTATCAGCTGCAGCCAAACATCTAAATTTAAATTAAAAAATTAAACATAGATTTTTACGAATTACATGTGAAGTGATATATATATATATTTTTTTTTTAAAGGAAAATATGAAAGCATCATAATCCATACAGATTTCTTTTACCTGAATTCAGCTATATGGATTTCGGAAGATGGAATGTGAAACAGAACATGTGCATGTGGAAGAGAGCCGTAACAGCATTACACAAACTGCGACAAGATGTCTGAAAACACAGGTAAGTGTTAGTGATAGCCATTAGGCAGATTGAAACCCAGCTGAAGACGTGGAATTCTTTGCAAGTAAAGGGAAGGAATCACAGTTCTTGGCAAAAAAAAAAAGTAGATTTACGGCAGATTAAAAATATATATTTAAAGTAGAAGTACATAAAAGAAAGGGATATATTTTCCCATTTTAATATCATTACTGGTAATTATTATATTCCTCTTTCTTCTTACTCATTTCGGTAATTTAAAGGTCCTAAATATGATATTTAAATGATGCTCAAGCTGAGTTCACCTGTTCTAAATTTAATAGGGCCTATTCTTCTTTTCTGGCCTACAACATTTTACACATTTGTCAACATAAAGCTTTTTTTTATTATAAGGAATTGAAACATTAAAATAATGAGGGCATAAGGCTAATACCAATACTCTTATTTAACTTTGAAAGTTGTTAATTTTTTTATACTATTGCTGGTGAAAGTCAAAGACTACTACTATACAAGGGAGAATCAAATGAAAACCTCAATTTTTTTCATTATTTTACTGTAGGAAGAATGTTTGCTTGTACATTATTTTCTACATAGTCCCCTTCCAGTTCAATGCACTTACGCCCTGGATAGGAAGAGCTTCGATACCGCATGAGAAAAGTTATTTTGGTTGACGCTATAGCCACTCCTGCACCATCGATTGGACGTTTTCATCATATTTGAACTTCTGCCCTCCAAGGAGATCCTTTAACGGACCAAACATTTGGAAGTTTGATGGTGACAAAGCGAACGGGATTGCTGAGAGGAGGTGTTTTGCTTCAATACGATAACGCCCTTCCTCATGCTGCTCGTGCATGAAAACCATCGGCGACATATGCTTCAAGTGCCTCCCACATCTGCCATACTTTCCAGGATTGGCACCATCAGATTTCCACATCTTTAGTCCAATAGAGGAGCTCCTTGGAGGGCAGAAGTTCAAGTCTGATAAGACATCCAATCGGCGGTGCATGAGTGCCAAAGTGTCAACCAGAATAATTTTTCTCATGTGGTATCGAAGCACTTCCTATCTGATGGCATAAGTGCATTGAACTAGAAGGGGACTATGCAGAAAAATAATTTACAGGTAGGGGAAAAAAGCGGACCGACTAAAATATCTAAGTTGCCGATATGAGCCACTGCGCATGCCTATCGGCATTCACAGGATAGCAGGGAATGTATTGAAATTTGTTCTAGTGTCGATAAATTGCTTGAATTGAGAAATAATTTAACGTCATTTGCATTGCTTGTGAAAACAAACTTTCCGTTACATCTCTTACATTTATTTACGTATAATAAGGCTCTGAAATCAGCTACAAGAGTCGGTCCGTTTTTTTCCCCTACCTGTACAAGCAAACATTCTTCCTGCATAAAAATAGTGAAAAAAAATTAATTATGGTTTTAATTTGATTCTCCCTCGTATTAAAAAAAGCAAATATAAACTTAGTACATTTAATTTTCTAGGAAAGGTCGATAAAAATAAAAATACATCCGTTGGTAATGATAAAACTGAGATCCGTAAGAAACAGAATGAAATTTTCCTTTATCTTGATATTCTAGTTTGAGGCATTCTGTTTAAAGAAAAGAAAATGTATAATTTTTCAAAGAGAATACTCAAAAGATGTTTAATTTGTCAACAATTAGTTAACATATTTTTAATGGAAATTATAAAATTAAAATATTTATTTTTCATTTAATTTTTTATCTTGCAGTAACAACAGGGGTCTATTTCAAACATCCGAGTAAAATAGATAAAATATAGTCATTATTATATCAGACATGCTTCTAATGCACTAACTGAATGAGCTCATGCCTTCAACATTTAAATGATAATTTCTTCTTTTGAGATTCTCCCTTGTATTGTCTAATAGTGTTTATACAAATATCGATTCAATTAATTCGGAGATTTTTTTCTGGAAATTATATATGTTCCGCTCATATGACACTAGACCCTTTTTTAGTTATAACCAGGGCCCGGATTTTAATGACATGTCATCTTTTTATTGATGCTGCATAGACATTGCCAACTTGTGGATAAATCCTAATCATGACCTTTAGACTACAGAAATGCATTTTTATTAGGTCATTTTTTGTCGTTTTATGCAATTTTATATTTTTAGGGCATTTATTACAATTTTAGGTCATTATTTTGTCATTTTCGTGTCATTTGCCTCCTTATTTTGTCATTTTTGTGCATTTACTTTAAATAAATGACTAGGTTACTATAATACGACATTTTTGTAGGATCTACTTTAAAAATAATTTTCTGATTTTTCTTCTCAAATATTCCAATCAAGAACAAACTTTTTAGACCTACAATATCCTTTCTACATATACATTTTTCAGAATTATGTACAAACTAGTCTATACCTTTGTGTGCACAATAATAATTTTTATAAATATGATATCAGTTTTTAGGTCATTCTTTGTAATCATTAAGTCATTTTCTTTAAAATTCAGGGTCATTTTATAGGTAATTTTTCAAACAATTTTAGGTCATCAGAATCCGGGCCCTGGTTATAACTTTTACAAAATGACAAACGTACACTTGAAGTCTTCAGTTCTTTTTAATCTCTCTCTGTATAGGATTTATTTTTGTTTTTCAGATAATTGTGGCTATAGTAATAAGCGTCATTTACATGGCCTGCGGATTGTCACTTGGTCATTCGGCTGTGTTGCTGCCAGCACTTCAATCAAATAAAAGTGTCATAGACATAAATGACAAATCTGCGTCTCTTATTGGTAATATTGGACAAATACTCAAACTGTATAAATATGTTCTTCTATTGCTATTGTTTGGGGGAAAACAGCCTGAACGGCCATTAAGCTCTAAAAACAATCTCGTAATAACAACTACAATCTGTTCCGATTCAGTTGAACATGACCTAGGAATCTCGCGCAGGATAGGGAGGGAGGATTTACTTTTCTCCCTGCTGTCCTTGTCACTCCACAGCCCTCTATACCAGTAGAAGCACACGGAAATCACGTGGTTTAGAAAAATCATCAATATTCCCTCCCCCAGTAGTGAAGCATTTTTCTCCACTGCGCATTTAAAGTGTTTCCAGAACGATGGGAACGGCTTCTAGCACAATCTTTCACTTGACACAGCATGTGAGAGTCCTAAAACTAAACCAGCCAAGTCAACCTATAGCAAAAGTGACTGATATCTCTACTATTACGAGAACTGAGGAATTGAATATGCAGATCTTAAGTCCTAACTTGAATATACTTAATAGAGCTCAAGATAATAAAGCAGCACATTGATGACTTCCCTTCAATAAGGAGGTAACCAACAATATGAAAACTTTTCATGAGAAAGGGAAAACATTTCATTTTTGCATTTACTCTTACGTAATTTTATACTTTTACATGTTTGCGTCGTTCACGCAGTACGATGAGAACAATTTAGATGGTAGGCTAGATGGGGCGGAGTTCAGACATCTTCATGTAATAAAAAAAATTAATAAAAATTATAGTATACCGGTATTCGAAGGAGATTTTTACTTGTTTTTCAAAATCGTAAGATTAATACCTTATGCAAATTATTACCTTATGAAAACACAAAAAAACACGAAAAAAGCCCAGTGTCATACACAAGCAATTGCTGAAAAAAGTAATTTAAATCCATACACTCATAATTAAAATTAAGTACCGCTCAATGCTTATCAATGCTCACAGTCATACATCCATATTTCCAATAACATAAAACTTCCTGTTTTATTTAGAAAAGGAATATTTCCAATCTCCTTCATTTTAGAAAATCATTAGTTTTCTTTATTCGTTGCTGCTCACAGCTTTAAAAATTCTACAGAGCTATCCCGAACATCAATTGAACTTCCTGCCTGAATCTTCCTTGATAATGGGATATCTGAAGATGTTTACTGTATTTTAACTGCATGCTTCTTGCTACATTCACACGGTTTAAATATCTGTGCAAATCCCTGATTTCATTAATGATCAGCACCAACTTTCGCACTATGTTGAAAAAATCAAGAAGGAACCGGCATCGTTTAAGCACTACCAGAGAGAATCGGAGTTTTTTTCTAAATTTTTGTGTGTTTTTTTTTCTTTCTTCGGTACTAGGTGGTGGGCCTACTTAGTGCTCTGAAACTACGAAGCTCGTGTTTATGTATACTCAATTGAATAGCGGCTATTTACAGTGCGTTTCACGTAACAGTTGGCCAATCATGCGGGTTTCTGCGTCGCGGCGGCCATAGCTCTAACTACCGAGCGATCGGGTAAAATATCTACGCAAATAAAGCCACTAACGGTGTAATGATTCAGGTTCTCACAATTACAGTTAAAATTACAATGAAAATAATCACGTGCCCATCATGTCCTCTTCTTGCATCCACACAACACGGCACCTGTTCAGGAAATTTTCTTTCACGTGCATAAGTTCAGCTTCCGAGATATAGGACCAGTTAATTTCTCTCTTTTAAACTATTTATGAATAAGAACTGAATAAACTTTCTACTTCCCTTCCAGCAAGTGTATACACAATTGTGGGCCCGCTGGGTAGTATACTGTCGGGCATAACCATGGAGATCTGGGGCAGACAGAAGAACAATTTCATATCTAGTGTTGGTATGTTACTTGGATGGATCTTACTAAGTACAGCAAACAATGCGTCGATGATGATATGGTCCAGAGGTATTGAAGGATTCTTCAGAGCTGTTTTAACTACATCGATGCCGGTAATAGTATAACTTGTATCTTTGTTGTATAGTTTCGTAATTCACAGTATGACGAATTTGAGGTTGAGTTTGCATATCTAAAAATTATTCTTATGACAACTAGTAATGTTTCAACAGAAATTTCAGTAAATAAATTAGTCAGTTATGAACATGTGGTATTATATAAAAAATAATAACTTGCCCAATTTAGAATGTTTTAAGTCTTGCCACAAATTGCTTTCTCAGAGTAAAAACAGTGAATTTATAAATAATGGCAAGAATTTACAGCGAGTTACTTGATTCTCTTTTTTTAACAAAATAATTATCTACTTGGTAGAGCACGGGGGTACACCATGGTGAAGTTGGTCCAGGCACTGTGCTACAAACCGGAAGGTGGCGGGTATGATCCCCAATAGTAGTTGGGATTTTTCAAATAGTCTAATTCTTCTAGTGGCATTATGGCTTTGGAGTCGACACATTCTAACAAAAATCAGTATTAGGATTAATCTTCGGGTAAAAACGGCGGATACGTAAGCTACCAACTTCAACGTCTGAAATTCGTATAAATTAATTTTACTAATTAACAGTATTAAGTACTACGCATTAATATACAAAAATTATATTATTTTTATGTTAATTACATTAATTTTTCAGGTACATTTTGATGAAATCGCTGATCCGAAATTAAGAGGCATCATATTCGTCCTAATGGGCATTCCATATACAGTTGGTATAATGGTAATGTCTAGTATTGGCGCCTTAGTTGAGTGGCGCATAGGATGTTGGATTTCTACTGCATTTGCCTTATTGTCCATACTTTTTCTGTTCCTCCTTCATGAGAGTCCAAGTTGGCTTGTAAGAAAAAACAAAATTAAAGAAGCAGAACGTTCGCTCAATTGGATCTGGGGACCTGGGCAAGAAAGACAGGTAGGCTTATTATCAAAAGACCTGTCAAAGAGTATTAGTATTAGTATTAGTATTAGCCCATAATGTCCCCGAGGGGCACGGGCCTCTCTCCTGGGAGAGGTGGCTTGTGTTCGCAATCCCGGTTAGCCATTCCGGGAAGGATCTTCCTATTATTACTTATGCCTATAGTCTATCATTTATGGTCCGATATGTAGTCTATCATTTTTGTTGTCCTATATATAATTCTAGCACTATACACTGTGGGTTTAGGTCTTCGCTTTTCAGTCGTGCACTGCTTTCCTGCTCCTTGCTATTTACTGTCTTCATCCTGTTTTGTTGTTTTGGATTGCTGTCTTAACTAGAAGTTGCCATTTTCCTCTGTCTTTAGCTGTGGTGGTCCATCTGTTGCCGAAAGTTTTCCTTAGTTCATCCGACCATCGTGTCCTCTGTCTTCCTACTTTCCGTTTTCCCGTCCTTGGTTCCCATGAAGTTATTCTGTGAGTCCAGCGAGCAGGTATAGTTCCTTAATATAGGGATTCCTTTAATACATTAATTCAAATTAACTCACTGGTACAATTAAATCCGCATGACGGCAGTAGAACGAGCCAGCCGATTGTTCCTATCTTAGATCATACCGAACTATCAATCTATCTACAGTATATGGTATCACTGGACTATAAAAATAAGCTAATTAACTCTTACCTTTCAGACCGATCACAAAGGTTTTTTTTTTTTTTTTTTTGCAATTATGAAGTGGAGTGCCCAAGGGAGTCATATGTTAATATGTTCTTTAACAAGATAAATTATCTATCTGTAAATGTCAGTAGTGATTCAATCATTTTCGCAGATGATACCATCCTATATTGTTCAAATGAAAATATAAATTTATTAAATGAAGTTATGAAACATGTGCACAGCGAAGTAGCAAAATGGTTTCAGGCTAAAGGTTTTTTTCTAAATTCAAGCAAAATTCAAAAAAACATTATGTTCACTAAGTGGAATGTTCACTCTCTATCAAATGACAGCTGGCCTCCAATTCTAGATGTTATTTTGTAAATAAACTAAGACTTGAAACCTTTCAAACACATTGATTAACATGGCATAAGTAATACGGTAGGCTATATTTTTATCAACGTACATTAAACAAAATCTTGCTTACACAACAAAATAATATGTAAATGCTCATAAAAACTATCGTCTGCATTTCATCATAACAACACCCATTTTCTAAAACAGTTAAGATGTAACGTAAAACTCTAAATTGGCGCTTTAATTCTAATATACTCGTATATAAGAGGGATGGGTCATGCGTCATGGCAACTATTTTTTCTCTTGAAAATGTGGGACCATATTAAAATTCTGAAATATACAAATGAAAGGGCAGGATAAACAATGCATGTCCTACGTATGTACGTATGTATTCTGTATGTATGTATGTATGTATGTATGTATGTATGTATGTATGTATGTATGTATGTATGTATGTATGTATGTATGTATGTATGTATGTATGTGTGTATGTATGTATGTATGTATGTATGTATTTATGTATGTATTTATGTATGTATAATGCATATTATGAGAACTATATGAAGTACACTGAAGGAAACAGACACCCATAACATCCATACGCGACTGCATCGTGCCGTTCTAATGTATTGTGGTAGTTGGAAATATGAAAGCACATATACCCACTTCATGATCCCTTAAAGTTCGGTACGGACATTATTCCCAAAAGCTTCCATCAGCTCCTTGTTGTATTATCTGGCATTTTTCCCTGGGATAGTGATTATTTTGACGTAAAAATGATGTTCACATCTTGTCATATCCATTCTGCACGGCGTATGGTTCGCAACTACATTACCATTGCCTCTTTTCGTATAACCGTACATCACAGTGCCACCAAATGATGTGTCCATACACTATATACCTACACACACACACACAAATATATATACTGATGCGGATCCAGTGGTCTAGGCGTCAATGTACAACGCTGAAATCCAAGGTTCGATTTCCCCCATGATATATATTCCTCTATAAAATAAAATATTATTTTCTTTCTACCTCTACCTTATCAGTTTTATTTTATTCGTTGTAGAATTGTTTGCCTGACCTTACAAAGGGGCTAAGTACCAAAATTAAGTTTCTGAGATAATCAACAATCCTTGTAAAGAAATGGCATTTGTCCTTACCTGTGGTGCTATCTCTCGAGCAACTTTGCAACCAAACTATTATGAATTTCACTTAGCGCTTTTGTAAGGCAATGCAGGATGCCATGTACCACCATTGTATAGTAAAATGTAATTTTTTAAATTTCAGTTAGCCTCTTTGTGAGGTCAGGTACACAATTATCCTTATCGGTTATTACTTCCGTATTAAAGCAAGAAGCGGTAAAGATCTCCGGTATACTCCTGTGGTAATATTAGGCCTACAATATTTTTTACTAAACATCTAAAGAAAAAATATATTATGCAACGAGCATATAATGGCATTCATTAAGATGAGAGTTAGTTTATGGAACGATCGCAGCGTTTTAACCTCAAGCAACGCACATCAGAACACAACAAATTAACTCAATTTAGCATAGTATTATAATTAACATGAACAGAATTAGTTTTATTTTAAATGGAAGTTGTTTATTGTGCAGTTTGAATAGCTACTTTCAAGGCTTGAAGATCGTTCCGAGTATGAAAATAATGAAGATAGCATGACAACAGTGTTCTAATGAAATTCTGTATTTTAATGGATATCATGATGATACTGCTATGTCACATAATAATAAACATATTATAGTACTGTCGAGCAAAAATATATTTTGCAGGTCAGAATATTCATGCCCTTCTACCATCTTAAACAATCCTTTCCTACCTGAACTATAAAAAAATATGGACTTTTAAAATAGCCACCGAGGAATCGAAATAAGCATCGAAAAATGTAATCAGTCAACTTGAGACTAAAAGAATACTCATAAATTTCAATTCTATAATGAGATATCAACTTGTCATGGAAATTTCACAGTGTTCAAAATTTTAAATTCATTTAGATTCATCTGCTATAATTGGCATGATAATAACCTACAAGAGTCATTTCTCGGAGATTGGAGTTGAAATTACGCCTCCAGTTATTTGAAGGCTTGATACCAACAAGCAATTTAGTCGTATACATATTTCCTGACCGTGGCATATTCTCTTTGAATGACAGAAATTTGGCAGAAATGAAAGTTTTCAGAAATAAAATTTCAATAAGAACTAAATATAGCAGCATCTCTTAAATAGGCACATTTAGGTACAGTAGGTAGTAAGATACAAAATGCATTCTAGTCAATGTAAAACTATGTTCCCTTGAACCTGTACACGTTTTATGTAGACTGTGATCGAAACATTTGATTTGGCCCATGAACGGTATTTAGGCCTATGTTACGAGTATTTATTTATTTATGGCTTTCTTCTTTATCTTTCAGGCTAATGTGGAATTGGAAAATATGAAAAGGAGATACATTAACAATATTACTGACATATCGGAAAAATCAAGTTTCCACATTAAACATCTACCTGGTAGACTGATAAAGCAGCTAGGTCAGCTATTAAAACCACATATTTTCAAACCTTTCATTTTACTCCACGTTTTTACTTCTGTCCAAGTTATTTGTGGTCATAATTTGCTGATGTACTACACTGTTGATGTAATTATGATTATGAAAAGTTCCCAAAGTAGTGGCATAGATGAATATATCGCTAATGTTGTAGTGTCAATAGCTAGAGTATTATCTACAATAATATTATGTTTAGCTATGCTCCGGTTGGGTCGCAGGCAAATCACAATTATTTCAGGTATTGGGTCTACGGCCTCTTTAATTTTACTTTCAATGATCTTGTATTTAAAAAGTAGTATACCACCAGATATAGGTGAATGGGTTTCTATCTCTCTTTTCATTATTTATGTCGCGATTTATTCCTTTGGTTTGTATCTTTTACCTACTTTAATGGTTGGCGAAACTCAGTCTGCAAAGGTCCGAAGTATGGTTTATGGATATATGTTTACAATTAACGACTTACTTTTAGGAACTGCCATTCGATATTATTCTTCTATGGTAAGATCTCTGCAACTCCAAGGATTGTTCTTGATTTTTGCTGCATCGTGTTTCTTATGCACTGCGTTCGCGTATCTCTTCCTTCCTGAAACGCAAGGAAAATCATTAGAAGAAATTGAAGATTATTTTAGAAAACCCAACATTCTATGGCACAAGAGAGAAAAACACGAGAAAAAAATAGTTGAGATTTCATTTCGTCAGAGTAACACATTGTCTTCAAATGCAGTTACTACTTGAGAAAGCGAAGACACTACATTCTTAATTATTATATTAACTTGATTTCATAGATATAGACACAATATGATAGTATTTATTTGAAATAATTATTATAACAATTCATACAACGTGTAACAGTGAACGTTTCTGTATGTAAAACATAGGAGATTATTTTACTCAATAATGTATTTAATTTCAACAAATATTAACTGGAAACTTATTGTGTTCAGTGCATCTTTTGTATTTGCGAGCACGCTGCTTTAGTTCATACAGGTAATATTAACAATTTTTTAAATGATAAAAGTTAGAGTTTATAACAATCAAGAGGAAGATGAAAATCAAATGCTAAGTAGGACTGTAGGTGATGTACTTTTCCAATAATTTAAAATTCATTCTTGAAAACTTAAGGAATTCGACAATAAACATTTTGTGTATGTTCTGATATACAAGAAAAGTTTGTCTTAAGTTATTAATTAATTTCATACCAAACAGTGGCATGATGAATTTTCCCTCAAAAGATGACAAGCGAGAGGTGTTTAATGAAACAATAATGACATAATGAATAAAATACATAGCAACTAAATATATATATATATATTCTTATATATGAAATTCCTTTCATTGATACAGTATCTACTGAAAGTATAAGGCCTGATGGTGTAGTTGTCAGCGTTGCTGATTACGGATCCTCGGTCTCCGGTATAAAAATATAGAAAATATTGCCGCTACATGACAGTTATCAATGCTGAGAATAGAGTGACTCTCAATTACAAAGAAATGCAAAAATTTGGGAGTTCGGGGGCAGATTTCTTAAAGAACGTTGGCCGGAACTGGCCCGTCGGCCGCCAGTTGGACCACACTGATTTGAAAAATTCCAGGGATTGTTGTATTTGAGGCAATGTCCACAAACAGTGATTGTGGAGACTCAGAATAAACATTATCTGAGGTACAGACTTCAGTACCTGATGAAGCACGTAATTTGAAGAGAGCATAAATAAGATTGATCTATCCATAAATACTTACGAAATTGTAATTGAAGTTATCAAAATTGTCATTACAAAAATCTGATTTTTCAGGAGAATGAAGAAAGATCTCCATCTGATGCTACACTATGCTATACCAGAATATATTTGATATTGCTAAACATTGTGGCCATTCGACATATGTTTGTGGATGTCTCACTTTTAAGTATACCTATACCGTATAAATGAAAAAAGTCACAAACTTCAATATTCTGACATGGGTCGTACCAGACAGAGAATTGAAATGTGCTCAAAGTAAATCGAAATATCATTGCTGTCATGTCACATACGTAGGCTGTAATAGAATACAGGTCTAGACAATGTCTCAGTAATAAAATATCTTATTCCAATTTAAAAGAAGCTTCCCAACAATATTTTTTTGTAAAACTGACCAGGGTCATCTTTGCAAGAAAACTCTACAGGCAGAGGAGGTTGGTTCTACAGATTATTTCCGTTTCAACAGCTTTCTATGTCTGGAAGGTTCACTTTTTATAATAAGAGAAATATCTGATTAGACTAGTGACAAGGGCAGTTTTTTCTAATATACTTTAATTGTAAAATTATTTTTAAAATATCAGATTTAACGCAGAATACAATCCTTCCTACTGGAGTAACTGTCTGAATCCACAAGCAGTGCACTTTTTTTTTTTTTTTTTTTTTTTTTTAAATGAAGCGTGAGATCTCTGGGTGTTTTTGTGACGGACAGATAGCTTACGACTAACCTTCATTTATTTTCTACGAAAAAGGTATGCAATAAACACAAGAAGTCAGTTTGCAAATTTGAACAAAACTGATAGAGCCGTTCTAGAAAAAATCTAGAAATTATAATTTTAATAAAAAAAGGAGTAAATTAGTATCTATGTGCTTCATATAATATCCTCCATGAATGCCCATCCTGATTCCTTTTTAAGCTATGTTCTTCACTGAAAGAAAGACCGATGGCACATTTAAAATGGTATATTTGAACTCAGGGTACCTAAAAAGTATTCATTACCAGTACAACGAATTTCAGGTACGAGGAATGTTACCTCTAGTGTCCTATAGTGCCGTACCGGTAAATATGTTAAGAGGAATTAAAATTAATTGTCATAAAAATTAGATTTTCAAAACTTTCGCAAAATGTAGGCCTATCAAGAAGAATAACTGAGCGAGCTAAGCGAGGTCCTGTTTTAACTAGACAGTTCGGTACTTCGTCCGTTTGTAGGCCTATGTAAATTTGTGTTTTACCGGTACGTAGTTACGATCAAACTTGTTTTATTTTCTCCAAATTTAGCATGAACGTTCCTTGAAATAATTAAAAAAGGCTTATGGCCGTTTTAATGGTTTCGTTGTACGAAATATTCAACTCTTTCAACGAATCCACACAAACGGTTCATTCTAAACTACTAGAAGACTACTTCCATTCTCGGGTCTAAACTTTTCTACAATTTTGTTCCAGCATATTTTTGACATAATTCTAATGATTTACAGACGTTTCGTCTGTTTGTCTGTAAATGTGTTTGATATGCAGTAAATGTGTTTGATACGACTGCAAACGTTGTTTGATTTTCTTCCAGTTTGGTACGAATATTCCTTGAAATATTAAAAACGACATATGTGTAAGGATTTTTATTTTTTATTCCGATTCAAGTTAGTGGCCGTTTTAACTGATGAAGAGCAGATCTTAGTTATTGTTTGGACGAGAGGTCTACTGTTCACAGATTAGTATACACACAGGCTATCAAATTTTGCATCAGCAATCTTAACGGTCCTAAAATGAAGTCAGAATATTCCGTACAAAATACATTTAACACAATGTAATCAAATTTGCATTAAATCAATTAAACGAGATAGGTCTTGAATGAGATACATAACTTTCTTATTTTAATTTAAATCCTTACCTTAATTTGAAAAATACAAATACTAGTGCAGAATTTCAATTATTGTTCGAAAATTAATTATCAAGGCCTTACAGCATTTTAGCCATCTCAGGTTCTTCCTCTACGGAACTATGATTTACTTTGAGGTAATTAGCCTAAATAAATCTTTGCAATAGTTCATATAAAATGAAATTAAAAAGTACTTTCAAGTATTAGGCCTAATAGCGTAATTTAGAGTGTGTGACGTAGATACATACGATTGTTCAAGTTCGACGAAAGTATCTTGACCGTGAATTTCAGAAGATCTGTATATATAAGAAGGAAGAAAAATAATCTCTGTTGAAAATGTTTGAAATTGAAACTTTGTAACACAAATAAAAATTAAATTTTTCCTTAGCTTTTTTCACAATATTTAGCGTAAAGCGTTCCCTATTACAGGCCATGGAGGCCCAGAGGGTTCCAGGAGGTTGAGGCTCCCAGATCTTTATACATCGGCACATGAAGGTCGTAAGGTTGTCAGCCTTACGCACCGGCCGCCTTTAACCCCCAGGATTGCTCCTGGTACTCATTTCCATTAGAGGCTGAGGCGACCCCAGGGCCATAGTGCCACCAGAAGAATTAGCCCAATTGAAAAACTCCAACGACCTCATCGGGGATCGAATCCGCAACCTTCCGTTTTGTAGCGCAGCGCCTCAACCACTATGCTACGGCTCACAATATTTACCATATCAAATAATATATAGGCTGATGGGTTATTTTGAATTGCTTAAGGAATTGTTTATATTATGTTTTATTATCTCCTTTAATTTATGCCAACAGATAGGCCTAATTGTTATCATCTTTGTTCAGAGTTGCATTATGCTTAGGGATTGTACTGTGGTGTAAATAAATAAATATAATATTTGTGTCACAAAACTAAAATACAAACTGCAAAATATGATTATTTCTGATACTTGAAAGAAACTATTCCTTACAAGTTCTGTAATGTACCTACAGATCTACCTCTTGTAGTTCATATTGTAAACGTTCCTATTATTTTATTAAAAACCTATAAGTCTAGCACATATAAAATACTGGTTCAATATTTCACCTGTTCTTTACTTTAATATTTCATTTCAAATGAAAAATCGACCAATATGTTGAAAGAATTGATTTTATTTTACTTCCAATATCACCATTCTTTAACGGAAAATCATTGAGATAAAACCTGGAGCCAATAAGTCACGTAGAAAAGCAATTCTTTCTGTTATAGTGCTATCTAATTCGCAATAAACGCAATCGTATCTGTGTGGGTACTGACGTATTGACTCCATTAAAGTCACCTTTAAATCTTGTGTTTCTTGTAATGACCACAATACACACGACACACTGTCCTTCTGTGGGAGGGGAAAGTTTATAAAACATGGTGATTCTCGAAAAATCTCCAGTTGCTTTTGATCTCAGGAAGCTGTTGTTTTCTACTACATCTTTGTGTTTGGCAATCAAACCTAATTCTTGCAAGTAAATATTGACAATAATTTAATAGCTTGATTTCGCTTAATATATTAGATTAAGCTTATAATTGTATTCAAAAAGATTAGTCATAACTGGGGTTCGGATGCTTATGAAATGTCATATTTTTATCTTGACCTCCATTCTCGCCGCAAACACAAATTAAACATGAATTGCACATATGTTATCCTATTTGGACCGTTTTATTATGCATATAAAGTCATATTTTGGTCGTTTTCAGGGTCTTGGCCATATTTCGGTCATATTTGTAATTTAATGTCATATTTCAGTTATAAATTCGGTGAAAGAGCACAATTATGCAGATTGTGCACTAAATTGTCGACCTGAATTTTTTTTTCTCCGACAAAGAGTCACGAATATTTTGGTTTTTACTGTAACTAAAATGTGAAGGAACAATAAGTAACAGCATAATTACCTCTTCCTCCTTATTGTTAACAATTTCCAATAGTCATGTTTTTAACACTTTTGCAGTGGTATCTGGAAAAATTTAACAGATTAGAAGTTCATTACAAGTTAAACCGTAAATCACCTGTAAAGTTGTTAAAAAGTGATTATGTGATTGAATTCATGATATGTATTAATTTACTGGCATTAAACGTTTTAAATTTGAACGTTTATTTTTAGAAAATGCGTTCTTTTATGAGGTCATATTTAGGATTTTTAGGTCATATTTAGTCATTTTTAAAGTCATATTTGCAGTCATATTTTCCACTTTTCCAGGTCATAAACATCCGAACCCTAGTCATAACTATTGGTTAATTTAGATTTTATTACTTTGTTTGTGTCTAATTAGCCTATTCTAATTGTGATCACAAAATAATTAATCGCGGGAACAGTGTTATAAAAATTATAAACAGTGATTTTGAAGTACTGTATTAATCATTCCGCTTTTTCTTTAATGGATTTCGGTGTCTACAAATACATGCATTACAATGCTTCACGGAAGGAGAAGGGATGTAAATTTATTAACGAACGGGCGGTCGGGGACCGCAGCGCCCCATGTTTATGGTTCTGTTATATCTGAGCCTAACCAACAGGTCAATTTTTCAATATAAAAATACAGATTCTATGCTGCCTACAGAATTCGGATTGCTTAACAGTAATAAGATACTTAAATTTTAGATTTTAGTGAGGTTATATAAGAGAAAGAGAAAATGAATTAGAAGTGTAGCTATTCGATTTTGTGTTCTGATAGATTTTACCAGAAATGTAAGTACTTAGGATTTGGAAACAAAGTAAATAAAGCGACAGGATCATTTTGGTTTCTGCGTACAAAATATTTTTCAAATTATTATATATGATTACAAAACACTTGATGGATTTTCAACCATTCAAACATCGATTCAATTATCTGATTTTCAATAGTCATCGATTTGAATTCTCCGTGAAAACATAATAATACGATCATAAAGGAAGTGGAAAGTAAAGAAGTAAATTTTTTTCACATATTTCGTTATAATGACCTATAATTAATACCCCAAATATTAAGGCTATAGGTCTTCTTTTTAAAAAAAATGGATGTAAAATTAGGGGTCCGTAAAATTTTTTAGACATTTTAGAGGTCCTCGGGTTCAAAAAGGTTGAGAAACGCTGACATAGGCTATACTGTATTGTAATATGTATAGTTTTAATGTTTCTGTAACGTTTTCAAGCACAATGCGTCAGTTATTCTTTAAATTCTGAGTTGATTATTATTGTAAAAATTTACTGAATTCCTATTCTGCTCCACATCTATGTGATTACAGAGTACGAGTCAATGTTACTTCCAGTAACAACAGTCACAGCTCTCTGTATTCTCTTCGAAGTCTCTAAGTCTAGCAACCCGGAGCAAGAACTGGAGCAGATGTTCAGAGAAAGGTATGATGAAGCATGTGCTCAACATTGCTTTTATCACTGATTTGGTGCTAAAATGAACCTGTGTATAATGTATAATGTGTAGGGATGGGTCCTCGATACTTTCGATACCTCGATACTCTCGATACTTGCACGGTATCGGCATCGAACGATACTTCAGAAAACTCGCGCGATACTTTTTCGATACTTTTGTAATTCTGCAATTAAGTGAGAATGATAGTATTTTTTTTAACAAAAACTTGTAAGTGGACTGTTTAAAAAACTAATTTTAGTTTTAATGTAGAGTGTAAAAATAATTATAGGCTACTGATGATATTAAATTTTGTCTCATTAAATATGCAGACTTAATTAATTTAGTTGGTATTACACAGTTCTCTCAAATTTTAATTTTTAATGTACCTATTTATTGAAAATGGAAATGTTGAAGGTATCGAGTATCGAGGAAAAAATCATGTACTGGTATCGAGTATCGAGTATCGAGTATCGAGAAAATCTTATATCGACCCATCCCTAATAATGTGTAATGGGAAACTATTCTTTAGGAGTCAATCAGCCTTTAATATTTTGAGCAAAGGGCGCGGATATATTAGGCTACCTGGATAAAATTCATAAAAATAGATTCCCTTTCTCCTTTTCTAAAATTGTACTTTTATAATAATAAACCAACATTCATGCGTTGTATGTTTGTAATTATTAAGTACCAGTATGGTACTTTATGAGATTGTGTGGGGGACGAAAAAATGTCTGTCCGTCTGTCTGTCTGTCTGTCTGTCTGTCTGTCCGTCCGTCCGTCTGTCCGTGCGTCTGTACGCACCATAACTCAAGTGCGCTTTTTCGGATTTTCATGAAACTTGGTATAAACATTCATAATGTCGATGGGAAGAACCCTATTGATATTGAACCAAATCGGTTCACCGGTACCGGAGTAATGCCCAATTTAGTACCTATTTTAATAGATTATGGCGCCTTTCTCATAGAAAGGCGCCATCACTCAAATACGCTGTAACGGATTTTCATGAAACTTGGTATACCCATTTATGACGTCCATGAGAAGTGCCCTATTGAATTTGAACCAAATCTGTTGACCGGTACCGGAGTAAAACCCAATTTAGTGTATATTTTAAAGACGCGGTAACTCAAATACGCTTTACCGGATTTTTATGAAACTTGGTATACACATTTAGAATGTCCATGGGAAGACGTCTATTCATAATGGATAAAATCGGTTGATCTGTTTCGGAGTAATGCTCAATTTAGTGCCTATTTTATGGCAATATACGTATTCGAAAGAATTTATAAAAAAAAAATGAAAATCAGTTATCTTGACAACATAGCCTATTGTTTTACTGTGATCTTATAAGACCTTGGAAATTAAAATACAGGTAGCTATGACAAAAAATACTATTGTTTTACATGCGCTTATCCAACTAGACCGTTAAAATGACCCATGTGGCCGAGATGGTAGACCTTTCTTCTTCCGTAAGCCCTGCTTAATGAATAAATCTGGAGCTTAACTTGGAAATCAATTTTAAAAAAAACATATTCTGCATATCATAATTGCAGTCATAACTGATTAAACAAAAACATACTGGCACTTTTTTACATCAGTTTACCTGATTTTATTTTTTTGTTAATCGATAAATCTTATTGCTATTACTTTATTTGTTATATTTAAAAATCATCGTCTGTTCAAAATATAACAGATCGAACGTGCAGGTTACTGTGGTATTTTAAAAATAATGGATGGATGAATATACCCCGCACTCCTCGGATGAGAGTATAGAGGTCTCCGACTAGATTTGTCACTATCGAAGAATAATTTAGTTACAGAGGAACAGGTGATAAAGACTTCGACGACCAGCTTGAGGAAACTAAGGTTTTAATAGGCCGTGAAAGATCCGGAGAATTTGGACCAGAGCCTCTAATTTATGTCGTAAAACCATGGGATCCATGGTTTATAGCCCCTCCTGGATGACTTCGTGCTCAGGATTTTTATGTCCTGAAAAATCGATCGACCGCGCCGTTCGAATCCAGAAGTGGGTACGCTAACCCTGCCCCACCGCGGTAGACTATTATCAGATAATAGCAACATAAAAAAGACAAAATTAAAAACTAAAAGAAAAACTAAACATATGAGAATTACTTATGTATTAAAACTAAATCTCCGTGGCGCGGAATCCCTGAAGGGACTAGACTTACCATCCGACCGCTACGTCATCTATCATAGGCAGGTGGCATGATTGAAGTACGTGGTCAGCACCTTTTTTTTATCAAGTAGCTCTTCAGTTTTAATTACGAAGCTGAGTGCACCCCGTTCCAGACCTCTCCACCTCAGAAAAATCTGAGGAGCTACCGGGAATCGATCCCCAGCCTGCGGATTGGTAGCCAGCGACGCTCGCCACGTGTGTAATATATACTAATACTACAGCTAAAGCAACAATGGCGGAAAAATTAATAGCCTACCAAAAAAGAGAAAACCCCTTCCAAAGCCGTAGGAATTTCTGAAATATCAGGAAATATCAGGAAATTTCAGTGGCCAGGATTTATCAGTAATTCTAGGCGAGTTGAATGCTGTTAAAGGGTGAATTTAAAAAGTAATATGGCAATTTTTTGATGCAATGAATTTTTTTTAAATCAAATTGTGCTGTAAGGTTACTTTCATTTCATCTAGGATAAATTTAATTGTAAGATTTACATACCTTTATGAGTGATGAATTACTATAAATTACTCTGAGCTATTGTTCTAGATCTACGTGTACTGTAACCAGATGAGATGAAAGCAAGTGCGGGGTGAAGAGGAAGGGTGGTACAGAGGGGACTCATTCCCCCGCGTCATAGCAACAGTCCAAAGTGACACGCGGTTGGTCTGGCGCGCCGTGATGGGGAGGAATCCGAACTTTCACGCCCGCTCACTGACTGAAAAACGGAAGATTAGGAAGAGCCCGCTTGCAGGTAGACAAGAGGGGAGTGCGCTACATTCCTGTAGCTTGCATTCTTCTCATCTGGAGACAGTACTGTAGCACTCTTACGACAACATTCTGTAATCTGGAAGCAGCATAATGCACTTTAACACAGCAGGCAACGGTACCTAATCAAAGCCTATGAGTTAAACGAACGACCAATGTTCTGAAGTGGCTTCATAGCCAAAAGAATAACAATAAAGGAATTAAAAAATTACACACATTCAATAAAATGTATTTTTCTGTTGAGATAATTGTCATTGACCTAAAGACGCTTCGTACAGTAGCTATTTTAAATCTAACATTATCTTTAGGCTATTTTCTCGATCTTCATCTTTAATTTGGGAAATTGTTGCAGTTAGTTTCCATCTTGCTTTTGATATTATTTTATCCATATTCTGACTGAAACCAAGGCAGTGCTTATTTATTTCCAATAAATTTCATAATGTAACATTGACCAGGACCAGTATATGAATAATAATTGTTAATATAATTGAATATTATATTCCAGTTAAGGAAATACGGAGTCCAATTTTTTTTTTTTAATTTATGCTACGAAGTTTGATTAATTTATTCAATAATTTGGAAGGGTTTAGTGGTTAAAATAACTAACTGTCTGCCGGTCAGCGCGTACGGGAAATTGCAGCCCTAGCAAACACACATATGAAAAAAATTATACCAGTTACGGGTGCAACAAAGCGATATCAGTCGACTTAGGGCCGATTGTATAAACAGTTTGATCTCGGATCAGAGACTAAACTGATCTCAGTTCACACTGAACTCGAAAATTTCTGTTGTATAAACGCTAACCTGAGATCAATTTGTACTGAACTAGGATCAATTTTGACTGGAGAAATTTCTCCGATTAAACTCGTTGAACTCAGTTCAAGGGGGTGTTTTCTTATTTGAGATACAAGATTAGCTCATTATAAACATAATATTAGGTCCATCTGTGTGGTTACGATAAATATGAAGCAAATATACAAAAGACAACTTCATACATTTCTAGTTATACCGTAGTTGTACTATATAGGCTATGTTAGACTCCTTATAACGCAGTAACTTAACACTACACCATTACTCTATAATATGCTTACGTTATTATTATCATCAACTCCAATTTTCATATATCTCGTGATGATAAAAATATTAATTTCATAGGGCTTCCCGTGTGTATTAACTTGTCTAGAGCAAATGCTTTCTTCGTTATCTTTCTTTATGTGACCTATTAACTCTTTCAGAACTGATATTTTACATTGTAATAAGGCAGTCATGAGGTAAAAACTTCAGTGGGCTATTAAGTTTAAAATCGATAGAGAAAAGTTCAGTGGAATAGGCTACCTGGTTTCCATGAATGACAAACATAACAGATGAACAAAAATTCCTTAAGTTTTACATCTCCGCTCTTAGCCTATACAATTTATGAGACGAAGCATTTATATGTCCTTAGCCGTGAAAATGTTAAGCCGATTTATAACGCCAGGAATGAAATTACAAGAACATTTTTCATCGTATTTTCCTCTTGCACGGATATTATCGTATCCGTCTTTTTGGATTCTATAATATCTTTATATTTTACCAAGACAATTTCAATTAGGAACGATCCTTTTTCTGCTTAATTTCGATCATATTTCCCCTTCCTTTCGCATAACACACAGTCTGAATACGGAGGAAAACAGAATAACAATGCTCTCGTCTCGCGATACTCATCTGTTTCTGCGATGTTGCCAAGTGCTCATGTATGAACTAGGATCAATATTGAACTTCGATTAGTTGATCTTAGATCAGTGTTATACAATACGACTCGAGCCTGAACTCAGATCATTTTCTGAACTTAGATCATAATTGATCTCCAGTCAGTGATGTTTATACAATCGGCCCTAGAGTTTTATCAGTGGCTTGGAGGTTCTCGGTCACTATATGCATATCTTAACTTAGGGAACATAATTTCCATACCTCAAAATGTTCCCTTCATCCCTGTGGGACTTTGTGGTGGACAAAATGGGGTAGGGAGAAATTTTCTCTGGGGCTCCTGTTTTTCCTGCCATAGGCTACATCATTGTTTAAATGTTACCTTCACATTCCTTTAAATGTCTGTGGTTGAATCTTGAAATAAAGGGAACGCCGCTTAATGTAATCGCGGGTAATGTTATCAATCGGGTAATTTTATCACTTTTATGAAGTCCCGTACGGATTAATGCTGATACATTGAAAAAAATGTTATTTATTGTGATCAAAGATTCGGTTTATGTTGTCACGTTTTCCTTTTTTGCGGCTTTATTTCCAAGTACTGCACGTCATTCAAAATTTCGTTTATAAGGGTTTTGTGTCTAACTCAACTGTATTGTGTTGTAGGCTACTGGAGGTAGCAATTCTGTATCCAGTTCACAAGATGACCAGTTCGAGGGGATGGCATTACCTGATTTTCTCTTTTAAGCACGAAAACATGTTTCACCCCACAATTAAGCTGCAGCTTTTGATCTAAGAAGATAACATTGCCGACATGTATTGTGGCTAGTGTAAAATGAAAAGATTTGACAGACAAGCGTTAGATGTTTTGCGAAGCTGTGTTCACCACATATCAGTATAGACTTCCAAAAATACTCGTAACTCGTAACTGAGTATGGATTATTGGTTAATGGACTCCTAAAAGTATATATATATATATATATATATATATATATATATATATATATATATAAGTACAAACAATTAAAAACTTTGTTACTGGTTGAAAAAATAGTTGCTTGCAGTCAATTACTGTATTAGCCTATGAGTGGTTTAATGATTCACAGTTACGTATTATTTTATCAATAAATATTTTTAATTCTGTTTTGTCTTAAATATGAATAAATAACCTTGATTTATTTCTTCGGTTACTGTTATCAATCGGTTAATATTATCACATTAGCTGCGTCCCGAAGTGATCACAATAAGCGGCATGCACTGTATTCTAAATAGCCTATTTCAAATAATGCACTTCAATGCAACAGATTTTTATATTCTGCGATCATATATCGTTATAAATATTAAATGCGGTAAGCTGATAATTTATTTGCACTCATCTTTACAGATCGGACGAAGACTGGGAAAATGCATGGCATCAGGAACGCCATACAAGATGCAAATCGATGCTGTTGCGTCACCTATATTGGGCCTGTGAGAAGGACATCTATAGATTATCTAGAAGGAATACCGACCAAGAGCTTTTCTTGCGGAAAAATGATCCAAGTAAGTTAACACATGTAAAATTAAAATGTTAATTTAAATAGTTAATGTAGGCCTATGTGTTGAATATATTTTTATTATTGTAGGGTGAAATTTGTTATTGTTTATATATATATATATATATATATATATATATATATATATATGTCGGCCGCGGTGATCTAAAGGTAGCGTGCCCGCCTCTAGGTCCGATGGTCGCGGGATCAAACCCGGCCGCGGTCGATGGATTTTTCAGTATGTAAGCGCGGCAATGGACCTTCGGGTTCCTTAAAAAAGATATTCCTTTAGCTTGCTGAGGAACTCTCGGGTTCCATGAAGTAGATACTATTCCTTTATCTTGCTTAGGCTTTGTCTATTGACATTGAGTAAGTAAATAGTTATGGTCCATTATGAAATTAATGTATTATCATTAACACAGTAATAAATAATTACATTTTGGTAAACTAAATCCTTCTGTCGGCATATGTTTTAGTTTATAATAAATATTCGATTCTGTTGATATATTAGGCAGTGACTAATGGACAAATTTGCTAATATAAAATTAATGTACATACAGTTATTCTGTTAGAACAAGAAATTTCTTTAGAATATCGTTCAACCTGTTATAAAATAATCTTTATTAATTCACAATATTTAATCCACTTATTAACTACATTTAACTATGTCAATATCACGTAGCCTTAATTTACTTGTTATTAGAGTTGTTTCTAATACTAGTACATTTATTGCCTAGTTCATTAGTCTTTTTCCCTACTACCAGAGAAATAAATTTTCTTTTCAATTGCCTTTAATTAATGTTTATATAATTAATTAACTAAATTATTTATTTATTGGCATTTACTCTATAATTAGGGAGGCATTAAACATTAGCTTCGGATTTTTTTTAAGTTAGCTATTCCTCTGACTGAGTACTCTGCCAATCAACAAAACAAAACTAATCCTCCAAACATTGATATTTTAGGATATCCATTCCTGAGCGTGGTAGAAGCTCGTGTATTCCTGAGGGATCGCAGGAGCCAAAGACGTGGAACAGCTGAGCCATCCATCACAGACGAGTGCTGCCACAACTCCTCTGGATGTACTTGGGAGGAATATGCAGAGTATTGTCCGGCAAACAAAAGACTCAGAAAATTTGTTTAATTCTTCATGGGCATCAAGATCAAGAATATGATTTCCAAATGTTTCATAATCAATTTTAGAATGTTGTAAGTCCGTACATATCACAGAAAACGTTAATTATATATCGTTGTAAGAATATATTCGAAATTAAAGAAATGTCATTTTAGGAGTTATGAAGAACAATACATAGGCCTATTGAATGACAAAATTTATAAATAATCCATGACTATATGCACACAAAAAATATTACATAACGTTTTGAATAAATAAATAATTTAATTAATTAATGTATTTTTAAATTTAGAAACAAATAATATAAAATATTTCTAAATCGTACATTTTGAAAGTGGTATTTGCAAGATATATATAAACGAGCATTATCCGTAATAAATATTGGGTGCACAAATTATTACGTGATTTTTTCAGTTTAACTTTTATCTCTAAGAATCATATAATTATTGCTTATTAATATTAGAGGCCTCTCAACAGCTAAAGGTTATTTGTGGTCTAGTTCTGCTCATTTTACAGTTTAATCTGAAATTAAGGGTCCACTATTCGCCTTAGAGAATAAGAAATCCTCAATTGTCTGGCCATGGCATTTGAACTCATAACATCCTGCGATAGAATCCTCAACAATTTTGTACCGGCCTCTGCAGAAACATGCTATATCACCTATAATGGCAGTAGCATTATATTTGTTTGTTATTCTCGTTTTCACCATATTACTGACTCATTGACTTCAGCAAGAGCAATGACTTCAACAGTAGATAGTGTGACCTTGCATTTATTAATGAAGCGGCCTACAGACGATGAATTATTTCGCATAAGTAACGTGTTTGTGCTAAAGTGGTGTTGTGCAATCTTTTCCCCTACGCTGTGCAACTCATTGTGCAAATATCAGTTTGCAGAAGCGAAGGAAGCAGCAGTGATTACCGTAATAATTTAGTTTAATAATGATTATGTTTTATTTTACCTGACAAAGTTAAGATCGTAAGGCCATAAGTAAAGTATTCCTGATTTGTATATATTTGTCTTCTAGTTTTTTCTTGTTGTTTCATAAGTTTTTTTTATATAGGCCTAAGTAGTTAATATGAGTTTTTCTTAATGTTTATTGTAAATGCTTGTAAACACTTCTTTGGGGTGTAAATTATATTTTTTCTATTACGCTTTGTCTTAAGGCAACCCTTAACTGAGTGAAGCTGAATGTAAATAAATAACATTAAAATATATAAGATACAAAAACAATGATTTACAGAAATAAATACCATAATAATAATAATAATAATAATAATAATAATAATAATAATAATAATAATAATTTAAAACTATGTTTCTTACAATGTAATTAAAAATAAAACTTGCATTAAGGAAATGGAGGAAATAAGCTGTAGTGGACATTCAAGTTATGTGGGGAATCTTTTGGAATATTGAACCTTTTTTACAATGAGGTTAGGATATAGGCCTACAATTTAACACCACTGTTATAAAGTAAAAAAATTAAAAAGCTAACCATTTTAAGCATTATACAAATAATTTAGTAATTTAGATTTGAAAGACGACATAGTCCTATAGCAGGCAACGGGAACTGAAGTTATAGGGGAAACGAGACTTCACCCTCTTTCCACTTCTTGTCCATGTATGGTATGGTATGGTAAGGTGCATCTTTATTCTTATATACATGTTAAATACATTATCCATAGAATAAATTCAACGCACGGGCCTAGGCGGCCGTTCGTGCTTTTACAATGCACAAGAAAAAAACAAACAAAAGAAGAGAAAAGTAACATTAATATTACAAAACAATATAATACGATAACATGAAATAGGTTTTAATTCCGCATCAGTGGCGTTGCAGTGATATTTGAATCTTCATTTACACAGCACTATCAGCGAGCATGAGGTACACACTTTTGAAAGTTATACACTATAATGTGTTGATAAATTTCATTTTTTTCTCTTACGAGGGATATAATAAAATTTTGTTGTACAGTGTGTAGAACAATTCCACCTATTCCGTCGAATTTCGTTTTGTAAATGTTCTTGTTATATTATCAGCTTAATACCTTTGTCATTTCTAAAATATACCTGTTTATAGGATATTTTCCCGAGCTACTAACCAGGTGGTGAAATGGATTAATTCCGACGTTTAGAAGCCAATCTGAGGCTCCACTGTCAATGAGAATGAAATGCCGGGACTAGATAGGGTGTATTTGTATAGGACTGCTGTAACTGGGGACATCTGGATTGGAGAAAAGATTTATTGGAGACCGACCAATTCATCTCATGTAGAATAGTCATTTTGGAAGTCATCAATTATGAATTTAATAAAAATTAAACCCCCGAGAATATGTTGTTTTTGTCAAAGAAAATAAAGTTTTTTTCCAGTAATTTTCTCCACAATTACTCCTGTGACTGTGGGATAAAGTAAAGAACAATGGTTTGCTATGCTTAGAGCAGTTTTGCCACTAATTCACTATAAAATTTAAGATCTCATTAGGTAATGGCTATTAGCCTAAAGAGCTTACTGAATTTAACATGCAACACTCAGTCCACTTCAGGACAGTTAGCTTCCTGCTATAAAAATATATATCGTAGCGTAATAAAACAACAATTTCAAGCTTGCTTTATTATGACTGGCAATTAAAATGTATAATATTTAGTATCGTTATTTACTCACATGTCAAGGTAATAAACATATTTTTATTAGTGTTAGAATAGACACATGCCATGCAAATTCCATTATGGCTAAGATACAAGTAGCAGTTAATTAATATAGGCCAGGTTGTTGCAAGAAGGCGAGAAAGTGAAAAGGGTGACATAAAGTGCAAAGAAAAATGCATGAAAAAAATAGAAAATGTAAATAAATAAATAAATAATTGTTAATTAACCGATCGAAGCGAGGTCCTGTTCTAAGTCGACCGTACAGCATTTTGTCTGTTTGTAAGTTTGTATGTTACGCAGCCACGACCAAACGCGTTGTTTGATTTTCTTCCAATTTGACGTGAATGTTCCTTGAAGTCATTAAAATGACGTATATGTAAGAATGTTTTGGTTTGTGGACGAAATGGCTTGGTTAAAAGTAAGTGATGATGTTGATAATGGTTATTACGAGGGATGTTCCAAAAGTAAGTTTCGTCGTTTTTTTAAAAAGTGAAGATGGTAAAGCAGATGAAGCAAACAACTGCCATAAGAATCGACACCTATTGCTGGTTCAACGACGGAAAGAGCGTCAGCAGAGGAGAAACGATGCATGAGTAGAGTTCCGAAGAAGAGAGAGTAGCAGTAGACTGGCGTGCCCGAGGTTATTTGAGTACAAATCACGATGGCAGATGGACGTATACTGAAAACGTGGTCGACAATGGAAGTACATGCTGTTATCCGGTATGAATGGGCATGTAGGACTAGTGTGTCCATCATCCATGGACGCCTACAGACTGTGTATGGTGAAGAGGTCATGTCTCATCAAATTGTTGGTCGCTGGTGTTGCATGTTCAGTGAAGGAAGGCACCTGTTCCATGCAATGAAAGCCGCACTCTCGGGACGTCACTTCCAAAACAATGCTGAGGTGGAGAAGGCTGTGCGACAATTCCTTGCATAGCAGGGCACCGAGTTTTACCAGAGTGGTTTCTTCAAACTGATTGCAAGCTATGACAAATGTCTCAATGTCGGTGGAGACTATGTTGAAAAATAGTGCAAGGGGTATATTTCATGATTGCATGGTGTATTTGTTTTGGTAATAAAGTTTCCATGTGAAAAAAAAATGACGAAACTTACTTTCAGAACATCCCTCGTAGTATTATTATTATTTATATAATACAGAAATATCAACAACAACGATAATAATAATAATAATAATAATAATAATAATAATAATAATAATAATAATAATAATAATAATAATAATAATAATAATAATAGGTATAGGCCTACATAACGCAATATGGCAGTGCATGAGTGCACAGGTGGTCTGATAAGAAAGAAGTAACAGAATACTCCAGTCAGCAGATATATCAGACCAGACGACTACCACGTGCCCAGTGATAGTAGAAATATGTATTATTATCAATGTTCCAAGATTACAGCCAGAACAACAAAGTAGTGGGTTTTCTGATAGACTAGGCAAACCAAATCTTTAAACAATAACATGGTCATTTGACAGCTTTACACGATCTCTTTTTAATTTGAAATAAGTTGGTATGCTTTTATATGCATATGTATATGCATGTATGCGTGTATGTGTGTGTGTTACAGACAGTGACAAACAGATAGAGAGAAGGGGAGAAGCAGAGAGAATAGAAACAGAAGTGAAAAAGAGGGAAAAGAAATGCAGAGAAATTAAGAGAGAAAGGGGGAAAGAGGAAAAGAGGAAAAGAGGAAAAGAGGGAAAGAGGAAAAGAGAGAAAGAGAGAAAATAGGGAGGGAGAGAGAAAGAGAAAGAGAAAGAGACGAGAGGATAGACCTGATGCTTTTCCATACTGTGGAATGTTAGCTGGAGTGAATGTATCAAGTTTCTTACAGTGAGGAGGGGTCATTAACGGAGATGAAGTGTTTGTGAAATAGCCGATAATTTTGCCCACCCTAGCCGATAATTTTGCACACCTTCTCTTTGAGAATAAACTCTGACTCTATAAAGCAGCACAAACTCTTTTATTTATCTTCCGATGGAAGAATGATACAGGTTTTCATGACCGAAAAACCAAGCTTTCAGCCAAAAAAAAAAACATTATTTTGCTATCATGGGCTGATGACAATCCAAGTAAAACTAATAATGTGTTGTCTGACTCTTGGTTATCCCTTGCATATTACCCATGATTTTAATTGTTTACGACCTCGTTCAATAACTGAAATGGAACATTTAGGGGCCGGAAGTTTATGGTTTTCTGGATTATTCTACCGACGAGGTCAGATACTTCAGTTATGGTGGGACCTATAGTCATATATGCAAGGTGTTTTGTGAGTTTTGTAAGTAACTTGAGAAAATTATATGCTATTTCTTCGAAAAAAAGTGTATCTATAATAACATTCGCATTGGCTAAAGAGCGGCGATTATTGACGCGATCACTTTGAACTCCCTGTAGTCTTTGTAGTTGTTCTGCTTCAAAATCATAAGAACATAGGTCCTTAAGGAGTTTGAATATACCTGCAACGACCTATAAGATCTACCCACTCCGTGGTGTTCGCTGCATTGCACCCGAGCTGAAAACGTCCAGTAAACTTGGCGTTTTGAAATAATTAACCTCTATCACTTTCATTCATGTAAGATGAAGTTATTTCTTCTCTGTTAAAGCATTGTTTTAATCTATAAAAGCAATTAAACATGATAATAATTCCCAATCGTTATTGATAACTTAATTTTCCCTGACAACCGACAACAATCCATTACATACATTACATTTTTTTGGCAAACATTCCCTGAATTTTCACGTGAACTACGCTGTATAATCTGCATAATACCAACCTAATATCAGATCGTTCTAAGAAGGAAACCTGAAGTACACAAAAACCAGTACATCTGTCTCACTCTAGCACATTATTCGGATGACTTAAGAGCGAGACAGACATACTGGTTTTTGTTTACTTCAGGTTTCTTTCTTAGTTCGTCTAGGGTTTAGCTGCTCTGCGACATCGTACCCACAACCTTTGCATTGTGGTCGCAAATGCTAGCATTAAGCTGTCCATTGACCCGTTAGCACAACCTAATATAAAAAAAGTACATTCTGTACAAAATTATAAGATGCTCTATCTGCGTACAGATAATTAGTTACCTTCCTGTTCACTAATTGACTGTGGAAGGGAAGGGTGCGATGGATTTAGCAGCTGTTCTTGGGGGAAATACCGTAATTACAACTATCTATTTTATAGGAAATGATAAATAGTAATTGGGGAACGCTGTGGTGAAGTTTATTGCTACAAACTGGAAGATCGCGGTTTCGATCTCCGATGAGGTCGTTGGAATCTTTTTAATTCGTGGGACTATGGCCCTGGCTCAGCCTCTAATAGAAATGAGTACCAGCAGCAATCTTGAGGCTAAAGGGTGCATAGGGTTGACAACTTTGATCTCCATGTGCCGAATATCTCAAAATCTGAAATCCTCAACTTCTTGGAGCCCTAAGAGCGTCAACGGTCTGTATAGGCATCATTTTACGTATAGTAACTGTTTCGAAATGTTAACTTAAAGTTAAACAACTTTTTATTTTATTTTTTACGTACAATAATGTCTGCTAAAATCTGTGGGTTACCTTAGGATACAACTTTCTTATAACTTACAATACTCCAATCGAATTTGTATATTTTTATTTGGTCGGGGATTCCATCGTAATCTCTTCACTCTGTGTTTACTGTACTTTGTTTCTTTATTTGCTGATAGAGTGACCTTCGCCATAAATAACAGCATCTAATTTATAATGTTTCTAATAAAACTGACCCAATATTTATCGGAGTACGACAGTCATGTTCCATTCAGCTTTCTTGATTATCACGAACACACATTCATATAATGACTTAGAGGTCGTGTTGCCTCTTGCATCAGATTAATGTTGGTTTGTCATGATAGCTGCAGGTCAGAAGTTGTTGAACACTGCGCGTGTCATATTGAGTTAGCAAAAAATATTCATTTCATAATAATGCTATATTATAGCATTGCAAGGAGGAACAATTAGTTTGGCGCCTTCTCATAATTGAATAAAAAGTGCAAAAATACCTCACAAACTTCCTCATACATACTATCAAGATTTGTACAGCCCACAATGAGTTTTTGGTGGACGCAGGATCTGAACCCCTATTTTTTCCATTACTGTACTAACAAAATTTCAGCTTTATATGTATTTGGAAATCTTAAAACTAACTATTATTATTAATATTTTTATAACTATTATTATTATTATTATTAATATTAGGTTAATATTTTAAGTGCAATTTCCATTTGAAAAAGTACGGGAAATGATGCTAAAAAATAAGGCAAACTGAGGACAAAAGGTGCTATTCAACTCATGTAACAAACTTAGATTCAAGAACAGAAGGATATTGACTAATTCCTTGTGAAATTATAAAGTAAAGTGGAATATTTAGTAATTATTTGTCATTGTTGCAGGTGTGCCTTTGGTTCCACTTTTTCTGAAAGCAGAAGGTTCACTATTCCCACGTTCACTGAAGGCTGATAAAAAGTTCATTAAAAGTTACTTAAGATCTTAGATATTGGAACGACACTAACGCCGGGTTTCCGAAACGTAAGATATCTACTAGATGGCATTATTCAATCCGTAAGCGTTTCTGAAACGTTCGATGGCGGCTAATCGTTCGATAGAACGCCCTACAAACTATCGCACCATAAATCACTAGATATCTGGCGAAACGGTAGATAAACACGCAACATGGCGGAAATGCGAAATATTTATGTTGATGTATGTTTCGTTATTATGTTAGCATTTAATCTTACATTATGTTACTAGCTTGTTATGGTATTAAAATTAAAAGTAGTAATGAAGCTGGCATTGGTTATTAATTTGTGTGTGAAATAATTCATAATACTGTACTAGAAAAATTGTATATTATCGGTTAGATGATCTTTGTTATAGCCTAGGCTATTAATGTATCCATCGTTTATTTGTATTAATTTCATTTTCTGTTGTAAGTTAATATTTTAAGAAAACATCGCGAATATTATTTTCTTGCTGGTCATCTTCAATGCCAGATCGTATAAGGCCTAGGTCTATACAGAAGTAAATATTCCCTGAAAGAAATACAGCAATCCTTTCAAGAAGTAGCCTACGATGATATTCAGATTCGGAAAAAATGTAGCTTAAGTATATTAATTTTATTTTCTGATGCAACACTTTATGAAGAAAATATTGCCAGTTTACAGCACGAATATTAATACATAATCATCATCTTTCTCGTCATCTTCATCCTGAGGCAATAAATAGGCCTAGAGATGTGTAAAGCAAAAAGTATTCCCTGAAAGAATTAGATCTTTGACGATATTGAGTTTCGGAAAGAATCAGGCTGTCAAAGCAATTACCTATGGATAAATAGGCCATCATATTAACAATAATAACAATATTAACAATAACAATAAGGAACAGCTGCAAGCATGCCTTTTTCAGCGTTAAATTGCCCATCATTAGAAATGGGAACAACCATCGAAGCATTCCTTTCTGTGGTAAATTAGCTATAACTTAATTAATGTGTTACGTTTTACGCATTATGTTGTCAGATTGTGATGGGTGACATTTTTCTCTAATGCACAAGTCTCGAAATCGAAATTACCGTAGTTTATCTCACGTTCTACATTCATTTTAGCAGAGAAACAGCAGAGAAGGAAAAGCAGAAAGATAATTCAGCCATTTTGATAGAATAGCAAGAAGCGCTCCGATTGGTTGCTATTCAATCACGGCCAACTTGATATTAGAGTAAGCACCGTGTCTCCATCTATTGACAAAGTGCTCAACTCATTTATCTGACGTATCGCTATTTGCCGATCGTATTTGCTTTCGGAAACGGAAGGTGTTTATAGAGTGTATAAAATCTATAGAGCCATTAGCTGTCTAGAATATATCTGGAGCTTTTATGCAACCGGGCCTAAGACAATTCTATAATAATAAAACATTTAAACTCAATACACGATGCGATGAAATCAGGTTTAGAAGATTATTAAAAGCTTCAGTAAAGTACAAAACAGGGGGAAAGGAGTATATGGGCACGGTAGAAAGAAAAAGATTAAGGCTCTAAAAAATAAAAATAAAATAGGTGCTAGAAAAACTGCCTCCATTTCACAGATATTTCACTGGAGCTCTCGTTTCCTTAATGAAAAGTACGCACCTAAAATCTCTAATCTCTAGGATGATAATGATTATAATGATCATAATAATAATATGTAGGCTATTTAATCTGGTAGAACCTTAAGACATTCTCTTACAATCAACCAGAGACGGTTTTCAAAAAAAAAAAAGAAAGAAAGAAAGAAAGACCTATAATCCTACAAGTAGTAAAAATGCTATATATATAATACGCCTACAATATACAAGATACAATTTTAAGAGCAAATATTTTATATTTATATTTTATACTTATGCATTTTCTTTCTTTTTTAAGGAACGACTAACGAAAAACTGAACGAGGGCTTTAAGAATCCGTGGTAATAGGCTACACCTAAGGAACCCTAAAAAGAGAGTGAAACTAAAGTGTAAGAATAATAATTCTGACGGAAAATTAGAGGGCGTTGGAAACTGTAAACGTTTTTATGCAATAGAGAGTCCTAACTTCTAGTATAATTAACATCATAAATATTCAAGTGGAACTGAATGAAACACATGACTGGAACAGTCACCTTGATGAAGTTGCTACATCAAATCTTGATATAGGCTAAGCCCATATTGCCGCAGACTGCTAATCCAGTTACATACGTAGTGCGTGGTGAATAACAATGCCTGATGAAGTCAAGAAAAACCACAGTTGAGAGAATTTGTAAAATAACGTGTGTTTCAAGATGAAAACCCGTGGTGCAGTTTATGTTAAGGTAGGCCTATGTACGAGTAATTAATCTTCCAGGATGGAGAAAATAAACTGGGCCTATCCCGTTGGAAGCTTCTTTTATACCATATTTCGAATTCACTTCAACGGATTTACTTACTTACTCAATGGCAATAGACAATTCCTAAGCAAGCTAAATTAATATTATCTATTTTACGGAACCCGGAGGTTCATTGCCGGGCTTACCTATGCCCGTCATTCAGCCCTATTCTCTGCTAACTCCATCCAATCATCCCTCGCAAATCGTACTTACCTTAAATATATCCTGATATTGTTTCCTCACTAATGTCTAGGTCTTCTCTTCGGGTCTCCCAGTCAATATTTTTTAGGTATATCTTTCCTCCCCCCTACGCGCAACATTTCCAGCCCATTTTATCCTCCTTGATTTAATTACTCTTACTGTATTCGGTGAAACTTGTTATTTTCTCCAGTCCCCATTTACATCTCTCTTAGGGTTAAATATTTTCCTAAGCACCCTGTTTTCGAACACAGATTGTTCTTTCCGAAGAATAAGCGCCCATGTCTCACATCCATATAAGACAACCGGCATCTTCAACGAATTTATTAGAGCATAAATCTAAGTTCTCAGTATATTCTTCAGATAGGGGAAGCTAGTTTATTGTTACATATGATTTGAGATTTAATTAGAATTTTTTGGAAATTCCTTCTTTCTAGTAGGTATTTGTCGGTGTGTGGTGTAGTGTGCAATGTAATAAGAATAAATAGTTTATTTTGCTTATTTCAAGATAAGGTAAGTACATATAAAAATAATAACAATAGTAAAATGCATTTTGGCTATATTTTTAATTTATAGTGCTTGGTGCCTATATGGACCCATTACCCACCATGAAATTAGCCATTGAAGTAAAACTTGATAGAAAATTAATATTATAATTTTGAATTGTCTAAAATTCTTTAATAAATTACAAAATTTCAACGAGTAGGCCTGTAATAATTTTGCATCCCACAGTCACAAAATAATTTTAGTGCATTTCTTGGTCTCACAATCCCAGTTTAAGAACTCCAATCGAGTAGCCTATCCTTAAAAATGAAATAAGCGTACTTTGCCTCACATTTTATCTCGTTTTTCTCTCTACTCAAAAAATTGTATGTAGGTGGTTACGTCAAAATTAGGTAAGAATTTTGACCGAATACCATTTTAACACTTTTTTTAAATGTGTGGGAGTGTGTGTCCATCTGTGAACAGCATAAGTCTAACTTTAAAAGGTAATATAAAAATATGTTATATTCCAGCCAGGCATCTTCATAGAATGTCACATGAAGGATGTCGACGACTTTCTCTTAATTCTCGCTATATTAAAAATAAATCATTTGTGCTATTTTTCGAAAATTAATATATTCTTTAATAGTTTTCAAAGTTTGTAAAATTTACCATTTTTGACCAGAACTAGGATGTAAGAGCAAAATGGGACTGTGATAAATGTAAACAATTTTTAACATGCTCCTATTACAATACCTTTTTATATTATCTTATCACCCATTTCAGAGCAGGCGAATGAAGATTTCGTTTAGAATAAAATACGAAGAATAAATGGCCTTTTAAAATTTCCTTTCAAATAATATTTTTTTTAACTTTCAAATTTGAAAAGGAGTTACAAATTTTTACCCCATAACTAATTATACTTTACCATTTGACCCATTAAATCATTATATTTGTGAACTGGCATGGAGCTGTGCTTTTAACAATATGAAAGGTATAAGGTAATATGTAATTCATCACCACTTTCGTGTGAACAATTTATAACCTAACTATTAACATTCCTATGACAACGGTTAAGAAAGCGCCACGATCCATATGGTAGCATCACATGAAGTTTTCTGCAAGAAGACAATTTGTCTTAGATGTATGAATTAAAAATGAAGAAATTAAATGTAACAAAAACTATGGTAATTCAAAAACATAGTTAAGTTAATATGTAATCAAACTTTTGTGCACAACGAAAACATTTGAAATGTAAAAAAATGATATATTTATTGACGTTAAAACGCTTGTTTACTTCTGTGCATAGAAAAAATATAAACTCCACGATCAACAAATTGACCTCAGATTTTTGTAAACATGTATGTCATTGGCGCACTGAGTATGCACATACATGAACCTTCTACAACCAATTAGATGGATATTATATCCACGCAGCTTGCAGAAATGTGTCTGCCTCTGGATGCCTCTTTTTTTTAATTAATAAATTGAAATGTCTTCAATTCATTATGTAAAAGAGATATTATGGTCTTGATACTCAGTTCACAAATCAGTGAACAATCCCGTATAAAAATATGTGGAATTTCGCCAATCACAAGCTCTTATCATATTTTTATCGTTTTTTTTATCGCTTTCATTTTACCGCGTCTAGTTGTACTTGACTTATATGTATATTGACAGGGAGGAAATTGATACTTAAAAATATAACATTTATCCGTTACTGTCATTTTACTGCATATACTTCTGAAATCACCAGTACCCAGTGGCCACCACTATGTATACGATTTCTGTATGAAAACAAATTAAGTAAGGATGGGTCGATACCAGATTTTCTCGATACTCGATACCGATACATGATTTTTTCCTCGATACTCGATACCTTCAACATTTCCAGTTTCAATAAATAGGTAAATTAAAAATTAAAATTTGAGAGAACTGCTTAATACCAACTAAATTAATTAAGTCTGCATATTTAATTAGTCAAAATTTAATATCATCAGTAGCCTATAATTATTTTAAACTCTACATTAAAACTAAAATTAGTTTTTTTAAACAGTCCACACAAGTTTTTGTTAAAAAATACTAGCATTCTCACTTAATTGCAGAATTGCAGAATTACAAAAGTATCGAAAAAGTATCGAGCGAGTTTTCTGAAGTATCGTTCGATGCCGATACCATGCAAGTATCGAGAGTATCGAGGTATCGAAAGTATCGAGGACCCATCCCTAAAATTCAAGAAAACATATTTGTCAAGAATGTGCAATTTCTTCAGAGATAAAAGATGGTATTCTCTAACATACTGAAAACTAATAACATTCAAAGTTTTAAAGTAGAGACCAGTTTGATCTTGATGTACTTTCGACTCTTTTAACACAAGGTGAACATGGCGATAAATGATATACCGGTACTCATATTCGGTGTTCAGGTAGATCTATTAATACTCCATTATCCTTGCACACGTTAATCTAGGATCATCTAAAAGATGCTTGAATTCCAGCCCCAAGATCTAGCCAAAAGACCAATAAATATTCCACCGAGTTCCCAAAGGAATTCAGGTCATTTCCTGCTGGGTTTACGAACGGTCTACTCGTCGAAATATTTTTAGAAGAATATCTTCTTGAATTGATTCAACCTAGCAATTACGAAAGAGAACTGGTTAAAAGTGGATTCGGCGAATCGTTTTGAGTCGGAGCAACGTACTTACAGTATAAAAAAAGACTAGCTGAAATTTAAAACTGCAATTAATGACTATAAATAATAATTATACAAGATGGGGTTGCAGACCTGAGGTATGTAACTTTTATCATGGTGGTCTAGTAATTATTCTTGTATAACTACAGATGGACAAGCACCTTAAATAATAAAAGCTGCTGAACTTCAAATTAAGTATAGTCCTAAAGATAGAATTGCCCCTCATTTACATACATACGAGACATAAGTTGAAGATAGTTTAAACAAGACTACCGCATATTACTGAACATGCATGTAAACGTGAATTATAAATAGAGAAATTACTAATATTAGCCTATATAGATGTGTACACTTTGGTGCAAGTGGTTAAGCCAGTGTGCTTCAAACCAGTTAGATAACGGACTCGAGGCCAATGAGGTTAATTGGCCTAATATTTCGAGTGGTAAACCTGGCGAAATCGGTACCTGGAAAATTTAATCGGTAGCCGGCAATCCATTTGCTGTTTACTTCTCTTAATTCACTGGACGCCGTAACGAAGAAAGAGAGTAGGCTATTCAGTGGCGGAAAGACAGCAATTCCTTCACAAATAAATTTAGTATATTTTAAATTGCATTTCCGAACCCCACAAATACATTAGGCCTACACTAATGTATTTTTATCATAACTTGAGACTAAACACTGACATCAGATAGTTGGTTTGTCATTTTCACCGCCAGTCCACCCTTTCACTTCTACCTTCTCAATCCTGTTTATTTTGGTGGTTTGAAAACGTGGGTGGGGTGCTTGAAGGGAGGAGGGAACGACGTATGACTTTTTTTTCTTCTTATTGATGGCTTTCGAAAATTCATTCATTCTCAGAAAATAATAAAAGAAAGTAGTTTCTTGATGTGATCACAAATCATCGTCTGCCTAATGTCTTCATCCTTCACTGACGGGACAGCTCGTCTGTGAAATTCCTCACCTAAGGATATAAAAGTTTTGCCGAACGCTCAGAACGTTCAAGATAAAGCTAGTTGACCACCTGACCACCAACTATAACATTTATATTATGTACAACTTTCGTGTTAAAAATTGTTGTTTTTTAATTGTTTTCATTTATTTTTATTTTACTTGTTTTTCTTTTTCTACCTATTATTAGGCTATTATTGTTTCTTTAATTTGTTCTACTTACAACGTTGAACCTCCATTATTATAGTTTAATATAGTTTTAATTGTAGTTTTCACCAGCATAATTTACATTTATATAATACAATCATGTGTCTCTTTTTTATATTGATTATGTTATTTGGTAACGATTGGTAACCTCTGGTTAGTGGAAGAGAGGGTCTTAAGGCCTAACTACACCAGAGGGAAATATAAATAAATAAATAAATATAAAATTGAGTTTTTTAAAATAAGTTATTTCGGTTTTAGTAGTTATGCTGATCGCAAGCACACACACACACACTCCCTTTCTTTCTTTCTCAGTCACATACAAACACCCATACATATCTAATCCAATGTAAACTCTAATTAGAAAATCCAATTCGGCTGAAACATATTTTTACAGCGGTAAAAGAAAATAATAACTTTAAAACATCTGTAACGTTTATAGTCTAGCTTGGCCTTCAAAAATGCTGACTTACCTATAAAATTTGATGACTCGTACTTGTGGGAAACAGAGTGTTTTTCTCTTGATAGGTTTTAACACTTAAAATGTTTCGAATAATTGATTCCGAATTCTTTGTGCATCCTGTGACAACTCATCAAACTTACCGGAACTACAGTGATGAGTAAGCGTTGGCACTTACATACTGGCGCCTTCTATTTAGCCTCTTAACCTCAGTTCGCAGGGAAAGCATTTTCTGTTACCCATATGAACTTGCAAAACTTGCAAAGAGTGCAAAAAAACATATAATTGGCATTAATGAGGAGAATGTCAAGTCTAATGCATAAATGTCAATGTATTCAACTTGCAGAATATTGTAACAGTAAACAGTCCATCAAGCAAAATTCTGACCTTACTTATACTGGCTAATTTTCCTTGTAAACAGTATAATTATGTTATTTCCATATAACAATTATTGGCACATCTACTGACTTTATACCGACTTTATCATATCCCTGTATTCATTGAAGACGATACTGACCGAGGAAAAGAGAGAAAGAAAAAGGCAGGAAGGAAAGGGAAAAGGAAAGGAAAGTGAGAGAAAATGTCTAATTCGATATCAATACTACTTCCTGTATGTAATCTGTGAAAACAGTTAGGTAGCTCTCACACAGTATCCCAGTAGAGTTTTCTGTTTGTAGTTCCACTCTCTGAAAATAGGATCGCATGACTACACTACCATAGTCAAGAGATATGTTTTTAATGTTTTTAAATATTGCCGCCAAATTTGAATTTATTAAATTCTTGTTTCTGTATTCTCAATGAGAAGCATTTATTTATTTATTTTATTTATTTAACCAAGAATGAACATTACACGTATACACCCAATTACAATGTTCATGATTATACTAGCAATACATCATGTTCTTACAATAACATAAATATGAAATAGGTATAATAAAAAGTGTATACAATGGATAGGATAATGACCAATGTAAGGTAAGAAGTAAAGAGAATAGGAGAGAGTAAAGAGAATAAGAGAGATAAGAAGAAAGCAAGCATGAAGAATATGGAGAAAAAATAAGAATGAAATAAGAGTAAAACAAATAATATAAATAATGAAAATATGTTAATTGACAATATAATATACGGTATTACTATTCACACACAGATTCATATGAATTACCATTTTGGACAAGTTTTAACAGTTGGTTTGCAGCAGAATTAAATTGTGCTTTTTTCTCTTAGCTAGTAAAGGTTTTGCTACTTTTTTGCATCTAATTCTAGCATCTAATAGGGATGTAGCGAACTAGAACCAACAGATGTCTCCACTGCTCTAGCCGGTATGCGCTAGCCGATCGTCACTTGTTTTTCGAGTTGTTGTCTGCTGGTTCCATGCTTTTAAATGGCGTTTCATCTTAGCAGACTGAAAAATACGTTCGAACTTTTCTTTTTTTGTAGCGGGTAAAACGCTACTAGGCGCATTTCTTTGTATACTGGACACTTCCAGAATATATTTACGTGAAAAAAATTGCAAAACATAGACGCTATATAAGTCGAAAAGAAAGAAGAATAAGCTGACAAATACTGTGAGAAATGCCCGCTATTAGTTACATTACTTTGTTCCCGACGTACAAAATGTTATGCAGATATGAATATTTATATACAGTACTGCTAATTTGGCGATTGGGTATGATTCAAAGTAACTAAAAGAATATACCTCTAGGGTTCAGACAGTAAAATACTAATTGATATACGTGATAAACACTGATTTATGTGGTGTGTATTCGCAGACATTTTTAATATTATTTATTTTCTATATCAAATGCATATTTAGCCTATACCGTCATATTAAAAACGTATTCAAAATCAAAATATTAAAATATGTTTACATCACGAAAACTTACCTTTCCTGTCCCTCGTAGTTAAAAAAGATGGGAACTTGGGAATCGATTAGGCCTTTTTTTTTTCTTCTCATTCCTCATTCTTTCTTATTCCTTTTATTATCGGTAAGTTATGCTAGACCATCGTTATATGATTTTCATTTCTAGTTATGAAACAGAATATTGTTAAGAATATTTCATTGCATGACATAGCAGATTATAAAGGCAGAATTTAATAATTATCATACGTTAAGTTATGTAGCCTATTAAATTGGCAACGCTATTGTCACAATTTTTATTCGAGGCCGTCAATCTAACTTGGCTATTTAGAAATCACAGAATTTATATTTTGATATCAGATGCAATAGAAGGCTACAGTAGCCTAATATACACATATTTATACAGCAAAGTAAAATAAATAGGCCTAAAATAACTAAATAAATTTAACAGGCAAGTGGTCTTTAAATATAAAGGTGCACTAAAGATACAGTTTAACAAAGGTATAAAACTAATACAATGTACTGTAATTATTATTGCGTTACTAGGTAATTTTAATTTATTTATTGTAATTTACTCTATTTTTAAATGACCCATAACATCTTCTCGATGCTCACGGTAAATTTAATATTAATTTAAACATTAAAGAATATCTAATCCCCGCACTGCATATAAATATTCATACATTGATAACATATTACTGCAAGTCGAGTACAAAATAATGTCGTCTATATCGGAAATATCTCACAATATTTGTTAGTTAATTCTTCCTTTTTATTGTTATTTAGAGCCTATCTGTTGCAATTTTTCTCTCGTCTTTTTTACACTTCAAAATTCTAGATGGGCCCAGTAGACAAGGAAGTGCGAAATGTAGCCTCGTGTCCTCTATAAAAATATAAAATTACGAACATATTTTTCGGACTGAGAAGTTGGAGCGCCATTTAAAAGCATGAAGCCAGCAGAAGAAAACTGAAAAACAAGTGACGAACGGCTAGCGCATACCGGCTAGTACACCCACGCTATCTGTCGGAGAAGTTTGGCGAGCTACATCCCTATTGTAACTCTCACATGAGTTCCTCAACCTTAAGCATTAAGCTTACTACTTTCTCGACTTTCATTTCAGCTCTTCGAACACCCACACGATTTTCCCTATTTTAATTAATAAATTTACTATTTTATTATCTCTTATTCCAGCTCTTGGAACACTGACACGACTATCTCAGAGGCAAGAAAATAGTAAATTTGATGATTAAGGTAGAGATTGTCATGTGGGAGACACTTGCGCTAGATTTCTAAAACCAAAGGCTAGAAAAGAAAGTTTAATGCTTAGGGTAGAGATTGTCATATGAGAGATACAAGCGCTAGATTTCTAAAATCAGAGGCGAAAAAATAGCAAAATCTTTCCCAGGGAAGAGAAAATAGCAAAAAAATACTTGGGGTTCAAAATCCCTTGTATTTATTACAATACAGAAACAAGAATTTAAACCATTCAAATTTGGCGATGAATAATTAAAAACATTCGGTTTTTGACTATGGCGATGCACTCATGCGATCACACTTTCAGATAGTGGAAACTACAAACAGAAGATTGTAGTGGGAAGCAGTATGAGAGCTAAGAGCTAAGATTGCAATTTCTGTACCCTATGTTTAAATATTCCTGTTTTCCCATTTCATATTCCGGGTTAGAACTGGTGACTAGCAGGAATGCCCTGAATACTACAATTCCATTCTCTCGCAATGCACGAATGTGTGGGAATCTTTCTAGTTTACACGATAGGAATATCAAAATTTCAAATAACATGCGTTGATTCCGATTGACATTGAATTTTTCTGTTCTACTCAACTTTCCGTTTATTGTTTTTTTCCGTGGACATCCCTTTGCAAGTTATAAAGCTAGTCAGCCATCATTATTAACACAGAAAGGTAAATTTCTACCGTCATTCTAATATCGTAGTGGAACTTTTTTTTTTTTGTTGCCCACCCTTACCCCCGGAGTGCCAAGCAATTAAGCCTAAACCTCCGGTTAAACCAAATTTTGGTAACCATATGTGATGTGTGTTTACCTATTGTGCCCTTATGTACATCCGTAGGGGATGTTGATGGTGTGACGAGTTTGGGCTGTATTTTGGCGCAGGATAGACCTAAGTGCGGATACGTATTATGTGCAATATTTCCCGAGTGTGTCTTTTTAGTGACTTGTAATTATGTATTCTAGAGATTTGTAGTGCGTGTATCTGTTTGACCAGACACTGTTTACTTTTAGATTGGTAAAATGGTTAAAAGGTTATTTAACGACAGGGGTAAACTGTAACTTTGGCTTATAACCGTCGCCGATGGGACGGAATTCTGTCCCGCGTGCCTGTTATGCTCACATAAATGCCATCGACCTAGGCCGGGATCGAACCCGCTACCTGGAGTTCTGAAAGCCAGCACCTAGGAATAAATCTGTCTAAATAGCTGTAAAAAAAAAAACGAAAGTAGATATTATTTGCCCCAAATTTTTAGAAACTTTTAACGTGTTTTGAACTACTTTATAATATTTGAACTATTTTATAATATAATTGTCCAAGGATTTAACAAACAAACTCTTCCAGTTTTAATCGAGAGGTGGCAGGATTTTTTCTGTCTCTATTAATAGCTCATGAATGACGGTCACTTTTCTAGGAATTATGTCATCTCTTAAACAGTTTCTTTCTTGTGTTTATACTTTACGTCCTATGTTGTATCATTCCGGAAGTAAATTAAGTTTAAGAATAGGTCAAATTTCACCATTATCGATTATTTTAAAAAAAATAGCCAGTTTAGCTAAAGTGAATATAAATCACCGCTTTATTGCCATAAGGTTGTATATGCATTTCTACCAGAAAATTGAATACGCAACGTACGACCTGGTGGTTCTGGAACTATTGAAAAAAAAGACCATTTATCTACATAAGTGAGAGTATTTTCAATATAGGCTACAATCTTTTTGGCACAAGATATTTTGCACATTATGTATGAAGTGAATGAACACATAAATTCATTTTCAGTGGAAACTCTACATACAACCTTCTGACAGTAAAGCGATGAGTGAAATTAGGCCCTTCATATAGGGTAGGCTATTTTAAGTGATAAAAACATGTGTTTCCCAGTGTAATAATATATCCATGCACACAAAATGACTATGACACGTTCTTGCTTAAATGCAAATCCTGAAAACCTCATCACTCATTGCTAATAGTAGCAGTAAATATTATGACACTAATTTAAATTTAAAGTTCTTACTCACAGCTACGAAGGGTAAATCATCTAGAAGTACTTTCTCCATTAACTTTATCGCAAAACACCTACCACGTAATTTAAATTCCATTGACACGTGATGCAAAAACATATAAGACAGCTGATATAGATGGTAATTCGGTTTGTTGTTGATGCAGTGACGGATTAAAGTTTACGAATTAAATAAAGTCACTTTTAATGGTAAAATATAGCTTTCATAAAACAAATTGCGAGATATTGAAATCATCACTTTCGTCTAGTTTCTTCCCTAAAGCTAAGTTGTTGGCAATAAACATTTTAATGCCGCCACAGTGGACTAATTACGCCACTTCATTCAATGTTTTAGACGGCTAAATACTTCGTTAGATTTTTAAGACTACAAAAGTCAATATTAGAGGTAAGTAGCAATTTATTATCTAAATAAGTTTACTTGTTTTCTTTAACATGGATTTCTCATTCGCACTGACGAGCTCAACTCCATACAAATATTGTCTGTAAGGGCTTCAATTTACGAAAAAATATAAATGTATATATTGTATTATATATACAGGGTGTTAATAAATAACACCGAAATATTTTACCTGCATATAGAGGGGACTTAGACTAGCAGCCTTTATTAAGAGATTTTTGCTCTATGACGTAAAATGAGTATGCTACAGGGCATTAAAGTCATTACAATTTGGTGCTCATAAATCAATAATTACGCAAAATAGGGTTAAAATGTTAATTAAATTGACTTCATGCCTTCCTAGTGATGGATAAAAACTTGACTCTTAATCATTTTTCAACAGCTATATCATAATTTAGTGTATCCATAATCTGCAAAATTTACAGACTAATCACATGACTGGTCGCCACTGCATTAGTCTTCTTTTTATTCGTAACTACTGACTACAGTGTTAACAACGAAGTTCCTTTGTTTTGCAAATTTTTCTAATGTTAGAAGTCAGTGGCAGCCATGCCCTGGGATATTTTATGCTTTAACAGGAAAAATTGAATCCATAGAGCAAAAATCTCTTAATAAAAGTTGCTTGTCTATGTCCCCTCTATACACAGGTAAAATATTTCGGTGTTATTCATTAACACCCTGTATATAGAAAAATATAAATTCATATACTGTATTATAAAAATAAAAATAAATGTATTTAGTGCATTATGTATACACGCATAGGTTACTATACAGACTGTGTGCATATTATATATTTTCAGAAATTTCATGCAATTCCAAAGTTTTACTTTACTATATTCTGCACTAAAGCACACTTTAGAGGCATCTTTGTGGAATACAGTCCTGAACAATAGCTCAATATTTAATCCACCACTTGCTACTGAAGAAGAAAAATCCTTACATGGGTAATTGTCCTTTAATGCATGCCATCAGACCGGTTCCAGCATTCTTAGAAAGGATTAAATTACCCATTTAATATTAGTTCTACATTTGCAGGTATAAAGATGAAGTTATGTTATCTTTTAGCAGTGATTCCTGCCTGAATGTGTTTCTCCATACCTGGAAGCTATCATATTCACAAATAAACCACAAACTCACAATGTGGTTTTCATTCAGCTAACTGTTAATATAGGATACTGTGTAGGCAGAGAAGGCCTATTCATAAATTGTGTATATTCATTTACATCACACTGTAAATTTTCTTAGTGGCTTGTTTGACTTCGAACCATAAATGCTTACATGAAATAATATATTGCGCAAGGATGGGAACTGTGCTTTAACAGAACCGAGGAAAAGTTAGAAAAAATGAAACTAAGCCAATTTTTTTCACAATTCAGAGGTTATATAACGAGTCTCACAGACATGTATTGCCTACTATTTTAATAAACAACAAAAATGCAATTACGTGAAAAATAATTATATACAAGGATCTGTTAGAGCAGGTCAAGTTCCATCAAACCTTAAAAAGCTAACGACTAATTTAATCTTAATGGCAATCGATGCATCGATTACTTTATGCACGCACAACTAGTAGCGAAATTCTTAGCTGTTATGAATTAAAACGTAAGTAATATTAAGAAATAAAATGGAAATAAATAAACGGGTGAGATTGAAATAGTAAAATTCAACTAGTAAATATGGTTATATTCCATGTCTGCAATAATTATTTCAAAAGTTAAAGGTCTTGATATAATGAAGCACATGTCTGCAAAGAAAGTTGAAAACGCACGTAGGTTGGGTTACCGGCCCTGATGGAGAACATTCGAGTTTCCACCATGACAGCATGAATGGGAAACAGATGAAAAAACACTATTGTATAAAAACTTATAAAGCGCCTGAAACGTCAGTCATCAAATAGGAAAAGTTATGTAGTGCAATAAGCTATAGGCCTACTTCTCATGTTAATAGGTAATGCATTTCGTTATTCTTAGAAATTTTATTATAGTTTTTGGTTAATTTAAAAAAATAACACAATACCTAATATAGACTAATGTATTCCTTTTCCAATGATGAGACATCCTACATCCCAAGATGGAAAATAAAGAACTCAAAATCACAGTTATACACAGGGGGTAGGCCTAATATACAGTGGTAAAAAACTTTATAGTCGACGCACATAAATTTTAGGCAGTGGAATGGGACTGTCTAAAACATTTGCGAGCCAACTAAACATTAAAAATCAAGCATTTAAACACTATTAATAATTGCAGCAATATTTGAATCTTGGTTTGAGGACTCATTTACTGTTAGTGGGTAAAGTGGTATGGCCCATGGAGACCCTAGTGTTTCCGGGAGGTTGAGGCTCCCAGATTTGAGACATCGGCACAGGAAGGTGGTAAGGTTGTGAGCCATACGCACCGGCCGATTTTTACCCCCAGGAATACTCCTGGAATATTCAATTCTGGTAGAGGCTGAGTCGACTCCAGGGACATAGTGCCACCAGAAGGATTAAGCCCACCGACCTCATCGGGAATCGAACCCGCGACCTTCCGGTTGGTAACCCAGTGATTCAACCACTACGCAACGGCGACCCCTTACTGTTAGTGAGGGTAATTAAAAAACAAGGTAATTAAATTTAAATATCTATAAACCGAAGCAGCTTGAGTTCCAAAGTCATTATCCAGGCATACCTTAGAAGGAAAAATAAATGACCCCAATCTGCGCACGCGTGCTCCGTATACGACCGGTCATTCTAGAAATATCAATTGTTTAGCGGTTGTTTGGTATAAAGACAGGTATCAATGCTAGTGCATAGCGGGTCTGCTATTTGACGACATGTTATTTGGTAGTTTCTGCATTCTAGTTCATTATTGCCGCCTAGAGACATCTTCAAACCAACACACATTAAAAGGTGTTACAACAAGAGCGTTGTACTATTAAATACAGACCTTCAAAAGGCAGCAATGGAGTTTTAAGTCATTCTTCTTTGGAAATACAGTTTTCATATGCTGCTATCTTACTGCAAGCTGGTTCCGATCTGCTTGTACAAATAAATTCATAAATTGCGACGAATAGTATTGTTTTAGTAGGTCTATTATTCATCTTATTAATTCAGAAAAGAATACGTTTCTTAAAATGGAAATTTGCCAATATAGGCCTACACACATTTACGTGCCTGTATTTTAAAAGTATACCTAACATAATTCTATTCAATTAATAATTACTCATTCCTTTCATTGTTACTTTTAGATTTTCTATCCTGTAAACTAAACAAAACTCCGAGGCGCTACATCCCTTGTGGGACTTTGAGTAGTCCTACATCCGGCAGCTTAGTCATTTACGGCTGTTATTGATGGTTTTCGTGGGCGGAATCATGAAGTAGTGATAAATTACTTAAGATGGCAAATAATATGGTCTTTCTTATCTTTCGAAAATAAAATAAATTAAACAGAATCGTAATAGGCCTACTTCACACCTATGACCCTTGAAGTTACAAATTATCCCAATTCGAGAGAATATTCACAGTCTAAAGGAATTTCAGCTTAAATGTCTGCCTATGTACTGTCTGGCTGCGAGCTGAAGGCCGAGCTAGTGTTCCCCCACTACCTTACCATGCGCTTGCATTTACTGTCTATGTCTTTCCCCCACTATGCCACCAGCTCGGCCTTCAGCTCACAGTCAGACAGTATCTGTCTGCATGTCCGTCTGCGTATCAAATATCAAACAATTGCATATAGACCTACCGTATCGAGAGTTAGTAATAAAAGTCTTCACTCTAAGGAACACTTACAGTAAAAGCAGTAAATCTTGAAGACTGTATTATGAAATTTATAAGAATCAACAAAACAAATTGTCATTCATTTTCACACAGTCTAGTAAATAACATCTTTCAGTACATTACACGTGTGGAATTGTAATTGGAATTTTAGGCCTACGTAGCCAGAGTAACAAAAAAGCAAAAACTTAAGAAGGCATGCATGTTTAAATAAAACACTCACAATGATCTAAAAGTTATGCATAAAATATGAGCTATATATTTTTCCCTCCTCAAAACATTGCAAATATTAGCACTTGCCTATTTGTTGGTACCCCTTACTGTTATGTACTTCACTCGGGACCAGTTTCTTCAAATGTGATACGAGTTATGACAATGACAATGGGGCATATTCTAAAAAAAAAAAAAAAGAGTATGAAGTTCTTCAGTTTGTCACCACAACGTTTTAAAGCTGAGATATAACCTACGAGGTACGTGACCAGCTGGAGCGCCCACTATCTGTATGAAATTTATCAATGTCAGCCTCGATGTTCTGCCTATCGGTATCCATTATGCCGATTGTCGACCAAGAGCTAAGCTAACTTAGCTTAGCTTAGCTTAGCTCACATACAGTGAGGGATTTCCTATATAGCTGTGCAGGATTTCATATGTAGTTTTGTCGGCACAACTACCCTACACATGAAATCTCACACGGTATGTGAGCTAAGCTAAACTAACTTAGCTTACTAAACTACCTAAGCTTAGCTCTTGGTCGACAACCGGCATAAGTCTACCATTAACTTTCCTCCAAATATTTATCATATTCCCAAACTCTTTCTCCCATAACCACCTTATTCCTACACCATCTAAAATCCTTTTTATGGTAGACGCCCAGTTTTTAGATTCTAGATTCTCAAATTGATCCTTAAGATGTGTAGTCTTCCCTGATTAAATTTTACCAGTATTTTATTGCTATATAACTTATTTTTTTTTAAATGTTGTGTCACACATAATTCCCCATTCACTTCTAACCTCGCAATTAGCCGCACATCTGTCCATCCTCAAAATTAATTTCAGGAGAGTATTCTGGATTTGAGTTATACCCTCTAGGAAAATAAGGGTAACTAAATAGCATTCGGTAATTAAATTTCTACCAGGAGGCAGCGCGCGGAGAGGACAGGATGGATCTGACCTACCTCTAGTGCGAAGATTTAGTCAACATAACGTAGAAATATCGAAGTTTATTCTAATAGAGAATAAAATACTGAATAATCAAGTAAAATACAATCTAATTAGAACATAATAACCACCTCCGAAAAGAAAAAAAACATACAAACAACTCTCGCACCGATCAAATTTTTCTATCTTTTAGGACCACGAAAACATAATATCAGTCAATCATAATTCGTCTTGTAATTGTATGTAGAGAACTTTGGTGGAGATTAAGGACAAAATTTAAAGAAAAATTGACCTATTAAATAAACCGGATAATTGGAAATTAGGGCTGAAAATCGATTAAAATTTCTAATCGAGTTAACGCTTGACTTTAATCGATTAACCGACCGATTAATTGACTGATTAATCGACAAATAGCTTGGTATTTTAAACGAAGCCAAAGTGTACATTTAATATTGTTTTACACGTTTAGTAACTACTACACTACAGATAATCAGAAGAAATCCTGAATTAATAACATTATTAGTTAACTAGTGAAAAAATATATCCAAAACTTACATTTCCGGTTACTTTTTCAGCCAAGACTTGAGACTCTCGAGTTTGTTGACATGTGAATGTTCAAGACAAGATCGTAGCTTGTTTACAATAATATTGGCAGCACTAAAAACTCTCTCACTCGACACTGAGACAAGAGTTTGGTCATTTGACCCTTTTCTCAAAACACGTTTTTCAGAATTCGACTAAACCGATTAATCGGAAAATGTAATTGATCGACGATTAAATGATTAATCGAGCCTATTAATCGATTAATCGGTACAGCCCTAATGGAAATGCAGAATTGCAAACTATCCATAGGCTACGCCTTTAACACTGGACTCAACTGATCTAAGAACACGAATCATAAAGAATGCTGAAAATCTGTACGGAAGTAAGAACAATAGAAATATATTTCATTAGAATGCCACCATTATTCACAGTAAAAGAGGCTATACAAGAAGTGAATTATTTTAATTTTCTCCCTAATAGGGAAAAGGGCGTATAGAACTGCCAAGAAAATGATTGCGAATGAACATATGAAGGAGTTAGGAATGTGACATGGGATAGCTGAAGCTGCAGAGAGAGATGGAGACAACGGACTCATTATACAAGATATACAGCACCGTCACAAAGATGCAACACGAGTATCTTCTTAAGCACCTGCCCCTGCTGATGCTGCGGTGCACTTTATTGCATAACTCGACTCTAGTTCGAAGACCGGCAGGTATGACCACACGTAAAGACCAGTGGCGTATTAACATAGCTACTCAGTATTAATAGTATATTGCGATACAAGTGCCGTAAGCAATGCATACGGATCGAGGAAAAAGTTTGAAAAAACGAGGCGCTCGCGCCGAGTTTTTTCAGTTTTCCGAGATCGGTTATGCGCTTACGGCACGAGTATTGCATGCTATTTTTTGCACGATGATTATTTATATCAATTTATTAAAATTAATTGAGATAATACCTGAAAATATTATGTATATACATTATTGAAGATAGATGTTTATTTCAGAAAGTGATTCGCATTTGTTGTTGTTTATGGGAACCGAATATTTGTCCTGGGGGGCCTTGTCCATAAAGGATTGTATTATGAGGTGTGGCGTAAGTAAATTCTTTCCGCACGGAAACTCTTACCGCACACAGCAACAAGATTGCGTGTTGGAATGTCAACTTACGATCCACGGCAACAACATTCGTAAGTACAAATTTGAGCTGGTGTTTCCGTGCGGACCGTATTAAACTGTGAAATTAATTGAAGGTGGTTTTGCTCGGTTGCCATAGCAAACTGGGTAAGAAGAGCATCGCTAACGTGGGTGATGTTACTAAAAGTGGAAATATAGGGAATCCAAACAAACGGGGAACGAACAATAATGATGAAAATTCATCAAAATGGTTGAGAGAAGAACCATATTGTAATAAAGATATCGTAATGCAAGATGAAAATGGGAAGTGGCGTGTGACAAATCAATTAAAGAGAAAAATACGGTAAAATCCCGCTAATCCGGACCCCTCTCGTCCGGACATAGAGTTAATCCGGAGGGAATTTATGAAATAAATTTTGAACTTTAATCACGAATAGGCTATATATAAATACAGTATATATATATATATTTTTTTTTTTTTGTCGTCAATCCTATATGAGTTCATAGGTTAAAACTTAGGTCTAGGCCTACTTATAAGTAGTATTAAAAGTAAAATTAAGTTGTAGGAAAAGTTATATTTATGGAATAAAGATAGATTAAGAAGTCCATTTGAGTTTACTACTTAAGCCTACAATTTGTTTCTGCACTTGAATGTTACGCCACTGCATTCAGTTGTCTTATGCATATAAATTGCGAAATAAAATGCATCTTGTTAATCCTGAGTGGCATCTTTAAGCTATAAGGAGGAGAAAATAAATTCTTAAGAGACAAAAAACAAGCTACACTGAAATAGAAGAAGCCGATGTGTTTGAGAGCATGTTAACCACTATTGTTACCAGACTTATAATATAGTCCTTGCAGCATTCTGCTTGTACTCAGGGGTGTACTTTCCAAGACTACTATTATTTTAATTTGCGATATCTTGAACATTATCCACGATATCTATTTTTTGTTTGGACAAATTATTATCACATAATAGTTTGAGCAATAGTATACACACACACACACACATAGGTCTACACACACATATATATACACACACACTATTGCTCGAACTATTATCTGGTAATAGTTTTAGCAATAGTATACATACATATATATTTATTTATTTATATACACACATACTATTGCTCGAACTATTATCTGGTAATAATTTGTCATATATATGTAGCTTTATTTGGATATCATGCTTAAGAGAATAAAAGTTAAAATTGCAAAACCAGATATATAATAATGTCTATTGCTACCACAAAAATGTAGATTTACGTAATAAAACAAAGCATGGTATAAATTCAATTACATTTAGTAGCTAAAATGCGTGTGCATAACAGTCTTAACATTTATAATTTACCAAACGGGCAGGTTTATAAAATGACTCCCATTACCCGGCAATATATTTACTTACACATCATGCCTTGACTACTGAGTTGAGCAATGGCCTATATATTAATGGGGGTATAAGGTGAATTTTCACATTTATAACTTATTCAGGATTTACTATAGTGCAACATAGGAAATATATGTCACTGGGTTCATCGGTGTAAAAATAACCAAATCTAAATCTCATGTGGGATAGAAGAACATCCTTATTATATGATTTTAGCTTGACAAGTTAATGCTATTAAATGGCTAATATAATTTTTGCGTAATTCATAACAGTAAATTTTCATATTCAACCAACATCATAAATAAAAATATTATTTATCTTTAGAATTTTTCATATAATTTTCAACAAAATTTTGAGATTTAATCATTGTTGAATATTTTATAAACTTATTAACCAATCTATTAATTATCTAGGGTATTTTAATGCAACAGTATCTTTTTTTTTGGCAATATTTACCTCCTTTTGGTAATCTGCGTTATAAGGCAGCTATTCAAGGGTATTAATTATTTTTATTTTCCTTTTACATGGTGTTTTATTACATCTCGACAAACTAACGAATATTTTAATTTTTTTCCCCCCAGCACATCTACTCTGATTTCTCACGTTCAATTATTCCACGACCGTCCCTCAGAGTGATCTCAACTTCTACATCCGACCTGATTGTTTTCCGTATAATGTGTAATACATCAACCGTATGGTCTCCAATCGCAAGGTCTTGCAATCAATCTCCATTAAGCTTGACCTCAGAAGAGACACAGAAACAAACACATCCATTCTGTCACGACTTCCATGGAATAACTGTGCAGTTATATGAAGAAATGAGAAATACTTGCATGCCGCAATAATACCAAATGCAAACTATCCACTTACTCGATGTTATTTATGTGCAAAAAGTAGTCACAACTCATCTAGACTCATTTCAGCAAATCTATTAGATCCGGGTTCGACAACCGGTCTCTGGAACCTGGCTCTTCTTCAGGGTATTGCACACCTTAGGCAAATTTACACAGCGATAATCAAATGTGTGTCTATAATCCTCATTTAGTTATGTGGTTCCATTAAATTTGTTCAGTACTAACTTCATATAAATGTGCCAGATCCTTGAGGAGATTTATATTAAAATTTATACAGGCAGACATACAAGTATTTCCTTTACGATAATTGAAAAGAGAGGAAGACTTCACATTGATTAATTGAAAGGAATCCCAAATTTCAATCCATTTTAGACCAGAGTTGGGAGGTCGAAGGTTCAAATTATGGGTCGATGTAATCAACTTGCAGTCTTAAAGTCGTAGGGCAATCGAAGTGTTGATCTTTCATTTTTTTTTAAATTATTATAGAACGATCTGGCGTTAATTGATTTGATATTAGTATTCTTTAAAATTGTTGTTTCTTATTGTTATTTTATATTAGATCTTCAGAGTCTGGTAAGTAGTTTTTTAGTTTAAAATAAAACACGGCCACTCCCCAGATCTCTCCGAACAATAAGTCAGTAGCCTCCAGCAGTACTCACTAATCATTCAAAGATACCGAAGAAATATTTCGCATGTAGTGTTAGAGTATTAATTTATTTCCATTATTGCTCGCAGTGTTGAAGAATACGTGTTCCTCTTAGGGCATACTAGCGAGTGCCAGCGGCTTCGCCCGCGATTATTTCAAAAATTAAAAATTAAGAGCATAATAGTTAAATCATTAGGCTATATTTATTAAAACCTAAATCACGTGGACTATATAACACGATTAGATAGCGTCGCCTGGTAAAAGCGATCTCAGATTCGAGTTCCTTGGCCCAGAAACCCCCTGTATAGTGAGTTTCGTCCAAATCGACAATGTTTGACCATATTTAGGCCTATATTGATTATCCCTCTTCCGTGTAGGTTGAAAATTGCATATGTCTACGGGCCTTCTAAACAAATGAATCGACCAGCGTGAGCTTACAACATTCAAGCGATCGCGATGCTTTTATTTCCAAGGTATGAATAAAATAGCCAAAGCCAACTGTACTTGATTCGACATGATGCTTCGAAAACGCAAAAAATGCACGTTTTCTGCCCGTTTTTCACTCATAACTCACGAACGAAAGCGAAAATTAAAAGTCCGGCTTCGAGGTGCATTTTCCGACCCTTCATTCCACCTATGTTTAAAATTTCAGATCTCTGCGTTCAGTAGATTTCGCTGGGCATTTTTTTTTATTATTTATTTATTTATTTTATTTTTATTTTTTTGTGTGCCCACCCTTGCCCCCGGAGTGCCAAGCAATTAAACCTAAACCTCCGGTCAAACCAAATTTTGGTAACCATATGTGATGTGTGTATACCTATTGTCCCTTATGTACATCCGTAGGGGATGTTGATGGTGTGACGTGTTTGGGCTGTGTACTTTTGTCTTTGTATTTTGGCGTAGGATAGACCTACGTGCGGATAGGTCTTATGTGCAATATTTCCCGAGTGTGTTTTTTTAGTGACTTGTAGTTATGTATTCTAGAGATTTGTAGTGCGTGTATCTGTTTGAGGGGATTATTGACCAGTCCGGCATTCGCCTAAGAACGAGGGAAACCCCTCAAAAACCTCGCTCGGACTGGAGTAGTGGCCAAATGACCGGCTACTTTGATGTGTTAATTTGCTATAGACTTTTCAAGAAGTGCTGTTTTTGCAAAGGTTTTAAGTGCTGGGAAGGTGGTTTTACGCGTCCAGAACGTGAGGTCCGGTGCCCAGGTTTCCTCCTCTGCCCTGGCGGCTTCGTGGAGGAGTAGTCGAGCTTCTCGATATCGAGGACAAGTATACAGCATATGATACATGGTGTCTGGTTCGCTGTCCTCACAAGCGCATAGATCGTGGTCTGTGAGATTGAAGCGGATTAAGTTAGCGGCAAAGTTGCCATGGCCAGTTAATACCTGTGTGGCGAAGTGGTCCAATTTAATCCATGGCATTTTAAGTCTATTTCTGATACTTGGGAAAAAGTCACGAGTGATGCTACCGTTTTGGGCAACTGCCCATTTTTGCTGCCAAATATCTATTAACTGTGAGTGTATGCGTTCATAAAGATGTGATCGATCTAAGCTCTCAAATTCCCTTGGTCCGATTTGAATATTACCTAATTGAAAATTAATTTGCTTCCGCACTTTGTACCTGGCTATCCTTTCCTCAAGCAGGAGATCAACAGGAAGAACACCAGCTATGACTGGTAGAGCATCATTCGAAACAGTGGAGTAGGCTTTAGTTATTCGCAAGAGAGAATGTCGCTGGGCAGATTTGAGTTTACGGATGTGATGTGTGTTAAGTTTAGTGGCCCAAGCGTTTGCAGCGTACGAGACAATAGCCTCAAAAATAGCAGAGTAACGTATACGGTAGTTAGTGAATTTGTATCCCCACTGCTGTCCAGAAAGTCTGGCTAGGGCCTGAAATAGGTTGTTGATTTCGCTGGGCATCGCGGACAGACAGACAAACACTTCCTTTTATTAATATAGATAGATAAAATTATGCATAATATGTTTGTCACCACATTCTGGATCGCTATTTGACCAAAGTGATTCTTTTTCCAATATTTCAAATTTTTCATACCATTTATTCTAGATACCGTAATAAACATAGTAAAATAATTTAAATAATTTGCATTCTTCAAAATATTCCTTCCCATCGAACGTTTATTATTCTACGAAGTTAAATGTCAGACTATGCGGTAAACAAACTCGAAGAGCTTCTGATAGTGAATCAGATCCCGGAAGAATGCGAATTACGTAATGGCAAATTAATAATCTCGCAACTTATCATTAAATATGAATTATGTCACAGGATGAGGAAATCTGTGGATTTTATCCAGTTCAAACGAAGTGCCCTCTATGAACATCATTGTTAAAAAAAAACAATTTAGCCTAATTCTTTGCAAAATTACTGCCTTCGTTTAATGATAGCTTTAAGAAATTAATATTTAAAAAAATAAGAAACAGCAATAGGTAAATATTGTGTTTATTGCATAACCAAGACGTATCTTATAGAATCTTTGCAGGGAAATATTTAATAGAAAAATATTGTTTTTGACTTATAAAATAATATATGGCTATTATGTTATCACTTAATTCAGTCGAGAAACAATTGAACAAAACAGACTACGAAGAAATTACGAACAAAAATGTATTAATTAAATAATATTCAAAAGTCACTAGCATGGGCTAAAGACAATCCAAACTTTAGAACGCAGTCTGTTTCTGCAGTCAGACATACGTTCCTTCACTGTCCCTGAAGGAGGCAATTGAGGATGTTACTGAAAGCTTGGAGTGTTGACATCTCACGCAGGTGATTTCCGAAGACTGAATTTGAGAGCTACAAGTTGGGCTTGAAAATAGTAGGCTTGCATAGAGATACATTCTGTACATTTGCTATGGACAAATACTCAAGATACTCAATTATCATGTTCATAACAGCATCGAAAACGTTACCCGACATTTGTCTCACAGGTGAGGAAAAACCCCGGAAGAAACCTATGCGAACTAAAATTCCGTTAAATTACGTGTCAGAAGTGTCACCCGCCGTGCAGAATGAGTGTGACAAGACATAAATAGAGTTTTTACGTCAGAATAGCTTTTTAGAGCGTAAAATGCTGGTAGAACCTTTGGGAATAAGAATAAGGACTTCGAGGGTTTTATAGGTTGGGCTGTGTGTGCTTTCATGCTTCCAACTACTACAATATAGTAGTGTGGCACGATGTCGTCATGTAGGCATCTTTTTGGGTGTCTGCTTCCTACTCTATCCTACATGTAGTGCCCATAAACTCATCATATAAATATATATACCCTGCCCTTTCATTTGTATATTTCAAAACTTCAAAATGATCCCACATTTTTCATTTATATATTTCAAAACTTCAAAATGATCCCACATTTTATAAAATAAAAAAGTTTCCATGACTTATGCCCATCCTTCGTATGTTCTAATTATGATCATATTAACAAATGTTGCATAAAGCAATGTAAGGCTTTTAATAATACCCTAATTTGTACCAATGTAAGATTAGAGTACTGATAAAAAAAAGACGAACAAATAATTTTGTTGTTCATTTACAATCAGCTGTATACTTGATTCGGTATCTAAATAAAGCTTATTGGGCCCGTTCTATGTTTGTTTTGTTTACCTGAGTTGTTCCAAAAATATAATTGTAAAAAATTCATTCAGAGAATAGGTATTTTTATTATTAAAAATAGCAAGAAGAGAACTAAAACTGTTTAAAAATGCCAAAATTATGAACGGATAAATTTATTGTTAAGTCTTACAAAGGTCGGAGTACTGAATCAAATGAAATAGGTTTGTGAAATTAGTACAAGGCAAATGTACATATAAATAAACGCAATGATTGTATCTTGGCCTGTACAGCTCCTTGTAATATGCTAATTTAACCTAATTACATAATGTTATGAACATGTTATGATGTAAATTTTAATTGTGTCTGGCTTTATATATAGGCCTAATTATAATTACTTTCTCCTATGGAAAACTGCATTTATCAGGCTATAAAATACAGAAGAGAAAGTTATTGAAAGAAAGAACTGTTCAGGAAGAGAATCATAGTCTTCATGCTCAAGAAATGAAACTTGTCTTTGATTCATCACTTTCTCCTGCAATCACACTAGATTAATGAATAAAACACTTGTTATAAGACTTCTAATAGCAATCTGTCTAAGGCCTTAAATATATATTGGAAATATTCATTGAGGTTTTCTAAGATTTTGTGTATTTTTATCTTAGCTGCTTCAATATTTTTGTTTGCAGCATCCTTCCATACAAGCGCAGGACTTACCCATTCAACAATAAATATGGTTACTCCTATTAACGATTTAACCCACAAGAAAAAATTCAGTGAGATCATGTAAGAAAAGTAATTTCAAGCGAATAACTTCACATGTTCAATTTTCTATGAATATGCAATATCACACACACACACACACACACACACACATATATATATATATATATATATATATATATATATATATATATATATTATATGAGCGTGTGTTACACCAGCTGGAAAATATGAATGATTTTACGGAAAAAATATTTTTTCTTTCTCAATAATTTGTTACTTGTGGTTAAATCTTTATTCTGTATAACAATTTTTAATCATTGTATTTAAAAACACCGACATGTTTAACTGTGTCCAAATTATATAAGTTTTTTAAAAATGTCTTTCCCTACTTTGTCTCAATCAAGTTCTTATGTTCATATCCAATCTTCAGGATATATTTTAGGAGGTTGTTGCTAGTATTAGGATCAATAAATTGCATTAACGGGGATTCTCTATCGTCATCCAACAATACAGGTTTCTCGACAGTCTGATTTCCAAGAGGCAATAAAATCATAATGTAGTTACTGAAAGAAAGAAATTGAGGTACTAAGGAGTTATGGGGGGATTTTGCCCAGAAATTGCCATATTTTGGTCTAATTTGAATAGATTTATTTTAACCATCATAGAAATTAGTTTTTCTCTATCGTCATCCAACAATACAGGTTTCTCGACAGTCTGATTTCCAAGAGGCAATAAAATCATAATGTAGTTACTGAAAGAAAGAAATTGAGGTACTAAGGAGTTATGGGGGGATTTTGCCCAGAAATATCCTCCCTCTCTGAAAAACAAAAAAACTAATATCGTAACTAAAATCTATAAACAAAGTTCTTTCCCTAAATACGTACTTAATATAAACGAATAGATTAGAGGACCCTGTATACCATATGATGATATTTAGTTATAGCATAATGTTTTTGTTTGACCATAATATAATACGCTTCCTATATGTGACATTACAGTATCTTAATGACATCCATTAAAGTACAGATTTTCATAACAACACTAATGTGTAGGGACCGGATTCTTAGGTTTTTACCTATTTTTTTCCTTACTTCCAAAACAAAAGCGCTCATACACTTTTTCGAATCACGTCCATAGGATTCACCCACCTTAATTCTGTGGCACCTAAAAATACCTAAATTGGGTACAAAACCTAAATAACTTATACCTAAACGGGATATAAAACCAAAAATATCGAACTTAGGCTACTTTTTTGTCTTTTTTCTTTGTCAGTTGACCATAAAGTATTTTACACACTAAATTAGAAGCATAGGATTCGAATCCTGAGAAGGGTAGTGTCTAGATACAGTAGCCTATTAACTATTAACTAAGAGATAACAGAAGAACTTCACAGTTGAGAATCTTGAATGATATACTGTAACCAGGAAATGTGAGGCAATCTTATTTTCACTCCTTTTGATTGTTTATGCTTTCTTTCTTCAATTGTATAATATTGTCCTAAAGCAAGCTTACACAAATTTAAGTCAATTTTGTTAAGTTAAACTTCAAAAGTATTATGTATTGAATCCTATGTAGCACATTCAAATTCATTAACCAATTATTCTACCCGAAAACTATATTTTGGACAAAAAAACCTAAAAAAACTATTTCACCTAATGGAAAACCTAAAAATCCGGTCCCTACTAATGTGGTATTTAGTAATGTTCAACACGGAACAGTCGAAGTCTTGAGAACAGCAAGTGAAATTTGCGTAATACAAAACCTGTATTTCAAATGAAAGAAATTTTTTCCGTGTTAAAATATTGCACTAAATTGATTTCATTTCATGTCTTAAAGTCCGCTAATTACATACTAAAACGGCTAAGAAAAGCTTCGACTTACCAGCACCCGAATCTGTACCATATATCGCAAAGATGAGAATGACAAGAACTTACTAACAGCTGATTGCTGAGGTCAGCTGTCTCAGTTTGTTTGATGAATCTACGAGGGGTATTCCGAAAGTAAGTTTCGTCAGTTATTGACCCAAAAGCAATACAGCATGGCAGCATGAACTATACACCGTGCACTATTTTTCGACATAGTCGCCAGCGACATTGAGACATTTGTCGTAGCGTGCGATCAGTTTGAAGAACCCACTGTGGTAAAACTCGGTGCCCTGCGATGCAAGGAATTGGCGCACAGCCTGCTCCACCTCAGCTTCCTGACATTACTAAAGGTTCCATACAGACCATTTTGAGAGACAAATTGATGTTCCATAAGGTTTGTGCGAGATGGGTTCGTGGAGGCCGCACTTTGCGGGGACGGAAATCGGGAGATCAATTTCAAACAGCTCCTTCTCGGACAATAAAAGGTTCAGCGGCTGCAGCAATGGCTCGTTTGAAAGAGGGGAGATAGCGGTACATGGCAGTGGCGCCAAATCTCTCGTGCCATCGTGAGCGGTACACTAATACCCGCGGGCACGCCAGTCTGCTGCGACTCGCTCTTCTACGGCGCAGTGCGCCTGCGTCATGCCTCCTCCGCTGACGCCACTTCCGTCGTGGAACCAGCCACGGGTGGGGATTCGTCTGGCGTTCCCCTGGTGAACACGCCGCTCCTGCCATACATTGACGAAACTTACTTTCGGAATACCCCTCGTAAAATCTCAAAACTTAAACATTTAATTATGGTCCAACAAAAAAGTCGTACGCAACATGCCCATAATGGTAATGAAGATATTCTCACCAAAATTATGAAACGAGCGAAGCCATTATAGACTTATTGCATAATGTACTATTATATACATAAAATTGTTCCCAAAAATTGGTTTTAAATAAGGTTAGGGTAAAAGAGGATTAATTTAATACATTTTTGGACTACTAACATTTTCGAATAGTAATTCTGAGGCAAATTAGCTAAATATATACTTCTAGTTTATATCTTGTACGCCACACCACCTCACCTAGAACAATCACATTCTGGTATTATGTGATTAATTAATTCTTAAAATACTTGGTAGCATATCTGTAGGTTTATAATATAGAAAACATACATAGAAATTCTTTATGATGATTGAGTTCGAACAATTATTATGAAATTGTTTTCATAACTGTTCGTGACATTTTGATTACTGAATATCCATTACACTTTAGTATTATCTCATTTTTCTCATTATTTTAATACGCTTAACAAGAGTGCAATGAAGTAGTCCTATAATTTCCGTAAACCAATTTCTGTGTAATGCTACTTTCTACATTCTGCAATTAACTCCGTCAATAAGAAGACGTTACAAGGCAAATAGTGATTGAATGATTACACTGGTTGGAGCCTATTATGAAGTAATTACTTTAAATTAAAATAACCGTATGTAGTTTCCTTCTACGTCATTAACAGCATTTTTCTGCACGTACCATGCGAGGAGGCAGAAGAATTTTGCAACAAGGACTCTTATGATGATCACAGCTACCGAAGATTATAAAAAGATAGCATTTACTCTTCAATCTAGCGTAAGTCATTACAGTTAGTAATTCTTGCAACATTGTAATTTTAAGTCTACGTCATTAACCTGCACTACTTAACTGCAACATAGTAATTATAGTTATTGCTCATGTTTTTAGACCGATTTCCATGGCGACAGAACGTAGACAGATTGTTATCTCTAGTAATTGAGCGAAAAGTATTATTAGATCCCTTCCCTTGAAATAAATTAAATAATACATCAGCTTCATATTTTTTGCAATGTATGCAGACAAGTTTTCACAAGAGGCAAAACAATTAATTGCGGCTAATTTATTTTTTGATAAATGATGCACTCTGTGTCAGTTATAATTAAAAACGATGCAATTTCATATTTAACTGTTAATGTTATCACTAGAACGAAATATGCTCCCTAAAAAGAGAGATAGAGACAGGAAAAAAATATATAGATAGACAGAAAAAATATAACTTATATGAAAAGAGATAGAGAAGGGGGAAGTAGACTGGCAGGGGCAGGCTTGCAGCATGGATATGCAGTGCTTCAGGCTATCCACTGGACCACGCAGACGGTCATTAGAGAAAACCAGTGATGATGATGATGATGATGATGATTATTATTATTATGATTATTATTATGATTATTATTATTATTATTATTATTATTATTATTATTATTATTATTATTATTATTATTATTATTATTATCTGACGCTAACCACAAGACCACGCCGGCGGTCCTACTACTGAAGCAGTAGTGAAGCACGCTTGAACTGCATTGTAGGTCATATAATGTGTTTAGTATGTTTGCGTGAACCATTAGTCTATAGTAACAACTCGATCCCGTCATCTGTTTCTTTTGTTTAGTGATGTCTTCTTATGTGATATTCAGTTTAAACGATTATAATATCCAGTGACATAGCGGCGATGAGTTATTGACATGTATGTTCTGAAATTCGCATTTAAGCCGTACTTATTTCGTTTTTATCTAGATATCTATTAAATGTATAAAGAAATGTTTTAAACAAAAAATGTTCATTTTAATTTTCTCTACAACTTTACTATGGTAGATTTTCATGTATCGCCTACCGTAATGGATATAATCTAGAAAAATTGAAAATGGATACGAGTAAAGTACCCCTTAAGTCATTTTTGCAGAAATACAGATATAGCCATTTTATTAGTCATAAATAAGAGTTTCCAATTTTAAATTTTTATTAAAATCGTTAGAGCCATTTTTTCAAAAATACAATTTTTTAAAAAAGCTTTCATGAAAAGTCCCCTTAATATTTAAGTTGTAAAACTAAATTTCAGGGCGGTTCGACAAAATTTCGAAAAAGTCCTTAATTCAAAAAATGAAGTAAATACAATGAACCGTTTACCCGCTGTGCTTGTCCACGGACAGACGGACAGACGGACAGACGTCATTCCAAAAATACTTTTTTCGGTTTCTACACTTCATGAAACATGCTCTCCCGACGTTATCTCCAATTCGAATTTTTGTCACGATCACAATACTTTCTCTATACTACGTATATGCGAGAAAGTAAAAACAACTAGAAACGTTGAAGACAATAGAACTTCATCAGTTTATTTATTTTTATATTTTCGCAATCTAGTTTTAACACTCGGAGAAAACAACAAAATAAAAAGAATAAAAATATACAACCAAACAAATTTTGGTCCATATATGCTTTTTCTCGTAGAATCACGTTTGAGTATATATACCTGTCATATTCGTATGAGAAAAAAATTGAGTCAAGATAAATGGAAGAAAAAATCGGATGAACAGAAATAGAGAAAGAAGAACACTGGGTGGAGAACGAAGGATAAGGGGGAGAAAGAAAAAGAGTCATAGCACCCGGAGGGAAAAAGCATTGAATTACTTGGACGAAACTCACTATACGGGGAGTTTGGGCTAGGGAACCCGGAAATGTTAATCGAAACCGGGGTTTTTTATTATTTTTTATTATCGATTGTTTTAATTGTTTATGCATGATAATGGTCGTGAGTCTGTGGTATGTTTTGTTTTATTTCGAATCTCTATGACATACGGAAGCACAAGATTCGTTCTATTTGTTTATTTATTTATATTTAGTTTGCAAAAAAGTATAATTAAGAATAAAATTAGGTAATTCATACAAGTTATGGAAAAACTATGTAAGGTTAATAAATATGTTTTAATTATTTTTCTGTTAAACATTTTATTTTAAAAAACCTCTAATAGTTGAGTAAATCGCGGGCGATGTCGCGGGCACATGCTTCTGTATACCTTCTGAAAATTTGTTTTATGTTCATTACATTGAATTCTTCGTTTATATTCGATGTGTTGGATAGCCAATCTTTTTTTTAAACATATTTTAATTACCCTAGTTTGTAAGAGTATTAATGGGATAAGTGCCGACTGCGTAGCCCCTCCCCATCCTAATATTGCGTAGGCCTATTAAATAACTGATTGAACTAAGGCTAAGAAAATAGTTCGCAAGGATTTAACTGGCATGAAGTGACGTAACTATGCCAATTTATATATGTATTACCTTAGTTTACAGCATAGGTACTAATATGATTGTTCCAACGTAGGTTTTTATCGATAATAATACCTAAATACCTAAATATTGTAAGGTTGTTTATATTAAATGAATTATTGTATGACAGTAGGGCCAAAGGAATATAATATTCAGACAACCGCAATAGACTCAGGCCTACTTTACTTTATGGGTCGTGTTTTGACTACAAATATAGTTGTTAAATAAATTTAAAGTTGCATATATGTTTTTCTTCATACTTCACTTCTTGTAGCACTTGTTCAATATAAATGTATTAATTATTGTGGTCGCTGATGACCCTGGCAGTTAAAAAGCGACCTTAAATAAATAAATAAATAAATAAATAAATATATATATATATATATATTTAGTTGTTGAATAGAAAAATAAATTCCCCTGGCATAAAAATTAGAATAGTTCTTTATTTGATTAATTTATTTTATATTTAAACATTGAACTGACCTGTTTCAAGCCCAGCTGTTGATACTATTTTTATGGCATAAAAAATTAATTCTTAGTCGTAGAATTAAAAACTTAACCCCGTGTCGTTACATCCCGATCGTTGCATCATTTTACGTTTCTGACATAGGCTAGTTCCTACATCTTCTTCCTAGATCTTCAGTAAGCGATAGATGGACCCTAATCAATAAAAGCCTATAGCAATGAATTAACTGCAGAATCGTCCTGGGGTCTCATATATAACATTACGCATGAGGTATCAAATTTGTTCTTAGAAACTCGTTTACCGCTGTTCTGAAAGGAATAACTATACAGAGTGTTAATGAATAACGCCGAAATATTTTACCTGTATATAGAGGGGACATAGACAAGCAACTTCTATTATGAGATTTTTGCTGTATGGATTCAATCTTTCCTGTTACAGGATAAAATCTCTCAGGACATGGCCGCCACTGACTTCTAACAGTTGAGAAAATTCAAAATAAAGGAACTTAGTTCTTAACACTTGAGGTATGAATAAATAAATTAATGCAGTGACGGCCAGTCATGTGATTAGCCTGTAAATTTTGCAGATTATGAAAACACTAAATTATGATACAACTGTCGATGAATGATTAAGAATCAGGTTTTTATCGATCACTAAGAAGGCATGAACTTAATTTAATGAGCCCTTTTTCGCTTAATTATTGACTTATGAGACCAAATTGTAATGACTTTAATGCCCTGTAGCATAGCCTACAGATTTTACGGCATAGAGCAAAAATCTACTAATAAAAGTTGCTTGTCTATGTCCCCTTTATATGCAGGTAAAATATTTCGGTGTTATTCCTTAACACTCTGTATTATTAATACAGAAATTTGTGTGATTGGGGCCTACAGCGTACGCTGTTTCACGCAGGCATATGTAGAGATCAATTAACCGAAAGTATTTCTACCGTTTTTTACTCTCTCGAGACTCCTGGTGACTATAGATAGGCGTAACACCCACAGAAGGCTCCTAGCAAAAGAAGAAACAAGACCGATAATTTCGCCCAGGGACACCATATGGTTACACAATTCTAATGCTGTAAATCTACGACACGAGACCAGCGGCTATACTCTCCTTCCGAAATAACCTATACTGACATATTGAGTATGAAAAGCACACGTTCTCAACTAGATATGATCTCGTGAACCTTGGATGCAAAGCTAATTCCTTGATTACCCAGAGAGCTGCAAATACAGAGAGTAAGAATAGTGTTATATTTCCAACGTCATGACAAATTCAAACCTGAGGCTTCACCTCAGCACTTTTTGCAGCCCTGCTACGTATGCCGGCGCAACAGCAATATTTCCTTCTGCTGCATAATCTGTTCTTTTTGCATACCACTTCTTTTTCTTCACCACACATTACTTTTCAATGGGTGAACGAGCTTTTGATGATATCGGAACTAAATACATACACATATGCCAGGCGTACTTCTTATTTTTATGTCTGCTACGTCCCATGATCCAGTGCGACCAAGCACCTCCTCGTAGGTCAATCATCCACATCATTTCGCATCTTCGACGTGCGACGAGAAGGATAGCCATCTCTCAAGTTCTTCAGATCGCCGCCGCGCGTGATTCGCGCCACTCTGTTCACGTGTTCGTTAGTGACAGTGACAGTGAGGTCTACTAGTGCAATAATATAACCTTCTCAGGTATGTTCAATGTTTTTAATAAAACGAGGGCTCTACTTTGGAGATGGGTGGGATAGTTCGTAATTATGTATAATTTTGCAGTTTAAGCTCATTTTAATTTCATTTTGTGCCTGACTCTTGGAGTATTTAAACATACACACACACACAAAATACATAAATATACACATAAACATATAAATATATATGTATATATATATATATATATATATATATATATATATATATATATCCCTTTCAAACTTACATTATTTGAAATAAGTATATTGCATGCATTAATATCGTCTATTTTTATTCCTTCAGTCCGCATTTTATAGTATACAGACCTATAGTTCTTTAGTACTAGAATATGTCCATGGTAGAAATATACCAAAAATATGTCTATAAGTGATCACAATTAACTAATAGTTTACTTTTTGTAATGTCAATTGTTTTAAGTCATTTAACAAGAAGGGCGATATGAATTCAAAGTTCTGATACTTTAATAAACTGTATTTTAATAAGTGGACTTAAGGGAGGGTTTAGTGGTATGTTAAAATAGTATTTTTATTAGTGGTATGTTACATTAATCTTTTTTATAACTTACTGCAGTCTTTATTTTAAAATAAATACAGATGTAACTTGAAAATATTAATCTACATTTATACAAGGCGTGCCAAAAAAACATAGTTGTGTTTATAAATAAAGAATTAAACAATTAAAATTAAAACCTCAGTGTAGTTAGTGTAAATTAATTATGAAGCAGAGTGTTCGTTATTTAAATGATATTACAAGATAATATATATTCATGCTTTAATAAGTAGCCTATGTGAAATGTAAATTTGTCACGTAAGATAGTTTTATCACATATAGACCTACACAATGTGTATTTTTTTTTATACAAAACACTGAAGGATTCTGTAAAACCGCATCCGTTTAAACCTAAGCATTGAAAGTAAAACCTAGTGGAGTTCAAATTTGATCTACCTAATACTTTATTCATCCAATCATTTTTATAGCCTGGTAATTGAATTAAAATTTTAAATTTACAGGCTTTAAAAATTCATTTATTTTCGATACTGAACCTTTACTTTCTTATTTAATATAAAATATTTGAGTCACATATGTTATATTCTGCGTTGTTTACAAACTTCTAATGAAACAAGATGTGTTAAAAAGTAGAATTACTAACGTGCAATAATATGATTGAGGGAACGCCGTAGTACAGTTAGTTGAGACCATAAATCGAAAAGTACGAATCCGATACCCGATGAGGTCATTTGTATTTTATTAAATTGGCATAATCCTTCCGGTAGCACTTCGCAACGGGGATTGACTCAGCCTCCAATATAAATTAGTACTAAGAACAATCCTGGGGGTAGGAGCTTACGGTATGAGATTAGAGACCACCTGGAAACTTCGGGTCCTCCATTACATATTATAGGGAACACATTACTTTTTATTCATATATTTTATTTTACTTGACATATGACTGCGAGATATTTACTATTTTTAAAATAAGTAGCTTAAATGTTTTTATTAAACGATATTTCTTATACATTACATTTTTCGATGATTCGCTTATATTTCAAGGCCACTAAATTGCTTTCATATTTGAGAATTTCGCTGATTAGGCCAGTGTTTCCCAGACGGGTCAGTAGTGTTCCGTGAGGCGTGTGTAAGTGTTCGGCGATGAAATTCCTTCTAGTAGCTGTCTAATTTTTATCGGTAAACACAATTTCATTCCGCATGACGTGTGTTTTTTAAATTATAACTTTATTTCAAGCTTCTTCAAATTTCTAGCTCATCTGGAAGTGAGTAAACATTAATATCAGTGAGTGATAAAAAGTCTTTCAAAATATTTTGGGGTAAAGATTTAAGATTTTAAATTTTTTATTATATTTTTTATTTTCTCGTCGGTTACAGGATAAAAGCTATAAGTAAGCCGAATTTCAAGTTTCTAGCTCATCCGAAAGTGGACAAAATATAATTATTATATAAGTGAGTGAGTGAGTGAGCCATGCGGCTTTATAGTTTAGTGAAGGCTGCTGACAGGCAATTGTTTATTGCACAAAATTATCGAACGCCTACGTGGAATGGTTATTATGTATTTAAATACTATCTCTTTCTTTAAAAAAAAAGTCCATGTTCAGTTACTAGAACTTAACTTAATTAAACTTTACGGAGGGATCCCTTTAGGGATCAGGCCAATCTTCCGACTGCTGCGTCATCTACCATAGGCAGACAGCAAAATTGTGGGTATGTGGTCAGCACAACGACTCACACGGTCGTTACTGCCAGCTTACTTGACCGGAGCCAGTACATCTTTCTCAAGTAGCGGCTTAGTTGGTGTCACGAGGCTCAGTGCACTCCGTTCCAGACCTCCCTACCTCAGAAAAATCTAAGGAGTTGTCGGGAATCGAACCTATACCCGCGCTGTGAAGTCAGCACGCTAACCACTAGACCACGCAAACGTTCAATTGATATAACGCTGCCTGAAATTCAATGAATTGAGCATTATTTTGCCTTCTCCTTAAAATCATTAAATATATAATAAATGAATAAGTTAACAATGTAATTTTATTATTAAGCAAGCGAAAATGATGTTCTTTACTATGAAAGAGTGCCCATATATTCCTTGTTTTTCATGAAGTTTAGCTTTTAAAAATACATTAACTCAAACGTTACAGACTTGGACAGTGAGCAAGTATTGAATTAGTATCATAAATCATATCAATGCATTTGGATCAGAATAACATGCCTCCACGTTATAAACCATCTGATAACTTTGTATTTATTTGTAATCACACAGAAAAAAGGAATAGCAGCATCTATGACTGGTATAGTCAAGGCAGATTATCCATTTTAACAAATAAAATCAAGCACCGTAAATTATTTAATAAATTATCATTACCTACTAAAATGAATAGTTGTATTTAAGAAACTCAATTTCTGATAAAATAAATGATAATTATAAAAATCTGAATTTCATCTAGAGAGGAAAAACTGTCAATATATGTCAACTAATTATCCTGTACATTTTAAGGTAAAATATAATAACTTTATCTAGAGAGGAAAACTAATGCCAAATACAATTTGATCCATATAAAACTGAACACTTAAAACACTTGCAATTGCCCTCTGGAAAGTAATAAAAAATTGAAATTGAGTTTTATGATCTGTGACTTTGAAAGAATTGACACTGGTATTAACGCTGGTAGGCCTACCCCTACCAGCCATCAGTGTTGCATTACGACAATTAATCAGTTTCCAATCTCTAGTCTTGCAGTCACAAACGAAAATTCAGTTCTCAATTCGGCAGTGTGTTTTTCTTGTGAAAACATATTGGCAGACAAATTCATTGATTGAAATACAACGGACATTTCGAAGACAATTCAGTATGCGCAATGTTCCAACAAGGGAAACAATTTTATCCATGTCAAGAGAGCTGGAGACAACTGGATCTCTCCTTAGCGAAAACTGGGGGGAAAAAAATCCCTCCAATGAGTCAAGATCGTGTTGATGATGTGAACTCACTAAAGAAATCATTGCGCCGGTTGAGCCGTAATCATATGGCACATGTCAGAGAGGCTTCAAAGAAAGCAGGCTTACGAGCATTAAAAGAACATATATACACTAAGGAATCTCCCGAAGGTACTCTCCAATTCAGCACAGTTGCACACGTCTGCTATTATTAGTTTTAAAGTTTTAAGTCTTTAAAAGTGTTCAGTTTTATATGGATTACATTATATATATAAACTATGTCAAATATGTGTCAACTTCAAACGCGATTTTTTCGTGTTAAGATTCATGTAGTCCCTTGGAACTTTAGTATATGCATTCAAGTAGGTCTATGTTATTTGATAGTTATGACCACTTGGAAGACCTAGACGTAGGTACACAGTATAGTACACAGTATAGTAACTTTAGTATATGCATTCAAGTAGGTCTATGTTATTTGATAGTTATGACCACTTGGAAGACCTAGACGTAGGTGGGAGGACAATATTAGGATAGATTTAAGGGAAGTAGGATTTGCGAGGGAGTGTTTGATGGAGTAGCAGAGAATAGGGTTGAATGGCGAGCACAGGTAAGCGTGGCAATGAACCTCCGGGTTCCATAAAATATATAATATTCCTTTAGCTTGCTTAGGAATTGCCTATTGCCACTAAGTAAGTATAACGAATACACAGACATGTTCTAATGTCTATTCTGTAACACTAAATTATAAATCTGTAAATACAAAGTTCTTAAACGTACATCCATTGGCACAAAGCTGAGAGTCATTTTATTAATTTAACTTTTGTACATTCACTGATGAAATGTAAGACGACACAGCTGATATTATTGACAGTTTAGTAGTATAAAGGCGTGCGCCAAACACAGATACCACTGTACTGAAATATAGTAGCCTATACATTATTTTCGCTTATGTTCGCAAAGTTGAGATCCTTCTGATTTCAATGCCACATTGCTGTCAATAGTTGAAGGATTACTTCAAAACATTAAATGAATCCCTATTTCCTAACGTGTCATATTACATTAGTAACTCATGTGGATTAGCACACCATGGGAGTATCTAGAACAGGCTATGCCGTTTAGGAGTCCTTAGCCCTCTAAGGGACAAACAGGTTTATTAATTGTACAAGTACGTTCATCTTGAAATTATTAAGGCATTATCGTTTATATTACGGTTACTAAAAGCTTTCAGATATTATGATAAACATGGACTTTAATGTAATTTATTTTTATATTTGAGCTCAATTAATTTCGCTTACCGACCCATTTTCTTCTAGGGTAAGTGGCCAGTGACGTTTCCAGTCTTATTCTTTATGTTAGTAAAAACATGGGTGAGTAGTTTACTTACCTGTAACAAAGAAAATACATAACCATTATCTTCTCAGGCCAACTTAGAATATAACATAAAAATCTTATTAAAGTCAAAATTAAAATAATAAAACCCGTCACAGTACGTAGCAACTAAATATAAACCCGTTGCAAGAGATCAATCTACCACATTTTCAGTAGCACTGAATGTAAATTGATGAGAGTTCTAAAACTGGAGGTTTCAAAGGGTTGCCAATTCATGAAAGTGGAAATAAGGGGTAAAGTGTATAACAGAAGTAAACATAAGAAAGAATGCCAAAAATAAGGGATCCAAAGTTTACCACTTGAGAGAACAGTCCATTTGAACTTCTGATTCCAGAAGCCTGATGCATTAAATTAGTGTTTATAGAAATACTAAACGTAGTAATAATTCCGCATTCAGAAAAAAAGATAAAAAATTAAAAGAACTCGTAAATTAGATTTGAACAGACAATCCTGTCATTAAATTTAGTTTATGTAGACTAAAAATATTGAAATACTGTATAAAATATTTTAAAAAGTCAATAATGGTGTTAACTTAACTCTGGATAGAATCTTAATTCTTCCTATCTATTTTCTAGAAATTTTACAGGCTAGAGATCGCCAGTATTTTAAAATTCGGATCAAATTGATACTTTACTCTTGCTACTTTACTATTTTAATATAGAAATACAATAAAAATATATAATCATTTAAATAAATGAAACAATGAAGGACAGCCACGACAATAGATAAATAAATTATCTTGGTTTAATGAACGCATTTGAGTTACGTTAATTAAAATGTAAAATAATTTAACACTTGATATTTAAGCTAAGCACAAATATAACACTTATCACGTTTAGATTAATGAATATCATTCCGATAATGGGATTAGCTAAAAATGAATGTATGAAATAACAATAATGTGCCTTCACAGCACTCCAGCTGAACACACCAGTTTATTATCTCACAGCTGTAAATAGACTGAAGATGACACATAATAGTGTTGAATTGCATATCGTAATCTGAATACTTGGACAAGAATAATGTCACTGAAAACGAGAAACTAAGGCAATACAGCAGCAGTTTGTAAACAGTAATAGAATATACAATAGTGAAGTTAGCCAACCTGTAAGTTAAGTTAACAAACGATATAAACTAAGATGAGCATTGTGGACAATGTTTTATAGTGTATGACAACAAAATTACTCAATTTTAGCTTTTAATGTTCATGCCTTTATTATAATTATTCAACTGAAAATCAAGTGTTGTATTTTTATATCAATCTGACTGGTGCACACACCTATGAAGAGATATTACTATCAAATGTATATATGCTTTTAGATCAGTGTGACTGTTATAAATGTACCGTACTTTTATCATTTTAATCTCTTATGGTACCGGTATTGACTTTGTGAGCACAATATATATTCCAGAAATCCCCAACTATTTGTATAAATGTTTCAGGGAACACTTTTATGTAATATAATCAACAAACAATTTAATTTGGCTTCAAAATATACTAGCAATATCTGATACATATAGATCTCGTTTTCAGATATCTATTCCTTGTCTAGTTCTTTGATAGTGGTTTAAAGACGGTTGTTATTTCATACATTACTTATCAAGTTATCACGTTTCACGTAACATCAACAGAACCAATAGACTTATATGTACGAGGGTCTTTCAATAATTAAAGAGACAAATTTGTCTGGGGAAAAGACGGTTGGTAGTACAAGTTCGATGCATTTAGAATTTTAAGTTGGCATCACTGGGATGAGTTCTAATCAGCTGATGGATCAACATTGCTCTGTTTATAACCTCAAAATTAAATTTAACGATGTCGGGTCTTCTTGAAAATTCCACATTGGTTGAACAACGTTCTGTGACTCGTTTTTTTTATTGCTGAAGGTGAAAAACCAGCTAATATATACTCTAGAATGACTAAAGTGTATGGTGAAAGTTGTATGGACCGTGGAAATGTTTAGAAGTGGGTAGAACAGTTCAAAAGTGGTCGGAGAATCAGTGACTGACGAACACCGTTCTGGCCGGCCTGTTGAAGTTGCGATAGCACCCTCTGATTTCCATTCGTTTGGTCCACTGAAGGAGACATTACGTGGGAAGAAGTTCCAGGATAACGAGGATGTCAAGAAATTTGTGGGAAATTGGCTCCGACACCAAGACAAAGACTTCTTTGCAGCCTGTATAAAAAAGCTAGTAACCCGTTGGGAGAAGTGCATAAATGTTGATGGAGATTATGTTGAAAAGTAGGAAAAGTCTTGTAAAAATAAATGGTTTTTTCTCCAGGTCAGTTTGTCTCTTTAATTATTGAATGGCCCTCGTAAATAGTCAATTCAGCAAGCTTAATCGTGGTAACTTATTCGTTGATAGAGCTAAGAAATCTGTTAATTTTCTTCAATTAACAGATGGTGAATCCATACTTTAGTTCCACTGATAGAAGTAGCGTACTTGTATTTTATACGAGTATTTTCATGACGTATTCCTTATAGAGAATGAAAGTAATTAGTATGGAGTTCATGACCATGAGAATAAATAACTTAATGTTATATAATGCCAAAGAATCTTATGCTATAAAAAAAAAGAATCGTTATATTTCACGCAAGAGAGCATAAAGCGATCTTTATCTCAAACAACCTTGAAATTACAAGACAAATAAGAAGATCGTGCGACCTAGCGCAGTGTCAGTCTATAATTTTCGCAACGATTTATTATGCAGTACAGATGATTATGTGACGTTTATAATTAGCTATCCTTTCGTATCACCCTTCCAATAAAAAAAAGTGATCTTACACGCTGCAAAAATAGCCGCTCATTAAAATTCACATACAGCGGTATAAAAAAACAAAAATAAACATGTGACATTCCCGGAAGAACAACTCCTACTTGACTGATCTAAAAGAGTAGAACTGTTCATAATGTTAATCACCTTTACATAAAAAAATATTTTTATAATCATTTTCACTAAAGAGAACGAAGTATAGTCTATAAATCGTAAAGCAATTGTCTGTATGAAGTGTCTCTCAAAGGCAGTATTTAAAGTAAAATTCATACATTCAAAACCATAAATAGGCCTACTCGCATTACTCATTCTTGACATTTTTTTATTATAAATTAATTATCCATTTCAAAGGAAATAATCACTATATGTGAGATCTGCATATTTCTAATCTATCACATTTTCAATAGCACTGAATGTAAATTGATGAGAGTTCTAAAACTGGTGGTTTCAAAGGGTTGCCAGTTCATGAAAGTGGAAATAAGGGGTAAAAGTGTATAACAGAAGTAAAAATAAGAAAGAATGCCAAAAATAAGGGATCCAAAGTTTACTACTCGTACAGCATAACGAAAGGTCATTCACAGTACTGTATTAATATTCCCTATTTAATATTTATATGTAACTCTATGTTAACAAACGTTCCTGCCAATACAAAGGTTTTAAAAAATCAGGACAGGTGTTTAAAAGTTAAGAGATTACAGTGATTTACAAACAGTTATCTCTTAAATTCTTGCTGACTTGCTGGTATTTGACAACAGATCGTGCCTCTTTCTGTATAACTTTTGTCCTTTTTTAAGTGAAAAATTATTTTCAATATATAATCCAAATCTAAAGGAACCCGAAGCTCTGCTTTTGTCATTGTAATTTTTTTCTGTCTTCAATATAAACTATATTAAGTTTTAGAGACAATTCGCATTTAATTGAATCAGTTGAGGGAGGAATGGACCTCCTTCTTAAGTTCAGAAGAAAATTGAATCGTGGTTAAAATATTGCACAAAATAAGGTGATTATTGTAGGTCTGTGGCAAATCCTGACAAAATAAACAAGGCAAAATCCAATTTATTCAGTACAATCACGATTCAGCGTTCCTTCTTTCGGCTCCGTGGGTATTCCGTCCCTATGTTGGTGCGCCTGGTCCAGAGGGATTTCCATCCGTATGGTTTTCCGACCAGAGCCTCGTAGCCACAGATAATTGCATTGCTGGATTTTGAAATGGCTGCAGTTAAATCTACGAAAAAAGTGTTCCCCGAAACACACCTACCGGATTGCAATGTCTGGAAGAAAACACAACTAGGCTAACGGAAATGTGGAATGTTTTTAACCAGCGGCATAGAACCACGAAAGCTGCCGAAGGTTGGCATAGGAAATTATCCTCAATAAATAAAAAAACATCCGAACTTATACTTTGTTATAAATTTTAAGCTGAAGGAGGAAGCTATATTTTAAGTTAAAAAATACATATGTAGGCCTATGCCTCTTAAAGAACTATATATATATAATGTAAAAGTAAAAGGTAAAATAGTAAAAGGCATTATAAAAATATATATATCGATTTAATATGTTTAAGGTCTCTGGCTTATTTAAAAAAATCTAACAATAAATTAAAATTCATAAAATATGACTAAAATGTAAGTAATGTTGTAGAATTACAAAAGTATTTACACACTTGCTACAGGTAAAAAGAAAATTAAAATGCCTATGTATTATGTGCATACCCAGGCCTAGGCCTGGATAAAATCGAAGTGGTGCACTCATAATATTTGCGTGGGATTTATAGAAATTGAATTGAAACGCCGGAAACTCCACGTGGACGTTACTGGTAGGAAAACCCATTGTCGAATAGCCCACGACGCCCTTCTTTCTCATGAAAACCGGTGTGTTAAAAATTTGTTGAGCTGGGCTTGAATTGAACCTAGAACTTGAGAACAGGAAGCCATACCTGTAAAATTTTGAAATAATTTATTTTTCTTCAAACCGATTAAATTAGTTCTAAGGTTTCTCGCAGAAAAATTGATCCTTTAATTCTAGTTTGTGTTAAAGTAGAATATCATTCGGCTAGAACTTCAGTAGCAAGTTCTGAAAATGTTTTAATGCAATTATTGGAATATAATGACTACAAAATATAACTGTTTTGCATATCTTTAAAATATAAATGTTTAATCCGGCGTTTACACCTTTTTAAATTACTATCTGTCGACATGACGTATGAGTATAATGTTGATGATTCTAACAGTGCACTTATAAATCCTAATCCAACATATTTTCATTATTTCATTATGTAAATATGCCACCGATTCATATATTCCAAACTTGGAAATAGCAACTGACGTTCCAAGAAAAAAATAAAGTTTGAGGTAGTAAGAATACACTTCAAATGCGTCATCCCTTGCAATGCTCCTGAGTGTTATGTCTGGATAAGGACGCTCTCGGAGACGACACGTGGCAAAAAGTCTGGTAGTTGTCACGTGGAATTAGAATGGTCTGAGATGGCGATCACGTGATTTTCATGCCCATTTCTTAAGTAAATAAAGGGCTGTTTTAATAGGATGCCGAAAGAAATAGCAAAGTCCAGAGCTTAACACGGTCAGCAATAAACAAAAGGATCGGAGTTACAAAGAAAGTTTATTTTAATAACTTTCCTATATAGAACATTACTCCATTATAAATCTGGTCTTATTTTTTGTATTCAATATAATTTAATTTCATGTCATAATTATTAGACTGCCTTATGTCCCTATAGAAGGTAGCGTGCAACTATTAATATACAGTGTGTTTCACGTACGAGTTGGCCAATCATCCTGGTTTCTGCGTCGCGCCAACCACAGCTCTAACTCCCGGGCGATCGAGTGAAATATCTATGCAAATAAAGCCGCTAACGGTGTAATGATTCAGGTTCTCACAATTACAGTTGACATTACAATGAAAATAACCACGTACCTCATCACAAGAGATGTTGAAAATGCCATCCTCTGGCATCAAACACAACAAAGGCACCTTTTTAGGAATTTTTTTTTCACACTCATTAAATTCATGTTCCGAGAAAGAGTTGATATTGTCTTTAAGTTCTTATAATTTATGAGGGTTCAACCCATACACTTTATTTTTAAACTTCAAGCTCGGGTGAAATATCTACTTAACTGAAAGAAAAATTAACTCTATCTCGGAAGTTGAACGTGAAAGAAAATAACCTAAGAAGTATTGGAGGCCCTATACCCCACCTTAGAGGTTACAGGAAAATCAGATCAGATAATTCTGTGTATGTGCTAGACTATAACAAAAGACGTATTCTTACAAAAGTCCCCATCCCTTGTCTTTACCCCTGTGCTTAATCCCCACAATACTTCTTAAATCTTGAACAATGCTTTAAATTAACAGAGCAGGCGGTAAGCTCATCGCCTCACAGCCCCTCTCAGGAAACTAAGGCATTAATTAGACGTGAAAGGGGCGGAAAATTTTGACCAGAGGCTCTAATTTAGGCTTGGAGTTCTTTTACTACGAAACGGGTCTCCCAGCTTAAAGACCCTCCCGGAGGACTCGGTGCCCGCAACCTCCGGATCTAGAAGAGGGCACGCTACCTCTACACCACCACAAACGACATACAAAATTCTGCTTCTTCTAAATAATTAATTTGGAGATTGGACATTCTTATGCACTAATTTATCAGGCTAGACGAGTTGGTTCCCATTTGTGCAATTAAATGGACACCGATTGAACGTGAATTTTGTAGTATTATTAATGATTTCTCCACAAATAAAATTGAAATGAAGAAGCTTAATACTTTTGGCTCTCACCGTCCTCCCCATTGAGCCCTGAACTTGTTAATTATAGCAGCAATCATCCTCGACAAGAGATGCCACTTGAAATAAAGCGTTTCTGAGGTTATCAAATGAAGGGAATATAAAACTTGAAACCGGATAAGGGTTCAAATTTCGCATTGCAATGAATCGGAGTTTTCTCCCTATATTACAGCACCTGTCCTTCAAATAAAACCTCTTTAACTAGATCCCATGCTGAACAATTGGCTATTTAATACTTCTATGCTATATAAAGTGTAGAAAAAAAACTTTAATAATAGGCTCTGATATTAATCATTTACGACAACTACTTTGAAGTGTTAAATGTCTTGACGTCACTTTCTGCTCATATATAAGGGGTCTCTCCTACAGGATAAACTTCACAGTGAAATCAGAAATGTTATTATTAGCGTGCAAGTAGTTATAGTGACATGAAAATAATTCCTTTTCTTAGAAGAAAAGACGTCAGCGCTCGTCAGAAAAAAAGCCTCAGGCACATGATTCAGAGTACCGTCACAGTAGCAAAAGAGTATTTAGGAAAGATACTATCTGGATAGCGTCCTATAACAATTCTAACATTACAGCAGTGAGCTTCAAGTGCGTACAAATAAATGTGTCGTGTGTGCCAGTATCTTTCATGACAGGGATTTCAAAAAAGTGAGTTTTAATATACATTACTATTTATTTAATGATTTATTCAGAAGGTCTATAATCCGTTTTAGCCTACATAAATTTTAAAAAATTAACAAGTAAATTATTTAATGATTTATTCAGAAGGTCTATAATCCGTTTTAGCCTATATAAATTTAAAAAAAATTAACAAGTAAATATCAATGAAGAGAATTCGTAATTCGATGCAATAAATAATATTCATTATAGGCCTACACATTATAACAATTTTATTACATAAATTATAATTGCAATATATAAATAAATAAATAATAAACTAAAATTATATAAACCACACGATACCTATAGAATCTTAAGGGACACAGGGACATTGGACCAAAATCAGTTTTAGTTTCTGTTCTTTTTTCGGGGGAAGGGAAATGTTCCCTGGAACCTTAAGAAACAAGATGAAGGTATATTTTTATGTCTTTCATTAAGATATGCGCATGGTTTTTCTTACCAATTTGAATCAAAACTTTCTCACATGTTCAAGGTAAGCAATAAGTTACCTCAAACAGTTTTATCATAATATTTCCCTTAATTTTTCGTAATGACTAATGAGAGAAAATGCATTTAAAAATCAATATAACATAACTCCGAAAAATTATTGTAAATAAACTAGAAGTTATCTTACAATTCTCTAAACAAATTTATTCCAAATTGATAAATATAGCTAAAGAATTTTTTTATTTTACTTAATGCTCATGGAGCATTTTTATTTTTTAGTACAATTGCACCGAAAATTTCGCATCTTAAACCAATGGTTGTAAGGTTATTAATACTGTTTGGATGAATCAATGTTACAAAAAATAAATTTTATACATAAAATGTTACTTTTCTAAACTGGGTCGCAGTGTTCCTTCATATTATTATAAGATATTAAACAGTTAAAATTTAAAAACCTCAAACACTTTAAAATATTTAATCGACGACTGAGCCAACTCTATATTCATGGGCCACTGGATTATATATAAACTGGTCTAAACCAACTTGTATGTACACATTGTGTTTAATAAATATATTAAAATAAAAATGTTAAAGTAAAATAAAGTCATTGCAACAAACGTTAGTAAATTGAAAACTAATGAAGTAGAACGCCGCTTTAAGAATTATTATACAATCTTAGAAAACATCAGGCAAATGTACTATCAATTACTGTTCAGTCGCTTCTCAAAACATTCACTTAGCCAAATAATCTGAAAATGATTTAATTAACAGAGACACTCTATGTACGGTATTTAAAATCTGTCACAAATATGCAGTTATAATGTGATAAAATAAAATAAAATATGCACAAATATCCTAATATCATACAAATATGATGCATTATCGCAAAACTAGCAAATATGCAACAATATGCAAAATTAAACCATCAATTTTCTGTATTTCTTTCATGTCTTGTACACATTTCAACACTAGCATGTACAATAGAGTGCATTAACTTATTACAAAGATGAATTTTCATAAACATCCAGTAACTATACTACCTTATTTCCTAACTTCCAACACAATTAATAATAACAATAATAATAATACCTCCTACTGGTAATAATTATACGCTATAGACACATTTTAATACCTCCGAGGTCCTGTCAACCTAGAGTCCTAGACTATCAAATTTGATCATTCCCGCGGTCGAAGATATGATCTGCTTGGGCTTGAATTGTTTTATTAGGGACCCAAATAATTAAACTTTGTAGGGGAGTCAACCTTTATCCGCTACACCCCTTGATCTTAGTAATCCAATAATTCGTTACCTAGTAAAGCAAACAAATATGGTGCTTCCGTATTCGAATAGCTCATGTCCTGTGAGGAGATGACACCCCAAGGGAGAGAAAACAGCTCCCGTAATCATAATAGCCGGTCAAGAATAAGTTTACATAGTGTTATTAAGTAGGGCATGCTTCACAGAGTTTATATCACATACGTGTTTAGCACCAGTCTTCTAACCCACTTAAAATATTGTTTACTGCAATGTCATTGCAAAATTCATGCTCTCAATACGACTAAAGGTCAGCATGTATATAGCCTATTTCTTAACATTTATTCAGTTTCACGTTTCAGTAACATTTATTAATGACAACAAACAATAGTGACTAATTCTGGTTCGCGTATTTTTAAACAATAATAAAAGGCCAAAACAATGTTTCCATTCCTCGAGTTATGCGTTTTGAAGTTCCCTAAATCCATAAAGACAACGTATCAGAAAGCTGGGGTCGTTAACCAGGCCTATGTGCTAGAGACTAGCACCAGTCAATTTGATTATTACACACTACAGTCTACAGCTACATATGAATTTTTCACCTAAACCTTTTGGCTATGTAGTCTTCATCATAGTCTTAAAATTGAAGGTACGCTAGGGTGTCCATATAATGTTTATATAAAAACGTGACATTTTAATTCTTTTTGTAAAAAACTGAGAAATTAAGAAAAAGGGACAAAAATTTAATTCACAAAATTTAGGAAATATTTACAATTTATCTTTGTCTCATGCACACAAATTATCCCAAATGGCTTCTTAAATTTCTTCTGCAGACTAATGTAGATAATTTATTCCACAGGAATAGATGCCTCATTGTGACTGTACATTTCACTTTTATGTATTCTATCATCAAGAAGTGAATTTTTCTTATAATTTATCATAAAAGTCAGCAAATTATTACTCAAAGTATGTTTTGGCAATGAAGAAGACCTTCACTGTTGTAACTTTTATTAATGCAGCGTAAAACACGCTGGCCAATCACAATCACAAAAGAGCGGAACATTCGAGTTTCCCCAATAAAACTTTGGGGACAGCGGGACATTTTGTAAAAAAAAAGGGGGGGACTGTCCCGGGAAAAACTGGACGAATGTACACCCTAAGATAGGCCCAATTTTTATCAATGTCTTTCGACAGAAGAGATCACGCTGCAATGACAAAGTAATTTATTTGATAATGTTTAATATTTTATCTGTTTACTGTTATTTTTTAGAGGAATAACTACAGTTTGGGAGACTGAAGTAGAATTATCTTTAATTTCATGACAGTGAAAATAACCATGTACCCAAAAGTTTGGGCTAGGAATTTAAAAAAATAATACTTATACGAAGACTGAGCCACGGGCAATACTCCAAGACAATAATTGTATTGGCTAGAAATTGCTAACATGAAGTAAACTCGTGTGAACTTTCGAACTTTGTTTCTTTTGACAGGTGCCCAGGAAAACTATACTTTAGCAAGTAAATAAATTGACTTATACTGTACAATCGTACGTAGTCAAATAAGAGATGATTTAAAGGTAAATGCAGATTTCACAGCATGCACTGACAATTAATTACCTTTGCATATCATTAACTGACATATAGGTTGCTACTTTAGAGCGACCGTAGAGGTTATTAAAGGACTGCATCGAGACCACTTTAAAACTTACAACTACTAGCACACAAATAAGTAAAATGTGTTTAAAACGACTATTCAGCTCATGAGTCAGTGACCAGTGAACTGAAATATCTTTACAGCTTCTTTGGCCTAAACAATTAATCGTAAACACAACTGCAACAACAAAATCAACGTCTTCCATCTCCCGCACATCAATATCAAAAGATGAGGGACTTCATTTTGTTTGAATAATTGAGGACCGTTTTGACAAAACTCAACATCTTCATTTTTTTCAAAAATTCGTTTTTTAATGGTTTTAGGTGCTTTGAAATGGGATCTTTAAGATGGTGGAAAAAGAACATAAGAAAAGTCAAAATAACCAATTCATTTTGAAACCTCAATATGCAAGGTTTCTATCTTCTATATGTTAATAAAAACTAAAGAAACCTTCTCCTGAACAATTTATATTTTGGGATATGTTGGGTTTTGTCAAAAAGGTCGTCAGTTGTGTTTTCAGTAATTGTTCGCTCAATTAGTATGGTCATAACACCCCCCCCCTTGTTAGTAGTAGCAAAGAGTTTAATTTAAAAATAAAACAGCCGATCTCCATAACGAAAAGGGGTTGTTGACAACCACTCGCAGCGTGACCATCGCTATAAAATATTGTCTTGCAATCTGCTATAGTGACAATACAATGGTGGAAGCCTATATGTGTTTTATTCATTTTTGTTGTTTTATTATTTGCATTCTTAATTCTGTAAGTAGGACTACATTATTTGCTAAAACTTGAGGTCTGGATTCTCGCAAGATAAATTCACGAAGAACAACAAAATCATATCCTCTCATTATATTACTTATAACAAATAATTATATTAATCGATAAACAATCAGACGAAAAAAAAAAGACATCGTCTATGACAAATCTTATGAATGGAACCGTATATCTTCTATGGATCCTTGATATATCAAAATCATAATATGAAACAAAATCGATTTTTAATGGATTAGTGTTCAAACATTCGCCACAGCATGTTTACCTAAATCTCTTCTTCACTTTCGGCGTGACTGATGATGACATCCATGAACGTCGAAATGTATATCACCAGAAATATAAACAACGAAAGCTGAAGCTGCAAAGGGAAATATCTTTACAAATTCAAGAACTGTTGCTCAAATCTCAGAAGAAAAGATCACCGAGCTGTATTCATTATCAACCTAGACAAATTTTCAATCTAGTTGTTCAATCTACGCTTATTATTTCAGTAAATAACCGTATAACACTTAGAAGAGGAGCAGCCTTTTTGTATTTTTCTCTCCAAGTATACATATATACATAGACACGCATAGAGATATGTTTCGTATTTCCACATGAACTGACAAATATTGTTTTAATATTCTGCTGACTAATCTTCATGTATGATTTTAATGTATAAGATATATTTTAGCCACTTTGGCAATGTTAACTTTGTAAACTTTAATTTTTATTCTTTTAGCATTGTAAAGGATATTTTACTAAGAGTACATTGAGCTCAGTGTAATTAAATCAGAACCCCCTTTGGGTTATTTAATCTGTTTTCTTCCATAAAGTGATTACAATATTTTTACAAATTACAATAATAGTTTAATTTTAAAGTGTGTTTTATTTAACTGATCTTTTATAATATATCCTGTAGGCTTCAGCTGTTTTTTTAAGTATATTAGTGGTATGTAGGCGGAAATTATCTAATCACTTGATTCTAGTTTATAGCCAAAATGTTATTAAAATGCAGCAGTGTGTAAATTCACCAAACCGGAGTCGAAAAATCTTTCAAGATGAATAATAGCCTGTATTTATTATAATTAAAAGACTGAGAAAATATACTTATTCAACACATAAATAAAATTAACTAGTCATTGTTTGCAGGTAGTGTGAATATGGGTGGAGTATGTGTGATGACACTCATCATGAGCATATCATTAGTGATAGTGAGTGCTTCTCCCGCTCCTCAGATACGGATGCAGTTCTGTGGCAGTGAGCTTGCCGACAAGCTCTCTCTTCTCTGTTCTCCTTACGGTTATAATGATCCCTTCAATAACCTCATGCGCTTCGGTAAGTATCTACAAATATCTATAACAACATACACTTACAAAATTATAAATTCTAATCTCAATAAAGTTACAAAATATGCTAGAAATATTCACAAAATATACCAGAAACATTCATATCATGTTACGAACAAGAGCACAATACCAGCCTACGATATTTTCTCTCGTACAAAACAGCTAACTCCTCAATTGTGTTTTCAATAATTGTTCGCTAAATTAGTATGGTCATAACCCCCCCCCCCGTTATTAGTAGTAGCAAAGAGTTTAATTTAAAAATAAAACAGCCGACCTCCATAACGAAAAGGGTTGTTGACATCCGCTCGCAGTGTGACCATCGCTATAAAATATTGTCTTGCAATCTGCTATCCTTATTATATATCGATTATTAATATATCGAAGGTCTTACAGTGACAATACAATGGCGGAAGCCTATGTGTTTTATTCAGTTTCGTTGTTTTATTATTTCATTTTATTTTATTAATATTACGCCTCAAACTTCCCAGTGAGATTTCAAGCAACGATTTATATTAGGGGAAATATCGTGAGCTGGTATTATGTTTTTGTCATACGTAATCCCACAAGAGATTACAAGAATATCGATAGATTCATGACTGCGGATTATATATATAGTGTTAACTATCTTGTTTTGTTGTTTAATCAATATTCTGTCAGCTGTGAAATCACAATCGATGAATCGATGAATGAAATGACTTACGAAATACTACCAAATTCTGAACAATTCTGTCCACAGTGGGTATGAGAAATAATTAACGTAATTGAGATAAGATAATAGAACAGAATAAAAGGACACAAACTGGTTTGCACCGAATTGAAATTGTATTTTAGTCAATGAACATTTATAGCTTATTCTTCCTATTTCCGAAAAAAATTATACATAAAATAATCTATTTCTATTCTGTTACCTGGCACCATCACAAAATTTATATGAATGAAATTAACTCTCAGAAAATTACGCGAAGCATGATATAATTCAACAGACCTAACTCCAAATAAGTTACCTGATTTATATCTCATATTAATTTGTTTGCCATAAATATGTGCTTCATAAATTTTAATTCTGTATGTGCTTTTATATTTACATTTAAAAACTATATCGATCCAAAACAGGTAAAAATAGACAATAGACGCCAATATAGGCAGAAAAGGCAACATAAAAACTGGCCATGCCGTCCCTGCATACAAGGAAAGATGTTTATCTCCATTTAACTCTTCATTACATCCACTCAAATAAAAAAGGCATCTTGCATAACTTCCGGGGCCCTAGTTATAATAATATATGGCATGGTATTTCAGAGTCTCAGTCTTTGGATCCGATATCTCCAATCAGACTACGAGTGAGGCGAGGAGTTGCAGATGACTGCTGTAAAACTGGATGTACGTTGGATACAATGGAGCAATATTGCAGCATGCCACTCACAGAAGATCAAAAGTATGTTGCGTACTTGATTTTATTATTTTTATACGTTAAAGCTACGTTTTTTGTTTTTTGTCTTTTGTTTTTTTGTCTGGCCAAGATATAGCAGTTTCAGATGGCACCAAAAATACTTAAATGCAATTGAAGCGTTTACTTTTATAAGGGTCTAAGTGCCAAAATCATGATTTTTCAGCTGATAATTTTAAATTGATCTATGTACAGGCAGGGGAAAAAAATCGGACCGACTAAAATATGTAAGTTGCCTAGCGGCATTCACAGGATAGCAGGGAATGTACTGAAATTTGTTCTAGTGTCGACTGTTGACTTTGCCCATTTCGAAACCCATTGAAAATAAGCTAGTAAAATTCCATTTTCTGGGAATAATCCGTTAATTAAGTAGTTAAATATTGCGGCAATCGAAAAGTAGTGGGAATATTTAACTACTTAATTAACGGATTATTCCCAGATAATGAATTTTACTAGCTTATTTTCTAATGGGTTTCGAAATGGGCTAAGTCAACAGTCGACACTAGAACAAATTTCAATACATTCCCTGGTATCCTGTGAAATGCCACTAGGCATGCGCAGTGGCTCATATCGGCAACATAAGATATTTTAGTCGGTACGCTTTTTTCCCCCTACCTGTATCCAGACCAATGCATTTCAGAAGGGTCCAAGATCCAGGGAAAGCCACGTTAGTAGCAATAAATTCCAATATATAGCGCCATGTCTATCTCCGGCATGTCTTTCTGTGGCTTTATGTCTCGTTTTCTACGCAATAAAATAGCGCCATGTCTAGCAATGGTGCTATGATTGTGGCACTTAGACCCTTATAAAAGTAAACGCTTCAACGATCGCTGGTACCTTACATATAACCTCTATATTTTGAAATAGTATTTAAAGTAAATTTACATAGTGTACGTTATATGCCTTATCAAGCTCCTTTAGGTATGTTAAATTGTATGCCGTATTAATTTTCAGTGACCACCAGTCTTGTCTTTGATTCAAGAATCATTAATCGTTTTATTTATTTACTTATTTAATTCTTACAGGGAAGGAAAGACCTAACTCTTGATGTAATACTAATATGGGTAGGATTCAAATACTACACAAATTACAATATTCGTTCCTGCAAAAGAATAAGTCAATATGTCTCTCTGGCTGAGAATACCTTGTGTACGAAGGAAACCGAAAAGATTATAAAAAGTATTTGCAGCACTAATGAACATAAAATTCTACTTACGAGATAATGTTGACATTTTTAGAATAAACGAAAAAGATGAGTTAGAACCTTCTTTCAATTGGGCAAGTCCAAGTCTGGATGAAATATTTTCCCCAAAATAATAATAAACGTTCGGGTATGACAATTTCTTCATAATTTCGTTATGCAGTCTTAGATCTAAATTATTTGTACTACAATTTATACTGCTAGCAATATTAGACCAACTGCTTGATTCCTTTATAATTATATTAGTATTATTACTATTGTTATTATTATTATTATTATTAATTGCCGGCTGCCATACAATAAATGTATCAAAGATACCCCCCTGTTACATCTCTGTTTTTCAGAAGGACCTCAAACCACTACTCTGGCTACGTATATTTTAATAAATTATTCATTAATTAACGTCAATTACATTATGGATTATTTGCTTACATTACAAACTATCAAATGGTTCTGAAAAATTTAATTTCTTTTCAGAAGCCGATTCCTGGAACAAACACAGTCCCACGCTAGCAACCACATCCCAGAGGGTGCAGGATCCCAGTCGGTAGCTCTGAGGCATTCTGCAACGGCAAGAGATCAGAAGAACGACCTCGATAGTAAGGTCAGAGGTCATCACGACAAAAAGGGTCGCCGGGGAAATAATAGATGTCGCTGTCGGCGGCGACGTCGCCGTGGCAAGGTGGCTAACTGCTGCATGTTTTCGTACTAAGTATTGTCTGCAGTTGTCTATGCAATTAACATCTAGAATCATACTAAGCACCACAAAGTATCTTAATTATAGTGTACTACACTCCACTAACACGCTACTAATTGAGTTCCTCTCCGAAAAATAATTTCAGTCTTTCAAAATCATGTGTGGCATTCTGACACATTTCAGACAAAATAATTGTAATTAGTTAATTACTCTCTTCGTTAGAGATGACATTCATATCTGGTACCGGTATGTAAAAATAAATACACCCATTATCATTGAGGTTTCTTTTTTAACTAAACTAACCTAATGGGAATTGCAATGTCATATCTCATTTAATGAGTCTTCCTTTAATAACTGTCATACAATTGTCGACTTTTCTGCTGCAACAAGGAGGATAGCTGCTTGCCTTTGTAATAAGTGGTTCTAACGCATAGCAATCAGAATTCTGTTCAAGTTAGTATCAATATCCATAGTATATTTTCATAAAGACTTCCTCAAACAATCAACCAAATTTAAATTGTTGTTTCGTTAAATAATCGAAATATTTATTACATTAAAGTCCCAGAAATCATCTTTGTGCTCCTGTACAACGAGGGTATTAAATATTCAGTAACATTTAAGTAAATTATACCCTACTGTAATTAGAACTTGCAACATGCTTTGTTTTATTTTTTCAAAAATAATTTATGGACAGATACAGAAAGAACTGAATTCTTTTTATTAGTAAATAGAGACGAGGAATAAATTATAAAATTTGGCCAAAGAAGGTAAAATTTGGAACTTTAACTTTTTTGGAACATCAAGAAACTGCCCAAGTCTTACAGATCTTGTCCAGGATGATTTTCTACGTTTTCAAATATAAATCCACAGATGTATTTAAAACGTTTTAAATACTGATATATAAATGACAATCACAATTCTTCAAAAAAGATATAATAAATAATGCTTCCTATTATTATTATCCTTTGATTGTAGGATATGTATCCTCTTTGTTTCCCCGTTCAGGTGTCTTCCTCTGAAGATGCACATACTCTACATAGGCTAATGTATGCTAAGTTAAGATACAGGTCAAGTTTAATCTACTTTTCACTATTGTATAAATACTTTGTGGTTTGTTTCTACATTTCTATTTTTTTCTGTTTTAGCGTTATCAGCGTGATGACAGAAATTTTCAGTCACTAGGATTTTTTTTACAATGAACCATTATCTATACTACCATATTATCATATCAGTAATCTTCGGTGTCGTTTTACGCCTGGAGACAACAATAAATTCCACCAGATACTATAAAAATGTCTTCTCTGAACTAAGAGTCAAAGAACTTTTCATAAATAATTGCCAGACTGCGGTTTTATATCAAGGTACAGACATGCACGAAATTCTAATTAAAAATAGCATGAAACGGTTCTCTAAGGAAAATTATAACTTTGTTATATAGGTCATTAACTTTTTGCAGTTCTCTTCTACGAATAAATTAAGAGAAAATTCTTGCATCCAACAGTGCGTTCATTATTCCATATTAGGGTAGGGTTTAATGTGCATGCATGTGTTTATGTGTGTGTACGTAAAGCTGGTTTCTTTTTATGAGTATTGGGAACCACTTAATAAGAACCGGGACTACTTTTCATGGCTGGAGGCAAGATCATTAAGCCATCTAAATGGGTAGAGGTATCTTTCACCGTCAATTTAAGCCTCGCGTGCTACATACATTTTCGGCAAGTCCCCATTTCGCTTGAAACGATTTGGGTTTCCCCACTGAGATATTTTTATTAGCATTCCAGTTCCAGGGATAAGGACTGGTAAGTGAAAGATAATGGTAATATCTATATTATATTTTCCGATGATCGATGCCCCCAATAATTTAGATTGGGCCCCGAAGACAGTCAATCAGCGGCCGAAGTGCCAAAAACCGGTAAATGATTTAAACTTTTTAATGCAAATACCGGGGGTCTACCTCGTGTAAGATAGCCAGTCAATCGGAAGTTTTTTCCGGTTTAACTAAATTGCATACTGTTGAGTTAAAATAAGTATTTTGGCTGAAATATTAAAACTAAAATGTTATATTTTAAAGTTAAACAGGACATTTCGTTTCGATTTTCTCCAATCCGGATGTCCCCAGTTACAGCAGTCTTATATAAATACACCCCATCTAGTCCGGCATTTCATTCTCCTTGACAATGGAGCCTCAGATTGGCTTCGAAACGTCGGAATTAATCCATTTCACCACCTGGTTAGTAGTCCGGGAAAATATCCTATATTACAATCACCAGGAAAAATTCAAAGCAAATTTTCCTTTTAATTGGCAATGTAATGTAAATTCCTTTTACATGGCAATTAATTGTAATCAATTTGGGTGTTGTAGGCTTATATATATATATATATATAGTACTTCTGTGAATATGTAATTGCATGCCATTATTTTCTGTATTTTTGTGTCGGGCTTAGGATTTTTAAGTAGGCTATATAGGGGAGGAAAGAAATTAGCCTAGGTATTTTTCCTATAAAAAGGGTGAAAACGGAAGGGGACGTGAATAACAATTCTGGACATAAATTTCCTTTTTAATGGCAACGTAATGTAAATTTCTTTTGCATGGCTATGAATTATATTGTGAATTGTTATAATCAATTTGGATGCAGTACCTATTTTGATACTCTGTGTATATGTAACTGCATGCCATTGTTTTCAGTATTATTAGGAATTTTAAGTAGGCCTATATAGGGGAGGAAAGTGGATTATAGTGGATTCCACGTTCTTCCCATAGCAACGTTCTTCCCATAGCAACGTTCTTCAACAAAAGAATACAATGGCATTGTTCCCTAATCCGAAAGTCTATATTGATTAGTTATTATATACAGGTTTTGGGGCAGCCGCTTTGTGGTCTCTTAATAATGCGGCTATATATTTTATTTGCGATTTATGAATTTAAATATTTACTGTGGCAATACTACAAAGCTGGAAATATTTCTGCATTAATATCGTCTTTGTAATGTAGACGGAATAGAAAAATGTTTTTGGAACTGAGAAAATTAGGATCTCTTTGCTTATATCTAATTAAGTTGCTGTTCTCTGATTCATTGGTATTAGGGGAGTAGATAAAATAGTGTAGGCATCAGTTCTAGGAAAAGAGGTAGTCATAACATAAAACAAATTGTGTATAGTATTTTTGCTATAAGCAGGACGAAAACGAGAGTGGTCGTGGCGATGGAATAGCTGCACATAGGGGACTTTGATTTTTTTATTTCTAACCATCCTTTGCTGCGATGAAGGTTAAAAACATCGCATGTGCACTATTATAGCTTTCAGTATGTATAGGGATATCGTAGTTACGCATACATAAATACCATCGAAACCATGAACCAATCTTAACAATCTCTTACCGATTTGTGAAACTGGTGTTTTGTTTTGGTAACCAACACTTACACTGTTATAAATAACATAAAAGGAATACAGCAAGATTATGGACTTTACATACCGGATGAATACAACTGAGGACGGTTTTGACAAAACTCAACAGGTGCCAAACGATAAATTGTTCAGGAGACGGATTCTTTAGTTTTTATTAACTTATAGAAGATAGAAACCTTGCATATTGAGGCTTCAAAATGAATTGGTCAAGTTGTCGTTTCTTATAGGCCTATTATTTTTTCACCATCTTAAATATCTCATTTCAAAGCACCTAAAACCATTAAAAAAGAATTTGGCAAAAAATTGAGTTGTTGAGTTTTGTCAAAACGGTCCTTTAGGCCTACTATTACACTGGGCACACAATGAGGATAGAAAATGTGTGAGTTACGATTTCTCAGGCAATGTTCAAAGTCCAATCATTGAATAATCTAAAATCGCAAATTCACGACATTTCACACTGCATGTATTTCTTGTTAATTTTAAATGTACACTATAATAACAACCGAATGCCATTATGAGAACTGCAATGAATTATGGGTTATTACACAATAATAGCCTAACAGAAGAATGTTGTACAAAGTGCATTCAGTGATGGGTAGTCCATCGAAGTTTGCAGTTTGTTTCTCCCTCCTAAATCTACAGTGTGTCCCACGCAAGAGTTGGCCAATCATGCGGGTTTCTGCGTCGCGCCGACTACAGCTCTAACTCCCGAGCGAGCGGGTGAAATATCTACGCTAATAAAGCCGCTAATGGCGTTATGATTCAGGTTCTCGCATTTACAGTTGGAATTACAATGAAAATAACCACGTACCTCATCATAAGATATGTTGGAAATGTTCCCCTCTTGCATCCACACAACACTGGAACCTTTTTCAGAAATTTTATTTCACGCGCATAAATTCAGCTTCTGACATAGAAACACCGTGCTTTAGTTGGGAGAGGACTCGTCTTCTTTAAATCCACGAATTGTATGAAAATAAAATGAGGTAACTGATATAAGAACGTGCCAGAATGCTTTTTTTAATCAGTATTGCCAGATAAATCACATGTGTTTTTCTTTGTGAGAACCTGAACCATCAGCGGGATTTATTAGTGTAGATATTTCACCCGTTTCCTTTGTAATGTACGGGAAGTTGACCTATACACTTTATTTTTCAAATTTCTCCATAAATAATATTCACATATTGTTAGAAGAACTTAAAGACATAGGCCTATCACAAGAGAAATGAACTCTGTCTCGGAAGCTGAACTTATGCGCGTGAAAGAAAATTTCCTAAAAAGGTGTCAGTGTTGTGTGGATGCAAGAGGAGAACATTTCCAACATCTCTTGTGATGAAGTACGTGTTTATTTTCATTGTAATTTTAACTGTAAATGTGAGAACCTAAATCGTAACACCGATCGCGGCTTCATTAGCGTAGATATTTCACCCGATCGCTCGGGAGTTGGAGCTGTGCCCGCCGCGCCGCAGGAACCCGCGTCATTGGCCAACTCTTGCGTGGGACACACTGTATATACTGTACTAAGCTTGAAAAAGTTGATATCTTTGAAGTGTTCTTTGCTTGAATTAAATGTTGCAATATATAGAACGCCTTTTGTAGTTTCAACTACTTTAGCCTACATCTTGCTTATCTAATACAACATTGGCTTACATGAATTTGTTTAATTTTTTATGAAGTAGATTGTGTTGAAAGAAGTATTTCGTTATTTGTTTGATGTTGTGAGCTTCTGCTTTTGTGTGGCTTTAGGGTTGCTTAATGCTTTCTTATAATATTAAGCATGGTTTTAAAATGCATTAGTATAATAAATTAGTCATGGGAAGATTAATATCTAAATCTCATTGAACCTCTCTGATTGGTATTCCTGTAATTCCTGTAATTGCAAGAAATAGGCAATAGGCCCTATAATTTTGTTTCAGTTTTTTTAGAAAAAATTGTTTATATTTTGTTACTGGGTCCAAAAAATTTTTTAATGCTTGTCAGAAATGGCATTTATACTCAAGAATAAGTAACAAAAAATAATAAAATGGAACTTAAGATACTTTCCAACTAATGATTTCATGTAATGTAATGATTTCAAAATTATCATTAAATTTAATTGTATTTGTTCTTTATAGTATATAATAATGAATTCATACAAATAAAACTGATATGGAAATAAAACTATTAGAAAGAGTCAGAAGAGAGGTATCGATATTTTTAATACTACCCTGTATTAATTCTTTTGTTTGATTTAAGCGATAGCTAACTGTTCTTTTTTTTAGAACAAAGATTTTACTTATATTTATACTATAGTTCGATTCCATATGCAAAGTGATGAATAAATTAGTGAAAAGTAAACTGATTTGCAAATACTTACTGAATTTCCAATACAAAATCAATAATCATTTTACTTATTTTTTAGTTTGACTGTTCGAAGTTAATTTAATATCAACAATCAAACCAAAAACGTGAAATACCGTAGTCTACAATACAACAAAAGAAGGAATACAATATAATTTGAAATGTTTATCTTATAGATAATAACAGAACCAAGTTTAAGTATGTTACTTTTAAAGCTTGTTGATTGGAAGAAGCCTAATATTTCTTGTCAAAGGGATGAAGATCAAAATATCCATGATGTATTACTGTAATTTCATAATTTCTTGTTAGCGATTCTTGTGAAAATCATATAAGCTTATACTTTTTATTTTATTTTACAGGGTGATATCGAAGATTTGGAGCAACATCAAAACCAGATAAATCCAGTAATAGGGACAATTAATCCATCTTATCTAGGCATTCCCGTGATTCTTTCTCCTAGAATTCAGAAAGAAGGTATATTAAAGGACTTCAAGAAAAATTGATGACGACAGTAACACCATAATTCCATTTTAACATTCCGTCCCTCAATAGAACATTTTATACTCATTGAAATCACTTATCAGTACTCCTTCATTCTAGTCAGTATTGAAGTTTGTGTTTGTGTAAATTATAGTGAAGTCTTCAGTATTTCGTGTGTTTTGAGAAAAGGTAATTGGTAATTAGCTACATTATGAATGAATATAACCCGTAAAGGAATGTAAAATCAATTGTGCTTTAACAGTAAGATATGAAAGTGTAAAATATTAGTGAAACTTTTTATATTATTTTATCAGGAGCAATTGACTATACGTACTAACCGCCAATATTCTATACGTCTAAATGTGACAGAAAATAATTTAGTTAATAATTTGCCTTCGTATTCACATATATTCTACTTTTTTTCTCTCTACGAGTTTTGCTTCCCCCTTTGTGGGGACCTATATGCAGCCCGGGCTTTACAGGACCGCGACCTGTCAAGAGAGAGTATCTAAGGATCACACACATACTTTTTTGACCAGAGAAGGACACGAAGGGCCCCCCGGATGATTGATCAGCTCTAAGACAACACGAAGACGCAGGACGAGACAAAGCAGTCGCCACATTAACTAGTGGCGAACAAGATGCGGATGGTATGAAGAAGATAATGACGGCAATACGATATCCGGGGAACATGAGGGTCTAAAAGTTCCCCGACACTCGTCTCACAGGTGAAGAAAAACCCCTACTTAAGAATTGAACCCTGGCCCAGTGAATGAGAGCGCGAGCGCATTCTATAGGCTATATGTTAATTATTTAATGATCAATGGAATTAAAATTTCGCATTTTGTATCACACTAAAGGTTAGCGCTGGATTATTGAAATTTATCAGTCTTGCCCTTCCATGTCTCTACAAATGCTAACATTTCAGGTTGCAGGGGGGTGAAAGAGTTGGCAAGAAAGTATTTTTATTGCAATGTACAAACTGTTCATAATGGTTTCGCGGTAAGAAGGCAGTAGAGGTGACAGCGGCCGAAAGCTTGGATGTTTTATATCCCTTCACTCTGCTTACAGCCTGCGAAATCATTATTAATAACCAGCGCCGACAAAGCTCAAGTCTTATGTAATACACAAATTGGTTGTTAGACTATAAACCTTTGCATCACAACGTTTTCCTTAAGGATTTTCGAGGTGTTCACTCAGAGGTGTGAGGGTCGTATCCAAGAAAACTCTAAATACGCGAGACTCAGTTTCTCAAGCAAATTATAAATCCGTGACGGATTGCAAAGTAAACAGTTATTTCTTGTACACTACTCTGTCTGTTACAGACATTTTTTTTTCTAATTATTTTCTATTATTCAATTACGAATTTAAAACTATTCAGGATACGTATGCATTTGAGGGTTGATAAAATGAACGGCCAGCCCAAATTATATTAGTTTTAAAATTGTATGTAAGAGGATTCTCTGTCTGATTCCAATGATGCTAAAACTTCGTGTAAAACCATAGGCCTACATCCCTACATGCATAGATTATGAATATCGACATGTCCTGAAGTTTTGTTTTAAGGGATGGCGGAAGTCTTGAGATTTTTTTTAAAATTACTTGTGCCAATAACTTAACATTTTATACACTGAACTAATACCGGCACAGAAATTACAGCCTAAATTACAGTTTAATTTCTCAAATTATTCCTGAGATGTTAATATAAGTGATTTTTAAAATAAAAATTGAAATTTATTTCCAACGAAAAATAGGCTAATTAGCTTATGTACCTGCGTTTTTGTATAACATTCTTTGATGCTTGCTTTACACAATTACTTACTTATATTTATGCTATTTGTATATTGTTTTAAATATTTCATGTAGGAAAATTAAAAAAAATTAAAAAGTTACGTGTGATGATTCTAAACTTCAATATATAACTAAAGCCTGTACAAAAAATATGATTAGTAACTCTGTTACACATCTTGTGAACAAAATTTCTGAGGATTTTCTCTATTTTTGTGGGAGAAGGCAGATTTTGATTTGAATATTTAAATTGAGAAACAGGCGTTTGAAGTTTGCATGCACTGGCAATTTAAAGCACGCGGTACTTTAAATACAGCATCAGCAGCATCTTTCCATGCGCACAAACGACATAAAATGTTAGAGTTACAATTCCGAGTAGGTTGGATTTTTTACTGTAAAATCAAAAATATAAAATTTAACCAAAATGGCTAAACCAACACTTCTGTCATCCCTTAAGTTCTTATAAATTAATTAGGTACTATCCTATGAGGATTGAATACAATATTACGTGTACTTTAGCATGTATTAAGAAATAGCTCTCAAGCAAATAATTTCTGTAAGATTCATACTTATTATACAAAATATGTATACAAAACGTATATAATATTGCGTATTTACACTATTTAAAACTTAACATTGTGGCGCACACCGTGCATTGTGAACTTACACTGTATTCTGAAAACTACATTACCTCTGAAATATCTTTTCAAACTGTATTAGGATTTTTTACTCTAAAATATTTTTTTTTTACCAAAATGGCTAAACCAACACTTCTGTCATCCCTTAAGTTTTTATAAATTAACTAGGCCTACTATCCTCTGAGGATTGAATACAATATTATGTTTACTTTAGTATGTAATAAGAAATAGCTCTCAAGCAAATAATTTCTGTAAGATTCATATATAATATGTGTACAAAACGTATACAATAGTGCGTAGTTATACTATTAGAACTTAAAATTATGGCGCATACAGTGCATTGTGAACATACACTGTATTCTGAAAACTACATTACCTCTGAAATCTCTTTTCAAACTGTATTATCTCTGGAATTTCCTTGTAATCCGTATTACCTATCCTATTTTTGAGGATGGTTTAACTCTAATTGTTGGAATTCAAATGTTTTTACAAGATTTTTAAATCAGTAATGCCCGAATAGCCTTGTTTATCCTTATGTGTGGGTAGGTTTTAGAGCGAAAGAAATTAATATCGTTTAGTCTCTGTAATGTAATAGAATTATAAAATGCATGTTCTTAGAATGTAGTGTCACTGTTTCTTGCCATGATATGATTGTTTTTTGTCTATATTAAATATTCTTCATAAAATGGGTGCTTTTATTTCTGTATTGTGAAGTGTTTCCACTGCACAAGATGAATGTTAAATACGGTAAAAAGGAACTAGGATCCTGGTTCAAATCCCAGCTATTGCATTGAATTTTTCACTCTGACTCTACCTTTCCTCCATAGCCTACACAAAGTCAGTGTTCAAATATTATCTTCCCATTAGGCTTATATAGGGTAGTTGACAATGGTAAAATCCTTTACATGTTTCTGGTATTTTATTTATTTAAAAAAACGTATTGGGCATGCTTTTACTGCAAATTAAAATTAAGATGAATCGAAGCTGGTAAGTAGTAAACGAGAATCTATGGTCTTCATGGGATCCGACGATTCTGGTAAGGAAATTCCCTACTACGGCCGAGTTATCTTAGTGAGAAGAGACAAATAGCTATCAGGTACCTCCAGTTCGAGGTTTGAAAGCTTCGCAATATGTACCAGTGGGAGATCTTGACCCAACCACATGACGTTGCAGAGTACAGTCATATCGTAAAGATCTCGCACGAAATCTGTGCCGATGACGACCGTTACTCGTTAGAGAGAGACATGCTATTGTGCGAGAGAGAGAGATAGCCTGGCCTTCACAAATAGAAAGAGAGGTACTGTTGTGCGAGAGAGATAGGTACCAGGCCAGTTACGCTACAGTCCCGACGAAAACATAATGTAATGACGTAGGCAATCGGCACAGATTTCGTGCGGGATCTTTATAATCCTATGTAAGAGCCCTTCACAGTAGGCAAATGTTGCCCCTACGATAAGAAGCTGTATGAGTCACTCTATTTGCCTTCTTAAATCCAGTTATAGGAACATATTTTGCCTTCTCGTGGTTAGGACCGTTGGCATTACAACCTGTCTTCAGAATTTCTAGGACTTTGCAAACTCTCTTATATAATATCAGAATAATATAATAATATTATATCATAAACATATCCCAGATGCGGTGAACCACCATAAGTAAAGAAGACCTCGACTAATATCCAAAACGCCACTACCAGATGAATCCTAGCGAACAGACCACGTTGTCGACAGCTACAGAGCAAAGAATTAAACCTATGAATCTTGTACGTGCCAGAGATTAGTGACAGCTAGTTTTAGGCTAGATTGGTTAGTATCAGTGATACTTAAGACTTAAAGCTTTCACTTATTATTATTTACGACGCTTCTCGGCTTATCAACCGTGTCAATGTTGTTAGGTTGGAGAATTTGGCCATCATAAGTCACTCCAGCCCCATTTCCTGAAGCAAGCCACAAAGTATGATGGCCGAAAGCTCGAACTTCATAATATTGACACGGTTAGGCCTAATAACCCGCGAAACCATCACAAAGAAACAGTGATATCAGATTAGTAGTGCCATATTGAATCTAGAGTGTGTTTCTTTAAGTTCCATATTCTGTAACAGGCACTTGGAAAATGTGAAGTCACACTATATGAGCTGTAACGTCCAAGCGAGTGTTTCTTGCCGGTTCTCGAAGCCAAACGTGGCGGAAACATCTCCAGTTTTAGTCATTTCATTATAAGGAAGTGTTTGATTTAGAAAGTGCGGGTTGTTCTACAGTACTCATGCAGATTAATCTCGTCTACCAAGAATAAAATGTGTTTTTAGCTGCTTATGAAAAAATGTTTAAAAGTGTGGCTTGCCATGTATTTGGTTACAGACTATAGGAGAATTCTTTATAACCGAAAATACTCGACTTATTGCACATATAAATCATGTGATTGTTTGTCTAGCAATTAACAAAAACTGTAGAAAAACACTAGCGTAGGTCTATAATAGCCTATAACCATTTTTGTGTACAAAGAGGTTCAAGTCATTTCCAGTGAAGGCAGCAATAGGAGAATTGACATCATAGCCTTCAAACCTTCATCTGAAGGATACATACTGGAGCCTATAATCAGGTTCGAATCCTATAAACAGGGCTAGAAGAGGTGGATGCAGAGAAACGAAAGATTTATGAACACACTGTACATTTTTGTAAATAAAAATACAACCTTACTTCTATCAGTGTAATGGGTTTAATCATAGGGGCTCGAGGAACCATTCGTCACATAATGGCCACTGTCTGTCAAAATTTTAGCCTTCCTAAACACATTCTGGAAGATATTGCACTGGCATCATTAAAAGAAACTTTGGCCATATTTCGAAACCATGCGTATGGACCAAATATTTAATTTATATTTTTTGCTTGTGTTTACTTATATGTGTGTTCAAATGCAACATTATTATGTTACATAGTCGTATCCATTGGTCTTAAGTTTATATGTTCTTTTTTCTTGCATATTTCAATGTATGGTAGCTTATTCTTTGTCGTAAGGCCTGGAGTGTTACAGGAAGAAATTAAAATACAATATACATTATTATAGCTTCAATAAATGATCAGCCTTAATGGCACATTCGTGGAAACAGCACTAGGTGAACATGAAAATAAAAAAAATGTGGTAAAACAGAATAAAAGAAGTTATGAGGGACTTATTTCTAGTATTAGTTTTTATCTGAAATTCCTGGAAAGTATGGAGTCATCTGCTGAATCAAGTTTTGCTTTAGAACTGCTGAAACAACGCATAATACCCGAAGAACAAGAAGAAAAGTATAAATAGCTATGAGAGGAGGATCTTACTCGGCACAATCCATTTATAAAAGTTTCGGTCTTATACAGGTCCCCCAAATTTAATTAAAAGATAAAGAAATTATAAAATTGACATTTCCTTTCCTGGGCTGTACGTATTACAATCACAAACTAGTTAGTCGTAAATTAGTATATCGTATTAAATCTCTTTTAGTTATCTCATCTCATAAATTTGTCTGGGAGGTAATCCAACAGTTCGTCTGGCTGACACTTTAAGTTGAAATAGTGAAATGGATTAAAGAAATGGAACATGTAATCAAAGAAGTATGACCAAAAGACAATAAAAATATACATTTTATTTCTGTAACAATATATAAACATATTTATAACATATCAACAATCTTATTTCTAGCATATTATACAATTTATACAACAGTAGACTAATATTCTTCCGCTTTAAAGCGTTCACCAAGAAGTGAAAATATACTTTACATATTTACATTTATTTTACAATCAATTCGTGAAATTCATTCAGAATAAAACCATTACAGCACTTATTTACATAGTTAAGTAAACCAGGAGTTACTACTCAGTTTCTCCATTCATCTTATAAAGTAGACTTATTTTTAAAAGTTTGATAGTCAAGGGTGGCAAAATTTGACACATCTATCGTGTAATCGTACCTAATTAAAGGAGTTTAAAATACGCACAGCTCATTTCTATTATTTATCAATAGACATTACAGCAGTAACCCTTCTGTGATAAATTCAATGTAACACTTGTGCAATATTTTAAAACAAAATTAATACAAGCCACAAGAAACTTTTTCACATGAGCCCTAAATGAGTAACAAACAATGAAGTGCAATTTATGTTAGAACATATTAGCTAAAATAATAATAATAATAATAATAATAATAATAATAATACAGGAAAACGGGAGACATCTCATCAGATATATGTTTAGTTAAATCAGACGTATAGTATAATCATATTATGTACGTTCAGCATAAGTTACACCACCATCCTTCATAATAAATTACTCTATTTAATTTTTTTTAAAGAAATTAAACGCGTGAATTTGTATACAATATGTAGGATCATTATTTATTTCCTAATTTAAAAACAATCTTTAGAGGCCAACCGTGAAAGGAAAACAAAATACGTGTACAAGATTCTATAAATGTGTTAGATGATTGTTCATGTCTTAGTGTTGATTTTGAAGTTTTATTTTTTATCTTTTATATGAATATTAACTTTGTGATTTGACAAGATCTAAATTTAAAATGTATGAAACCAGTTACAATATACATTTTAAAAAGCTTACTTATTAAAATAAGTTATTGTAAACACGAGAATATTATAATAATGAGCTAAGCTTTGTGCACCAAAAAATATTATGTCATTAGAATATGAAATTATCCATCGAAACAGAGCTATATGTTAAAACAATCTCAAATATTTATATAAAACTGCTGAAAAAAATTATCGTTTCCATCTGAAAACACCAAGATTTATCAACAGCAAGTGTCAAGAAACTTAAATAAAATCTCAAGCACAGGTAGAGGCCTCTAAGCTATTACAATAATAAAATAATAGTTTAAGACAATTTTGTCCAAGCTCATCTTGGCGTATTTTATATATCTGAGTATAACCTGGAAGACGAAACAAGAATCATGGTTTGAAGATGCGCAGTAGCAATATGAGTTTGTCGAGTGGCTTCGAAGCGGCAGCCACGAGCAGTTCATGATTCTTGTCTTATCTCATCAGTTATTAATCTTAAATCATAAAATATATTAGTATCGGAACCAGTATATGATTCGTTTTATGTGATGTCACTCAGAGCTAAACAAACAAGATTATGGGTTTTTCTTACGAGGAAAGTATCAAAACAGTCTTGTTAAATATACACTGATATTATAACAAAACATATATTTAAGAAATTGTTTAAATTAGTTAAAACTCTACTTAAAACGCTCTACAAATCTTTAAGTCTTTTATAAACACTAGCAAGATTATTGTCCATAAATTCGTTCTTCGTGCTGGTTGGGTTTCTCCATTGGCAAGGTTACTATTAAGTATTTCTAGAATTGGACAGCCCTTGGATTGTTCAACAGCAAAAGCAGATGCGAATAATTGAATTTTATAGCATGGTTATCCAACTCGTGCCATTACTTTAGAGTCATTATATACTCAGGCTTTGGTTCCACAGCTTTGCTGAGTAAGAACAACTAACTTTTACCTTCATCGATTCTGTAATAAATATTTCTTGACATCAAGAATTTGATATTGTCCTCGTAAGTGTAACTAATGGTTAAATACTTAAATTAATATCACATTAAGCTCCTCTAATAGGCTACATCAACAGACATACACCGAACACAATGGCTCACGAACATCCGACCGTTTTTATGTTTCACAGTAAGTTCATAAAAATACCAATTTATTTGTAAAAATAACTAATTTTTCTTTCTTGCTAAATATGAAATTTGTTTATTTCACAAATTCACGTCCAAAATAGAGATTAATTAACCCTGTTTTCGTGGTAATAAGTTTAGGCCGTAAAAATAACAGAAAGAAAGTAAAAACCCAATACAACTTTGAGTAAATGAAACTTTAGGGTTCTTCTGTTAATCTGCTTACAATTATTCCCTGTGCTTTTACACTCTCGGTCTTCTCATCCACCTGGACTCTCAACCTTCCAGAGACCTATAAGTTTATGACTTTTGACTTTATTAGTTGACCTATTTAAACTTTAATTATATGTTGACAGTCATTTTTTTTAGTATTTTAGTGCTTTTAGAAAATCAGACTCAGAGATTGCCAGGTAAGAGCATGGGATAACATTACAGTGATCTTACTAATCCGTAATTTTCTATTACTTCTGGTGAAATTAATTTTTAATCTTTTATAAAACTCACTGTTTTCGTCTGTTACAGTCCAGGAGATTATAGGCTATATTACACACTCCACACATAACGTAATAGTCAAAAGGGCACATGTGTGATGATCAGGCTTTAAAACTTAGTGCCCGAACCCACAGAGGGAGATGATTCCGGTTACCAACAACCTGAGTATAGGGGGTGGGGGCGATTGCGTAGGCTGATAAGACAGTCATTGCTAGTAGTACTGAGAAGTCAATGCGCTCATGGTACGGTGCCTCTCAAATTGGTCAACAGTGTACCTTGTCATTATGCGTGTTTATAAATGTATAATACGTGTTCGGAATACCGAAAGTAAGGTGTTCTAAAACGCAAACATATATTGAAACATTTGGGAGGGACTATTACACACAAACAGGAAAACGTAACGTTTTGCATGCTTGTAATGTGAGTTTAGATAATGAGAAGTTATTTTGTGGTCTTTCTATACCTGTAATCCGCTTTGTTTACTATCACGTGAACTAGCATATGGTAGCTAGCGCATACGCCGAGCAAAGTCTGTACAGTACAGTTGCTGTTAACATATTCGATCGGGCACTAAGTTTTAAAGCCTGGTGATGATGGAGTAATGTTGGAATTATGCGTCCACTATCTCCTAGAAAAGGTAGCAGAATTAACTGCGTCTTCGCTGTTGAAACCTATTGTACACGCCTTTTTTATATATATAGTATTTAAATTTTCATATTGTAATTATTTACTGTTAAGTACACAAACAATCCAAATAACACTATGTAATAAACTGAAGAAATCAGATCAGATATCTGATTATTTAAATGGGAAATATTAAAAAAGCATTAAAAACAGTGATGTTACAAAAAAATAGAATGACAACATATGACAAGAATTAAGCCAGATGAGGAATCGACTATATATTTATGGAATAATTAACTCTTCATTTTAAAATGACAAAGATATAAAATATTCCTACGAAGGAACAGTGTATAACATGTACATAAGCCTATTATGAAAATATAACAGGTACAAACGTCAAATTGTATTTTGTTTCCTAGGGTTATGAGAGCTACCTACTGTACAGTTTAATAAACAAATACTGTTGACTGTACAGGCCATACATATCCTGGGTTTGACTACAAGAACGTAATGCGTGACGGGAGGATATAGGTACTGTCTAATCCGATTAGTAGAGTACAAATGGTTCACTTTGCAGTGAGTATGTTTGCAGTAGACTGCGTTAGACTCTATGCTGTACTGCTCAGACCCTATGAAATGTGAGTACTGCACGCATTTTACTAACAAGTATGCCGTAATGTACTGTAAAGGTTGCCAATAAATCATTTCATGATACTAGAAGAAGCTTCTCCACATTTCTGGAGGGAGCTCCACATTTGTTTTCCACCGGGCCATATCAGCGAATTAGTGTGAAAACTCACTTTTATAGACATTTAGGACAAACTGAACATTGTGTCATCCTGGATCTTTCCCCGCTTTTTGTTAAGCAACTTCCGTCAACAATACGAAGGAATTAAATCATTAAAATAGGTGAAAACTCGTGCAGTCCCTTAAAAGTGAACAGGTCTAATAATAATCTACCAAGTTGAAAATTTGTACACATTGCACAATAAATTTCTCGTTCACATTTATATCATAGCCAGATATTTCCATGTAGCTTCGAACAGTATAAAATCGTAGGACTAAATGTAATAAAACTGACTAGATATGAACAAATTTGTTCAAATCCCCTATTCAGTTTAAAGCGTATATATTGGATTGAAGTCACTCTCTTGTGACGAACTCAATCCTAACTTCACTCACTAGCACGTTTGACACGTCAACTAACGGCCAGTAGTAAAACGAATTCATTTCGATTACTGTGCGATTATTCGATCACTTCAATCCAGTTTCTATTCAGCAAAGTCCTAAAAACCTATCTATAGGGCAGTCATCTAGACAACATTCCAGCATCAGTTGTCGCATCGTCTGCGTACTTCTTTTGTATTGGCGATTTGCATTATTCGTGGGCACATCTTCTGTCCATTCTGAAGGCACTCCCAGAATTTTACCTGCAGGACAAATACAACAATATAATTCATATAATTAACATAAAGAAAACTAAGCTTAATAAAATTACTTATTTTTACTTCTTTGTGTTTTCTAGTATTATTGTATATTACCATTCCCTATTATTAACTTAATAGCCATAGGCATAATTAGAACTATTCATTAGGGTGTGCCAATATTAAACTTAGCCTAATGAGCAGAGTTAGGGCAAAAATAGAAATATCAGTTTATTACTATGGTAGGCATCTTTACCCAGGTTCTCAATTTTCTTGAAATGTAAATTAATTAACTTTACTTCATACTACAGAATAGAAACCACATTTATCTTTAAAACAGTCTTGACGATCGTGAACGAGTGACGAATCGTAAACGAGTCAGCCTTATGAACGAATCTCAAAGAATACTTTTTTAATCAATTATGAAAGCCGAGATTCGGTTCAAGAAATGAATCGAAACCTCAGTAAATGGAAAGTCTTGTCAATCCTCAAACGCGCCGATTCAGTTACCCCTTTTGTCTTCTCAGTATTCTGAATCACTGTTCTGTCCTTTCCACTATTACAGCATGGGAAGGGAGGTAAAGCTGTGGTGTTTAACAAAGTTACCATTTTAATAGACAAAAAATTAATTACGGAATGTAAATGATAAATTTTGGAAGTTAAACCTGGACTTCTCTTTCAGTGAGTGAGCAACCTGCCAACATTTGACATATGGAATTAGGGATTATCACGGTGCATTGCCAACCGTTCTTTACTTTGAAGCCGTGTGACTGCTTTAAGATTTAATTTTAAATTATTTTAATAATTGTTCAGAAAGGAGAATCATAAGAGTTAAAAGTAATGTCAATAGTGTATTAGCAAAAGAAGTATGAATACATAACTAGTATCAGTAATAGCAATATTTCCACTAGTATCACCAGTAGGTGAATTAATAGTCGTGCATTTTAACGCAGAAACAAACCAAACAACCATCAGGCGTCATAATTATATCAATTTAATTATAATTTAATGACAAATTATCAACGATAATAATTTAATAAAACTACACGAAAACTGAAAAAATAATTGTCTGCACTCCTTATTAAGGAATTTCCTATGCAAATATTTCTAACGTTATTTGTAACCAATGAATCACGAGAACATTCTTTAAAAATCTAAAATAAAAATATGAATTAATAAATCACATGGCACAGACGCACTTCAGTAATTTGGCAGAGATCGACTTTGAAGGCGTAATATATAATATTTAATTCAATGTTTTATTTTCTATATTTTTTCCTAATTTTAACTTGTGAATACTGCATACATTTTGTCTTATATTTCAATGTACTGTAAGTTATACCAAATGTATTATTTTATTGCTAGTATTTTGTATTATTATTGTATTTGTGTATTTTTGAAGGTATTGTGTATTTTGTATTCATCCTGATTGGGCGAAGAGAAGGCCCTATGGCCTTAACTCTTCCAGGAAAAGTAAAACATTATTATTATTATTATTATTATTAATATTGTGAAAAAATGTTTGTAGCATCTTTAAATAAATAAATGAAAAAAATATTATTATTATTATTATTATTATTATTATTATTATTATTATTATTATTATTATTATTATCATCATTATTATAATCCTCTATTATACTGTGTTTCCGAATCGCCGTCCATTTCTTGAAGTTATACCACAGTGGTTATACCTCGTAAATCTGCATGGCGAGCCGGTATTGTTGGTTGCATGTTACAGGGGTAATACAAATTATACTGTATTCGGTTACGAGATTTGGCTCCTCAAGAGTGATCGGCACAATAAGTAATGATAATCCGTAGAGGAATAATGAATCAAGGAAGGAATCCCCGTTGCCTTACTATTGTAGGCCTAAGAATGACGCTGTTAAGACAGAACCAGAGATTTTAAACTCTAAGGCAGTGATTCCCAGCCTTTTTCAGCTGGAATACCTCCTTATCGGAATACCTCCACGGTCCATCGGTCCATGGTGAAGCAAAAAACCTTATTTGTATCGTATCCCTTCCTTATGTATATATAATTTACCATAAAATATTGCAAATATACGGTATATAAGCTTATATCTGCTTTTTTTGAAGATACAGATTGATTATTGATAAACCATTTGTGTTCTGATTTGAAAATGTTTGACAAAATATAAGCACTTTGTAGCAAGACAGTTATTTATTTAACAATAGATATATGTTTGCAATATATGCAACAAGTGGTTTCATACTCACTAACAAGTGTTCCTAGGTGAAGATAAAAACTACAATGATAAAAGTACACAAAGACCATTTTAATTTGTCAGGCAAAATTGCTGTTTTTAAGTAAGAATACTATATTAATGAGATTTTTGGGACTGTTTCGATCGAACTAACACGTGAATGTCAGGATTGAATGAAGATGTTTTTAATTTTAAGTCACTTTCAACATTGAGTTGATTTCTGTATTTGTTTTCTAGGAAAACCAAACACAATTTGATTTGTTTCGATTTTTCTTATCTTTTCTGATGGTTTATTCGATGGTTTCTGATAGTTTTAGGATTGAGTCGCGACCTACCGGTTGGGAACCGCTGCTCTAAGGGAATATTCTTGAAACGTATTTCGTCTAGACCAGGCCTGCACAACTTGTTTCACTCTTAGGGCCAAACTCAACTATTGCCACCCGACCAAGGGCCACATCACTGCGGACCTTGTATCTTACATTAGGCCACTGCAGGTCAATTTATAAATGTTGTTATTAGGTCTACAGTAAAGGCAAATTAATGTGCATATTTAAATTTTAAGAGTTAACTAAAATTATATTAACATTATTTACTTACAGATGATGTTACCAGATTTCACAATAAATACCATTTAAACACGCACGAGGTTTACTAATAATTGTACTGGTATCTATCCTTAACAGCTCAATGTGACACATTACATTTCTTTGTTGCAACTATTTTATCAAAGTTTGGTGTCATATTTGAAGTGGCCGTTCTTAATATGGCCTCTAAATTTGCATCAGTTAAAGTTTAACGCTGTTTGTTTTTGTTCAATTTCATGACAGAAAATGTTTGTTCACAGGTATATGTACTCCCAAAAATAAGTTACAAAATACCTGGTAGGCAGTATCCAACAAATTTTTAAATTTATTCTGATTCAGAACAGAATGAAACTCTTGTAAACTACTCTCCCTATGCTTGGCCCGATAGTTTTCAGAACACTGGAGATCAATGACTTCCATCTGGAGATCGACAGGTATAACTGTTCGCGCTCAAACGATACCCAGGCGGCAACAAAGGGAACGGCCCTCTTTTAAGTCTGACCCTCATCAGTAGTGATTATTAGGATCTACCCAGACCCACCCCTAACCATATGCGGTTGTCCTTGCCACTACCTGCCAGCCAAGTCGGGCGTTGTTGCAATGTCATGTTATTTCCTTGAGTTAGCAATTGTGCTTATTCTGTATTTCTTGTTAAATCTATATCTATATCGCCATACAACTTGTATGTTTGTATGTATGTATGGGGGAGAGGCGTGTTGGGAACTACCCTAAGCACGTAGGCCACTTGATACAACTTAGTGTTTGACATTTTATAATTGGGTAATTGGGAATGTGACACGAAGATTGGCGACGAATTTCTCTTATTGTTTACATTACTTTACACTAAGAAACATTCATTTTTCGTGCTTTTCTTGAAATCGACTGGAACGATTTGACTTTGCATATAAGGTGCTTATATCAAGATATAAAACTTTTATTCCAAACATTTTTTCAACAAATTCTCTGAAGAGTAGTTATAAGTCAGGTACGTTCATACAAAGTCAGTCATGCCTGGTGAATAATAATAAATCCTTGAATCAGGCTGAATCAACTGACTATGCACTCCTTGCAATACGATCTTTTATTGTATATGAAGTGAGAAAGGTGTATTGCCCGTGCTTAGAGTAACGAACGTTTTTGGAATGCATCAAATCAGATTTTATTTGGATTATCCTTCAGAGAACGACGTTCTCTTTATTTTTTACGACTTTTCCATGAATAGAATTTCGTTTTTCGTAATTTTCCCGAAAATGGTATTAACGATTTTGTTTAAATTTTCTGCATGAATTGTATAATACTAGGAGATGCCCGTGGCTTCGCCCACGATAATTCATTTAAAAATTAAAAATTAAGAGTATAATAATAAATTATTAAAACATTATATTTATTAACACTTGCACGTGAACCATTCATAAACTAATAATATTAATGAAACAGCTAGAATTCCGGCTTCAGAGTACATTCTACGATTTATCAGAATCGATTATGCAGTTCCAAAGGAACCTGTGAACACATAATACGTATTGTTACTCAACTGTTTATTGACATGAATATGATGTGAATTTTATTTGATCAATTCAGTGTAATTTTCAGAAATTATATAATGTTTCAAGGAGAGGAATGGTTTGTTTTGATTATTATTATCAGCGATATTTCAAGAGTTAAACCATCAATATTTTACTGCTGGTGCCCCCGGCTTCGCCCGCCATTATTCATTGACTCCAGGATTTTTAAGAAATTTACACTGGTAGATTATTAAAAATGTTTGTGGTTCAGAGCTATGAAAATTGTAAGTAAAAATAAAATTAGAATATTTGTTCATTGTGTTCATTTCACTTAGGCCTTATATAATAAAGAAACAGTTTTCCTAATTTTGTAGTCGTCATGAAAGTTTACACTGCGAGAGACGAACATCGCCGAGTAGCCTATACCCGATGTCTCACGCAGCGGGCGAGCGAGCAAGCACGCTATTTAAGGCCGTTGAATTGTATAAGAGTAGATACATAATATATTATATACGGTAGGCCTACACTATGCATTATATTATGCTAACTGCATAAACTTTCACTTGAATTTTTTTCCTAATAAACTCTGAAGGATTATTAGCTACTCATTTCATACACAAATTTGCCTCACGAATAATGCGATTTTCGAGACTATTGAACTACCTAGCATTTCCTGAAAAAGTCTTTATTTTTCACCTTTCTTTTCTTCACATCTGAAGAATATATACTGCTTCTGTTTACATCCTCTAGAACTTGGTTTTACCACATTCTCTGGCTGACATAAGAACAAAAGAAATAACGATTTTATTACCTAGCGTACAATAATAATAATAATAATAATAATAATAATAATAATAATAATAATAATAATAATAATAATAATAATAATAATAATAATAATATAATAATAATAATAATTAGAACTAAAATATACCGTCTTTATATTAATGATATACTAAAGTAAAGTAAAGTGTTCCCTATTACAGGCCATGGAGGCTCAGAGAGTTCCAGGAGGTTGAGGCTCCCAGATTTTTAGACATTCGACACAGGAAGGTGGTAAGGTTGTCAGCCTTACGCACCGACCGTCTTTACCCCCAGGATTGCTCCTGGTACTCATTTCTGTTAGAGGTTGAGTCGATTAATGATACACTATCAGCATAAATAACAAACCAACCAAACCATTTTTATTTGTAGGTAGGCCTAAGTGTTCCTTGCAAAATTAATGCATCTCAGCGGTATTTATTGTGTAACTTCTAAATATCTTATGACTCTAGGATTCCCTCGGATATAACTTACTAACATGCATTTGGGTTCTTAATGCAGAATATTACATTCTCACAGTTGGTTTTCAAAGCAGTTGTAACACATATAATAATCATTATGCGATACACAGTTACTTATTTATTATGATTATTTCATACTTTTGGAAATCAGCGCCACTGTGGCAACAACGCACATCTTAAGGCTTTGGCACGTGCTGCACATTTGCCTTGCCTCCTTTTCGGCTATTGTACCCCAAGATGTTTATGGAGGGTGGGTCGGTTTGGGATTAGGGCACTGAATTAGACGGTTGCCGCCTGGGGTTCCTTTGGTAGTGGCTTCTACAATGGCATTCTTTTCTGAAACTCCTCATTTAGAAGTGATAGATTACGTCATTTATATTTTCCACCCACCACCGAATGATATTCAGAAGGAATATTCTGTCACAAGTTATAAATTGCGATATATCCGCTTTAGCAAGTTGATTTTCAAACAGGTTTAGTTTAATTTTGAAGGCCTTTAGGCCTATATGAGAAATTAATTGAAAAACATATTTATTTTTTCCTTGAAGTTAAGGTCATTCAAGTGACCCAAAATGTCACACAGGAAAAACAGATCTTGATTCCATTCTTCATTCATTATATCTGGAAATTTTTCCTCGTCTCCTTCAGATTACAAAAATTAAACTACTTCATTTTTTAGAAGGTCAAAGCGCACCAAAACTTTACCGTACATCAGTGAGGTATGGTAGTTCCCCATAGTCGGCATCATTTCCTTCTAGAAACGCCCGAAACATTCTGTGCTTCAAACCCCGAGCTCGAATATAGTTGACCAGAGCAAATACTATTTTCATCACATGATTAAACTGCAAAACCTTTGAACATAATACCTGCTGATGAATTAGGCAGTGAAATTTTGCCAGTGGTTTACCTCCATACTGTTCAATAATTGTTACAGCACCAAAATTTTCCCCCCGCATAGATGGAGCACCATCAGTGCAAATTGCTACTAAATTTTCGAAATTTAAATATTGTTTTTCTGTTACACACTTCTTAATTTTTTTAATTAGAGCTAGATGAAAAAGTCTTATTCCCCTATCCTATATATTAAATAAAATAATTTTAATCAGTCAGACGGGCCAGAATAAATAGCAATGGGGGCCGCATGCGGCCCGCGGGCAGTATGTTGTGCAGGCCTGGTATAGACTAATAGAAAATCTTTCTTGTAACTCCTCGAAACGTATGCGGAATTATGTAGACAAGCTGCAAACGAGAGCGGGATTTGAACTCGGAACGTCCATGTTAGAGAAGTAGGTTGTAGCAGTTATTTGAAAGAAGGTAGTAAAATACAGAATGTCAAGATTTTTAAAACATAATATAAATAATTACATTACCTAATGTCTTACCTAGTATTCCCTGCATTGGAGATTTGAGAGAAGGTTCTTCTTGGCTAGAGTTTGTTTCTTCGCTGTACCTCACACTTCTCTTCCCTTTCGGATTCCCACAAGACTCCATTATCCTCCTCCTCACTTTCCTGTTGCAGTCTTCAAATTCGGGTCTTCCTGAACAATCGTGCAGGAGAACAACCAAAGTCGCCATAACAACAACCTAATAGATATGAAACATTTTGTATCGGTCAATCAGTTTCACATTTGTAATTTGTTCAGTACAATCATGGTTATTTAACGACGGTTGTACAGTGATACTTTGGCCTATGATCACAGCAGTGTTCCGGAATTTTCCCCAGCAGGAAATATTTTACATGCCTGTAAAACTACAAACAGGGGACTGTCGCCCTTCCGCGAACCTAAATGCCATCGACCTGGGCGCGCAAACACCACTTATCAACCCCGTTAATTATTGGTAAGTGCCGTGTTAGGATTTATTCTAGACATGCAGTTTCAACTTAAATATTAGTTTATAGACTCCTCCTGCGTCTCTATATGCTACTCTATATACTTCTAATAAATTTACTCAAAATTCCATATTTACTTTTTGTTACTTTTTAAAATTACCGATTCAGAATATAATAAGACTGTATTCGTTCTCTCAATACTTCTAAGCGATGAGCAATCATATCACAAGCTGTTATACACAAATTTAATCCTAAGAATAGGAAATAATAGTAATAATAAAAATAAATTCTTAGATTATTCTGCGAAAAGAAGCAGTATTGTTATGTACCTTGGAAGAGTAAATTTGAAAACATTTCAAGAAATGAACGTCATCACTAGTTGGCAGTATTTTAATAAACGTACATCGGTTTGTATCTGGAAAGAATACTTCAAGCCTTTTATCTTCAAAAATGTTTGCATTCCCTGTTCCTATATTTCTTATTAAAATTACTTTTAGCCATGAAGGAAGGTTTTAATTTTTTCTTAATAAAAGGACTCAGAATAATCAAATCGTGCATATGTATATTACATATCAATTTTATAACTTAATGAAAGTGTAGTGTAATAGTCTTTAAGCTTATGAAATCAATCTAGATTACAACATACAGCCCTAGCATACCTATTGAAATTTAAACATAAATTTACGTATAATTATTAAGAATTCTTATGTTCTGTAATGAAACAGAACGGCATTTCTTTTAAATAGCATTGAGTTTTTAAATAGGCATAAAGGAATTTAGTCGTTAAATTGATTTACAGTTTGCAGAAGGGGACAATTATGTAATCGAATACCTACCTAAGCTAATCACATCAGCTACTCTGCATTCCTTACTGCTATTCACGAGTTAACTACTTTAATTACAGACAGTTAAATGAATTTTATAGATCTTTAACTATATATCGTAATGTCAACTGTTGATGAGCATAATTTTAACATATGGTGAGGAGCCTAAAACAGTACCTTATATTGTCCTATTGAACTAGTTTAATAAAGAGTATGTAAACTACAAGTTAATTATATTTATTGCATAGTATTATATTTATAGCATGAGAAATAATGTAAATCCATTTTTAAGCGAAAATTTACTGACTGGCAAGAAGTTTCCTCTCATCAATTCATGGGACAACACGAATATTTTTAGCTTCAATAACTTCATTAGTATCTTTATACGATTCGTAATAATAATCATCACTGTGTTAGATCCTTTATTATTTGTTATTGCTTACATAAAGATTATAGTACTAGGACACTATCAGCAACTTTCAAAATATTTTAAACTGGCTTTCTTCATAATAATTTAATTACAATACGTGGTGCATTATTGAATAATAAAATGCACCAAGGATTGAAAATTTGAAATTGGTTGCTCTCAGTTTTTTTTTTTTAAATATGCAAATGAACATATCTAACAGTTTCTAAGTTTGAAATTTTTCGTTTCTGCACATATTCCCTTTCTGAATCTTTTAATTCAATTATTCTTGTGATTTCATTTAACGTTAAATTAGCCTGTTTCTGGAATAGTACACAACCACGAACAAAACACAATAAACACAAACAAAGAAATGTACTGCACACACGACACAGACACAGAGAAACAAACACACACTCATTGAAGGCCAATTACTTCTACTGTCTACAATTTGAGAGCAAATTTAAATATTCTAAAAGTTTCAAACATGCTTTACAACTGACAGTATGATCTAAAATAAGAAGATTTAACTTTTTCACAACATAATTACTTCACTGGTATAATTTTCTTCCTATATAACTGGGAAGTATTAACTTATCCTAAGGCTATATTTGAACTAAATTGTGCAGCGTTATCAACCAGATATACGCTCTGTGTATCTGCCGGCCAGAATTATTTTTTATTCTCCATATTTTTAGCAGCATTACTTGTAAGTATATTGTTCAATCTACAGATTAGTTTATCACTCTGTAATTTGAGATTGTGAATTGAATAATAGAGAGAAGACTAGGTATAGTTCAAGAAAAGTTTATTCTATCTCATATATTTATTATTATTATTATTATTATTATTATTATTATTATTATTATATTTTGATCAACATTTGCATTGGTAAAAAGCTAAAAGAAATGCTAAGAAGTTATTATTATGAACTATGCAGTGATGCAAAATGGATAGTATCGAATACGGTCAACAATTAACATGAAAAAAATATATGTGAAGGAGGGCTTTCTACTTGCATGTATATTTTAGTAATGTAATCGACGTTAACTAAATAAAAGCTTTTGAACTTTGTTTACTTAAACTTATTTTTGAAATAGCTTTAGTAAATACCAACCAAATCATTAATTTTGCCAGATAATTATACAGAAAAGTTGAAAGAACTAATCATAATCTAAATACAAACAACGTGTAATATGATATAAACAAAATATACAATTACTATCTACAAAAAGTAATCCTTAATAAGTCAGAATCTCCGTCGAATACCATTGCTTTAATTGTCACAGTTACATGTTTTCCTTATATCCCTCAACATGGTGCAATATAATATATTATCCTGGAAAAATATTTAAAACATGAAGACTATAAATTTCCCTTCACAATAGTTTTAATGAAAATATTAACAGAATTTGTGTATCAGTACATAAAAAAGGAAAGCTCAAAATTTGTTTTGAGTAATTTGAGAAAACTCCTCCACAATCCGTTTTTCTAAATATTTTAAAAGAAATCACATTCTACTTGTTGCATCTTCTGCAGATGTCGTACAATATTGTATGTTTTGAAACTTCGACAAGATAGTACATATACATAAGCAAACTTTTCTTTGAAGAAAAAAATCAGTAGATTTCGAGATAGCTTGTAGTTCCGGTGAAAACTCTATCCTGAGTTATCCTAAGACAGGCCTATTTCACCTATTTTTAAGACTGCTGGTGGGAAAGTGACTAGTGGTTCCTTTATAGACAACGTTTACTAGAGCTGTTATTAAAGTAACCGAAATACACAGTTTAACATGAAACCCTGAACCAAGTTAAGGTCCTGTCAAGTTTCGCACGAGTAATTCAAAGATGGAGGGATTTGTTAATATTAATAATTCGCACAACTGGCCGGGACTGGAACTCCGGACTCCTATAGCATAGAGGTCACACATACCTTTGATCACCAGACCTTTAAGACTATCTAATATTAGGGAATATTATAACAGTTCTTCTAAAGAAAGTACGGGTTGAAACATTAAAAAATGGAATAATCTTAAGAGACATTCACTCGAAAGTTGGGAAGTTAATTACTAGGGCCCAGATTCTTAGGTTTCAGCTAGGCTATTTTGTTCTTTGCTAGCTAATTTTGATTATTTTATTATAGTTATCCGTTTCTTTGCCATGGAAGTCACATAGTCAAATTTTATAAAATCTAAAAATGACAATGTGACGTAAAAATTAAAAATGGCTACCTAAAGCTGCTTTTAAGTTAAAAACACGACAAATACTTGAAAATAAAATGTAATTACCAGTCATCTATTATTGTTTTATTAAAAGTTAATTTTTAAATATCAGTCTACATTTTGCATCTTGCTAATTGTTACCAATATATTTCTGAGAGAAAGTATGCATTGCATTTTACCATTTTTAACTTCATTGTCCCGGTAAAGGAAATTGTTAGATAACGAAAATCTCAGTTTTCTTTAAAAGCTAATGAAAGGCAGTCTATTTACAGTAGATTTTTTTTTCCAGCAAGATGCCAAAAGTAAAGAATTCTAAAAGTTGCTTGATTAATTGAAAAAAGTTATTGTTGAGTTTATGTGGTGGACATGGAAGCAACAGGGGTAATTATAAAATATTAACTGTGTTCTATCAACTACATACTAGGCCTATCAAAAATCAGGTATAAAGTGTTCCTGCAGCTTTGTGGTTCAAGTCTTAGCAATCTAATTAAAAATAATATAACGTATTTTCTTCAGTTTGTTTATTGCATAATTAAAGTGAACCTTTAAAAATCTAAAAAACTAAAATAATTTTTAATATGTTTAAAAAACTAAATCAGGATTCTTATAAGCCTAAAAATCCGGGCTCCATTAATTCCACTTTCTGGTTTACCAATTTAAAATGTAGTTAACATTCCCATTAATAAATAGCAGAAACCATCACAAAAACACTCACCAGTACACGGATATTGCTCATATTGGTAATGAATTATCGTAGATAACCGTGCGGTGAAGAAACTGGATTGCAGGAACTGAATCACTGAACTGTACTGTATCCTATACGAACAGTTAGTTTACTGAACTCTGAGCAGTAGACGTGCTTTGGACTCACAGCCCAGGTAGTACCTATCGTTCTAAATGCGAGATTGGCTCTTGATATCGCAATAGAGTTCTTCGACTTTTTAAAGACATCGCTTCTTAGTCATTGTTAGCGATAAAAAAAAAAAGACAGAGAGGGAGAGAAGCTAGTTCTCTTCTTTTTATTAGCCCCTCCATAGAAGCAGAACATAATCTCTGCCGGTAGCAAACAGGCAATAAAAATAATGCATTAGCTACTGATAGACACCAATAAAAGCACGACAAATAATCGCGCATGTATCCTATAAATTTTAACCTTACATTCCATTCATAACTGGATGTTATCGAAAGTTTCAATTTTAGACTATTTGGTGAGGATATGAATGGCTACCTTACGACCCAGATCTGTTAGTACATCCTTATAACAATTAAATATTGCAATTAATTCAGCTGTGTTTATATTCCTTTTAGCCACGAGGCCATATCAGGAGTTCGGGAACTGTGTCTACCTATACAGTAAGGCAGGCCATGGAAGTATTGATTGTCAATAATTGTTTCTATTGTTGGTATATTTTATGGAGTAAATTTCAACTGATTAATTTAAATGGATATGATACAGGACGAAATTGTCAGGATGATTCATGGCATGTCAATATCAAATTCAGCATTTGCCTTTACGACTGGGGAAACCATGAAAAAACCCATGTCAAATTGGCCGGCCAAGGGATTTGAACCTGGGACTTCCCGAATGCGAGTTCAAGAAGCAGTACACTAATCAAAAGTTAAACGTAATTTATAAGCTGAATTACTACATATTTTGATGCACAGAGGCATGGTTTAAACGGGTCGTAGCTCTTGCAATTTTTGAACTTCACTTAAGTTGAAAATCGAGTTAATTATTAACTAAGTTAGGTTTCTATTGAATCACAGTTCATCGCTCATGGAATAAATAGCTCTAGCAACATATTATGGATATGCTCAGCCTATATTATGTGTGTGTGTATTTATGTATGTGTGTGTGTGTGTATATATATATATATATATATATATATATATATATATAATATATACACTGTAAGGTAAGAGACAAAGTATTCATATGAAGTAAAGTGAAGCTCCTTAGGGCTCCAGGAGTTCGAGGCTCTCAGATTTTTAGACATTCGGAACATGAAAGCGGTAAAACTGTCAGTCATAAGCACTGACCACATTTACTTCAGAAAAGCTTCTGGTACTCATTTATGTTAGATGCTGAGTCAAAACTAGGTCCATAATACCATCAGAAGAATTAGGAAAATTGAAAATTCCTGCTGACCTCATCGAGGATCGAACCCACGATCTTCCTGTTTGTAGCACTGTGCCTCAGCCACTACGCCAGGGCTTGAACAATAAAGCTTTGCATGAAATTGAAACAACTGAATACGTGCTCTTTGCAGTACAGCCTCTTATTTAGGAAAAATCTACCTATTGGGATCGCTACCATGTCATGACTTTCGAAAAATTCTTTCATATCTTTACGTTTCATGTCTCCCTAAGTACGAAACCACCGCCATATCTCTTTACACGCTAGGGGCCGTAATTTTGAAGATATTTGAACCAAATTTTATTATGTTATTTCTAGGCCAAATCGTTCGGACAAGTTCGTTGATGAGCAAAATTGGCCCAAGGGGGGGGGGGTCGGGGGGTTGAAATTTTGAAAAAATATATATATCTCGGCCCCTATGAAGTATAGAGGGAAACTTTGTTTGAATAAATTAGAGTACAGTATTCCCTATGGAGTTCACAGTGACACCAACGATATGGGGGTTTTGGGGTACGAGTGGGGGTGGGGGGGATGGAAATTCGAAATTTTTGAAACCACGTCTTGTGGGGTATCGTTGAAAAGCTTTTGATGAGTACTCTACAAATCAGTTTCTCAAGAGGTCTCATATAAGGCGAGATTTGAATGTTTGAAAAACAATAACACTTAAAAATAAACCTCAGCCTGAAGGCCTGCCGAAAGGAATGTGTAAATTTATCCTTAGTCGGTCCTCACACATTCCTTTCGGCAGGCCCTCCACCGTTAGCGTATTTAGGTCCCGTTATAGTGCTCTTTCCTTTTTTGCAGTTATTATTGCGGGTTTGTCATGCCAAGGCTAAAGAAGAAGAGTGCTGCGCGGCGACAATAAATTAAACCAAAAGCACTTCGAAATCTACCTCAGCCTGGATCGCTACCATGCCTGCCTAAAGGGATTTTCTAAGTTATGTCAGAATTTGAAGTGAAAAAGGTGTATTGTCCATGCTTAGATTAAAGAAAGTTACGTGAGTGCAATAATCAGATTTTATTTGGGTTGTGTATCTTTTGGGGAATGTGATGCGATGCAGAAGGAATTCTCTTCATTTTTACAACCAATTTACATGAAGAGAATGTCATACATAGTATATGAGTCAAAACTTTGTTATGGGTCGAGGAAGTTGCGATGTTCACATCACATTTCTTTTGGTTACCAAAGCTACATCAACTTTTGTTATCACAAGTTCTGTTTGTAGTTCGATCTCCTGGACAATAGCCCCCTTCTCGCATTCGAAGCGCAAATATTCTTATCTTCCTTCTTTTTCATTGCTATGGTCATAATACTGTTTTATCATTCTACTTTTTATCATGAGATATTTATTTATTTACTTAATTGATTTGTATTAGCTTGAAGAGTAGTACTTTTGGGGACATAGAGAAGGTTTTCCTTCCCTTATCTAGGTTAGTCCACCCCAGATACTTGATTCCCTATGACGGATTACTTCCCCTATGAAGGACAAGCAACCCCTTACCAAAGTTTCATATTATATAAAAGCATTAATTATTGTGGCAGTAGTGTGTTTCATTTTGTATATTCTCTCGGTACCAAATACTGTACAAAAAGTTAACTTAAGTAAGGAATCTATAAAGAAATGAAATGAAATTTCTAAACAAGACAATGAACTTTAAGCAACATAAACAACCAAAGTCACATGTATGGAACTTTCGAATATGAAAACAAGATCGTAATTTAGCAATAGAAAACGTGCTTCCATGCTAAAGACAACATTAAGGAATGTCAATATCTTGTAGAATTGTCTTATCGATTATTCACCTGAGGGTTCTAGTCCTTATGTTGCTTAATATTAACGTCATTAATAGATCCCCTATTCGTAAGCAATTTAACTTAATAAATTGAGAAAATAGCTTCATAATAAACTGAAAAGTTACATTCGAATGTCATATCGAACTAAGTTATGTCTAAGGATAACCGTAATAATCATGAAATAGTTTAACGGAATATAAGAATATGAACTACGAAATTCTGTGAGGAATACCATTGTAGCAAACTAAAAAGAAAACTGAAGAAATAAAAAATAAAGAAAAAATTAAGAAATATGTTCAACAAGACTTGATGTAATATATAACTACTCAATCTAAAATACTTCTAGACATGTAAAAACAAGACAAAAAAGTGATATGTAGCTAGCCTTGATTTGGTGCTAAGCTTCAACTAACAAACATGTTTATGTTTTAATATAATCCTGTAATTTGTTTACATCTCTCTATATATAAAAGGCTTTGTCCTCACTGACAGAGAATCAACGTAGAGCCTAAACTGTAACAGGTAGAGACTTGGAATTTTGACAGTACCTTCATTTCATAATGTAAGTGCTCACTACAAAAAAAATTCATTCGGATTTGAATTCATACTTTAATATTTTAATACACATTATTTTGGCTGGAATGTTTAATTAAAATTCGTAAACTTTCCTATTTTGAAACAGGTGTTAGATATTCACTTTGAGTTTTGAAACAAATGAAAGTAGGCATACTGCAATTTACTTTTATATCGACCTAACAGGAGTAACAATGTCATGACTTTCATGAAGATAAAGAAAGAAATTTAATAGTAGTACTAATATATTAAATCAAACAATGTTGCATGGTTAATATTTTGTGTGGACAATTTAAACATAACAGTCTACGTAGGAAAAACGGTGAGAGTAAAATTGTACCTTTCAATTTAATTATGTGTCAAATTACAATGTAATAAATTAGATCACCTAATTGAATGTCGTTCCCTGCAATGAGCTCTGCTCCTTGGAACTGCAATGTGTTTAAAAAAAATTAATAAGTGCATAAGTAAATAAATGTTAAGGCTTGTTCATCAATAGGTTTGGTCCTGCTACGAACAATGTTAGTTCATTGACAACAGTACACACACTATGAACTCACAATGTGTGCATGTGTCTAGCACTCTAGCGTGTTGTGATGACGGTTTCCGAATTAACTAGAACAATGATGACTTGTTCAACAAATATCTAAAAATACATTTTTACGATACCTTATTCAAATGTACTGATTCACTTTTCGTGTAGATTAAGTGACATTACAGCAGAAAAATATAATAAAAAAGTTGTGTGTATTTAGTGGATTTTAAGGAATTCGAATATTATAAAGTATACTTGAAAATGTAAAGTTCTCCTTGAAATTTGTGAAAAGGGGTGAAGTGCGAAAGATTCGCAGAGTATAGTAGGTTATTATCTTATATGGGTGATTCTTCAAATACGGGAAAATTTGTGTTCCGGAGTGATATTTCCCTTCAAATTCAACTTTAAAAAAAAATTAAAATAAAAGTTTGTTTCTACTACTTCCATACTTCCATACAACTATCACTTTGAAATGTCACTAACTTTAAATTCTGATATTCCAAAATCAAATTTAATTCAATGAAATGTCATCCACATGCCTGTCCCATACCCTGGTTTTGACATATATTCGTTTTTACTTATATAGATGAAGAATGGAATAAGCGTACTGAGGCCATAGTTTCTATATTCATTTGTCCAGACTTATAATTCCGTTACATTTCAGGCAGATTTAACGACCCTACATAAGAGATTTTACTTATGATTACATATAGAGATGTTGTAGCCTGGACCCTGAACTAAGCAACTTGCCCGGAATTTTCTGTAAAGCATCTTTCATAAGAAGCATATTCCACGTTAAATAAATATTTAATATTACCTTATCATCATCTTATCATTAACTTCTCTGGCGTTTATAATAACATGAGATATCCATTGCCTTCCAAGGCGATCGCGATGCTATTGTTTCCAAAGTATGACAAAAATAGACAAAGCCTTCTGCAATTTATTTGACAACTGAAATGAATAACTGAAAACTGATGCTTCGAAAGCGTAAAAAATGCACGTTTTCTTGCCGGTTTTCACTCATAACTCGCGAACGAAGGCTAAAATTAAAAATGTAGTGTGACAGAAACCTTCCCGGGAATGTACCCAACAACTTCCCAAAGTTTCATGGCGATCGGATGAATGGTGTAGTAATGCATAAAGAACAAACACACACACACACACACATACATTCATTTTTATATATATAGATTTAAGTACGACTTGTGTTTTATAATAAAATGCACGAGCAATTGTGAACTGATTGCGATTTTAACCTAATCTTAATTAAGCTATTGGTGGTAACTAAATTTGTTCAGACTTAATACATAATATTATGTATTATATGTTATCACATGATGCAACGCTTATATGCAATGAGCATGCTGTGAAAGCAAACAATGTCCCCGAACTCACAAGAAAATAAGGCAACTATTCTAATTGTATTAGCCTGAAGAATCTCAAATACTCACATATTTCCTATCACACAAGTACAAAATTCAGCCCCATAAAAGGAACTGAATTTTCAAGATTTCGCATTCTAATCCTTGGTATTGTTTAAATATGAAATTTGCTGCCATAAAAGAATATGATTATTCGGGTTCTTTTCTCAGTAAGGCATATTAAATAGCTCATGTCCATAGAAGGACAGAAATAACCCCAATGAATTGAGAAGTGAGCAGGATATCTTTGACCTGGAATTCAAGTTGTGTGTACAATCAGCATCATAGGTGAAACAGATTATTGCTCTCGCTAAAGCACGTCTTCCAGATAATCATGCACCAATAGAATTAGTATGCCAAAATATTATACTCTTATATGGTCCACTTACTTTCTACACTTCTAAACATTTATTAACGACTTTATCGTTTTCTATCTTAGCGGACGGCCTAAATCACAACACCAAACAATAGTGATTTCTACAATAGGCCTTTAAGTAGTCTATGTAATAATTACATTAATAATAATTCGAAATCTGCTCTCATGGGAAGATGGAAAACGTTATAATTAGACCAGTGGGATGTGAAATATATCTACTAGCAATCCTAAAAGAAACCTTATTCTAAGACTCGGTAAGGGCATGTCAGCAATAATTTTGTGGTGTATTTTTTACTGTCCACATCCTGTGAATGTAGGCCTATATGATCAGCTTCATTATGTTTCATCATATAGTCTTGCTAGTTGCAGGGCTAATTATATGGTAAATTCCTTATATGTCATTTTCTGTAGTAAAATGTTATAGCGGAAATTTATACTCAATATATCATGATTGGAAAATGGTTATTTAACGATGGGGTGTTCTGCAACTTAGGTCTGCGATCTTCGACGGTAGGAATTCATTTACATGCTTGTAAATCTACAGATATGCACATGCTTCACATGCAAACATATCACTTTTATGCACAAATAAATGTCATCGATGTGGGCCGGAATAGAATCCATGACCTTGGCACAGAAAGCCAGCACCGTACAGACTTCGCCACCCGTAACAAATGTTTTGCGATCTCACAGAATGTTTTAATCTGATTCTGACATTACATCATACAGTGCCAACAAGAAGTCGCTCCGGCGAGAATCCGTTAAGAATCGGAATTCAGTTGGCAGCGCAGGCATATGGTTATGTTTTGCTACAATCATATATAAAATAATAAGAAACAAAAGTAACATAAAGCTGACTCATTTACAGATGTTCAAAATATTTACCGTTTTCTTGACTCGCTTTACAGCTTTCATCACTCGCTTTATTTAAAAAAAAAAATAAAACCTTTAATTAATGATTGAATTTATTCGTTTTAGGCTCATCAACATTAGTAAACAGACGAACATCAACAGTTAACATGGCCTACTTAGTAGGTCTATACCTGCTACAAGTCTGAGAGGAAGATAGGGAGAAATGCCAACCTTCGCATGGGTAGCGAACATAATAATCAGAGCTGCACTATACAAGAAGATGTGCATAAAGAATTTGATAAGCCTACAAAATAGAAACTATTTTGACGATATTTAAACCACCATACGAATTTTCACATTTGAAATTTTGCAATTTTTATCAAATTGAGTCTGTGTAACAATCATGTATAGATGTTTTAAACTAAAGATGCATTTTCCATGTGAGGCAATCACAGTTCATAACCATTAGTTAAAGTCATCTACTGTTAAAAGGTTTCTTTTACGGTCGGCTATAAAAAAAAAGTACGCTAACGGTCTTGAAGACACCCGGCGTGGTCTTGTGGTTAGCGTCGCTGACTACAGATCCCCGGCACCTCAGATTTTTCTGAACGGGGTGCACTAAGCCTCGTGATTCAAATTGAGGAGCTGCTTCATAGAAAACCACCATTAACGGCCGTGGGTGTCGGCATGCTGACCACATGCCCCCAAGCCTGTCATCTGCGTATGGTAGATGACGCAGCAGTCGGGTGGGAGGCGTAGTCCCTTCAGGGATGTAGCGCCACGGAGTTTTTTTAAGTCTTGAAAGGAAAGCATTTTCTGAAGTATTTATTAGACCTCGGACCAATGTTTGGTATTCTCTTAGTCCTAATCGAGAGATCCCTTAATGAACCTCCATGAGCATTGAACTCAAGTGAAGGGAAAAACATGATAAGCATATAATGAACTTACCAAAGATCTAAAGGCTGTAAATAAGAGTACTGATTAAGGCTCAACGGGGCGAGAAACGAACATTATGATAAATATCCTGCGCAATTTGTATTGATGAGAAAGGATCATCCTTTTAAATTATTATACTTCAATATGAAGTTTATCTAGTAGAGGCAGGTCCATATATTTTACCAATGGGCAGACCGAGGCTGCTGCCTCGGGACGGCATTTTTGCACGAAAACCCTACAAAGCATAATATGCTGGAAACTGGAAAGGAAAAAAGTGTTATGTTCCTCCTAACGGTACATAAAAACAAATGGATGCTATTAGTGCCTCCCTGTTTATGGGTTATTCTCCAGAAAAGGGCAGATTCATGTCGCAGTTGATTTTCTGGTGTAAAATAAGTACTTATGGATTATGAATTATTATGATAAGTTAGATTGAAATAAGGTCTATTTGATCCCATATTCCACTTTTTAAACAAAAGTTACAATTTTCTGCATTTTAGGGCACAGTATGTGAGATCTCACCTCCGTGTCATATCCCAATGCCTGACTTGTCATTTTCATTCTTTCATAATTCAAAAGGCTTTAATTTTTATTCCATTTTAGTGTTGTAACAAGAACAAACAGCTCAAAAACTGAGTCATTAATAACTGAAAATAAAATATATCATTTTGTAAAGACAATTTTTTGCACTAAACATGCTTGTCCCAAGGTGAGACCTCACCTCCGTGAAACAATATAAAAGTTCAATTATTTCCACAGATATGGCACTGTAGTCTTTCTATTTTCCTTGGACTCCAACTTTTGGCAGTTTTCTTATTATTTATATAAAGCCAAGCTGTTAGTGTGATTTTAAGTGTTGTTTTGTTTGTGTAAAAGGGCTAAATGCAGAGTTGGTAATTGGACTTCCTCACCTCCGTTACCTACACCCAACGGTAAAGTTGTATGTTTTTATATTTACTTTTGCTGCAAATTATAATAATAAGGAATGCTAAGTTAAACTCTAGAACTGAGATTTTCTAACCTCAAATGTTCCCAAGCTGTTTGACAAATTAGAGAAAAATCTTACCTCCGTTACCCTCACCTCCGTTACTGTTCTCGAGTCCTATCCATGGAGGTGTAATTAATGTTGTAATTGATGACATATTTAACTGTCTGCATTTTTTATTTTTGTTTAAAGAAGATACTGGTATAGCCTAATAGTTTATGACAATATATCATGTTTTGATTTAAAGTTTTGATTTTAAGGTGATAATCTATTTTAACATAGATAAAAATAAGTAAAAAGTTGTGTGTTAATCCATTTGTATGGTAATAAATATTGTTCATTTTCATGATAACATTTAATATAGTAGATTAATTCTAATTCTCACATAACTTCTATTATAATTACTATTTCATACTATTTTCTCACCTCCATGAATGCGCCATTTTCTAACCTTGTTAATTTAATGCAAAATACCACTAGGTAAGTAGGGCAAGTACCTCAGTAGTACTCTGCAGAAAGAAATATTACATAAAAAAATACATGATCCAAAATAAAAAATATTTTTAAAAAAAATTCTAACATTGAAATCTGCCCTTTTCTGGAGAATGACCCTTATACGATATAACACTATTCCTTTAAGATTGCATTTATTGAATAGTCTATAGTCCTGTGTCTATTTAGAAATGTTCTGGAACTTTAGAATGATATCCTGTTTCTTGTTATAGTTCTTCTTAATGATGTAAGAAACCTACATCATTATCTTGTTGAAATCACCATAAAATTGTATACAAAATAGCAATACGAGTGTTTTGTTTAATTTATAAATCTATTTTTACAGTCTTGGGGAAATTTATTCAATACTATAGAAAAAAACCAACAGTAAGAAAAATTCCATCCCTCGGGGTTCGTAAACTTGAGCCTAAAGACTTAGTGATTTTCGAATTTCACTTAGCTGCCATTAACAATACTGATTGTTGAGTTATTTACAACTAATTTGTTTGCAGTTGTGTATTTTGCGGAGTGATTGTCCACTGGTATGTGATTTATTTATTAGTTAATAGACCTAATATTCCAGAATGAGTGACCGTAGAATTAAATAACTGTTGTATTAGTAGAAAATTTTGATTTTTATACGCCTTATATTTGCAAACATTTTTAAGTTTCACTTTGTGTTTGCATTGCAGTCAATTTATATGAACAGGGGCGGCAAAGTAGAAACTTCCCGGGGGGCCGAATTTCAGCCCCGATTAGGAGATACAAGCTCCTAGGGATAATTAGCATAAAGAAGGAACCGTATTTTTATGATCATTCAAGGAACAGGTCCGTTCGTCGAAAAACAAGGAGTAGAAAAGATCTTCTATGTTAGAGTATTTCATACAATACCCAAATCTAACCTAATCTAATGTTCCACCTAGTGTATGAAATGAACCATGAAATATATAGAACAATGAATAACTGGTTGATCGCCTGAATAAAAACAACTCTATTGGCTGTTATTTACAGTTTGTTAGGCCTGTAATCATAGGTGTGCCGGAATTTCGTTAGTTCCTTTACATGCCTTTAATTGTTCAGACATGGGACTGTTTACCACACATGATTGATATCGCGCAGGTCCCGGTAAGGAAACTACTGCTTATCCAGCTGTTCCACACAGGCCGACATATTTGTTTAGCAATTAACAACAAGCATACCCGTCAGATAAAATCTGATGTTATAGATATGACAATATCCACAGACATATACAGTAGTACTTTGCTCAAATACAGATTAATTGAAAGCCATTTAATAACCTACTCATCAGAGGAGATAAAGTGTCAGGAAGAATATCTCCCCATTGTCCTCATTGCACTGATTATGTATCTAAATACGCACACAACCAATATAATAAGTGATATGAGGACAATCCCTACTACACTAATACACAAATATAATTAGGTTATGCGCTTATCATAGATTTTGGAAGACAATATACTGCTACTAATGAGTGAACAAGTTTTCGCGGAGAATTAAAGTAGTTCTGAATGCGATCCCATTCCAATTTTAATGCATAGGTAATGAAAACAATTTTCCAGCTGTACTAAATTATAATACAGTAGAGTCCCGCTAATCTGGACCCCGCTTGTCCGGGCAACCGGTTAATACAGATGGGATTTAAAAAATGAAAAATAAACAGGATAATCCTGTTGGGGATTTCACGTTTTTCTTTTTTTAAGAATATCCTCGTCGTTCAATAACCACAAAGACAACCAACCATGCATTCGTGAATATGTGTACACACAAACCAGAGAATACAATCAGAAACACAGTCAAACTCATATAATATGTGAAAAGTCGCACACAAATTAGCACACAAATTATTGATACTAGAAGATGTTAAATCGCACATCACAAAAAAAAAAATAGTTAAGGGTAAAATCGTGCACAATCGGGAAAAATCGCATACAAATACAAAACTTGCATTCTTCGACAAAATCTAGCATGTGATAAATGTCAGAGGTGCAAACATTCTCACATCCACAGTTAATTATGTGAATTTATCCCCACTCAGTTTTCCAAATAACCCTATGGCAACTTCTGGATTGATTTAATATAAGAAATTTTGTTATCTTTAACAAATGATTTGTAAGTCGTTTAAGCTTCAGTCATGTCCGACATATAAAACTTACTCATACCTGGTTCTTTACTGGATGTAGCCCCATCTAAATCTCTTCATTCTCCACACACGTGTCTATGAAAGCTATATGACCGAATACACGTGTAAGTAATATGACTTCACTAATTGCTATTATTTACGCAACATAAGCATTCTTTCCCCTAGAATAAGAACCTCTTGGTCTTAGTTATGTCTTGGTTATGTCTGTTGTGAGTATTTTAGTCTGTTGATTCAGCAAGTTTGATATTACTCATTTGCATCATATAGTGGGTTAACTAATGACCACAATCAATATAGGTTTATCTATATTAAAGTACGTATATTAGACGTTTTGAAGTAAAATCCACGTTTGTTGAGCAAATTTCCTGAATGATTTTATTAGTAGAGTGTTACCAGAGGAAGTTAGGGAACATTATAAAAAATGTATTTTTTTAATTAAAAATTTTTAAGACAAAAATAAATAAAATTTTCAAAACACTGTAGCATACAAAAAATGAAGATACTAACACAATTTTTTATACAGAATTATTCCATTATAATGTTTACTCCCTCTTGCTTCAGTCTGACATGCATGGTAAAAATTTAAAAATTTAACTATAAACTCCAACTCCATCCGACCATCCCTCGCAAATCCTACCTCCCTTCAATCTACCTAATATTGTCCTCCCATCCACGTCTAGGTCTTCCAGGTGGTCTTTTCCCTTCAAGTCTCCCAGTCATATTGCTTAGATATGCCTTTCCTCCCCCATGCGCACAACATGTCCAGCCCATTTCATCCTCTGTAATTTAATTACCCTTTATGAAGCTCGTCATTAAGCAGTTTTCTCCAGACCCCAGTTTTATCTTTCCGAATACTCTCAGATCATGTTCTTCCCGAAGAGTAAGTGACCATACCTTGATAATATGCAATATGAATAACTAACGGCACCTGAATTATACGGTATTTCTAAAATATGACAGTATAGAAATAAAATTAAAGTAATGGAATTTGGCTGCTTCCTTGCATTTTACTTACAGTGCTAATTCCATGCAGTGACTAATTTATTTGAACTTACGATATAAAAATATGCTGCTCTCACCACTTTTATTAAAAGATGATGTTGAAAGGTTATAAAAAGAAAACAATTTTTGAGATAATGGTATAGTTATAAATTATAATGAATTTGATTTACTGAGGATCATTATTCAAGAGTGACCCTATGCAACGTTCAATTTATATTAAAATCAAACTTGCTTTTCTGATCCATGTTCTGAAAGTAGAAATATATCTCCACGGTACATGTTTAGAATTTGAATTTTCAGTATTTGGTTCATCCGAAAATGCTATTTATATTAATGTCCATTAGGTGGAAATAACTTATCAAGATTTAAAAGCACTGTTCTACTCAATTATAATCATAGAATCTTAAAAATAACTTTGAATCTAAATTCTAGATGTAAAACTAATTGCATGTGTAAAATGCGTGAATTTCGGGATTCTCAACAAAATAATTAATTCCAAAAAGTATCCTCAAATATCGTGGATGTGGTAAAACAGGCATTATTAAGTCAATTAAGAGCAATCTTAAAGATAGTACTATCGATATGATTATTCCAGAAATAATAAAAATAGTTATAAATACGTAGTAAAGACAATACATGGTCAGAATAAATGTACACAACATCAAGCAAGATAATACTCGACAGAACGACCAATACAAAGGAATCAAATGATTCTCATAAAACTGGCGAAACATTCCCGAATATTCAGCCACACGACGTATCCGTTCACAGAATGAAGTCTAAATAATCTGGAAGTTTCGAGCACTCCAGCATCTAACTAGTGAACGTTCTTCAAAACTCTGGTTGGGCATTAGATTTCAACAGCGCCATTCCAAGCTACTGGTCAATTTACGATCTGTTCGTACAAATGAGATGTGAAGGAGAAAGCAAACTAATTTCTTTAGTGACAGGAGTAACCTATATGACTAAATAAAGGATGAATTTCAGTATCTTAAGACAGGATTTCCATACAAATTCGTGTTTTTATATGAGCTTGTTACAGTTCTCCAACTTGTTAAATATCCGTTTACTGATTCCAAATAACTGTGCTTTTTTTTTCCATGCACATTTGCATGCTTCGGCCTTCTTACGTAAAATTTCATTCATAAAGCATGTTTTTGAAATTTCCAGTTTAATAAAGCGTATTTTGAAGTTTATCTTGCATATTATGTCAATTTTTCTCGTCTGAGTGCATATTTTGTATTAAATGGCACAATATTGCATTTTATAAATGTTCTCTCTTAAGAGATTGGTCTCTCTGATCTCACAATATCTAAGTCTACCAAAGAAAAGATCTAACGGTTTGCAAGTTGCACTTGAAGATAAGATTCTACTACATGACTTAATTTACATTAACACAAACTTCGCAAAATTGTCTACCGAAATAAATAAGTAGGAGGCTATGTGTCTATCATTGGTCGATTCCCTATGGATAACAAAGACGTTCAAAAGTATTTAGGATCTGTATAGTAGGTATGACAGCTACAGACAAAATTGACAAAGTTATCAATGGAAATACTGATTACAGATTTTTGTGTTCCATAAAAAAATAAGTTGCTGTAAAAATGTTGGAAAACAAAAACAAAACAAAACAAAAACAAAACAAACAAAAAACGCATGAACTTGAATACCGAAAAGTTGGATGGCTGTTTGTGGATTAGTACAATGTGCCAGTCGAAAATAAAATGTAAGTTTGAATTTTGTTAGCACATATTTGGAGTGTTCTTTCCCTTCATTGTGCGTATTTGGTCATTTAATAGTGCATGAATCATGCATATTTTAAGATTTGATAGTGCATGGATATCCTGTCCTAAGTCATCAATCATCATTACCGTGTCCTCCTGTATCCGTGATATGCTTGTTGCCTTTAAAAATTTATCTGTCAGATTGCGCAGCTGAAAATAGATTAAAAGCATGTCCAACGACTTATCTTTAAAAATCTAGAAGAATATAATCTGCTTTGAAAATCAGGTGCATAGAATAGATGCAAATAATAACTGGCGGTTAGGCAATACTGGAAAATCAAAACAGTAGAGTCCAGGAGCTCAGTGGCTACCTAAATTTCAAATCTGAACTTCCATGGTTTAACTCAAATATATTAATAATACAACTTATTAACGGATTTGAAATATGTTTGGACTGTAGTATTTTTGCTTGTTATAGAGTTTAATAATAGTAATAATAATAATAATAATAAAATAATAATGCGGTTACATGTTGCCCTGAAGGGTTTTCGTGATAATACGGTTTAAATTGCACGTGACATTATTAGATTTACATATAATTAGAGCTGTATTTTGTTATTGTTCCTGTACAATGTGTTCTACATTTTGGTTCCTATCGTGATGGAATCTACCTACAGAAGAAATCATTATTACATTATATTATTTACTTTACTCCATTTACTTTCCAGGTTAGGCTTGAGTCAAGGGTGGTGTGGTTATGTTGTATAATGTACCGTATAATTACTGGTATTTCCATTTATATTCTCATTATACACAATACCGAATCAAAGTAAGACTGTATGAAAATGTGTCTTCTATCTACTGGAAGATGACTTTTACAATAAATTTATTCATTGTTAACTTTTTGAAAGGATAACATTTGTTCTCAAGTTTTTAATCATTAAAAAATTGTATCATCTAGCCCTGTTTTTGGTTCATAAATACATTAATACAATTTACCTGCTATTATCGGAATGTATTGAAAAATTCCGGACTACATGCTAAAGCAATTTACGCTTATTTCAATACAACTTTACCTTCTGTGTTGCCGGAAGCTTCTAAGAAGAGGAATTGATGATTGCGAAATCACAATTCAGAGGAACTGGTTAGCAGCAATGGAGTTTTGAATATAAAACCGGAACATTCATAAAAATAAAACATACATGCAAAACAAAACTGATTCAGTCTTCCATTCGTCTGGATGGTCAAATTAATTCGAAACCATTTCAGTTTCTGGTCGTTTGTATGAAATAGATAATAGCTAAAATTTACATCTGAATTTCTGCACTTTCTATATATGCTTAGTAAAATGTATGTATGTGGTAGTTTTCGTAAATATCTTCGAATCCAAAAACTGCAAGCAAGGTCCTCATCACTCGTGGGCGTGGTATCAATTGCATAAGGAACCATATTATAGCATAGTACAGAAATGTCAATGAAAAAATTAAGATCTCGTAGAACACAGTCGCTATGAAGAAACATAAAGTAAGAGCCACAGCTAGCCCTTCGAGAAACGGAATTATAATTTTTTTAGCATACGTTTTTATCACTGAGCTCGTATTTGTTTGTGGTGGAGCTAGCAACTTATCCCTATTAGCAATTACACATCGTCGAGTTAGAGTAGCCATTTTAGTCCGAATTACACAGACTCACGAACCTCGCCACTAACCGAACGCTTAGACACAACGAACCAAAACTACACTGACAAACGAAATACAACTAACCACATCCCTGCTGCAGCTGAGGGCGCTTTCGTCAATGTATTTTTGAAAGTGGTTCGCTTTGTTTCAGATAAAACAAGCGGTTCGCTCATTCTACCTACTACTCCTGCCTAATTTTTTCAGATTATTTAAATTTTATCTGGTACGTTGAACCATAATATTTAATAACTTTTTAAGATTCAAAACAGCGAGATTTTTTTCGCGGCTCACGAAGCGGTTAAAGGGGCAAACATATAAGGTTCAAGAATCTGATTGTGGTTACAATTTGATTGAGATTTATATAAGGAAATCAGTATTCAGGATAATACCATCTATAATTGAAATGTTTTTATAACGGCTTAGAAACAACTGATAGTTTCTTCGTGGGTTTTCAGCCCAGTTGTGGATTCAGATATTCCTTGCTTTTGTACTCTAGCCAAGAGTTCATTCTTTGGGATAGGATAAATAGATTCCGAAAGCTCGGAATTTAATCACAACTCGGCTGATAACTTGCAAAGAAATAAAAGAAATGGCATTCGCTGAGAAAATCCAAGTCAACTTAGAAACCAGTTTAACTTGTAATGGTTGGTATGAAGTGTAATTTTCGTGTTTTGTTTATGAAACTGATCCGTTGTCTTTTATTTTATCCAAAAGCTAATTTTAAATGTCCATGAGGTAGTGGAAATCAAATACAATACCTATTTGCATTTTATTAAGTCCATGCTTAAGGGGGGACATACAGCTTTTGATGAAATTCATTGGTCAGAAATATGTGAATTTCATTTTTTTCTTTTCTCTCAGCAATGAATTTCTCTACAGTCTTGCAATCTGACATACACTTTATTGACTAATTGCATACTATTTTCAATTATTATCGCTTCAAAATGGCTGCCACGTTTCAATCACTGAACAGCCGTTTCCCTGATAACTTCTACAAATATAGATATTTCTGAGTGATTATTTTTCTGTGTGTTTGTTAATATAATGTGAACAATATAATCTAGGATCTTTGAAATATTTTCAGTTTAAGTATTTTTTAAATTTTCTTTTTCGTTAAGTTATATATATTTTTAAAAAATACTTATACTGAAGATATTTCAAAGACCTAGATTATGTTGTTTACATGATATTAACAAACACATAGAAAAATAATCACTCAGAAATATCTGTATTTGTGAAAGCTATCAGGGAAACGGCTGTTCAGTGCATGAAACGTGGCAGCCATTTTGAAACGATAATTACCCATAACTGTAACAACAGTTTGATTAATTTTGAAAATAGTATGCAATAGTAGAAACAGTCAATAAAGTGTATGTCAGATTGCAAGACTGTAGAGCAATTCATTGCTGAGAAAAAAAATAATGAAATTCACATATTTTTCACCAATGAATTTCATCGAAAGCTGATGTCCCCCCCTTAATGAGATAACGTAATAGGGCAATAGTAGAACCACAGGATGGCACTGATAATTATGTCACTTGTATGAAAACAAACCCACTATCTGTCGCTATTTCAAAGAGTGCATGGTCCACGAATTAATCTTTGTATTTAATTTGCACGAAAACTTTATTAAAACATCGCAGAAGTAAAATTTACTCCCTATTTTTTTCCTCCGCTGTTATGAAAAAATAAAACAGCACTGTCAAGTATCATGACGCCTGCGCACATTGTGAGTAAGTTGAAAAATAATAGGTTTATTCCCCAAGACAATTCATGTACTGTCAAGATCCAATACTTACTTACTCAATGGCAATAGACAATTCCTAAGCAAGCTAAAGGAATATTTGACCCGAAGGTTCATTCCCGCGCTTACCGAGTCCGCCATTCAACCCTATTCTGTGCTAACTCCATCCAATCATCCCCCACAAATCCTACTTCCCATAAATTCGTACTAAGATTGTTCTTCCACCTACGTCTAGGTCTTCAACCTGGTCTTTTCCCTTCGGGTCTCCCAGTCATACTTTTGAGATATGTCTTTCCTCCCCCATGCGTGCAACATGCCATTTCATCCTTCGCCATTACCCTTACTATATCCGGTGAAGCGTACAGGTCCTGAAGCTCATCGTTATGCAATTTTTTCCAGCCCCATTTTCGTTGCATATTCTGGGTAGTGATTTGATAGCTCGTAATAATAAAATGCTATCGGAATAGGCTACTATTGGTTGATATTTTGGTAAAAACCCCAAACCTAACAAATTAACTTTCGGGTCGGGGTGGTGGGTAAAAAGTAAACAAAATTAAAGGGGCTGTAAAGCCTTGCCCAGGATTCAAAGTACCTGACATCGGGGCCTGACTGTGAGAATCGTTCTCGGTAATTTTCCAAGAGCCTGAAGTACTATGTCATTTTGAAGCTACTATCGTTTAACCTAACTGCCTCCTGGGGTTGTCACTAGCTGGATTAATACTACTATCCCTAGCCTGAAGTAGTTTCTTGTTTGTGTAACATAAATATAAAAAGATCATTTCAATTAAGTTATTTTTTTTTATTTAACCCCCATACTATCTAGATATGTTATAACGTCTTCATAAATGCCAGCATTTCTCAAACTAGGCCAATCAAGTCAATAATATTGAATCACTTACCAACACCACGCTAGAAAATGTGAAATTCCATGTTTAATCAAATGGTGAAAAAATGGATTGAGGTGGCAATTTAGGGGGGCGCCGAAATTATTCCTCGCTTAGGTAGCCAAAATATAGGCTATAGCTTACAGCCAGCCTTGTGTGTACCCGTGTACCGGTAATACTTTGGAAAATACAGCGCTTTGAAATCAGTGAATTACTTCTAGTAGGCCTACTGTACAGATTTTCAATTGTAAAGTTGGATATTTGGTTGTTTTCGTTAAAAAGCAGTTCCATTGTGCAGATTAGGGTGTACTGAGGCTTCCAACATAGTCAATAAAAAATAATTACATGTGCACACTGAGTATACAAGGAGTTTTCCCCCTCGCCCTAGCAATGTCAAAGATAGAGTCCTTAACAAGTGAAATACAATATTTTACAACTACCACTGTGACTAACCACTGTTATATTATCCCCAAAAAAATTCCCAAACAAACGCTAAGCAGATGGTTTCATTTGAACATGAACGGACCTAAGTATTTCACTATGAAGGAGACGGTATTTATTTAATTTTTAATGGACGAATCAGAAGATGAGAGAGGATTTTCGTCCAAGTAGGCTAACTGTTTACGCTGTACTTCTTTCTGGGACACCGTGTATCTGTCCCAAACAGACACAAACGCCACCAACTGCTTGCTGTTATCTCTCTACCCAAGCAGCAACCTACAGCATATGCAGTCAAGTCTCCTAGAACGTGAATTCGTCCTAGTTCTAAATGGTGCTGCAATTTTTTATGGAAACCTTCATAAAATAGGCTTAGATGTCAAGGCTACCATATAAAGAAAGCTATGCTAAAAAAAATCTCCAATTCAGTTTGTATAGATGGCACTTAAAGAAAACTATGCTTAGCAACGTTACATTTCACAGATCACTGGGCAGGCGATTTTCATAGCCGTAGCTTCGTGCATGCATTTAGTCAGCTGTTTTCCCAGAATCTGCCAGACTACATTTTTTGTTCACTGCCTATGTTTAATTTTATTACTGTTATGTAGGGAAGAAAGACTGATCGAAGGAATACAAAAGAATCCGTGACTCTATGACAACTTCGAATGATATGTCGTATATTAAAGTGATTCACCTTCAAATACAGTAGCCGTCTTTAAAAAGCTGTCTAGCTCAGCATCCACTTCGTGTCGAAGTACAGTAGTACTACTTAGCTTGGGATTGGTTTGCATGGCGTAGTATAGCATAGCTTTCAGTGTGTGGTGGCATTTAATTTTCGTTTGAAATTATGACAAACTAACCTCGCACATTAAAAGTTACACGCTACAACATAAAATTTGTACTCACGTTTGTATGAAAGACATGGAAACTTATCCATTCCCCGATTCCATAGACACTACTCACATTGATGACATGTAGAAACACTGGTATACAATTTTCCATTAGCAATCTGAATAAAGTTAACTGTCATTAAAACACACACGCATGAAACCCATGTGGGTTAGCAACACGAATACACTTGGTAAAACTTCCACAAAGAAAAAGAAACTCCCGGTGCAAGTCAGAATAAAACCTAAAATAAATATAATCATAACACTGAAATGTAAAATAGTACAACCGAGCTACACTTCCGAAATTCATCGAATAGAGGTCATTGTAAGTTTCTAAAAACGCACAAGTTTTCGACTCTCGTCATTAAAACGACCGAACACCCACCACTTCCGGCGCGGACTGATGGTTTTCGCCGTTAGAGGGGGTGTTTTCATTAAACAAAGTTCGGTTGCAACGGGTTAAATGATAAATTCTATTTCGTAAACATAATTTTGCAACAAATTCACATAATTTAATTTCTTTGTTTAAAATACGGTGTACCGTATTTAGATATATAGTGTTAAATTATTTTTAGGCCTTCATTAAAATAGCCACCTAACCTGGGGTAACCATACAAAATAAAAATATATTTCCAAAGTTATGTTCTGTCTGTTATGCAAAAACTATTGAAACATTAAAAATGATATTATTATATTATGCCTACTCAATTACGAAGTACAGAATTATGTTTGGGGGAAATTAGCTGACACCAAGCAAATTTTATTACAAAAGCCCTACAGCAAACCCCAGAGACTCTTCTAAAAACTATTTTTACGTTAAATGTCCGATATATACTATTATTATTATTATTATTATTATTATTTACTTTTTGACATCTTTAATTACTTAAAAGCATCCTGCCATATCGTTGCAGTTGTCCCTAGTTGCAAGAAATTAATAAATTCAAGCATTTAGGCCTCCACGAGTTTCCTTCAGTTACAGACAGGGGCTGACTCATGAGATGCATGAAGTAGAAATGCAGTTACTGCTTTGTCTAAGTATAGGCTATACAAAATTCAGCCTAACGTCGGATTTTTACCTAATCAGCTCAGGCTGGCATGAATGTATAGGTTAGGTCACTTAGCTACTAACAGCTGATCAAGCTGCCAGTACTGCCCCTCGGGTAGATTGTAGAGGCAAAGCGAGCAATGCTTGATATATTTTGCAATAGTAGGAAAGCAAGAAAATGTAATTTTGATCTATGACTAAACAGATTTAATGCCTTTACTTTAGTTAGATTAAGGTATGACTGTGACATAGGCCTACACATTATCAAACAAACATGCTTAGACTTTGCTTGAGTATCGTATAGTTATGTTATTCCAACATGTGAAGATTCAATATAATTGTGTGAGATAGTATTAGATTTATCACAGCCCCTAGTTGCAGCCTTCCAGGATCTCCTGGACGTATAATACATTATAAATGTTTTATAACAAGAACTGGAAATGTCTTAAATAAACAGAAGGAAAGTAAACTTGAGAAATCAAGAAAAGGAATTAATATCATCACAAACAAAAGGATAGTCAATAACAATATTAATGAGCATAAACGATAAAACCCTTGGGTCGAGGGATCGACAGGGACTTTCCTTTGGTATTAAAACAACCTGTGCCCGTTTCTATTTAGCTCTACTTCTGGAATGAGATGAGGTGGCATATCAAGTCTACCCACAAACCTCCTCTCACATCTAGTAAGTGCAATGCCTAGTTGTTCTGAGCTTGTGCAGTGGAACTTCGGGAATCCAAATTAATTGAGGTTGACCTCTCTTCAAATTCCGCAAAATTTCATAAAATAGTCTTGATACACAAAACGCGTTTGAATCCAGTATTGACTTTGAATGCTCTGTGAAAGAGCATGGTAGTGTTAATTCACATGTTATAGTGGATCTTACACATCTTACTTCAGAGGAAAACTGATTTTGTTTCTACTAATTACTCAAATGTTTCTAAGTTAGGAATAAACATTAGCTTTGTTTCTGATATGTCATTGTTATTTTTCATTAATTTTTTAATGAAGAACTTTTGCTCAGATTATCCAAAACTTTGGATTAATTATTATTATTAGAGAAAAAATCGCACATGTGCATGTTAGTCCAGAGATCAGTTCTCGCACGTGCAAAACTTTGTTAGTGATACTGTGCGTTTTTTGCAGTCAAGTACATGATATCTCCCACACTCTTTATCACATAACGAAAATTCCTTGTGCGGCATATCTTGAAATGAAATCCGTGGACCGCAAAACAGGTCACCATGTGTCGCAACTTTGGATTAATGGGGTTCGAATTACCGAGGTACCACTGTAGTTCCATACAACTGGTAACTTCTTGTCAAGCCGAATCAGCCATACAGGTAAAATATCTGAGTGAATAACTAAAGACCCCACGAGAAAAGTGGATGGGGGATTCACATTCAACTCTGCCATCCATGCAAAGTTTCATCTGTGGCAGTCAGCCAGATGACTTTTTGCATGAAATGATGATGAAAAAGGAGAGCATGGAGGTAGTGGAATGAAATATTAGGAAGGGAAGAACTCCGAGTAAAATTTAAAATACAGTCCCATCTTCAACCATCTTTAATCTCCAATACAGCTACAGTCTCAGTTCCTGTTTACTGTAAGCCCACAGGCTGAACACGGCAGCTAAAATGAACAAAGAAGTTATTTACGGACAGTAATTCATATGACAAGCCTTTGTGAACCATGAAACAGTTTCTCTGAACTCTGTAACCTACAGGGTCTGTATTTTAAGTAATGAGAATAAATTCAGAAAACAAAATTTATTACAGATATTGCTACAAACCTTTAGTAGTCTTCAAAGTTTGCTCCTTGAGCGTCAACACACTTCTGCAGTCAAGTTTTCCAAGCTTCGTATGCTCCTTGAAAGTCAGCAACAGGAACAGCCTTCAGAGCACGCGTGCAAGCTGCTTTGACAGCATCCAGGGTTCCGTGGTGGTGTCCTTATGAATACAGCTTTAAAAAGACTGAAGAGACGGGTCAACCAAGTGCGACCAGAAATTGCTGCCGATTGGAAGATCCATCATGACAATGTGCCATGTCACACCTGCTTCGTGGTTACAGAGTACCTGACGAAAACTGGCATCACAATGATTCCTCAGCCTCCCTATAGCCCTGACCTTGCCCCTGCAGACTTTTTCCTCTTTCCCAGAGTGAAAAATGTCCTCAAAGGACACCACCATGGAACCCCTGGATGCTGTCAAAGTGGCTTGCACGTGTGCTTTTAAGGCTGTTCCAGTTGCTGACTTTCAGGGAGCGTACGAAGCGTGGAAAACTCACCTGCAGAAGTGTGTTGATGCTCATGGAGCATACTTTGAAGACTACTAAAGGTTTGTAGCGATATCTGTAATAATTTTTTTCTGGATTTATTCTCAATACAGTAGAACCCCGATAATTCGAGCTAATTGGGGCTGAGGCTACCTCGAATTACAAAAAACTCGGATTATACAGAAATTTCACTAAATCGATGGGTAAATCGCAAATAAATGTTTAATGAGCACAATAATGGTTTAAATAATAAATAAATATATAATATAGTATGCCTACATACCTGTGTTACGCCTGTATGTATATATTGTCAAACATTTCCAATTTGCTACATTGGCATCCTTTAAGGATTAAGTCATTGTCTGACTCTTAATGGAGTGGAACGGGAAAGCGATGCTACTAGGAAAACACTTTTAATTACCATTGTAGGGATTACTGTAACAATACAGTATTCTTTTCTGAAAGGATGGGGAAATCTGCACTGTACAATTGATTGACACGAGGTCCCGACAAAGAAAAATCGAACCTAACGGTTTCTGTCAATCTGTAATAGAAATGCATTAGCAGTCTGAAGCCAAGGTTATTTCTGTGTATTATGAACAAAAACCCTAAGTGGGACAGTTTTACCTGCATTTTTGTACATGGAAAAATTGAAAGAAAGCTCAAAATGTAACACATTCGGAAGTGCGTTAAACTTACTTGCAGACACCGTATAAAAACGGGATTTTACTCTAGTTTTATGGACAATTTTAATTTTCTTAAGACCAGCTCGAATTACACGGAACCTCGAATTACCGAGGCTCTACTGTACTTAAAATACAGACCCTGTATATGAATTCTAGTAAGAAGGCAAATCCTATCTTCATTCTTAGTGTACTTTTCCTACGAGTAGGAAGTCTAGTCATCCTACAGTAAATTATTCAGTTTGTAATTTTATAATACTGAGTTGGGTTTAGCACTATACTTCACTTTTTTTATAAATACCTGAACTAGTTTCGAAGACCCTCGTCATTCATAGTCATCAGGTTAACACCAACTGCCGGCTGGGCGTTTTTGTTGCCCTCTGGTGGAAGTGTGTCGCATTTGGCGATGAGATCTTCGTCCGATGGGATGTCAAAGTTCATAAGGTATCCTTTATGTTTGTGGATGAATATCCTTTCCCACACTGAGAGTTCCTTGTGACCTTCGACACAGTGTAGGAAAGGATATTCATCCACAAACATAAAGGATACCTTATGAACTTTGACATCCCATCGGACGAAGATCTCATCGCCAAATGCGACACACTTCCACCAGAGGGCAACAAAAACGCCCAGCCGGCAGTTGGTGTTAACCTGATGACTATGAATGACGAGGGTCTTTGAAACTAGTTCAGGTATTTATAAAATAAGTGAAGTATAGTGCTAAACTCAACTCAGTATTATAAAATTATAATATAGCTTCACTGTGTAAACTTTCATACAATGTTTAATTATTCAGTTTGTGTTCAAGAAAGTGACTGCAATTATAGTCAACTCTCAATTATCCATGGGTGCATTATCCATTTAGGCCAAACTGATAAGGTATTTTGAATTGTTTGCTATTTAAAAACAACAAACAAAACTGTTAATGAAAACAAGAATGAAAATAAAATTCCAACAAACATTACTATTACTAATAATAATAACAAATAAAACAGAAAGACAACAACAGTACACATTTGCAAGCATAAGAAGTGGCAATACTTACAATGAAATCTTAGGTGGCTTTCACATCAAAGTTATATGCTATGTTCGGGATGCAAACTGCATATTGTGCATTTAAAATCTGAAGTAATAAAGTTGATACAAGTAAGCATGGCAGTAGAAACTGATATTGGGAAGATCACAGTGAAGTCATAATATTATATTATGGTTTAAAAAACACACTTAAACTTCACTAATTTCATACCTTGGTAGGACTACATAGTTTCAATCACCATTGTGATTATCCTCGGCTACTTCCGAGGATAATCACAATGGTGATTGAAACTACGTAGTCCTACCAAGGTATGAAATTATTGAAGTTTAAGTGTGTATTTTAAACCATAATATAATAAGCATGGCAGTGTCACAACTTGCTGAGTGCAACATTCATTTCCTCACATCTGAGCTTACCCTGTTTTATACTATGCTATTCAAGACTACACATTCACATTAATGTATGTTCATCTCTTATGGATTGAAATTACAACATGCCAGTAAAATTGGTGTGAGAGATGAACATTTTAACATGTTGTTGATGAATTATGGATCACAACGTACAGGAGAAAAGACTAGAACAGAATTGCACAACTTTATTCCTCTATAGGTACTTGTGAAACTAAGATATGGTCAATTTCCTCTCCTATGCCCCTTAAAACTTTTCTCAGGTACCATAATTCATTTTTCTTGCAACTAACACTCTCCATAATAAAAGTGACTAAATTGATATTTCTGCCTAAAGAAATAATGTTATTGCTTTCATGTTTAAGTGATCCTGTATGTATGAAAATGGGAATGCATTTTATCAGAGAAGAAACAGTAAATTAATAGTAAAATATTTATCCAATCTTTTCCACCCTCAAAAAATAAGCAACTACAGTGTTTTGCAGATGACAAGCCGTTTGTCCGTCTCCTTGCTTAGATACGCGGTCTAATCAGAGACGGCGAGACGGAGGGAAGACTCTTACTGCTAGCGGCACTTTGTTAGCTCGTACACGTGATTGGCGGTGAAGGAATTGGAAAAATACTTTAGGGCATACATACACTTTGTTCTCTCTGTTATCTCAGTGTGCAAGCCCATGGGGCATGTCAACCAGTAGATATGCTTGAGGAAAAATTAAGAACAGGGCAATCTGAGTCATGGTTATCCAAGCCAAACAATCTAAACATAAAAAATATATATATATATATATATATATTTCAGTTGAGGGCATCGTGAAAACGGCTAAAGTACTATGCTCTGCTTTCATTCCTTGACTCCTAGACTCAAATAATGTACAGCCTGCCAGGACCTAGAAATGATTATTTTATTAAAATTAGTGGTTGTGCGTGACTTCAAAACTTTGTGGCATAGAATTACATTTATTTTTTTAACCAAATATCTATTACATTATTAATTAAAAATAAATGAATTAAAAATACATTTCTAGAAGTGCCCTTGAAGACATGGACCTTGATGGCACCATCAAGCACCAAACTAAAACCAATTAATGTTCGGGTTATTTTTCGAAATTAAATGAAGACTGAGATTCATCATGGTCTCTTAATAATAAATTCATAAACCCTCAGAAACAATGAAGTTCATTATTATTCAGGACATTTTATGTACTGTTGGGACTTTCTCATTATGTTGTTCCCCACTGCATGTTTAAGCACTGCCTAATTGGGTTTCAACATAAACACTGCCAAGAACGGCCTTTTTAATAATGTACCCAGTCCCAGTACCCCTTTGCTCAATGTCTCAAAACATAATTTTCTTCTTCTTCTTTTGTTTCACCACCTGCATGGTCTTATGGTTAGCGTTGCAGGCTAGGGATCCACAGGCTCGGCTTCAATCCCAATATCTCCTTGAATTTTTCTGAGGTAGGAAGGTCTGGAACAGGGTGCACTCAGCCTTGTGAAACAAACTGAGGAGCTACTTGAATGAGAAGTAGCAGCTCTCTTCGCACAAACCATCATTAACGACCGCCAGTCCTACCATCTTCCTACAGTAGATGAAGCAGCAGTTGGATGGTAGGCCTAGTACTTGCTGGGATGTAGCTCCATGGAGTTTAGTTTGAGTTTAGTTATTCTTCTGTTAAAGTTAGACCCTTTTGTCTCTTTCTGTGCACACATCCAAGAATCTTGTTTTCCTGATCACAAATGGCAATAAGAAGATTTAGACAAAAATAGAACAATCAACAGAAATAATATTCTATAAATTAACGAATACACACATACATCAAACACCAAAACCAACTTTTAATAACTATATTCTTTTTGTTCTTCCTACACATCTTCATACTGCCTTCCCACATACTATACAGATGGCTGGTTAAGGACACACTGAAAAGTGGCAAATAAATAAAAGGAAAAGGGGCATAAGTATATTAGGCATAATGGGTTGCAGTGTACTGCCAAATATCGTTGGTTACAGGAAGGTTTGAAGTTTGTATAGTCCATGAGAAAGCAGGTACTCAACACATGCACCATGCATTGCATGGCAAACATCAAAACAGTAATAATTTGAGTTGGGAAGATACACAGTGAAGTGATTTCAAACTTAAAGATTGTTGAGATCAGGACTTGCACACAAACTTCACTTAATAGGTATGTTTACCTCAGAATGCATTTCGATGGACACTTTCCACCATCATCAGCTGATCAGACAGTCACTCTAGAGGCAGGTAGATGAACTTTTCAATCAGGGTTCCTTGAATCCCCACTGTGGTGTCAAATTCTCGTGATTCTTTTGAATAAAATTTTTTTCCCAAACTAGTAGATCCAATTGTTTTTTAACATGTTTCAATAGGTCTATGCTGTCTTTGAATTCATGGCCTTCTTCCCAAACAAACAAACAAACAAACAAACAGATAAATCAGCTTTGGCAGTGCATTTTTGGGAAGGCCATGAATTCAAAGACAGCATAGACCTATTGAAACATGTTCAAAAACAATCAGATTTACTAGTTTGGGGAAAAAAAAAATTATTCAAAAGAACCATGAGAATTTGATCAACTTTGACACCACAGTGGGAATTCAAGGAACCCTGACTGAAAAGTTTATCCACCCGCTGCTGGAGTGACAGTTGGATTAGATGATGATGGTGGAAAGTGTCCATTGAAATGCATTCTGAGGTAAATATACCTATTAAGTTTAGTTCTTGCGCAAGTCCCGATCTCAACAATCTTTAAGATCAAAACAATAGTCCATTTCATGCCATGTGCACAAATCAACCAGTCCCTAGTTAAGGCATTCACGACTTCATCAATTTGATGTCGCAGGGTCTAACCTTAAGAAAAGTAACTAAACAAAAAGTAAACTCCATGGAGCTACATCCCAGCAGATACTGCATCATCTACTGTAGGAAGATGGCAGATTTGGTGGTCGTTAATGATGGCTTCCATGACTAGAGCTGCTACTTCTCAATCAAGTAGCTCCTCAGTTTGTATCACAAGGCTGAGTGCATCCTGCTGGAAGAGTTATTAATTATAGAAATATATTACAGAAACTGAAGCTTACCTGAACTGACAAAAGAAAAAAAATTTGTTCACAAGGACATGGTTACTGGAATATATTAACCCTTTGCAGGTGGAAACCCATATATGACATGCCTGTCTGCAGCTTCAAAGGCGGAAACCCATATATGGGTTCTATGACCTACTCTTCTCTCCAAGAGATGGCAGAAGAATGTTCTCTTAACCACTCTGACTTGGGAATTCCCCTATACACGTGCCCAGGATGATTTTACTAGAGGATTTCACTGGCCATGCATATCTAGTGAATAGCATGCTCTTTTTGTTCCATGTTTTTCCCTTATTTTCAGTAAAATGGTAAGAAGAAAGTGTCTTACAGGTTCTGAAACTGAAGAATTAATTACTCAAAGTGAATTTGAAGTGTCAGAATTATCATTTAGTAAGGGATGTTTTTCCGAGATCGCTACCGGCAGCGTTAGTGAGAGTGAGAGCGAAATAAGTGACACCAGTGGCAATAGTGTACCCAGCTGAATGGCAGTGAGTAATTTTGATGCAGGCTCATCACACACTATTACAATCTACAGTATCCAGCAAGGGCCAGTTCTGCCTTCTGATTCTGATCAAGATACTGATCTAATTGAAAATCATAGCCTACTCTAGGCCTATGTACACTTATAATGCGCTCAGTGAGACTTGTGCTGTTTCCACATAAACATTTTCACACTAAATAATAAAAATCGTTTCTGCAGCAGATTAGGGGCAGAATTCTGCAAAACTCCAAGGTATAATTATGTTGTTTCAATTGGTTTTTCATTAACTTATTTTTCCTTTAAAAATTCCTTCCGCCCACAGCCATAAAACATCGCCACCCACAAAGGGTTAACATGTTCTTTACGTAAAGACATTGTGTATTTCACACCAGACTTTTAATATTACCATTCTGGAGCTCCAGCTTTTTACAAACTTCTCACCTATATGGTCACACATTTATAATCTTACAACATATGAAGCACAAACCTCTAAAATTCATAGAAATAAAATACTCTTGGAATGCGCTAAAATAATTATAACTTCTCTTTTTAAACTTAGCAAATGCACATGATAGTACATACTGGCAAAATATCTCACATGTTTGCAAATATGTGATAGATCTTGATATTACTAACTTACGCTCCTCCTGTCTTCTGTGGTCCTTTCTGAGTCATGTTGATCTTATCTCCAAGACTTAAGGCCATGCCCTGAAAACAAAAATGCTATAAATATAGTCATATAATAAATAGGATGTCACCTACAACAGAGGTCTCTAAATTATTCCATCAAGAAGGCCACACACTAAGTTCCTAATTTCACTGTGGGTCATTTCATCATATTTATCAGAAAAAGATTTTTAAAATATCTGATATATACGATACACAATTTATGCTTCACTATAGTACACTTACAATTGATATGAAGTATATATTTTTAAAAGCATTAATTTTATCTAATTGTGGGGTGTAAAGTAGTCTGCCTCCTCGTGGTGCATGATCTACACTTCCGCCCATGATGGTACTTCTCAATCAATTGAAAAATCAAAGAAGCAGTTCATCAGGAACAAAAAGATGCCAGTACAAATAAAAAATGGAGTTGTCTTTTCAATGAAACAAATACTATACCAGACTACCCAAGGAGAGAAAGTACCGCTGCTATTCGAGTCCTGACTGGCCATGATTTTCTTGAGGAACATCTGCATCAACTGTCACTTTTACCAGTGGCTCATTGTATTCTATGTCACTATGTAAATAGTGTTAATGAACTGGGACCATATTGTAAAGAAGTGTGATGAAAGACTTTAATCACGAAACAACAGGTGAACTATAATGGGAAGTTCGACAACGAATGACTGTTTGTGAAGTGTCATGGCATTAAGAAATAAATAAATAAAAAACTGTTAATAAAAATTAATGTAATTTCATTGTATATAATTTAATCACATTTATCATAGATACTTCATAGTTAAAATACATTATTTTATACAACCAGGGGAGCAGAACGTAGGCCCTATCTCACAAGAGTTATAGCGCCATGTAGTTTAGTTTAGTACATATTTTACTAAAAATGTTTTGTTCTTCAATTACTTCAGTAATTTAGATTTATTGTCCGTCGCCGTGGGTGAGTCGGTAGCGCGCCTGCCTTCCACTCCGGCGGCCCGGGTTCGATTCCCGGCCGGGTCGGGGATTTTTCAGTAGTGAAAAATCCCTATCCCGGGTTCAGGACTGGGTAGGTTAAGTCTTAGGTTAAGAAAATGCACATTGTGCGCGATTCCTTAATTATTAATTTAGATTTATTGTAATAAGTCTATAATAAACTGTACTAAGCAGATTTTCTATTCTTGAATACTGTCCATACGTAGTGATGTTAGGAAATCAATTTACAGTGAACTCTCGATAAACCGGACTAAAGTGGGCAGGGGTCTGTCCGAGTTATGAAATGTCCGTCTTATGGAGGGGAAATGAGAAAATTGTATCTTAGTAATGAAATTTCGTGAATAAGCTACAACAAGAAAAATGTATGAGGCAGAATGTACGCAACTTATAGTTGGAACAAGAAACAAATAACACTTCAGTACTATAGAAAATTTCTAGTCAAGAGTCTGAATTACATACTGTTGCATTATTAGGACACGATGATGATTGATGTGGGCACTTTGAGCATATTTTTCTGAGGAGATTTAGGTCGAAAGATACTTTTAATGTTCTTCTGTGTACACTTTTTCTGTTGCTTTTGAATAATTACTTCTCTTACAATCCTAAAGTGGCCGTAGAATGACTGTAGACCTGGGTCTGGGTTGTCAATAATCTGTCCGAGTTATCCAAAGTCCGGCTTATTGAGGTCCGAATTATCGAGAGTTCACTGTATTACCATTTTTACCCACATAAGACACGCATTTTTTTTCAGAATTTATAACAAAAACTAGGGAATGTCCTTTATGTGAGGAAATTTTTTTTGTGGGAAACATCTTATTTAAAAGATGCATAAGTATCGATAGCATAAGTATCAATACATCAGGCATGACTAATATATCGATTGTGTTGCACATATGATGATCGATAGCAGTTGAATAAATAGATAAGAAACAAGCACATTACATTTAAGTTCAAGAGTAAATTCTTGTCCACAAACTGTTACCGTGTTATTCCACAAATATGATAACTTTCAGCCTAAAACTTGCTGTATAACTTGAATATTTCTAATTATTAACACTATTATATGCGGGAATCACAGTGAAGTAATCAAATATTACAAAAAAGATTGCTATGGAGCACTCAACTTCACTAATTTACATGTACTTACACAAGCATCTTGCTTGTGAAATGCGTCATGTGTAAGTACATGTAAATTAGTGAAGTTGAGTGCTCCATAGCAATCTTTTTTGTAATATTGAATATTTCTATTGGTTCTTATTCAATGTCCAAACAAAAGTTTATCAACACAACTGTCTATTGCAGATGTCCTAAGAATACTGCGATATTAATCGACAATCTGAGTGAGTTAATAAGAATCAATCAGATATTCTGTTTCCATGCATTGTTGTTTAAAAACTTGAATTTAAAAATAAGCATCCACTCTTACAACTTCAGATATTATTAAAATGATTTTTTGTTAGAAATGAGATGCGACGGGGAGATTACACGGAGAATTTCAATTTTTCAATTTTTTAAAGTGAAAAGTTAGGGTGAATACATTTTGAGGGTGGTGGCCTCCATTATATGATTAAATACAGTAACTATTTTTAATTTATATACGATATCCGCTGAAGCTAGCTGCCACATGAGGTTGAAAAGCACTGTAACAATTACCACATAAAGGAATCACAATTAATTATTAACAATGTAATTTATATTTCTATCCGACTTCTATATCACCTTGTAAAACACTGTAAAGCATATAATTGTACATGAAAACAAACCTGGCTTTTGGCTCTGATACGAATGTGACCTGTGACTGGTGCATCAGGCTTGTTGAAAGGTTTCTCAATACTGAGATTGGCAAGAGCATCCTCACCAAAGATAGAGCGGGCATACATGTTGGCTGCCATGAAGCCACACTGCCCAGAAAGTGCCTGCAATTCATAACAATACTTATTTTAGTACGATAAATTGGCAAATCAGTTTAAAATGTTCACTTATGAATTCATTGTGTGGAGACTGAGATACTGTAGTTGCATTTACAATAATAAAAGTTAAGCTTGCACCATACCTTTTCTGGGGTCAAACATTTCATGTTTGTGCTACTTATTAAATGTTTCAGATACTCATGAAGATCAGTCAGATTGGTATTGACAGAGATCTGAAAAAAAGAAAAGTAATTGTGTGTTATAAGAATTTATGAGGGACGTTTAGAAAGTAAGTTCCATTTTAAAATTCTGGTGCTGTAGAGTTGTGGTCAAAATTTTGTGCATGCGTGATGACTTCCTTAATTTCTTAGCAAGCCTGGGAGATGATTTGTATTTAACTACTGCTCTATGTATTTCACTCATACTATGAAATAGGCCTACATTTAATCATCATACCTCTCATCAGCATGCTTGTTATTAAAATATTTTTGTTCTTGAAAGTTACCCAAGTGGCAAACTTAAAAAACACAGCCTCCCAACTTTGTCAGTTGCAAGCCCCAGTCTTTGAGAAAGGGCAATTTATTTCTTGCCCTGATATTATTTTAGATGCTCTTGATTATTAACTTTGCAATACTGTTTTTTATATATCCAAAAAAATTATTTTATTGCCCTTTTAAAAATAAATTTGCTTAAGGTGAAGAACTTAGGGAGAGTAACCTTAGAAATAGCAAAATTAAGCTTACCTTGTTCTCCCATTCAAAGTCAGCCCACATTTGTCTGAATTCCGTATCATTACAAGATGCTGGTACAATGTAGTCCATTATGTCAATGTGGATGTCATTCAGAACAACAACATTTCTATCAGATGCTGCACCACTAACATCATATACTGTAAAAAAAGCAAAGATATTTAATGCACAATTTAAATATACTGATTTACATATTGATTTTGTAATATAGCAAACTCCCAATTATCCAGTTTGCAAATAATCTTTTGTGTGTGGAATATTTATATATCATAACTGGGTGCAAGATTTTAAATTTTCCATACTTTATTTTGGTTTAGGTATTTTGTCATACTATGCACATATAAGGTTACATGGCTCTTGAGAATACTGCAGCAATCACAGCATTGTTCCGTGCAGGTTTCTTTCTAACGTGCAGGACCACAAAAATGTCTTCTAGCGAAAATTCTTGGACCAGGGGCAGTACAGGAAATAAAAGACAGGAGTGGTTAGAGAACAGTAAATAATGGACATATTAAATTATACATATTTTATACTCACCAATGTTTCCAAAAATTATGCCATTTTCTGTGGATGCAACTTTTACATTAGCTTTAATGTTGCAGAAGTCACGTGGTGCTAGTACAACTGGTTGTGGTTTCTCTACCAATTTTAGATCTCCCAGAGTAGCCAACTCAAGTGTACAATTTTGTAATGTGTCACCTAAAATGGAAATTTCAACATTAGTAGATCTTGTTTCTTTCACAGCCTGCTGCAATAAGGATGGGCCGCTTAAACATTCTACATTACAGGTACAGAACACTGTGCATGTTTATCTCGTCATCACCTTCAAAAACAAGATAATATATAACTAGAGAACTTCAAAAGGTGAGGTTACTTTAACTAGAAAAGTGGTGTTATCACTAAATTACCACAATGGCCAAGCCCTGGCTCATGAGCCACATCCAGCTCTTAAAAAAATTATGACTCTAAACTGAAAATTATTTAATTTTTCTGGCATGGCGATTTAAATTTTTGTATGAGTCATTATATCCAACGATGAAGTTCATTAAATCTAAGCATGGAGCAATTCTATCTTATATACATTTGACCGAACTTTTGATAACTTTAACAGGCCACCTACCAGATTTCAAGCAATTAGCAAGCAAAGTGTAAAAAGTTCATGTTAAGAAAAAGTCTTGTAATTTGTGGAAGTTATACAAATATTTATTAGTGTGCTAGATTAATAAGGATGAGATGTTTGTGGATAAATATAATTTTTGCTGCTGTTATTTAAATTACATCTCTATATTGACCTTAAAAAAAATTCAGATTTACATTTTTTAATGTGTGGCTCATTTCAAACTCTTCTCTCAAAATGTGGCTCCCAACATCCTGGTAGCAGGCCATCCAAGCTATATTATAAAGCCACACGGCTGGCTGATTCACTCACTGACATTAATGTATATTCACTTCAAGATGAGTCAGAAACTTTAAATTCGACACATTTATAGCTTTTAGCATATAACCGGTAGAACAATTAAAAAAAATTCATGTAGCTAATTGGTAAGTTGTATCATAAAACAGATCACACTCAGTAACAAATTTTCAGAAATCTACAAGTTTGGTCCTTTGACTTTTTGTCATATATTTAATTGGTTATGTCTTAGATAGAGTTTGATTTTTTCTTCTTCTTCTTCTGCTTTTACGGCCTCATTGGACCACTTCAGTCAATCATTTCTCGGTCTTCCTTTCCGATTTGCCCAGTAGTTTTTCATGCGTTCCGATCTTCTCTGTCGCTCTTCATCTGTAAATACCCTCTTTATTGTCTGGCGTCTGTCTATTTTTGGCTTAAATCTTATTTTAATATTTTTAAGTTTCCTTGAATTTCCTGTTTTGTTTTTCAAGTCATCCAAAGTTATTTCTAATTCTGTCATATCCTCTCTAATTTCTGTAATCCATCCTACTTGTTGCTTCATATTCCAGAGTTTCTCTATAATTTTTCTTGTCAGTCGAGTTTCTGGTGTCCTCATAATGTGACCAAAAAAAGAGATCCTTTTCTTCCGTATAGTATCTGTGATAGGTTCTAGTTCTCTGTACACCATTTCATTTGGTATTATCCGCCACTGTCCATCTTTTTGGTATTTTTTATTTATGCATGTTCTAGCTATTCTTCTCTCTACTTTCAGGATTTTGTCTATTCTATTTTTCTGGGTGATTTTAAAAAGAGTTTCGCTTCCATATGTCACCTCTGGTTGAACCACCGTCTTGTAATGTTTTAATTTTGTTTGGATCGATAGACATTTTTTATTGTATGTAGACCATGTTAATTTTTGAGCTTTTATCATTTTATTAGTCCTCGCTTGCCATGCAGGTTTTTTATTATAAGTAAATTTCGTAAATTTTCCACACATCACGCAATTTAAAAAAAAATTATAGGCCAGCTAAAATCAGAAAATTTGGCAGGAATAGTCACTTTTAATTGCCATATGCATTTCAAATTGATTTATTCTATCTGACTATAAACATGGGAAAAATTACTTGATAGCTGTAATTACCTACTCATGGCATTAATATTTACCCACTTCCACATGAGCTAGGCAGTTGAAATTTGGCAGCCTTATAGCTTTTAGATATGTAAGCTTTCATGAACCACAGATTATTGTCTCTGTTGGACATTACATGAGAATATCATAGGAGAAAAATTCCTCAGACACTGGGACTTGAACCCAGGACCTTTGGCTGTTCGTGCCAATGCTCTACCAACTGAGCTAAGCCGGAGTTCAATTCACAGCGCCAGATGGAACTTCTCTCCTATGACTAATTGCCCTAATGGTCTACCTCACAGACAGACAAGTTATGTCATATGTTATGTCATACATAGGCGTAATGAGGGGGGGTTTTTCAGGGTTTGAACCCCCCCCCCCCCATTGATTAAAAAAAGGGGAAAAAATACTATTTATTTCATTATTGTGATATATCACCTTTTTTAAAAATCTGCTTATAAATGACTTAATATGAGTTTAAAGCGTGGGAAGCTTAAAACTCGTTATTGTGCACCTTGATTTTTAAAATTTTCCTGGGAGAGGACCCCGGAACTCCCCTCTCCAGATGTTATAACCCCCCCCCATATGGTCGGCCTGGTTACGCCTATGATGTCATATGCTAAAAGTTATAGCTTTTATAGCCAGAAAGTTATAGCCAGAAATTCGAAATTTGGCATTCTTGTACCTCCTTTTAGCCTGTAACCGACAAGATTCCAAAAAGTTGTAATTTAAAATTTTTTATACCCCAAAAATCTTAGTCACTCTGCACTTTCTTTTAGCTTTATTTAACAGTAATATATGGCAGTCAAAATGCCACATAAGAGGATTTCTAATGTATATAATAATAAAGCAAATATCCTAACCTGGAAATCACAAATACAAGTAAACTTGATTTACCTGTCTGATTCACAATGAGTACATCCAGCACTATGTCATATTGATTGACATGCACGTATGCTTCAGCATACACTGGATCAGAAAAGCCTGTGAGTTGTGTGACTTTGTTTAACTTGCTTAAACCTGGAGCCATATCCCCTGCACCACCAAGTCCTGAGCCAATGCCATCTCTTCGCCCGCCTACCACGGCCTGGTTAAGACTCAGCTCAAATACATTCTCAGTGCCACCAAGATCTCCTCCCCTCGAAGACAACTGCAGGAACGAAATTGGATCATCTGCTTGCACCATTGATCCTGGCTTTTCTTTAGCCTGAAACACAATAAAACAATTATCATATGTTAAAACCGTCAAAGACAAAAATCATTGCCAGTTACCATCATTACACTAGCATGATTAATCAAACGAACTTTGTCCAGTTACCATCATTACACTAGTAATTATGATATGGTTCATGTAACCTGATTTTCAGGAACCCCTGTAATGTTCACTAAAAGCATAAACTTTAACATCTCCCTGGGGACTAAAACAATACCAAATATTATTTTTATATGTTCTAATATGGTAAAATAACAGTATAATACAGCCAACTCCCAATTATCGGTGGGTAGCTTATGCAGTTTACGGATTATCAGTATGCAAAAATTTGAATTTCCACACTTAATTTTGAATCACCCGCACATTATTTTGAATTTTACACAATTATTTTGAATTTCCAGCACTTTATTTCGAATTTCCAGCACTTTACTTTGAATTGTCCACACATTACTTCAAATTTCCACCACTTTATTTCACATTACCTGCAGATTATTTTAAAATTCGCATCTTATTTCAAATGTCCAGCACTTTATAATTTTTAATTCCCCGCACTTAATTTCAACATTGCAAAATATGGGGACAAAGTGAGGGAAATTCAAACATAGCAGCTTCGGACTGAAGGGCCTAAAAAGGGCTAAGGAGGACTTTTGATGGAAAACTAGAGGCTAAAGCAGACGTTTGCTGAAAAACTACTGGCTAAAGAGGATGTTTGCAGAAAAAAACATGACTTTTAAATAGATTTTCCAATTAATGCAAAGGAAAATAAATATGTGAATTTGTGCATTTTAAGAAAGACGTAATAAAAATAGTTATACAACACACTGAAATTAACAATATGTATGTCACTTTATCGCTTGTCTTTGTAACTCGAAAATGTGCCACCTCGCCGTCGCAGGAAATGAAACTTGAGCAGTCTGCAATACTTTGAAATCTGCAACTAATCCATTGTCGTTTCAACTTTAAAATAACAACGACAGAGAAGTATACTAAAGAAACAAATTCGTGACACTGGAGTCTACTTATTTTTGTAGATTGGAAATGAGTGGCGTATTGATTAATTATATAATTAAAGGGTAAATATCTCAACTGTTTATGCTATTTTTCAAGTGCCGATCTAGGGAATAGTTACTTGTAAAACACTAAAAGAACTGTGTCAAAATTATAATACAATATATAGTGTTCAATATATGTTTTATTAAGTTGGTTAAAATCGTTTGATTAAAGCCTAAAAAGGGCCAAGTAAAATAAAAGGCTAAAATACCTTTTATAAAAGCCTAAAAATTCGGGCCCTAATAATGACCCATGTTCGGCAGTCAACTAATCAGGGAACAGCTGTTCTACTCTCCATTGCACAGCCAATCAGCTCTTTCCAACTTTCAGGTTCTGGATGCATTTGTTCCAGGCCTGGTTGATGATGAAACCCCTATTAGCTAGCCTATTACTAGTGAAATGGCTTTCTCTAGCTTTATTTCTATAGATTATCTTATCAGTTGGTCTTAGCAAGAACTGTAGTGTCCTTGAAGTATACCTTGTGGCTGGGCACTAAGTTGATGATGTGGTCTACAACGGCTAGTTTGTCTGTATAGAAGAGCCTGATACATCCTTCGTACCCTTTGAGGCACTGCTCTACTGTGCATGAAGGCTTTACTGCATTCACATGGGATGCGATATAAACTTTGTGCACTAAGCTTTACATTACTTTTATAATCACACTGTAGCTAAATAATTACAAATACTTTAGAAATATACCTTTTGTGTAGATGCTTCTTCTTCTGCCTTTGCAGCAAGCATGATAGAAAGAGCTCGCCTGCAATTTTCATTGAAAATGTTCACAATAATGGGTGACTTATCTGACAGAACTCGAAGACATAAGTAAAGACGATCTGCATCATCATTTGTCATGTTTTTTACTGCTAGACCTGAAAAGTGAACAAATATTTACATTAAACATATATAAAAGATTATACAGTGTGAAACAAATGAGTTACAGCAAACTCTCAATTACATGATCCGGTTATAAACCAGTATGGAAAATAAAAACATGGATAATCGAAATGTTGGAATTATTATTATTCTAGCTTCAAGGAATGTCATCAAGGTCCACACATCTAATCTAATGTAATTTTCTCTGTATCTGGTACCCTATGATCCTCTGTATCTGGTACCCTATGATCCCCAGGTGGGGTGAAGGGGCCTCCAATGGAGGTTTCATTACCTATACTAATTTTGATATGCATATTTTCCGAGAGAGGGTAGAGGGACAGGTGGTAAGCCCATCGCCTCGCAACCCCTCTCTGGAAACTAAGTATTTCTTGGATGTGAAAGGGCCGAGAAATTTTGTCCAGAGGCTCTAATTTAGGCTTGGAGTTCTTTTACATGCCGTAAATCTACGACACGGGACCCCCAGCTTAAAGTCCCTCCCGGAGGACTCTGTGCCCAGGATTTTTACATCCTGAAAAATCCATCGACCGCGGCCGGGTTTGATCCCGCGCCCTGCAGATCTAGAGGCGGGCATGCTACCTCTAGACCACCGCAGCCGACAATGTAATTTCAATAAGCTGTAAACGCTATTAAATTGGTTATAATGCTCATTATATTAGAAGCTGTCATTAGCAATAATATAATTACTCTATATACAAAAAAAAATTCTGGGGGATGCTCCTGTATTGACATATGCAAAGACTACTGTGCTGAATATGTCTTTTTAGTCATGGTGCCGATTAGAAAGTCAAGTGCCAAGAGTCTGTGGTGCAGTTAGCTGGAGAGGCACATGCAGAGAGCCACCAGACACTCTTCCCATTGGTTGGTATGGTGGACTTAGTAAGACTGGGACTGGGACTTCCAAAAACTGTCGTACTATGAAGGAAAAAACAGTAATGAGGAAAATGCTACCGAAATTCCACTATAGTACATTCATTTTTATTGCCACTTCACTACGTGATTCCCACTTGCTAGATATATATAGTTTTCAAGTATTTCATGCTAATTCCGAAGTACCTGATTTTCCAAGATGTAAAATGGATCCCATGATGAGCATTGCCTCTGAACAAAACCTGTTTTGCTTCCTGCTGTCTGATGTGAGTTGCATGTAACGCAGAGCAAGCTTTGCAAGAGTGGTGCCTAGGGCAGCTCCGATAAAGAAGTCACCATCCATCATGTACTGGCGCAAAGGTGGTCTAGCTTCTCCTTTCTTTGACACACTGCAAAAATATACACAATTTCAGTTTAAAAACAAAGCTTGGATTTTTATTTCTGGAAATAATGGCATTTAATGCTCATTACCATAATACTATGATGCCACACAGTGAATTTTCTACTGAAAGGTTACACCTAAATAACATGGATTAATCATTGTCTAGGCTGTCCGGGTAGCGCCGCGTCGAGTGATGAGATGCCAACGTTTCTACAGCCATGTTGCTGTCTTCTTCAGGGCCAAGTCAGTGACTTTTTGGCCCTGAAGAAGACAGCAACATGGCTGTAGAAACGTTGGCATCTCATCACTCGACGCGGCGCTACCCGGACAGCCTAGACAATGATGACTCCGGCCGCGGAAGCCTACAGACTTAACATGGATTAATGGTTATCAATAGGATAAGTAATAAATTCTTCTGAAACAGCTTCAAGACAAGTTCAACAGGTTAAGAATTGACATTAAGAGGAAAATTACGAAAACCTTTGTAAAATTGATGTTAATGCACGGATGACTGGACATATAATTTTCCGTGTTTCTTCTGCAAGTGCTAGGAGTTGGCTACAAAAATCTCTCAAGAAATTTATGTTTTCCCAAGCGGTTTACTTTCTCATCATGTAAGAACTTGAGTTCTTCTTATGATTTCTATTGATAACAGAGTGCTCAAGGAATTGTGCTAAATTCCAAAGCTTTTCCCCAATATCTGTGTTCACAGCAAATTTTTAAACAAAACATGCCCTCCATTGCTTGATTATCAATCTGAGAGAATATCTGCTTTCCCTATCTACAGGATGATTTTGATGCCCTTTATGTTCCAAAATTTATCAGATACGGCTTAATATACAGTATATACAGTAGAAGCCCAATATAACACGGTTCAAGGGGGACATGCTTCACCCCCGCGTTATATCGAAATGTGACTGAAGAAGTGACAAAAATCGACCCCGCGGAAGGGGAACATTGGTTCACTAATAAATTATAATGTTATACAGCAATATAAAATACACTAGTTTTAAAAATTACTCACCAGTTATGTTATTTATTCCAGTCCTGTAACTGATCTCAATTTACGGCTCTTCTTTCGGAAATGGGGCGCGAGAATTTGTCTACTTCCCGAGAGTAACATAAAACATTTACTAAAACATACACTGTAACATACAGGTATAATATTCCCATTTCCCTGTTTTTTACACGATCAATAATTTTCAGTTTATCTCCTACTGAATATGCTTTCCGCTTCTGCGACATTTTGTATTCCGAACTCGCGACTTTACAATCCGAATGAGAGATTCAAACTAAAATCATATTTCAACTTTCCTAGGTTTTAAGAGTTTCTGGCAGGTGGAGATTTTTAAAAATCCTTTTAGAACTACACTATTCATTCCATGTCCCGTTACTTCTGCTAAATCCTTTGGAATGCGGTGGTGACGGTCAACTAGCGGGTGAGGGTAGGTCTAACGGTAAAAAAAATGTACTACAGAACCATTCTTTGCATCATTTTTACTGTTTTAACTCAACTTCCAAAATAAAAATTTTATTTATAAAACTACGGTATATTTTTATTTGGGGACATACTTTCCCCTGCGTTACATCCGAATCCACGGTATTTTGAACCGCGCTATTTCGGGCTTCTACTGTATTTTAATGTTAACAATAATAATTTATTTCCATTAAGAACAAACAGCTGTGGAAAAAATCAATTTTTAGAAGTTAATGAACAGGAGTTACATGAAATTAAAAGAAACCAATTACATAGTATTAGAAACATTTTCAGCAAAAACTTATGGGAAGTGCCAGTGATTATGGTGGATTTCATTCTGTGTTTGCATTAGTGGGTTTTATAAACTTGCAAAATGCCATTATTTTGAGGAATAATTGTAATAAAAGTATAACAACTTATTTACCATTTTTGCAGCAGGCCTGAGTGGCCCAGCCTATAATGAGACTGGCTTTCTGGGTCAAGGTCAAGGGTTCTGTTTATTCTGTTTATTTATTCTGGCAGGGTTCAATCCCAGCCCAGATCTATGGTATTTGACCTGTGCATAAACATGACATCCAGCACACTGGAATTGGTCCAGGCATAGACCCTGTCACAGGTACCTTGGCACCACCACCAGATTGAATTTTGTTTTTCACAGAAGAATTACTTGGAATTTTGTTCTAAACAAGCTATAGTACAAATAATTTTTAAAAACTACAAATTATTAGATTAACAAGCCATTCACATAAAATTTGCTAAGATTTTTAGGAAGGAGGGGTGGCGCCTTTACTCTTGAAGTAACTGTCACTAAATAAATATAAAACCATCCAACTAACCTCTTCATTGCAAAATTAACAAACTATACTGAGGTGGCTACTATTTGATTGAGATTCTCTTATAACAATACATACATAAACAATTTAAAAATCAGACTTATTCTCAAGATCTATATCTGTTTTCCTATATCCCCTATGTTGGGGCAGAGGGCCTCCAATTGGAGGGTTGTGTTACCTATGTGAATTCATGTTATGCTTATTTTCCCAGGGAGAGCAGAGGGTAAGCCCATCGCACCTCAAACCCTATTTTCAAGATAAGACAATATAATGACAAATTAAATGATTGCAAAAAATATATTAGGTCTATAGGCTAATCCAATTATAAAGACTATTTAAAAATCAAAACATGCTATTAATTAATTAGAAAACTATTTAAATATTTAAATCTTGATGTTTACAATTTAGGAATATGTTAATTTAAATGTTACCTTGCTTGTTTAAAAGATATCTATTTTTTCAGTTAATTCAATTTCAAATGACACTCTGTTTTAGAGGCTTTATAGCATCCCCCCCTCACAGCTAAAAGATGTATCAATAAGAATTCACTGATATATGCTGTTATGGAAGGCAAAGCAGAAAACAAGAAAAAGAAATCAGATTTTCCGCTTCAGCACTCTGAAATAAAAAATTATAAATTGCAATTAGAAACACTGGAGATTGAAAAGAGACATCGTCTAATAAATTGATATACACTACAGATTTACCTCAGGAAGAAGTGCCTAAAGACACGAATCAACTCAGTCTCTCAAGATGGACTCATGCTAGGGAACAATAGTATGTAAAACATCGCAAACGCATTTAACTTCATATAACATAATGTCACAGGTTTACATAAAACAATTTCTGTGTTTAGTTTCCCACTCTACTGGATTTCCACACGCGATGTTCGGCATTGGTATGCGGGCTCTGGCTTGCAGACCAACACTCCCATTGGCTGCCAACGACCTTACATGTCATTGGTCTGTTCCATACAGTCCTGCAACCTCTACATAAAGCTAAATAATGCAAAACACTAACCACATTAGTTAAGTGCGCGAGCGGAGGCGGTAGCCGAAGCGAAGCACCCTTGCATTTTCGAATAATGTACGATACACTGTTTGTCGGTTTCGAAAATATGGCATATTATATCTTCCAGAGATTTGTCTGACCCTTATCATGTTGGTAGTTGATTCCAGCACCACGTGACCCATCGGATTCTTCCCAGCATGCACTGCGCTGTCTCTAACAGCTGATTCTGTATTATTGTGATTCCTTTCTGAGCGCCATTTTAGGTTAGTTTTTTGTGAACTTCTTACCGATTTTACCCATATTTAAAATATTCTTAGAAACAAAATGTGCCAATATATGGATTCTAAAACTTCTGGAGAATAATATTACATGAAATTTCGCCGTTTTTCACGTGTAAAAAAAAAATTAACGAATCCAGTAGAATGGGAAACTAACCCCCAATTTCTAAAATATAATATTAATAGAATTTAAGTTGGACATTTAATGAGTTTATTTCTTTCTGTGATCAGTGCAGTACTCTGAACTGTGACGAGTTCGCCATTCCTACATACGTAGGTTGCAATTCTAAGTGAAGCGACAAGTGAATGGACACCGTAACTCTCTCTGCATGAAACAAAATGCCTGTCGGAATGCTAAAATTCATCCATTGCTTTGCTGCCATCCACTTGTCACTCATCCCTCATCACTCATCGCTTCGTGAAACCCACTCCTGTCATTTTGTTCATTCCAATGGGCATTTTCACTTGTCATGACAAGTCCCATTGCTTCGTGAAATAGGCCCCAGGACGGAGAAGAGTTCCACTGAATTTACCGTTAGTGATCCTGAACAAAATGTAGATAAATTTGAAAGTGTATTTGTCAAATCTATCAAACTATAATATTTATATATTAGACTTTGTCCAATAATATTGGCTACATACTGTCCAGTCTAAATCAAATTATTCTAAAAATGAAAATAAGTATAAGGCTCCTCTTTAATCAACAAAACACGTTAATTTTACAACGGATGAAATGAAAGTGGGGTGAGTACAGAGTAAATATATGTCACGCTACATGTAAAATTGGGATATGCATGTTTGAATTGTTTGTTGTAACATCCAGTGCAAGTAGCTTTGTTGCAGGATGTCACTGCCCCTTCGAGGTCTTCATCGGTTGGGAACTCTTTTCCACCCAAAAAGTTATTTAGTTTCGGAAACAAGTGAAAATCGCAAGGTGCCAGGTCAGGGCTGTAAGGAGGATATTAAAAAATTTCCCACTTCCGCATTGAGGTGGAGCTGAATGAGGCCAAGCATTGTCGTGAATCAAAAGCACCTGTTCAGACAACTTTCCATATCTCTTGTTTTGGATAGCGCATCAGTTATTGAAGAGTTGCACAATAGGCCTTTGCATTTATTCCTTGTCTTCTTGGCAGAAACTCCAGGCTCAGGTCTTTGACGGTAGAAGAGTATAACATTGGCATTGAAAAACTGGTACCATGTTACAATAAATACCTTGACAGCAAAGGTGATTATGTTGAGAAATAGAGTACGGTACTGTATCTTTGTAAATCAAGTTTTGTGTTGATATCTTTGGTTATTATTTAGTTATGCCAAATTGTTCTTTACTTTCTGGATGGCTCTCATATAACATAAAATATATGGTAAGTGGGGCCTAGCACAGAATGTCACATTCTCCATAAACACTTGAACTTGTCATTCATATTCATCAGATGTACCAACTTCCGGCTGGACACTCACATTGCTCTCTCGTGGATGTTGACTGCATTTAGTGAAGAGACCCTCATTAGTCGGAATGTCAAAGTTCATGAGATCGTCCTTAACCTTATAAATAAATATCTTTTCCCAAATCGAAAGTTTCTTGGGTCCCTGGATGCAGATAACAGATTTCGGTTCCTGGCCCACTGCTGGGATGGACATGATATCAATCCGTAACCAAAATTGGTTAAATGTGTCCAACGAAACAAGGAACTTTCGGTTTGGGAAAAAATATTAATTTACAAGAATAATACCATCTCATGAACTTTGACATTCTGAAACGATGAGGGGCTCATCATTAATTGCAGTAAACATCCATGAGAGGGCAACATGAGCATCCAGCTGGCAGTTGTTGTACACCTGATGAATATAAATTCTGATGGTTTTCAAAACTAGTCTGTATTTATAAAGAAAGTGAAGTTTATGTGCTAGACCCAACTCATCACATAATATCTTATACCTCCTTTAGTTTCCTTGCTTGTCTCTCACCTGGTAGCGTTGAAAGCAGACTGTGTAGCATATGTACCATCTGAAGTCACCAGCTTCTGAACAGGTGTCTGCTGCTGTGTACTTTCATCTTCTAACTTCTCACCGGTTGCTCGACGTAGTTCATCATCCACAAGAGGAATCTATTGAATAATAAATAAAGGTAAAACAATAAAGTGAAAGCAGTTGCAGTGGAATCACTGTTATAAATTCAATAAGGTACTGAATGAGGAAGGGAGATACTCCTAAAAGGTTTAAAGAAAGACAACAAAGCATTATGTGTGATCTGCAGTAGAGAGGAAGGAATATCACAGTACCTAACAGAATGTGAAGAGGTTAAAAAAAAGAGGGAAGAAATCTGGGGGGTAAAGTGGCATAATTTACAAGGTGAGATAATGGTCGAGTATTTCAGAAGAGGTAGAGAAAAGTGGATGAGAAAAATTAGGAAGTAGAATTAAGACTGATTACAACAGTAAATCTGTGGTACAACATTCAAGGTTCCCAATCATGCACAGAACCTTGGACTTAAAAATGAGGGGATCCACAAGCGGTAGTATACCCAAGACATGTAAGATTGATGTACATAACTATATAAGAAAACATTTAAAAAATATTCTTTTCTAATGAGAGCAATATGTAAGAAAAACCTTCTTTGTTGTGTATTTTTCATTGGTGTCATTTAAAATGCATAAATGTTTGATTAGAACAGATATATCACCGTTAATTGGTATGAAAAGTACAGACCAGTGAAATCTTTTCTAGGTTGCATTTCTTCCTTACATAGGAACAGTATAGGTTGACATGTTGAAACCTACCCCCAACTTCATTACTGGTAAGACTCATGCAAAAAATTAGCTGCTCATTTAATCTTTAAGAGGGCGAAAATTAATTGCGACTTTAACTAATCAGAGATTGACTAACAAACTATATACTTCACTTACCAATTATTTGGTAGTACGCGTTTCGCAGGTCCTTTGCCTGCATGGTCACCTACATGTCAACTACGGTGCTCGGAGGTTCTTCCTGTTCCCCTGGTGTCGGTTTTATGTACTTGGCTATCAGGTTATCTTCATTCGGAACTTCGAAGTTCATTAGTCTATTTTCGAACTTTCTCATGTAGATCTTCTCCAAAATCCATAATTCCCTAGGTGTCCTCACTGATTTTAGAAGCTGTGCATCCCGACTAATTTTGTGTTCCTCTTCCCAATGATGTGCAGCTATCACTGATTTCTCTATCTGTTGCAATCTAATGTTTCTGAAGTGTTCTTTTAAGTGTTAACTCTAATTTCCATATTTCTTTTTGTCTGTCCTATGTAAGTTTTTGGGCATTGTTGGCAATCTATTTTATATATTCCTGGTCATTTGTCCTATGGTAGATCATTTTTGTACTTATTAACTATCAAGTTTTTTATGCTATATCTTTTGTGATTGGCTGTAGTGATCCCATACTCTTTGAAGATTTTTTTTGAATTTGTGGTTAACCCCTGGATGGTAATAATTTAGTTTTCTGTATTTTGATTTTTCCTTTTGGTTTTCTAACGTGGTGATACATCTCTGTTGTTTTTGCTTCTTGAATTTCTTAATTGATTTATCCACTACATTCTTCTTGTATCCATTTTCCTTTGCTGTGTTTACAATGTGGTTGTACTCTTTCCTATATTCTTCCTCTTTAAGTGGTACTTGTGTTAATCTGAACGTCAAACTATTTATTAATGCTTGTTTATGTGGCCTAGGGTTGAATCCATCCGCTTTGATATAAGTTATTTCTTAACTACATTATACAAAAGACAATATCCTACCTCTCCAAGGGTCTGGCGAACTTGACTCATAACAGCCTGGATATCATCGGGAGTGGTAGCATACTCTCCAAGGATCCATAAAGCTGCACGATGAACCCTTACAGACTTGACTGTTGGAAAAGCATCCAATAGTCTCTGAAATCAAAAGTACAAAACAGTGTTGATGGAAACTGAGGTGTCTTCTTGACTGTAATTAGCCTTTAGAGCGGAAAATCCGTCTCACAGACAGATATAGTTATTGTCTTTTGGTACCAGAGTGCAGGTTATACTTCTATTGTGCTCATCTACTCAAAGAGTAGTGATTATCATGGTAATACTGAATGATTCAGTAGGAGCTATGCCACCTGACAGATGGATATTCCTCATAGCATAAGCAAAAATCACTCATTCTCAAGACGGATATTCTTTCTAACACACAGTTTCTGTATGACTACCTGTGAAATTAATTTTCATATGGAACAAATATGGCAGCTTTTCTTCATGGAAGAAATTATAAATGAAATTGTCATGAGAACTAACTGCAGTCTAAATTCTTTTCATGAGAACATAGAAAATATAGATGAACTTCATACAAGAAAATCAACAAAAATGAGAACCATACTCTTTTAAGTCTTCAAGGGAATCTTTCAAATAATTTTGTACTTGAAATTGTAGTTATATTATTTTGTTGTTTAACTTTGTGTTTGAATGTTTTCAGACTCTAAAATTTATTTTCATTTAGATCCTATTTTAAATGAATTAATATCCTTCTAAAGTATGGCATGGCTATCCAATTTGTTAAATTATTGATGATTTATGAAAAATGAAAGTTATTTGCAATTTGTGCTCTTCATCATGGTCAATTTCGGTATAAGCCCAGAAAATGTAGGCATGAAACAAATTAGCTTTAACAAGATATTATAGCCATGGCGACATTTTCTATAAACAGTTTTTAACTCTAAACTGTCTCTAATTCTAGAAATAAATGTATGATACAGTATTGATTCATTTTAGCAAGAATATAAAGTGAAGTTTAGCAAATAATTGTAATATCCGTCTCACAGATGGATATTCCTCATAAAGGGGTAATAGGTGATGTTCCTACCTAGAAGTTAACTATTTATGTAATTGCATTCCCCATTATGTAATGTTATTGCAGAAAATCTGTAAGGAAAAACAATAACTTATATCTAATGTTCTGGAGGTCATAACAGAGGTTGCCTTAGTGAAATCATTTCTAAATATATGACCACCATGCGGCAGTTACGGTGAACTATACAAGTGCTACCACTTAATTATTTAAACACAATGGTTACGCCATCATCATACAAGACAATGACTTCACATTGTACGATTACAATTGGCTAAGTAATTTTTACAAAGCCTAGAATAGTACATGATGTTCTAGAAGCAATATCATGAACATCTTGAACAAGAAGACACTGGGAAGAGGATAATCCTTTTTTCTGTTCCACTTCATTTTCTATACGTACCTCTCTAGTCCTTCTGAGTTTATATTTATATGCAGTATTTTTTCCATGCATCTCTTCTCTGTATCTCCAAAAACATTCTATACTAGCTTTATTATAATTTAAGACCATTTACCAAAGCATCTACACATAAGAATAATGAATTAATTTCTTACCTCAATAATAAGAGGACGAAGCCCTTCAAACTTCTGAATTGCTTCTCTTACAAATATCAAGACATCAGATGCTGCTAGCTCATTTGTGTCTGATAAGAACTCAATTAGCACTGGGATTACTGTAGCGGCTACATCAGGGAACTGTTGACATAAAAGTTACCGAATAATGACAAAATTACAACAGTTTCACAAATTCAGGAATAGGAATAGGAATGGTATTGTTACCTGCAGTCAAACTTTTAATTAAAGAGCATAACAAAATAACAACATATTATCATAGGTAATCTCGAGTTGGATTTATAATAATAATCATAACATCTGTAAGGAGGAAACATTATTGAAAGTAGTAAATAAACATAAAGATCTGGAAGCGTGGGGAAAAGATTTACATAAATAAGTTTGAATATAGGTTAATGAATTTTGAAATACCACAAGAAGAAAACTTGATCAAGAAGTTTGTTTAAAATCTACCACAGAGGGCACAGCAGTATTCTCCAAGCAAGAATCTGACAGTTGACTAGCAGTTGAAAATGTGGGTAAAGCCCATGAAACATATATTCTGCAAAAAGGTAAATAAAAGTGAAGTCTAAAATGTTTAAATGTCAACATCTTATTTAATTTACACAGAAATCAGTACTTAATTCTATGAAGTTTCAGGCTCATGTCTACAAGAGATTAAAATTATTTGATGGATTAGAAACTAACCTTGATACAACAGCTATGTAAAGTTCGAACCAACAGCTGACGATATTTTCCAGTATCCTCATGCTCCACAACATTATGAGTCTTAGCAACTTCCTTCTTTAGAACCAAAACCATTTCTTCAATGTTCCGGGAAGATACTAATTCCATAGCTGCAACATACAACATAAATTAAATAACAAAGGAAATAATGGACTAAAATATTTTCTATGTCAAAACAGCTGTACTGTTGGAAGAATAAAAACCAAAATGATAAGCCCACCAGAAAACCACTAAGGACTAGCGTTCTTCCGCATTTGCAATAAGATTTAAATAGTAAAACCATTTTATATGCGGATGATACCTCACTTCTTATAAGTGGTACAGATACAAATTCGTTAAAGAATAATTCCAACACAGCAATTGAAACCATAACAAGATATTTTGTAGAAAATAATTTAACAATTAATAGAAAAAAAGTCAAGTTTTAAATTTTAAAACAAACAAAATTGATAGTAGTATTCAAATATTCATAAATGGTATGGAAATATCAAACAGCCAATACTGCAATATTCTAGGTATAACTATTGATGACAAGTTATCATGGGAAAATCATATAAATAATTTGTGCAATAAAATAGCCAGTGGTATTTACTTGATTCGTAGGTTAGCTCAAATAGTTGATAATAATGTTTTATTAAAGGTATATTACGGCACAATATTTCCTCATCTAAACTATGGCATTGCGATACGGGGATCTGCAACAAAAGGAAGATTAGTAAGAATTTTCTTGCTACAAAAGAAAATTTTGAGAACTATTTTTAACCTAAACTATTTAGAATCGTGCAGAGAAGTATTTATTGAGAACAAAATTTTAACTGTATTTGGTTTATATATATTTAATGTAATTCTTTTGGCTAGAAATAATGAAAATAAAATAAAATTCAACAGTGAAATTCATACACATCAAACCAGGACTTGTAAGAATATGCATAGAAGTCATGTTCAGCTGAAAATTAAACAATAGTGGAATATACTGGTATAATAAATTACCTTTAGAAATAAAAGAAAAAAGATATTTACAATTTAAGAAAAGTCTCAAACATTTGTTGATAAATAAATGCCTGTACTCGTTTGAGGAATATTGATATTATATTGATATTATAAGTCTTGTATTTATTGTTTAATCATGCTGAATTTTTATTATGTAATTTAATGTTATTATTTCATCTTAACATGGGACAATGTCTGAAACTATATTGTATGGTACATAGACAATAATAAAATTAAAATTATTATTATTATTATTGAAACCACGGATTCTTCTTCTTCTTCTTCTTCTTCTTTTTCTTCTTCTTCCTAACAGGTATGGTCAAGTGGCCTGTTATGGTTTCAATCCATCTCTGGTGTCCCTCCTCTGGGCTAATAGTGCACGGTGTATTTAGGAATCCTTCCCCATGTCATTCTGTTGACATGATCTTTCTGTATGTTCCTAAGTATTTTAATACATGCTTCATTTTGAGTTTCTGAATAACAGTTTCACTGTTTTACAATCCCATCTTACGTATCCTGCGGTGTGCCTCACAAATCTCATTGAGTGTAAAACCAAAATTCCTCAGACACCATTTCTGTACACTTTACAATAACAAAACCGCTAAATTGTTAAAGCCTCAATTTGTCTACATCCAGTTGGCTCAGTGCTTGATACACACACGAAAAAACCTCTCATTTCATATACAAACAATAACAGTCGCCATGTACCTAAACAGATCACATCTATACTCATTGTGTTAGCTCAGTGGTTCCATGCCGGCTAGTGGTTCTAGAGTTCTTAGATTAATTTTCATAAGTACCATAAATGTGCAATTTTAATTAATTTCTTTAACGTAAGTATGAAATATTATTATAGATGTTTTGAGCCAAATTATAACAAACCTAAACCACACACAATACAAAGTTGAAATTTGTATTCTAGTCTTCTTGCAAGTTGATAAAATTATATAGAAAATGGGAATATTAGCATAAAATCATAAATTATTTAAGGTTTCTCTTGTCAATTTTTACACTAATATATCACGACTAAATAGTTTCCTATGAAAATGTTTATGGATGGTATGGAAGATACAAATATTGCTACATACTAGTATGAAGTATGTACAATGTACTCCTACTTTCTCAAATGTGCAACTAGACGATAACTGATCCACTTCACTAGTGATGTTTGCATTTGAAAGAAGTTTAATTTGGTCTGGTTTCCAGTGGTAACCTGAAGCTATGCTCTACGGATTTATTTTAATTATCACAAGGGAGACAAAGCTTAACCGCTTTTACCTTCAGTTTAACACAACATTTTAAAGCAAAGTCCTTTACATGCTAAAAACACCACAATCCACTGAAAAATTATACTGAAATCCACAGAAATAACAATGAAATCTGTTAAAAATGATACCAATTTCTATTAAAAAAGTAAATGGTAAACCCAAGTCTCTTTTCATAATAGACAATACTCACCAAGATTAAGTGTTTTCTTCCTCACTTCCAGATCAGGGCTTGCCAGAACTCTAAGTATATCCATAACAAGATCCTGAAGAACTCGTTCTTGAGTTGGGTGCTCTTTCAAAGCAATAAGACGATCCAAGACAATAAGTTTCACATTGTTGTCACTCTCCTTGACAATCAGTTCAATATAGCAAGATGCAGCTGCCTACAAAAGAAAACATTAACTCAATGGTAGCATTATCTCTTCCTAGAATATCAATAAAATGAAGTCAACAAGTCACTATATTTAATACCGAGTAAGCCAACTGAAATCAAAACAATCATGATTCGTAATGTGTGCTAAAAACCATTCATAAAATTCAAGTGTTTGAAAAAGTAACAGCAAACTAATACACTGGTGCTTCAATCAACCTGTTCTCAATGTTCACATTTCTTGTCCAGACAAAACTCTTTGGGTGTAAAGAACTTGGACTAACATACTACATATTGCGCCTCTTTTTATGGGCCAAAGTAAATGGGATGTTATGGGCATTATTATTAAACATGTAACGTTTCGGTATGTGCACCGTCATTATCCATACACAGCCGAATGCGCCTCCATGTCAGTCTGCTTTCCCACCTGAGCATTTCTCTAATTTCTTCATACATTTCGACAGTTCATTCTTTTTCATGAAGCCACTCACTAACAATGAGACATTCCTCAATTGTACATTTGCTTGTATCCACCATTGATTACCACGCGGAAATAACAGAGTGTTTCACATTGGCAACAATCAACTAATAAACCTTTGTGCCAGGAAAAAATCTGGCTTGCAACTGAAACATAACAATACTCTCTCTCTATCAGAAAAGTGACCAACTAATGCCACAAATAGTATATGTGGAGGGAAAATATCCCTCTAAGCCTAAGAATAGTTTTGAATTAGTTTTTGCTTTTGGGAAATGTGTTATTTCAACAAAAACATTATTCGATCATGACTTCTGCCCCACTCTGTAGTATTATGAGTTAAACCTTCAAACAAACTGGAATTTAAGTAAATAAAGAATCCCCATGCACTGCCGTTCTGTTCTTCTCAGATTGCACATCTGTTAGTTACTGGTTTAACTCTACTCACCAGATAGCCAAAACAAAGGATATTCTTCCAGATTTGCATTTAAATAGAAATCGGAATAGACCTAGCTAAATATTTCTAATATGATAAATTCTGTTATCCAGACAAATATTCTATACTTACTTTTATGGCTGTGGGTGCACTTGACAAAGTCACCAATGTTCCAGCAGCTTCATAACGTACAGCTGGGCTTGTTGAATTTAGTAAATTATAAATACAGCGGATGAAGCGTGATCGCTCTGATGGATTTGCATGGCACACCTGAAACACAAGTCAGCGTTAGGAAAGTGGCCTACAAGAAATAACAAAATACAGTGGAACCTCGTTAGCACGTTCCTCATTACTACGTTTTCCCGCATAGTATGTCGGTTTTTTGAAGTCCCGGTCCCAATCTTACTAACTACATGTTTAAATGTTTCTTAACACGTTTTGGTTTAACGCTTAGTACGTTTGTATTTGGCTTGCCAACCACACTTTGCCAAACACAAGCCCTGTTTGCGCTCCGATCGTGTAATCTCTATGTCAGAATTCTTGTACTCTTTGCTGTATGGAACCAATCGTCAGCCTTTGTAGTTGCTTCTCATTGGTCATTTGGACACCAATCATCAGCCACTGTAGTTGCTTCTCATTGTTCATTTTGTTTTCCGCGGATTTTGGTGCGTCAGCATAGCCGCCATTTTTTTTCGTGATAATTTTATTGTGTTCTCTAAGTGAAATATGTTTCAAATTTCTTACGGTTCGTGTGGTGTCGAGAAGAAAACATTAGAATGTTTGAAGAAATGTAGGCTAAGAAAGCAGATCATGCTTCTCACATGCGTATTGGATCGCATTTCACCAGCAATTTGACTTTGTTCGCTGAACATTTTGACATGTCTGAAATTTTGAACAATTACACTTCCAGTTATTTTATGTTTGTTAATAGATTGTGGAGTGCAACTTGTTTTATGTGTGATGTTTTAGAATAAAGTGGATGTTTTTTTGTGAATTTTGTATGGTTTTTCATTAAATATGGCTCCCATACATTCCTTCAATTTTTGCAAGTTTTAATTTTTTCAAACAAAATCGTTAGGCCTATGTATTCGTTTACATAATATAAATCTCGCATAACTAATGGCTTGGCATAGAAGCTCCTGTGTGTCAGTATGGGTATTTCTGAGTCATTTGGATGCACTTTTGGGTGGTTCTGAGCAAATTAGAAAACATAGGCTTATCTACATACTTCCTATGATTTTTTTATTTTATTTTCAGTAGTACGTTTTCCCGTTTAAGACGTCTATTTTTTTTGGTCCCTAGAGAAACGTGTTAACGAGGTTCCACTGTATCCAAAATTGTAGTAATAAATTGGGAATGAATAACAATTTATTACTAGCATGTGAACCACAAATAATACACAACCAATTATTTATTTATTTACATATTATTTATTTACTTATTTTTTGACCTCTGAACAATTTTTGGTTGCAATCGGTCACATTTATTTTAAACAATAAAGTACAATATTGCATACAACTAATTATACAAATTATTGTAGGCTAAATCTAATGTAAACAGGCTAATTATTAATCAAATACAAAGCATTATTGTTGTAATAATGACAATGTAGGAATTTGATGGAAGTCTTGGAGGTAGTACTGGTCATTTGGATTAAACATTCATTAAAATTTTTTTATGTTAAAAAACTTAGATCACTCAGCTTGATTAGAAAGGCAAACACAAAAGAAACCAATGATGGCCTGGGCTGTTCTCAATTTGTTAGAGAAACTTTTGGTGCAATTTCTTAGAACTTTTTTCCCAGATACAGTTATCTTCATCACATATTTAGAGACATAGGCCTATGAATGAAATTTTTCCTCAAACAGTTTTATGGTTAATGACTATCTGTTTCATTTCAAATTGTCATCTATGCTATTAATTTCCTAAATAATTTATCATCCAAACCTTGTTAAAAATGCTGTATGTTTACTTCTAGTTTCTGTTTCACATTTGTGGTAAACAATATCTCATTAGGTCAAGGACTTTATGTATATTAACAGCTTATAAAATTCCAAAGAAACTATTAGCCTACTTTTTAAAATTTCCTGAACTCTAGTTTCATATTTAACATAAAACAAACTATTATACTTACTTTATAAATTAGCTCCACAATGACAAGTTGCAAAATATCACCAAAAGATGTCACTTGGTCGAGACAAGACGCCAGATATGCTAATGCTCTTTCTTGATCAGCATGAAGCAACATCAGAAATGCATTCCGTTTACACGACATATCCTGTTCCCCTTCTAGGAAATTTGCAATTAGCTCTGGAGCATCAGGAATGAGAAATTCAAAATTCCTGAAAAAGTCGGAAACATAAATGGCACATAGTAAGATTGGGAAAATACATAAAATCAGGTAACATAGTGTCGGGCCATTCCATGAGAAAGTGGACATGAGGGGTAATTTTTATTATTTGGTGTATAATGTTTATTTTTGCAGCAAACATTTCTTGAAGATCTATATTTTATTATACAAAGTACCCAAAACATAATATGAATAATTACTTTAAGAAATATGGAGTTAAAGTTGGCTCTCTTTGAACTTGCTCTGTTATCTTTAAAAAATGTATTTTTTAGTTGGCAAGACAGCTTGTCCAGAACCAGCAGAGACTAGTTCTGCTCAGGTCATTGTTAACAGCGTCTTTTGCTCTATGTGTTACCTGCATTTCATCTTAATCCATCCAATGAGTTTATTTTAAAATGCATATTAAGTTGTCATAGTCATAAATGTAACATACGTAACAAAAAACTTCAAAAAGTGTTTATTTAATTGCAAAGAGCTGGTGGATTTCTTTGTTACCTTATGGAAGTAAGGTTAGTCATGAGTTCTAATGATTGCAAAATTATTTTCACCAAAAGAACAATTATTTCCTTAAAAAAATATGTAAACAATAAGTGTAACATACGTAACACTTTTACTGCCTTGGAATAAAATATGAATTTGCCTTTTTGATAGGCCTACAGTTAGGCCTATTTGAGTGCTGAAACTGATTTTATATACATAGGCCCAGTGGTGCAGCCATTGGGGGAGATGGGGGCACTAAGGGGGCTAAAGCCCCCCCCCCCCCCCAAGATCAGAATGATTTTTTCTTTAGTTTACCACTTTCACTTAAGTTAAATTAGTAATAACTGATAAGAATGCAAGATTACTTAAAATGTTTCACAGTGTTTTAAATTGTTAATTGGATTAATAATAATAATTTTCGCCGTACATAAAGAAATTCTATATAGATTTCAAATGCATTAGTTTGCAGCCTCGCTTTACATTTGCTGAATCAAGTCCAAATCCCACTGCACCATGTTTGCTACAGAATTCATACTGGCAGAGTATGATAAAATCTTCTGTACCATAATAGCAATAATTTCAAGTCATCACAGAAGTTGAAACAATTTACCGGTAGTATGTTTAGTTTTGTATATTACTGCAGTAACAACAACCAGTGCTATATTCTCCGTCAATCCATCATTCAATGACTAGATTGTCTTAATGCTGTTTTTAAAACACTCACTTTTTACAATGCTTTACACGATCACTTTAAAGACACATAATAAAATACAGTACTATGGGGGAGCAGGTTCAGTTCTGATTAGACCTAATGGTACGATAACTATAAATTTCAAAAGTTGAATGAAATGCTTTGAATTGAGATGTGTTAAAAATGGAATATCAAACTTTTTATAAACAGCAGGTGATATGGAAATATGTGTTGATATCCAATTTGATGATGATGAAGATAATGATAATAATAATGTTAACGATGTTTGCAATAGGATAGTAACTTCATTGAACAAGAATGGGTTGTAAAGAAAATTGAAATATTAGTCCTATGCACCCAGCTTTTATCTTTTTAAATTAAAACAACACACTTATTTTAATTTAACCACTTCACTGTGTATTCCCGCAAGAATTATCGTATATCTTTTTTAAATTTTATTAACATGCATTTTAAGCTTTAGCAACCCCAGATTAAAATCCTGGCTGCACCACTGTATAGGCCTAAATGTAAAATTCAATAATTAATAAAATAATTGTTTGTCTCAAGAATATAAATATATAATTGAAATAGGCCTTATTATTTATTACCGATATTTAATCAAAATTGCATAAAATTACGCATAAACGAAAGATATTCTATTTGGCTTGTAGTTTGAAAAGAGTTCAAAGGAAAGAGTTAGGAAATAGAGAGACAGGATAAAACAAAATAAAGTGGTATTTGCGGCCAATTTAGAGAAAGAGGAAAACAAAGAGAAATTGGAAAACAATATCTGACTAACAATCCAAGGAAATTCCCTAAAGCATGTGGGAAGACACCTTCCTTCATATATATGTATGTGTAAATACACATATAAACTAAACTTCTTGGCGCTACATCCCTGAAGGGACTTGGCCTACCACCCAACCGCTGCGTCATCTGCCATAGGCAGATGGCAGGATTGGGGGGCATGTGGTCTGACCGGAGCCGCTACTTGTAGTAGTAGTAAAAGTAGCTCCTCAATTTGTATCACGAGGCTGAGTGCACCTTGTTCCAGACCTCCCTACCTCAAGGAGGTACAGAGAATCGAACCTGGGCCTACGGATCCGTGGCCAGTGACGCTAACCACGAGACCTATCAGGCAGTCAAATACACATATACACATACAGCCTTACTAATAAAAGCTGCTTATACCTGCGTTGAACGGTTGTTTGGTTGTTCACCGTGCAAGTTCTGCATAAGCCGCATTACCAATAATAGGTGTGTAACTGCCGAGTTTGTAAGTCCAACGTCATCAAATACGTCACGCTTTTCATGACGTTACTAGCCTCAGGCTATGAAGGGACTGCTGAACGCCATCTATCGGTGTAGCGGGCAAACAACGATGGATCGTCTGCAGATTAATTGTAGTTTCAGTATTTCATTATATTGTTTTCAGAAAGCTGTAATCATGGGTACAAGTATGGAAATATGTCCCGCAAACAAGGAACAATGTTTATAATTCCGCTAAAGTAGCCCAGAATGTTTCATAACAAGTTACCTTAAGAATGGATGCATAACCTCAAAATTCAATCTCAGACATCTACGAAGCGACCGGCTGTTACGCATATCGGCCATCTTGATTATTTACGTCAAGTTTAAACAAGGGGGCCAGGCTGTGTAAAGGTTGTACACATTCAGCCTTATGCAACGATTATTAGTACACTTTCTTTCCTCAGCTGTGTATATTCCTGGTATAAATGTTACAACTGGATTATTAGTAAGACTGATATAATATATCTTAGGATTGGGTCTCAGTCACCACAGCATGGTGCATCCTAAGGTTGCAGATAGAGGATATGGTCGCCAGATATGGAGGGTAGCTGTGAATATGCTGAATAAACAGTCGCGAACAGATAACATGTGAGACTATAAAAACTTATATATAAGTGAACTATCATGTAAAAGTTCTTAAAACATTCAAATTGTTGAAATATTGTACAGTAAAACATTATTCTTCTTTATTATTTTGCACAGTGTAACATAAGTAACAAAGTACTGTAACATATGTAACAGAAGAAAAAATTTTAATTTCTGAAAATCAGCCTGAACTATTGAAACAAAGATACTAGGTTAATGAGTGTAATCTTGGCTACCCAGAAAAAAATGTCCTGGAGTTCTTGTGTTATATAATTCACAGAGTTTTCCATGTAAGATAGATAAGGTTAAATTCTGTGTCTGATTTCTGTAACATACGTAACACCCATTTTATTGATAATAATATTTAATGTATATTACTGATTAATAAAACTTTCATATATTCTGAAAGTACATCCTTGAATCTATCTTCTGATATGTACAAAGTTCCAGTTAATGCCATATTTTAATCGCTGTAGGGATCTAAAGTGCATCCAAATGTAACATACGTAACAATGGAATGGCTCATCAGAATGTGTTTGTTTAATCAGAGATAATTGCAATTATGATATGCAGAAAACAAGTTCTAATCTAACAAGTTTGTAATCTACCTCAGAGTTAAGCTCCAGATCGATTCATTAAGCAGCGCTTACGGAAGAACGAAGGTCTAAAGTTTGATACTTAACCTTAATCCAAACTCGTATACACTGACATAAGAAATTCTTAAAATATGATAAAAGAAAGTCTTTCACAAAATGCACTGGCAAAGAACTCCGCTTAATGTACGTAAGTCTAATTATTTCACAGTAATATACCTGCTGTATATAACAGTATTCATGTAGTACTCATTTCAACTTGATCAATGAAATAAACAAACATGACTGCATTGGAGTCAAGGCCCTCAATGATTAGAAAAGCGGGATTGTAATATAGTCATTGTTTCCCATTTAAAAAGCATGTGACTTTAATTAGTCATTACTCCAGTACTGGTCAACCGATTTGGTCCAAAATAAATAGTCTTCTTGCCATGGACATTATAAATGTGTATACCAAGTTTCATGAAAATCCAATAAAGCGTATTTGGGTTATCGAGCGTACAGACACACGGAAGGATGGATGGACAGACAGACATTTTCCCGGCCCGCACACAATCTCATTAAGCATCATACTGGCACTTAATAATGAATGAGAATCAGAAGGAAGAAGAAGATGGAGACTGAAAGGAATGGATGTTCATTGAAACAGATATAATGTACAGTTTCAAGAAAAAGGCATTATGGACACAAATAAATGATGGAAGAAATCGGAAACGGAGAATGCAGGCGTACACCTAAATGACAGATTTATTTTAGTGCTGGTTCTTTAATCTGCTTTTGAGCATTTGCTTTTTTATACGTGTTTAGAAATATAGTTTTGACCTGTGCAAGTATATCTTTGTTATAGTTTCTGCAGATGAAAACTTCAGGACTGGGGGAAAACTTAATGATAAAAATAATAAACAATATTCAGTTCATCTATCCTTAAGTTCTTAAAACTTCATACTTATGACAACATACAAGTATTTTATTCATTCATCTTACTATGAACTACAAGAAGAGTAACTTATGGTACTTGAATCTGGACCTTTAATAAACCCATTTCAAATAGAGATAAATTTAGAGAATAAGCTTAGAACAAATAACAAAATGGAATGAAATAGTAATACAAATAGCAGTAACAGCAACTTGATTAACAAAATTAAAATAATACCTGTAAATTGTAAATATTGCCAGCACAGCATTCCTCCTGACGTAAGAGTGCCTGTGCTCAAGACAAGCCCTAATGGAGGGCATCAGTGGTTCCAAAAGTTCAGGTTCTTTCAGTTTGCAAAGGAAACGCAAAGTAGATCCTCGGAGGAACTCATTTGGGTGTTGGAGATCCTAGAAATGAAAATAAATGCCAAAATAATCCATAATATATTTCAACTCTTGTTTTTAAAAGTGTGTTACAACTAAATCCTTCTTCTTCTTCTTCTTCTTCTTCTTCTTCAGTTGAACTTCCTCTTTTGTGAGACTAAAAATCCAAGGGATCATATAATGCATCATATAATATGAGGGATGGGGCATAAGTCATAGCAACTGTTTTTATTTTTTTGAAAACATGGGATCATTTTGAAATTCTGAAATATTCAAATGAAAGGGCAGGATATGGAATGTATATATGAAGATTATATTATTATATGATTATCTACAATAATCAGGGATATACACTAATTTACTATAGTGCTACAAAAGCGAGAGCTCACTTGAGGTTACAATCACTGGCAAATCTCAGCTAGCTAAATATGCAAAGTACTATATTAATAAATGTAATGAATGCCATGCATAATAGATGCACTCCAATTTCCCCTTCCCCAGAAATTATGAATTTACTAACTTTCACATGAAGATGCTTTTAATTTTTGACTCATCTATGACATAACATCAAATAATGAACAAAGCAGGAATTCAATATACTTCGATTCTACCTGACTTTTCCCTATTTGAAAATTTCAACGTTAAATTGGAAATTATCTTTTGTTCTAGAGATCCTATGTTAAAGATAAACTTATCAATATGTCATTGTTGACATCAGGGTATCATTTTTGTAATAGGGATGGGCAGGGTGTAAAAACTCTCTAAAACACACCCACAATAAAATGTGAGATCAATCCTAAATATGATAGAGAATTCTTAGCAATGTTCTTCTCTAAGGAGAAAAGGAAATAGTTCTTACCTTTCTATAAGAATCACATACAAGGATCATTTCCTGCATAAGTTTTCCATCTGGAGTAGTTTTTGGAACAATCTCCCAGAAAATCAGGAGTAATTTCTTTATCATGTGATCTTGTAATGGCAAAACGAATCGAATAATTGTCATTAGTAGACCTGGTAGCCTCTCTCCACTAACAATCATGTGAATTGTCTTCTTCAAAGCTTCTATCTTGGCTTTGATATCACCTTTTTCTGAAATAACAAGAAGATACAATGGGTTATCCTTCAAGTCTAATTAAGAAAATTCAGCATTATAGGCCTACATGTACAATAAAATGCAAAGCTTGAGAGATTCAAGAAATCTGCATTCTGATGCAAATTAATTTACGGTAAGGTGATCATATTTCTGCAAGTTGAAGCTAGGACCCATTGAGTACCAGTAGGCCTACCTTCTCTGTATCATTTGAATAATTATAAATTCATATTTTAAAATCCAATTTACCCAGAACACCACTGGACTATATTATCACGAATAGATGCATATTAAACTGGCAAGGAGAGGTTATTAAACCTAAATCCTTAGTAACTAAAGTCAAGAGATCTTTTCACAAAAAGATCAATTTCCGATTGGTAGGACGTAGATGTAGATGTAGATGTAGATGTAGATGTCTCGTTCTGTAGATCCTGTGTTGAGCAGGGCTCAAGGATATAGAACACGTCAGATAAAAACATACATGCATGTTATAAAAAAAAACATGATACAAGAATTGTTATGTCACACTTACTCAAGCTGAAAAGAAATCATCCATATTGTAGAAGGTGTGAGTTACTAAATATTGCTTCAGAGCTCTTTTGAAAGATTTGCATTTGCTTTTAATACATAGTGATTTAATCTCTTTTGGAAGGTTATTGTATATTTGTATTGCGGAATAATAAGCACCTTTCTGAAAAAGTTTTAATGAGTTAGCTGGTCTATGTAAATCATTCATGTTTCTAGTAGTACGCCCGTGTATACTGTGATTACTTTGAAATTTATCAATATTATCTACCATGTAACACATAACAAAGGATATATACTCTCCGGTGAGAGTGAGGACTTTTAATTTTTCAAACAGCGGTTTACAAGATTCTCGTTTTTTCTTTCCACATATTATTCTTATTGCTCGCTTCTGTAATCTAAATATTTTTTCCCTATGTGCCGAGTTACCCCAAAAAATGATTCCGTACCTCATAACAGAGTGAAAATATGCAAAATATACCGTGAGTAATGCGTCCTGTTGTAATATATCATTCAAAGTTCGTAGCGCAAAACATGCTGAACTTAGCTTAGAACTTATCATTACAATGTGTTTCTTCCAGTCAAGATTTTGGTCAATTTGTAGTCCTAAGAATTTTATGTTGCTAATTTCCTCTATGATTTGTGTTTGATAATTGATTACAATGTTTGAGATATATCTATTTTTTGTTCTAAATTGAATAAAGTGGGTCTTATCAATATTAAGTGACATTTTATTAGCTTGAAACCAAGTATTTAATTCGTGAAAAGTCTTTGTAGCTAGTCTTGCTAAATCTTCTTGTGACTTTCCTGTTACGAGTACACTAGTATCATCTGCAAAAAGCAATGCCTTTGATTCGTCACTTAAGTTATCTGGTAAGTCATTGATGAAAATTAAAAAGAGCAAAGGTCCCAGTATCGATCCCTGAGGTACTCCATTTTTAACAGTCCCTAATTTTGATTCATTTCCATTTATTATTACCTTTTGAGTTCTATCAGACAGGTATGATTTGAACCACTTTAGTGTTATATTATCCAACCTATAGTGTTTCAGTTTTTGAAGTAGAATTTCATGATTTATACAGTCAAACGCCTTAGCTAGGTCACAAAAAATTCCTAGGGCATGTTTCTTTTTATCTAACGCTTCCAATATTTCTGTATTGAGTTGAAATGTAGCATTATCAGTGGACATGCCACTTCTAAATCCAAACTGAGATGGTGTAAGAATGTTATTCAAATTAAGATAGTGTATTAAGCGGTTGTACATAACTTTTTTAAAAACTTTTGAAAATGAGGTTAGGAGTGATATAGGTCTATAATTTGATGGAACATTTTTGTCACCTTTCTTAAAGAGGGGCTTAACAATAGCATGCTTTAGTCTTATTGGAAATATTCCACTTTTTAACGAACAATTACAAATATGACTAAGAGGTTTACTAATTTCAGATGAGCAGCTTTTTAACAACTTATTACTTATCTCATCCCATCCAGAAGAGTTTTTGCTTTTGAGTGACTTGATTATATTTTCAATTTCTCTAGAGGAAGTTAATTTGATTTCCCCCCCTAGTAGCCGCAAGACCTTGACGTAGGTGGGGGGGCTTGCGTGTATCTGCGAACCTGTGGGCTGTACTGGCAGAGTTACTCATGCCAGGGTGGCCACAGGGGAGATACCAGACGAAGAAGCGGCTAATCAAGCCCAACCCTAAGGTGTAGTGCAATCCGTGCTGAAGGGGTGAATGGCACAGGGCTAATGTGTCTTTAACGGGGCCTCTGGAAACCAGGCGACCTCCAGAGTATAAGCCTTACCCAGGCATGCGGGGCTCTACCTGGGCGGACTGTATAATTCCCTAGCTTCTCGTGGTACCAAAATGGATACACAGAAGGAAATTTCCAAAACAACTTCTGAGGACCACGTAAGTGAGCCCTCAGCACTGGTACCCACTTTATTTGATGAGGAAGCTCTTCTAGAGCAAGCCTCTGATATGGAGATGGGCATCGATGTAAACTCATCAGAGGTGGTCATGTCAACCTTGGCTGGGGAAAAAGAACCTAAGAGACCTACTCCGGGCCTAGACGAAGCCACGGAGAAAATGGACAAGCTCAAGGTGAAAACAAATAAACAACTTCTGAGGACCACATGTATGAACCCTCAGCATATACAACCATTTCCCTCGAAAAGGAAGCTGTCTTACAGCAAGCCTCAGACAGAGATATGGAGTATAAGCCACCAAGATCTGGGTAGTAAAGCCTTTTCTAGACCTTGGGAGAATTGTTCTTCAAACCAAGGATGGTACTAAAGGTCCTCCAGATCAATCTCCAGCACAAGAAGGCGGCCTCGGCTGCCTTCTGTAGAATCTTCAATACTGAAGAAATAGATCTAGCTCTGATTCAAGAGCCCTGGATTAACAGGGGTCGTATTGCAGGGCTAGGAGAATGCCAAGGGAAGTTGATATACTGCAACAAGGGCACTCATATTAGGAGTTGTATCCTTGTTCGTAACGGTATTCAATGTTTACCTCTTTTGGAATTTTGTTCTAATGACATCACCACAGTGAAGATTGACTGCCAAGTAGGAGGAGGGAACAAAGGCCTTATACTGAGCTCTGTTTATCTCCCCTACGACGGTAGCAATCCTCCCACAAGGGAACTAGAGCAGTTGGTCGCACACTGTACAAGGAGTGGCGAACAGACCATCTTTGGGTGTGACGCCAACTCTCATCATGAAATTTGGGGAAGCAAGGATATCAATAAAAGGGGTGATTATCTTTTAGATTTTCTGCTCTCCAACAACCTAAACATACTCAATGTCGGTAACAAGCCTACCTTTGCTAACCGCATAAGGCAGGAAGTTATCGACATTACTTTCTGTACTGGGTATATTTCCACACAGATTACCGATTGGAGGGTCTTGGATGAACCATCACTTTCGGACCATAACTACATTTCCTTTAATATTAATGTAGTAAAAAGAACCAATCCCTACAGGAATCCCAGGAGAACCTGGTGGGATCCCTATAAAGAGGATCTCTCAGGTAGGATTGGGCAGATAGAAGGGATTAGATCTTTTGGTGATATTGACAAGGTCGCCTACTTGATTCAAGAGGCTATACTTGACTGTTATCATGATAACTGCCCCATGCAAACGAGGATTAAATCCACGAAAGTGTCATGGTGGACTCAGGACCTTGAATATAGGAGGCGCAGAGTAAGACATCTCCTTAACAAGGCTAAAAGAACTAGAGACTGGAGGGAATATCATATAGCCCTCACAGAATACAATAAAAGCATACGTAAGGCCAAAAGATCTTCTTGGCAAGCCTACTGTCAGGACATATCTAGCCTGTCAGAGGCAGCCAGATTACAAAGAGCACTGGCCCACGGTATAGTCAATCCCGTAGGAACAATATGTAAGCCTACAGGTGGTTTCACATGCTCGGCCGAAGAAACACTCAAAGTACTCTTTGAGGCACACTTCCCCGAGTGCATACATGATGATGACAAGACATGTGAATTCCTAGGACACTGTGAAAACTCTAGACCAAGAGCATCACAGGAAGAATGGGAACTGGCACGTCAAGTGGTCACAACACACAGCGTCAAATGGGCAATAAATAAATTCAGCCCATTCAAGTCGCCAGGTGGAGACGGCATCTTTCCTGCATTACTGCAGAAAGGACCTGACTCACTTTACATTCTTCTGTGTAACCTCTTTAGAGCCAGTATAGCTTTTAGCTATATTCCTCAGGCCTGGAGAGTTACCAGAGTAGTATTTATTCCTAAGCCCGGGCGAAATAAATACACAGAGGCTAAGGCTTTTCGACCAATCAGTCTTTCATCATTCCTTCTGAAGGCTTTGGAAAGACTGGTCGAAAGATACATTCGAAGAAGAGTACTATCAGATACTCCTCTTCATAGAAACCAACATGCCTACCAGCCATCCAAGTCTTGCTTAACGGCGTTACACAGCCTAGTTAGCAGACTGGAGGATTCCATGGCATGGAAGGAAATAGCCCTAGGGGCCTTCCTAGACATAGAGGGAGCCTTCGATAACACCTCCTATGACTCTATGATCATGGCTGCTCAAAAGTATGGAGTCAATGACACTCTTTGTAGTTGGATAAACTCCATGCTCAGGAGCAGGAAAATTACAGCTAGCCTTCTTGGGGCTACAATGGGAATTGTCGCCACGAGGGGATGCCCACAGGGGGGGGTTCTCTCTCCCCTATTGTGGAGTCTCGTGGTGGATGATCTTCTCAAAGAAATGACCCAGGAAGGATATTACATACAAAGCTATGCAGATGACATAGCACTTGTTGTCTTTGGGAAATTTTCCAATACAGTCTCAGACATGATGAATCGTGGTCTGAGGAAAATTCACAACTGGTGCAAGCAGGAAGGCCTGTCTATTAATCCTAGCAAAACAGTTGTAGTCCCTTTTTCAAACAGGAGGAACTTGAAGGACCTGGGTAAACTTAAACTAGGCAATTCAATCCTGGAATACTCCGAATCAGTTAAATACCTAGGCCTTGTACTAGATAAGAAACTGACTTGGAATAACCATATCGAAAATACCATTCGTAGAGCTAGATGGTCACTTGTGACCATCAAACGCACTATTGGAACAACCTGGGGCCTAAAACCTTGCATAAGCCATTGGCTATATGTTGCAATGGTCAGGTGCCAGATATCTTATGGTGCCATCGTTTGGTGGCGCAAAACATTACAAATAACTGTAGCAGGGAAATTTACCAAGCTACAGAGACTAGCATGTCTGTGTATCACGGGGGCTTTCAGAAGTACTCCTTCCATTGCATTGGAGACTCTGTTGAACCTCCCACCCATGGACATTTACTTACAAGCGGAGGCCAGGCTCACTGCCCATCGCTTAGTGCAAACAGGGAACTGGAGGAACAGCAGCTCAGCAACTGCCCATACCTCCATATTAAGCTTCCTGGACATTACAGAGTTGAATATGAGGTCAGATCTCATGAATACTCAACACTGCTCCTTTCCTCCTTTCAAGACCACTCTTGGTTCTCGAAATGACTGGAGTGGAGGAATTACACCTGATAGAGGACGGGACCAACTTGTGTGGTTCACGGATGGATCCCGCATAGGGGATCAATCAGGTGCAGGTATATTTAGCCTATCTCCAAGGACAAACGTCAGTATAAGCCTTGGAAAATACTGTACAGTTTTTCAAGCAGAAATAATTGCTATCTTGAGCTGTGCACTCAGAGGAATTGAGAGAGGCTATCGTGGTAAGCGAATTCTCATCCTCACAGATAGCCAGAGTGCTTTAAAGGCGCTCTCCTCAGACCAGGTAAAATCAAAACTGGTATGGGAATGTCTGAATTCCCTCACTGCCCTTTCATCCCGCAATAGTCTTGAACTAAGATGGGTGCCTGGGCATCAGGGAATTCTAGGAAATGAAAAAGCAGATCAACTGGCAAAAAAGGGTGCACAGATACCCTTTGTCGGCCCTGAACCCGTGGTAGGAATCAGTACAAATACTGCTAAAACCTCGGTTAAAACATGGACCAGGGAAAGACACCAACTTAGGTGGCAAACCTATCCAGGACAAAGACAGGCCAGGAAACTGGTCCTGGGTCCAAGCAACACTATCTCCTCATCTATCCTAAAATTGGACAGTAGAGGAATAAGGAAAGTGGTTGCGTTAATATCTGAGCATGGTCACTTCAGAAAACATTTACGCAAAGTGGGACTCTATGAGGATGATCCCATCTGCAGACTATGCAAACAGGATGAAGAGACGGCCTCTCACATCATGTTTGACTGCCCAGCCCTGGCAAGAAAGAGGTTCACTCTCTCTATATCCAGGGAAGACCTAGGGAATGAAAAGGACATTGGAACCAAAATACTACACCTTGTCCAAGGAACAGATTTTGGGAAACAATGAGATCTTCTCGCCCAATGGGACGAGGTACAAAGCATAAGCAAGCAGGAGGAAGGAGTTATCCAATACCCTGCCTGACTGCACTACCCTGGCAAATATCCAGGGAAGACTTTGGGGAAGGAAGCCAACAAGAGCTTCTCTACCAAAAGGGGCAGCACAATAAGCCTTTTAGGCTGACGTGCGGGAGGTCTCTAAACTCTCTTTAAGCCCCCCGCTATCTAATCTAATCTAATCTAATTTGATTTGAAATGTATGGTTCTGGACTATAGGTGTTTTAAGTAGGTCTGCTGCATTAATGCTAATATTAGTTGTAGGAATACATTTCTCTGCAATGTTTATAAAGTGATTATTAAAAGCATTTGTGATATCTGATACATTATCTAGCTTTTTGTTCTGGTATGTTAGTGACATGCAATCATTGTTTCCCTTTGATCTCCCTATTTCGTTTTTAATTATATTCCATATAGTTTTAATTTTATTGTCTGATTTATTAATTATTTGTGAGAAATGCCTACTCTTTGCCTCTTTAATTACTTTCTTCAGTGTATTGCAGTACATTTTATAGTGTTCTTTATGAGCTGGGTTGTTACTGGTTCTACATTTTAAATATAGCTCTCTTTTGTTTCTACATGATATTTTAATGCCAGTGGTTAACCATGTTTTATTCCTTACATTAGGTAAATTAGCAGTTTTCTTTTTTGGAAAGTTAGTTTCAAAATGCCGCAACACAATATTTAGGAATTCATTTAATTTACAGTCTACTTTGTCATAGGAAAATATAGATCCCCAGTTTTCATTCTTCAGATCTTGTTTGAAGTTTAAAATTGAAGCATCATTCATTACTCTAGTCATATGGGTATGTTTTTTAGTTGCGTTTACCTTACTATCGTTTAGCACTAACATTTGTGCATCATGGTCCGATAATCCATTTAATATTGGTAATATTTTAAAGTTAGGGTGCTTTTCTATGTCTATGAATATATTATCTATTATTGTTTGAGAGTTGTTTTGGATTCTAGTTGGAAAGTTTACTACAGAGTCTAAATTATAACTACCTAGTAGGGATATCAGTCTGATCTTTTTTTCACTATCAATTGAGAAGTCTACATTAAAGTCGCCGCACAGTATAATATTTACATTATTACTATACAGATAGTTAAGAACCTTTTCTAACTGATTTGTAAAATAATTGAAATTACCTGTTGGTGCTCTGTAAATGGTCAGTATTACAAATGTACTGTTATCCGTTTCCACTCTGGCTGCGCAGCATTCAAAATCCTGTTCCTTACAGTAGGAACTGGTGTCTATATCACTAAAATTTAAGTTACTTTTGATGAATATACTCACACCTCCGCCTTTCATGGAACGTCTAAAGAAATTTGAGCACAATGAAAAATTATCAATTTTTAATTGTTCCAGCTCTGTTTCTGCACAGTGGTGTTCCGTTAAACAAATAACTTGAATTTCCTGCTTGTTAGAATTATTTGTATCCTGAAAAGCTAACTTAAATTCTTCAAATTTACATTCAAGCCCCCTTATATTTTGATGATATAATGCAAATGATTTACTAGTTCTAGTTGCAGGCTTGTATATATTACCAATGTTTACTCGAGGCAAGTATGTAAGTTGTTGTTCCCTTTCATCTAAAACCTCCCTAAAAAACGAGAGGAGCCACCAACTATGACAGGAATAGGCCTGTTACAATTAAATTCTTCAGCAATCAGCTTTGCCAGAGTCTTCTTCCCTCGAGAGTTGAGGTGGAGTCCATGCCTGGTGTATTCTTCTCTTCTTATGCTGTTAACAGACAAAACATTGATATTACCATTATTAGCAGAGAAGTTCCACAGCTTGTCGTTCACAGCTTTCACCTTGTCCCGAAGCGACGGCTTATCATACCTGTGAAACAATTCAACAAAATTTATATTAGTGTGAGAGGGATCGAATCAGAAACGTCATGATTACCAGTCACAGTCACAGTCACAGTCACAGTCACCACTGGGCCAAGAGACCAGCTATTCCAGGTTCATTAAAACCACTATGCACTCTGAATAATATTAGGCCTATACATTTGCAAGCTGTGGTTAATAGCACTATGACGATTTGTTCATTCTGATTGAGTAATGTACCGAAATAAAACTAAATTAGGAAGTCTAAAATCAATATCCTGAAGGTGTCAGCCTAACACCTAAGGCCCCGCAGATCAAGGACAGAAATTTCACCACTTTTGGACAGAATATGACACAAAAAAGTGTATCTTTTAGGGCAGTGGGTTGGACTCGAAAATTTGTCAAGACAACATCTTAACAGAACAAGTCATAACGAATGTGTAATTTTAGGTGTTTTACGAAAAGAATCTCGTTTTAAAGTATGGAGCCCTCTTCATTGGAACTCGAACGCAAAATGTATCAGACATCTGAAAGATGGTGTATTACAAGTGCCAAGCAGAAGAAATCTAGGAAGGAAGAAGTATGGTGAACAATTTTAGTCTTTGTTCATTAGGTAGAAATTAACTTTTAAACGAGGGTATTTCTTTTAAGCCGACCGTCGGCGTGGTCTTTTGGTTAGCGTTGCTGACTACAAATTCATCGGCCCGGGTTCGATCCCCGGTACCTCCTCTGATTTTTCTGAGGTAGGGAGGTCTGGTAGGAGTGCACTCAGCCTCGTGATTCAAATTGAGGAGGTACTTGATAGAGAAGTAGCGGCTCCGGTCATGAAAACCGCCATTAACGGCCATGGGTGTCGGCATGCTGACCACATGCCCCCCAATCCTGCCATCTGCCTATGGTAGATGATGCAGCGGTCGGGTGGTAGGCCAAGTCCCTTCACGGATGTAGCACCACGGAGTTTAGTTTTGAGTTTAGTATTTATTTTAAATCAGTTCTCACTCATACTAGCATTTTTTCTTTGCAACATATTATTACTAACTATGATAAACAAAATTTACAAACTGACATACCCAGATCCATCTTCAACTGCATTTCATTTGGTGGATCTGCATCTGATGGCAAGTTTATTAATGTGTAGCATGGCTGCTCCACCGTAACCATATTGGTAACTTAAGTGATGCCACTCCAACTGGAACAAAATATATCAAATTCATTAAATAAATAAAATGTTACAAAATTCAGCATTATAGGCCTACATGTACAATAAAATGCAAAGCTTGAGAGATTCAAGAAATCTGCATTCTGATGCAAATTAATTTACGGTAAGGTGATCATATTTCTGCAAGTTGAAGCTGGGACCCATTGAGTACCAGTAGGCCTACCTTCTCTGTATCAGGAATGCAACAATTCACAGGAATAGTTATTGTTCTACGCTATTAAATCTTATGATATACTAAATGATAATATAACATGAACACAATCTAGAATGGTTTAAATTTATTTTTTCCCCAGTAAGTTTAATAACCCCTTAATCTGTCAATTTATCACGTATTGCAGTAAATGTTTTGTTTTTTAGCCTACATGGATCAGTGGGTATTTAAGAGTAATATAAGTCGCCCACAAGCTCCCCTTCCACTGAATAATAAAAGACCCTTGCACAAAACATAATATTTCACTACTATAAACAACAAAATAATATTTCATGGGGTAATAATAAAAAGAAAAAAAACCTTGCACCAAAAATCATATTTCACAATTATAGGAGTAGGAGTGGGGGACTCAGGGGCGACCTAAAGTTTCTTTTTCCCTTCGAGTATTCTAATTTAGCTGGCAATGCTATGTTTCAAAATCGATTTGGGGATTCAACAGTACTGTAGATGTAGATGTAGATGTAGAGATCTCATCCTGTAGATCCTGTTGAGCAAGGCTCATGGATATAGAACACATCAGTAGCCTACAGTATAGGCTATAAACCCGGGGACAGAATTACAATTACTATTACTGGTACATAAGCTTCTCTTTAACTATAGCTAGTGTTTGTGAGAAACCTCTACTTCCATCAAACCATGAGCGACTGTTTTTCTTATCTGTTTAACGCAATTGGCAAATGCATTGTTCTGTAGCAAAATTAAATAAATTACGAACCTTACTGTATCAACAAATGAACTAGTTGAGAAATTACTGCATAACACTAAAATAATTGGAACAATTAAACTGTCAGTCTTATTGTAAATGCATTAATAAGCTAAAATTATATACAATCCAATCGACTTTTGTTCAGGAATTAAATTCGAGAATTGAGGTTATCGGCACTGTCTGGCGTCATTCTTTTACAGTTTACAGCAAAGACGTTCTATGAATTTAAGACATTATCGTACTTAAAATCTTAGCAGGTACTGCATGATTATGACACAGAGGTTTTATACAATTAATATTACCTGGAAAATTATTATATTCACTACTGACGTGTAACGTGAAATGTTGCACTTCCGCCTGGCGCTACCTGTCGGTAAATTTGTGAAATAAACACATGTCAAGATTTAATACTGACAATGTGCGCATGCGTGGGGCATCTCATGACAGGCTTTTCAAAAGTATCCCTGGAAAGCTTTTCAAAACTATTCTACGAAATTGAAAAATATAGCAGACCTTGAAATATAACCCTGAATATCCAACTGAAATGTGTATGCTTTCTTCACAATATTTACATCCAATCTGTATTAACCCTTAACTACTGATATTAGGTACTGGTACCGATACCAGGGGCGTCACCAGTAATTCTATTAAGGGGAGGAAAACTCAACATATCTCCAAACATAATGATTCGTATTTATTAAGCTAAATTACAGTAGTCTATAATATTAATTTAGGCCCTCATGGTCCCTGGAGATCATCTGGCCAGTATATTATCTTCATGACATCCTCGCCATGTTTCGAGTGAATGTGTGCGTGAACATTAGGTCTATGTTTCATCCTATATGGTCATCTCTCGGAGGAGGCCCTGCCATGCAGCCAATCCCTCACCCAAGGAGGCCCTCCATGCCCTTGTCTGATCAAAAAAGTATGTCTGTGTGATCTATAGCTGATAATCCCTCTCCTGACAGGTACTTTTAGCTGCCCTATAACACAGGTGCCCAATTCCTGAAAGGGGAGAGGTAAAACTATAATTAACATTAATTCACTACCGTGATCAATTAGTGAAATTACAACAGCTAGCACCCTATTTGTAAATGTTAGTTAATGCTGTGGAGGTTTACAGTAGACTAGATTCCCTTGTTCAGGGGAATGTTCCAGCTTTCTGGTTCATCCTAAGCCAAGAACATAGGCACCATGTGTGTTCAGTCTGCTTTAAATCTGCAGGTGAAGTAATCTTTGTTGTACCTTATTAATGGCACCTATGGTTTCAAAACTAAAGTTTATAACGATATATTGTATGTATATATACAGCCAAGAGAGAGAATTTTTTGTCAATGTGCAGACCTGTAGGGAAGTTTGTAAGAGCCATTGTTGAAGAGGGTGTATATTTCTCTTGCCCAGAGAGCACCAAAATATTAATGTGGTCATAAGGCCAAGTTAGGTATCTTTCCTTCTGACATGAACCTGGGAATTATTTTAAAAGAGCAGTCCTCAACAACACAATAATAATAATAAATTAATGTCCAAATATTTATTAATGCCCCTTCAACAAGGGTGCCCACATGGGGGGGGGGGTGTTAAGACACAGGGTGCATCATTGAAATTTCTGGGGGAGGGGTTGAATACTGTTCTAAAATTAACATTTTATATGGTAAAAATGTCCGCCGCTGTGGGTGAGTTGGTAGCTTGACTGCCAGCCACCTGGACGGCCCAGTTTCGATTCCCGGCCGGGTTGGTGATTTTACAGAGATGTAAAGTTTCCTTCTTTGGTCAGGACTGGCTGTTGTGTTCCCATTCCCATCCCGCGAAAGGACCTGGCCACCCTACGTGGTATCATCTAGCCTAGTGTCTTTTGGTCGGGTCGTGGGCTCTCCCCCGGGCCGAAAACTTCATCATCATGTTAAAAATAAAAATGGTCAAGTTTTATAACTTCAAAAAGTAATAAAAACCTCTTCAAATTCTTTAGAAGTGAATAAAATATACTGTACTGCATTTTCAATCAGTAAAGGAAACTCTTGAACTTTAATACCAAAAGGAAATTGAACTTTCAGATATATCATCATACAAAACTGCTAATGATTGATTTTCTCATTCTCCACTCCTTTTGTGCAGACACATGTCTCCGCCTTCTGTATTCAAGATTGTGATTTTGTTTCGTGCTAATTTGCTAATATAAATAATGTTAACTTGAACTTCCTGAGAAAACTGAAATATATAAACAGATTTATTTTCTTTTAACATAAAACAAATACAGTATATACAAAAACAGAGGCCTGTTGTTGGGATTACTATGTTTTTCAAATGGCAAACAATCTGGCTGACAATGATTGATATGCTCGGACTCCATAAACGTTGCATATGTGCTAGTTCCCCCCTCACCCTGTTCTCCTCACCCACACATACTTCCTGTCTGTCTCAATCGCTTCTCTGACTTGGTCGTGAAGGTAGTGCATGGCTTCTAAGCGTTCCTTGGAAATATTAATAAGTATGATTATAATATTGTAATAATAAACATGTTGCTCGAATAATATGTTGAGTTCAGTACCTGGTTTAATAGTTTTACAACCTGTTGAGGTGCCTAAAACGAAATATAATAAATACCTGTTACTTTGGGCATCCAGTATGCTTCCTGGAGCGCTGCTGCAGTCACCAATTTGTAAAACAGTAGCCTTGTTTACGCCACATGTTATGGAGGTGAGACTTTTAAGTAAAGTTTCTATGGAACGAGGCCTGTAGCCAGGGGTGGGCTAGAGGGGGTGGTGCTAAAAAGACAGTGAAAAGCGGAAGCAGTTGGAAAATATTGGAGCTGAACTCCAATTGATTACAAATTCCATTCTCTCGATCTCATACAAACTATATTTAACTAGAGTTTGTAAAACATTGATAAATATGGGGAGCATATCCAGGGTTTCGGCTTTTAATTGATGCACCATTGACTATTTAGCATCCATATTACGATCACAAAGACTTTCCATGTCACATGAAAGGAAGACTTTTCAGTTATAACAAAGACTTAACAAACACCCTTGATGTGGATCAGTTTGTTTTACACTTTGCAATTTAATCCAAGTCAAAGTTAGCTTTATAAGTATAACGCCTATTCATAATTTTCGCTGGTAAATAAGTGTTTATTCCTTCCATGCTTTTTCTAAAAGGTTGATAACTTCTTGTAATTTTAAATATCTTAATACAAGTAAGAATCAGCTTGAAAAATTTTATGTCATAACCGGGATTTGAACACGGATCTTCGGCTTAACGCGCCGATGCTCTACTGGCATGTTGTCATGGTAGCTCAATGGTAGAGCATCGGCGCGTTAAGCCGAAGATCCGTGTTCAAATCCCGGTTATGACAAAATTTTTCAAGCTGATTCTTACTTGTATTAATATCCCAGACATGGATTTAATGTCTATTTCCTTTCCCTCCACTTAATTAATAGTATATAAATATAACTTGGCTTCAAAGTACCTACAAATGTAGGACGCCATTGGATGTGTGTTCTCAACGGAGAAACCTCCCGTGGTCTGCCTTGTCTTCTGAATCAGTTGAGGAATTTGATGTCGTACTGGCATGTTGTCATGGTAGCTCAATGGTAGAGCATCGGCGCGTTAAGCCGAAGATCCGTGTTCAAATCCCGGTTATGACATAAAATTTTTCAAGCTGATTCTTACTTGTATTAATATCCCAGACATGGATTTAATGTCTATTTCCTTTCCCTCCACTTAATTAAATATCTTACTTTCAGTGTCTGTAATTTGTGTTAAATTATTTTAGCTGGTGGAGTATGTGTATATAATATATATATATATATATATATATATATATATATATATATATATATATATATATATATATGGCCCCTTCAAAAACTTGGCCCTGAATGGAACTCTTAAAAAAAAAAATCAGGCAAACTGATGTAACAAAGTGCCAGAATGCTTTTGTTTAATCAGTGATAATTGCAGTTATGATATGCAGAAAAGAAGTTAGTTTTGTAATCTATCTCCGAGTTAAGATCCAGATTGATTCACTAAGCAGGGCTTGTGGAAGAACAAAGTTCTAAAGTTCTATACTTAACCTTAATTCATACTCGTATACACTGAAATAAGAAATTCTTAAAATATGTCAACACTTCACAAAATACATTGGCAGAGAACTCCACTTAATGTACGTAGGCCTAATTATGCCAAAGTAATATACCTTCTGTATATAATAGTATTCATGTAGTACTCATTTCAACTTGATCAACGAAATAAACAAACATCTGACTGCATTGGAGGCAAGGCCCTCAATGGTGAGAAATGCGGCTCTGTAATATAATAATGATTTCCCATTTAAAAAGCATGTGACCTTTAATCACCATTACTCTGGTACCAATCCAAAATAAATAGGCTTCTTGCATGGACGTTATAAATGCATATACCAAGTTTCCGATACCAAATCCAATAAAGCGTATTTGAGTTATTGTGCATACAGACATTTTCCCGCCCCCACACAATTTCATAAAGTACCATTCTGGGACTTAATTAACATTCTAAAAATAATGTGTCTAGTGTAACACTTGTTTTATTGCTGTGCAATGTCACTGCTTGCAGCTAGTTTACTAAAGACACAGTATAGTCCGTCGCCGTGGGTGAGTCGGTAGCGCGCCTGCCTTCCACTTCGGCGGCCCGGGTTCGATTCCCGGCCGGGTCGGGGATTTTTCAGTAGTGAAAAATCCCTTTCCCGGGTTCAGGACTGGGTAGGTTAAGTCTTAGGTTAAGATAATGCACATTGTGCGCGATTCCTTAATTTTTTTTAAAGACACAGTATAGGTCTACTGAAATAGTGACTAGAACATGTCCGTAGACTTGCTAAAAGAACTGAAAACTGAAATAAGCAACAGTCATTAATAGACAAACTTGTCAGGAATATTTGCCTAATATTAATATTAAGCTGTGTCAATTTATTTTTTAACAGAGCATGTCACTGATACAAAGAAAGCACACATAACTTATGTTTATTGTTGTTTGTTCACCAGTGAAAGACTTGGGTCTTCAAACGGATCACAATAAGAACTTTGTAATAATATTCAATACATATAAATTCAATTTGAATACATATATCGTAACTCAACTCTCGGTGCAATAGTAATCCATGCAAACATTTATTTGACAGAAGGTTAGGTACTTTAAGCTAAAAATATATTTCTGCATGCATGGTATACAGAAATATGTTCTCTTTCCCCATAACTGAGTCCCTAAAGTGAAATTACAATATTTCCATGTAGCCAAGTCTTACCGGTATTTCAAAGTTGAAATTCTCCATGTACAGAGGGCTGCTTAACAGCGGGAACACAATTTGACAACACTGCACAACTTTCATTGGACTGCGTATCAAAGCAAGGGAAGAGCAAAACTCTTCCCATTTGCAAAACATATAGTATTTTGTTCGTTTGCTAGATACAAGACCAGAAACTTGTACTTAAAATAATTAAGGATAGTTTGAGATTCAAATGTAGAGCCAATATTGTCCACTTGTTTTGCAAGTCTGCGAACTACTGTAGCCATTTTGTTTGCTAATTTCAAAATGTTAAAAATCCATAATCCATGGTTACATATACAGTATTAATACTGGATCCAATGGATTTTATGTTGCTCAACAATATTATTGTTTATTTCTTCAGATAAGCTAGTGTATCCATAATTTACTCTCCATTCAATTTAATATCAAATATCAGACTATTAAACAAAATACAGTCAATTTCAATGGTTTATCTTGTGTATGCAGGAAATGATAAGTCAAGTTTGCGCAGTATTCTGTATATAAAACTTATAACTTTTAGGCAGCCCATCCTTTTTGCGGCCAATTGTACATACAGCAAACTTCCAATCATCCATATTAACTGGGACAGGCACGAATAATCGAAAAACACAGATAATCCAAACTGGGTGCAAGATTTTTCACTTTCCCACATTTAATTTAGAATTTCCTGCATTTTGGCACCATATTGTGCATTTAGTGAAATTCAAAATCTAACAAGATAAAGTGTAGGAAATTCAAAATGGCATACTACAAATTTGAAATTAAGTGCGGGAAATTCAAATTTTCGTGAACGGATAAATCACAAACTGGATAATTGGGAGTTTCCTGAACTTTTATCTATGACAGAAGTAAAACCCAAATAAGAAAAGACTGTAGGAAAGACAATGGGTGGTCTAGTGAGGTATGTTTGTGTAGGAAGAAATGGTTGGTCTAGTGAGGCATGTTTACAAGAGTTTGAAGGGAAGGCTTTCAAAGCATGAACAAGACAAAGATAAATGTAAAATCAACTCACTTTATTAGCAAATGCTTTCAACCTGCTGCCATACACCCCTTAAACTTAGTCAATTGCCATTGTGCGGCATTTATCTTCAAGATAGGCGACCGTGACCATGTGGTTAAAGAAAACATTGTATGTCTCTTGGGTTCATACAAAGGAATCTCAGAACAGTTTACTGAATAGTATTGAGTGAAACTGCATGAAAACGAACTATTTCATTATCAAATTGTATTAGAAGGTAATGCAGTGAAATTATATAACATAATAATTATATAGGGAGTTGAAATGACATGGCAGTTGAAGTATAGCTATTGAAAACTGTAGTGATGGTGCCGAAACCTGTTCAGGTAAAATATACCAAAAGTGAAGTTTAGCATTTATTTCAACTCGCTATATAATTATTATTAACTACTTCATACCTAAAAATAGAATTCTGTACCTCGGAATTTAGTTAGCAGAATAAATTAGCTTATTTCAATGGTTTTATTTGTATTAAGAATACAATTCTGCTTATAACACGCTTAATGGAAAGAGTAATTAAAGAACTAGCATGAAAATACAGTAATAATACTACTGTACATCCTTCATGAAATAAGTGAGATTTCTAAATTTTTTCATTTTTAACAATTTAATGAAGTAATACCATATTACATTGAGAATTACATTAGCCAGTCATTGTGATTTACCCCCTTTCAAGTATCCATAAGCAAGCTATATTTTCCATAATGAAATAGAGATCCCAGCCCCTTAGGATAATATTATTAATACAAAACAAAAACTTGGTTAAACAAATATTAGACATGCTGGAATTAACAGTCTTTCAATTATTCCCGAAGGAACAGGTTAATCTTATTTTTCAAACGTTAAAGCAAGGGTATGATAATTACTTTCCTGATATCAGTGTAAAATGAATGATATATAGAAAAAATTAATTTTATCAGATAATTGAGTATTTATTTCATTAAGATTCCAAGATAAATATAAATTATTTGGATTAATTTACTTTAAAAACAGTAATTTACCCAGCACAATAGTAACCTAAACAAAAGAGCAAATGGTATTAGATTAGTAAAAATACAATTCTATAAAACAAAGATTTTAGGCAAATATAAATGAACAATGCAAAGCAGAATCAAACCCAGAAATGGAAAACTGTATTGTCCCACACGGTCACGGTCATGCACCTTTAGCAGTGAAAAAGCAAGGTGAAGAGAGTAAATGAGCAAAGCAAACTGGGAACAAAAACTCTACTCTGTATCCATTGCTACTGCAGGGGTGGGGTCCTGAGGACCTTCTCCCCCTGGTGGTGGCTGTGGGGGTTGGGGATCTGTTCCTGTTGAGTCTGGCTGACCACCTCGCCTCTCTTCCCCCTCTATCATTGCCAAATATCGAGCAGTGCCCTCCTCATCAAATACTCTGAATGGCGTTTCTCTCCCAACCAGAGATATAGATACGTTCTGTAAAAAGAAAATTAAAAAGATATATTGTTAGAGGAGTTTGTTTTTATTAATAAGCTATAAAATGAAATGTATTTCAGAGTTAAGATACATTTTCTTAACATTAGGATTTTAGGAATTATTTGGGGGTAAAATTAAGTCATGAAAGAATGCTAATTTCACAAATAAATCCATAATAACCATAGTCAGCAAAATAAAACCTATTTTGGATAATTATTCTTTTATGTCTTTTTTAATTACTCAAATTACTCAATTACTTACTATATGACCTTTTAGAAAATATCGATTGCCATAAATTTTACCATTTGTTGTAGCGTATTTCAAGGTTTAAAAAATTAAAGTAGGTTATCGTCATAAGGTTATTTTGCAATATCTGTAGGTATATTCAAAATAAGTGATTGTAATCACAGAGATATTTAAATTCCTGAAATGCTTCCTTCAAATTACTATCAATTATAAAAGTGCTCTAACATATATTCTGCTTTCCCTGAAGGTAAAAACTTACATTCTTGAAATTTTGAAAGTTGTTTTGTTTTGTTTTTATAACTGGTTTCAAAAAGTAGGAAACTTCATTTGTCCAGCTTTGCAATGCATGTTTTTGGCTACATGCAGTAATCTGCCAGAATATTTTTTTGGGGTACAGTATTACATTCAGTGATTTCTCCCAAGCGAGATGCAGTATATTTATAGTAAATAATAATGTCATTAAAATAACCATTATGTTAGATTATACATGCTTAACATCTTATACTTTCAGTGCTTCTGACAAATAACACATAAAACACCACCTTTTGAATTAAAAATAAACAAATCTCATGAAAATTAATAACATTTTCAAACACCTCTACATATTGATAGTTAGGCAAAACATCTTCCAGGCTCTGGGCCGTGGTCCAAGGCTATAAATTTTGCCAGACATTTCACCCCCACTGTGGGGAACTTATTCAGTGGCTACTATCCTGTTTTTTATGCATATTAGCTCATCAGAACCTAGCGCTGACTGAACTGTCTGGAGAATCAGAGCTTCTTATATATATGTATGATACAAGTAAACTAACCTTTGTGTTGAGTTCTACTTCATTAGGCAGGGTATCACGCAATGCTCGCAGACCATGTTTGATCAGTTCATCTGCTTCACAGTCAACGAACTCATCCAGATGTTTCTCTAAGTAAGTTCGGGCACTTTGTGAACGAGATCCTATAGCCATAGCTTTGCAGTCAAAGTAGTTTGCAGATGGACATGTTTGGTACACATGTGGGCCTTGGTCCTGTAGAAATAACATTTTTTAAACAAAGTTTTAGAACAAGTGTTTTTTCTTCAACATTCGATAAGGCATGAAATCAAAACAAGATAGCCTAAGCTATTTTAAATATGTAATTACTATAAAGATTCAAAACATTTTTTGTACTTAAGCACTAACTTTCCAAAACCCTCTGCAAACAAATTGCCACTGGCAGGGCTGCTGACAGCACTGGGCCTGAGGCAAAATGTATGATTGGGCCCTCTCTTCAAATATATCAATCTAATTTTACTGTAAAGTTTGACGTGATTTAACCTTAAGTTAAATTTGGTGATATTTCTACATTAAAAAAGTATTAAAATGGAATACTGAATTAATATAATCTTATACTAAACAGTAAGCACAAGCCCACAAAACCAATGAATGCAGTAATTAAGGCTGAACACTGCTTAATGTAAGCGCAGATAATGTTATCAATCAGGTAATGTTATAGTTTTTATGAAGTCCTATACGGATTAATACTGATACATAGAAAAAATGTTGTTTATTCTGATCAAGGATTTGTTTATGTTATCATATTACTTTTTACGGCTTTATTTCCAAGCACTTGTACATCATTCAAAATTTTGTTTCTAACTCAACTGTATTGTGTTGTATTGGAAATAGTGGCACCGTTTCCAGCTCACGGGATGACCAGTTCGAGGGGGTGGCATTACCCAACTTTCTCTTTTCAGTGATAAAACATGTTTCACCCCTCAGTTACATACAGGTGCACGCAATAAGAAAACAAGCACAAAACGCACTGAGTGCACCCGAAAATAATATAGGCTACACAGACTTTACTAGCGGCGAGAAAAGGAATTAGAAACGAAATCAGAAATAACCAGATGAAAAACAGAATTATTACTTGAAATAATGACATAATTATTTAAAACCAGAATGATAAGGGGGGAAGACTTATGTATAAGTACCGGAAATATATTAAATACAAATATATAGGCTACATTAATGGGGGCACACTATAAAGTGTACAAAAGAAAATTCCAACTTACATTACTGCCAGACCTTCTAAATATGAAGCCATTTGTTAGTAAGGTACTGATATGTATAAATTCTAGTTGTGATAACAACAATAAAACTTTGAATAAGAAAATTTTCATATTAAAAAAAAAAAAAGTTACAGTTCTCTATTCTTAAATCATAGCCTGACACAACAGTGTATATGTTGCAACTGGAACTCTGTGGAGGAAATTAAAGTGCATTTATGTACCGATACTAGATTCTTTGCTGTATTTTGTCTGTTCCTAACAGAGATCATGTCAAACCTTGAACAAGAAATAACTTTCTTTGAATTCTGGTGTGTATATGCTAATGGTAGTCTTGCACTCAAGCACACAATCTATTGACCCTGACTAAAGTAATGGAAGCATATAGCATATAGGACATAATCATGTAGTATACTTACATCAAAACCTGCAACCAAAAGGCCAACACCATATGGACGACGATCATAACGCTGGGTGCACACTTGCATTTTGTTACCAATCATTGTTATCAACCGACTTACAGGTAACAGAGAATCATGGGAATACTTGTGATTTAGGCACTCAGTTCTCATGTAACGGCTGAAATAAATACAACAAAGCAATATCAAAAGTGAATAGAAAACAATAAGCTCCATATTTTACGATTTTTATCCCCTTGCTATACTATCCCCCCCTCGGATTTAGTATAACACTCTACTGTGATTCTACATGAGGTGTTCAGAGTGGTTACATTACCCAAAGGTTCAGCACCAACACCAAGGTTGGAGATATTACTTCTCATTGGCCATTCCCGCAAGGTTTATTCAGTGTTGCCAATAGTTCTGTAAGTTATACATATATATGGGTCATTCTACAGGAATTACGCTCTTTTTGTCCTCTCTTAATACTCTGTAAATAACATTGTTATTTCTATATTTTTATCTATCCATGTTTAACTATGGGACCCATTGTTATAAACTAAGTAATCAATGTCAAACTTATGGAAACTTTTCATAGTGAATTTCAGCCCTTTTAAGTAAAAAATCACTCTCCTGGGCTGTCCCCACTCCAGGTTTACAGTACTCTATTGACTATAGAAACAATGTGTGGCATGATTATTTTAATTCACTTTGTGACATTGTTCTTTATTGTATTGGGGACTAGTTCATATGTATGTTTCAAATTTTTGAAGTTTGAATAAGTTTGTACTCTGTTCAAAAGTTCAGTCCCCAGCTTCTGAACTCACTCTCCTGGCGCTATAAGAAAAATTTGAGGAAAAAAGAGGGAAGAAAACTTTTTGCTTCTCAATGTGGCAACGCTGTTCCAGACCAGTGAACAAAGAAGACCAGTGAAGAAAAGACATTTTTGTTGTGATTCCTGGTGCAACTGAGCAAAATACATCTTCACTTTTAAGTAAATATGTTTATTGTCAATCACTTTCCTGGTTGTAGTATTGTTTTAAATTTAAGAGTAAAAAAAATTGAAAATAGAACAATTAAATGCTTTTGGTGATTCAAAAAGTCTCCCTAAAAGCCTAACATCAAGCTGTGTCTGTACTACCTGCACATGGCAAAAGGAATAAAAATCCTCACTCTCCTGGCTAAGAAAATTAATCACTCTCCTGGCTAACTTTTTCCAGGAAAGTGATATGGTAGCCAGTAAAGTGATTCGACATTATTCCTGTAAGATTCTTGTGCACTTTCTTTATTTTTACTTCTTGGCTTAAATAATTCTTTTTCCCTAATAAATGTATGACAGTTCCTAACATTTTTAAACATATTCCATCAATACTTCGGAAAATTGTGAGGACAATTTGTAATTATTTTTTCAACAAAAACTAGGCCTATGTTGTTTTGTGAGTTACATCTCAACTCCCATTCTGACCTAGGTCCTAGATAGTTTTGAAACCATATATACTGAAAAATTAAATTTGGGGAGGTGTGATTCCACCGATATAATAGCATCAGTAAGTAAAATCACTCTCCTGGAACTAAAAATCAATTTTGGTTGACAGTAACCCCAAATTTGAGTAAAGTGTATGCATTGTATGCTGAAAGTTTCTTCTTTGGATAGAAGAATAACCAGGATTTTTTTCTGATTTTTTAAACCAAATTTAAATTTTGAGTTCTCATTATTTAAAAAGCAGACATTTCTGTAGAATGACCCATATGCTCACCAAGCAATGTAAAATTTTTAGGACTGCAAATTGACCAAAATCTTGACTGGAAAACACACATAGAAATGATAAGTCCAAAACTGAGTTCAGCATGCTTCGCTTTAAGAATTTTGAATAATATATTAAAACAGGATGCATTACTTATGGTATATTTTGCATATTTTCACTCGGTAATGAGGTACGGGATCATTTTCTGGGGCAACTCTACCCATAGGGAGAAAATATTTAGATTTCAAAAGCGGGCAATAAGAATAACATGTGGAAAGAAAAAAAGGGAATCTTGTAAACCGCTGTTTGAAAAATTAAGAGTCCTCACTCTTACAGGGGAGTATATATACTCTGTTATGTGTTTTGTAGTGAATAATATTGATAAATTTCAAACTAATTTTAGTGTACATGGACGTACTACCAGAAACATGAATGATCTACACAGACCAAATAACTCGTTAAAACTCTTTCAGAAGGGTACGTATTATTCTGCAGTACAGATATATAACAAGCTTCCAAACAACATTAAATTATTATGTATTCAAAGAAAGATCAAACCTTTCAAAACAGCTGTCAAGGAATTTTTAATAACTCACACCTTCTACAATTTGGAGGAATATTTCCAGCTTGGATAAATTTGGCAGCTTGCAGTTTCTGTAGACCTATATTATTGTTATAACATGCATGTATTTTTTGATCTGACGTGTTCTATATCCTTGAGCCCCGCTCAACACAGGATCTACAGGACGAGATATCTACATCTACATCTACATACAAGTTATGTGGTTAGGTTCCCCCATTACTGTTTATAATAAGTACCATACTCGAAGCTCTTGGTGAAGGGGGTCTGTTGGAAGCTTGGAAGAGGTCCAGGGGCAACAAAGAAAAACGGGAAAGGGATCTGAGGCTGATATGAAGTTAACTACCATTCTCAAAGTTCTTGGTGAAGGGGGTCCAGGGTCATAGCCCGACAAAAGAACATCGGACAGTGCATGGATATTCATGATTTAACAGCAGTTCTCAGCGTTATTTAGTTAATTTTGTGTCTACTTCTTCACGAATTTACTTACATTTAGAACCTTCAGACAAATATAAGGTGCTTATAAATGCAATATATAGGTTATAAAGAATAATATAACACCAAATTTGGCTGTTTTTTCGTGCCTTTAAAATGAAAATATCATGAACAGTAGAGTGCTCTTCGTCATCAGTTGGGGTAAATAGATGGCGGGAAAAAATAGTTTTAGGTCGCACACTAGACTCCTCCCACCAACTCTCTAACAGGATCCATCTGGGAAGGAGGAGTTTAGGGTGGGGACTCATGAGACATCTAGGAGGCAACATCTGAACTACTACTATGGTACAATGCGTACCATAAATGAGGAAACGTATAATAGTGAGCTGCAGTGTCGACATTGAGCACGTTCATAGCCTGGATAGGGGAAGCAGACAGTGGCACATGCAGCGGTGCATAATAGGCTCAGAAGCTAGGGGCAACAGGGGAAGTGGGTGATGCTTCACTGGTGCAAGACCTCCTGGGCAGGCGGGCAAGATAGACGGAGCTTCGCTGGTGTAAAGACCTACTTGGCAGGCAGGTAAGATGGGCGGAGCTTTGCTGGTGCATGACCTAAAACAATCCTTCGCCTAGTTGGCATGTACTTTACATTTCAAACTGTAAATCTTAAAGGTAGTTTTTTGTCTACTAAAAAATAAACCAGTGTGCAGTGTACTGTATCATACCCCTCTGAAGTAACACAGGGTAAAATACAGTATACTTGGGGGAAAAATAGTTTTAAGTTGCACACTAGGCTTCTCCCACCAACCCTCTAAAGGGACCCGTCTAGGAAGGAGGGGTTTAGGGTGGGGAGTAGCTTCAAATGTTGCCTCTTTGATGTCTCATTTAACTACTAGTAACGCCGTTATGCAAAAAGAGAAACTAGAGAAAAAAGTCGCTAAACTTGAGAATAAGGTGACCCCCGTCACAACTGGGCCGTACCGAGTGGGACCAAGTCTACAATGTCACCAATATTACGAACATGATTACATGCCGATTGAATTCGGCAGATAAATGACTGTTGTAGCAATGTTTTATGAAAGATGAGGAAGGGTAAAAAAGCTTCTGCATTAAGAATTCTAGGTCCGTGGCAGGTTATGTTAGGTTAGGATCAGTCATGTTAGTTTAGCAGCAGTATTCTGCATACTGCGGGGTTCGTGCCATGTAACGATGTTTTACGAAAGGCGTGAAAGGGTAATAAGGCTTCTAGGAGAAGTGACAGCCAAATTCTAGGTCAGTGACAGGTTATGTTATGTTAGGAATATTTGTATTACCTACCGGTAGTTTAGGAGCAATATACTGAATAGCGCGGGGTTTATTATGTCTCACACTGAATCTTTTCTGAGACAGGAAATTTTACCCTTGCACAGATCGTTTCTCTTTTGTTCCCCGCGGCTCGGAGGGGCACGGTCGCTAATGGCAGAGCATGGCTGGCTATGCTATTCTGAAGGAGTTCCAAAGAAGTAATTTATTTCTCCTTTATTCTCTTCTCCTCTCGCTTTTTCTCCCACCTTTTCTATGCCCTACCCACCTATTTGGGACCTATTCCTAACCGTAAATTTTACACATCGACCGGTATATGAACCCATGACCAGTAGCACCGTAACCAGCAGCCTTAACCACTACAATACGAGCAATTGCTGAGCAGTGAAGGGAAAATTCATCTATTTAAGTTTAGAGAGCATACATGAGAAATAACTTAGCTGCTTTCGTGCAAGGGTATTTTGGCAAAAGATAGATTTATGCTGCACCCCAGCCAAGCTTCGCCGTTTTGTTAGGTTAGGAACGTTTATGTTAGTTTAGGAGCAATATACTGAATAGCACGAGGTTTATTATGTCTCACATTGAATTTCTTCTGTGACGAAACCCTAAACCCTACCTTCCCAGGCGGGCCTCATTAGAGAGGAGCCTAGGGTGCAGCATAAAACTATTTTTTTGCCGGTATTTTTTTTATAATTGTGAAATATTATGTTGGCTCTGAAAAGAGCCATTTTGGTGCAAGAGTCATTTCTGATGCATTAATTAAGTCACCTTGTGGAAGGCATACCATTCAAGACTAAAACTCTTCACTGGATAATATTATATTATGACATCTTACTTCATTTTCCCCCGCTTTGGTTTCTCTAATAATATTTCATAGTACGATGCATCCTGAAATATATATTAATGCTGTGGAGGCATTCCGTGTCTCAACTGATTGGCCATTGTCATATGCAAATGCAGCAATATGGTGCAAGTGTCATTTTATAATGCTGTGATTTTGAATATATGTTAATTATATTTAGTTTTTGTATTTTTATATGGTGCAAGGGTTATTTTTGTAACGCTGTGATTTTGTACATTTTTATGCGTATATGATCAAGGGTTCAACAGTGAGCTGCAGTGCCAGCACTGAACAGGTTCACAGCCGGAATAGGGGAAGTAGGTGGCGGTTTGGAAGCCAGGGATAGCAGGGGAGGCAGGCCGGCAGGCGGTGCTTCTGTGGTGCAAGACCTAAAGCTATCTTTTGCCCTACACTTCATATGTCGGCAGAGTGGGATGAAGCTTATACTTTACCTCAGAATTCTTGCATCAGCAGTCAGGCCAGAAATAGTTATGCCAATGTGTGTGTCAATCGGTATTATCTTCTTTTGGTGGGCAGACAATTCTGATGAGGCACGTTTCAATGCAATTAGAACAGCATGGGTTTTACTCTTTAGTCCCACAGTTGCAGAACCTAGCTTCACGGCTTCCATTGCATATTCAACCTGATGAAGTCTTCCTTGGGGACTCCATACCGTGACATCACTATCATACTGATTACGAAACTACGAAACAAAATGCAATAATACATTAATTTAATTATAGCAACTAAATCAACATCGGTAAACCCTTAAATTTACTTAACAGTAAATTTATTTCGAGAGCCTAATGTTCAAAATCATGCTAGTCATGTCAGAAAGTAGGGTTATGTTTATCAACATAGCGTGTTTTATGTATTTGTAAAGGATCAAGTCGCCAGAAATACAAACAACGGGTACATAAACGAATTTAAGCTCCATATATGAGTTGAATAATCCACCTACGAGAATAATTACAACTACTCACCATTTTCGCCGACTTGTTTTCCAAACGCAAAAGAACAGCGAATCAGACACTTTCGATACAGTCGATGACCATACCTCAGATGCTCATATCACCACCAACCACCAAAGATGCTAAGACGTCCTCTATGCAAACAGCTTCGATAGTCGTGAATGATATCGAACAATCAGGCGCGCAACTCAAAATATGTCACGGTTTGAATGAATGAACGTCGAAAGGACGAAATTCATGTTACTTAGCCATTTATGTGGTACTTTTGACCCAGATTTGTCTGAAATTTTCTTTGTCCCCACAGTAAATTTATTTAATAATAGTAGACATAAACTAGTATATATAATTGGTATTCAATCTTCTTACCCCATTTTTATCTCTGAGTGTTAAAAGAAGTCGGGCAGTATTATTTTATAGTAATTGGCCAATCACTTATGGTTATGTGATAATATTATAAGAGAAAAATTCCTCTGACACTGTGACTTGAACCCAGGACCTTTGGCTACACGTGCCAATGCTCTTACCAACTGAGCTACGCCAGGATTCAATTCACAGCGCCAGATATAATCTTTCTCCTATGACTGGCTGCCTTCAAGTCCCAGTGTCAGAGGAATTTTTCTCCTATAATATTATCATGTCTAGTCTGAGAGTGTTTGAAAGCAGGGTGCTTAGAAAAATATTTGGGCCCAAGAAAATGGGGACTGGAGAAAATTGCATAACGACGAGCTTCAGGACCTGTACGCTTCACCGGATATAGTAAGGATAATTAAATCGCAAAGGATGAAATGGGCTGGAAATGTTGCACGCATGGGGGAGGAAAGCTATATCAAAAGTATTGACTGGGAGACCCGAAGGGAAAAGACCACGTGGAAGACCTAGACGTAGGTGGGAGGACCAATCTTAGAACGGATTTAAGGGAAGTAGGATTTGTGAGGGATGATTGGATGGAGTTAGCACAGAATAGGGTTGAATGGCGGACTCAGGTAAGCGCGGCAATGAACCTTCGGGTTCTATAAAATAGATAATATTCGTTTAGCTTGCTTAGGAATTGTCGATTGTCATTGAGAAAGTAAGTAAGTAAGTATTATCATGTAATGTTCAACAGAGACAACAATTTGTGGTACATGAAGGCATAGTATTATCCTACAAAAACTTTTCTGTTGGGCTTGCCTTTTATTGGGAGTGAAGAAGAACATTTGGAATTAGGTGGGATTTGGGCACGAACTCAATGCGACCTAACATACAAGAAATAAGTTAAGATAAAAAAATCACTGTCCATATTCAGGAACTGATTTTGCCTTTCAGTTCTCTTCTGAGCCCCAAGTCGCCACTGGATGATAGCATAACATGGATCAATCTTATTTTTTAGTCATTATTATTATACCTTAAATAATATGATAAGTTATAACTTACTGTAGTTTTAATGCATGCGATAATTGGAAGTCGGGATGTTAGATAAGTTTTCTTCTCATAATTTCTAAATAGGCAATTTTCGAATCATCTCTTGTTTTAACACAGAGCGAAACTTTCATCGGCAGATTTTTTGTTATAATTTCGCTTAGTAAACAAGCTCAGCTTTAAAGCTGGCGTTAATTATGTAACAAATTGTGTGAATTTTTCAAGTCAATAAACGCTAAACGCTTGTGCTGGGTTGCAATAACATGTAATCAGAACCATCAATGTGACGACAGACATGTTAAATGCCCTTCTCCAACATGACAAATTAATAGTGATAATCAAGTGGTGACTTTTAGGTTTTGTCAACGGGCGGAGAGGGATGCCAGCCGGTTTTGATTTTCACCTCCCCTCACTCTGGCATTTGATATCCTGTCATAGAATAATCCGTAATTCTGACACCTCCATGGTTAAATAATTAATTAGAGCCACTGCATTATATCAAGTTATGTTCCGGCAATTCATTACACACAATATATCGACAACACACCAAAAAAGTGCAACGGTATCTTATTTATCCCTTATTGATACATTTCATCTTCACAAAGTATAAGAGTTAATATTTCGCCTTATACCCTCAAAAAATATAATATGATGCCAGAAATATATATATAAAGTAATGTGGACAACCTTTTACATAAAAAAATGAAGACAAATATTTATGAGTTTTTTATTTTTATTGTATTACAATTATGTGAATTGGAGTTCTGAGAGGTAACATATTTTTAATTAATGATATATTCTATTGAACAGTGAATTATCCCTACTAAGTATATGTGACGGCAAGGACTCTAGTGGACTGTAAAATTATATTAGTATAAAATCAGTTTGGTTGACTGACCCTTACCTTTCACATCCCGGAAGAAAGATAGAATATGAAAGACATAATACGGTAGTTTATTGTGCCTTCCATAAACAACAGAAATTAACAACGAATAAAATATACCCTTTACAAATCTCTGCTTGAAGCTTCATGATACAATATTTACACAGATGAATATTTATCTTCAAGATGCACAGGAACCGATATCAATTGTTCAAGACACGATTTATATCACTTCCCAACATTTTGAAAAAAATGCGGCAATTGGTGTGATAGGTGATCTTTAATTTTGGGTCGCTGAACACGAATCCGTTTCTACGTATCACGTCATGTTTTCTTGCAACAGGTACTACATCAAAATGAGATATATATTAAGTTATTGCATAGACTAGCCTATAGGATAAAAAGTACTGAAAAATTAGGTTGTTTGGTAATATTTACAGAGAAAAATAAAATAATATTTTTAAACAGTCCAATACATATGTATTCCATTATTTTTTTTGTGAGACCATGCCAAATAAAACAACGTGCCAGATGGAGTTAATTGGCCAAATTGAAGAAACTGTTGAGTTTTAGACCACGGTTTCTTGAGAAAGTTTGATAAGCATATGTGAAGGAATATGTGGGATAACCAGAATATTGGCAGAACGAAGTTACAGCAAATTCATCAAGTCAACAATAGTCTATCCCAGTGGTTTCCAACCTTTTTCAGCTGGCGACCCACCTTCCCTTGTCGGAATACCTCCATGGTCCATCGGTCCATGGTAGAGTATATATATATATATATATATATATATATATATATATATATATATATATATATATATATAAAATTTACCATCAAATATTGCAAATATATAAGCTTATATATATGCTTTTTTGAAGAAAGTACCGTATACGACTAGCTGTCATGACTGGCATATGATCGTTATTATTCTATAGTTAAAGCTATAGGATATATTACAGAATGGTTGAAACGAATAGGTCTGAAAAACTGCATTGATCTATTATATTCTAATAATAATTGAAATAATGCACTGCCGCAGATAAAATAGGCCTATTGAAGACAGTACCTATATAACTATGAACGAAAGTAAATCATTAACAGTCGAACATTTACAAAATATTTCTCGTACAAAATGTTTGATAGCTCCATATTCTTAAAGTGTGAAGCGCAAACAATCTTTGACTGCTATTGAATTCATCTTCGCATTCCTGTTTGATACGTAGCCTATAATATAATAAACACATCTCAGGTGCAAACATGCTGCAATATTATTACTGGACTAGATTTGCTTATGCCTTTGCAGAAAATGTCAGGTAATTTATCAAATGAAATTTCTTTAAAAGGCTCATCAGTTCTCACAAAAAATTTAAATGTACATTTAGGCACGAAGCTTTTGATATTTTTTACGTTTGAAGATTTTTAAGTATTAGAGAACGTTAAAGCATCAAGTTGTACTCTGTGTTGTTTTTGTGGCAGACGGAAAGAGAACTCACATCGGCGACACGTATTTTTACCATAAATAGCAAGAAAGGCATTTATTGCTTATGGTCTTAGTGGTACGCGACTTTTTATTTTCCACGTAGCTTCCACTATATTTCAAAACATCATGAACCCATTGCAATTAAATCGGTTGTTTGACAAACCACTCATGGGCATTTTCAGCTAAAATGCATTTAATGTGTGTAGCTAATAATTTATTATGTTCTAGAGAGAAAGCATCCATGTCCGCCTTACGTATTATTGGGATCTGACAAATTTTGTTAGTGTGTGTGTATATATATATATATACCCAGGTGGATATAAGTGCTTATCAATTAAAACTGTCTAATATTCCAACCATAAGTCAGCTGTTATTGTAGTTCAATTCACGGTTTTTATGGTACAGAACTGTGATAATATACTACCGTTTAAAACATGGTGGCCCCAGTTCTACGAGAAATATACTATTTCTGTAGAATCGTTTGGTAATCATGTGAACAAAATCAAGAAGATGGCAGCGGAGGAAGCTGCCGAAAGCTCGGAATCAATCCTACTCACCCGCTGTTACTAATGCTCATTTTTCTGTAAAACTGTTAGATAAATGTAATACTTAAGACTATCATGTAGCTATTGTTATTTTATTGTATCGTTACAAACTGTTGAGCGTTTACTGTTATTGCCCTATATTTGAAAGCAAAGATAAATTTTAATGTTTCATTTAAATTATACCAAAATTATACTTTATTACCTCCGAAAATACTGTTTTCAAGAACTAAAGATATTTATACACAACATTTACAAATATAAAATAGCAATGCCTGCATTATTCTACAGTGATACTTGTAATTTCTTTCTGTCCATTGATTATGTAATTGTTATTGTAATATTATAAAAGATATTATAACGAGAGTCAGGACCTCGAGTTATATATTTTAACGCGACCATTTAACGAATAGGTCTATTCAGAGAATTAAGCATGTAATGTATAACTAAAACCACGAAAATGAATAAAACATATCCCTATCTGTATCAATGTAAGCGAGATAGCCTATGACGAGACAATCGTTATATTAAAAATATAATGATCGTCTCGCCATCGGCGATAGTCAAGCTTCGTGCGACTTTTCATCAGATGTTGTATTTTTAGATTAACCTCATTGCGATAGCAATTAGATCGTGTTATTAATATTGGATTTATTACTACACGAGATTTAAAATGCTTCACCACACATATTGTACAGGTAGGGGAAAAAAAAGCGGACCGACTAAAATATCTAAGTTGCCGATATGAGCCACTGCACATGCCTAGCGGCATTCACAGGATAGCAGGGAATGTATTGAAATGAACATTGCTTGAATTGAGAAATAATTTCACGTAATTTGCATTGCTTGTGTAAACAAACGTTTCCGTTACATCTCTTACATTTATTTGCGTATCACAAGGCTCTGAAATCAGCTACAAGAGTCGGTCCGCTTTTTTTTCTCCCTACCTGTAGCCTACATTCTTTTCATATTTCGTTTTGCTCATATGCAGCCTACATGTAGGCCTACCCAGTCACTGTGTTCAATGATTAATTTTTTCTATCAAAGAATCTACAGGTAGATTCTTTGATACCTGTATGAAGTTTCGGTGTACGGTCATTGCGAATTCACATAAAAAAAAGTGTACGTAGACGCGGTAAAACGAAAGTATAAGAATAAAACGATGAAATTATGACGATATATACTTGTGATAGGTTGAATATCCACATATTCTTATACTGGATTGGTCAAAGATATATGAGGTAAATAATGTTATATAGGTAGTTCCCTGCCTATGCTCATTAGAGTCTATACTTTATAGGTTACACTTCGATTCTTTTTGCTTGTTGTTTGTATTTTCTTTACATGCAATTTATTTTTATTGTTCAGACTGTTTAACGAAAATACTCCGAATTTTAATTAAGAATTCAGTATTACGTATGTAAACTACAGACATATTATGCACAATTACAATAATATCCTGAGGAATAAAAAAAATATATACGGTATATGAATGCCGCTTAATATAAACGAGGATATTGTTATAAGTCGGGTATGGTTAACACTTTTATGAAGTCCCGCACGGACTATACCATATATGGGCAACGCCCGGCCCGCGGGCCGGATTTGGCCCGCCCCGACTTTAGATCCGGCCCCCGGAACATTTTAAAATCACGCTCGATAAAGTAAATATTTTCGGTTCTCGCCAACAAGAGAGTGAGAGGGGGAAAACAAAAGCCTAAACTACGATGGTGTTCCTTCCGGTCAGCGCTAGAAAAATGCTGCAATAGGCCTAAATCAAAGTATCAAACTAGACTTACAGATGAAAATTTTGAAAACACTCTGCGCTTGTATATTATAGTGGGATTGATGCCAACATTGATTATCTTAATTCTAAAATTCAAGCTCATGCTTCTCATTAATTTCTGCTGATTGTAAGTAAATACATAATCAGTTCGATATTGTTCTCATTAATGTAACTTTAGCATTATACTTTATAAATACAAAAAACCTTATCATGATTATTTTTTCACAACTACCTATTATCTACGGCCCGCGACTTCATAAATATCGTCAAGTTTAGCCCGCATCTTTCCAAAGGTTGCCCACACCTGGACTATACCAATACTCATACAATGAAAAAATGCTGTTTATTGTGATGAAATATTCGGTTTATGTTATCACATTTTCCTTTTTGCGGCTTTACTTCCAAGTATAGCACGCCATTCAGAATTTTGTTTTTAGGGGTTTTGTTTCTAATTCAACTGTACTGTGTTGTATTGGAACTAACGGCACTGTTCCCGGCTCACAGGACGACCTTTTCCAGGGGATGGTATTCCCTAGCTTTGTTTTAAGCAGTAAAGCATGTTTCACCCTTCAGTTTAACTGTTGCTTTTGATTTGTGAAGATCACAGTGTTGACATGCAGTGATGGTTAGTGTAAAATAAAAGGACTTTAACAGAGAGGCGTTAGATATTTTGCTAAGCGGTGTTCATCACAGGTCAGTAAACATGAAATATTGGTTAATAAACTCCAAAGAAAAACAGACACAATTAAAAAAACGTTTTATTGATTACAAAAAAAATAGCTGCCTTGTAATCTAATACTGTATTATGAGTGGTTCAGTGATTAGCACTTACGTATCATCTTGTGTGCATGAATAAATAGCTTTTAATTCGGTTTTTGAGTGTATTATCTTATGTATGAATAAATAACCTTCAATTAATTCTTTCGGCTACTGTTATGAACAGGCTTTAAAACTTAGTGCCCGATCGAATATGTTAACAGCAACCGTACTGTATAGACTTTGCTCGGCGTATGCCCTAGCTACCATATGCTAGTTCACGTGATAGTAAACAAACCGAAATACAGATATAGGAAGACCACAAAATAACTTATCATCTAAACTCACATTACAAGCATGCAAAACGATACTTTCTCCTGTTTGTGTATAATAGTCCCTCCCAAATGTTTCAATATATGTTTGCGTTTTAGAACACTTTACTTTCGGCATGCCGAACACGTATTATAAATTTAAACACGCACAATGACAAGGTACACTGTTGACCAATTTGAGAGGCACCGTACCACAAGCGCATTCTCTTCTCAGTACTACTATCAATGACTGTCTTATCAGCATACGCAATCAACCCCACCCCCTATACTCAGGTTGTTGGTAACCGGAATCAACTCCCTCTGTGTGTTCGGGCACTAAGTTTTAAAGCCTGTTTATCACAGGTCAGTAAACATGAGTAGGCTATGAAATATTGGTTAAAAAACTCCAAAGAAAAACAGACACAATTAAAGAAGTTTTATTGATTACAAAAAAATAGCTGCCTTGCAATCTAATACAGTATTATGAGTGGTTCAGTGATTAGCACTTACGTATCATCTAGTGTGCATGAATAAATAGCTTTTAATTCGGTTTTTGAGTGTATTATCTTATGTATGAATAAATAACCTTCAATTAATTCTTTCGGCTACTGTTATGAAACGGTTAATATTATCAAATTAGCTGCATCCCGAAGTGATCACAATAAGCGGCGTGCACTGTACTGATATTATTATTTTATCATTATTACTATTAATATTACTACGAATCCAGGAATACAGCATATTTTGTGATATGCGGTATGTAACTGGTCTGGTAATAACGATTACAGAATGAAAACTAGAAAGGAGTTTTTATTCTGTGTACTCACAACGGAACAAGCGGTTAGCTGCCTAATGAACAGAAATTACAATCAGGCGCTTACAAAGAAATGATGGACAACCAGTGGTTATGCACAGAGTAATGAGCATGTTTATGATTTCTGATGGCTGGATTTTAGTGCAAAATACATCGCCACAACAGCTCTCGAGGGAATGCGGGAGAAAACTGACACCAGGGGCACAGTATGACGCTGGGGGCGATCGCCTACGAACGTTTATCTTAGGGAGACAGAGTATTAATTAGGGGTGGATATACAACCGTCAATCTGACTCTATTATTCTACTAGGGTGGATAGCTCGTTAATTTAGTAGCAAAAAAACAAAAACTTCCTCCTTGGTAGTCTACATTAAACATCCTCCATATACATTTTTATGTGTTGACGCATTTATGCCCTTAGTCGAGCGGGAAGAGGAATAGTCTTAAATGCAAAACTTAAATAAAAAACTACTAAAGATAGGTACTTGATCTTTTTACAGTGTTTAGTTACAGACCCTGTGTCAGTACTGAAAACGCATTTTTCATAAGTTTATTATGCTTATTTACTGGGATATTATTTTTTTCTTTAGTATAAAAACTTCTAGATACATCATCACCTGTAAATATTTAAGAGATAATTTATTAAAACAAAATTCAGTGTATGTAAGACACACAAGCTGAGAAAAAGTACTTTTATACAGAAAAGTAATCTTAGGGCTACGGGAAACAAACTTCTATGCGCCAAACTTCTAGTCTGTATGTCCTCAGTTAAAGTAAAAATTATAAAATTCATGAATAGAAGTATAATACAATTATGTGTGATACACCATTTTAAAGAGAGAAGTACAGAGAGTAAAATTCAATAATAATAATAATAATAAAAAATTTTCATCCAAAACCGAATTGATTTTTACAGTTAAAACATCCCTGCTCCATAGTCTGGATATAGGCTACCCAGAAAAAAAAGTAGCATGGATAGAATTAAAGCATATGTACAATTATGTATGATACTTCATTTTAAAGAGAAAAGTCCAGATAATAAAATACAACAATAAAAAGAAAAACACGATTTTCATCCAAAAATCAATTAAAAAATGGCTTAACCACTATGAATGTTCGTTTAATCTCAAATTTAAGACTACATTAAAAATATGATGTGAACACAAAACTTCATCTACTACGATTTTTTTCTTTTAGAGAAGTAAAAACTAATAAGAACCCTACACATGCAGTGTTTATGTATCAGGCCACGGTACGAATTATGGGGTAAAATGTAAAAATTCGTAATATCAAATTCTACTATATCACTTTAAAAAAAAGTAAAGTGATCCCTATACAGGCCATGGAAGCTCAGAGGTTTCCAGGAGATTGAGGCTCCCAGATTTTGGACATTGGACACGTGAAGGTGGTAAGGTTGTCAGCCTTACGCACCGGCCGCCTTTAACCCCAGGATTACTCCAGGTACTCATTTCTGTTAGAGGCTGAGTCGACCCCAGGGCCATAGTGCCACCAGAAGGATTAGACCAATATTGAAAAATCTCAAGGACCTCATCGGGAATCAAACCCCCGACTATCTGGTTTGCAGCTCAGCTCCTCAACCACTACGCTACGGCGTACCCCCTACTATATCACTAGTAATTATAAAATTTGTAATCAATTGTTATTTACACACCGTTAGGTTGGAAGGAATAAAATGTGTTATCACATGAAAATCCGGTCCTTGCCTAAGAACCTCAGGACACAAATATAATGGTATATTTGTGTCAAGTTTAAATCTAAATTTAGGTACGGTTATGTAGGCTATAGAGTTAGTGGCAAATCAATGCCAGAAGGAATAAATGGCGCTATTTAGGGCCCATAGATAGCAGTTATCGGTCATTGGACAGGTAGCGTTGTACAGTTTGTTTTTATTCATGAAGTCACTAGCCGGTTAGCAGATTTGAGCAAACGTTTTACAGTCACTATCTTGTTGTGATCTATCACATGTTGCAGGTTAAATGGACGAATGCCGTTTTTATATTATCTGTTATAGGCAGTGATTCTCTCATTAAGTGCAAGTGTGAGATAGGTTTATAACCATTACCACTCCCGATAACATCCCGTACAATAGTAACCGCTTTTATTTTCAATTGTTACACTTTTTGGGGAAGTGGATTGTTTGGAAGAAAATCCTGTGTGTTACTAGTTTACCCAGCAAGTACAGATATTTAGCATAAGTTATTGTTATTTTTCAAATTACAATAATGACTTTATATTTTTTTGAAGGACGAAGGTACAAATATTAAAAATCATAATTTCTCTCTGGGACTACGATAATCTGCTTTAAATTTTAGCTGCGAAACATTGTTTTGCGATTACATGCAAATCTTAAGAAATAATTAGAGTTTAAAAGCATTAGAAGGCATCATACCGTATTTATTGCGCCATCGAATCCCCAATTTTGAATGGCACAAATGAGGGGGGGGGGGGGAAATGTGCGCATTAGATTCGAGTAAATCACTTTAGCAAGTTGGCATTGATCAGCAGAATCGGGAGGATAGGTTTTTTTTATATAAATTTAGCCGGCCATAGGCCAATTTCCCTTAATTGTTTGTCTTTTTTCACAGTTTGCTTTTCCAAATCACATACAAACATCCATGCCCAAGGCAGGACTCGAACCCACAGCATCCTTCCCTATGGCTCCAAGTCAGCATACCTTAGCTACCGCGGCTAAGGAGACCCAAGGCTTGTAAACTACAATAGTTTTTACTGATCTTGAAGGAGACCGACCATTGTTCAAATCCCGTGCCGGTCAATTTGACTTGGGGTTTTTCATGGTCATCCCCGCCGTAAAGGCATATTCCGAATGGGATATTTCCCTATCGTGACTCATCCTCGCTATTTCACCCTGCATCATATGCATTAAAATTAATATCAGTTGAAATTTACAGACGCCATAAACACATCAACAATAGGTAACAGTTGCACATGAATAGTTGCATGTCCTACTGGTAGTCTATAGACAGAAATTCTGAACTCATATGGCCTCGATGATGAAAGGAGTATAGATAGAGCTAAATTTAAAACATATTCAGAAGAACACTGCCGTTTAATAGTAACAAAATATTTTATTAAATAAAAAAACACTCGATAACGGATAAAATTAAATAAGCAGCACGAGAGTAAATAATATTGTATTTATTCGCAAAAAATAATATTACTTTTGGCTTTGAGTTGCCTATAATTTGTGAAAAAATGTAGTTTGCCTAACCTCTTTATTATATAAATTATTATATTATTATAATTATATAATTATTATATTATATAAATTATAATACTAGCCTATGTTATGTAAAAAGGTTGTTTTTGGAATTTATTTAAAATTCATAGCGAAGAGAGGTAGAAATTATAAATTATAGAAAATAAACTATGGTATCGTTCTACAGCAATATCATCCACATCGACACTGACCTCATTAAGGGTTTTCTACATGACATCTGTTTTGCAAGTTTGACATAACACATGTACACACACTGAAAGAGTTTCATTGTGGCAACTGTGGTTACGCCGAGTTGCGATAAAAATCCCATGATATCGACGATGCGTAAATGTTGGAAATTAACTCAAATTAAAGTTCGTTACGAATGATCCATAAACCACGTATTGCACACCAATAATATTAAAAGTATATTTGAACGTTAACGCGACCACACCTGATGACCAGGCTTGTACAGAGTGCAAGAAATATAATTTATAACTACGCACATTTATCAACTTTTTCCTTTGGAAAAAACAAGAAACAATATTATGGGCTAACCATTTTTGTCTCAAGTGAGTACTTTTATGATAGGCATTACTACAAAAGCTTGTGATTTTATTTAGGAAAAAATCATATCCTAGATTCAGGCTCCAATTTCAGGTACTTTGCACCCTGTACAAACCTTTATATAACAACCCTTTTAATTATAGATATATAAGCATTCATGGACCACAGATTATAGTCTCTGTTGGACATTACATGAGAATATTATAGGATAAAAATTCCTCCGACACTGGAACTTGAACCCAGGACCTTTGGCTATTCGCGCCAATGCTCTACCAACTGAGCTAAGCCGGAGTTCAATTCACAGCGCCAGATGGTTCATAAATGCTTATATATATATCTATCTTGAATGTTAACTATACAATAACAGTGGGAGCCCGGTCACAAAAATCACTACTTAGTGTGCCTCACAGTACTGCATATGACATAACTTGTCTGTCGGTGAGGTAGACCATTAGGGCAATTAGTCATAGGAGAGAGGTTCCACCTGGCGCTGTGAATTGAACTCCGGCTTAGCTCAGTTGGTAGAGCATTGGCGCGAATAGCCAAAGGTCCCGGAAGTCTCAAGCCTTCGAGCTCTTGGAACACTATAGGCCTCATGGCCAGTATAGAGATTGATTTACTTTGCTGCTTCTGTCTAGTTCATGTTACATTCCACACCAATTATCTGGATTTCGCACACAGAGTGGGAAGCTAGATATTGAAAATATAGCAAGTATCGAAACCCATATCAATATCCATAGTTTATAGAAGATCGATAAAGTTGATAAAAATAGTAAAGAAAAACAAAATATCTAGAAATCTTTAAAATTGAGGTAAGAGAGTTTATGTTCGGGCTATCCCCTTTCCTGCTAAGTTTCAATATAACTTACTGTAAAAAAAAAAAAAAAAAAAAAAGTCTGCAATATTATCAAGGAGAAAGAACACATTTCTTGATGTACATCTAAATTTGTGGTGCTGATATTATCTTGTTTATATTTTAAGAGCAGAATACATTAAGGTACGTATTAAACAGGAGGAAAGGGTCTATTGATTTTATAGTTACGAGTGGACTACTTTTAATAATTCTTCTCATAGTGAAAATAGAGCGTGGGATTAACTAACTTCAGGTTAGCTCCTTTTCCCACACCAAGTCTTCGGATTTAAAGGATGCTCTATACAGGCTTAACCGACTAATATGCCAGTTCCTGAAAGTTTGTGTTGGTGTTTTTACTTTGCTGACGTAAGATGTCTCCAGAGCATATTGCAATAAGAAGGTATATGGAATCTCCTAAAAACAGGAGACATCTCCTGCCTAGTACCCTAGAAAACATTATTTAAGGACAGCCTTTCATGAGCCTAAATGTTGATATAGTTCTATGGAGAATTTGTATCCCATTTTCTATGTCTAAAATAGATTCTGTTCACATTTATAATACTTATCTTTATTTACCATTTCATAGAATGAACCGGAAATTTCAAGAAATTGTTCAGTTCAAAAGCTGGGAAACTACTTTGTACAAATACCTAAAGTAGAAAAATGAAAACTTTAATTAACAGCAGGCTACAGTAAACCTACATCAGACGAAACTAACATATTTGAATTAATGTGGTAAATGTAAAGTCCTGCGGCCTACATTTTACGTAGGCCTACAATGGTTAGAGTTTCGGGAGGTAAACTTTCGACTACTTTGCCTTGCGACATACGATGAAGTTACTCGCCTCCTTTAGCTACGAAGGTCTTTAAATACTCATTTTATCATCTGCATATGTCAATCAAGATAAGGTTTGAGAAAAGGAAGGAAGAAAATTTGTAAAGGTGCTAACACTATTCTAACTTAATGTAGGCTAAGCATATTCATCCTAATATATTATAAAACTTAACATTTGTTTATCCTCCTTCTTCGTTTATACGCTGGAAGCCCTGCTCTGTACCTATTTACAAGCAAGGTGTAGGTTCATTATCTCCATTTTTAAGCCAAGGAGCATAGGGGATTAACAGTGACGATTTTAATGACTCAGACCAACAAAATTCGTACTTTGAACTTTTCCTGGTGCTGTTTGTATAGAATAAGCTATTTTCCCGGGCTTCTAACAAAGTACCTAGTTATTTGGAGAAATTCCGGAGTTTCAGAGCCGATCTGAGGATCTTTTCTCATTGTTATTGCCTTGACAATGGAGCCTCAGACCGGCCCCGAAAGTAGGAATTTCTTTTTAAAAACTACCTGAAAACATTCTATACAACAAAATCTGAGTGGAGACATTTTAGCATTCGCTGCATATCCTTTAAAGGTAATACTAGCAATATACACAGAAAATTAGTGGGCATAATTTATTCTAATAAAAGCCCACTTATTCCTATCTTCAATATAACAGGCTTATTATTCTGAAAAATAATAATTTTAAATTAAAAAGAATAAGTAATCTATTGAGTTGGAATATTCTTTTATAGTTTATAAAATGGGACAATGGTTTAGATAATTATTTGCTGAAATATATATAGCAGATTATTTAAATTATACAGATATATATATAAATGATTGATATGGACGACATTGTATTAAGTTTACTGCCAAAGTTCGTATTACTTTTCAATTAACACTTCTGTGTTTACCGATATGTATTGTGTTGCATCAATAACCTCTTCAAATTGTTAACATTAGATCTACTTGAAGGCCACTACGTGATACACCTTATTTACTAAACTTTATGACTCTTCATCCCACAACGGTCAGTTTCCACCATCGATCATTGCATTAGATCCTCAATAATTTGATTTCATCGATTTTGGGCATTTCAATATGTCAACACCCATGGCCGTTATGATACTCCGTGCACCCCATTCCAGACCTTCCCACTTCACAGAAGTCCGATGAGATATCATGATTTGAACCTGGGCCTGCGAATCCTTAGCCTTAAAAAAGCCTTAAAATAAAATATGTTGTAACATTAAGTCAAAACTAAGAACATTTATAAACAAACATTATATAAATACTAGCAAATGAAAGCAAATTAAAAGGAATCTAGTATAACATAGAAAACCCCTAATAATCATTTTATAGTTCATGTGAACAAAGCCTGGCAAAGATAGTGTAGGTATATTTAATTTGAAATATATGGAGCTTTTGAATAATTATACACCGTTGGATACAAGGAACAGTTCAAAATATTTGTTGTAAATCGAACATTATATTTAAAAACAGTTTAAATGATTATATATTCATGTTCGTAATTTAATTATTTTGCATTCGTTGACGTTTTCCTTCATTTGCATGTATTCAGGTAAGTTCTATTACAATCATTTTGACAGATTCACTTTTTGTGGTTTGAGAAGATTAACTCAAGCTGAGTTTTTGGACCAGAGGATGTAATTATTTCCGCTGGAATATGAATTAAGAATATGCTTAAGTCTCAGAGAGATGCGTTGTTGGTTCACGCCTTCACAAGCTTTAATTGGGATGTGGATAATCCAGGCTGACATATTCGTTGCTTTCAGGATTAAATGTTTAAAATGCATAGTAAAGATAAGTGTGACGACTAAATTGGAGAGAATAAATTCTAACGTTACCAACATTATTTTCATTTGAAGAAATAGGCCAGTAGCCGAATGGTTAGCACACTTGTTTTAGATCCATTTTCAGGATTCAAACCAGCCGCGATATTTTGCATGTTTTTGCTCTTTTGCGTGTTTACAGTATACTGAGTGTAAACCTTATGTCCTAACCGAAGAAAATCATTAACCCTTTCAGAGCTGAATTTCTCTCTTTATACGTGTAATCGAAAATATTTGAACCTAACAGAGATGACAATGGGGGCTGGAGAAAACTGCATAACGACGAGCTACATAACTTGTACTCTTCACCGAATATAATCAGTTTAAGAGTAATTAAATCTTGGAGGATCAAATGGACTGGACTTGTTGCGCGCATGGGGGAGGAAAGACACGATCTGCAATTACCCGGATTAAATAGAACTGGACCCGATCCGAATTATCAAATATTCGGATAATTGGATAAATCGTGAAAAAGGTAATTTCTTTAAGAAACAAACTAAATTGCTCAGTACTATACTGACATGGGGGTACGCCGTAGCGTAGTAGTTGAGGCGCTGCGCTACAAACAGGAAGGTCGCGGGTTCGATCTCCGATGAGGTCGTTGGAGCTTTTCAACTGTCCTAATCCTTCTGGTGGCACTATGGCCCTGGGGTCGACTCAGCCCCTAACAGAAATGAGTACCAGGAGCAATCCTGGGGGTAAAGGCGACCGGTGCGTAAGGCTGACAATCTTACCACCTTCATATGCCGAATGTCTATAATCTGGGAGCCTCAAACTTCTGGAACCCTCTGGGCCTCCATGGCCTGTATAGGGAACACTTTACTTTTACATTACTATAGCCTACTGACATAATGTGTCACATCTTGAACATATCCGTCAGAGTCGGTTGTTTTGCTGAAAAGCTGTCGATTTTGTCGGCTAAAGGTTTTGATCTTTAGCAAATAATCGGTCCTAAAAGAGGGTTTTGCCAATGATGGTTGCTGCAAAAATTACTTGAATACAGCCTCAAAGCTATCTGGATAGTTTGAATGCTACTGTATCTTAAAAATACTGACTGGGAGACCCAAATGGAACAGACCATTAGACATATTTATAGTTGGGACAATATTAGGATAGATTTAAGGGAAGTAGGGTATTCGAGGAATGGTTGGATGGAGTTAAGTACAGAATAGGGTTGAAAGGAGGGCTCAAGTAACAGCGGCAATAAACCTCCGGGATCCATATAATAGATGATAGGCCTATTCCTTTAAGTCTGTAGGCTTCCGCGGCCGGAGTCATCACAGTCTAGGCTGTCCGGGTAGCGCCGCGTCGAGTGTTGAGAGGCCAACGTTTCTACAGCCATGTTGCTGTCTTCTTCAGGGCCAAAAGGTCACTGAGTGAAGAAGACAGCAACATGGCTGTAGAAACGTTGGCCTCTCAACACTCGACGCGGCGCTACCCGGACAGCCTAGACAGTGATATTCCTTTAGCTTGTTTAGGAATTATCTATTGCCATTGAGTAAGTAGGCCTATATGTGTAATCGACAAGTAAAATTATCAGTGGGCTCTCAGTTTGAGATCAATCAGCAAAATTTCATTCGAATAATCGATTTCCATAAATGACAATACTAACCTGTGAATAAAAGATCCTCATATCTTATGTAAAGAAGTACTCCATCGATCTTATATCTATGCTTTTATAAAGTTTTAAGGTAAAGAATTTACACGTGAGTAGCAGTGAAAAGTCGTTGCATAGCTGGCAAATCTCTGAGAACAGATTGTAATCCGCTCTTTCGAAATTATAAATACTTACATCACCTGGATTATATATTTGGAGGTGTTGTGTTGATGTATATAAGCATATCCGAAAGTTCATTATTAATGCTAACAAACACAGCTATGAGACTATGACACTAGGCACGGTAGGCCTATGGCTATATCAAATTCCATAGAAAGAGAACTTTATCTAGCAAAAGTGTAATTTGTATGTTAGCTACAATCTACAACTATAATAATAATTAATTGCCAGCAAACCTTAGAACTGGCAATTGTGCCACTTTTTCTAGCCCAGTTAAAGAACTCTTGTTAAAAAATTGTTATTACTCTGTAAATGAATAACTGATTGATAACTTATAGTTTTTAAATGATCATAATTTGACGTACTCCCACTGTGTTTTTAATTTATGAGGTAAATAAATAAATAATTACTAAGCTATCTCAAATGTGTAAAAATTGTTTGTACCATCTATTAAATAAATGAATTTAATTATTATTAGCATTATCATTATCACCATCTTCATCATCAACATGAAACTATTCTCAATATTTTAGAAATTGATTTTAAATATTAGCCACTAACTTACAGTCTACAGAACATAACCTTACAATGAATTTAAAGCCTACGATAATGCGTTTCTTCCTAGTTCTATAAAGGAACAAATACGATATATCACTATAATCCAGACTTAAAAGTCAGTTGAAATCTGAACACAATACTGGATTTAGTAACACATGGAAACCCTTCTATTGTAAATGCCATTGTTGTTTTCTGGCATACTGAAGCGCTGAGAAATGGCGTTTGAGCGTGCTAGGAATTTAGAAATCCTTTGAAGACGATTCCGAGTGGGATAATGCGAAATTCTTATAGCGACACGCGAAATTGTGGAAATAGTGTCATACTGACCCTTTCCGCCATTTTCTACTAATTCTTCAGAATAACATAATCGCTAAAGTTTTCATTAGTGTTTAGATAGCTTGACTAAAGTTAAAATTTTGTTCAGTTATTTTACTATCCACCTTAAATTAAATTGATTCCCTTTATTCAAAAAATATAAAATATACATATTGCAAACAGATTAACTGTTATCCTCAATTTGAATCATATTCATTAAAATATCCTTGAATTATCACACAGAAGAAATTGTCATGCATTTTTGTTTTATACCAACTTTCATCACAAATCTTGTTTTTTTCATCCTTAAAGCATTCCCATTATAATTCTCCTCTTTATAATGTATTCCGTCCGTAAGTTACAATTCGCACAAAATTAACGATAGGTATACTTAATATGAACAACAAGCTGTTTAAAAGTACAGTGTACAGATGAACAAAATTTAATTATTTTAAAAAAATCTAAAGAAGTAGCATAATTACACGCACTGACTGACTGTGTAAATTCTACAAATGGTTTTTGAAATACACTCCTTGTCTTTTTTTATTTAAATATTTTCTTTTTAAATGTTAGTGTCTTGTACTGTATTTTTTGTATGCAAAGATCTGTTTTTCTTACTAAGCACATTTTATGTTGTGTTTTCTATTTTAAGTATTAGTAGACTTTAGTATTAGTATAAATATTTGATATTATTACTATAATAGTATTTTAACATAAGAGAACATTTGTATTTGGGTAATGTGCCTGTTATCTTCTCAAGACAAACAAATAAATAAATGTACTAAACTGAGTTTATTTTCTCTGTTTTAATGTGCGTTGTTTGACGTTAAAGCGTCAAAAGAAGCTCTGAAGCCTGTATGCCTTGCAGCCTGACATCTGTCGTTAAAGATGAGTACTATAACAGCTGATGATGAGAGTCACCTGCTTCATTAATTACTAGATATTTATTAAGCTAAAACCTAAACAATTAATTATGGTCGAACAAAAATATTCGTATGTAACTTGCCTACAATGGAAATTAAGACATTCGTATGATAATTATGAAACTCGCATTGCTTGTTTCATAAAACCATGCTGGTGCCTTAACAAATGCCACTATAGGCTCGTTGCAAAATGTACTATTGTCACTTTTGTGTCCAAGTAGGTGAGAAAAACGTTATAGCTAAACGTAAATCTTCGCAGATTTGATCGATTTCTGACGTAAAGCATAACGATTTAAAGCGGGGAACTAATCACATCATAAAAAAATGGGCAAGATCCAAAATTGCAAGGAAAGGATGATGGGGATCTATTAAAGAGGTGTACAGCATTACATGATGTTGAGATAAAAGTTAAAACTTGTAGGCTACGGTACCTGATGGCTTGCAGTTTACACAATGAGGCGCCGAATCAATGGCTTGTACAAGCTGGAAACACTTTAGCTGAAGAGGCGGGGACAGCTGACGGTATTTGAATATACACCTGTACAATACGTACTGTTACCGGCAAGTGTAATTGCGAGTGCAAGCGTCATGGAGTGTGTTTGCACGGAAACTAGTACACATAGATCAGACATCCTTCTGTGCATCCTCTGATATTTCCTCAACATAGTTTAACACAGAACACACGAGGACAATATTAGATCCTTCTAGTTTGCACATTTTTGCTCTCGCCCCTCTTTGTACAAATCCTCGTTACACCGTTTACTATTCTTTCTCTGACCAATTTACTTATTTAAAAAAATTGGACTTGAAACATCTGGAAACACTAGAATGATGATTCACCACAAGTATAAAATTGATAGCAGAGTTATAGTAGTTCAGTAAAGACTAGTATAGACCGGGATACTAAATGTTGTGAACATGTTGATATTGGTGTTGGCAACATGTATCCCATCAACAAGCAACAAGTTGAGGGGATACACGTCAACATGGGGTGGCATGGCATCAAATAAATTTGTTGACTGATGTCTATATCCCTGTTTTCTATTCCAAATGGAAAACATCGCTCATTTGCATCAACATATGCAATAATATATGCACCACGCAAGTAGCATAAATGTATAAGATTACATTATTAATTGATGTGTTAATTATTCTTTAAGAACTTCAACAAAAAGAAGGGTTATTCTAGTACAGTACTGAAATTTCTGGACTATCATTTTAGGTTGACTAGTGAAGAATGTAAGTAATGTTTGAGCAGTACAAAAAAAAACACACACACACACATTGACTTTAAAAATATATTTTATGATACCAAACGAACTGAAGGAGAAATAAGTTAGTTGGAGATCATGCCGGGGAACTACCGTCTACTTTGTCGTAGGCATTGAGCGATTTGAAAGAACACTCGGAATATGAACGCAATTGTTTTTCTGCACGTAGGAGAACCTAAGATACCCAAAAGTAAGCTTTACTAGTTTATAATACCATCCCATTATAAACAACGTCGGCGTTTAATTTATAATTTACCGTCATTTTATCTATGAAGGTAATCATTCTGATGTTGGCGACATCGTAGGCCTATACTGCCTAGCAATCGGAACGGCACGGCTGGCATGGAAACCAATAGTTCTTCAGTTTAGCGGGGAATTCTTTTCATGTATCATTTTGTAGTGAAATTTATATTACGCGAGATATTTTTATTGTTTTTACATTTCGTCCCTTATACTGCTATACGTATGAATTACAGCCTCAACTTTTGCTGAAGTATATCTTACAAACTCATAGTATAAACTGTATTCTTTTACATGCAGCTGTAACAATCACATTGTTGAAATTCTATTGCTGTAAGATCGAGGTGATGGGCTCTTAAAGACTGAGTGGGATTCTACCAAAGGAAAGAATAAAACATTACAACGCCCAAAATGAATTTTATAGAACCCTGTCTAAGCTATATAAATTAAATCAATCTGTGTGGATTGTAAAGAAAGCGAGCGATTTCAGAAAAGAGCGGAGTTTCTAAAAATCTATTCATGGCATTCAAGACTAGGAGGATAAACCTAAGAACGATTCAAAAGACTAAAGATAAGTTTGTATAGACTTTCTTTTATTTCAAGTACCCCATGTTCAGCATAGCACTTGAACATATAGTGAACTATTTTAATTGTCTTTTATTTTTACTCATGACTTCAAACTTAATAGTTGGCAGAAATTAATTTTACATTCTTATTTAATGCTCTAAATTGTTCACGTAATTTTCAAGTAGGAGTAATTAACCTTATGACTGCGAACAGTGACTCAAAAATTGATTTTTTTGTTTAAATTTATGTAAATAGATTAATTTCACTTACACTCAGAACTTTGTATGAAAAAAATCGTTCTTCACGACACTTTAGAAAATGTTTGAAGGCTGTTTTGAATTTCTTCAGACAGAATATCTGACAGATAGCACAAAACAGAAAACTTAAGACCTACTTTAGGTGCTTGGCGTGAGGAGTGCACCACCCTGCTATATAGGTTCTTATTCTGTACCTTACGCTAAATTCGAGAAAAGAAAGATCCAAGCTTTTTTGTATAAAGGCCATGGAGTGTTCAGTTACTTTGTTTAGTTATGTAACGACGGCTATGTGCTGCTATTGTAAACGTAAATTGTAAAATTGTTGCACGAAAAAAGTATGCCGTGCAAATTGCTTGTAGATTCTATTTGAAAACGACAAAACATTTTTTTTATATGCAAGTTATTACCGAATTGTGCTCACCTACAATACCCAATTGACTGTCCATAAGATTGTGGTAATTATGAAACCAGAGAATCTTTTCTTAGATAAATTTTCCTCATGTAGCAAGATATATGGGATGATGGTGAAGTAACGTGGAATCTGAGGAGGCTGTTGCGAAAATCTAGGGCTAGAAAACTAATGAAGTAAATTTTTCTTATCTGGAATTGAATCAGTGTATGCGAGTAAATAAAAATAGCTGAAGTATGTTCTTTAAACTTAAATAAAACATAACGTTCTTTAATAGTTTAGAACACTAACACATTATTAGGTAATTCCACCGATCACTTCAAACAGCATGGTATGCAGATCACAGAAGCACAGAATGTAGGTTTCCTACTGCTACTAGGTTGAAAGTAAACCTAACCTTCACTTCCTGTAGTCAGAAAGGCAAGTTGTTTGCTTCAGATTAAACACACCTCTACACAGGAAACATAGTTGAAAGTAAATGAAACCCTCCTACTAAACCCACAACAAAAGCAAGAGTATCCCTAGAACCGGACAAAGGTAAATGTCGCCATTAATCGCACAAGTGCGACGTATTTAATGCTCACTTTTGTCTGGTGTTAAGCAGGTCTAATCCACAACTTTAAAGAGGAAAAATAATGAGTACTTGGTTACCAAATTAGTCTTGAAACTCTGCTAAATGATTTAAGTTACCCTTATTCAAGGAGAATATAATATTGCCCACTGAACTTCATGTTTTATGTAGAGATTGTCGCAGTTTCTACTTAATCTCAATTAAAACCTCTGGAACCAGAAATATTCTCGAGTTCCTTCGTTCAATTCGGGGGCCAGAGAATTACACGTGAAGGTTGTTAACGAAATGACCAACAGGGTACAGAGTTCAGAAACGTGCAGTCCACGAACCAAGACCTGCGACTTTAAATGCCTTCCATAGGAAGACATACCAATTTTTATACAAATAAATCCATTGCCATTCAAGAGGCAATGCTGGAAGTATGGTAGACACATTCCAGCTTTTCTCATATTTAAAATTTTTATTTTTTATTTTTAGCATTAACAATTATTATTTTAAATATATCCCTTCCAGAAGGAGGCAAGAAGAAGTCGATGACAGTTTCAAGAAGAAGGAATCTAGTAATTCATATCTTGTGTACCTTTAGTAATGTAAATATGATTGAATTTATGATTCGAAAGATTTACCTGCGGAAAACTGTGGAGCATGCATTGCTGCTACTTCAAGCTTGTAGACGAAAATGGATTCTTTTATGTCAAAGTCTGTGATTAGTGTAGACTTACTGAATCCATTTAAATTACCCAAAACGCTGAGCTTTTACAATAGATAACGTTGTACTTTGTATATTGATGAAAAAACAGTAATGGGCTAGTAGCCTACAATTTATACAGAATTCAATAAATGCGACAAGTAGGCTGTGCAAAGGTGGAAATATATAAATATTTTCAATTTAGCATCTGTATTTGCTAAAAATATTTATAATCAGGTGTCCTTGCTTTTGCAGTTTCTTTTATTTTGATGTTAAATTCCAAAATAAATTGTAGTCGAATGTTTTCTAAATTAAGCCAAGGGAAAATAGAATAGGTAACGTAGAAGCGCAAGACATAATACTGTATTTACCGACGACACAATAAATATTAAAACAATTCTTTGCCAATATACTGTCTCCTCCACGACAAACAAAAAACAAAAACAAAAACAAGAAAGTCGCAGAGAAGAAACTCGATATTCCAAGGATTCCTTGTGATCTTTTAATCATTCAGAAAAGTAACACTTGAAATCCATATAGGCTACATGTTTCTATAAATGTTTCTACAGTGTGTCCCACGCAAGAGTTGGCCAATGACGCGACTTCCTGCGGCGCGGCGGGCACAGCTCCAACTCCCGAGCGATCGGGTGAAATATCTACGCTAATAATGCCGCGATGAGTGTAACGACTCAGGTTCTCACATTTACAGTTAAAATTACAATGAAAATAAACACATACCTCATCACAAGAGATGTTGGAAATGTTCTCCTCTTGCATTTTAGGAAATTTTCTTTCACGCGCATAAGTTCAGCTTTCGAGATAAAGTTAATTTCTCTTGTGATATTGTCTTTAAGTTCTTCTAATGTATGGGAAATTGACCTATACACTTTATTTTTCAAGTTTCCCCATAAATAATATTCACATACTGTTAGAAGAACTTAAAGACAATATCACCTAGGCCTATCACAAGAGAAATGAACTCTGTCTCGGAAGCTGAACTTATCCGCGTGAAAGAAAATTTTCTAAAAAGGTGCCAGTATTGTGTGGATGCAAAAGGAGAACATTTCCAACATCTCTTGTGATGAGGTACATGGTTATTTTCATTGTAGTTTTAACTATACATGTGAGAACCTGAATCGTTTCACCCATCGCGGCATTATTAGCGTAGATATTTCACCCGATCGCTCGGGAGTTGGAGCTGTGCCCGCCGCGCCGCACGAACCCGCGTCATTGGCCAACTCTTGCGTGGGACACACTGTATATATGTGCTTTATTATGCTAACCATATAAGTCATAAAGCTCATTAGCGGTTCCATCATTATAATTTTCATGATGCTTTAACCTGAATTTTCGCTACTAATTCAGAACAAGCCCTTAACCACAAAACAGATCAAATGATTTTAAAATGGAAATGGGCATCTCTTTATGTGTGCTATATTTGCTATGTCCACCATTAATGAGTGAGCTAAAATGTGACCTGACAGATGCAAACGAGCTGGTCACATTAAAAAAAAAATCATAATATATCATGTTTACTGCAACCAACCGTTCGGTGATTCCATACTGTTCTCGGCAACAAATGAGATTCTAATGCAGTTTGTAGACTATCACAAAAACAACCATGTACTCAACCATATACCTGATAGGAAGTTGGTATTTTAACATTTTGCTCTATACAATTAGGATATATTTATTGTTCCATACATATGTTGTTCCATAACTTAAAAGCCTCGATTATGTTATTATGATTATTATGAATTATTATTTATCAACTCTTAAAAGCCTCGACTCACTCCACCGCCCGACGCCCGGGCTGACTTTGCGGAATGGTTTTTCAACGAGTCCCTTCCTAATGAGGACCACTTATTGTTCGCTAATCCCAGAGGCAGTGTGTTTAGAGAGTCGCCGATCGCCGATGCCCATTTTTACACCTGAGTCGGAAAAAGGACATTCTGTTATTATGCACTGACACAGCGGGTGCAACTATTTAACACGGCACACGACAGTGAACTGAACAATCTCCAGATAAGACAGAAACCTGTCAGTGTTTCTTCTAGGCCTTTAATGAGCCTATTGTCCAATAAGTAGCAGGGGAAAGTGTTATTGGGTAATTCCAAGTACTGAGACTTTTATGAATTGGAATAGTCTTTATACTGTCTAAAAACATTAGCATAAACATATACATTTTAATTATATGAAGACTCTTCGACGAAATTAATAGTCTAAGGTTTTTCTTAGTATTGACATTTTAGCGGATTCCTCAGGCCTGGAGGAAGTAGTTTTCCTAAAGTGCTTATAATGAGAACAAATCTTATACTCTTATTTTAACATTTTAAAGATGCAGAAAAGGGATTTTCATACAGTGAACTGAGATAAAAGTACAAACAAAAAGGGGAAAATAAAGAATAGAGCTGAAATATGGAATACGCATTAAAATGCAATATAATATACTCGTGAGTTTATGCTCATTGATCTGATTTGAAAGTAGGCTCGTGCACTTTTTCTCAATGAATAATATTCCTCCACATCGATTGAGGCAACAGAGGTGGTTTACTACTCTGGAGTCCTATTGGGCGGGTTTGAATCCCCGAGCCAGTCAAATTGTTTTCTTTTTTCGCGAGGTTGCAAGTCAAATGCCGCATTGGACTCTATTTAATTCCTATTTCGAGCCAATAAGTTTTTTTTTTTTTTTTTTTTTTTTAAGGAAGGAAGGAAGAAAGAAAGAAAGAAAAAAAAAACAAACAAACAAATAAAAAGTATTCTCCTCATAATCTTAGTGATGAAGACCCTGAATCTGTCTGCTGAGAGAAAAAAATCCAGTTACACAGAGAAATTAGTCGGATTATTGGACAGAAAGTTAGAGGTTTAGAAAGTTAGAGGTTTAGAAAGTAAAAGAAAATTAATATGCGAACAATATACCGTACGTGAAAAGAAGTAAATAAAACTGGAACGTAGAGTAACATTGGCAAATCGTTATAAAAACGTAAAAATCAGCTTGTTCTCAGGTTTCAACATTCAAAATAAGATATGAAATAGCATTAATATATTAATTGGACTGTCTCTTGCTCTTACTTTCTATTAATTCTTCATAAGTAGTTATAAGGGTCTAACCTATTATTTTGTATCGAGATATGAGAAACTATATCGATTTCTTAGTGAACAGGAGATAAAGCAAGCAGGAGTAACAGTGTAACTGTGTATGTGTCATGTGTGAGCTTGATCACCTCTCAACACCAGATATCAACAACAATGTCAGTCATTCCCAAGCTTTGCCGTTTGTGCACATTGCATAGCATGTCAATCCAATAGATATAACAAGCTATGGTTCACACAATGTCCGTGACAAACAGGCGTTGGAAAAAAAATGTTTGAACCAGTGTACACTCTGTAGAAAGAGATCTTTAACGCACAAAGAACTCAAGATTTTATTTCAGATTTAGGATGAATTCTTAGCAGCAGCCAAAACCCACTTTCCTCCCAAATTTATATGACTGTATTAAGAAAATGCAGCTTGTCCACCTTAAGTTTGATAGACTTAAGAAAGTCTAAGTCCATCTTAAATTATCCAGAGTTCATAAAAAAAATTCGGTATAATATCAAACGTTAATACTCGGATTTAAATGCACCATATCAAACTCCGCGGTCCGGGCACCATTGTTTTCAGTAAACCTGGCAGAGATAGCCGACTCCTGCAACTTAAAGGAATGCTACCGAATATAAGTTCGCAGTAACTTCCGCAGCTCCCCGCAGACCCTCCAACTTACGGCGATAAGTTACAGTACGATAAGTTAAATAACAAGCGTGTGAATATTCAGGTCGCATCAACCATGCCTTTAGTTCTAGTTCCTCTCCTCCTCTCCGCTCCTACCTCCAGACCGACGTACGAATTTGTCCGACTGTGAGACTTCGTATATTTTAGTTTGTGCCAAGCGGCGAGCGCGCAACTAGCCAGAAGCTTATAAAAGTAGCATTTTCTATACTGTAACAATGTACTGTAAAAGTGAACTCACCTCTAAGTGTCTTCTACTTCCTCCAGCTCTTCTATTTCAGAACTGTAACAATGGGGAAAAATGATTTACTCTTTCTTGCACTCAGATTGAGAAACATGTGGAATGGTGGGACAGCTAAGCGGGGAAAACAGGGGTAAGCTGCGCCTACTTGCTTCTGCGCATCTCGTTCTTCAATTTGTGTTGCTATAGGCTATAGATTGAAAATTGAGTGACTTGCCAGTTGACTTCAGCTTGGGTGTTCCCCTGGTATGCTAGGGTAAAATATCGAAACTTAAAATTTTAATTAGAAAGCTTCAAGTTTACCTCAGTTTTATCTTAAAGAGATTTCAATCGGATAGCTGAGCTTAACCGGCCTATCCTTACGCTTCACCCCTGTTTTTAAGTCATAGATTTAATACAAAATTGTTAAAACACATGTTCTATGATTCTGTTGAGCTTGATCAATAAATATTCCTCTTCAGTCGCAAAGTCTTTGTTCCAGGACAATAAATTTACTTTATTACAGCCATCACAAGAATACTTCTAATTTTAACTTTTTTTTGCCGAAGTAATAACAAGAAAAGAAAATATTATTATTGGCTGAATATATTAGCCTACGTGTGGATTTAGTTATTTAAAAAATTATATACCTATGTGAGTTAAGTACCTAGACATTTTTGTTTGAATTTAGCGGAAGTCTGACAGTCCCCAATATTGATTTCATAGTCAAATTGTGGTATTGGTGAAGAAAGACTAGTAAAAACTATGTAATTGGATGGTATTGATAGTCTTAAGACGTGAACGGGTGTGGAAGTAAATGAATTGCGATGGGATGTTAGTGTATTGAAGAAAAAAAATGTTAAATTGAGGAATGTTGAGGAATATAGGATTTGGAAGAGGAAAATGTGAGAGTAATAATTTCGGCTTTCATGGGATCGAAGTAAGTTAAAAGTTTCCAGAGAGGGAGAGAAGTAGTCATATTTGTGTGTCTTGCAGATAAATTGTATGCACAACGTTAAACATTCAATTAATTTAATTAGTATAGTTTAATATTCAGTAAATCATAAATAAGTGTTGAAAAATACTGCTTACTGTAAGCAGGATGCAAAACATAATGGGAATGTAAGTATTACATTGTTACAGATTCAAGATGAGAAGAAACACAAATATCCCTGAAGCTCCCAAAATGCCATATTTTGTCACTTGACCAACTCTCAAAGCCTTAAACGCCTGTTAAGAAATATTTTGTTCAAAATAAAATAAGTACGCTTAATTCTACGTATAATTTCACTGTGAACCCACAATTAGAGCATCAGGCTTATTCTTTTTTGCCTTGTTTCTTTTCTTTCTTACAGCGGAGGAGAGAAGTTTAATATTTCCTGACCGCATATGTGCCGTCTGGACCTTGAAGTACGTACAATAAATATGGCAACACATGACATGAACCCCGGAGTCACGTAAAGAACGTATTATTTCTAACGCAACCCGTGCTAGCCACTTACTTGAGGGCACTAGTATGCCTTCACAGTTTTCTAGACGCTATGGAGGTTCAGTTAGACATAATACAAATCATGAACTCGTAACCAAGCATTTAAAAGGATTCAAGAAGTTTATCCAGAAACTACCATTGTAAATATGTGTATAAAGATATATATAGAACACTGTATAATATAGTAAATATGTTTAAAATAGGTATTAATCACAAATAGTAATTAGGTGAACATTTTGGCTTTAGTAATAATTAAAGAGATTTAAAATGTAGAAGTTGTAAATAGTAAATTAAGCTCTAGTTAAGATTTCATGTATATATTAATTTAATAAGTATGAAAATGTAGACAATAACTGAAAGTAACTGTAAGAAACAACTGTAAATAGTGTAAAACAACGCATGTATTATTACTCTGTAATGGGGAATGTGGATAATATCAATAAATTAAAAAAAAAAAAAAAAAAAAAAAAAAAAAAAAAAGGATATATGAGTGTACAGTGACTCCTATTGGAGTTCGGGCAGCAAATAGGCCTAATGTGATTCTTTCTAGGTTATTTACAATATACAGAGTGGGAGTAATATATATATGCAGCAGAAATAAATAAAAGAAATCCTATAAATATTAATTATACATAATCAAATAATATTATTACCACTATACAGCCAGAATTTAGATTAATAACCGCTGATTTTAACTACTTATTCCGTCGGTAAAAACAAACAAAATTTCCAGCACAATATTTGTCCCAATGTGTACGGTACTTTTCTTAGGAAAAAAAACTGTTTCCTAAACTTTTAACTGTGGTTTACTCGATAAGAATTAACCGGTATGTTTAAATTTGTTCCACATCAGCAGAGGAAAGAATAAAATAATTTTCCTCTTTACGGTTTTGCAATAAAATTAGCAGTATTCATGTAAATTAACCTTTCACTGCTAACTTAATTATATACTCGTATGTTGATTTTTACAAGTATTTTTACGCAAACCTGTAAGTCTACATTACATACATGGGCCATCATATTTATGCACCTTGGCCGGATCTGGAGCACAGAAAACCCGCGCCATACCAACTGAGCCAGCCATGCCGACATGGACAAAGAATTTCTTTCAGGAAATGAGCTTTTTATTTATTTTTTATTTTACAAATCTATAACGATCCAGGAGCAAAGGATTTATTTATTTCCTTTCCAATTTATAGTTGGCTACTTATATGGTTATTTAACAGCGGGAGTGAACTGCAACTTCATGCATACATAACTGCCATCGACCTAGGCCAGGATCGAACCCGCGATCTTGAGCTAACAAGGTCGACTCAATTTTTAGCGGTACTCCTAGTTTTTACTACCGAAATAAGTCACATTTTGAAGTTGGTCTTTGTTTAATGCTATTCACCTTAACGACACACTAGTAATAACACCTCAGATGATTCACTGCCAGCATAAAGGAAATTTTGTAATAAGGAACAAACCACAAAAGTAAAAAAACGCTCCTTCCAATATAAGGAAGTGTATGGAGGTAGCAAAAAAATCAAAATTAAAGTAAATAATTAATAAATAAAGAACGTTAAAATATTTGCTTTTTGGTTTAATTGAAGATGTCACATGAATAAAGCAGCATTTTTATGCACGAATATATGCATAAATTTTCCGGCGATCAAATAAATTGGAAGCGGAGTGCATATTGTACAATGTGACAAATGTTCGCGTCTAGTTTCGGCAGATTAAACAGCTGACTATGTTGACTTTTTTACGTTGCACAATTATTATTGAATGCACCTCCTGCAGCGACTGCCTCGTAGACTACATTTATAAGCCTGTAATTTTGGTTTGCGTTAAATGTACATGTAGGCCTACATAGGTGTTTAAATTTTTCAACAAAATAGTGAAATTCAATATGTCCTTTCAGTTTTATATGTGTGTGTATTGTTACAAAATGTTAACTGTTAATCATTGAAGATTATGAAAAATATTATTTTTTTTAAATGCACTCTATTACATCCTAATGTTAAAATGTGTACAAGACAAGAAAGACATAACAGAAAAAAATGATCGTTTCATTTAGCATATTATTGCATATGTTGTTAGTTTTGCGGTAACGCATTATATTTGTTTGATATTAAGGTAGCCTATTTGTACATATTTTATTAATTTGTAACATTTTGACAGCATATTTCTGATAGATTTTAAATATTGTGCATATATTTGTTAATTCGAACAGTGAATGTTTTGAAAACCGACTGTATAATAAAAGACAATACACAGAATAAAGTTTTCGGAACTGATTGTATAATATTAAATCAACGTTTCACTTCAAGAGTTTTTAATATTACTAAATTTGTAGCACTGACCTTGTTATTTTTAAGTTTTGTAACGTAATTTATACAACTTCTACTACATTTCTGTAATTTATAATGTATTTCAGCTAACAAAGAACGTAACATAATAAAATCATTTAACTAACAGAACATTACTTCATTGGTTCCAGAGCATATTCTACCAATTTTAGAGCATATTTCGTCTCCTGATAGTGTATTAACTTCTGGGCCTCAATTATGATAAATGTTTAAGTCTATTTTATTTATTCTATTAACAAAATAGTAAAATGCAATATATTATTACATTTTGTATCAAATTTAGGCACGGTGAACATTTTTGTATATAAGCCTACTTTTCCTCTAGATCCCTAGCAAGCAAAACTCATGTTTTTCACAAATGAAAAGGCGTAGGCTACACACTTTAACGTACAAAGATATTGAATACAGAACCTATAGTGGCCAAAAACATGAAATGTTTCTTCGTTGAGCGCTGTTTACTATGCAATTAAACCGTATCAATTTAGTTTATTCCCTTTGAATAATGAATGTAGATTCATTACGTAATTTTTTTGCAATCAAATGAACTTCTTTGTTATAGAACTACACTCATTCGAATATATTTTATTAGTGGATAATCCTTCCTATTTGCATTGTTCTCCAATTGTGAAATGCATTCAGGGCAGAGCTTGTAATGTATGGTTCCCTTCATTGAATTCTGTTAATAGTATAGACCTCCAGCTGTGTCCTTTATTTCATAAAACAAACTTCAAAAAGCTTTCATTACTACGCCGTGTAATCGTTTTACTGAACGTATAAAAGGGAAGTAATTGGAAGGATTATTCGTCGACTCTTCTCGATAATATTGCTTTAAGCCTAATTGGTAGGATCTGTGAGACACGATGTGAGCCAAAATCGATGCCTTCAAAGTTCTGACAACATACTTTGAAAATGAAATATCCAATGAATTTATAGATTAATACTGAGAATAATAAAATAAATAATAATAAGAAATTCTGTTGTATGGATATGGATTTTGACACAGGAAAATAGATTTGTGAACATAGAAATATTAGAGATTAGGTATCAAATTATAAATAGAACAAATGAAGTACGAATAACGTATTTCCAAAATACAGATTTTTTAAGAATAAATGGGTTCTAAAAATGGATGGCTTCCTTTTGCCAAAGCGTGCCTGGATACCGGCAAACAATAACGAAGTTCTCTCAGCCTCTAGTAGTCTACTTATTGTAGTTTGATTAGTAGAGTAGCATAGTTTTGTAAACTACTGAACTCCGGTAGTAGTAGAGTAGCAGAGTAGTAGTTAATAGCATTTGCAGAAAATGGAATTTACTTGATCATGCAGAAGAGAGTGTAAATGTAAATGTACCGGTATAAAAACTGTATTTGAAAATATAAGTAAACTTAAAATAAAATCTCAGCAGATTACAACCTGGCATAGAAGCCTATACACCAGAATATAACCAAGGACATATCTTTACAAAGCGTTTGCCTAAGAATTAGGATAAAATAATAAAAAAGTATCAATAAGATTTTGTAGTCATAACAAAAGAAGTAATTTCAGTAATGAGAGTAGAGATTATAATTACATCATAATAATGCATATGAATAAATAATTATTCCCTACATAACTGTATAATTATGAGGTACGTAATGGTGAAGTTGTTTGGATTGTCTGGAAAGTCTCTATTTCGACTCCTGATAAGATCACTGGGATTTTTCGATTGACCTAATCTTCGAGTGGTACACGATCCTGAGATTGACTCAGCCACTTAAACAGGTAGTATAAAGGAACAATCCTGGGATAAATACAGCCTGTGCATAAGGCTGAAAACCTTATGTGTTAATACTCTGAAAATGTATGGTTCTTCAATCCACAAGAAATCCTAAAGGACTGGTATATTTTAATAAATTATAATAACATAGCTACTGTTTAGGCAAACTGAGAAAGCATTGCAAAATGCTTAGTTAATTTATGTATATTCAGTATTTTTCACAAAAATGCATTAGTGAATTAGTAATTCTCATTATTATATTTTCCGCATCTGTCAATCAAAAGTTAAAGAAGCAAAATGTTCTTGGAGAAGAGCATCTGTTGATTATTCCGACTACTAGTATTTCAAGACACGTTCTAAACTATGTTACAGTCTTGACATATTCAAGATTCCGTCCGGACTACCAACTACAAGAGGAAGGAGCCAACAAATAAAGCTTGCTATGTTCTAGGTCTAGGATCTTGTTTCATTTGTGAGATATTTTATAAGAGAAAACGGAAAATATTTCTCCTCAATGTTATTGCATATACGTTCTCATTTTAAAATTCTAAACAGATACACATGTCTCAAGTTTAGTTTTGAAAGTCACTTCTGTTTTTGTTTACGTAATGCAACTGTAAAAAAAAATAACGTGAAGGATTAGCCTAACCTTTGTACTGCGATTGACGTATAAATTCGACACCATATAAATTGCATAAAAGCAGAATTATAAGATTAATAGAGCAATAATCCAAGTTAAAATGTAAGGATTTTTATTCACATGCTATGTTTGTCATTTTTTGGAACCAGCTATTCCGCTGAAATTCTTTATTTTGACTTTAAAATTATAATCCGCTGATGATTTCACTTCACGATTACTTATACCTAACGTAAATACAGTTCTGAAAGTATGAAAAACTATCACATCACATTAATACTGGCAATACTATATACTATACTATATACGACCTAACAAATATAAATTGACTAATTATAGCGAAAATAAGAGAAGAATACAAACAGTGGAATAAAAGTAAGTAATTAAAGAATAATTATATACACATATACTGTGTATATAATATAGTCGAATCTTCGGATCACCAAAGCAAAACTGCTCGGAAAATAAACACCACAGAAAATACTATAACAAGCAATAAGAATATTATAATACATATCTGGAGATCTTAATTAAAATTCTTAATAATTTCTGTCTGAAACTTGACTTTGCATATCAAAATATTTCCCTTTTTCATTTTTACATGGAATGAGGCTAAATATTTATAACAGAAATAGCCATATCAGTGTTGAAGAGTCCCTTACTGTTTCTATGTACAATCATATGTATGATAGCGGGCTATGGTACAATCCAAAATGACAGTATTAATTCCGTATTAAGCATCCAAATCTGTATTTTGTATTTTGGAATTTGTATTTGTATTCTGTTTCTTGCAGGCAAAATGAGCTGCCCGAAAGAAAGTACAACAACATTGGTTATATATCTTTGGTTGAATTTCTATATTGATTTTCATAGGTTTTGGAAGATAAAGGACCTCATATTAGGCCTATTGATTATACTAGATCAGGCATGTCAAACTCAACTTTTACTGAGGGCCAGCTCAGCTTGATAATTTGAAGTCAAAGGGCAGCATGCCGAAATGAAAATATAGCTTTTGTTCTTATAAAATTTAAGCGTGTTTTTATATTTTGTAAAAAGCAACCACCCGACTTTTCAATTTTAAAACACCATACAAGATGTCATTTGCCATTTGATGTTATGTGCATTACTATCATCTATTGCACCCTAATCTATATTAAGACTAACCAAGATCTATATACAGTTAGAACAGAAATTCACTCATTCAACACTAGAAATAAGAATAACATTAACCTGCCTCGATGCAGACTCACCAGTACACACAATTCATGCTACTACAATGGTGTAAATTTTTTCAACAAATTGCCGACAACAGCCATAGTTGCACTTATTCGTAGGTACAAAACTGTACTCTTTAGCTGGCTAGAACAAAATCCATTTTATTCTATTGAAGAATTTCTTAATGTAGAGGTGGATATCACATTTTAAGTATTGTTAAGTAGCCTATAGCAACCAATGTATTGCTCAATGGTGAAATAAATTATTATTATTATTATTATTATTATTATTATTATTATCAATACATTTTAAATACAGCTCATTGAAAATGCGTGGATAAACAAACTAAGAGAACTTTAATGTAAAATTGCTTACAAATTTTAGGCTTACGCTCATTATATACATTAATGTTATGCTGGAACCATACAGACTGGAGTCAGAAGCAATGCGGGAATGGTAGGTAAGAAAATGAATAAACTGCTACTTACCAATTGCCCTTCCCAAGGCCTGAGTTTTTTAAATCCTTAATCTACTTTCAGTCAATTAGGATTATTAATGAAAATTTTGACTTTAGGTTTTTTAAAGTTGGATTTTAATACTCTCATACAATAAAGTTACAAACTGATCTTTCCTCTTTTAATTAAATTTAAACGTTTTAAATGCACAGCAATATATGCCATGAATGTCAAATCTTCAAGCCAATTACTATCATCACACAGCTTATCAGGTGATTCGCCTTCCATTCGTAAGAAAAATTTAATTTCTTCTAGAAGGGGCCAAAAGCGTTTTAAAATTTAATGACAAGAAACCAGCGAACTTCTTAATGGCATGGCAAGCCCTCGAATTTACTACCTAAATCACTAATCAAAATGAGAAGCTGGAGTTCATTCAGTCCCTTGGAAGAAATAAAATTAAGTTTTTTTTAAATGAAATTCAAAATTCTGTTCATTTTTATTGTTTTGTTCATTTTCATTGTTCCTGGTGAACAATGCACTATATAAGTCTACCGGTATTTTATGAGACACTTGTCTTCTATATTGATAGCAAATGATGTTTTACTTTTTTATGGCTGGCATATTTATACATTTTACCTAAAAACTTTAGGAGGCCGCATATCGTAGCTGAGGGAGCCGCATGTTTGGCACTCCTGTACTAGATTGATTTATAGTTCATTGAACAGAAACGAAATATCAGTCGTATTAAAGTTCTGTATCCATTAACTGTGAAGATGTGAAATATCTAAGTAAATACATGCAGATATTATTTTCAAATAATAAACTCGTATTATTTTGTCATGCATATTACATGTCTCTACAATATGTTTCGCCCGAAGCATGTCGAATACTAATTACATCTGGAATTGTGGTTACTCATGTGTTACCTAACGAGTCAGTATAAATTATTAAATAGCTTACATCAAATTCTAAACTACAATACCTCGCGCTACGCTATATATATTCACTTCTTTTGACCATTGTATATTTGTGTATGAACCCAAAATTGGAGGTTGAGTTTTTATCATAAATACACGTTTCGAGACCCCTTGAATCCGAAAAGCTATTTTTCGAAACATGTCCGTGTGTGTGTGTGTGTGTATGTTTATAGCCTAGCTCCAGATCGAAAAATCGTATGAAAACTATTTTGTATTTGGTTCCTTCTATGAACTTGACATGAAGATTGGCGACTATTTTCTTTTACTTTTAATGCCACTTTACATCAAGAAAATTACGTTTTTCGTGATTTTCTGGAAAACGACACCAACGATTGTGTTATATTTCCGGAAGTCGTACAAAAAAAATGCATATTTCAAAATTGGTTAGTATATTTCACATTTTTTTTTGTGGTTTGTAGTATGTTTGTCACTAGTGAATTTGTTATAGCCATAAGAAAATTGTAGTATGTTTTATAATTTTAAGATAATTGTAGTATGTTTTAGAACCAATGTATTTATGTTACCACTCGAATAAGCTTTGCTCTTTGGGGTTGTACTATATTATATATTAAAATTAAATTAAATTAAAAAATTAAATAATAGTTAAAATAGTTTTAAAAAAATTTGTATATGATCATATGATGTTCTTATAATTAAAAAAATACTAAGAGCTAAAACTATTATTTGAAACCTTTTTTTTTCGCAAAAAATCTCTGAAGTGTGGCTATAAGCCACCCACTGTTTGCAGAAATTCAGTCTTCCCTGGTGAATAAAGCTTTGCATCAGGTTCAAACATCTGAATACACGCTCTTTGCAGTACGGCCTCTTATTCCATATCATAATGTGAAGTGAGAAAGGTGTATTGCCCACGCATAGGGAGAGAAAATTATGTGAATGTATTAATCAGATTTTATTTGGGTTGTATATCCTTCGGGGAAGCAATGCGGTAACGACTCTTAATTTTTACAACCAATTTACATGAAAAGAATGTCATACATAATATATTATGCTACGACTCAAAACATTTATTTGAGCAGAGGAAATTATGTGTTTCACCTCAGATTTTTATGCGGCAGACTTGTTATTGGACTCTACATATTGTGAGCTCAAACTTGAGAGAAGGCGTGGGTGTTTGGATATGGGAACCCCTTATAATTTAGATAGACACTAAATCCGTTTCAGTGGTATGGTAGAAAGGTGAGAGGATTAGCTTTCAAGGGCAAAGAGCATTACAGTAATTGCAGTTTGGAATGCGGATAAGCTTTCATGAAACCACAGAATAAGCCTAATGTTTCTGTTCAATATTACACGATAATATTTTAGGAGAAAAATTCCTTTGACACCAGGATTCGAACCCGTGAGCTAGAGTTGGACTCACGGCATCTCTGTCCTATGATTACCCTTAACGGTCGATCTTACTGAAAGATTTGAACGTCATATACAGCATTGGGAAGCACATTAATTTTAGTTATTTTGTGACCAGGTTTCCAGTGCTATTGTGCAATAATATTTAAGATGTAGATAAGAATTAATGAAACTGCAGAATAATGTTTCTGTCGAACGCTAAGGGGGACATACAGCTTACGATGCTGACAAATAGGTGAAGCTTCATTTTTTTTTCTCAGCAATGAATTGTTCTGCAGCCTTGCGATCTGGCATGCTCTATATTGATTTGTTCTAAAATTGCATAATATTTTCAGAATTAATTTAACTATTACAGTTATGGGTAATTATCATTACAAAATGGCAGTCAAATTTTGTGCACTGAAGTGCCGTTTCCCTGATAATTTTCATAAATACCCATGTTTCTGAGTGATTATTTTTTCTATCCATTTGTAAATATCATATGAAGAACATAATATCGAATCTTTGGATTATCTGCAGCATAAATATTTTTAAAAAATTCATCACTTGTTAATTTTTTTTACAAATTTTCAGATCAGAAATAAATAAAAAAATAGGCCTAACTATTAAAGTTACATCAATTATTCTAGGTAGTGTTGTTCACTAATAACAAACATACTTGCACGCAAAATTTCACTGCAATATGTTAATACATATTTGAGTTATGAGGGAAACGGCACTTCAGTGCACAAAATTTCGCTGCCATTTTGTAATGGTAATTACCCATAACTGTAATAGTTAAATTAAATATGAAAATAGTATCTAATTATATAACTAGTCAATATAGAACATGCCAGATTACAAGGCTACAGAACAATTCATTGCTGAGAAAATAATAATGAAACTTCACCTATTTTTCAGCATCGAAAGCTGTATGTCCCCCCTTAAAGACAATATTTTAGAACAAAAGTGGTATATGTTAAGTCTATACATTCGTCCCTAAATATAGCCACATTTGATACACTCGATTACGCACAGCTTCTTGTTTGTGGTTCAGTTGAGTGTAGCCTACAGGACATCAGACCTTTACACAATCTCATTGGTTGAACGTTAACTGCACCAGTAATGTCGCAAACAAAATTATATGTAGCTTCTAAGAACCTAAAAGATATATACAATTTTTTTAGGCCATTTTGAACTGGAGACGACTATTTCATAGCTTGCACAAACCATTTTACTTCTTCTGCCCGTACCCTAGAGTCCTAGGCCTACTATAGGTAGAGGAAGTATTGCGTTCCAGCTCGAAACGATAAGTTGAGTTTTTAACATAAATATAACTAGATCGGTAAGACCTTAGCCAAACACGCGCAGATAGCTTATCGTACGCCGGTAGCAATGGAGTAAGAGCAGAAGAGAATGCATATACTGTACTATTCATTCCAAATTATGAGGTTCATAATAGCCCGTAACTATTGAAAACAAAAATAAAGCGAATAGAGTTTTTTTTTTTTTTTGTAAGTTATGAAATATTATTTGAAGTAATGGTATGTAACTCACAGAATATCGATGTTGGGTCTTCACTATTGAATACTGTGAGGCTAACTAAGATGTTTTCACAAGGTATGTACAATATGAACTAGCAAAGAACATCACGTACTATGAAGGTCAGGCAGGTCTAGATTACGCCATAGTATACTACTGCGCAGCCGTTTGTTTGGCTCAGGTCTTACCGATCGAGATATACATGTTTGGAGATACCCAGTGGCGTTCCTAGGGTGGGGCGGTGGGGGCGGTCCGCCCCGGGCCCCACTTCCTATGGGGGCCCCATTGATGCCCCACCCTATTATAAAAATTAATGTTCCACCTGATTTTGTAAAACGAGGCAGTGAATTTTTAAAAAAACAAATAAGGCCCTAACACAGAAATCAGAAGAAAAGTTGTTTTCAACTATTTACATTTCACTTGGAAACTTGTGAAAGAAGTTTTTCAAAATTGAAATTAATCAAAAACTATCTGTGCTCAACAATGAGCCAAATGAGACTAAATGGAATGGCAGTGGCTATGAAAATAAACTTTCATGAGACAATTAGATATTTTCCTAATGTAAAAGCTATAAAAAGACAATTTTAAACGTGACTATTACATATTCTGAATTAATATAATCTAGATTTTGCTAATTTATTATCTGATTCTAGGAGTAAATTAAAACTGTTGTTTGTTACCTTAAAATTTCGTTAACTTTGTCATATTTAAACATAACCTTTTTCTTTTCATTACTTTGTAATTATGCACACGTTTATATTTTGCTAATCAGTTAACTTCATATTATTGAACTAATATAATAATAAATAAGTACATTAAATACTGCATGAGTTCGCTCCCTTATTCTGTCTACTATTTTTTCGTATAGATTAGCCCATGGAGACGAACTGAAAGACAAAAAAGATAGCCATAGAAAAAGAAGTTAAAAATAGCCGTGTTGGTAGCTTTTGCTGGGGGGAGGGGGCCTCAAAAATAAGTCCGCCCCGGGCCCCAAGTGGTCTAGTTACGCCACTGGAGATACCCTGAATCCAAAAATACTATTTTCAGGAAACATGTCTCTGAACAGCCTATCTCCAGAACGAAAAATCGCATGAAAACAAAATTTTGTATCTGGGTTAGACCAAGTATCTTCTGGGGACTAACAAGAAGATTGCCGCCGACTTTCTCTTACTTTTAACGCCACTTTACATAAAGAAAAGTTAGTTTTTCGCTTTTATCTCGAAAAAGGCTCTAACGATTTTGTTTAAAGTTTGTACGCGAGGTGCTTACACCAAGAGCTAAAACTTGTTTTCGAAACTTTTTTTCGCATAAATTCCCTATAGATTAATTCCTTATTAGATGGAATTATTGCCAATATTGCTAAGAAATTTACCTCCATTTTAAACGCAGGTAATTTCAGATGGCATTGTTTGCGGCCCAGAATGTATAAACACAATGTATATAGGAAGAGACCTTTACACAGTCTCGTGGGTTGAACACATTTTGTCTAACAAACAAAGTAATATGTAACTTGTACAAACCCAAAAGCGCGTGGGACTCTTAAAGTGGAGATTTTAGGTTATCTCTTTATGGAAAATCCGGAGGAGTTTGCGTGTTCTATGCTAACACTACATTTGTTATCCTGATCCCACTGTGGCCATCTCGGCTTGGCGTCACTTTCTTGTAAAACGCTACACTCTTTCTGAAATGAAAACTACGAAATTAAATTTGTTTCCAGCGCTCCCTTGAGGGAATATAGAGGAGTACATTTCTTACAAAGTCTCATCCATTGTCCCAGTTTAAAAGAACGACATAGAGCATTAGAATTAATTTTCTTCATTTGAGTAGGAGTACATAATAAGTAAGTCGGCCTAAGTATTTTATTATATTAATTACTTTTTACATAACCAACTGCAAACTTTTCCACGGGTCCGCATGGACCGTACGTGCTTATTCAAAACACAAGAAGAGAGAGAGAAAATAAATAAGATAAAATGTAAAACAAAGACAAACAAAGCCTATCCCCCAACCCTGCTCCCCTATTTGCCGCTCTCTCGAACCTGAGCTGTCTCGCCTTCATTAAATATTTCCCAAACTTTTTCTCAACCACTTTGTCCGCCAGTAACTCCAGAAGTGTCCGTTACTTCCTATTCGATATCGTAAAAGATATTAGTAGATATTTTTACCTTGATTTTCCCAAATTTCTAAAACAAAACCAAGATTCTTCCCCTTTAGAAAAGGGACAAATTCTCATCCTGTTTTCGCCACGCAACAATAATTCTTTTAAAAACATAACATTTATTCAAATGTTGAATTTGATTGTTTAAGTAGGAAGCCTGAATTTAGCTCTTTTAGATGAAATATAAATAAAATTGAAACACCTGCTCATAAGGGTTAGAATAATGTTTGAAGTAAGAAAAAACTTAAAAGATAATAATAATAATAATCTGATAAAGTTAAGGTAACAGAAGTATAGGCTAAATAAGGGTAGTCCATGACATTAAACATAAAATTACATTGATGAGTATGGAGTGCCCATCATTGCTTTGAACATAAATTAAGTTATGGGAACAGGATATTCAGACTAAAAAACCTCAAATGCAGTCAATAAATGTTCCTTATTTAATCATATTCAGAACATTAACCCGCAGTTGTTTAACAAAAAACTGCCAAGAAAATTACACTGAAACCACATAAATTGAACATTATTTTACAATAAAATGAACAAGAATGAAATGAAAAAAGAGCCATTGCACCTGGCAAAACAGAAAGCCCAAGACACTGCTGATCACATGATCAATGCGTACTGAATCATCTGCCATTCCTAGAAACAAAAAAACAGCCGTATAGTACGACACACTACAAACCTGTACTTAATTTTCGTAAGTTTCTAGACCTTATTAAAACAAATTAACTTTTACAGTGCCCATCACTATGTGAGTACCCGCGACTATACGGTTTACCCTATTTCACATCTTAAATTACGTAAAAATCCGGTCCTTAAGAGTTCAAAACAGTGAATAGACTGCATCTGTGATTAATTGGAACCTAAATATTGAAGATGGTTTACTTCTAAGGAAAGCCACTTGATCATTAGGATTAACCCTATTATTCAAATCTCATTAGGCAGTGAAATCACTCGTAACAGTCGGGTATTTGATTTAGCAATGCCGTGGCCACCTCCTATCTGATTATGTCTCCCGGTTGCGAGTGAGTTTGTTTACTGCTGCAACACAGGCACTCGCTGCCACCGCCTCTAGTTGCAACATCCTGTCACATAAGAATAATTTAAGAATAATTTACGGCAAGAAGAAGTGATATCTTGACAAGAAGCAAATATTACAAAATTGATCAAATATATAAATAGAACTTTTATACCTACGACTCATAAAGCGCAACAATAATACTATTTAAAATCCTCTAATCTTCAAATCACTCACTAAATACCCGATCACAACATGACTCTCTACTTTAAATACCTATTCATAGAACATCCATATATTCCCGGTCTTTTACTGTAACTTCTGCACGTTCCTGGAATCTTCTTCCCTCCAGCATCAGGGTCTATTGTACGCTGTCAACATTTAAAACTAGGCTAAACTAATATCTCTAAAAAAAACACTAATTGTTGTTTTAAATCGTAATTTTTAAAAGGAAAATAATTTCAGTTCAGCTTTCAACCTACTAAAAGAATTACTAATTAGAACTCGGACTTCTGTACTCACAAATTATTCCCGACAGTAAAGTTTTAAAAAAATTGAAAGCTGAAAACATAGGTCGCATCTTCAAATCTGGCCGAGGCCAAAGGATCTTAAGAGCGAAAAAATCTTCAACACGTTTCCTTCGGAAGGTATAGAAAGCAATTGATCCAGAGTGTAAGATTTTCCGAAGTTTCGCGACGAGCCAATGCCTTGTTTCGTCACCATGACGATCCATGTCAAAAGAAGTACTATACATACTGTTACAACGTTTTTGATTGTATGATATAAGTTTATCACAATTCAACAGGTTAAATAAGATTGTAAGTGAAAGTAAAGGAGGGAGGGGGAGACAGATGGACGGAAGGAGAGAGAGATGAAGAGGAAGAGAAGTATAAAGGGGTAGAAAATGGCTGAGAAAGGGATGGGGGAGAGAGAGAGAGTAAGCGACAAAGGAGATGGAGGGAATAGGTATTGAACATTCATAATGTTATCAGTGTTATACGTTAACATAGGGACGGGAGAATAAATTGAGATTCGTGTGTATTAACGGAATTGGTCAATATGAGGTCTTTGAAGTCTGAATAAGGAAGAAATTACAAATAAACACTATCTGCCAGTGAAACTGCGAATTCATTCCAAACCTGCACGAGTCAGCACTCAACCTCAAATGTGTTTGCTATCAACACAGAGAAATCCAACATTTGCTGAGGTTATAGCCTACACGTATTCAAAGTGCATCGAAGGAGAATATCGTATGAGAATTCACTTTACTGTCGGGAATAATTTGTGATTACAGAAGTCCGAGCTTTAATTAGTAAAATATAGGTGGGGCACAAATAATGGAATTTCAATCTGAGTGAATATAATTAAATATAATCAATTACAAAAAAATACTGTTTCAATTTCAGATCAATTTTAAATTTACATATATTGTTGTATTTCTTTTAAGCGGAGGTATTCACTAGAAAAAAAAATACTTACAGGCTAATAGTTTTCAGGTAGGTACCTTATTTTTTCCTAAAACCACTTCATTATAACGTAAGATCCCTGTGGGTGACGGCTATCCTATTCCCTTGATGAGGCACAAGATCATACTTCCTGAATTATAGGAAGCTTTTATCGACATATAGATCAACAGAGTCCGAAGCACAGTAGAGACCCAGCATGTCAGAAGTGAAGGAAAAATGTGGAAGTCTGAAAAATTCGCCTTAGTATACACCTAGATCCGAACCTTCAATCCTTAAGGGGAGACGGTGGGAGATTTACACTGACATATTTGTAGTCCCATATCTCCTACATTTTGGGACACATCTTAATGAAATTTGTAACACATATTCAGGAAGAGCTTCTCTCCTTTTCGTAATTTTTACAAAATTTTTAATGATTTGTTATTGGTGTAATGAAATTTTGATTTTTTTTTCCTATCGTTCGGTACACATTTTTCCTACAACCAATAAAAATGTTCGATTCTCTCCACATAAAAATAATCTACACTAATAGGGGCACATTTAAGTGCAGTAACTTTCTGACACATTGTTTCGATTATTCTCTGTGATTTTTTTTAATTTGACAATTTTTTATTTACAAAATTTTCCATGATCTTTCAATCATAATATTGTTTATATTCTTTACACTAAAATTCTGTTCCACTTAAATGTACAAGCTATTTCTAAAAACAGGTGTGAAAAATTTCATCAAAATTCAACTCGTAGTTCCTGAGAAACATGTACCTAAATCATGAAAATTTTAAATGTCAGAAAACGGCAAAATACAAACATTCAATGGATACTTTTTTTAAGTAAGTAAGTAAGAGCAAAATACCTTACTATTCAAGAGGCTCCTTCATGCCCCGTCATCTTCCAGGCGTGCCAACCACCGCTTATGTAACCTGGGTCCTCCCACCTCAGTTCCACAGGCATCCAGAGCCTCTCGAACCCCGGATACTCCGGGAACATTGCGTCATCTGGCCAGGAAGACACAATCCTAAGGTTGAGAAAAGTTCTCTCCGAACTGTATTATATAGTTAATTCACTGCTGCGCACACTATAAGCGAGGGATATCCAAAAAAAGAAATATCTAATTTTTTAGAATATATATTTGGAATGTCATTGTTTTTCGTGATAGATAACAATTTTTTGCATATTTCAGTCGGTAGATACGAAAGAATATGCTTTTTTCGCATGTGCTAAGGTAATGTCCGCAAAATATATTTGTTTATTAATGTAAAGTAATGAAAAGCATTAATGAATTAATTGCCCAACAGGAAGTATCGCCTGAATCCACTCAGCAACTTCTCCGGCTCAGGTGTACTGCGTATAGCATAAACACGCTCACCAGGCGTCGTTACGAAGTAGATCAATGTTCCAGTTAACAGCTAAAATATCTAATTTTTTAGAATATACATTTGGAATATCATTGTTTTTCGTGATAGATAACAATTTTTTGCATATTTCAGTCGGTAGATATGAAAGCATATGCTAAGGTAATGTCCGTAAAAAACATTTTAAACAAACCGTTGATTTAAATCTGTAAAATGGTATATGACATTTTGTGCCATCTACTAACTAAAGAAAAATACCGTTTTTATAGCACTTGTAGTTTGAATTTCAAAATGAAACTTTGGGATAATCTTCCCAATCATTTGATGTACCGGTACTTAAAAATAAATAAATAATTTTTTGTGATATTTTCATGATTTCTCCCACCATCTCCCCTTAACCACTAAACCCCTAGAATTCTTGGGCGTTGGGATCATTATTGCGTTCCTCGGCTACGAAAATCTGTCTATTTCACAATATTATTACACGAGCTAATTAAACATGCGTCACGGTAAATATAGGTCTGAGACTCAAAAATCTTTTTAACTGAGTTTATTTCTGCTTCATTTGTGAACAATTAAGTAACTCGTTTAACTCGTGACTAGAGGATTTTATGCAATTAAAAAGTGCAGTCGTGGATACAAGTTAGGGCTCCCATTTTTCCCCTTTTCCCGGGACACTCCCGTTTTTGACAGAATGTCCCAGTGTCCTGACTTTTTTCCAAACTACCTCTATTTTTCTCGTGTAAGTATCCTTCCTAAAAGACGCGCATTAGGCTTATGAAATTTATTCCATTTTAAATATATATTCACTCCTGGATACGAATTCACGAAACTTTTATGAGATAGATATATTAAAAAGTTGGTAATTTTACTAACCATGCTCTTTTTTTCCTCTATGCTTTAATCGGGCATATTTTGATAACCCATTCTTTTAATCGTTATAGGTGCGATCGTGATTTATTAAACAGGTTTGATTAACCCTTTATGCAGTTAAATGAGGTTTGGAGACTCAGCCAATATTCTACTGTACCGCATTTACCACCGGAGAAAAAACATTGTATCTAGGAGACAACCCTTGGATGGGGTTCCCATAACGTATGTATAAAAAGGACATTTGTATTTTTAACTTAAAAAAACTGGGGTATTTTTTAAAAAGGCGGGACACGTTGGAAATGAGTGAAATAGAAATAACGTAAACGGTTAACCATACAAATACCTGTTTAATAAATCACGATCGGCCTAAAACGATTAGAAGAATGGGTTATCAAAATATGCTCAATATGCTCAAAGCATGGAGGAAAAAAGAGCGTGGTTAGTAAAATTACCAAGTTTTTAATATATCTATCTCATAAAAGTTTTGTGAATTCGTCTCCAGGTGTGAAGATAAATATTTAAAATGGAATAAATTTCATAAGCTTAATGCGCGTCTTTGAGGAAGGATACTTACACGAGAAAAAAGAGGTACTTTTGGGAAAAAGTAAGGACACCGGGACCTTCTATCAAAAACAGAAGTGTCCCGGGAAAAATGGGAACCCCTAACTTGGATCCATGACTGTACTTTTCAATTGGATAAAATCCTCCTGGTCACTAGTTAAACGAGTTACTTAATTGTTCACAAATGAAGCAGAAATAAACGCTGCTAAAAAGGTTTTGAGTCTCAAACCTATATTCCATTGTACCGTAACAGTAATAAACCTTTAAATGTGTCTAATGTGGCTCCTTTATATTAACGGACCATAATATTAATTAATATTTCACATGGAAACATTGGCTTCGGGACGACATCGAGGCTGAAAACAAAATTTCTCTAGGGTACATAAAGATCAATTAAGTGAGGTCATATTACGTTTCGTATAGCTAGCGTTTAAATACTATGGTCTATAGCACATGGGCGGTAAGGCAGCCAATAATCGGCATGCGTGGGCTCTATAGGCCCCAGTATGAAGCGCCCACCGCGCCCCCTTGTATGCGCTCGGTATAAAGTTGTGGGGAGCGAACCCTCACCGTGACAAATCTGGTGGCGCGACCAGCCAACTCACTTCATCTGTAGCCAGCATCCCGGACACAGCGCTTATTCAGCCCCGCGAGTTTCAAGCTCATCTGATACGTGGTAAGTACTGCAACTTCCATAAGTGTGAAGAACTTACGTGTTGTATAGTCATATCACGGCAGGTGCACTACGTAAAATTTATATCGACAAGAATTTAATTTAATTTTTTTTTTTTTTTCTTTTGCAATTATTGGTATGGGCAAAAATTAAATATAGTAGACATTTTATATATTATGTAGAAATTACAGAACTAAGATTTCGAAGAATAAAGGGTTATTGAAGTCGGGTATTGCGAGAAATTAATTCAAAATAAAATTACAGAAATATATTTCTAACTTATTTGATAAATGCATATGCTTAGTTCTTTAAAGTGACGGGTTAGCAAATAATTGTGGTTATTGCCACTAATATAGTGAAAATGTTTGATTTACCAACTTATAGCTAGAGAATGGTGTAATTTTAAACTTCCGAAAAAAACGCGAAATGTTGTGATTTTACGAAATGTTCGTTTTTAGTGCTCAAGTTTTAATTTTTCAAAAGAAATCTTATAGTTTTATACAGAAATTAACTCATATTAAAATAGATTTAATGGTAATTTTATTCAAATTCACATCAAAACATTTGAGCAAATTATTGCAATAAGTACTCAATAAATCTATAGTTAATATTGAGCAATAGACATCCCAGTAATAGCCGTTATTAAAGTGATGAACGAAAGAAAAAGATTTATTTCAATTAAATTTTAATTTAGGACTAAACCCCATTCCTAGTTAATTTATTTTTAAATTCTATTTATATATTAAAAAAGTATTTTCATGTCTATTTGTGATTTTTAATTTTTTACAATTTGACTTAACCTATTGTAATCTTGCATTACCTAATGGTGACAAATATATTATTATTATTATTATTATTATTATTATTATTATTATTCAGTTTTATCTTCAATGCATTCTCGATATGTACAACAGGGAGCCTATGTTATACCAGTATATCTACATTGCAGAACAACTGTAAAAATCTACATCCCCTTGATGATGTCTTTTTAAAGAAATACGCAATATTTTGCACAATACAGTATTTCGTTTGAATATTAAATAACGTCGAAGTTATACACTTTTTAAAAAGGCGCCGAAATTAACCCTACTGAGGTACCGGAATTTAGCATTTTCATTCGCCATAAAATAGGATTACCATTGATAACCAATAAAAAATTAATAGCCCTATATAGGATTTAAATTTTGGGCGATGAGTAAAAAATAATTACAAAAACTGTGGACATTCGTTGTGATACACAGTATTCAAAGAAAAATAACAATATTCAGAGAAATAAGAATAATTTTAATTTTTGATATGCAATATTTAGTCCCGTGTAATACAAATTCTGATATTGGTCTATTGTGGGATAATGTAACCACATACTATCAGGAAATAAGAACAAACATGTGTTGATATAGAGTGCAATATGCAATATTATATGGACGGTAATGCAAGAATTCTTTTTATGTGTAGAATTCACAAACCTTGGTCTATAAGGAAAGTCGTTCGGAGCAACGTGTTTCGTGTGAAAGACAAAAAGTTTAATAAAAATAACAAAACAAGAACCATATTTACAAATATGTCAGAAACACCTTGTCTCTTACAATGGTTATATCTATACTCTCGTTTAGGAATTAATGAAGTTTCTGATTAATTTCCCATCACACATTCTCTTCACACGATGTGTGTTCTTATATAAATTGGGAGGAAATGAATGCTCAGAACTTATTCGGAAACTAAATATACTTTCGACTGTAATGTGACTATCAGCTGTAATTAATACTTGAGCCCGGAAATCCAGGCAGCAGAAAGGCACTTAAAGTAGCGAAAATAGACAGTAATATGATTAAAATAGGGATTTATTAAGAGTCAAAATAGAGGGAAATCCCACTCTTTATTAATGAAAATAGCTACCTAAGATGCTTGATTTATTTACCACATACAGTACTTATTCTTACTGTTCTTGATTACAAGCAACAAGATTTTGTTTTTTAAGTGTCAACTGCCATAGTCAGCCGCCTGTCAGAATGTTTGCCATCATTTATAGGGAACAAGATCCTCAATAAACATTTTTTTTCTGATGAATGTGTAATTACAATATTTGTGTACCATTTTTTCACTTTCAACATTTAAAAATTCTTATGTGCTTTTTCAAATATGTACATAATCACAAAACAGTCCATAACGATTCAAAATAAGGTAAAAAAGGCTTTAAACCTTAAAACAGGCAACTGAAGCCAAAATAGGCAAAAAAAAAGGCAAAATGAAATCTGACCCTTCCGTCCCTAAATGTACGGAAACGTCTTTATCTCTAGTTAACTCTTTAACATATCCAACCAAATAGAAATTTGGTTAACTTCCGGGCCCTATTTATTGCACTTATTAAAAGCAAATGTACAGATTCAATGTGGGATACTTGTGTAACCTATGAAACATTTTTAAAGTTCATCTCGATTCTAAATAATTTAGAATCAACATAATGCAGAAGAAGGTTTTATGGGATAGTATTACCCGAAATACAACATGCCGAATAATAGTGTTCTGTAGTAATTAACGCACAAGGCCAACAATACCATTAAATGTTATTAGCGTCAAATATGTTAAAAATATTTCAGTTACCTTATAAGAAAGCGGAAAAATTATTAGGTTTAGAAAAATAAACATTAAAATGAATTTTTTGTCCGACCATACCATAATAAGCCTATTACATGTGATGCAATGGTATCATTTGATATCAATGTAAAACAAAATGAATTATGTTCATGTTATTTTAATATTATAATAAATTCAGTTCATTTCCTGAGTTTTAATGTGCGTTACTTTGACGTTAAATGGCATAAGAGAAATGTTGGCTCCCGACTTATCTATTGCCTTGTCGCCTATCTATCGCAACAACAAATAAACGAGAACTTACTAACAGTTATCGCCGAGAGAGAATCGTTCGATCAATATTCCAAGGAATTCTAAAAACTAAGAACTTAGACATGTAATTACGGTCGAGCAAAAACGTCGAATGCAACTTGCCTAAAATGGCAATTAAAAGGTTTGTTTCATAAAAATATATTCCCATCTAAATGAATGCCTTATGTCAATTATAGGCTCGCTGCATTAATATACAGACGGATATACAGGTAGAAGAAAGTTTCTGTTATTTTACCCTTTCAGAGCTGAAGTTGATTATTATTATTGATATCTCATTATCTATTATTATAATTATCTAATTATACTAATAACTATTAGTACTGATATAACTAATCATGGAGTGAAATCATCCCTGGGCTCTAAGTCAATGAGGAAAATTTCAGTGGAATACCTGGTTTCCATAAATGACAATCCTAAGATTATGTATATTTATTGAACTTTTTTATGCAGTTTTTAAGGTGACGAATTACTCATCAGCTCAGTAAAACGTTTAATCGCACTACAAATTTAAATTCCTACTAATATTTCCTTACGATTTATAACGCTCCGACTTGTGAAATTCCAAATAGCACTGGCATTAAAATAATAATTATAAAATACGAGACTTGGTTTCATTATCATCGTTTTCAGGTTTACATCGTGCTAAGTATAATACTTTTCATGACCTCAAAGCACTATTCAAATTGTTTAAAGATTAATTTTGTGTGTGTGTGGAAGTTGCACAGAATATAAGTGTTATTCGTAATTAGTCTAGAAACAACAACAACAAAAAAGGAAAATATAAAATGAAATAAATTTCGTGTAATGGTATTATCCAGTTGGTGTCACATACGGAAATAAGAACATATTGAGATGAAAGTAACGGTTACAAATATAAAATTTCCAAATACATATATTTTTTTAAGAGATAGTTACCTGGAAGCAATAAAGCCTATACAAGATGGTTTAGTTGTATGAAATAAGAAATAACTTATATAAGTTAACTCTGAACCCTCATAAAACCACACAATAATTTTAAATAAGCTTAGTATACAAAAGTGAATAATAGTAATAACAATAATAATTATAATTAATGCGAACTTCGACATACTTAAAAATATAAACAATGACATAACGATTTTCACTTTACTCTGACTGATTTTAGATTATAAATTCTTACTGACAAACAATTAAACATTCGAACCAAAGCGAGTTTTGTGATAATGTAGGTCTGAGATAGGCTATATATTTTATTTAGATTTTCATCAACATTCATAATACCTGAAACGAACAAAATGTAATTACGATTTAGTGATAGTAACACAGCAGAAATAACTTACATATTAATATAATCAACACAGGCCAAAGGAATATCGAGTTACTTGCAAAAGACAGACAAAAGTATGTGACTGTTACAGATGGCATACGCGAACTTTTCTAAGTTGTGCAGTTCTATTATATTTACGTATACACTTGCATGCGTTATAATCAGGGCCCGGATTCTGATGACCTAAAATTGTTTGAAAAAGGTCTTGGGTTCAAGTCCCACTGTCGGAGGAATTTTTCTCCTATAATATTATCATGTAATGTCCAACAGAGACAATAATCTGTGGTTCATGAAAGCTTATATATCTATCTTGAATGTCAACTGTACAATAACAGTGGGAGCCCGGTCACAAAAATCACTAATTAGTGTGCCTCACAGTACTGCATATGACAAAACTTGTCTGTCTGTGAGGTAGACCATTAGGGCAATCAGTCATAGGAGAGAGGTTCCATCCGGCGCTGTGAGTTGGACTCCGGCTTAGCTCAGTTGGTAGAGCATTGGCGCGAATAGCCAAAGGTCCTGGGTTCAAGTCCCAGTGTCGGAGGAATTTTTCTCCTATAATATTATAAAGTATGCTTGTCAAGTGATAAATTTAAAACTAAACTTTTGTTAAAGCAATCAAGAATGGACACTCAAACATACAGTTAATAAAAATTCATTTCTATAATCTAGAGGCCATGATTAGGATTTATCTACAAGTTTGAAATGTCTAGGCAGCATCAATAAAAAGATGACATGTCATTAGAATCCGGGCCCTGGTTATAATACAAGCGGCAGCTCTCAGTTTTAGATGTATTCTGGTATCGATCCTCCAGTTCCGTAAATCTATCCTGTTTATTCAGTTTCAGGGATTTATGTTACAAGACTTACGAGTCTGAATTTTCATACCTATTCTGAATAGTTGGCATCACAACTCGTAAATTATTAAATAGTAAATGTTTCCTACGTTAGAGTATAAGCGCATCTGTATCCCCCCCCAAAAAAAATCTTTTACTGAATGCTAAGAATGAACTGTTTTAAAATTATAATATGCAGAAGATATAGTTGGTTGGCAACCTCGGCATCTCGGAATGAACTCGAATTTCTGAAGGAATTTCACTTAATTTGTTCAGCGTAGTTCGGATACTTCTATAAAGTATTTAAATAGACTTAACTCAGCTTGGGGGCTTTCTAGGAGACATTCTAAAACAATGGCTCTGTGAAATAAACTTAAAAGATTAACTGTAAATAAGTATGACAAAGGAACCGCCAAGGGGTTAGTTTGCCAGTATTAAATCAATAAATATATATTAATGTTTATTTACATTCAGCTTCCCTTAGTGAAGGGTTGCCCTAAGACAAAGCGTAATATAAAAGAAAATGATTTGTACCACAAAGAAGTGTTTACAAGCATTTACAATAAACATTAAGAAAAACTCACATATATCAAGAAAACTTATGAAACAAGAAAAAAAAAATAACATTGAAAACAAATATATACAATTTAGGAATATAAGTGATTCCTGAGTATTGAGAGATATCCTAGACGTCATTAAAATACAGTATTTAGTGACGTTTTCCTACATTGCTGCAATAAAGGATCATATTATAAAATCGCTTTAATTAAAATCAGATACTATACACATTTCATCCCTATATGCAATCCTGAAGTCCGAAAAATATAAAATAGAATATAATAAATCGTGCGGATTAACTTCTCAAGAATTTGGAAAAAAAAGTTCAGTATAGTTTCTTGTAATCTTCATATCCAACCATTCGATCTTCCCATGTAGGCCTATAACATGGTGGGGGAAAACATTCTTTAGCAAGCCTCAGATGAGATTTTTTTATCGGTGCGTTCTAGATCCCTTTCACTATCCTGGTCCTGCATCTTTGACATGTGACACATTTTTTACTTTACATATAAGCTAATTGATTTCAGCCTGAAATCGTATCACGCAGGCCTCCACCGAGGTCTTTCTGAAACATGCCTGTAGTGAAAGGAGGACATCCCATCGCCTTGGTGAGAAGAAACAACTTGTGTGCGAACGGTCGAAGGCCCCACAGACCCGGCTGTGCGGGGGGCCATGGTCCTAGGGGGCCCGAAATGAAAATCGGAAAAAGTAATATAAATTGGCTGTCATTATTGCGAGGGGGGGGGGGGCATGCAAAGCAGTAAGAGAAAAAGAGTTCGTTTAGTTGAAAGATGGTTTCTCCTGTGGATAATAAGAGTAAAGCCTGATAAAAGTCAAGCTATGATTTTCACAAGTGTATAAGAAAACCGGACAGAAATCATGCACATTTTAGAAAGGAGTTGGATTTTGTTGTTAAGTTCGGTACCTCCTAGGTCCTGTAAGCCTATCAACTTTGATATTTCCCGCAGTCGAAGTCATGCTACTGAACCCATATGCTTGATAGTGAATTTTTTGTTACAGGGCCCAAATTAAACTTTGCAGGGGGGCCCAGTCTTTCTCCATTACGCCACTGGGTCAGATATTTTGAAAGGGACTACTTCTTTCCTGGTAATGCCGTAGATCTACATTTAGGGACCAACAGCTTTATAGCCCTCTCATGGGATTTTGTTGAGAGTATTGATGTCAACATACCAATCCAATCAATAACGGTTTGCTCGCTATCTACTCAACCACCCTGTGCATTTCGTTACTTACTTACTCAATGGCAATAGACAATTGTTAAGCAACCTAAAGGAATGTTATCTAATTTATAGAACCCGAACGTCCACTGTTGCCCTTATAAAAGCCCATCATTCAACTCTATTCTGTGCTAACTCCATATCGCAAATCCTACTACCCTAAAACCTATTCTAATATTGTCCCCCCATCTATGTCTAGGTCTTTCAAGTGGTCTTTTCCCTTCGGGTATCCCAGTCAATATTTTTAAGATATGTCTTTCCTCTCCCATGCGCGCAACACGTCCAGCCCTTTTCATCCTCCGTAATTGAATAACCCTTAATACATTCGGCGAATCTTAGATACATGGCACGTAAAAGAACTCCAAGCATAAAGTAGAGCCGCTGGGCAAAATTTACCGATCCTTTCAGGTCCAAGTAATAACTTAGTTTCCTGGGAGGGTTTGTGAGGAGATGGGCTTACTATCTGCCTCTCTGTCCTTTCATGGAAAATAAGCATAACAAAATAATAGTGTAGGTAATGAAACCTCCAATTGGAGGAACTATGCCCACCGTAGGGGTCACTGGAAAATCAGACTGTATTCGGTGAATAATATGGTGCATTCCGTTAGATCATTTAATTCACATCTAAAATAAATATCTGAGAAAATAAGGGGTTTTTGCATCAATTGGACATCGAGAAAGGTGATTCTTGATGGATGGGTTAATAAGTAGGCCAACTCACACCAGGTGTTGATGAAAAGTTAAATTCCACGAACTCATGATGAACTGAGATAAGAATGTGTAAATTCCCGTAACACGATACGAAAATCTCCACATTAAATTCAACGGCTACAAACAAAATCTGTCCTCCCTTTCGTTCCCGATTTGGAAAATTTGCCAGTTGTCTTTTACAACCCACGTGTTTTGATAGAATCGTTAGCTCAATGGACAGTGCTCAGGCACCCTTGGCACCCCCCTCCGTAGCCCCACCTATACCTTAAAAAATCAAGTGTATGCACTTCGTAACGAAAATTCAATTTTAATTCCGACAAGAGGAAATTAAATTCATATATTAATACAGTTTTCTAGCCAGAGTCTAACAATTGAGATCTGGAGCTGGCATTGCATGTACTTGAAATGATATGTTGTCATGTAAACGCATTCTATAAAGCATAAAAGTTGCAAGTGTGGATCTGAGCGACGTCTGAAATGCATACTGAGATAACAAGCAACAGTATTCGCATTACGGGGGGAGCGAGGGAAAGCGAGATACTTATATGCTCTGAATTAAAACTACAAAATCAATAACTTAATTACCAGTGAAATAAGTATTCCTAGCCTTCTATGCAGTCTAATATCAGTTTAAAGGGGTATAGAGATTTCAGCACCAACAAATTTGTGAAGTTTTCTCTCTATCTTTCGTAATTCAATGTGTAAGAGAAGGGGGCATACAGCTTTCGATGCTGAAAAATAGGTAAAGTTAATTATTTTTTTCCTCAGCAATGAATTTTTCCGTAGCCTTGTAATCTGGCAAGCTGTATATTGACTAGTTCTACAATTGCACACTACTTTCAGAATTAATTTAAGTATTACAGTTGTGAGTAGTTATCATTACAAAATGGCAGTCAAATTTTGTGCACTGAAGTGCCCTTTCCCTGATAATATTCATAAATACCAATATTTCTGAGTGATTCTTTTTTCTATCCATTTGTAAATATCATATGAACCACATAATACAGAATCCGATTACCTGTAGCATAAATATTATAAAAAAATAATTCATCACTTGTTTGTTTGTTTGTTTGTTTGTTTGTTTGTTTCTTTTTTGTTTTTTTAACAAATTTTTAGATCAGACATATTAAAAAAAACTATTAAAATTACATCAGTGATTCTAGACAGTGATGTTCATTAATATCAAATATACTTGAATGCAAAATTTCACTGCAATATGTTAATAAATGTTTGAGTTACGAGGGAAATACATCTACTGTAGGCTATTCCTGAGTACTCTCTCCTTCAGCTTCCAGCTGTAATCAGACATACATAATGGTATATTAGGCGGAACCTCTTAATATTAATTTCTTACATGAGGTGATAACATCTTTTAGAAAAGTTCATAATATAAATAAATTATATATCAAATTATAGCTGAAGTTATGAGCATCCTGTTACAGTTAAATTATTCAAGACAGGGTGAACAATGGCTACCTGTAGTTATTACTGTAGGCTTACGAGCCCCTTACTCCATATCGCAACCAACTAAATCATGGTTTTACAGTGGTACTGCATTCCAATGTTCTGGAAACTCAATTTTGAAACATCAATCCGAAAGAGATATATTACATTTATTTCGAGTTCCACGAATTGCAATTGTGACCCTACAAGTGCCTTTGAATAGTAGCAATCACCGTTATGTATTGTAGGCCTATGTGTGAATTGGAAGTTAAATAAGTTACATTTATTGGTCTAATCCAAAATGATTTTTTAGTATAACATGATGTGATGAAGGAGAGATAGTTTCATGCAGTTTTAATGAACTGATAAGTTATTTGAATAATTTATCTGCAGTGCGTTATAATTTACTATAGTGCGGTACTCGTGTGGAAAGAGAGTTTTAGTAAAATCGGAGAAAAGTTTCGAGTTTTTTTTATATAGGATTTGTTATAATCTTCTTAACGTAGTTATCCTATAATGCAGATATAGGCCTATCAACAGTTAGTAGCTTAGATGTAACATAATGTAAGCTTCGCCCCCAAACACCCGCTGAGGTTCGGGAAAGGTTTTTGGAATTTTCCTGTGGTTTACAGCCTAAAAGCTATATGTGTACCAAATTTCAAGTTTCCACCTCATCTGGAAGTTGACAAATATTAATGTCAGTGAGTGAGCCCTTTTTCGGTAGTTTTTAGGATTAAAAAATAAAAAAAATACTATTTGGAATTTTCCTGTAGTTTACAGGCTAAAAGTTATATGTGTACCAAATTTCAAGTTTCTAGCTCATCTGGAAGTGGGCAAATAATGTCAGTGACTGACTGAGTGAGTGAGTGAGTGAGTGAGTCAGCCGTGTGGCTTTATATTATAGGGAATATAATAATATATTTTTAAAATGATTGAATAAAAGAAAGAAACCACGATCTGTCTTATAATCTGATTAGTAAAAAAGGTTTACTAATATCGGTTTATATTGCGGATTTGTTTCGTAGTACAAATTCAGTATAAACATATATATTCTGTAAGATTATATCAGAATACAGTATTATTCTATATTTTTCTTAGAAGAGAACTTGGACGAGAAACATTTGAAACTTAGCTTAATCTATAATTTTAAGCGACGATTTAATTCAATCAATTCGCCATTACTTACTTACTTCCTCGGCGCTACAGCCCTGGATGGGCTTTGGCCTCCCTCACGACTTGCCTCCATCTTTCTCTATTCTGAATCTTTTCCCACCATCTTCCCACCCGCATAATCCTCAAGTCTTCCTCTAGGTCCTGTATCCATCTCTTCCTTGGTCTTCCACGTCGCCTCTTTCCATCCATGTTTCCATGTAACAACTTCTTTGGTGTTCTTTCCCCCTCCATCCGTTCCACATGTCCTAGCCAAGCCAATCGACGGGACTTCACAAATCTCACTATGTCTTCACAGTTGAGAATACTTTCTATTTCCCCATTTGTTCTTATTCTCCATCCTTCATCCTCTCTCACAGGACCATAAATTCTTCTTAAGACTTTTCGTTCAAAAATACGTAAAGCATTCTCATCTGCTGTTGTCATAGTCCACGTCTCTGATCCATAAGTCACAACTGGTCTAATGAGAGTCTTATATAGATTTACTTTCAACTGCCTGGATAAGAGGGTTGATTTCAAAAGTTTGACATTAGCAAAATACGCTCTGTTTCCAGTCATTATTCTCTTATTTATCTCCGATGTCACGGAGTTTTCACAATTTAATTCAGCACCAAGATAACTGAAACTTTCCACACCTTCAAAATTATACTGTCCCAGGGTTATATTTTGGGTTTGTCTTCTATATTCTGATGCTGACATTTTCATATATTTGGTTTTTCTTTCATTGATTATTAGCCCCATAACTTGGCTTTTCTCTTCTAATGTCATAACCATTTCTTTGAGAGAGTCCAGATTCCGTGCTACCAGTGCAATGTCGTCCGCATAAGCATAAGCTTGTTTGGACTTATTAATTATTGTTCCTCCTAAATTCAATTCATAAATAGCTACATGCAGAGCTAGATTGAATAATACTGCTGAGAGGGAGTCTCCCTGTCTCACTCCGGTCTTTACCTCGAAAGCTCTACTACTTTTACCACCAATAAAGGCCTTGGCCAGAGATCCCTCCATAGTCAGCTCTACCAGATTTAATTCAATCAATTCGCCATTAGCATCTTCAATTAGAGGGGGAAACTACCAATTAAACGTTCTATTTAGAAATCCAATTGCAGTGGTTCATAATGAAGGTTTGCTGACACTCACTAATAATTGTTCCGATTACCTCGCACAACTAATACTATCGGAAAAGCAATTGAAACTAACCGAAAGTAACAGCTTTCTCGAAATGTTATTGGAAGTACAATCAAACAACCACTTACACAATTTTACTTCATTTACATTACTGAATACTGCATATTATCAAGATGAGTGTGAGAGAAGGAAGACCTTATGACCCTAACTCTGCCAGTTAAAATAAAACATTGCAATATTATTATTATTAATTATCTTATTCATCAATGAAAACGCCAAAGATAAATAATTCTCACAACTAGGGGCAGTATAATATAATGCAGTATAATATAATGCGCATAATACAATAATATACTTAGGCTACTAAAAGGGAAAAGTATAATAATTGAAAATCCAACAAAACATAGTAGTCTACCAGTACTGATATTATCACATTTAATGAAATAGTAGAAAGGGAAAAACAGGAATCATTAAAGTAGTTATGAAGTGAAATAAAATTTGTCCTTAATCTCTTGTAATGCGTTATAATTTTTGCAAGGGGAATAATGAATTAGTATCACATTTGACTGATAAATTTTGTAGTGTGTTTAAAGAACAATTTAATTTATAGTGGAATAGTTATAAATTGCATTATTAAAGGCGAAAGAAATATTATGTTTGTGGTATTTTTTATGAACTTCTGCAGAACAATAAATGACTGGGATTTGATAAGTTCTCTAATAGGAAGCATTACTGAAATATATATATTTGTGTGTATGTGTGTGTGTGTCGTGTAGATTTAATAGTAAGCTGAACTCTCTTGGTTTTCCTTATAATTGGGGCTGCTATCCCTTGTGGATTTTCTCTCTAAACTAAATTCAGGTCAAATTGCAATAATTGAATAGGCCTACTTACTAACTCCAGAATTTAGCTTCAATAAAATACAAAAATAAATTATATTATTTCACATACAACTTACGTCTCAACAACACTGAATATGGTAAATAGCGCCGTGCGGATTGTGTTTAGATAACACGCAATACACGGCTGTCGGAGAAGAAGCCCATCATTGCATTGCAGGGGACACAGTGAATGCCTACATCTCAATAGCACTGAATATGATAAATAGCGCCTTGCGGATTGTGTTTAGATAACACGCAGTACACGGCTGTCGGAGAAGAAGCCTGGCATCGTCATTCCAGGGGACACAGCGAATGGATGGATGAAAGGCGTCCTGTTACCCCCTACAAGGAGTATAAGTCTAACAAGTGGAGGTTTCATTGCCGAAGAGTGTTTTGGTCAAGTTTATTTTCCTGTAGAGGATAGCTCAACGCTTCGACTCCCGCTAGAGGAAACTGAGGTATTTCATGTAAGAATATATAGACTAATTGAATCATATATTAAAAGAAGTCTAATCAAAGTTTAACATTTTCTGTACAGAGATGAGATTTATATAAGTTAATATTAGTAAATGTACATCACCCGGACATAACCTGCGCTCAAAGGAACAGGACGTTTTCCGTCTTCATATAAAAAGACTGAAGATGGTACTTTAATTCCCGAAATGTATTTCAAGAACTACAGAAGAATATAACCAAGCTAATCAATATTTTATTATTTTAACTAGTTTTTTTAGGTAGATTTCGATTAAAAATCTACCTATTGCAATCGATACCATGTCATGACTTCCGAAAAATTCTTTCATATCTTTACGTTTCATGCCTCCCTAAGTACAAAACCACCGCCCGTTCAATAAATAAATAAATAAATAGTTTGGACAAGTTCGTTAATGAGCAAAATTGGCCCAAGGGTGGGGATCAGGGGAGGGGGTTGAAATTTTGAAAAATTCATATCTCGGCCCCTATGAAATAAGTTATAGAGAGAAACTTTGTTTGAATAAAATAGAGTAGCCTACTCCCTATGGAGTTCACAGTGACACCAACGATTCGGGGGTTTTGGGGGTACGAGTGGGGGTAGGAGATGGTAATTCGAAATTTTTTAAACCACGTCTTGTGGGGTATCGTTGAAAAGCTCTTGATGAGTACTCTACAAATCAATAACTAGTTTCTCGATAGTCTTACAGTCTTTTGAGAATTACGAAGAACTAATCTTCCTCTACTTGCTCTTTATAAAATATTAGCTTAAAAATCCCGGCGTCGCCCGGGTTTTTATTTTGTAATGTGAAATTAACTTGATGAAGGACTTTTATTTTCAAACTGTACACCCTTGTATAATATGTATGTAGAACTTGAAATGAGGAAGAACGACGTATCACACCCAAACTATTCCCTCATAAAACGCTAGATATAGCTTTTTATGGCTCATAGAGGATGTCGAATGTTGCATTCCGTGGCTTCTACACACCATGCCTGGGAGGGGTTGAAATAAAAATAAATATAAATTCCTACTACATAAGATTGTATTGTCTTTATGGAAAATTTTATTTCTCACTCTCATGTTACCATATAACCGTTTCGGAGCTAAAATTTAAAAAAAACAAACAATCAATATCACTTTCATACCTTCCTCCCCCAAAACCTGGGACATAATATACTGCGGGAATAGAAATTAAATGACATTAAGAACAAGTAAAGATTATTACAGGTAGAGTAGTCTAATAGTAGTAATGCTAAAGGGCGTTTTATGGGATAAATATATAACCAGGGAAGTAAAAATAGAAATATACAGCTGAATAGTGAAAAGTACGGTTACATGTAGAGCTGAAATATTGGAAATTTAATACAAATTTAAAGATAAAATTGTTATAAACGGAAATTGATTTCTTAAAGCGGTCAGCAAGATATTCATAATTAGAAAAAATAAGAAGTACAGTTATAATTGATGAATTCTATTTTGGACTTTGTATGATATAAATAATTAAATTGGTATGGTCATGTAAGAAGAATGTAAGAATAATGACTATGAAGAAGGGTATGGGAATTGGAGTCCACTTGGAAGGAGAACCAGAGGCAGGCCTCGAAACTTATACATGCAGGAAATCAGTACAGGAATGAAAGAGAACTACAAGATATGGATTGGATTGACAGAGAAGAATGAAGAGGGAAAAAACATAAAACTTTAGGCACAGAAAAATGTTATTAACATTGTACTTTGTTTATAAATAAGTAAAATTATTATTATTAATTTAAGAAAGAAGATAACTTCACACACCTCAAGAATACAAAGGTAAACCAATAGAGAATTCTTCCCAGGACAGCCAAATCATGCACATCTGTGTGTGGTGTGTGTCTGTCTACGTTCATTCGTGAATTATTGCACTCTCGTGATATGAATAGGTTTTGTCACTCTCATTTGAAGTACATACGTAATTAGCACAGTTTTAGTAGGAGTAATCTGTGAGACAACACCACAAAAACAGCTGAACCGAAATGAGTCGCCCACGAGCGGTGAAACAGTGACATGTGGACGCTATATTTGTGCAACAAATTTTACTGCACAAATAAAGATTTATGTAGACAGAATTTTTGCCTCTAAAATTTGAACTTATGTGATGCCAGCTCATGGGATTTACATTTGGGATTCATTAACTTCGGAAAAATTTGCTTGTGTCTGCCTGTTATAAAAAGGAAATATAATGTATTACACACATACATACGTCATATGTTACGCAGTCATTTTTAAAATAGGTTTTTTGAAAGCAAAAATATGGCTGCAAAAGAACTCTCTTCCCTGATTTGTAATTAGTGAATTAGCAGACTGAGTTTCAATAGGCGTTGAAAAAACCTCCGTTGTCCTTGACAAAAGAGATTTTAAGAGAGAGAAGGTGAAACAACTTGTGTCAAGGTTCTGTGCTTCTATATAAAAGGGTTATTTCACATATTTAAAAAAGACGACACATTTTACTTTCATCACAATAAATGGAATTCAGCGGGTTCTAATATCAGGATAATTGACATATGGTAAGTATGGTTTGACCTCGCGAAAAACCATTTAATGAAAATAATGCTAATCACTAGGCCACAAAGACTGTTTATCAAGGGGACTCGATCCTTGGAAATGATTTAAAAAATGAGTTTTTTTGTTTGTTTGCCTTTTTTTATCGTATTATATTTTCTTAGGTTTCCTCTTTTCAAGGGCACCGCAGTATATTATATTACTCAGAGCTAAAAAGTTCAAAATTTTGTTTTTGTAACAGCACGAGGGAGTGGTGATTCCATTCTCCATCTGAAAAATTGTGCACATAAAATGTAATTAGGTCAGGTGAAATGGCTGAAATCAACGCACTGAGCAACATAAAGAGACTGTAGCTTATAATGGCATTGTTCCTGATATCTTTCCGTCTTTTGGTAGAGCTTAACAAAGGGGGTGGTAAAAATCATATGAATATGTGCGGCTAGGATGCAGCCCTATTTAACATTTCGATGATCAGTTTCAAGAAGTTTCTATTATCTGTATTACGTATATATTTTCTCAGTTCCCAAAACTCAGAATTACTTCAGATTGCCAGGAAATATTCAATACATCTTAAAGCATGACTTAATGCAACGAATTTTTAAATTAGCTTTTCTATAGGGGCAAAATAAAAGAAAAATTACAATTTTTTCCTTGTTTTAAATCATAGTTTTTAGCTAATGTGGTTTTTTATTTTTTATAAATGCCGACCTAAATTAATTCCAAACGTCCTAGGAATAAGCTGTAAAATTTTAATTTCTGTATTACGAAAAGTTTCTGCTAAAAGGTACATGAAAACCATTAATTTAACATAGGTCAAGATAGGAGGGTCCGAATCCCCTTAATGTTTGCATCATCATAGCCCTTCTAAGTTTTTCCAGCACACTCTGTACACAGCTGTTATGCTCTGAGTTTTGTAACAATAATTTACTGAGTCATGTTGTGGCAGAGAATCCCAAGAGAGAAAAAGCAATCTCTTCTTGATTTGAGAGTTAGAAAAGTCACAATCTATTACCGATGCTCTATTCAGAAGAATTGAGCGTAATTTACAGTTCACATGACTGACCCATAATACGGGGGAAGTTAAAGAGTCCATGATTCTAAGAATTAAAACGACTGCTGAAATGGTCGATCACACGATAAATCAGTTCTCACATTCATTTTGCTTTCATCCAGCATAGTAGGCCTACACTATGACCGCCGGCGTGGTCTTGTGTGCTGATTATAGATCCATCTGCCCGGGTTCGATCCCCGATGTAGCATTTTTGCATTAAAATATTGAGTCAATAAATAAAGCTTTACACTAATCAGTTATTTATGTTATACTATGCATAGCATAACCTTTCAAGGCGCAAAAAAAATCTGAAACTGACAAAATGAAAACTTCGATTTCACAGTCCACAGAATAATTACTGCACATTAATTTAGCCTAATCAGGGTGTCCAGTGAGGCAAGCCGAAGAAATTCAAGCATAATTCAAGGATTTCTAGGTTTGAATTTCCAAAATTCAAAACAATAGCTTTATTTACTAATAATAAAAATGTATGAACATAGGACACAATGAATGAATATTAATGACTAATATTTCTGAAAATGGTAAAATTTTCGTAAAAACTATCAACTTAAAAATATATTAATGACTAATATTTCTGAAAATGGTAAAATTTTCGTAAAAACTATCAACTTAAAAAAATATTAATGATTAATATTTCTGAAAATGGTAAAATTTTCGTAAAAACTAACAACTTAAAAAATATTAATGACTAATATTTCTGAAAATGTTAAAATTTTCGTAAAAACTATCAACTTAAAAAAATATATACTCTTCTATGCGATTTTTCCCGACGGTTCACAGAATTCAAGCATAATTCAAGGATTTTTCCCGACATGGGAAATTCAAGCATAATTCCCGATTTTCCCGATTTTCAAGGCTGCTGGACACCCTGCTAATGCATACACTTTTCTTTCAAGTAAGAGTCATATCAGAAAGTGAAGACAAATACTGGTTTCATTTAAAATTTGCAATCTTTTTTGTACAGTAACTTAGTTACACATACCATAATGTTTCCCAGATATCTGTTTCCCAGATATAGCCAACCCTAATTTTTTAGTTAAATGGTAGATATAAATGACTTTGCACAATATTTAGTGATCCTTTGAATACCAAGAGGCTAATTTCTTTAACAATGAGGGATTAAATTTTACAATCTTCAATGGAATTGTCAAATAATCAGCTGTCTTCGGCACCTACCGTAAGCCTTCATTCGGAGGCTATATTTTATATAGAATTTAAATAGTTTCAAGAAGATCATGCTATTAAAATCATGCTTATATACATATTCTTTACCTGATTTCGATGAGAGAATTGCTGTTCTGGTGTTAAGTGGTTTCGGTCCACACAATGAATGTTCTTCGCCTCTAAAAAGAGGCCCCTATCTATGCTCCTTTCTAATTACTACTTTCGTTAATACCTTGAGGTGTCCAGCAGCATTAGGAATAGAGCATACCCAGATTACATTTCAAAATTCCATGCCAAAGCAAAGAATTATGAAGTGAAAGTCTGAATCTTAATGATGTCTTCCTCAGCTTGTTCTTGATTTAGAAAAGTTTGTTTTCTTGATGTAACATACACTAAATAAAAACACAAACACCATATTCTGGTATTCTTGTTTCTTGATAAAGGAAAGTTTGTACACACGTCACTATTACACACCGATAAACACCGACAAAGTACAACTCGTCATCAATGCTGGGAACTCCATGATGGCTTCGACAATATCTGCAACAAAGAGATATTTTGTATATATATATATATTTTTTTTGTATATACCAACTGTATATTAATCGATAAGGGAAATAACTTCCGGTTTGTTGTGTATGTCCTTTGTTCACTTTAAATGACTGTATGTATAATATAGAAGACACTATTTAACAATGTAATTTGATCAACCCTCCATTTAATGAGTGTCTTGCTCCTTTCACTCCTTTACCCCTGAACCTGAAACCGACTTGTATTCATAGGTTAATGTTTGAGTGCCAGAGTTCTGACATCAAACCAATACGAGTCGGACTCATCCAGGGGCTGGTCTAGACATTCGTTGTGACACGTCTTCCAGCCCCTTTCACCGCTCAACTCTGCCTGAGCGTTGTTCATAGGCTAATGCATGTGTTCGGACTTGAACTCGAACCAGTAAGAGATTGGCTTATCCAGGGCTGATGAAGAGATTCATTGCTAACATTAAATAAAGAAAAATACTAGAAGAAACCATAAACACCGGAAAGTTTCCGTGCACTCGAGTGTAGGCCTATACAAGAAACTTCATAATTAAAAAATATATCTATAACTAAATACAATGCAATGTATCCCACAACGAGTCTGCATAGATGGACAGACAGACATTCTGAAAATACTTTTTTAGGGTTTCAGTAATCGCGAAACATGTTTTCCCGCCTTTATTTTTAACACGATTGCTATGCTTTCTTTATATTACGTAGATTGCGAGAAAGTAAAAACACTACACTAATAAAATACAGCAGTAGAAGTTTTCTTTGCTCTCTTCAGAAAATGCTACATATATATGGCATAAAGAACGTTCACTTTACACACATAGGGCTATGTATATATATATATATGTATATGTGGTATGTCTCTGGCAAGTTAATTTACAGACTACAGCCTAGGCTATAACATATAACAGGCCTTAAAGGTTCTTTTCTTAATCGATGTTATCAGAGTTAAGTCACCGGAAAATACCGTCGATTTTACGCATGCATGATTGGTATTACTGACATCAAGTGTGCTAGGCTTCTGTCATTATGAATAAAATATGATCCCTAAACTCTACTTGCCCACTCGGAGACCCCGGAGAAATATACTAACACGATTATAAAGGCAGAACTTATAATCCTTCTATTAAGAGAACGGCGTAGGCGGATTGAAAGGCTGCGAGATTTCTGTAACTCACTCTCGACATTCCTGCTGCCTTGTAATAAGAAAAATGTATTCACGTAGCCCTAAGCATGAAAAATAGTCTTTATAAATTTTCCCTCAAAAGAGACGAACCATTTAGCCCAGAGCTTAAATAAACGAGAGTGGTTAGATTAATTAATTAGCTGCTATGTTTAATTTCTCCTATAATCGAAAAACATATAAAGAGATGAACGATTATGCAGCTTTTCCTATGACAGTTTACGAAGTCATTCATTTTCTCTTCGCTGTGAATCTGTTGTGCTCTGTTCTTTCCATGAATTTAATTGCATCCTTTAGGGCCGGAGTGGTAACGTCGAAGATAAGTTATGGAAATGGGATGAACGATGAATTTTTTCACGCTTTTTTCAATCGCACGGGGAAAGGCAGATTACAATATACTTTTTTATACCCTGTACTTATTAATTGACTTGAATGTTTGTGATGTTTGTGCTGCGCAGAAACAAGAAGTCCCTCGGAATCTGTATGTATGCGATTCATAGATTTATCTCCTTTCTGTTATATTTTAAGTAATATGAAACGATACGTTAAAGAAAGAAAGAAAGAAAGAAAGAAAGAAAGAAAGAAAGAAAGAAAGAAGGAAGGAATGAAATTAAAACATATTAGCCTACATCAAATAGGCCAGCTTCTGACAGATCACAGTTAAATACTGCTTTAATTGGGATAAGTGTCCACTTCTGTTAAGTGGACAATTAACAAAAGAAAATAAACAAATAACACGACAGATATCCTGTCTACATGACGGTATATGCCTATATTCTAATTACAGCATTCCCGTTTTTTTTATGCGAAATTTTGAGAATGGTAGACTTTGTTATGACTAGAGACCGGATTTTAAAGGGAAAATTTTCGCCCAAAAAAGGACGAAAAAAGGGAAAATTATTGCCAAAAAAAGGTGGGGAAAAAAGGGATATAAAAGTAAGAGAGTGTAAAAATTCAACAGAGAGATACATGTTTGTTTTATGTAAAGCCTTTGCTTGCTCTACAGCTGCTGATTCTGTAACATCTAATGACTGAAGAAATTTATTGATCTTGTTGAAATTCTCACAGAGGAAAATAGCACACGAAATCCATGTTCCACACCTTCTTATAATGGGAAACTTAGGCAATGGCAAGCCTGTGATTTCCCTGAAACGCTCTATTCTGCTGGGAGGATTTATTTTTTTAAATGGTGAATCAGTGAAAACAATTTTTAATGTTTTCATATTACCAAATACTTGGTAATTTACGAATTTTTCAAAATAAATTAGCAAAAAAGGTACTGGAAAGGGAAAGTTCCTAAAAAAAAAAGGGAAATAAGCCTAAAAAAGGGAAAAAAGGGACGTTAAAGCCAGGTCATTTGCAGTTGAAACTTACTCAGTAATGTCCTGTTCAATTTTATCACGTTTTGTGATGAAATATAAAAAAAGGAATTCCCTTTAAAATTCGGTCTTTAGACTTATGAGTGACCGTTAAAGTTATACTTATTAAGGGGTCTTGAAAACATTTTGAGCAGAGAAATTTCCCATTGTGTGGAATTATAGATGAAATAAGATGTACCAGTATTGGGCATTTGGTAACTAACACCTGATCACAGATCACAAGCAATGAAATCATGAGTAACACTGGTAATTATTACCGTTGTAGTAATCAGTAAAGAGTCATTCAGTGACTGCTTTTCTAAGACGGGAGGAACCTGACTTTTTAACTTCCTGTATGATTGCTTCAGATCTAACAACTCGTGCTCTTTATCCTCCGATTTGTATTGTTTTTAATAGCGATAGTTTTGTGGACCTCTCTGGCCTAAAAACAATCGATGGTGGATTTTTGTCTCGATACAGTTTTGACGGACGAGTCATTGTTTTACTATAATATGCACTATGAAATTGTAATAATAATTCCACTATGCAAATGGAAGTTTAATACTCAAGATTATGATTAATTACTGGTGATTATAATTATTACAATAATACTTCCAGACATTCGTCTCACTGGTGAGGAAAATCCCCGGGAAAAGGCCCACCTAGGAACCTGGTCCGATGCGTGAGGTGAGCGAATGCATCCCCTACGCCACAGCGGTGGACACAACGTCTTTTACGATTATAGAAAAATGTCTGCAAGCAGATTTCTACAAATGTTAGTGGGAGAATTAACAGAAGGTTTGAATTATCGAATGAAAGAAGAATAGAGATATGTAGGAGGTATTATGTCAACTTTCTTGTAGTCTATTCATTGATTTTGTGAATAACCGGATGGAATACTCGTGAAAATAGCTTGCTTCGGGGTCTATAGAAGAGCCATCTCAGATCCATTAAGACTGCAGATCCTCTTCAGAGTGTAGAGGAGGATTCAAGAACTGAAGCTTACGACTCTAATATATAGAAGTAAAATGAAGTAATATTACAAAATAAACATGACAGATTCTATTATACTGTATACCTGTTTGAATATGTGATAGCCGTTTGATGTTAATCTACTTAGCAGGTTTTATTTCATCCCGTTTTCTTTAAGTCACCAGCGTTACTATATTTGTATTTGTTCCTTTGATATCTATTGAGAAGTTATTTATTGCGAAAAAGAATAAGTCACTAACAGAATATTTAGAGAAACTTGCCGTTCTGAACGGCAATCGATTACAGTTGCTTTGGCAACGGATCAGAAAGACCAGAAGAGGCCAAAGTACACTTCCTAAAACCACAACTGCAATATGTACAGTAGGCCTATTGGGAAAATGGTATAAGTCTTACTAATGAATGTAATAACATTATTAGACTATATTATCTTCACATCAATTTCCAGGAAAAACAATGCCATTTAAGTGTTAATATCTATAGACGTGCCCTGGAAAATATATTTCCACCAAGACACGTGAGAAATCATGATATTTTTAATTCAGCTGTGTTTATACTCCTTTTAGCTGCGAGGCTATATCAGGAGTTCGGGATGTGTGTCTATACAGTAGGGTAGGCCATGGAACTATTGATTGTGAATTGTTTCTATTATTGGTTGTAGGCCTACTTTTATGGGGTAAATTTCAACTGATATTAATTTAAATCATTAAATGGATATGATACAAGATGATAGGATGAGGATAATTCATGGTATGGAAATATCCAATTCGGCAATTGCTTTTAGGACTGCGGAAACCCAGTCAAATTGGTCGGCCACGGGATTTGAACCAGGGACATCCCGAATGCGAATCCAAGAATCTCGGGCACATCGCTCGTCATGAAAAATTTTTTCCTGTTTATACAAACCATAAAGGAAACTAAAAAGCAAGTCCTATACTGCATTTATAATTTGCAAATGTCATGTAAACTGAATTTTCAAACTTTGGAAACTCAGAATTCATTTGTAGTTATTTTAAAAATAGGACATTTTACCTTTTGCATGAAGCCAAGAGGACATATTACTATGCAAAAGCCCTTGATTAAATGTGTTAACTTTTGCAACAACTTTTATTCTTAGATTGCGTTCGATCAGCAAACTTCTCTCTTGTATAGGCTAATGGAGCTAATATATTTTTTCTTTTGATACGTTTTTCAGACTGGTTGTGTGTGAAAATTTCGTTTCCTTTGCATTCGTTTAAACCAACATAAATTGAAAACAATGCTTTTTTTAATTTATTTTTTATCCACCTAATCCCAAATGACTTCTCTTGGCTGTTGTTAGCTGATATGTACGACCGATCAGGAATGAAGATCCATTTAATGGAATGTCACTGTCCTCTTATAATTGGTTTTTATTGGTTGGAATGACATATTGTTACCTCCTTTTTCTTAAAGCTATGCTATAGACGTGTTAATGGAAACGAGGCAGGACCTAAAAATACCAAAATCCTTTAACGTACATTCTCAGGTATTTTTACAGTCGAAGGATTCCAGTGATTTAATTTAGAAACAATTAAATATAGGTGATAAACAATAATATTTATCTAGAAATGCAATAGAAAATGGCTTCATTCTTTCAGTTGTGTTGTAATTATGTTCGTCAATAATTTCAGTACCTTGAGTATCAACTTTAAGGTGTGAAGTAGGTTAATATAACTTACTGAAGTAATACGGACAGGAGTCGAATAAGTTCATGGTTTGTCAACTAACGGCAGTTCTCGAAGGATCGGTATGATTGTCAACAAATCCGGAGAAAGAAAAGGTTACAAATGGGACCCAACAATAAGGTTCGAGAAACATGAAAGTCAACCAGTCGAGATGGATAAAAAAAGAAACATGTTTATATTCCAACATATTCCTTTTGCAAATGAAAGTACATTTTTCATGATATCGAAGTAAGAGAACTTTTGATAGAAGCTAGAAGCACTATACCAAGGAAATTGTACATCTGTAAAACGTGTTTTAAAGAACTAGGCGCTTCAATTATTAAGAGGTTTCCATGCTATATTTTTTTAAAATTGTCTAGCAAAGTTATCACCTCTTCACGATGGCAATATTTAAACTTATCTTAAAATGTAACTAATATTATCATAGTAATAACTTATTAGTAGCTAAAGGTCGTTGTCAATTTGGCAGCCTGAATTTTCAAAAAGAGATAAAAGCATACATAATATGTATTCTGTTCTCAATTAAGTAGCTAATAATATTATCTTCGCAGAAGATTAATACTGTTATAATAGGCTTGCCATTTCTGCATACGTTTGAATTAATTATGTGACTTCAATAACGTAGACCAGTTCTCAAACACATCAGCAATGCATTATCTGACGCTGTACAAACATTTCAAGTGAAAGATGAGGAAATTATTGTGAAGAAGGTAGTGCGTTGAACTAATTCTGTGGAATTTCAAAGAAGTTTGCGTTTTTAGTTTGATTAATGGGAAAGGCTTATGTGATTTGGTAAGGCTCGATTTCATGGTTTGAAACCTAATGAACTTAGTTATCATACTGTTCGGTGTGAATCATGGAATATCCCGTGTATGTATTTTCAACATGGTTATGCCAGAACAATTCCCTGATTAATTACTGAGGCGTGGCAAATAGGCTAATGTTATAGAAACATCACCCTTGAAGTGTTCAAAACGATGTTTAATGGAGGAACTGCATGAAATAAAGTCCATTCACCTTCATAACTCCCATTTCATGTTTGTGCTAATTCTCAGAAGTGCACCAGCAGGGAGTATCATCTTATCCACAATAAATATATTCCTAGACTTGGTTCCCATTTCAAAATTCCTTTCCCTTATTTTTACCTTCCTCATTATAGGGACTTTTATGCGGCCCATGCCGTCCGGGGCTTAAAGGACTGCAGACTCAGGCGAGGAATTACCTGTGGGTCACAGGTATATTTTTTCGACCAAGCAGGGCATGGAGGCTCTCCCAGGATGAGGGAACAGCGCAATGCCAGAGCCACAACATGAACACATATCAGTCGAACGCACACGCATTCCGAACAATGCGCGGGTGAAATGATATCCGGGAGCCTACATTCCCGACACGTGTCTCACGGGTGAGAAAAATCCCACCCAGGAAATCGTCCCGGCCGGGATTCGAACCCGGGGCCACTCAGAGAGGAGGGCAAACGCATTCCCTACGCCTCAGCGGTGGGCCGCATTCAAACTTAATGAACAAAACAGTCAACAATACCAGTAACAAAAGTACAGTATTTTTTTAGTCCTGACACTGTTCAGATAGATGCTCAGTAGCCTGGACGAGTCTATTATCGAAATTGTGATTGTGTGTGATTTGAAAGGATGTTGGCTTATTAGTAGGTTTTTAAGGGAGTAACATCTTTAAATGATAATATACGCTTAGAGGCTACCAAGCATTTATCTGAACAGTGTCAGATCTAAAATATTATATTTCAATTTGGCACAGCCTACTGCAAGCTAAGCTTCTCAGCTGAATATCAACTGTAGGCCTAATTATACAAAAACATGAAAATACTTGTGGTATTTTTAAAATAATACTTCATAACCAGAATAGTCAGTAAATAACGCCGTAATATAATGGAATTAAGCTGTATCCATTTAACAAATAGCTTAATAAATTAACTAGTAACTAAATACCCTGGCACTACATCCCACGGGAGGACAGAACCTACAATCGGGCTACTGTATAAACTATCTCCGTCTTTCAACTACATTGTAGGATAGGGTCAACAAGTGGTTAGAGCGACTCCCTGTGCTATTATGTTCTTTATAGAAGCCACTTTTTTATTAAGTAGCTTTTCAGTTGTCTTCATGAGTTCGAGTGCACTTGTTCCAGATCTCTCAACCTCCAAAAAATCCGAAATACCGGGATCGAACGGGACTGATGTATGCGGGCCCGCAGTAAATGATCCATTGGATCACAGAGGAGGTCTATTAAAATAATAAGCATAGTATGATATTCAAAACTCATATAATTACGTAATGTAACTAATCATTGTTACTATTTTCAATGATTTAATTAATTATTGTACTTAAAATTATATGGAATACTGACTAAAAATATGTAGTTGTGATAGAAAGTATCTTAGATTTATGATCACCCAAACCAAACTTAGTCCAAAACATGGAAACAAAAAATTATTTCAAACATAGATGCGTAAAACTGTATAAATATTATTCTGCTTCTTTTCTCTTCTAATTTGTTTTAAGTCTCCTTCTGAGATACTTTTGTAGACCCATTTTATTTTTAATATATTTTCCGCTTCTTACACTCAGTAAGTCTTGATGACCCACTTTCAAGGATATGCCCACTGTTTTAGCCTAATTGCCGTTACACATTTTGTCAACCGTATTACAGTGCATTAGCCGAAAGTTCCACGTGAAGAAATTTGTTATATTCATTTGAACTTTATTTCCGCTTCTAAAGATACATATCATAAAAACGTATAGTAAGAAAATCAGGTTAACTCAGTAATTCTGTTTTGTTCTCCATCAATTCTGCTTCGATTGAATTCAAGGATCTTCTTCAATGAAGTGTATTCTTTTATCATTACGGTGTGTATCCAAAGCGCATAGAAGTTTATTTATTCACTGATACTAAACTTGACGACTCTTAAACATTCCACTTCGATGAAAAGCATTTGTTGTAATTATTTATTGTTATTGTTATTATTAAAAATTACAGTGTTAATGTACTAATAATTTTGATAAGAAATCTCCCCTACACTGCATGAATTATTTTAGCTTCACAAATTATATATATACGAAATGTTAAAAATGCTCATGACACAGAAAAATACATCACTCATTTAACCGTGTTCAATTAATTATTTATCTCTTGTTGCTAATCGGCAACATCAAGCATATAGCTATAATGAACTGTTCACTACCATTACCTTTACAGTATCAACAGCAAACAAAATGGATGTATTAATAATCATGGCGCAGATGGTTGAGGCACAGTGCTACAAACGGGAAGATTGAAGGTTCGACTCCCGATGAGATCGTTTGAATTTTTCCATTGACCTAATCCTTCTGGTAGCACTATGGCTCTGGGGTCGACTCAGCCTCTAACAAAAATGAATAATTCTGGGGTTAAAGGCGGCCGGTGCGTAAGGCTGACAACAAACCCCTTCAGGTGACAAATGTCTGAAGACCTAGGAACCTCATTCTCCCGGAACCCTAAGGGCCTTCATAGCCTGTATAGGGATCGCTTTACTTTTACAATTCCACATTACACTTTTGGCATTTAACAATAGTATATCCTTTGCAGTTTTCATTCTTGCACCGTTGCTTTTTATACAAATGAACAGGCCGTCCTACCTGACCGAAATTATAATACTCGTACCATAACATTTCTTCTTCAGTGGTAGTTTCTCAGTAGAACTTGGTCTACCCCTCTCTTTCGTATTGGTTGAACCAATTTTAAACCAAGTTTCAGATCATTACATTATAAAATCAGCTAACTTTACATTGTATAGGTCAATTATGGCATTCATCCGAAAACTTTTTTCATTCGAATGATCTTTCGACCTCGAGAACAGGTTACTGGATTCATAAAATCATTCGATTCACCCCTTCACTAGTGTTTTCATTGTCATGCTTAAAGTTGTGGGGTACTTGCTAGTCACAATAGCCGTAACTCGCAACTTCATTATTCGTGAATTTATCGATAAAAACCGGACTCTCTATATTAAGTTACTTATGGTGTTCGGATGTTTATGACCCAAAAAATTGGAAAATATTACTGCAAATATGACCTTAAAAATTACTAAATATGACCTAATAATCCGAAATATGACCTCATAAAAGACGTATTTTCTAAAAATAAATGTTCCAATTTAAAACGATAAATGACACTAAATTATTACATCTCACTAATTCAAACAGATAATCACTTTTTAACTATTTTACAGGTGATTTGCAGTTTCACTTGTAAAGAACTTCTAATATGTTAATGTTTCCAGATAGGTACCACTGTAAACGTGAACTGAAATTTTTAAAACATTAGAAGTTGTTAACAACAAGGAGGAAGAGGTAATTATGCTATTACTTGTTATTGTCCCTCACATTTCAGTTACAGTAAAACCAAAATATTTGTGACTTTCTCGGAAAAAAATTAAATCGACAATTTAGTGCACACACTGCATAATTGTGCTCTTTTGCCGAATTTATAAGTGAAATATGACGTTAAATTACAAATATGACCGAAATATGAACAAGACCATGAAAATGACCAAAATAAGACTTTATATACAAAATAAAATCGCTCCGATTAGGATAACAAAAGTGCTATTCATGTTTAATTTGGGTTTGCAGCGAGAATGGAGGTCAGGAAAAAAATATGACATGTCATCAACATCCGAACCCTACTTATGATGAAGTAAGTGCAACTTTGTCATACCTCTTGTTTCAAAAATTACTTCCATTTTGAAATCGCAATTAGGATTTTGCGTGCAATAGTTGTGCAATAGGACATAGTTCTTTCGGATAAAATGGATTGCATACACATTTATTTACCTGCCAAACACCTGAACTAAATTTAATTAACTTGTCAAGAACTTACCACTTTATATTTGTGTCACACACATGACCGCTTTGTGGCCACTCGTGTCCACATTCTGTGGTCATAAAGGGTTACAATGGAATTAGAATTTCTTCATTGCACAACAAATTCTCCTTTTTGTGTAGAATTGCCTGTTACTTTGGGATAAAGTCTGCTACGCACGTAAATTTAATATGATGTGGTAGAAAGGTAACAAAAAGATTACACGTGTTAAAAAGTATCATTAATATTAATAATTGCTCTACATACAAGAATTATTTTAAATTACGTTATAAAACATTTAGATTTCTCTGAACTTTTTGCTACTAGAATTTTATACAGTATAACTTATCTGTTGAATACTTTTTCCATGATATATAATCCATTAAAAGGAGGTACGCAATCTAAATAATGACAGTTTTATTAATTTTTTTTAGATAATATATTTTACCTAGATAAGCTAGTGGTTTAAGGTGAAGATAGTTACGATACATTTTCAACCGATCTTTTTTTCTACTGAACTTCGAGTCTCGTAGAGAAAAACTGAGTTTCAATGAGACACTGTAAAACTCTTACTTGAAAATGCTGAATATTCATACGGATGATATTCCCTATGGGATGAACCAACTTGTAATGGATTTCTTTTCTTCAGAAAACTGATTTCTAGACAGAGACCGTTATTCATTCATGTAGTTTAAAGCGAAGTTAAAATAAACCACTAATTAAAAACTAGGCTACTTGCTTAAGTTAAGATTGCACTATTGTAATTCGTAAAGTGGGAAAAGGTTGCATCCTATGAACAATGAAATAGATTGCTGTATACTTTTGTAAGATACTATCCTGTTCCTAACCCGAATATTTTCAACTCTTTGGAAATACTAGACTAAATGATACGCGGATACACGTCATACGGACAATATTCTTCCTGTCTCTCAGGAAATAAATAAGATTTGCCCATGCACGCCTGTGAAATGAACCGTAAGTTAGAATGGACGATGTCTTGAGGCTGCAGATGCTCAAATCATATTCTGACATCCCCAAGACATGCGTTGCCCTGCAGTTAAACTAGTTTAGCAAGCGAATATCTGAATAGTAATGAAACAGGGTTAACGCGAGTCTTCCTTCACTTCATGTAACCTCACGCCGCGAGTTAGAAGCTTGGAAATTTAACACTGATTACACAGCCCAACAAAAAAGAACTTTTTGTTTGGTGTCTCAGATGTTTTACCGGATTTTGGCTATACTTAGTGTGCTTATTCCAAATACGTAAACAGTTTTCCTCTACCAGCTCTACTTTTGTCGAGGTGGGGGGGATTTTATTCGTGAACTCTTAGTCTAGCGAAACAAAATCTTGCTTGATAATATAGCTAGTGAAGGTTCTTGACCATACTTTGGACACGTAGGACAAAAACTGCACGAAGTACAGAAAAAACTAAAAGCTGGATTATTTTTTAACCCTCAAATTGACAGCTCATAAGTCATAAACGACCGTACATTATGTGATAATATCAATTTTTTTAAAGACCCCATGTTATATTGCAATTGTAATGTTAATGTAATGTTAGTGTGTTGCTTTTTTCTTCACATGATTTAGAAGCTAAATATAGGCACTGCTTTTTATTTACATCAAACGTAATATGGGATAATATGCATAAAAGTATTACCATATCTCACAAAACTAAAGCTGCTAGGGTAAAACTAATGGCACATTAGAATCAGCGACCTAAATATACCCAAGAATAAATATAAATTCTAAGGCACCAAAATACTGTTGGTCTGTGTTATTTAGCTCTTGAATCAGTGACCAATCAAGTGTATGTAGAATTTCAATCAATTGCAATTGCCTATCATCATAATTATATCGTTTAATTTGTATCACTTTCATTTTAAGGTAAATACGAGCACCGGATCATAACACATGTAATTTATTTTGCATAAAAAAGTAATCATTGAACACGGCGATTGGGTATATATAAGCTAAACTAAATTCCGTGGCGCTGCATCCCTGAAGGGACTAGGCCTACCGTCCACTGCGCCATTTTTCATAGGCAGATTGGGAGCATGTGGTGAGTATGCCGACACCCACGGCCATTAATGATGTTTCCGTGACCAAGTCGCTATTTATTTATCAAGTAACTCCTCAGTTAGAACTAAAAGGCTGAGTGCACCCCGTTCCAGGCCTCCACTAACCACGAGACCACGCAGGCGGTCATATATTATATAAGCTGCATATGAACAAAAGGAGATATGAAAATAATGCATAATTATTTAAATGTGTGGTGAAACATTTAAAATTTCGTTTAATAATAAGTAAGCATACAATATTAATAACACGATATTATTATAGCAATGAGGTTAATCTAAAAAATAAAATACCGGTAGCTAAAGAAACGTCGCACAAAGCGTCACTATCGTCGATGGCGAAACAATCGATATATTGTAACACTATATAGAAGAGCAAGAACTGGATGAACAGTTTATCCCCTTTAGTTGAATGGATTGCACACGCAGGAGCGACATATATCGATTGTCTACAATATATCGATCGCCTCGTCATAGGCTATCTCGCTTACAAAGACATAAATAGTTATACGTTTCATTCGTTTTCGTGATTCTCATTAATCATTAGATGTTTAATTCTATGAGTATGCGCTAAATAAATACAACTCGAGATCCGGATTCTCTCGAGATAAATTATTCATTTCGTCGCACGTGCAGGCTACGAGTGAAATTGACTAAAATGTTCCTTGAAAAAACCAAATAAATAAATAAATAATAATAATAATAATAGGCATAATAAATACATGGTTATAGCATGGAATAAATGTGTTAAAACCCCTGGTATAATAGCAGCTTATAAATACCTATCTTAGATGAAGACTACTTTGTGGAACTGGAAAAACTCATGGATGAATTGGTATGTAAACTTCTAATTTAGATGTTAGGTCTGTTTAATTCTTAAATTTCTCAATTTAAATTTAGAAGGTTATTTTATTTTTTGTCTTGATTTGTACCCTCTTGCTTTTTGGACACAATAATTGTAGATAGTTAATTCCCATTGCCGTAGAGAATGAACTGATTTTTAAATTCCAATATTAATCACGTTTACCTTATCTCAGTGGTGAAAGTAAAATACGGTAGGCCTTAACCTGGAAATATGATTAAATTTCTTGGAGTGACCGACGTTTGAATGTTCGAGAGGGAGGGGTCATGTGATCACACTAGGATCACTTTGCATGCAATTCCTATTGTCAGTCCTCGCTAAAGCGTTAAAATTAGAGCAAAAAAACCGCTAAACTAATCCAGTCTGCAAATTGGGTACATTGGTATGTAAATAAGTTAATATACACTGTATGTGCAAGGAAACGAAACGGTCCTCATCATCCGCCTCTTTCCAAACGCAAAATCCTTCATTTCCTTATATGGCAATTCTTTGTTTTGTAGAAGCTTGCATAATTTATGTTTTTTTATAAAAACGCTAATTTATTTTCCTTTATAATTACTAAATAATTAATAGTCGTCCTAGGTAGCGCAGTGATTATGCTCAAGGACGCGGGTTCGATTCCGGTCCACGTCGATGACATTTATGTGTGCATAATTGTGTGTCGATTTACAGGCATATACGAGGGGCATACTGAAAGTCGTGAGCAACATTTTTTCACAACCTTAATCTTATTGTAAGTGAAACTAAGCATATCATCTCAATCTGCAGACCTTTCTTTCACTTTTCCACATAGTCTCGGTTTTTTTCCCCCCCTTTCACATATGTTTCCCACCGTTCTAAAAGTTTGAAAATACCCTTGCGATAGAATTCCGTACCAGCTTGCAGTTGGACACAGTGCAGTGCAAGAAATGATTCACAGCTTAGGTTATCGGAAGGTTTGTGCCCGTTGGGTCCCACGTTTATTGACCGAGGACCACAAACGTCAGAGACGAACCATTGCCCAAAACCTTCTTCAGAGATTCCGAAATGAAGGTGATGAATTTTTGACGAGTATTGTGACTGGAGATAAAAGCTGGTCCCATCATTATGAACCTGAAACAAAACGACAGAGTATGGAATGGCGTCAGTGTCTATGGGCAGCTGGAACAGAATTCTATCGCAAGGGTATTTTCAAACTCGCAGAACGATGGGAAACGTGTGCAAAAAAAAAAAAAAAAAAAAAAAAAAAAACTGAGACTATGTGGAAAAGTAAAAGAAAGATCTGTAGATTGAGGTTGTTAAAAAAATGTTGTTCACGACTTTCACTATGCCCCTCGTATAAAACCCCTATAGCCTATGACGAAATTCCGGTATACCGGCGACGGTCATAGGCCTAAGTTTCAGTACATCCCCGTCGTAGAATAATCATAACAACCAACCAAGTATCAATTCGCGGGTTATATTTTAAAGCTATTGCAATATTAATACCGTTTTTAAATTACTGAAAATTACTGACAGACTTACAAACTTGAATCATAATAATAACGGTTATTTTCGTTATTTAGGTGATAGTTTTCGGATTACTGAGGAAAGGTTCGAATCCAGCTCGGACAAGGTATATGGCTGGGTCTCCTGTGAAAGTCTACCCTTTTACTGTCCAACTGTATGTCACACCTGTGAAGACTTGATAGTCCGAGAAAAGAAGATGAACAGTGAATAGATGCCTGGAAAAAATAAGACAGAATCTTAGCTTCTGTTTATCCTTTTCTGAATGTCTCTGACTGGATTAGATACTTATATATGAAAGGGAAATTTTAAACTTAAAAAAATGACGTCATTAGTCACAATTAGGGACCTTATCGTCCTGGAACAGTCCTAACATAAAATATTAGTCTACAGAGTAAATTTAAAGTAAAAAACAAAAAATAGTCCTGACCAAAAATAACCAAATATTGACCAGTCTCCTCCAGTATGGGATCTATACATTCCCTGTCACTTGTTTCTGAAATTTATATAAAATGTTCATTAAAAAAACCAGAATTATTAAATAAAACTAATAGCATTAGAGACTACTCTTGATAAAATGACCTACGTTCAGCCTATTGATTGTTAATAAATGTTATATTGCTTATTAGACAACGAAGTTATCAATTATCAATTTATTTTATAAAGTGGAATTAATTGAATTACTTTGCAGTTTAAGTTAAACCTAATTTTATCTTCTTTTAATGAAAAAAGAAAAAATTAAAAAAAAAAAATAATAAAATTTTTTTTAAAAATAATAAAAAATCATGCTGTTATTATTTGAACATCGGAATACATGTTCATTCATGTGTAGATTTTCTTCCTTTTTATTTTTTATCTTTATATCTATAATGATAATAACAATATAGCATCACGTTACAATTAAGACTATTATTAAGTGATGTTAAATAGTTCGTTGTTAGGATTCAGGTCCATACGATGATAATCCATGCAAACAAATAAGAAAATAACTTTCCATAGACTAAGAAAGAAGTAGGAAAAATACATGACAAAATAACTTTCAAGAGGAATATTAAATTAGGCTGCTTTATATCGTTAATAGGATACACGCCCATACGTTGTAAGCAGCTTTAAATAAGAATATATATATATATTTTTTTAAATCAATATTAATATTAAGGAAGTAATTCATACCAACAATAAATTTCAATAGGAATGATAATGAAAGACACAGCCTGTTTTGAAAAGAGCTCGTGAGACGTGGAAATTTCATCGATGTTTTTGTCGTTAGACACGTACAGATAAGAATTTTTCTGCTTTGAAGAAGTGATTCGCTGATCTAATCTTAGTCTTTCTCAGGGATGCGACATGCAGAATATAATGGATAAAGAAAGTAGAAGTCTTTCAAAGGATGCTTCGTTATTTCTGAAGCCTCTTTCTTTGATGACATGTAGTTGACACTTCTTATACACTCCAGAATTTTAGAAAGACAGAACAAAAATAATGTTGTGTGTAAGGAAGAACTAGCGGATGCATGGAATAGAAAACTGAAAAGGAACAAATTCCTGTAAGTAAACGCCAAAGAATTAACTCCATCAGATATAAGAAAGTTTATCTACAGTTTTCCCGCTAACCAAATCGACTTCCGTTAAGGTTGTTGTTTCAATTGATTCAACAAAAATTCCTAACGACGAAGAGTATTGTTCAGATTGTTCTAGGTTGTATACGAGTAACTTCAAACGCTTTATTGGAATTTAAATGCCGATGGCTCGCATAAGATTCTCTCTGCGTTAAGGCAAGGCGTACGTAAAATTTCCCAAATCTATTATTGTAAAATTTTCTTCAACTCAATAGTGGAATTGCAACATATGATAGGTAACAACTGCCACACTTGCAGTTTATTTAAAGTTTTAAATACTTCAAATTTAATTATATAATTGTAGGGAAAGATGAAATGTTTTACCAAAAGATTTATGGTACTTCTACTACTAATTAATTTTGTCATTTTCAAAAAAGAATTTCTACAAGTTGTGTTAGAATTTTAGTGATTCACATTATAATTATGAATTTTTGGGTTTCAATCTTCATTAAAATCAATTTAATTGTTTTATATTCAGAATTTTATAATTCTAAAATAGCTGATAGTTTGGGTTGAAATTTTTGTAAAAATTATATAAAAAAGATCTTCTATGAAGACAGTTTATGGAAGTTCAACTGCTGGAAAACTGAAAACAGAGGAACTGTGCTAAAATATTCGTATTCGTATTCGTCATATTTAATATTCGCATCCTAGTTTCCTGGAACATGTGTTCCATCACTTGAATGTATGTGAGTCATAGAGTCATTATGCAGGTAGGCTAAAATGTTGCCTCTCAGAACCGCCGTTTAATTTTTTTATTTAGTTATTTTATTTATTATTATTACAAAATTATTTTGTAAAGTAATTTAACGTCCAAAATAATGAAAATTAAAACAAATATGAAAGCCAAATGCGTCAGCATCATGCATATAACAATACGACAAAATAAAGTCATAAAATAAAATCTTATATTTTTCATCGAAATTTCACCTAGAATTTAAAACACATATTGTTCTGCTTTTATATTTTGTAACGCGGAAAGTTAAACGCATTTTAATCCACACTGACGTGACAGAATGATAAACTTCTTACAATATGCCTTGGGACGAATAAAATAAGCTAATTATTTTTTGCAAATACGGGTATTTCCTCATTCCTGAAACGACAGGCTGAGAGTCAGCGTGGGATAGAGCGAAGACAGACATAAGAAGGAAGGGAAAATACACAACAAAGCGAGTTAAAAATAATGTTCTCTCATTAAATAATAATGTTTTTCTCTCATTTTGTTGATGGGATTAAGCATTGGTGCGCATCAGTAATTTTCATATGAACGCGTATCTTAATTTGTAAAACCACGTGCCTGATGTTTTTACCGTATTCTTATAAAATATTTTTTCACAGGTGAACATTACCTTAAATAATGTACTCGTAAAGCTAAAAAAAATTCTTATTCAAGGTTCAGTGAACAAGATTTTATTAAATGTGTGCAAGTTACCACATTTATATCACCTTCAATAATGACTAGAAACATGCCATTATTTTAAAAATGTTGCCCCTCACCCCAAAAAAGTTTAAGGGCTTAGGGCCTACTTATCATGAAAATATGTGGCATATTTGAAACAAAATTTTTAAATACTCTATGTTCAACAACACATTTTTTCAGCAAAATTTAAGCTTTAAGATTAAAAAAAAGGAAAATGATAAACATGTTTAAGAGGAAAACGCTAAATTCTGACATAGTAGGTAGCTGCCATCTTGAATAATTAATTTGCAAATTTAATTGTATTTTAAACATTTGAAAATTGTTTTAATATACTATATTTTAAAAGAAGATTCTTCGGTGTATTAATTTGCAATTTTATACGAGCCACGTACACTGAGAGAAAGAAGATTGAATATACAGTAGAACCTAGGTTATCAGAAACACTTTTTAGCAAAGTACCGTTTAACCGAAACGACAAAAAAAAAGTTGTTTGTTATGCTATACTGTGTATGTAGGTTGTGTTTAAGTACTTGGGCTACCACACAGGAAAGGAATACTCTGACGGGAGAGGGAAATCTCTCCATCCCTCTTGTCAATTTGTTTGCATTAAAAGAAATCTAGTGAGGAATGTAATGTCCCAATGATGAGTATAGAATACAAGGGCTCTGACCTTGTCCGCCTCCATCTCTTATCTACTGTAAAGGCACACGCCAACTCTGTTTGTTTCATTTCTTTGTTCACACTATTCTTTTGCACTTGTCCATTCGGTGGCGATCGTTTTTTTTTTGTGAAGTGTTTTTAATGTTTTATTTTGCATCAAGTCAACAAAGTGGAAACAGGTCATGATAAGGATAGAAGAATAGTTACAAGTAGTTAAATGAATTAGAAATGGTAAGATTTTGCGTACTGTTGCAGGTGATTTTGATGTTGGTGTTTCCACTTTAAAATATAATTATATCTATTGTGTTCATTTACTTTCAAGTATAACTTCAAAGAACGATTATTAACCTCTAAAAATGACATTTTAATTTTTATTTACCAGAAATCTCCCCCTTTTGTTTCGATCAACCGAGGTTCTACTATAGTCAATATTTCAGTGCTATAAATTGTACTAAAGTTAATACGTAAATTACATCTATGGATTGTTTGTTTAGGGAATATAAATTGCCCAAATTCTTCACGACTGAGAGCATTTATTGCAATGGACATGTCGGTTATATCAACTTATATTGCAACAAAGCCAGCCCAAAACTGTTCATTTAATCGCACGTAAGCCCTCCATAGTTACGTGTATAATTTCACAGCTAGTCGAACCCAATGCCAAATTAATGGCAAACGTTCCACATGAACGAGTAGATAGATATATGTAATTTACAAAACTGAAAATTGAATTATGATAGATATAATTAAAAACATATTGAAAAAAAAAGCGTTTGTGACACATTTCCAGTTTGTACACTATATGGATACTATTTAAAATAATATTATAATTTATTGGAATATGAGATATACTCTGATAGTGAATTCCAAAGTTGTTTTAATTCTTGCGATTCCGACATCAATTTCAGTGAGAGTCGAATCTAATATTGTATTAGATGACTATGAATAATCGATCAAGTTATGAGTACCCAATTAAACTCTTACCAAGCGAAGTAAGGTGTGTTGGTAAGAAATCCCTCTCTTTTCTCTGTTCCCAAGTTATGTAAGGGAAGCTGCGTATAAGATCCTGAAACGAAATCAAATTTCTACCACTTGTACTCTACACTTACTGAAGCCCTGATTAATTCTATTGTAAATTTTTTTGGGCGAAATACATTACTATTTCCTTATTTTTAAAGCTGCAAATTCGCTGTAGCTATCAGGTTATTTTTTCTCTCTCTTTCTTTCTCTCTCTCTTTTTCTCTTTCTTTTTCTCTCTCTCTCTCTCTCTCTCTCCCCCCCCTCTCTCTCTATTTTGTCTGTCAATATTTTAATTTCCAAAAACAAACTCGCGTTTACTTAGAAAAATGTTAAGTGCTTATACAAGAACAGAAAAATCTCGTGTTATTTTATAACGTTCAGCTAATTCCCACTTGTTGACTTATAGGCAAGTGGCTCTAGTGAATCAGATTAAAATTTCCAGGAGTTTAAAGCCCTATGCCAGTGGTCACCAAATGGCGGACCGCGGTCCATATCCGGACCACAGGCAAGTTTTATACGGCCCGTGATGAAATTGTGTATTTGCAGAAAATAATAATGATTCATTCTCAGAAAATAATATTGTTTCATTCTACAACCCATTTTCCCTGTGAGATCCAAAAGTACTAAAAAAAACTTAGAACACTCTCTTAATAATTAAATGTCTAATGCACTACAAGCAGGTTGTTCAAAATAAAACGTGCCATTTTTCCCATTGAACATTAACCACGATTAATTTTGTGGTACTTTTTTTTTAAATTTATATGTACTTTAAATTGATTTTATTGTAATCTAAATATCATAATAAAAAAGTTGATTTGATATTTATGCACATCATTTCAATGTATCAATTGTGTTTTGCACGTAAAACAACTGATTCCAAAGAAAAGCTAGGCCTATATTAAACAAAGCAAGTAGCCTAGGATAGAAAAATAGTTGGTAACATGGTGTAAGGGGGTGGTAGAAAGATTTCGGGGGAAGGCTTCAGTATTCTGGACAGCGGAAGTTCGACAATGTTTTGAAACAGACCTACAGGAAAAATAATTGGTGACCACTGCTCTATGTCACAAGTTTGTAGAGACCTGCGTGTAATATTTGCTTTAAAGGAATCGAAGTTCGAATGCATGGATGATACTTAAATTTGTACTCGTGCACCTTTTGAAGTTATGAAACATCTACTGAAAACAAGGTGACGTTACCATTACAATTTTCTGTTACAGTAAAGAAAAACACATATGAGGTGCTATTAGTAACTTCAGTAATAACACATTAACTAATTAAAGCACTATGCAGCATGCAATTTGGCTCAAGTATAATATAGCCTATTCGTTTTATGCACAATTAGACGGATATTGGCATAATTAAATGTTCGCATTAAGAAAGTGAGCGAAGGATACTAAGTGTAATGATGAGGGCTGAATGTGAATCACCATGAAGATCCAAGTAACAACACTATTTAACACCACGAAAAGAAAAGATATGATGTTATTCCGCTGTGAAGTAATTGCTACCAAAATGTTGCTCTAAAACCTAAACAGAGTTGAAGCCTTTGTTTCTGAATCCTCTGTGTATAATTATAAAGCCTACACAACGCCATAAACTTGAATTGAGATTATTTCTATTCTGAGGATATATTTACACAAATGAAAGTTTGCCTCTGCTGGTCCTTTACGAGGGAACGTAATTTCCACAGACCATGCCCATGTGAATTTCAGTCTAACGTTGTGGAGCGTTAAAAGGACCCTTCTCCCACATGCAAGTCGGTAGGTGTGATAAACATTTTTTATTGACAACAAATCACCAAAAGTTTAGATATACAGTAGGTATTTTCGATGTAAGACCTCAGTAGAACTTAACAGGCAACTTGTGTGCGCCTGTTATGTTCTTATAACGGTCGAACATCGTACGGCATTTTATGTTATTTTAAACCGTAAATTTTAAAAAGAAAATTATTTCAGTTTTCTTGTGCTTAGAATGAGTAATCAAACAACTTAGTGTTAATTTCGTAGGTAGCGGAATTCAGGTTCTTTTGGTTGGCAACAATTCGTTCAAACAAATGACGTATGAAAAATTCGCTGAAAATATTAAATCCTGATCGTAAAGAAAGTTAAATCTCTCTTGAAGTTACAGAAAGGCAAATAAAGAACTAATATTGAAAAAACCTTCGCTATAATAAGGAGTTTAGACGCTTAATTCATGGAGAGAAATTAAGTTACGGATTGTTTTGAGCGAAACTAAATATTGTGTTGCCTTACGCTTGTGCTTTGTCAAAAACCATCTAGTTTTTAGACCCAATTCTCGAAGCTCAAACAGTTATTTATGCTATTTTGAATTTAAGGGATTAATAGATACAACATTTCATAATGTTCTGTTACACACAATTCTGTTTTCGAGTACCATTCCATATTATTTTCACAGTTCTGTTTTTGAGTATTCTGCGAAGTGGTGCAGGTGTAGAGAAAGGGCTCTAACAAAAAAATAAAGCATCTTCGCACTCATGTTCAAATAACATAATTTCATTATCTATATGCACGGAATGTTTCCCCGAAGTTTTGGCCTACCTTTTTGTTACACCCTGTATACTGCATTGAAACATGAGAAAGAATGGGATGTGATACATGTAATTAAAATTGTTGCTTTCTTCACACGGTTACAAATGTTTTGTATCTTCAGTTGCTGAGGATTGTAGTGTGGGGCAATACCCGCAGCATGGGAAATAAGCTCATATTGCTTGAATTTGTTCTTTAAAGGGAAGGTATCCGGTCATCTTTTCTTGATATATATTCTGCAATTCGAATGATCGACACTGACAGTACTCTGCAAAAGCTAGTTTATTATTCTGGTGTAGGCTAGTCTGTCAAGAGGAATTGCTTTGTCAACATAGATTTATCCCAATAAAGCTTGCATGGATTTTCTCCAATACAGAACTAGGGGTGTACTGGTTGTAAAGAACACCCATGTAAGAAGAAAAGCTAATGATTGCAGAACAATGTCGTCCACTACTTCGTGCCTATTAGAGCACTTTAACAGATAATGTTCAGTCTCTCGGTCGAATTAATTTTGTTATCTTTATGGAGATACTAAAGGAAACTGTGATCGTACAAAGGAAACTCAACCATAATTCGGTAAACATATTTCCGCGTAACATTAAATAACAGATGTCAGGGTTTAAAATGTCGATTATTAGATTTTGACGCCATCTATTGGTTACAGTCTTACACTACATTCTCTGATCATAATAGACACAAACTCCCACAGTACCACAGTACTCTATAAAAAAAACTCTACACGATTTTCTTGTTACATTATTCCAGACTAGCATGTGCCCGCGGCTTCGCCCGCGATAATTATTTTAAAAAGTTAAAATTAAAAATTAAGAGCATAATAGTTAAATCATTATATTTATTAACACCTAAATCACGTGGACTACATATCACGATTAGATAGTGTCGCCTGGTAAAGGCGACCTCAGATTCGAGTTTCTTGGTCCAAAAAACCCATGTATAGTGAGTTTTGTCGAAATCGAACAATGTTTAACCATATTTAGGCCTATATTGATTATCCCTCTTCCGTGTAGGTTGAAAATTTCATATGTCTGCGGGCCTTGATATTCTAAACAAATGAATCGTCCAGGATGGACTTACAAAATCAAGCGATCGCTCGCGATAATTATTTCAAAAATTAAAAATGAAGAGCCTAATATTAAATCATTATATTTATTAACACCTAAATCACATGGACTACATACTACGAATAGATAGCGTCGCCTGGCAAAAGCGACCTCAGAATCGAGTTCCTTGGCCCAGGAAACCCCTGTATAGTGAGTTTCGTCCAAATCGAACAATGTTTGACCATATTTAGGCCTATATTGATTATCTCTCTTCGGTGTAGGTTGGAAATGTCATATGTCATATGTCATATGGCCTTGACATTTTAAACAAATGAATCGTCCAGGATGGACTCACAAAATCAAGCGATCGCCCGCGATAAAATTTCAAAAATTAAAAATTAAGAGCATAATAGTTAAATCATTATATTTATTAACACCTAAATCACGTGAATTACATACCACGATTAGATAGCGTTGCCTGGTAAAAGCGACCTCAGAATCGAGTTCCTTGGCCCAGGAAACCCCTGTATAGTGAGTTTCGTCCAAATCGAACAATGTTTGACCATATTTAGGCCTATATTGACTATCCGCGTAGGTTGAAAATTTCATGTCTACGGGCCTTACATTCTAAACACATGAATCGTCCAGGACATACTTACAAAAGCGATCGAGTTCCCTGGCCCAGAAAATCCCTGCATAGTGATCAATGTCCGTTTAGGCCTATAGGCCTTAATTATCCCTCTTCCGTCTATGTTGAAAATTTCAGATATCTGCGTGCCTTGACATTATAAACAAATGAATCGTCCAGCGTGGCCTTGCACCATTCAAGCGATCGCGATGCTTTTTGTTTCCAAGGTATAACAAAAATAGCCAAAACCTACTGTAATTGATTTGACATTGAAATGAAACTGAAAATTGATGCTTCGAAAACGCAAAAAAAAATGCACATTTTCTGCCAGTTTTTCACTCATAACTCACGAACGGAAGCGAAAATTAAAATTCCGGCTTCGAGGTGCATTTTCCGACCCTTCAGTCTACCTATGTTTAAAATTTCAGATCTCTGCGTTCAGTAGATTTCGCTGGGCATCGCGGACAGACAGACGGAGGACAGACACTTCCTTTTATTAATATAGAAGACTAGCATGTGCCCGCGGCTTCGCCCGCGATAATTATTTCAAAAATTAAAAATTAAGAGCATAATAGTTAAATCATTATATTTATTAACACCTTAATCACGTGGACTATATACCACGATTAGATAGCGTCGCCTGGTAAAAGCGACCTCAGATTCTAGTTCCTTGGCCCAGAATACTCCTGTACAGTGAGTTTCGTCCAAATCGAACAATGTTTGACCATATTTAAGCCTATATTGATTATCCCTCGTCCGTGTAGGTTGAAAATTTCATGTCTTCGGGCCTTGACATTCTAAACAAATGAATCGACCAGCGTGGGCTTACAACATTCAAGCGATCGCGATGCTTTTATTTCCACGGTATGTCAAAAATAGCCAAAACCAACTGTAATTGATTTGACATTGAAATGTATTACTGAAATCTGATGCTTCGACAGCGCTAAAATCACGTTTTCTGCCAGTTTTTCACTCATAACTCGCGAACGAAAGCTAAAATTAAAAATTCGGCTTCGAGGTGCATTCGCCCACCTTTCAGTCCATCTATCTTTAAAATTTCAGATCTCTGCGTTCAGTAGATTTCGATAGGCATCGTGGACAGACAGACAAACAGCATGTGCCCGCATGTGCCCGCGGCTTCCCCCGCGATAATTATTTCAAAAATTAAAAACTAAAAATTAAGAGCGTAGTTAAATCATTATAATTATTAACACCTAAACCACGTGGAGTGCATTGCACGATTAGGTAGCGTCCCCTGGTAAAAGCGACCTCAGATTCGAGTTCCTTGGCCCAGAAAACCCCTGTATAGTGAGTTTCGTTCAAATCGAACAATGTTTGACCATATTTAGGGTTGATTATCCTTCTTCCGTGTAGGTTGAAAATGTCATATGTCTGTGGGCCTTGACACTCTAAACAAATGAATCGTCTAGGATGGACTAACAAAATCAAGCGATCGCGTTGCTTTTATTTCCAAGGTATGAGGTATGATGACAAAAATAGCCAAAGCCATCTGTAAGTGATTTGATATTGAAATTTATTACTGAAACTGTTGTTTCGAAAATGCAAAAAAATGCACGTTTTTTGCTCATTTTTCACTCATAGCTCACGAACGAATGCGAAAATTAAAATTCCGGCTTCGAGGTGCACATTCCGACCCTTTAGTCCGCCTATGTATAAAATTTCAGATCTCTGCGTTCAGTAGATTTCGCTGGGCATCGCGGACAGACGGAGGAGGACAGACGGAGGAGGACAGACACTTCCTTTTATTAATATAGATAATCACTAATGGCATTTGCACCTAGCCTATATCTCTTGTACCCATGTAAATGAAACCTTATAAAAGTCTCATACGGATTTTACTGTTTAGAAGCCGAAGAGATAGAAAGTGTTTAATACGGTCATACGACTTATCTGCTCTCCATTCAGCTTATCAGCGAGAAGGGTTAAGAGTCCTTTATTATTGTCAAGTTGCGAAGCTCCGGTTTTATGGGCGATGCTATTTAGCATCAAGTTTATGGTACCATTCAGATATCCTCGTGCTCTGAGAGGACTAGGCCCAGGTGCATAAAACTACAGTACTCCTGTACAACTCCAGCCACCTCCACATATGAAGGACTCGTTCCATAATGTGACTCAAAACCTGATATCAGCGAGTGTCTGTAAGCTCTTAGGATTGTGTTTCGTGAACAAAACGAATAGGCTTACGAATATCGAGCAAAATGGATACCTAAGTTGAGCAAAGTAAGAAGTTAAGTTGATAAATGTGAATGATAAATTAAGAAAAGTGGAATAGCAATTTTAGCAAAACGAATAGGACGCCAATAAATTGAGCAAAATAGAACAAAAACTGAGCGGAATAAGATAGATCACAGAGATAAATTATATCGACAATGATAAAAAAAAAGAATGTTTACAATGAAGAAAACCAATAAGCTAATTAAGAAAAATGGATATTCAAATTCAGGGAAAATGGTAGACACAATTTAAGTTAAGTAGAATCAGTAGAACAGATAATACACGAACTCAATAAGGAAAAAACGGATATGCAAACTGAATAGTTATCTGAATCATATTAAAAATGGTACTATGTAAAATGAGCAAAACTGATATATAAATTAACGAAATATGTATATGAAATTGCAGGGGAAAAAATGGAATAAAACGATACATGAAGTTAGTAAAAACATACATACACATACACACACACACACACAATGTGGATGAATGGCGATGGTCAGTGTGCATTTTTTCGGGAGTGAATTTTGTTCTCATTTGTAAAGTAAACTAGACCCAAAAAGGGAATACACAAATATTCTTAAAATTATATTTTTTTAATATACAGAATACATATTTATAATTAAAACATAAACATATTTTTAAGCACAATGTATTAGATTTTGTTCGTATCCTTACGAAAGTCCTGAAAGCGAAAAGGAAAATTTTGTCTTCCATTTATTTTCTACCTTGATATCATCTTAATATTAACTTAATTTACAGATATGAAATCTAACCTAAGTAAAAGGTGTTCGCTGTAGCGTTATACGTTCAAGAAAATCATGCAGTGAACAAACCATTATTTTGAATTTTTTAATTAAAGAAGAGAGCCTCTCTGTATGAGGAAGAGAAGTTTATGTTATTGTTGATGTTAATGACAATAATTATGGCCATGTCGTTAGGAAAGAAGGCGAGGAAATGCCGATGACATTGATTGTGATAAAGTAAATATGGTGATTTTGGAGAAAAATTGATGATTGTGCTAAATGCCTGAAAGAAAATTTCGAGAAACCAAAGCATAATGCGTTTCTTGTGTGACTTCCTGACTGTGACCACCAAGCAAATTCCAAAAAATGCCACTGATTTTAGAGACTTATAAATCTGTGGTAGGAGCCTTTTTAGGATAGTGTGTAACTCTTGCAAGTAGTCCCATGGGAATAGTCAATTTAAGATAACTTATTCCCCTAAATTTTCTTGTGAAGCGATACTTTTCGAATTCCCCGGGTCTAATTTTAAAATATGCCGAATTTACAATCACAACTATAACTGAAATATTGATTAGAAAATAACAATTAGGTCCTTATTATTAAACACGTGAGGATCTGACATGAAATTTTTAAAAGAATCTATTCTCAACTTCTTCTTGCAGTATTGTCAATTTTGAAGATAATTTTTCTTAAAATGTGGTTGAAAAATAAAATTTTTGATTCGTATATTTTGAAATGTACATTTATTCATACGAATTTTCATTATTGTTTCCCACGGATAAAAACATGATGTGAAATACAGGAATGTAATATAAAATGACTTCTCATTATAATGGGCCTATGGAGAGGCCTAAGCATGGATGGACAGGTAGTTGTGTGTACCTCACGCAAAGTGGTACTTTTTGGGGATGGGGTAAGACTTAAAATCCTGAATTTTTTGAAAAAGTACATGCATTTAACTTTCAGACAATTTATACAAAAAAGGTTCACACAAAAGTTTTAGGAGTCAATAAATTCAGTAGTGATAACTTTAAACAAAATCATTCCAGCAGTTTGAAAGAAAATCATGAGAAAAAAAGTTGTCTAGTATGAACTATCCGTAAGAGTAAGAGAAAATCGCCAAAATTTATCGTGTCGATTGCCCGGAAGATATTTAAACCCATATATTAAATGTTCTTTTGATGCTGCACATATACACACATATTTTCTAAAATATACTATTGGAATTTAGAGACTTCAAACGTGTACTAATGCTAAAAATTAGACTTCTAATATTTTAGAGTCGAACACAATACATCCTCTACGTATAGTATCGCTGGTAAACTAATAAAGAACAAAGGTTCATTGTGTAGAACAATGACATGCAGAGATATTGAACTATGCAAATAGAGATCCACAATGTAGCTTAAAGCAACTAAAAATAATATTATTACGAATGGTTCTAGTTATGACGGCTATTTTTATAACTTTAGGCCATGAGTTGAGGATTTATTTCCATATGCTATCCAGAGGGTAGTGATGTAAACGTTTGCGTTGTTTAGCGATGTTTTGTCATACTTTGTTATGTGTGGTATTTTAAACATCGTATGTCCAAGAGGAAAATAAGGTTTCACTTTAGTGCTCACTTTCCCGCCAGTTAAATAACACAAACATTGAAAATCAACAAACTAAATCAAAGTAAATATACCAAGGTAATTGTGAAGAATGGACGGATAAAATGCATCGCAGCAGCATTGCTATGCTTTAGCATAAAAAAAATCAAGTACACGATTTTACATTAAAAGATTATATAATATATCGTTACTAATTTTCCACGCCGTAACAATAGGCTGGTATTTTATAGGCCTAAGTCCTCCTGAAGAAATATTTTCTGCTCTACCGTAACTCGCATTTGGGAGTTAACAGGTTGATTCCTCTGGCTGGCCAATTTGGATGGAGTTTTCTGGCGAATACCAGATTGGAATTTACATACGTCCATGGGAAGAAGCCTATTGACATGGGACCATAGAGGTTAACCTGTACCCGAGTAGTGCCCAATTTAGTGCCTGTTTTATGGTAATATAATAGAAAGAATTTATCAAATGCAAATCAGTTCTCATGTCAGCCTATTGTTTTACAGTGTTCAATACGGCTTTGGAAGTTGCAATACAGGTAAGTTTGACAAATAACACTCTCCATACATTCCTTCACATTTGCTTATCAATCTTCAAAGCTTTGTTTTTCCGTAAGCCCTGCTTAATGAATCGGTGTGGAGGTTAATTCGGAAATCGATTACAAAAATAACTTATTTTATGCATATTATAATTGCAATCATCACTGATTAAAGAAAACCATTCTGGCACATGCTTACATCAGTTTACTTGATTTTATTTTTCCCATCTTGGTTGCCGAGTAATCCGAACTGCCGGGATATCGAGTGCCGAGTCTATTAATTTTCAACCCAAAGTATTACATCACCTAACTAGCGTTGTAAATGCATCTGAATTAATAACATTATTCTCATCACACATGGTAGTGCATGCCCGTTTAACACCACTATTTTATACTTTGTAAGTTTATTTATAAGTCCACCGCTGTGGCTCAGGGGATGCGTTCAATCCTCTCACGCAGCGGGCCCGGGTTCGATTCCTGGTCGGGACAAGTTACCTAGGTGGGGTTTTTTCTGGGGTTTTCCTCACCTTTGAGACAAATGTCGGGTAACTTTAGGCCCTTGTGGTACCCAGATATCATCTGGCCGACATTATCATCTTCATACCATCCTCGCCTTGTTTGGAGTGAGTGTGTGTGTGAATGGTGTGTATCGTCCTATGTGTTCGTGTTGTCTCGGAGGTGGCCCCGGCATTGGGCTGATCACTCGTCCGGGGAGGCCCTCCATGTCCTTGCCTGGTCAAAAAAGTATGTATGTGATCCAAAGATAATCCCTCACGGCCCTGTAAGGCCCGGGCGGCTTGGGTCGCTTAAATCCTAAAAGGGAGAGGTTAAACTACGAGAAAGAAAGAAAGTTTATTTATAACTGCCTCTTACGTAATGTTCCATAGGGCACAGTAGGCCACGAACCGTAAACAAATTAGTAGTAATAAAAGGGGTGACTTAATGTCTGAATACTCGGAATGTAGAGAGGGAATATTAAAATAGCGAAGATGCTAAGATGACAGTCAAATAACTATACATTCTAGGTTATACTCAGAGGTTACCTAAAGACTGAGCTAATGAATTTATGTTCTGATAGCACTGTTCTGTACCTTGTTATAATTACTCCAATAAGTTTGCGTATATAGTAATACGGAATTATTCCATGAATATTACTATTCTAGGATATAGATAGAAATCAAAACTGGCAGAATGATTTAATATTGATTCGACATTGCTGCTCTACTGATCAGCAGTTCAGGGATTTCTATGTAAATACATATTTGTTTTTTTAGCCTACAAACATTCCTAGGATTGCTCATCAGCATTATATACTTTTACAGAGTTATTCTATCCGACGTTTTGATAAATGATTATGTTCTGGAAGTGGATTACAAAGGCAGAGCATCTTCCAAACGATAAAAAATGAAGCTTATATAGAGTAATATTATGGTTGAAAATTTTGACTCCTGCCGTAATTTAGGTGTCAACTACAAAGCTGTTTAACAACGAGACTAATTCATTACACTAAAATAAAAGAACTTCCACATTCATCAACCTACTTCTTCATTTTAAGGTGTACAATGTTGATAGAAACTCTACAAAAATTTGCAAACTGTTTGGTTGTTGGAACCGTATATGAAAACTGAAGATTTGTATAAATATCATTTTTCTTAAATTCTTATAACCACTCCATCCTGCTCTATCCTGAGCTGGAATCACCTTCGCTGCTCTATCATGAGCTGCTATCTCCTCCGCTGCTATTTTCCCCGCTGCTCTATCATGGGCTACTACCTTCTCCGCTGCTCTACCATGAGTTGCTATCTCTTCCGCTGCTCTACCATGAGCTGCTATCTCCTCCGGTGCTCTAATATGAGCGGCTATCTCCTCCGCTGCTCTACCATGAGCTGCTATCTCCTCCGCTGCTCTATTATGAGCTGCTATCTCCTCCGCTGCTCTATCATGAGCTGCTATCTCTTCCGCTGCTCTATCATGAGCTGCATCTATTCCGCTGGTCTATCATGAGCTGCTACCTCGTCCGCTGCTCTAAGATGCTAAATCCTCCGCTGCTCTATCATGAGCTGCTATCTCCTCCGGTGCTCTATTATGAGCTGCTATCTCCTCCGCTGCTGTAGGATGAGCTGTTATCAACTCCGCTGCTCTACTATGAGCTGCTATCTCCTCCGCTGCTCTATTATGAGCTGCTATCTCCTAAGCTGCTCTATTATGAGCTGCTATCTCCTCCGCGGCTCTATCATGAGCTGCTCTCTCCTCCACTGCTGTAAAATGAGCTGTTATCACCTCCGCTGCTGTAAAATGAGCTGTTATCACCTCCGCTGCTCTTTCATGAGCTGCTATCTCTTCCGCTGCTCTATCATGAGCTGCTATCTCTTCCGCTGGTCTATCATGAGCTGCTACCTCCTCCACTGCTCTAAGATGCTAAATCCTCCGCTGCTCTATCATGAGCTGCTATCTCCTCCGCTGCTCTATCATGAGCTGCTATCTCCTCCGCTGATCTATTATGAGCTGCTATCTCCTCCGCTGGTCTATCATGAGCTGCTACCTCATCCGCTGCTCTGATATGCTAAATCCTCCGCTGCATTACCATGAGCTGCTATCTCCTCCGCTTCTCTATTATGAGCTGCTATCTCCTCCGCTTCTCTATTATGAGCTGCTATCTCCTCCGCTGCTCTATTATGAGCTGTTATCTCCTCCGCTGCTCTATCATGAGCTGCTATCTCCTCCGCTGCTGTAAAATGATGTGTTATCACCTCCGCTGCTCTTTCATGAGCTGCTATCTCTTCCGCTGCTCTATCATGAGCTGCATCTATTCCTCTGGTCTATCATGAGCTGCTACCTCCTCCGCTGCTCTGAGATGCTAAATCCTCCGCTGCTCTATCATGAGCTGCATCTCCTCCGCTGCTCTATTATGAGCTAATATCTCCTCCGCTGCTCTATCATGAGCTGCTCTCTCCTCCTCTGCTGTAGAATGAGCTGCTATCTCCTCCGCTGCTCTATCATGAGCTGCTATCTCCTCCGCTGCTCTATCATGAGCTGCTATCTCCTCCGCTGCTCTATTATGAGCTGTTATCTCCTCCGCTGCTCTATCATGAGCTGCATCTCCTCCGCTGCTCTATTATGAGCTAATATATCCTCCGCTGCTCTATCATGAGCTGCTCTCTCCTCCTCTGCTGTAGGATGAGCTGTGGTCACCTCCGCTGCTCTACCATGAGCTGCCTTCTCCTCCGATGCTCTATTATGAGCTGCTATCTCCTCCGCTGCTCTATTATGAGCTGCTATCTCCTCCGCTGCTCTATCATGAGCTGCTATCTCCTCCGCTGCTCTATCATGAGCTACTATCTCCTCCGTTGCTTTATCATGAGCTGCTATCTCCTCCGCTGCTCTACCATGAGCTACTACATCCTCCGCTCATCTATCATGAGCTGCTACCTCCTCCGCTGCTCTATCATGAGCTGCTATCTCCTCCGCTGCTCTATCATGAGCTGCTCTCTCCTCCTCTGCTGTAGAATGAGCTGCTATCTCCTCCGCTGCTCTATCATGAGCTGCTATCTCCTCCGCTGCTGTAGGATGAGCTGTTGTCACCTCCGCTGCTCTACCATGAGCTGCCTTCTCCTCCGCTGCTCTATTATGAGCTGCTATCTCCTCCGCTGCTCTATTATGAGCTGCTATCTCCTCCGCTGCTCTATCATGAGCTGCTATCTCCTCCGCTGCTGTAGGATGAGCTGTTGTCACCTCCGCTGCTCTACCATGAGCTGCCTTCTCCTCCGCTGCTCTATTATGAGCTGCTATCTCCTCCGCTGCTCTATTATGAGCTGCTATCTCCTCCGCTGCTCTATCATGATCTGCTATCTCCTCCGCTGCTCTATCATGAGCTGCTCTCTCGTCCTCTGCTGTAGAATGAGCTGCTATCTCCTCCGCTGCTGTAGAATGAGCTGCTATCTCCTCCGCTGCTCTATCATGAGCTGCTATCTCCTCCGCTGCTCTATCATGAGCTGCTATCTCTTCCGCTGCTCTATCGTGAGCTCTTACCTCCTCCTCTGCTCTGAGCTGCTAAATCCTCCGTTGCTCTATCATGAGCAGCTATCTCCTCCGCTGCTGTATTATGAGCTGCTATCTCCACCGCTGCTCTATCATGAACTGCTACCTCCGCTGCTCTATCATGAGCTGCTATCTCCTCCGCTGCTCTGTCATGAGCTGCTACCTCCCCCGCTGTTTTATCATGAGCTGCTATCTCCTCCGCTGCTCTACCATAAGCTGCTACATCCTCCGCTGATCTATCATGAGCTGCTACCTCTTCCGCTGCTCTATCATGAATGAAAAGGGAATGAAGGTCACATTTAGTGATGAAATTCAACTTCTATATAGCCTAACACCTAATAATCATGTAGACATGGTTGGGCAGAACTCGTAGCTCGAAGAACACAGTTTCGTGCAAGTTATTGAGGACCTAGACACAGGGGAGAATTACCTAATATATTCAAAAGACCCGCCCCAGGGAGATCGGAAAGAGACAAGTAGCTTAAGCAGAAGAAACTAGGTCGATGAACATATTTTTGTTGAAAGATTTTTATTGTTCTACCGAAGGAATAAGCTGTAAAAATCTACATCCCATGTTTTTGGCTAAAGCCATGCTTTGCATACTCGATACATAAATAGCTATTCACCTCTTCTTAGAATTTTTGAAAGTCTGTAAAAGGGCCTATATAATATTTATAATTGAGTAATATGGTATCATATTTGTCAATATTAGCAAATAATGTGCTAGCAATAAATCTGTGATATGTGACTTAGTTTCAGGTGAGTGAAATTGATGGTGGAATATGTCGTTGAGATTAACCCGAATAAACAGTTCTAAAATGTATTAAAACGAACTCTTCTTAAAGTACCGTACTCATATCAAGTATTGAGAAATCTCTCCAGGGTATTGACTCGCAGAAATATATACTTCCTTAGTTTAAATCAATGATAACTGAAGATATCTCTGCAATATGAAGGAAAGTCAATTTACCTTGGTTATGTTGCGCGCCTAAATAAAATCAATGCATATACACTTACCTTGAACACTCATATATTGTATAACCAATTGCGTAAAGCCAAATTTGTGCCTGCATGTAGAGGTTTCTGTAGTATCATTAATATAAGTCGTGAACAAAGTTTCAAATTTTTTTACTTACCTTGTTATGGCATAGTGCTTCAAAAATAAGTTCTAAAACGATTCAGTTACTTATGCATAAAAAATAACACAAATAAATACAATTAACAACATTTAATGTTAAAGAAATTATTCTTCTATCTTATAAGAATTTCTAGTAAAGCAGTTAATTTCATCACTGTCATTCCGTGAACACTAGCCTCGATAAGAAAACATATTTTGGTAATCCTTGGTCGCTGAAAACCGTTGTCCACTCCATCCATCCCATAATATGTTGGGAGCCATGCACCAGAAAATCAAAGCTTTGCTGCACAAGTGCATACTAGGTGGCAGGACGGCTGGAAGTTCCCAATATCGCTGCACGGCACGCAATAAAATTTGTATTTCACAAATATTAACGTCTGTCTAAAACATATTGTATGTTACACATGGTAAAATGGTTTTAGTTTGCTCGTAGGATTGCTACACACGCTCTTACGGGCTCGTTTCGCGAACATAGAAAATCTCGTTTTCGCCACTTGTTTCATAAATAACTATTGATAACTCATTTTTTCATTATCTCTAACCCTAATATACCTTCGGGCGAAATAGGGTTTAATCCAATTTTGGATATTCAATAAAAATACGGTACATGGTCTAATCTAATTTCGTTAAAGCTAATTATTTGCTGATCACCATATAGACCGCCATCAAGTTTCAGCCCTTGCCTGCACCACGTGACCCAACGATTCCCTCCCCCTGAGCAGTCGATTCTGTGAACACACATTATTTCATTGCGCCATTTTAGGTTAATTTTGTGTGAACTTCTTAGCGATTTTATTTATATTTACAATACTCCAAGAAACAGATGTAATAACATGGATTCTCCAAACATTCTCATAGTCTCAAACGCAGATATCTTTGTGCTCAGACTCTGATTTTCAATATATTTGTTTGCAAGGATGTTATAAACCGAACAAGGCTTCCTTTGTTGAACTTATTCCTTCTGGATTGCATCAGTTTACAAATAAGTGAGTCGGCTCTGGTACAGTCAGTATCGTGCTGGCTTTCTGTGCGCAAGATTGAGAGTTCGATCCCGGACCAGGTCTACTACATTTATGTATGCAGGTTGATGTTATCTTTGTTCGCTCGTATCAACAGTTTATCTACACTAAGGACCTGATCAAACTCTTCCGCGGCCGGCGGGTTATACGAGGAAATCTGTTTACCTCTGCTGTAGACTATCAATAAATGACTTGTTAATTTAAACGTATCTACAGTATAACATGAGACGCGCTGCTAGGCCTATAACTTCATAAAAAAGTTGTGCTAAAATTACATAAGCACTAATTCCATTAGGCAACATTCCAAAATACGGTTTGAAATAACGTTATAGGCTATAAAAGTCAGAAGTTCTTAAGCCATTATCTCCTACATGGATATAATGGGCTCTTTAATATTAAATGAAGCAATATTTTTTATTAAAATTATAGGCTTCATCTTCTAATTTGGGTGTTTCACGCAAGAAATACGCTTCCCAGATTACAAATAAAATTATTTAAATACCCACATCAACACAGGTGCAAACCCACACAAGAATACAGTACTCATGCCGAAGTTATAAAAGAAACCAGGACAAAAACCACAGGCTATAAATACCTGAATTCTAAGCCTAGCGTGTGTGGTTTCGGAAGTTGAAGTCTTCGGAGATTCCATTTTATATGCTTTTGAGAAACAGAAATGTTTCTCAAATCACTACTAATTTTGATCCACGCCGAAAATGAAGAACGATCTCTTAGCAACAAAATTCTTTGATGGCGTACAAGAATTCAGTAATATCTTGGCAACATGTACATAACTTATTTTTAAAAATGTATTTCTCTATGTGGGAAAAAATTACTAAGTGCTATTGACCGGCTTGAATCTGAAAATAACAGTTGGTTCGGTATGTTTTGAACAATTCTCTGGCAGAATATCAATATTCAGTTTCCTGGGATGAGAATGAAAAATAAATTCTATGCATGAACGAAAAATAAATTTCCAATGTTTTCTCTACGTATCTTCATAACCTAAGTGGTTTGACAGAAATATCCCATACTTAATGACCATTTCATTAAGAGTTAATTATTCGCAACAACATCCAAAAGTTTAAGCACATTTAATTAGGAATTATTTAATAAATCCTTTTGTTAAATCAATTATAATTGCAATAATGATATGCAGAAAATAAGTTTTTTTTCTTTAATCAGATTAAAATCGACTAGCGTCAGCAGAACTACAGACTAATGATATCTTGACAATCGCACACTCACATAAAAATAAAACATAAAAAAAATGTAAAATCGGCCAGCACCGGGATTTGACCCAGGGACCTCCAAAATACAAGTTCAAGACGTTACCATTCGGCCAACTCAGTCAACTTAACTGTTTAGTTTGATAAGCGTATGCGAAAGAATAGTGTTATTTGTCAAATCTAAATGTATTGCAACTTGAAATTCTTAATATATGTCAACATTCACAAAATTCAGTGACAAATAAAATCAGGTAAACTGATGTAACAAAGTGCCAGTATGTTTTTGTTTAATCAGTTATGACTGCAATTATGATATGCAGAATATGTTTTTTTAAATTGATTTCCAAGTTAAGCAGGGCATACGGAAGAACAAAGGTCTAGTTTTTTTTAATCAGATTAAAATCTTCCAGTATCAGCTGAACTGTACAGATTTGTGATATCTTGACAAACGCACACTCACATAAAAATACAATGAAAGTCAAATTGGCCGGTTTCGGGATTTGACTTCAGAATGTGAGGCCAAAACGTTACCATCTCGGCCACCTGGGTCAGTTTAACGGTCTAGTTGGATAAGCGCATGTAAAGCAATAGTGTTTTTGGTCATAGCTAACTGTATTTTAATTTTCAAAGCCTTATAAGATCACAGTAAAACAATAGGCTATGTTGTCAAGATAACTGATTCGCATTTTTTTTACAGATTCTTTCGAATACGTATATTACCATAAAATAGGCACTAATTTGGGCATTACTCCGAAACAGGTCAACCGATTTTATCCCATATCAATAGACGTCTTCCTATGGACATTATAAATGTGTATACCAAGTTTCATAAAAATCCGGTAAAGCGTATTTGAGTTACCGCGTCTTTAAAATAGACACTAAATTGGGTTTTACTCCGGTACCGGTCTACCGATTTTGTCCAATATCAGTAGACGTCTTCCCATGTACATTATAAATGGGTATACAAAGTTTCAGGAAAATTCAATAAAGCATATTGGAGTTATCGCGAGTTCTCATATATTAACATAAAAGGCACTAAATTGGGCATTATTCCGGTACTGGCCAACCGATTTGGTCGAATATCAATAGACTTCTTCCCATGGACATTATAAATGCGTATACGAAGTTTCATAAAAATCCGATAAAGCGCATTTGAGTCATTGCGCCTTTAAAATAGACACTAAATTGGGTTTTACTCCGGTACCGGACAACAGATTAGGTTCAAATTCAATAGGGAACTTTTCATGGATGTCATAAATTCGTATACCAAGTTTCATGGAAATCCGATATAGCGTACTTGAGTTATGGCGCCTTTCTATTAGAAAAGCGCCATAATCTATAAAAAAAAAATAGGCACTAAATTGGGCATTACTCCGGTACCGGTGAACCGATTTGGTTCAATATCAATAGGGTTCTTCCCATGGACATTATAAATGTGTTTTCCAAGTTTCATGAAAATCCGAAAAAGCGTATTTGAGTTATGGTGCGTACAGACGCACGGACGGACAGACAGACAGACGGACAGACATTTTTTCGTCCCCCACACAATCTCATAAAGTACCATACTGGCACTTAATAAAAGCTGTATGCGAGAACGTGGACTATAAATCAAATTTCAAGTAAGTAGCGAACATCTCTGCGACTGTAACTCGCTCTTTTTTTTTCAGTATAAATGAGCATCATACGTAGTGAGCCCGTAAAAAATATTTAGTTACATACAGAGAGCTCTGTAAAGCAACGTTTACTACTCAAAATGTCATAGTAACGATAAAAATAATATTGTTAGCCTAAACAATGATATTGTCTTCTTTATACTATGTGCAACGTTGGGCGCGACAAACATACCAAATTATGGTTCATGGTTCTCTCTTAAAGTGAAACCAACCACACGCGTGTAATACAAATTGGAATTCAAAGAGCACATAAGCTTCTCATATGGTACAACCAGTTTGGATCACTTGCTGTACATTATAAATAGACCTAAGTTTGCCTGACTCCGGCAAGCAGCTATTCAAGTTCCAACATCCTGTGACAAGGCAGTTCTCACAACTGCACTGCTCTCCATCGAACCTGTGTTCCAAATAGCTTAACAAAACACTGTAGGGAGCAAAGACTCCGCTACAAAGCCTGGTTCATTAATTTTGCCTTTGTAATGTATCCTGGTTTATACACCGTAGGCCTACAACGTATTTCTTGTTTTAAATAACAGCTCGAATTTAGATAAAGTATAGACCTATACTTAACACTAGGTTTAATAATGTGTCAAAATATTTTAAAATTGTGCTTCTTCTTCTTCCTGTTTGTTTCCCCGTTCAAAAGCGTCTTCCTCTGAACACGTACAAACATTCTCTGCCCATCTCTTTGGAGGTCTTCTTCTTACTCATCTAAGGGCCTATCGTTTTTAGTTATTTTTACCAATCGAACTCAAGTTGCCCCATGAGTGGTTAGACCGCTCGCCTTCCACCGCTGGACCCGGGATCGAAGCTCGGTGGGTCCATGTAGAATTTGTGGTGGACAAAATGGAGTCGGGGAAGGTTTTCTCGGGGTGCTCCTAATTCCCCTGCCATAAATCATAAAACAGAGCTCCATTCACCATACTATGATCATTGGTTGCAATAAATTAATATTATTATCATTATGTATTTCATGTTTTTGCCCTGGCTGAGTGGTAGAGAAGGCCTTATGGCCTTAACTCCGCCAGGTTAAATAAATAAATAATAAATAAAGGAATTTATTGAACAGCCGATATTCCGCCATTCTACCTATATGCTCTTTCCAATATTTTCTTCTATCTTGAATACATTTTGTGATATCTTGAATTTTACTATTCTCCCTTGTACTTCTAAATTTAAAAAAATCTGTGTGCATAAAAACTATATTAGGCCTATAGACTAAACATTAGAAACAAAGTATAATAAAATACGAATTCACTAAATATATCACACAGTATAATCCGTCAAATTATTATAATCTACAAGGTATATCAAAAATAAAACGAGAGAAGGAGCATAAATCTTGGCAATTAATTTGTTCTCAAAATAAGGCCATGGTACCATGAGATGTTGTACGTCACGGGAGAGTGTGGTAGGCCTATCTCTAGTATATGGACACATCATTTGGTAGCATTATGATGTACGGTTATACGAATAGAGTCTATGGTAATTTAGTTGTCAGTCGTCGTGCAGAATGGATATAACAAGATGTGAACACTATTCTTACGTAAAAATAGTCATTATCCGAAGGAGAAATGCCAGATAATACCACAAGGAGCTGAACTGATCCATCCGTACCGAGCTTTACAACTACCGACAACTACTGAGAAACGTTATAGTGGCACGATGCAGTCGCTATCATACATCTAATACCCTTAATTTGCATTATACTCTACCCTTTGATTTGTATATTTCTAAATTTTTAAATGGTCCCACTTTTTCGAAAAAAAAATAGTTGCCATGACTAATGCTCCATTCCTCGTAAATAGATGTTTTATGGTTAACGGATTTTTATATTTTATAGAACTTTGTTATGGTTAGTGATGGGGCACGCCGTGCCATGGCGCAGTTAATTGTGATTGGCCTATATCCGAAGAATTGCTAAACGTTATTGGTCAATAACAAACATGAGGCATATGAATGGAATAGTCCCAAAAACTTCAAAATGTCGGGCGCTTTTTTTTTTTTTTTTTTTTTTTTTTTTTTTGTCTTATAGTAGCAACACGGTAAGTAGTATCATGAAACCGATTGCACTTCCAGGAATGGGTTTTTGAGAGATCTACAAGTCTGATCATTAGCTTTTTTTGGTCGTATCTCTATCGGTTAGAGTTAGATTTTTATTTCAAGTAAATTTCGTATATTTTCCGCACATCACGTAATTTTTAACGGATTTAAAGGGCAGCTAACATGAGACAATTCGGCAGGAATATTAACACATCCAATAGCCATAAGCATGCCAAAGTTAGCGATTCTAAATTCCTTTAAGTGAAAAAAGTGACTCCGTAGCCGTGACGTCAATTACATCTACGGCAGTCTGAACTATCCACTCAGTGACAATGTTTATCTATTTCCAGATGAGCTAGAAACCTAAAATTTGGCAGGCTTATAGCTTTTTGCCTGTAACCGATTGTTTCAATTTTTCAATTTTTTACTCCGAGAAAGTCTGTAAGTCGTTTCTCACTTTCTTAGGTATATTATGGCTAAAAGGAACACGGATTTTATCTCGGCTTCATAGGCGTACCGAGGGGGGGGTTTTGGGGGTTTGAACCCCCCCCCCATTGATTAAAAAAAGGAAAATTATATAATTTTTTTAAGTCTGCCCATAAATTACTTAATGCAAGTATAAAGCGTGGGAAGCTTAAAACTCGTTATTTTGCGTCTTAATTTTTAAAATTTTCCGGGGGTGCACCCCCGGAAGCTTAAAACTCGTTATTTTTCATCTTAATTTTTTAAATTTTTCCGTGGGAGGACCCCCGGAAGCTTAAAACTCGTTATTTTGCATCTTGATTTTTTAAATTTTCCGGGGGAGGGCCCCCGGACCCCCCTCTCCCTGGGGGGTATTCCATACACCCCAGACCCCGCGGATGTTATAACCCCCCCCCCATATGGTCGGCCTGGTTACGCCTATGCTCGGCTTTAATTTTTTTTTCTCAGAGAACCTCATGGGGGTTTGGGGCAGAGCCCATAACAAGCGAAGCGAGTTATATCCATATTTATATGACGCCAGGCTATTAAATCATCTTTCGTAGAAAAAAAAACAGCGTTACGCAGAGGAGAAGAGTAAGCTAAACAGGTTTCTGTGTTTGAGAACAGAACATAAGACTTCTAATACCAACACGTTCATACTCCGATATTGTGAAAAGTCTTATCTCTGAACTTCCACTGTTAAGGTAAAAAGACTAAAAACTCTTTAATAACTATAATGAAGGCCCTAAGGATAACTGTACATATTAGACAGAATGGACAGCCGTTAATTAATTTGGTATCTACAATTACACAGGGGCGATGTTATCCAACACATCCTAATACCTACAATGGACACCCACGCGTTACGGATTCATTTTTTCCTTTGCGTAAAACGTATTGATTACTCTTCCAATTTCAAAGAGAATTTCACTTTAAAGAACTTCTATCAATCAGCTCCGACATGTATAGGAACTAATCCTTGTATAGTGCGAACAAATGCAGATAAAAGTGGTTATTCAATTCTTTTTAATTCCTGCATTGAAATGGTTCTAAAGGATTAGAGATCGGCCAAATGAACGTAGTCATTCTCAAACTGCAATCGCCTTCCTATTAGCTTCTCATGAAAACACCCGTCATCAATCAGACAGATCTCTATCCGTCATCTACGAGTTCGAAATGTTTACATTTTTTTTTCCTAAATCACGCAGTAGTTTTAAAAAAATAATCATTAGGCAGCAATAATATTTCCTTGACCACATTTAGCTTTATAGATGCTCAAAATATCACCATTAGGCCTAAGCAAATTATATTTGTAAAATACCGCTAAATTTGTTAGACTTTTTTTAGATTTAAATTTGTTACATATTTGCCTAAGGTATTAGTTCTAATCGAATTGTTCGTTCCGCTTTAACTAAGTTGCATACAGTTGAGTATTTTGGTTATAATCTTAAAATTAAATTGCTATATTTTAAAATCGAACAAATCGTTCTGTTCGATATCGGAGATATCGAAATATCGAGATATCGGAGCTTTCGATATTTCGATCCAAAGCTCCGTGGGCGATTCGTTCAATGAACAGTTCATATCAATGAAACAAAAGATAAATGCTAGCGGTTATGGTCAACTTTGAAGATAAAGTTAATATTATATCTACACTAAACAGTCATGTAAACAGAATGGAAGATAGCTAATTACCAAACCAGGCATTAAATTATATTTTTCTTTATCTTAATTTAACTTCTCCCGTTGTAGGGACGTTTATGTGGCCCACGCCAACTGGGCCATAAATGACTGCTATCTGTCGGAAGAGATTACTTTGCCTTTGGATTACAAACATACTTTTTTGACCAGACAAGGACATGGAGGGCCTCCCCAGATGGATGATCAGCCCAATGCCAGGGCCACCTCCGAGACAACACGAAGACAGGGGACAAGACCCACCAGTCACTCACACTTATGCTACATAAAGCGCAAGGCGCGAATAGGATGAAGATGGTAATGATGGCCAGATTATGCCCGGGGACCACAAAGTAAAGTTACGTCAAGTTATCCGATATTCTTCTTACTTAAAAGGAAAAATCCCACCTGTAACGACGGGGAATCGAACCCGGGCCCGCTGCGTGAGGAGAGAGAACGCTTCCCCTGCGTTACAGCGGTGGGCATCAAATTATCAACCCCTCAGGAAAAGAAGCATAGGGGAGATTGCCCCGTTGCCGGTCAACAAGTAGTTTACACATTGAGACGCTAGATAGCAGTAGAAAACAGTTATGAAGTGTTCCTGCCTACCACTTCATAACTCTTTTCTGCTGCTATCTAACGTATTAATGCATAAACTACTTGTTGACCGATAACGAGGCCTCCCCTAGGTCGCCCAAGGAAGAGTTGCTCAATTGATTCGGAACAGGTGATACGTCCTAACAATCCGTAAGCATCATGATAACTTATACGTCACACTCTTAACTGCTCGTTAAAATTTAAACATTTATAAAATAGATAATCTGGTTACAATAATTTATAAGAATAATAGGCCTATAAGCTTTAATTTGCGAACAGTAATCAGTCTATAACCCTGCTGATATGGCCATTCCTTGTTTTCTCGTTAAAGTTTAACTCAATGACACTATTATTTTTTGTTTATTATCATTAGATGTCTATTCACCTTGTGTCCGATGTTCTAGATTGCAGCAATAATACACTTCGTTCATGTAACTCCTTGGAAATTTTTCTATGAATTTAGTGGACTTAACAATGGAAACAGTGCACTGATTACTGCTGACAACATTTAATCATCTTTTTGTTGCTTAATAGACTTTTTTTCATTTTCACATAAACTTTTTCAGTTTGTGATTACTCGTGCCACTGAATCGAGCCCGAATTTACATCAAATTAAGCCACCCGTTTTTGTGTCTCCCATTTCCAGCAAATCCGCATACAATTATTCCCTGGAAATTAAGCAAAAACCCGAAATGATATATGCATTAAACTCCAATTTATCTCCAACCTACACACTCGTTTATCTGTACCGATAACATCCTAAATGTTAAACTTTCAGGACATTGCAATCCTCGCCTATATTTCATCACAATTCAACAGCATTAACGATTAGTGTATTTTCTGTGTAACTTTTTTCATTTAGACTGTATCATTAGCATATCCCACACACTAGGACCACGTTAGGCTCAATTTCAGTACAGCTTCGCATAAATTCAATGATGCAATCTCTTCTCTTATATATATAAAAGGCTATGTCCTGACTGACAGGAATCAACGTAGAGCCTAAACTATAACAGGTAGAGACTTGGAATTTTGACAGTACCTTCGTTTCATAATGTAGGTGCTCACTAAGAAAGGATTTTGAAAAATTCTGATTCTAAATGCCAAAAATTAAATGTTTTTGAAAATACTTAATCCTTTTTGCATAGAATTATCGAAACAAATTCACAGAACATATTGTTGCCAATGGTATAGGTGGGTTTGGATTAAATTAAATGGATGTTTGACAAATTAGAGAAGGTATCATTATAATTCATATTATCTATATTAATAAAAGGAATTGTCCTCGATGTCCAGCGAAATCTACTGAACGCAGAGATCTGAAATTTTAAACATAGGTGGGCTGAAGGGTCGGAAAATGCACCTCGAAGCCGGAATTTTAATTTTAGTTTTCGTTCGTGAGTTATGAGTGAAAAACGGGCAAAAAACGTGCATTTTGTGCGTTTTCAAAACATAAGTTTTCTGTTATACATTTCAATGTCAAATCAATTACAGTTGGCTTTGGCTATTTTTGTCATATCTTGAAAATAAAACTTTCGCGATCGCTTGAATGTTGTAAACCCTAAATATGGTCAAACGTTGTTTTATTTGGACGAATCTCACTATACAGAGGTTTTCTGGGCCAAGAAACTCGAATCTGAGGTCGCTTTTACCAGACGATGCTATCTAATTGTGGTATGTAGTCCACGTGTTATTAAATATAATGATTTTACTATTATGCTCTTAATTTTTAATTTTTGAAATAATTATCGCGGGCGAAGCCGCGGGCACATGCTAGTAGAGAAATATTCAACTTCTCTTCTGCCGGTTAGTTCGGCCATCAAAAAATTGAGATCTCTTGCAAGGAACAATTCCATATGTCATGCCTTTACTTTTAAAAAGTAATTTTAATTGACTTTCCTCTTCATTTCAGTGAGAGGTGTCTGAAAATATCTTAATTACTTCTTAAATTACGAATAATCATCACAATGTGCTAAGTCATTGCTTCCACTAAATATCTTCCCAACCGGAATTCATCAGCAAGTTTGTAAGATCGATTTCCAAAACTTTGGATTTTAATTTTCGATTCTCTCATAACTTCAGAAGTACATGAAATAATTCATTGCACTATTGTATGCAAATAAATTGTAGATTAATGTCGCGGAATCTTACTTGCAAGGTGCATATTAACTTATGTACATTATAAAAATTAGCAAATATCTTAATACGGGGGTGGATCGAAAAGTAACGCACAATAATTTTTTTCTGCGTTGGTATTGCGGCTGGGATGTTGAACTTTCACCAAGATGGAGTTTGAAACTTCCACTACGGACGCCATTTTGTTCTCATGTGTAGCTCTAGCGAGAGAAGCGTAAACTATGCAACAAAGATGGCGCATGTTACTATCGTCTACTTGTAAAGAGCAGCGAGGTGTAGTGCGATTTCTATGGGCTAAAGGGCTTAACCCGAGTGAAATATGCAGGGATATGATGGTGTCAAACTTCTTCACGACAATGCTCGTCCCCAGCTGCAGCTGTTCGTGAGAAAATCAACAAATTTGGTTGGGAGGTGCTCCAGCTTCCTCGATACAATCCACGCCTGGCACCGTCAGATTTTCATTTGTTTAGTCCCATGAAGAAATTTCTGGCCGGTAAACGCTTTGATCAAATAAAGAAGTGAAAACATCAGTCCGCAGATGGCTATACTCCAACCGAACGGACTTCTAGGAACAGGGTGTTGGAAACTGGTATCAAGATGAGAAATGTGTTGAGAAACTTCGCGACTAAATAGAAAAATAGACGAAAGATGTTCCTTCATGTGTACATTTGTTTGTAATTGTACATATTAAACTTTTTTGTAAAAAAATGTGTGTTACTTTTCGCACCACCCTTGTATTAAAAAAACAGCGTTTATAAAGATTCAAATTCATCGGAAATTCCGGGTAATACAGCCTGATGCATGTGCAGTGTTCTTTGCATCTTTCCTCTACGGCCTGCATCTCCGTATTCGTAAGGGATTTGGTAGACGCCTGGTTTTCTTATGCGCAATGAATTCTTCAATGAATTCAATATAAAATCTTAAATCTTCACAAAATCGTAAATTATTTCAAGTCATGAGAACACTTTGGGAATAAGTACTTATAGATTAGAATGTTCTTAATACGCTAAGGTGTTGATTCGAAACACAATATGCGGGATACGCTGACATTGTGGGTGGTTACAAAATGAAGATACCTGATAAATACCTTATTAATGCTCGACATCATGTAAATGTCTAGCTGGCAGGAAGAGAGAAATTTCACGAATATTCCGACACTGATTAGGTAAGACACCTTCTGAACGTGTTAAAACGCAGAAGTGTCAAAGTCAAGACAGCATAATTATGACTTTGAAGACATTCTTAAATATTCATTATAACACCTAGCGGTTATAAATGTATCCTCTACAACGATAAAATAGAATCCGGACAACTCTGCACATAAGTTTACAAGAATAAACCTACAGCGTGTATTTTTACTCCATCTGCCCATACCACGGATACCATAGGTAGGTGAAGAATTGTGTTTGACCTCAAAAATCGAAGTCGAGTTTTGAGGTTCCCTGCATCAAAAAATACAGTTTTGAGTAACATGTCTAGATGTTGCCTGTACATTTGTAAGAGAAAATATAGCATAGCATTTTGCCGTTTTGTATCCCATTGTCTCGGTAAAGAAAATCGTTAGTGAAAAAATACCTGGTTTCTTTAGAAGCAAACTAAAGGCAATCTTACGAAACTTACACTTGCAGTGTACTTATAGTGTTTGCTCTATCAAGACACCGAAAGTAAGGTGTTCTAAAGGTTGGTTGATTAATTGAAAAGCTTTCTTGTTGAGTTTATTTGGAGTTGGGAAAGACAGAGATGATTCTAAAATTAATTGTACTATACAAATATCAACTGTTGAAAATTGAGCAGAAATTGTTCTTAGATTGGAGTTCTGTAGATCGGAGCCACTATTTTAATGTTAAGAAACTAATACAGGGTTTATAATAACCTAAAAATCCGGACCCAACTTATTATATTACCACCTGCACATTACTGCATATTGCATAGGCTATTACCACTTGAATTTTACTGCATACTGCATATTACCACCTTAACTCAAATATCATTGAAAACTGATAGAAAGTGCTAATTAAGAGAAAAATCCAAATATTCATGAGGTGTCATCAGCCTTTATTTGGGTTGTGTTCCTTCGGGGATGCGATGTGGTAACGACGTTCCCTTCACTTTACAATTTAAATAAAGAGAATGTCGTTCATAATACTATAAAGAGGCAAAACTTTTATTTGGGCAGAGGAAGTTATATGATTCACATCAGATTTTGTTCTTTTCAGATTACACAAGAACACTAGAATGCAAGGAATATGAATAAATACAATGTGCACGCGTCCTCAGGGATTCATTGTAAGCAAAACGAAAATTTAATTTGCACTGTCTATGGAAACGAATAAAAATTTTCCTTGTCCATGGGATTGTACATTTTGCTAATTAAATGATATAACGAGATCTCGACTGTACTAAAGTATATTTCAACATTTTCTTTCTGTTTACCTTTACTATAGGGCGAATGTGCTTTTTTCTACCTAGGCGTCAAAACTTCGCTGTATTGGTATAAGTTATTGTTAGTTAACCCACCTCATTGTTTGGAGTGGATTCTGTTAAAATTCGTTAAACAATAGTCCTATAACATTTTTTCATGTCATTTTACAGTGAAGACCATATACATTTTTATGAAAGATGGTTGGTTGGCTTCATGTGCATCGCTAGTTAGGCCCGTGTCCATTTCCATGGACTTCTTCTAGATTGGAGTTACTTGTAGAACTAAAAGATGGAATTCTTATAGTGATAAATCGCCCGTCTGTGTTGTCATAGCAATTTTTCTCCGGGAAGAATATGCTGAGACCTGAAATGTTGTTTATCTAGTTCCATAGTTGATATTTCACGTGTTTCTTTCTATGATTTCAGGATACTAGATTTTAGGGTGCCAAATTTAATATCAGCCTATCCTGGCCAATAAGACATATTTGGAAGATGAATATTTTGGTGACTATACCACACTATTTAATTTATTTTCTATATTACATTGTGGTCAGATTATTTCCTAACTCGCGTTCCCTGAAAATTCTTCCCTACCGGTCGGGAATCGAAGGCCACCATGGGGCAGCAGACAATACTAAGATAAAAAATTTACATCAGAAAATGGAAAAACAAAGGTCTTCTTTAACTGATAGTTAAGGAGCATTCAAACAAGCGTTTATATAATATTTTTAAATATGGTTTATATTACAATAGTTTAGGTAGACGTTTACCCCTCTTATTCCTTTAGCTGTTTTGTCAAAAAAAGTTTTATTTTAAACACACTACTACTTTTTTATTTGGTTGAGAGATGAGCTTCCGGAAACGTGTCTACATAATAAGAAATGTAAGTGCAGGAGATTTACAAAGAAAGGACATTTATGAAACACATAAATACATTATTTGAAAATAGTTATATTACGCCTAAAGAAGGAATACCTGGTTCATAATGTCACCCAATTGAATTTAAACCTTGGGTTTCCATACTCGACTGATAGATGACCAGTTTGAAATTAATTCCTTCCCGTCAATCTACCTAAAACGGTCAAGGAAAATAAACCAAAACATAAACTTTTGTAAGAGTGAATGTGGAACTCTAAACACAATCATAATATTTTATTCAAATGCACTTCAGAAAATGATAGCAGCCCTGTAGCCTACTTCTAGTGTTTTGTATTATTAGCTTTTACTCAAATATCATTGAAAACTGACAAAAAGTACTGATTAGGGGGAGAAAAAAAACAGCACATTATAATTACGATGCAGATTGCTTAACAATATATTCTTAGACTTACCTGAAAACAAGAAAGACACATATTGTATCTATGCTTCCGCTTTTCGTGTGCCTTGGTTTGTGTTATCTGGTTAATATGGACAGATCTAATTTATCAAATGATAGACTTTTTCCAGTGATCCTTTCTCTTGGAATGTGTGTGTGTTTTTTTTAAATTTAATTTGCTGTAAATCAACAACATCCGAACGAATGTTTTACTTCCCTTTCGAACGTAAATCTAAGGTTTGATATTAAGGACTCTTGAAGACTAGTGGTTATTCTACTTCAAAGGTGTTCAGTGAGTTAACGCAAACTGCGGAGAGAACTTGGATGGGAGACTGCTGCCTACACATCTCTGACAGTATCCTAAAATTAAGTATGGTGGAGGCCTACAGTGGTTTTAATTCCTCGTGAATCTATTGGTCTCAGCTATTACAGTAAGGACTTCAGTAGTTCTTAATCCACTGCAGCGGGATCATGTTTTCTTCGTATAAAGGGATCGACTAATCGAATAATCGAGGAAAAAAACTTACAGAATATGCGATAATATTGTACCATGAAGAAGGAAAGAAAAAAAGAAAAAAGTAATGGAGTAATAAGAAAGAAAAAGAACTTTTCTAACGCATATTATTTCGCGTTAACTAAGAATTCTCCTCTATTTCCTGACATAAAGTGTCATAATTCTTTTATTTTAGAGTCGACATATAAAATAAATTCTCGCATTATGAAGTTAAAAAGGTTAGCTGGATTTTGCTTTACACCTAGGAGCTCAAGTCAGGACTTTATTTCTCGTAAGGGCAGCGTGTTTATTGGGAGTTACGAACATTCCTCGTCAGACACGTATATAAGTTATATGGGAGGTGTGTAGAGTGAGAGACCATCTCGCAAAGCGCTCTGTTCTACTGAGACCAGCCACAAGTATACAAGTGGGAACGTGGGCACAGGGGCGTATGAAACAAACTTTACATCCACACATGCTGTTCACAGATTTCTCTCTTCGTTATTTTCTTATCTAAAGGGGTCTGATATCACGGGAAGAAGGAAACATCACATCATAAGCCTAGCTATTTTAAAACTAAATATGTTTCGTGTAACTTTAACAGTTTAATTTCGTCGTTTAGGAAATCGGATATTTGCCTGAGCATATAAATAAATAGTACATTTCAGCTTCGAGTGTAAGCACCACAATGACGATGCTTTTAAAAATTGCACTTTAGAACAAAAAAACAAACAAACAAACAAACAAACAAAAACAAAACTAGTTTTTCCCTTATTCCATTATTGTGTCCCTATTAATCATTTGGGGTACGCCGTAGAGTAGTGGTTGAGGCGCTGCGCTACAAACCAGAAGGTCGCGGGTTCGATTCCCGATGAAGGCCGTTGAGAATTTTCAATTGGCCTAATCCTCCTGGTGGCACTATGGCCCTGGGGTCGACTCAGCCTCTAACAGAAATGAGTACCAGGAGCAATCCTGGGGGTAAAGGCGGCCGGTGCGTAAGACTGACAACCTTACCACCTTCATGTGTCGAATGTCCAAAATCTGGGAGCCTCAACCTCCTGGAACCCTCTGGGCCCCCATGGCCTGTATAGGGATCACTTTTATTAATCATTTACAATATTCAAAACAACATCGGCAAAGAAAATTAGGTCCTTACGCAGTTATGTTTCTAACAAAGCACAATCATAACCCAATACAATATTTAGTTTCGCTCAAAATATTACTTACAAAATTAATTTATCTTTATTCATTCAAAATCTGCAACTCCTTGTCGTGGCGATGGATTTTTAAATATTAGTTTATTATTTGTCTTCGTACTTTTTAGCTTCAAGAGAGATATAAATAATGTATTTGCAAATAGATCACGCAGGTGTTTCTATTTCTGGTAGGTTCAAATGTTTCAAATAGCCATTTGTTTTAAAACAAATTGTTGCCCTCCAAGAGGGCCAGAATTCCGCTCCTCACAAACGCTCGGTTTTGTTCATTTCGTGTTTGCTTGTTAAGTTCTATATAACGGTCTTACATCTTAAACAACTAAACGGTAGGCAGGCAGGTAAGCTGAATAGGCACGGTTCTAGCTTTAGAATACATACCGGGCTTATATAGTTCTATCAAAGCACTCTGTCCACCGGACATCAGTCTCCAAGGTTCTATTTTCGGTGAAATGAATTACTAAAATTTAATCTCTCTTGTTATAGAGTTCTCTTTTGCGTTGCATTTGAATAAAATGTACACAGAAAGGACAAGAAGTAGCAGAGCTGAATAATAATGGAAAACCCTCTCTGATGGAGAAAGAAATCACTTTTCTTCTGCATTTGTTTCATATATAACTTTGGTTACTATTCAGGAAATGTTTAAGTATCCACATTCTATTTGTAAAGTGGGATTAAATGTATTGTGTGATACGAGATATCAAACATTCCAATAATATTTTGATAGGAAATAAACAAGTTTTCAACTTGGTGTGCCCTAATGTAGGTTGATCTAGTCGAGTTTTTAATATAAATTACACGTTTTAGGGCACCCTGTGAATCCAAATATATTTTCAGAAACATGTATATGTGTTTGTGAACAGCCTAACTCGAGGACGAAAAATCGTATAAAAGCGAAAATTTTATTGGATTAGATATCTTCTGGGGATGTTACACGAAGATTGGCGACAACTTTCTCTCACTTTTAATGCCACTTAACATTTTAAAAAATCGTTTTTCTTTAAAACGGCTCTAATGATTTTGTTGAAATATTGTACATGCAATGGTTATACTAAAAGCTTTTTTTTTTTTTTTTTTTTTTTTTTTTTAATTCGCAAAAATTCTCTGAAGGTCGGTTATAAGACAGCCGCCGTTTGTAGAAGCTGAGTCTTGCTCGGTGCACAAGTAATCTTTACATTAGATTGAAACAAGTGAATACGCACGCTTTGCAATAAGGCCTCATATTCTGTATCAGAATGTGAAATGAACATGCTTAGGTTAGAGAAGGTTATGTGAGTTAAAAACATATTTTATTTGGGTTGTGCATCCTTCGAGGATGCGAATAGAAAAATAACGACTTCTCTTCATTTTTACTACCATTTTACATGAAAAGATTGCCATTTTTTTTCGATTATCTCGAAAATGACTTAATGATTTTGTTTAAATTTTCTGCATGAAATCCCTTATATGCATAATATATAACGTTCTGGTTTATCATTCATAATATATATATATATATATATATATATATATATATTAATTTTATTTCATTTATTTAAACTGGCGGAATTAAAGCCATAAGACCTCTATTACTCAACCAGGGGTAAATGAAGACACAGGAATAATACAAATTAATTAAGTTACAATAGATAATACAAATGACTGGGAGACAACAGAAAAGAAAAACTAAATACATGAAATGAAAAGAAACGGAAACAATGTGAACAACTACAAATAATAATAAATTCTAAAATATTTACTTATTGGCATCAATCGTAACCTGTTAGACCTAAATGTTCCTATAAACTAACTTGATTAAATTTAGCTTGAACTGTGATGTTATTTGACAGCTCCTGAGATAGAATGATTTTCAGAAGCTAATAGCTGTTGCTGTAATTGAATTCGAATTAATAAAAATAACCCAAAAAGTATGTGAAAATGCCACATTTGTGTCTATTCTACATTAATGTTTTTGACCCCATTACATAGGCTTATAATTATTAATTGGCACATACGGTTAAATGCAAACAGCAAACACCGTCTTTCAGTTTCCAAATTAGAATTATAGCAGGATCTATTTAATTATGATTATTTAGAGTTTTCATAATATTAAATGTAAGTAAATGCACAAAACTCCATATAATTCAAGAAACAACAAAAAATGAAAAAAACTTTAAAATTAAAAAATTGCCTAAAAATATGAAATGTGGGAATAAAGGACCATAAAATGGTCAAAAAATGACCAAATAATGACTTTGAATTCTAAAAATGACCTAAAAATTAAAAATTGAAAAAATGACCTAAAATTGCCATTTTTGTATTCTAGGAGTCATGATCAGAATACCTGCTCTAGTGGGCAACGTCCATGATGTACAAGTTAAAAGATGACATGTCATCAAAATCCGGGTTCTCTTTATTACCTATTTCAGTGAAAATTTATCATTTTTTACAGTACAAAAAGTAGCTACAGCGACCGAGATTAATTTTCCTTTAAGTTATTATCATGAGGTGTTTTGTCTGCACTGTGTAGAAATTTCATTATCCCGCTGCAGAGTGTCTCCGTACATTTAAAAGAGTTGAAATTCTAACAAGTGTGATAAAACATAAAAATTTTAAGCTGCGAGATTACTCATACGAACTAGAACATGCACTGTAAAAGTTTAAAATCTTTATTCTGTGTGGTTCACTGTATTAAGGTGATTATCATTGCAGGGAGGTTATAAAAACGTATAATCAAGGTAATTTATACTTCTTACGTATCTATAATTTAGGTGAGTGCTCTGAATTAGAGTGACTGAAAGCATTTGTCGAGCAATTACGTAAGCTTCAGTAGGAAAGTCTACAACTCCAGCTATTTTAGCAAAACCTAGACCAACATGAAAAAAGATCTGCGTGGAACGTCACGCGACAGAAGCGAAACTTGTATTAATTTTTGAATTTTTTCAATTTTTTATTAATGGATTTTTTCAATTTTGCAATATTTGACTTTTAAATATTGGGTTTTTGAACGTTTTAAATTTTGGATTTTAAATTTTGGATCTTTGATTTTTTCAATTTTGGACTTTTTAAATTTTCAATCTTTGAATTTTTTATTTTTTAGATTTTTTAAATATTGGATTTTTGGATTTTTAAAATTGGATTTTATATTTTTTTATATTTGGATTTTTAAATTTTAAATATTTTGTTTTTTTAATTTTGGATATTTGGGATTTTTATTTTTAAATTTTGGATTTTTGGATTTTTTAAATTTTTTATCTTTGAATTTTTTAATTTTGGATTTTTTAAATTTTGAATCTTTGAAGTTTTTATTTTTTGGATTTTTTATTTTTGGATTAGAGATTTTTTAATTTTGGATTTCTAGACTTTTTCAATTATTTTATTTTGTCCTTTAAATCGTATAGCAGTTGATTACTCCTAATCATTGAGTTGATTGTTTTCTGTGCAGTCCGTTCCATCACACCTCACTAATTTCGTGACGATTTTTAATGTGACACTAATTTCGTGACGATTTTTGAGCGTGACACAAGCTCTGGATTTACCTCTACCGCGGCTAAAGAAGTTTCACTTCAAAAAGAATTAACGCAATTCAAAAGAAATATTCCTGTTTCCCCTTCTTCTAGTAGAAACCGATGGAGCTCTGTCATCGTTCATTGATCGTTAATGTGGAAGCTACGTATGTATTTCTGAATGAATGAATTATGAAAGCTCTTTATAATACACATAGGTTCTTCAGCCTGAACGGTACTTAACCTAGCCCAGAAGGAATCTATAGACGGTCAGATAACCGAATCTCTACACAAGCAGGAGTCTTCGATCCCCTCGTGCGTTCCCACACGAGTAGCCTGCGTTTGCGGTTGGTCTCTGATGGAGAGTTAGTCGTGCAATCCATGCAATATTATAAGAGACAATCTATAAAAATCTATATAGACCAAGTGATTCTGAGGATAGCAAATATTCCTTTCTTATTCTAGATTCCATTATGCCTTACCGATTAGGTTCGAGTACAATATTACCCTTTAAGTTTAAATTAAGAGCAATAACGGAGATCGTGTGATTCTACGTTACTTATGCCAGGTTTCTGCAAAAATGGACGTTAATTTTGTGAATGTTAAATGGTTAAATTATAGTATTTTCTTTAATGGAACGGTTTCATATGTCAATTTTTTAATGAATACTTTCACACGCATGTAAGAAGCCCTCCACGGCGACGGTCACCAGCCTAAATTTCGGCATAACACTGTCCTTAAATAACAAAAAAAAAAAACTTCCATTACTCTGTTTCCCACAAATTAATATTCACCCATTTTTACAAACCTAGAACAGGGCAATTTCTATCCTCCAAAACGCAATCAACCTTCTTTATAGACCCCATAAATGTTATTCTCTTCTTCACAGCACATACAATTCATATTTAGGCTGTGGACTTACATCCATATTGTAAGAATTTTAAACTAAAATTATGAAAGTCGATGTCTATAAAATCCGGCTTCGTATAATATAACATTATATTAAAAGCGCATTTGCGCTTAGTAGAGTAAGTTCACTTTCAAGTTCAAATAAAATTGTATTTTACTCAATTTATATAAACTACTTTAATTTAATTGTGTTTGCACCACTTCCTTCAATCTCTTCTTCTCCTTTCGTGTTTTAAGATCTTGTTTTCAAACTTTCTCTTCCTCGTTTTGAATTCTGTAGCTACCACTTCGTATATCACGTTCTAACAGCTCCCAAGACTCAAAAGAATAACACAATCTGACCATGTGGTGACAAACATCCAACATCCCCAATCTGAGTATTGGTTTTTACACAACAATATTCTGAAAAGTTTCTTTGAAGCCATCCTCCCTCTGAGAATTTAAAATGACAAACAATAACCCACACATAAACTACAATGGCAAAAATTCTACTTCTTCAAATACTTCAAACAGCTTTTTTAATATTTAAAATAATTTCTTGTTATTAAAGAACTTCAACACATAACAGTTATTATAATAAGTTTAGAAAAGAGAAATAAATTAAGACAAAAAGAAATAAAAGGAATAAATAAAAAAATAACTAAATAAAGAAGAAAAGAAACCAGGAATAAGGAAGCAAATTAAGTGATGAAAAAGAAAAAATGACACGAAAACAATAAAAATGAAAAATACAGTAAGAAGGAACAATAACCCAGAAGGAATTAGGTAAAACAACAAAGGGATATGAACGAAGGAAATGAAGATGAAATGGAACGATGGATTGGTGAAAGGAAGAAACGCAGAAATAATGGAATAAATGTATGAAAAGTGCTATAAATTAATTCATTAAGCCTAATCAAATACAATAATATTTTACCCGTATTCTTCACAGCTCTTTAGGTAGGCTATCGAGATAAGCAGTGGAAGAATTGTATGAATATTTTTTTTAACCGGAAGCTGAATGATATCAAAAGGCATTAATTAAAACGATCCATCTTCGCTCTTCATATAGCATTTTATCACAGAGTTTTTTGCTAACAAGAAAAGTAAAAACAATAGTCAGAGGCAGTAATTATAGCCTGCCTTCAAATAACACTGCGCCTCACCTTTTGTCATTTGTCAGAATCTTCAACATCCATTGCATTAAAGAATTTAAGGTGACATTGTTGATAGGTGCTCATCATTAACGCTGTCGTTGGTGCTTAGTACAAAAAAGTTTACATAGTGCTGGAATACCTTTCATCGTCTTCGTTCTTCCTCTTTTAAACATAATTTTCTTTTATGTTATTTATTTTAGCTGAGAGATTAAAGGTCACAAGTAGGGGGTGGATTTCTATGTCCTCAAAAATAGGATATATGCATGCATTTATGACCTAAAAAACATTAAAATATGACCAATAAAATTTAAAATATGACTTTACCACTTACACATTGTGTATATTTTTCGAAGTTTCATTACAATTCATTTTATTAAAATACAGTGTTAATTATTTAAAATATCTGTAAATTCTCAAAAACTATCATTATAATGCAAAATTTATAAAATATGATATGAAACTTCAAAATATCTTTAATATGCACACAAATATGCCAAAAATATGACCTAAATATGCATATTCATGCTAAATATGAAACAATAGTTGAAAATTTCCTAAATATGCAGTTATATGCACAATAAAAGCCGTTAAATTTTCACCAGGATGCTTGGAATTGGGTTTAAATTAGTCGGAAACCTGAAATAATGCAAAGGGGAAAAATATGACATGTCATAGAAATCCGCTCCCTACTCATAAGGTTTCCTGTTCCGCTCATCTAACATAAAATGAGTATAGTATATTTAAAAGCAGGAGGGCAGAGAAAAAAATTGTAGTAATAAAAATTCTCATTTTTACAATAAACGTAACATTGAGAGTTCAAGTTTAAGTTTGAACAAAAACTAGTAATCTCCCAAGTATAAAGTTGCTTAGTATGTTACCAAGTGCAGAGATAGCGTGCCCTCCTTGGAATCCAAAGTCACAGGTTCAAACGTAACCGCAGTAGACGGTTTACTTAGGAGGTAAAAATCCTGGATATGAAGTCCTCCGGGATGGACCTGACCGTGAATCAGGTGTCGTAGATACTCCGCAAGCCTAAATTAGAGACTCTAAACCAAATTCTCGGCTCTTTCAAGTCCAAGTAATTTCTTAATAGGCCTATATGGTTTCGGTGACGGGCTTTCTAACCGTAACCCATGTCTAGGCATGTACAATATTGACAATAATTAGGAATATGCTATAGATTACTAAAATATGGAAGGAATGAGATTTTATCAATATTGGCATTTAAACATTTATAAGTACAGTTTCCCTTACTTTTTCGTGGTGGTATATGAACCGTTTTCCCCTATTTATTGGGAAGTAGTGACCAGCTAGTGCCCCACTGCATCGTTGTGCTTTGACATTCCAAGCTATAAATAAATGAATAAATAAATAAATAAATAATTACTCGTAATATAATTAAAGCTATTGGTTGTCACTGTCGCGTTTCGCAAGTTCAAATATAAAATGTTCTAAATCTGTTAATGTAACTGTAGTAATAAAATGTAGCAATAAACGTAAAAGGTATGATGGAAAAGTTTGGATAAGCTCAGCCTAATAGAGCTTTAACCTCTGATATATATATATATATATATATAGCTTTCCCGGGATAAAGCACACATTATTCGGAGCATTGGGTGGTGTTGAAATATACGTTTCTAGCTTTATCCGGGTAATCTCAGGTTTCCCATACTCTACCAGGGAAAGATGTACTTCAAACAAACAACATTTCCAAAGTGTTTTAATATTATTAAAAGAATTATAATCACTTGAATTGCTATTTAGTAAGGCTACTTGCTTGAACAGTATGCGATTGATGGCACTTAGAATTAACTAACCCAATAATATTGCGCACGTCCAGACCCCTAACTAAATAAGATCCCAGTTTGCCCAGAGGCATATGAGGGTAGGTCGCGCTTTAACCGGATAAAGCCCGAAGCGAAGGAAATATTGTTTATAATTCTTACATTATCCAAACTAATCAGGTAAAGGGCACATTACCCAGGTAGACCTAGGTTTATCAGGTTGGTTGGTTGGTATATGGTTATTTAACGACCGGGATGTACTGCTATTTAAGTCTGTGACTGTCGCCGGTGTGCCGGAATTTTGTCCCGCAGGATTTATTTTATATGCCTGTAATCTACAGATATGGGCCTGTCACATTTATGCACACATAAATGATATCGACCTGGGCCGGGATCGAGCCCGCAACCTTGGGCACAGAAAGCAAGCGCGATACAGGTTTATGTATATGTGTGTATGTGTGCGTGTGCGTGTGTGTGTGTATATATATATATACATTATATATATATATATATTCTTTCTTTCTTTCTTTTTCGTAGTTTTACCTCACCCTTTTTTAGGATTTAAGCGACCCAAGCCGCCCGGGCCTTACAGGGCCGCGACCTGTCGGGAGAGAGGGATTACCTTTGAATCACACACATACTTTTTTGACCAGACAAGGACATGGAGGGCCTCCCCGGATGAGTGATCAGCCCAATGCCGGGGCCACCTCCGAGACAACACGAACACATAGGACGGTACACACCATTGACACACACTCGCTCAGAACAAGGCGAGGATGAGGATGAAGATGATAATGACGGCCAGATGATATCCGGGGACTACAAGGGCCTAAAGTTACCTGACATTTGTCTCATAGGTGAGGGAAAACCCCGGAAAAAACCTCACCTAGGTAACTTGTCCCGACCAGGAATCGAACCCGGGCCCGCTGCGTGAGAGGATTGGACGCATCCCCTGAGCCACAGCGGTGGACTATATATATATATAAGTTATATATATATATATATATAACCCAAACTTTTCCAGTATATCTTATTTTGCTACTACAAACTACAATGGAAATTTTTAGTGGTATTTAGTAGAACTTGTGTAAGACAGGCGCCTCATCGCACACCACAGTTGTCGGCAACAAAAACTTTCAGAACTCCTTTCAACAGTTAGTTCAAGTATGTTGCAATTAATTGTAGTTCCAAGGCACTTTTGTAGTGAGTGATAAATAGAAGCAGATTAGAAGTGCAGGCATAAAAATATTCTACCTCATTAGTTGAATGTGGGAGTTGAACTGCAGTAGTTCAAAAGTACTGTTTCGTGAAGGGAAGTCAAGTCCTGACTATGTCGCAGGAATCCCGTTTCTTGTTGGTTTGAACTGATTTCGGAGCTAGATACATCGGTCCCCTGAGTATAAAATCGCATGCTGTTCAATGTAGTCTCCTCTATTGTTCGAATGTTACTGTGGAGCATGTCCACAAGATTGATTTTTTCAGCTCGTGGGGTGCGTTTCTTGGACTGCTTTCAGATTTCACAAATTAGTTCGTAAACGAAATTTTCTGCTAGAGAGCATACTGAAATTGAATTTCTCATTTTATGTTAAACCTGTCATTTCTAATTCATTCCGTTAACGGATGCCATGAACTTAATATTGAATTGTTTCCTCTAAACGCTTAGTTGTGAACTATTATTGGAAACATTACTGAAAAAATAAGGATTCTTCTATTATGTGTATTATAGGCCTATAGAAACTGAACTAAGAGAAAGTACTTTTGAAAAAGTAGCGTGCTGCCAGGCAGTTGTTTGAAGCCAAAGTAAAATCCCTAATATCACGGATTCGATCCCGATGAGGTCACAGTGATTGACCAAGTGGTCAAATCCTTCTGGTGAAGGATTGTTCTTGTTTCTAGCCGGCCTATAATAGAAACTAGTAGGCTACTAAGAGTAGCAATCATGCGGGTGGGTACAGGTGGACACGTAACCTATACGAAGCCTAACACCTTCTTGTGCTGATTTACTAAATCGAAAGCCGCAGCCTCCTGGAATCTTAAGGATACCCAATATCTGTATATAAGGAATATCACTATATACATTCAATATCGTTCTTTGTAGCCTAAAGCATATCCTGTGGATGTCTCCGAAATCCTCAGATTTTTAGACCATCGTGAAATTCTGGTGTAGACATAAGCAAGCCATTTAGTTAATGATTTCAGGCTTTTACCAATTTAAGTCTTACCTGGCGAAGAATGTGTAAGGCTGAGACAACTAAATACGCACTAACACAACGCGGCTTACTTTGTCGGAATGTGAAGAAAGAAAACAGCATTGTCCATACTTATAAAGAAAGACATGAGTATTTTATGTGGGATTTTTATTGCTGTTTTATTGTTATTATTTTGTACTACGATTCGGCCAACTATGGACCACGTCATCTCAACTGTTTTTTGCTATAGTCTTGAGTTCTCCCTCATTCTTCTTCGGCGAGCTTCCTTTCTCTTTGAATCCACTTCTGGCCACTTTTCAGTTTGGACTTTTCTTGGGAACTCCGGTGTCCTCCAAATTTCCTTCGAAGAGGATCACGTTTCAATATCTCATTATATGTGGATCCCACTTCTTTCCAATCCTTTCCACCTCGTTGAATCAGGCTTCTTTGGTTTTCTTGGTTGGTTATGGTTATTTAACGACGGGGCCTATACCCATCGCAGGTGTGGCGGAATTGTGTCCCGCAGGAGATCTTTTACATGCCAGTAAATCTACTGACATGGGCCTGTCACATTTATGCACACATAAATGCCATCGACCTCGGCCGGGATCGAACCCGCAACCTTGGGCACAGAAATTAGATCTTCTTACCCAGAAAGTAGACAAAAAGCCGACTGGATAGTCTCTATGAGCTCGTACGTGCAGGTGACCGTAGAAAGCGATCCTCCTTTTGCGAATGTTGTCTGTTAATTATTGAAGTGAAACTTCTTTAGCCGCGGTAGGGGTAAATCTAGAGCTTGTGTCACGCTCAAAAATCGTCACGAAATTAGTGTCACACTCAAAATCATCACGAAATTAGTGAGGTGTGACGGAACGGACTGCACAGAAAACAATCAACTCAATGATTAGGAGTAATCAACTCAATGATTAGGAGTAATCAACTGCTATACGAATTAAAGGACAAAATAAAATATTCAAAGGGGAAACTAACGATAGAAGGTGATGGAAAGGAAATTTTTCAGTCATAGTACGAGGACCTGCAAATGGGAATAATAATAAAAATAATAATAATAATAATAATAATAATAATAATAATAATAATAATAATAATAATAACAGTAATAGTAATAGTAATAATAATAATAGTAGTAATAATAATAATACTTACTTGCTCAATGGCAATAGACAATTCCTAAGCAAGCTAAAGGAATATTATCTATTTTATGGAACCCGGAGATTCATTACCGCGCTTAAAAAATAAAAAAAATAAAAAAATAAATTATTGTAATGAGACGCAAAACTTTTGCCTCTGTCAGGAACTCTTATTTTAAATGGAACACTCTTATATTTTGAATAGTGCCCATTGAGCGCTTTTCAGAAAATACCCACACGAGATACTTCTTTGCAAATTTATTCAAGAAAACAGATAACTAATAATATCAGTAAAACGCTTCTTTTGTTTACTGTGATTTGCCCCGTCAAGCTCTATGCGGGCCGTCAGGACCTCAGCAGAGGTTAAACTTACATTAAAGTTTACTTTTTGTATGTAAGAGGTACATTTTCTCACCTAAAATCTTGAAATTTTTATCATTTGTTTATTTAGATGTTTTACATAGGCCTACACTGAATTTTTCTTTTTGGAATCGGTTAATCTCTAAAATATTTTCAGATCATAATGTACTTCAAAATGTAGTTATTATTTTTAAATAAAAAATCACATTTCGGTGAAAAAAATTATGAAAAATCCTTTTTTCAGTAGGCCTACTAATACAGGATGGGTATCTTGATCTAGTGTCTGCTTAATAGTAGATTTTGAGAAAAGGTAGGTGGTTGTATATGGTTATTTAACGACGGTTATGTACTGAAACTTAGGCCTGTGACTGTCGCCAGTGTGCCGGAATTTTGTCCCGCAGGAGTTCTTTTACATACCAGTAAATCTACAGTCACATTTATGTACACACATAAACGACATCGACCTTCGCCAGGATCAAACCCAGCGATACTAAATACGCCACCCAGGCCGACGATAAAATGTAGGCATACATTGTATTTAACATTATTAAGATAGGCTATTCTGTTTCCCCTTCCTTTTTCTATTATCGCTTGTACGGCGGCTGAGACCCCCTGTCTGCTACACAGAGCGGCAACTACTCCAGCACAGGTGTATTGCGTGTGCTCTAACCAAAGACTTCGCAGGCGGTCATACCCTAGCCTGTTGCGAATAATAGCAACTTCCACGTTAAAGTGATATGACGTACTTCGACACCCAATGGCATTACCTTTGTATCAGTGCCCTTCATAACTCCGTTAGCATTGACTACAGAGGGAGACTTTCTTGTAGCAGTTTTACAACATTAGTTCTTTTTGAAGTGAGTAAATCGAGAGCTAACCCAAAGTTGCGTTACGAAGAAAATCGTCACGAAAATAGCAGATCTGTGACGGACTGCACAGAAAACAATCAACTCAATGAAATTTAAAAAAATAAAAAATTCAAAATGAAAAATCCAAAATTCAAAGATCCAAAATTAAAAAAATTTAAAAATCCGAAATTAAAGAAGTCTATAAACCCAAAATTAAAAATCCAACAATCCAAATTTGAAAAAAATCCAACAATCCAAAATTGAAAAAATCGAAAAATTAAAAAAATCCAAGTTTCACTTCTGCCGTGTGGCTTTCCACGCACCCGATTTTTATAATATTATTATTAATGTGATTTTAATATTGCTATAATAAATTATTATTATCGCCTCTGAGATATGGGAACTTGAGGTCAGGCCATGTTCCTGAGAAGACTGTGAAATGTTCAGGGATTCATAAGAACACAGATTACTAAGCCATTTAAAGTTCATACTTTGTCCTCATAATCAGATTAACATGACCTCTACGTAGAGAACAAAATCTCTACTCTTGTAGCATTTCACTGTTAACAGAATATTACATAACTTCAAACTGCTTATAAAGCATTTTACTTAGGAAAACAGGAAAGATAAAATAACTTTCGTGATACTTTACTACAACAATATTCCTTTTATTATTCAATTGCAGTTCTATCGCTAAAAAATGTGATTAACGTAAAGGTGCCAAGTCCTGTACCTACAGTATTAAATAGGCTACGACAGACTGTGCTACGTGTTCTTGAATAAAACATGATTTGAAGAGTTTATTATAGAAGCAAAAATATGTATTTTGTTTATTTTGAGAGGGAATTTTGTTTGTTTGACTTTGCGATACCCGTGTGGGAAGAATTTTTTAACACAATCGAGGAAACGTTAGTAAAATAAACTAGTTTGAATATTTTCTGTTTCCGAGATTCTATTATACACTTTCACACACGTGTAGACCTACCACGAACTACTTTTCTACGTTAGGAAAATACATTAAAAAATACGGTAAATAAATAACTAATCGCAAACAGCTGTTTTCTGATTGCATTGGATAAGCTAAACCAACCTTATAAACTAACATTATTTTTATCTGGGTGGCGATCGACTCATCGATTACTTGAGAGCATTCACAATCTAGCTTCCTGTTGAATTACTGTAAGTTATATTAAGGAATAAATAGGATGTACAGGTAGGTGAGATTGAAACTGTGTACTTCAATTAGAAAATATGATTATATTCCCTGTCTAAAGTAATAGATAGGCCTATGTGAAAAGTTATGGACTTTGATATAATGAAGCATATGAGCGATAAGTGTGCGGTACGCAGGTAAGTTAGGTACCCGCACAGGGCGTTGGAACTTCAAGTTTCCACCATACCATAAAAGGGAAATGGATGAAAAACACTATCGTAGAAACAATAAATGCTTTTTCTTGCTGTAAATTTTAACGAGTTTTCTTGGATTCAAAATTCTAAGGCTTTTATGGTTTTGATGTTAGGTGTAAGGAAGATTCTATGAATATTCAATGCAGTGTTACGAACAATAAAATGCATGTGTTCGTTCTGTCCTCAAATCGAACCCGGAGTTTCAGTTTGGTACGCTGGTACACATTGTAAGAAAGCATGAACAATTTTTACGTGCATTTACTAGTTTATTCTTATGGAATGATAACTAAACAACCGCTCTCTCAATTCCGCGGGACTGCTTCATGACAAACAAGAAGTTTCTGAGATTACCTTCCGTTATTGACAGTACAGGGGGATTTTGTGCACTTCACAGCATAACTGTCCATTTTTTCTTGTTAGATCCGTCAGAATTTGCTGTTTTCAGTGGCTCATGGGAGAACTCATATTCACTTTCAATGTAAGCTGGCATAGTTGGTTGAGTTTACTGGGCTGAAAAAAAGACAAACGTTGCAGGTCGATCCCCAAAGATTTGACTTTGTCATTTTTCAAAATGTCTAATTCTTCATATGCTAAAGCAGCTCTGGAGCCTAGCTATCCTTAATTAATCTCAATTAGCCTTTGCATGCGCAATCTTTTTGTCATTCTCCTGCCGAAACCCGTTGGTATAATGAAAAACTGCTTGACCACTATGAGTCCGCTGGAGTGCTTAAAAATCCCAACTTATTTTTTGGCTACTCCTTTGAAGTGTTGAAAGTCAAAGTGTTCAATGACATAACACAATACCTTTCTTCTGAATATATATTTTTCCCCGAGGCATTTCGGTTACATTCAACCATCTTCAGGGAATCTGTAATTTATAAATATTTGTTTCTATTATATGTATTGCCATTTTACCTACATTAAGTCCTTTATATAAATCTATGTTTTTTAATTTTGTTTATTACTGGCACATTACAATTCTATACTCCATTCTGTTGATAATGTATATTATTCTTATCTACACGTCGTATATTGTCAAAACTTAGAATGATATATTTAAGATAAAACAGAATATGTTGAGGTTAGTGATGTTTGTTGCTGTTGAATATTATTGTATTACGTCTTCATATTATGTAAGTTAGTAGATTTTGAAAGATATGGTTAAACGTTTTACTAGCCTATATTTAATAGACGAGATTAATAACCCCATCATAACATTAAAAACAATTGAGCATCAATGATATTGAAGTTATGAATATTCAGAATTGTTTAAGAAAAATTAGATTCCTATATAATTCGCAAAATGAATTATCAAAAAATAATTTTTGACTTAAATATAAAATTAAGTGGAAATTACATAATACAGGTAAAAATTAATAGTTGTATGTAGATTTATGTTCTAAGTTTCATAAAAGCCTACTGCCTCTTATTAGTTATAATTATGTCTATGCCTTTTTTCTATACATTAAGATACATAGTTCAAATTATTATACATTTACAACTATAGAATTGTAATGTGCCAATATTTTTTTTATTTATATAAAGGAGTTATATATGTAAAATGACAATGCAGGAAATAGAAACAAATATTTATAAATTACAGATTCCCCGAAGATGGTTGATTGTAACCGAAAGGTCTAGGGAAAAAAAAGAGGTTGAGAAGAAAGATATTATGTTAATATTTTAATTCTTGTATTTAAGATTTAAATAAATTTCGAATGCAATTTCATATTAATATAGTGTACCGCCACAATACTTCAATCAAAGAAGCAGTATCTCGATATTTCTGGTACTCAAATTTGCTCCCAGTAGCAAATCGCAATATATTTAAAATATCGTTAATATCGAAACCCATCCCTAATAAAATCTCCGTCAATGGTTTGAAAATAATGTAAACATACGCTGGAAGTTATTAAGCCCTTCAGAAGAAATGCAATAATACCCTGAACTTTATTAAACTAAACCACCGTGGCAAGCATGTGTGATGTTCCGAGTTTGTAGATGCTTAATATTAAACTTGCATTCCAGATGGCTACTCATATGTTCGTAGAAATTAACGTACCATGAAGAATTTCTATTGTTTGAACATGCGGATGTTGGTGGCGCGAAAACCACTTAAATAAAGTTACATTATTTATAATCGTGCATTTCTCTGTGTCCACATCCCACTAATTATGATCAGTGGACATCACAACTCGAACTGTCAAATAGCACAATATGAGAAACAATTTATTTGCTAAGTTGCAAACTGTCAGTGATGGAACATGCTGTAAAATTTCTTAGGGTGACCAGTAAAAAAAAATGGTCTTCCACTTCCCAATGTATTGACAATTTCCCAAAACATGTGAGAAGAAAGATTTTACTTAGAAAAGACAAGGATGAAGCAAAGTGAGATGTGTTACAAAATTTGAAACGTATACCAATCTATGCTCTTGAACTCAATGAAATAATTTATGAGGAAAATAATCTTTTTCTGAGCGTGTTAAAGGATAAGGGACGTGAAACTAAATGACACTAGATTTAGATTGGCTATTGTATTAAGACTGAATGAAATTTTATAACTTTCAACAAACTACGATATTTGTAACACACAGATAGTGTAAGTCACCATAATATATAACAGAATAAAAGTTACAATGTAGCACGATGTAACATTGATAATTAATTAATACACCAATATAATAATTATAATATACTATAGACCAGCGTTTCTCAACCTTTTTGAACCCGAGGACCTCTAAAATATCTAAAAAAATTTACGGACCCCTAATTTTACATCCCATTTTTAAAAGAAGGCCTATATTCTTAATATTTGGGGTATTAAGTATAACGAAATAAGTGAAAAAATTTTACTTCTTTACTTTCCGTGCTTGCTTTATGATATTTTTTAATTATGTCTGAGGACCATCTGCACCATAGGTTGAGAAACGCTGCTATAGACTATAAATGGTTGTAATGCAATCTTTGTTTTAAAAAATCTCAGAGGTCAGCGAAATAAAAAAAGCAAGCCTCATTGCAGTTGCATGCACTATGCTAGGATACTAGGCCTACTGTTTCACTATCAAGAGCTTTTAGCCTTTTGGCGTCTTGTAATGACCTAATATCTAACGGCATGAGCTAAACACACAAAGCGAAATTAATAGTTGGGGTATCCCAACAATTATAGTCTCCCCATCTTCCCTCTAGTTATATCGTTTTGTCATGCGAAATGTTCCTCAGGCCACCCGAATAGACAGCGTGGTACTAGGAAGATGAACTAGCTATATAGAGTGTGTTAATATTATCTAACAACTTTTCATGGATAACAGAAGAGATCGACTATTACGAAAATACGTATTTTCTTCTGCCTTGGAGACCACTCGAGACCAGAATACTGGCATAATTTTCATTTAAATAAAGAAAAAACAATTGAATTATATAATACAAAATTAACAAAACATTATGAGAACAAAAGATCCACTACAAATCATTTATTAAAAGTACAAATGATGGTGCAAGATTCTTAGCTAATTTTCTATAATATCGATTAATAAAAATTTACATACAAATTTGCGGCTGAAACCCAAATGTAACAGTATTTGGTACACTATGACGTTAATCCGCCTCTTGCACAAAACAGCAAACCATGTACTTGCCAGTTCTTTTTAGGTAAGTTGTAGAGATGACTCTGGTGGGGATACAGGGTTCGTATATAATTTTCTTTTTTAAATCGACCTCATTTGCTTTAGCTCAATCAACTTCTCTTTTCTGTGTTAAAATTCTGTCAGACGTACCACTTTGGCAAAGAAGCTTCATTCATTGTTATCAAATTGTGTATTTTTCGAACCGTAATTTTACATTAGTGAGCAAAATGGAATGGAATAATTTTTGTTTACAGACGTTATTGAAATATTTTGTTTGTTTTGTTTAAGGGACAATAGGAATGAGTTTTGAGAAATCTGCATTTTTTACTTTATTTAGGTGAAACTTAGGCCTAAGACAATATTTATTTACTTATTGAATATCCAAATTGAAATAAACCCTATTTCACCCGAAGGTATATTAATTAAGATATAAGATATAGAATAATTCGGTAGTATACCAAGTTTCAGAATGATTGCATATTTTTTTAAACCTTAAGAGTTATAAAGTCTTAACTATTTAAATTTGCAATAGAATGAAAGAGTTTGAGTCGCATATGTATAAATATATGTTGTTACTGTTTGTATACACAGTTCTGTAATACTTTGCAATGTTTCTGTTGCTTAATTGAACAGCATTGCATTTGTTAACAATGTCATATGTATGGAATACTTTCTTTAAGATTTAACAAAGCGTACAAGAAAACAGAAAGAATCCTAGGTCGGTATATAATGTCATGGAAACTATATTATTATACATGAAGCTCAAAAAAGCTCTCTCTCTCTCTCCCTCCCTCTCCAGCATTTACGATCATAGGCATATATATCAAGAATTGGTTTTAAATTAAAGCGAATAAATTGTATATTTTAAACTTTAACATCATTTGTTCTAATCCTTGCAGGTACAGCTCGACCCCTTGCAGGTAGGGAAGGGAAGCAATTTTGATTAAACTTGGTATACATGTTTGTCAACTAATGTGTGACACTAAGTAAATATAGAAGACCTTGGATCCTATTGTTACAATTTGTGCTGTTTTCGTACAGTTAGCCTATGCCTATATTGCGAAAGAGCGTGCACACAATTTTAACAGAAGTGATTTGATTGTCGTAATAGACATGTAGAGTCCATGAGAAAATATTTAGAAAAAAGGTAAATTCATATTAGCTAAGAAGCAGTGCCTGCTTTGGAGGCCAGAGGGGTAACATGCAGAGAGAGTGATCTCCACGCGATTTACCCTGGGCAGTTAACTTGAAAAATGTTCTGTGAAAAACTATTTTGTAGTGCATTATGTGTACCTTAATGTATTTTTAATTTATTGCTGCTGCTGTCAATTTTAAGGCTTCTAGTCTGTTTATAACATTAAAAATAAAGCGATGAAATCAAATACGACCGACTTGAAAAGAGAAGAAAAAATAATATAATTAGAACGAAGTAAGAAAAAAGTTGGTTTCTTGCCGCGGGAGGCGGTTATCTTCGCTTCAAAGATCACTATGGTCAAGAAACACTTGAATCAGTGTAAGTTAAAACTAGGTCTCTGGTTTTCTTGTTAACTAGACTGGATTGATACGATTTCAAAGCACTTCATAATTAGGGAAAAGTTATGACTATGAGACACTTCATAATAGGGCAAAGTTATGAGAAGACATAATTTGAAGTGTCACAGAAAAAGATAACAAATTATATCTAACAGCAATAGGCTAATCCATAGAGCTAAGTTTCATAAAACCCAACTAAACTTTTCACTAGATTTTGTTTTAAAGAAACTGCGAGACTGAAAACTACCATAGCTTAACAGGAATAGGCTATACATTCTTTATTTAAATTATTTATTAAGATTTTAAAAATTGTCATAACTAAATAACTGCGTTAGTAGAGCTTCGACCCACCCAAATGAAGCAACTGGCTGGTTACTGAAGCAGTTAGGTGGCGATTTCTGATACCAGGGGACATTTATAATAGGCCTAATAAATACTTCATCTGAATATCATGGCTCGATCTTTCATAATACGTAAATGCTCTGTAGGGCCTCCGTGGTCCAGTAGTTAGCGTTGTTGATTTATTAATGTTTATATTGGGTTCAGTAATTCAATTAGATTTATAAGAGATATGAAAATCTCTAACGGGATGAACTCAGCGTTCTGAAGAATGCTGCGGGGCTATTCGATTTAGAAACGACTTATGTAAAGAAAGCCATCGATATTGGTAAGCATACAGACAGCTTGATCAATTCTACCATCTACCCATTCACTTTTTAATTTTGATATTCTTAGCATGTTCAAAAATGAATTTAAAAATGCTTTAGCTGAAGTTAATTTAATAATGAATTGAAATTATTAGACGTAGTTACAATAAATTGTAGTTAGTGTACTGGTTTCATGTATCTTGCCAAACATTCTCCTCACTCTTTCTTTCTTCTCCTAAATATTTTTTTATTCACAAAGGCATTATGTACAGTGTTTAGAGAAGAAACCTGGTAACTACTGGAACCCAGAAGGGGCTAGGAATTTCTTTTCCTTTTTATTAAATTGCAGTAATGTGTCTTTTGTGTATTCTTATCTTTTGTATCTTTTGTTTTAATTATTTTGTATGTATTAATTTTTATGTCATGGATATTGTAATTGGGTTTTCTCCCTGTAATGTTAATTATTATTAATATTAAAAAATATAAATAAATAAATAAATAAATATAGATTAAAAAAATTATTGTAGACAGAGAGGTATTTAAATGTAACATTACCACTGCAACAGTCACACTTATTCTAGGCTAGCTTTAAACGAAGCCCTGTTTTGAACTCTAATTACCGTATAGCATGAAAGCAAAACTAAGTAGAGAAGGAAGTGAAATCTGAGAGAAACTGTATCTGACATCCTTAGTACCCTTAGCAGCAACATCGCGCTTGCAACGCACATCGTATTATACGCTGAAGTTATGACTTTGATACGACGCCAAAGGCTGTTGGAATTCACCACAATTTACTGCAGAACACAAGGAAATGTACAATTGTTATACCGCAATTAGCCAAACCATTAAGAACTTAGATTCGCCGTCATTAATTGATGAATTAGCCTTCAATAACAATATCTGCATGGCAACTGAATTGCAAGGGAGAAAATACTCGTAATTTAATATTTACAGTAGCTAATGCTAAATTATACAAATGTTTTAATAGAATTATTATATCCGTGGAACAACTCGAAGACGTTATTCTATTATAAGTACAGATATCGAAGGACCAAATCATTAACTATGATGCAATTAGTCGATGTATAGCACAGCCAAACAAAGAAGAACTTTTTGTTTGGTGTCCCAGATGTTTTACCGGATTTTGGCTATACTTAAAAGTGTGCTTATTCCAAATACGTATGTGATCCAAAGATAATCCCTCTCCCGACAGGTCGCGGCCCTGTAAGGCCCCGGGCGGCTTGGGTCGCTTAAATACTAAAAGGAAGAGGTAAAACTACGGTAAAGAAAGAAAGAAAATTCACAGATATAAAGCTAAAATTCATTAAACTTGTGATTCTATGCACTCGTGCTGTATATTTGGATTTTAACGGCAAAGGAATTCTAGTGCGAGAAAAAAGAACCAGAGCAACGGAAATTTAATACCATACATAAGGAAGTTCACGTTTCTGATAATATGTGTGAATATTGATTAATGGCACTGGAATAATCGAGTAGAGAGCTGAAGGAGGGTGTTGATTCGTTTTTGCCAAAGGTTGTGTCTGGCGTATATAACTATGCTGCATCTTGACAAAACTAATTTCCTGCCTGGGTAATGCACTAGTAGAATATCTGCAGGATCATCAGATACAATCAAGGTCACGTTATGATTTCAAACACATTCGTTTATGCTTAAGGGGGAGGAACACACTAGTGTAAAGTCAAATAACTTTAATAAATCATATTCAGGATCCTACAATGTTGAATAATTTTCTGAACTAGGGATTATTTAGATTCAATTGCATTTTAAAATTATTTCAATTATTTATTCATGGTTTAATACCATATTATTTAATATTGATTTATTAATAACACCCACATATAAACATATTTCTCCAAGGAATTTTTCTTTCTGCGCTAGAAAAAGCAATTCTGACGTAAGAACGCTGTTCATATCCTGTCATATCTATTCTGCACGACGGGTAACTCACTTTGCGTACAAAAATGCCATCAAATTACTTTATTATACTCCTTTTACTAACGAGGCCTTATCAGGGGTTCAGGATCTGTGTCTATACAGTAGGGTAGGCCATGGAACTATTGGTTGTCAAGTATCTTCTATTGTTGGTGTATTTTATGAAGTTAATTTCCACTGAGTTTAATTTAAATGGAAAGATACAGGATGAAATGGAGAGGATGATTCATTGTACGTCAATATCCAATTCGGCATTTGCCTTTACGACTGGGGAAAACATGAAAAAACTCATGTCAAATTGGCCGGCCATGGGATTTGAACCTGGGACCTCCCGAATATAAAATTAGTGGAATTTTTATACGCACAGACAGATTAATTTGTGAGTCACCCGCCGTGTGACAAACGGCGTTCTTAAATCAGAAAAGCTTATTCTAAGAGTGAAAATGCCAGAGAATGCCACAGGTAGCTGTTGGAAGCTTTGGGAATAAGAAGGACCTTTCGTACGAAACTTCGAGGGCAAGGTGGGGCAATGCGTGCTTCCATACTTCCAACTACTGCAAATACATTAGAGTGGCACGATGCTGTCGTATATGCATGTTTATGGTTAAGTTATCTGCTCTCTACCCTACATCTAGTACCCATAATCAGCAATGTACGTACATTCCATGCCCTGCCCTTTCATTTGTATATTTGAACATTTCAAAATGATCCCACATTTAAAAAAAAATGAAATGACTTATTCCCAATCTTAAAACTAATGAAGTGATACGTCGCTTCAATATTATACAATCAGTTCTGGAAACATTATCTATGTGCTGTCATTTATTAAAACAATCTGTTCTCAAAACATTCACTTAGTCAAATATGCTGTAAAAGTTCAAATTAATAGAGGGTACACAAATATTGCTCAATATTTAAAATACGTGAGAAATATTCCGTTAAAATATGACAAATTAATAAAATTTGTATAAATATTTTAATTTCAAGCATTAATATCAAGCATTATCGAAAACCCAATAAAATTTACAATAACATGCAAAATGAAATGTTTATAAATGTAGTTCTTTCGTGTATACACATTATCACTAAAACTAAACTAAACTCCGTGGCGCTACATCCCTGGAGGGACTTGGCCTACCACCCGACCGCTGCGTCATCTCCCGTAGGCAGATGGCAGGATTGGGGGGCATGTGGTCAGCATGCCGACACCCACGGCCGTTAATGGTGGTTTTCTTGACCGGAGCCGCTACTTCTCTATCAAGTAGCTCCTCAATTTTGAATCACGAGGCTGAGTGCACCCCTACCAGACCTCCCTACCTCAGAAAAATCCGAGGAGGTACCAGGAATCGAACCCGGGCCGACGGATCTGTAGTCAGCGACGCTAACCACAAGACCACGCCGGCGGACCACACATTATCACTAGTTAGGAAAAAGTGAGCATTATTAAAAATATGATTTTCCGGTCCCTATTCATCATCTTAAGCCAACACGTAGGCTAGGCTTGCTTCGCCAAGATGAGCGAAGTCAACGACTTCGGAGACGAAGTGCGAAATGTTAACATCTCGACACTTTCCTCCTCTCACTTCTGGGTCTTAAGAGGACAAGTATCGCGTTAGCAAAATAATGGTTGACACCGAGTTAATTAAGGGAGTTTATATTCAAGGAAGCAAGCGATCGGGTTTCATAAACGTGTGTTATCGTAGCAAAGAGCTCAAATAATTCTTACGTACCAATATTTTAACATCGTGCACGCTGCTACCCTTATCTCACACCGATAAAAATGAATTACTATGCATGAATAAATCAATTTTTGTCATCCCAATATATTCCAGACTATTTATTATCCGTATCTGGGTGTTCTATGAGTATTTTAGGAGATATTTTTTAAATAATCTATAATAAAAAATAAAAATTTTAGTATACAGAATTATTGAATAAATTATTCAGATACCACGCACTGAGAAATCTCCTATTGTATAAGTAAGTTCTGTACGATAATGAAGGGCAGTACCGTACTATATGCCCTATAGGCCTAACATTTATTCTGATTGGAACCAATCTGATTTTTACTTCCTCTGCCCGTACCATAGGTACTATAGGTAGAGGAAGTATTGTTTTCGACCCTAAAATTCGAAGTTGAGTTTTTAGCATATATACACTTTTCAAGGTCCCCTGAATCCAAAAATACTATTTTTGGAAACATGTCTGTGTGTGTCTGTGTGTCTGTCTGTGTGGAAGTTTGTGAACAGGCTAGCTCCGAAACGGAGAATCGTATGAAAACAAAATTTCGTATTTAGGTCAGGTACCTTCTGAAGACGTGATTCGAAGATTGGCGACAAATTTCTCTTACTTTTAAGGGGACTTTACATGAAGAAATTTTCGTTTTTCGCGATTTTCTCGAAAACGGCTCTAACGATTTTCTTTAAAATTTGCACATGTGTTCCTTTTACTGAGAGCTAAAACTTTTATTTGAAACTTTTTTTCGAAAAAATTATCCGAGGGTAGTTACAAGCCACCCACTGTTCACCCACTGTTTGTAGAAATTTTGTCTTGCGTGATGAACAACTGAATACGCGCTCTTTCACGGCCTCTTATTCTATATAAGAATGTGAAGTGAGAAAGATGTATTGTTGGCCATGCATAGAGTAAAGAAGTATCTGAGGGAAATATTCGATAAATTTCGGAAATTATATTTTACGGCGGAAAGTTCAATAAACGTCTGCAGTCAATTGTTCTTTTTTTTTATTTATTTTTTTAAGTTTGTTATATAGCCTGCGCTTTTAGTCGCATCATTGAAAGAAGAGGCATTTATAGGATAATTAGCGTAAAATTGTGTCTTGCGATTCTGTAAAAGGATATGTGAATACTGCTAACTTTTATTTGGGCAGAGGAAGTTATGTGACTTTCACATCAGATTTTTTTTTAAAGTGTGAGTTATTTGAAAGTATTGTTGAATTAAGAGGAATTGGGTGCGGATTTATTACAAGGTTATTTGATAATTCTAACCCTGCGAGGTGCCTCGGGGTCTCTATCTACCTTCTTCGAGTAGAATCAGATGGTGTTCCAGCGCCGTCGTTTAATCTATGCGTTAATGCAGTGTGTAGGTCTTCGAGCCTCGAACATAAACATTTCACATGATCTCAGAATAAAAAACAAAAAAGCTTTTATGATTTGCTCAACGCAAAGTAGGGTAATGTATAGAATATTACGAAGCATTAAGAAAGTACAGCTGCAAATGAATTTCAAAATCCTGGTTACCAAATACATAAAAGACCAACTTCCTTTTTCATATGGATTTCAAACATGAAAGAAAAATCTGATTTGAAGAAAACGTTAATAATAATAATAATAATAATAATAATAATAATTTGGCATTTGCAGCAATTCATAACGAACTTAACCTGCAAAATATTAGCGACAGTTTTAGTATTTAAAAATGAAAAAGTTACTAAACATTTTGACGACACTTTAATTTCATTCCAATATAATTAATTGAAATATTATACTACTAGCAGGTGCCCGTGGACTGCCCGCAATTATTTACTCAACAGCTAGATGTTTTATTTAATAATTTATTTAATAAAAACAATAAGATCAATATATTTATTAACAATAATATCTTTTTACAAAATTGAATGAATTATATAGGCTAATTTTATCTCTAAATTATATTGTTTGACATAGTCAATATAAGAAACTAAATCGAATAAAACAAATCATGCGCACTTATTCAAATAAAATCTTATTAATTCACCCACGTAACTTTCTTTACTCTCAGCATGACCAATAATTTACATCTTCCTCATTCCACATTCTGGTATAATTTAGAATAAGAAGTTGTATTGCAAAGAGAGTGTATTCAGTTGTTTTAACCTGCTGCAGGCCCTAAAGTTTTATTTTATTGGTTCACTAGGAGAGGCTGAATGTAAACAAACAGTGGTGGATTATAATTATGTTTCAGAAAATTTTTGTCTCAAAAAAATTTTCAAAAAGTTTTAGATCTTAGTATAAGCGTCCCATTTACAAAATTAACAAAATCGTTAGAGCCGTTTTTGAGAAAATTGCGAAAAACGGTTTTGCGAAAAATTTCTGTTTTTTATAGTTATTTAACGACGGGGGTATACTACAACATAAGCTTGGGCCGTCGTGGATGTGCCGGAGTTTTATCCTGCAGGAAGTTTTTTTACACGCCTAAATCTACAGACATACGCCTGTTACATTTATGTGCATATACATGCCATCAACCTGGCCGGGATGGAATCCGCGATCTTGGTCACAGGAAGCCAGCATCATACAAACTGCGCCAACCAGGCAACAATAACAATGTAAGCATCGGTTGAATCTAAAGCTTTGTACATTAATTACCTCATGACCAAAAGGAATAACATAGTTCCAGAGTGACGGTAATGTAAATAGATCAAATTGGCGAAGAAACTAACAGCATGCATTTCGAAATGTAGCGGTCTCTCCACTGGCATTAAAATATTCAAATGCCCATGTCCATCACTTCTGCACATGGTAATAAAACTGTAAACACACCTCCCGTCAAAGTGAGCGAATTTCCCGTTGTTTAAAAAGAGAATTGGATATGCCATTATTCTAATAACATTGTGTTTGCGTTATCTCCATAATCTTGTTGGAAATTCTCACAGAATACAAAACATTATATTTCTACTGTGCAACGTAAGTGCTGTGCTTTTTACGTCCTCTACCTGTACAAAGGTACTACAGTCAACGCGGTTTTAAAAGGTATATGAGCCGAACCAATGCGTGCATTAAAATGAAGAATTTCCAAATTTAGAAATTCTGTTGCGTAGTTCGGGCGCTCACAGCACAAGCGTGAGCAACAGTTTCCTATTTCTTAAACATCCAAAAATATTACGCTATTGGAAATTCATTTTAATGCACGCATTGGCTCAGCTCATATGTCTTCTAAAACCGTGCGGATTATATAGCCTAGGTAAAGAAAGTACTGTGTTCGACCCCAGAATTCGATGTCGCGTTTTCAACATAAGTATACTTTTAAGGTCCCGTGACTCTAAAAAAAAAATATATTTTTAGATATGTGGATGTCTGTGTGTAGCCTATGTGAACAGCATAGCTCGAGAACGAAAAATCGTACAGAACCAAAATTACATATTTGGGTTAGATATCTCATGGGGATGTGACACAAAGATTGGCGCCACTTTCTCTTATTTTTAATGTCACATTTACATCAAGAAAATTTCACTTTTCGCGATTGTCTCTAAAACGGTTATAACGATTTTAAGTTTTGTTCACGAGATGCTTATATTAAGAACTAAAGCCCTTATTCTCAAACATTCTTTTCTAAAGAAATATCTGAGGGTTAATTATAACAAGATAGCCACTTTTCATAGAAACCCTGTCTTGCCTGGAGAACAATGTTAATTTGAAAGGAATGAGTACGCGCTCCTTGCAATAAGACCTCTTTTTTTTGCCTTTGGGTTGTGACCTATTTTTCGTGAATGCGTTTCGAAACGTAGCCTATCAACGACTTTCTCTTCATTTTTACAACCACTTTATATGAAGATAATGTCATTTTTGACGATTTCATCGAAAACGGCCCTGATTTTGTTTAAATTTCCTACACGAATTGCACGATACGCGTAATATATTATTATATATACCAGGGGGAAAATACAGGTTTGCATACAGTTAACTACGGGGACATACAGTTAACATTAAGTTTACGGTTAATTTTCATTGGTCCATTAGGATATAACTCTAGAATGAAGATTTAGCGTTAGACCCATTCAAACAACTAAACTATAGCCTAGAATAGTAACTGAGGGAGCTTTGTTACCGTAAGAGTTCTATATTCATAAGCTGGAGTTGCTTTAATGGTTTTATTCCTCACATACATAGCTGATTCCATCTGCCTCAGCCCAGAAAATTATTACTTTCACAGCCGCTCTATTTTTTGTGTTTAACCTGCTATCAGAAATAACTTCTTTACAGGGCTTCATAACTCTAGCGATAAAAGGACAAATCTATGGGGGAAAAAAACGAAACAAAAAATTTACTGAGTGAATATAGGCCTTTTTAAAGACTTGATTTATATTTATTTAAATTAGAAAACAAATTTATTGTTGTGATAACACTCACTTCACTCCGAACGGGATATTTTTATACAACGCGAAACAGTGCATTATTATTACTATTTAAAAGTGTAAGGCGTTTTATTTCATTCATAGGCCTATGTACTGTGTAATATCTTCATGCACAAATTTTGGATGTTTCGGAAAGTATGTTCCTGTATTTCTCTTTCTTTAACATTTAAAATATACACCTAAATGTATAAATGTTTTAAACGTGTCGAAAACTTAAATATAGATGGCGGGGAAAAGAGAGAGGGGAAGGAGGGGGAGAGAGAATTGAATTTATTTTATTTTATTCTATTGTAAGCATAGAAATATAGTGAAGAGTTCCTTTTAGGCATACAATCCGCTCAGAGAGAGAGACAGAAAGAGAATAACAGAGTCAAGGTACTCCAAAAACTGATCAAGAAGTAAAATAATAAAATAGCTAGATAATTAATTAATCGTATAAAAATAAATAAAGCATAAACAAAATTAGTAAACTTCGCTTAACGTTATGACATAAAATGTATTTATTTTCTCGCACATTTAATTCCTCTAAAAGATCGTCGTGTAAAATGCTTTTAGGCATATTTTACACAACAAGGAAATGAAAATTTATGATGCATTATTAAATAATAATTTTATAAATTTAAGGTTTCTGGCTGTGTGAATGCTTACAAACCGATCAAAAGCAAATAATTAAATTTCTGTTCTATCTCAGATTCTTCAGATACGTAATTTTGATATCTGTATAATTTGTTTATGCTGTTATCCAGTCTGTTCTTTCTCCCCCCTTTACCCGAACAATGTGCTCTTGGAATTTAAAAGTAACAATTTATTTTCAAACTCAACGAGATGTATTTCCGACCATCATAAAACGCAAAAAAGACTCCCAAGAAAATCTCAGTCTTCAAAGGCTGTTAACAGAGATCGGCAAGACAGCACGGCATCTTCCCATTTTGTTCTCTATCTACATGCAAATGCGACACAACCAAGTTATTTTAACTTCAACGTTTGAAAAAATTGTATTTGCAATCAATTGAGCAACTAATAAAAAGTTACCTGTAAACACCGTTCAAGAATATGGAAATATTGAGTAGATTTCTTCCGTATCAATAAAAACTAAAATAAAGAGGATCGAGAAATACACTGGTCCTGTTAAGGTAAGGATGTCATCGAGAGATTCGTAAAAATAGAAGTGCTGATGGATGGTGAATGTACTCATAAGTTATTTTATTTTATATATTGTAACAGAAATCTCCCTGTAGTATTACTTGATTCTAGTTACTAAGAAAATAAGCCATGATCTTGGCGCAATATTCATCCATTAAAACAATCACGGAGCAAAATTAAAAAAAGGCCTACGAATTAATTTTATTCCCATCTTAATCACAATAGCACATTGTTCAAAGAGCCTATAATTGCATTTATAAAAAAAGTGTATGTTTTATGAAATGAGCAAAGCTAGTTTTATAATTTTTATATGAGTGTCTGAATTCCATTATAGGCAAGTTGTATACGACAGCTTTTGTTCTATCATAATTAAACGTTTAAGTTCAGGGATTTTACAATACCTCGTAATTGACGAGGCAAACGACTCTCTTTTTCGATAGATGACAGGCTACAAGGCTTGCAGGCCGCAGAGCGTTTCTTGACGCTTTACCATCAATCAACGCACATTAAAAACACACGAAATAGACTCGATATAGTATAATATTGAAATTAACACGAACAGAATTAATTTTATTTTAAACACAGGTTGTTTGTTACGCAGTTTCATTTGCTGCTCAAAGGTTTCAAGATCGTTCCGTGTTCGATAATAATCGATACCACACTTGTGTTATAATGAAAATTTGTATCGTAATGGATATAATTTATGCATAAATAAGCGTATTATAGTATGATCGAACAAAAACTATTTAAGTAATGATTTCTGGAAAGCAGATTTTACTGCGAATCGTGGTCTAGTTGAAATATCAGTACCGAACTTAAGCGAAGGATATAGGATAAGCATGGAGAATGCAATACCTCTATCTCCTCTTGACTACATGGAGATAACGACGAAGCGCATGATGAGGTGCGGTGATGAAATTTTCCTCAAGTAATTATCGTCTTTGTATCAGCTATGAAGTCAATCTCCTCAGTATCACAATAAAGCTAAAATTAAGCCTCTTAAACGATGTGGTTACAGCAGTTCCACTTTTACTTCCTCTTAAGACTACAAAAATGCCACTGTTCAAACAAAGGATGTCCAAATACCACGATCAAATTCAGAGAAAAATTAGCATTATAGGCCTACGCTTTAAACTGTACCGACAGTCAAAACTTGTTGGAAAATAACATTTGGTGCAATATTGTATACCAACTTTTTATTTAGGCCTATTTCGATCCTACGGGTAGACTTAGGCTATATTAGGAGCTAGATGAGCTTTTAGATACACGAATGCTTATATCTTTTTTATCATAGGTAATCCCACGAGAGGTTACGAGTTTATCGATAGAGTCGCGACTGCGCAGCAGGAGCGAATTTATCTTATGAAACTCGTAACCTCGAGTTGGATTTATTAAGACTATTTCACGAATAAAATGTAATAGATTACATGAATAATAATTACTTTCTTCTTGTTAGTTTAAAATGAAATCATTAATACTGTCAGTTGTCAGATCACGGCATCTCTCTATATATAAAAGGCTTTGTCCTGACTGACTGAATGACAGGAATCAACGTACAGCCTATTCTATAACAGGTAGAGACATGGAATTTTGACAGTGCCTTCGTTTCATAATGTAGATGCTCACTAAGAAGGGATTTTGAAAAATTCTGATTCTAAATGCCAAAAATTAAATGTTTTTGAAAATACTTAATCCCTTTTTACATAGAATTATCGAAACAAATTCACAGAACATATTGTTGCCAATGGTATAGGTGGGTTTGGATTAAATTAAATGGATGTTTGACAAATTAGAGAAGGTATCATTATAATTCATATTATCTATATTAATAAAAGGAATTGTCCTCGATGTCCAGCAAAATCTACTGAACGCAGAGATCTGAAATTTTAAACATAGGTGGGCTGAAGGATCGGAAAATGAACCTCGAAGCCGGAATTTTAATTTTAGTTTTCGTTCGTGAGTTATGAGTGAAAAACGGGCAAAAAACGTGCATTTTGTGAGTTTTCAAAACATCAGTTTTCAGTTATACATTTCAATGTCAAATCAATTACAGTTGGCTTTGGCTACTTTTGTCATACCTTGAAAATAAAACTTTCGCGATCGCTTGAATGTTGTAAGCCCTAAATATGGTCAAACGTTGTTTTATTTGGACGAATCTCACTATACAGAGGTTTTCTGGGCCAAGAAACTCGAATCTGAGGTCGCTTTTACCAGACGATGCTATCTAATCGTGGTATGTAGTCCACGTGATTTAGGAGTTAATAAATATAATGATTTTACTATTATGCTCTTAATTTTTAATTTTTGAAATAATTATCGCGGGCGAAGCCGCGGGCACATGCTAGTACTAAATAAATGAACAGTCTCCATAATGGAATACTAATCAATGCTACCAACGTATATTGACAAAATACCGTTGTGAACCACTACCAACGTATATTGATAAAATGCCGTAGTTAACTTAAAAATCAAGATACGAAATAAAGACACATTTTAATTCAAGAACGTAATTTTAATATATGAGCAATCTGTTGCATTTCAGTTTCTTTAGTCAATTCGTACTTACGTTCCTCACAAAACTTTTGGAACCGAATCCATATGCATTTTCTATTTCTTTCGGTATTTTGTGGCCTAGCTTCCTTTATAATAATGTCAATTTCGTCAACAGATGCATTACCAAACTTGAGGCTGCCATTTCTGTTTTCAATTTAGCGCCGACAACGGATGACGTAATCTAGTATCACTGCATACCGATACTGTTACAGTTCAGTAACGAACAGCGTGTTTTACCGATAAAATGCTATCCTCGCGATTCCTACAAGAATATTGTAAGATAAACGGCCGTGATTGGTCTATATCCGAGGATTTGCTAAACGTTATTGGGCAATATCAAACACGCGGCATATGAGTGGAATAGTCGGTATAAAATGTTATATTCTTCTCATTCTGTATCGAAATTATTTATTACCAAAGTACTCACTTCTACAGAATTGAAGACAGCTATTTTTTCATACAATGGGAGATACTTTCAGAATAGTTAAGCTGAAAGTGTTATTAGTCATTGATAATATTTCAACCGCGTATCATACAATTTGAATATTTACATTAAATTTATTAATTTCATCCACACTCTTTTGCTGTCTTTCTTTTTTTTCTAGCACCCTCAAAAATATAACATACAACATTTCGAAAAAACAATTGATTCCCTTTATTAAAAGATACTGCTACCCAGATATATTTTATATCATCAAAATTTACGCAGGATCGCACTTACTCTCAAAGATTTAGTCCTCTGTAATTCAATTAAGGGATGACCAAAAGGTTAAGAGTGGTTTTCTAAACTACTTGTGCTACAGAATTTAAATTTTGCATGCTTCATTAAAATGTAAACTTAAACCGAAGTTTAAAATTTCAGTCTAGTATCTAAATTTGTTTTTGAGATATTAATTATTTAACTGGATTTTTAATTTAAAAAATTTAATCGATTTCCTCCGACAGATATTAAAATATGAACCTGACTTTTTTATATGAGAGATTTTGATGATTGCTTTATACATTTACTAATGAATTTCTTGATATTGTTTACACTTTTCGTTTAAAAAATATTTTACCCATAAAAATGAAAAAAAAACTACCCTGGAATTATACTAAATATTTTCTTAAAGGGCTAAGGCCTATACACAAAATCTGATAAGACGTCTTACTGCACACATAGTAAAGTATATTGTGAAAATATGCCATAGCTTTATCTCTATTTTTGTGGGAGAAAATGGATTTTGAAAGTGTCAAAAGAACATACAAATCGAAGGTGAGAAAACGGCGATTAAAGTTTGCATGTACTAGCGCAATGAGGTATAAAAATGGTGTCAGAAGCACCTATTCCATGCGTACTAACGATACAAAAATTTTCACAAGTATGCTTTAGGGTAGGCTATGTTTTATTCTTTAAAGGAAAATCGAAGGTAGCATTTTTCTATCAAAATGGCTAAATCAACACTTCTGTCGTCCCTTAAAGGGGAAATTCAAACAAGAAACTTATATTTGAGACACAAACACTAAATTCTATTTTCATTTGTTTCAGGCTGCCTGTCGCCATGTTGCCGATAATCGCAGTCCTGGCATGCATCTCTCCATTCGTCACGGCCTACCCAACCGACAGTCCTATCAGCGAGCCACCTAACATCGTACTAGCATCCCCGGACGACATCGAAAACGCCATATCTACCTTTGGTGTCTCAGAGATGACTCAAGATGATAGTGGCTGTGAATCAGAAGAAGATACGCCATTGCCGTCAGTTCCAGAGAAGAGAGCCGATGATCAAGACCAGCCACCTCCCCGAAGATGTTCAAGTCAGAATTTCATCAGACTAGGACGAGGGGGAAAAACAAATGATAATTTCATCAGATTCGGTCGAGGTAAAGCTAATGACAACAACTTTATTAGGTTTGGAAGAGGTAAAGGAAGCAACTTCATTCGCTTTGGAAGAGACAGATCAGACAATTTCATCAGATTTGGTCGCGGAAGAACGGATAGTAATAACTTCATCAGACTTGGAAGAGGGAAAGATGACAATTTTATTAGGTTCGGAAAAGGCAAATCTGATAACTTCATCAGATTTGGCAGAGGAAAGGAAGACAACTTCATTAGATTTGGCAAGGGTATGAGAGACAATTTTGTGCGCTTCGGCAGAGATGAAATGCCAGACCTCGAGGTGTTGGAACCTGAAGTGTTAGATACAAGTGATGACAAAGCTTCAAGAGTAAGTCGAGGAGGAAAGTCTGACAGCAACTTCATTCGATTTGGAAGGGCAAAGAACAATAATTTCATCCGCTTAGGACGCAATTATGACGATGACCAACAAAGAGTGGAAAGAAGCAAAGACAACAACTTTGTAAGGTTTGGTCGAAGCTTTAATGACGAAGAAGAATTTCTAAGGCCTGCAAGATCTGGAGGGATTAATAATCTAAGAAGAGGGAAACTTACAGATAGAAATTTCATAAGATTGGGACGATCAGGTCCGCAATATTTTGGTGTAAATGGAGCAGATGAAGATAATGACGATAGGAGTTCCTCGAGACCCGGACGCTCTAGTAATCAAAACTTCATACGACTTGGAAAAAGATCTGAACAAGACAGCTCTAGGAATCCTCTTCTGAGATTTGGACGTGATGTTGAACAAATTGGCCAAATGCCAGTCATATCAGCGGGCGATGAAACTAAAAGAGATTCTGAAAATAACACATCCAAAACAGAATATGAACATTCGAGAAAGAGAAGATCTCTCTCCAATGATGATGAAACAGCCGAAGATTCTTCCGACTATCCTGTTCTGTTAGCAAGTAATGCATATGAAGATTCCAAAATAGCGGATGACAGCTCAAAGATTCCCTTCGGATATTACTCTCCTCTTACGTCAGGAATACCCAATTATATTCTGGGGCCAGAACTAGCAGTATTAGCTCCTTTAAGCAGCGCAGAATCATCACTCTCTAAGAAAGCAAAAGGAATGGATCACAACAGAAATTACATTCGATTGGGATAAATCATGTATTGTAACAAAATTAATTTCGTTACCGGTACATCACTCCTTTCCATGATATCGTTTACATGTCATACATGAATTTACTAATGTACAGTCATGGAATACAAAAAATAAAATACATTATTTATTTTTAATGCTCTGTAGTGTTCTTATTTCTTAGATTTACTGATTCTTAAGTGCTTCTTATGTGTGAATAAGTAAAAACATAAAAAGTCAGTTGCGAATTCATTAATTGATTATGATGTTTACATCGTGACGTGGATAAAACCTAAAACGAAATTAAAGTAAAATAACTTTACTTTATAAAATTATTAATCTTTATCGAAAACTTGAAAACTCTTGCGTAGTTAACCTTGAAAAGTGTTTAATTAATTTAAGTCCCAGTCAGTCCTACACATAGTCTATGCTTTGACAAGCCTCTTTTGTATATTGCTCCTACGTAGCCTACTGTATTACGATAAGATTATACTAGAATTGGGACTCATGACGAGATATATTTTACTTACATTTTAAGCTTACCTTAAAAAAATGATAACCCATGTAATTTTGAGTTTTCCCCAATGGCAAAGCAAATGCCGTTTTCACTAAAGCAACTATACCGAACGTCCCCTGTTTCCCATATGTTGATGGTTATTAGAAGAGACTCTTTATAATGCTGATCACAGTGATCACACACTAAGGGGTTTCTTCATGCTACATAGCAATGTTATTCACAGACATATGCCCTCCTTTCATAGGCGTAACCAGGCCGACCATATGGGGGGTGTTATAACATCCGGGGGGTCTGGGGGTAGTAGTAGTAGTACATGATTTATTTTGCCTGGCAGAGTTAAGGCCATAAGGCCTTCTCTTCCACTCAACCAGGTTTCAGAAAATATATACCGTACAATGTAGGTTTACATAAATAGCAAATTAGTGAATAAGAGAATACCCCCAGGTAGAGGGGGGTTCGGGGGTCCTCCCTCGGAAAATTTTAAAAATTAAGATGCACAATAACGAGTTTTAAGCTTCCCACGCTTTGAACTCATAATAAGTCATTTATAAGCAGATTTTTAAAAGAGGTGACATATCACAATAATTAAATAAATTGTACAATTTTACTTTTTTTTTAATCAATGGGGGGGGGGGTTCAAACCCAAACCCCCCTCGTTACGGCTCTGCCTCCTTTACGAGCACTGGATTGTAAGATCACGGATGAGGAAATAAAATAATTAAAAAAAAAAAAGAATTTAATTTCAGACCAATTCTTACGAGCCAGTCAAAGTAATTGAATAGAAAAATGATTGCCTCTATGAATAATCTCCAGTTATGTAATAATGAGATAGGTACAAAATGCAATTTTCGTCTTAACGAAAAACTGGTTCGAATAACATTAGCCTACTGCTTGGTATCAATAAGACAACAATTCTAATCTTATTACAGATCTGTATATCTAATTTCTCCGAAAAGAATACAAAAATGAATTCTACTACTATCGGCCAAGCACGAGAAAAACTCTGAGCAGAACGAGGAGCGGTACGTGACGTTATACCATGCTACTATTCACTAGGTCTGTTCGCAAAGCTAAATCATGTACTGTCATGTACCGCGACGCATGCGCACATTTTCAATATGCTAATATATTACATTATGCGCATACCTTGCGCAGCGAGACCGACAATGTGCGCATGCGCCGTGGTCCCTGACAGTTAGGGATTTGCTTTGCGAACAAACCTACTAAGAAAGCACTGTCCCCTTGCAGCTTGGAACACACTGCACACTGGAGGCTAATGTTTACAATTCGCTTACAACAGAGAGGTTCGTCTTTTCTCTGCCCAATCAGAACGCTAGTATCCACCTGCTTGTGAACCAACCCCTCTCACCGCACTCCGCTTACAGAGGTTTACTCGTGCTTGGCCGATAGTACACAACCAAGTCTATATGACTTTAAAATTTTGACAACCTAATACAAAATTGTCGGCCGCGGAGGGAAGTCCTAAATAGGAGTCTTAGAAGTAGTGTACCCGCCTCTGAATCCGATAGTCGCGGGTTCAAATCTGGTTGCAGTCGATGGATTTTTAAGTAAGAAAAGTCCTGGTCATGAAGTCCTCCGGGAAAGACTGTAAAACGTGGGTCCCATGTCATAATATATTTAAGGTACGTTAAGGAACTCCAAACCTAAATTAGAGCCTCCGCGCCAAATTCCCCAGGTCTTTCGCGTGCAAATAATTCTTTAGATTCCTCTAGCTGGTCGTCGAGGCGACGTGCTTACCACCTGTTCCACTGTCCTCTGTAGGAAAATGGGGGTAACTAAATTATTCTTCGGCAATGAAACCTCACTCGAAGTCCCTATATTTCCGTTCGTGGAGTGACATGATACCATTCATCCCTTAAAAAAAAAAAAAAAAAAAAAAAAAAAAAAAAAAAAAAAAAAAAAAAAAAGTATTTCGTCGTATTTAGGACCTTAACAAATTAGGCAAACATATTGTACTTCAAAATACTTGTAAAGAACCAGAGTAATAAGTATGTGTATTATGTCACGCTACAACAAATCAAGATCCTACACATCACACTTTTCAGAGCAAAGTAAGACTGAACTAATTCGTAATTGTATATCACAAAACAAGTGAAGCAAGTGCATCATTCGAGAATCGAGGAAGAGTTTGAAAAGATGAGCGGAAGGTGAGTTTATTTAAATTTCCGAGATTCTCCAATGCACTTATCACATGAGTATAGCACACTATTATCTCTACGATAGGGAAAAATACGTACAAATACTTACTTGCCAAATAATGAATTATAAACTTTTATTCGAGATAGTGAGTGAAATTACACGCGAACTAACTTTAAAACAAATAGTAACTATCTTAATATACTGGCGATCGATACATCGGTCACTTGACATATATATATATATATATATATATATATATATATAGCCTATATAGTTTTCTATTTCTTCCATTCCTTGAAAAAAAGTCAGTGTCATCTTTCAACTTGGCTATAATTCTGATAACATATTCTTCACGGACTGAGTCATGTAAATCTCTGGATAAATTTCATAATCAAGGTGAAATTAAAATTTGAAAATACTGGAAAATTGAAAGTAAGCTATAACGTGAACATAAGAATTTGGTGTAGCCCATTAGGCCCATGTAAAATTAAAACCCCAGCTAGTAGCCTTTATTTTGAACACCAACATTTTTACTTGACAATTAGGTTATACTTTTATACCCTGAATTAACAGGGGGACTAATATACACAAGTTGCTCATTAATTAAGCCTTGAGAATTAGACGAGTCAAACTTATGGTTTTATACAGAAAGTTTGTATGTGCAGTTCCAGTAACTAGAGCTGTACCGTACAGATGACTGATTTTCAAAGTTTAATCAACGGAGTAGAGAAACTATTGCATTGTACACAACTGTAGGTCAACCTAATTACTAAGATCTAAACAATAGTATGTATGCGTAAAGTCTCCATTCATTGTTTTAAATTTTTCTTCGGTTTATTTTTAAATCTTTGAAGTCATAAATAAAATTAATTCGAATAGACATTACAATAAAACTGGTTGACATGAAATGTGGACTTCTTTATGTGATGTCCTAAAGATAACGTAATTTTAATATTGCATATTTGGTACTTTCAAAGATTGCATGGTGGAAGGGGAAAATGTATGTCCGTCTGTATGCGTGATAACTTGAATACGCTTTACCAGATTTTCATGAAACTTAGTACACACATATATAACATCCATACGAAAAATACTGTTGAATTTGGAACAAATCGGCCGACCAGTGGAATAAAGACCAATTAAAGCTTCAAAACGTAGGATATCAACACCAACTAGCTTCAACCCTGCTAGGGAGGAAACAGTAATATATTTCCGTGAAACAATACGATTACAATACTTCAAAACAATTTGTATAGCAAAATTACCCCCGTACAATTACTGGAACCGTCACTGAGTTTACAAACCGGCCAGCCGCTCAATTCTCCTTGTGGTATACGCTAACGGGAGTGGAGCAGGTAAAGCGATCTCCCAGAGCTGCCTACTGATGATGGCTGGTCTAGATGATCCACTCATTAACATTGATGTTTACCCACTTCTACTCGTGCGTGAGCTAGAAACTTGAAATTTAATTTACAACCTACGAGAAATTTCAGGAAGTTCAAATTTTTAATTTTTTATCCTAACAATCGAAAAGTTTTGACTGCGAATTTTACGCTTTCAGATTTTTTTTTAAACATAAAGGAATATTATTGACATGAGAAATTTGTTGTAAATTCGTTCTGTTAATATTCTAGTTATTCCACTTTTCCCTTCATAGGCTGATCAAAGTTTCTCAAGGAACCGTGGTCTGAAACTCAATAGTTTTTTATATATATATATATTTATATAATATGGCGTGGGATAATCAAACATTATATAGGCTATTATTTATCTAAGAAAATGAATTTACCTCGAAAATATAACTAAGTTCTTTGTTATATTTATATAACATATATAAACCTTTAAAAAATCAATCATAAATAACAAATATAAATAATAAAATAATATTAATATCATAAATAAATAAATAATGAAAATATAAAATAACAAAATCCAATGTTTTTACAATGAGGAAAAGAATCTATTTTTCTATCGGTTTCAAATCGCTCGCAAATTAACGGCAGTAATATAAAGCTTTTAACGATGGGTGAGAATGCTATCAACAAAGAGTATATTACTTTCTTCATGAGTCCTCACCATTAGTATATATATAAGTTATTTGGTTATTGCCATTTTTGGGGAACGAGGGCCAACAATAATAGACCTTCAGGCATTTGATAATTATTTATGTGATAACACAAAGCCAACGAGAATAGCACCAAAGTTCTCACGTGAATTATTTATTTATTACTGAGATCTGTTACACCGATCTGGAGCAATGGATCATTGCTCAAAGATCAGTTTAAAAAATTACAATACATCAGATCTGTATTAGGCTAATTTTCAATTTTTTCCCTTTTTAAGCATTTATTAAATGATGAACACGATTCTTCGTCTATGGGTTTTAAAAAATATTTACATCTTGCACAATTAGTTTGTGAATAATAGGTAAACAATTTCTCTTTTTCAACAATGTCAAATTAAACTGAATCAATACTTAATTCCGACTTACTTCCAAATGAGCTGTAAATATGAAATTGGCGAACTAATAGCTTTTGGATTGTGCGCACTTGTTTCAATGATAGATGCGAGCAAGTTAAACCCCAGTTAAAAGTTGTGCTGCTTCATCCTTTTCTATTATTATGTGATTAATATAATTTCCATCTGCACTTTGTTTTATTACATTATCTGATTTATTATTAAATATTACTAATATTAATTCGTTACCAGAATGGCACTTTCTAAGATTACTCAGTGAACGGGAAAATGTCTGTCCGTTCAGGCCCGACGAGAGGGAGGGGCAGCAGCCCCGGGGCCCGGGTCCCAAAAGGGGGCCCGGCCGACCAGGTTTCATTTTTTACTTTGTAAATTTACTCTAAAATAAAATTGGTTATAAGTAAAAAACAGCTTAAGTTATGTTTTATGTCTTTATTTTATCTGCATTGTCCTGTCGTATAACGGTGACACGGAATTAATCAGTTAATCTGTAACGGATTATTTTTTAAGAAAAATTCCTATTTTTTAAAAGTAGAAGCAGAAATCCTTTTGGACTCAACAGTAGGCCTCACGTTCTGCATTTAAAATCATAATTTTCAAAAGATTAAACAGGTATATACAGATAAAATTGTTCCTAATTAAAACATTTTAATGTATTTTTCCGTTTAGTGCCCGGCATCAGTTAACCGATTTGGTCCAAAATCAATAGGCTTCGTCCCATGGGCGTTATAAATTGTATACCAAGCTTTATGGAAATCCGATAAAGCGTAATTGAGTTATCGCGCTTACAGACACACGGACAGACAGACAGTCAGACAGTCCTGTCTACCAGACAATCTCATAAAGTACCGGTACCATTCTGGCACTTAATATTTATGTAATATCATTACATCATCTTTTTGTTGCATACATTATAAAGGGCAAGTTGGGTAAAGAATTTAATATTTGACGGGGGCCCGGGAAAATTTGTCCCTGGGGCCCTAGCTTTCTTTCCACGGCCCTGTGTCCGTCCATGTATCTGTACGCGCGATAACTTGAATACGCTTTATTAGATTTGCATGAAACTAATATACTACGAAACTAATAAACTGAGCCTACTATTGATTTTGGACTAAATCTGTTGACCGATACCGAGTAAAGACCGATTAACGGCCACATGCTTTTTGAATAGCAAATTTGCATCAATCGATAGAACGGAATACGTTTTTGGAAACAAAAGACGAGTGATTGCGTATTTTTACGCCTTCAGATATTTTGGACAAAATAAAGAGATAGGCCTACTGTTGACGTGAGGAATTTGTTATGAATTCGTTCTTTTAATATTCTAGTTATCCCACTTATTCCTTCATATAATATGCTGATCAAACTTTCTCAAGAAAGTAGAAAGTGGTGTAAAACTCAATGGTTTCTTTAAAATTACCTATGAATTCCATCTGGCATTTTATTTTATCAGTTTCCCCGATTTATTTCTAATATATTATTCAGGTTGACAAACAGCCGAGTATATTCATATTTGGAAATGTTTCAAATTTTGATAACTAGGCACATGTTTAATAATGTTATCATTATGTAATTAACAAAAAACTGTTAAATAATGAAAGTTGGATGAATTAATTACCGGTACTTTATTTATTTCCCTTGTCATTCGCATATTTTTTCTATCTTTTTTATATCTTAGTTCCATTTAGAATAATATATTTCGATGAACGGGCAAACGTTACTGTTGTTATGTTCAAAGATTTATTACGGTCATTAAAAATTATCTTCCTTAAAATTCAGTGGGGATGTGTGCTTTGGGCTTTTATAATGGACTATATAGTTACATATCATTAAAAATCTGTGTTACACTTGCATAACTTTCTCTATCGTAAGTTTGGACAATAATTCACCTTTCTCATTTCAAATTCCGATATAAGGTAAGAGGCCGTATGTATTAGGGAGTATGTATTGAGCCTCATGTAAAAATGTACTGTTCTCCCCGTAAGAAAAATCTGAGATTGTATTTTATAGCTGCTTTATAGTTAGGCCTACCCTACAGAGAATTTTCACGAAAAAAGTTTCAAATAATAGTTTTAGCTCTTAGCATAAGCATTATCGTGTACAAAATTTAAACAAAATCCTTAGCGACGTTACCGAAAAATTATTTTTAAAAATGTTTGTACGAGTGTAGTATTAGTAAAAAAGAAAGGGAAACTCGTCGCCAATCTTCATGTGTCATCTCCAGAAAATCTACACTCCAAATATAATTTTTTAAACAATTTTCCGTACTTGAGCTATACTGTTCAAAGAGACAAGCAGAAAGAATGACGGACGGACAGACAGACAGAATGGCATACCCAAATGTTTCTAAAAATCTTATTTCTAGATTCAGGGGCCCTCAAAACATGTATATATGCTGAAAACTACACGTCGAATCTCAGGGTCGAACTTTCTCTAAATTAAAAAAAAAAAAAAAAATTCCGTCCTGATTTTAATAACGGTAAAAAATTATTTTATTTATTTTATTATTTAAATAGGTAGACCTACTGGTATTTCAAATTACATCTTAGAAACTATAGGCTAATCTGTGATGTATTGAAAGCCTCTAACCTAAATTTATAGTATTCTTATTTTGAGTCAAAAGTTAATTTTAACACTCCACCCACTGTTAATTCACTTGAAAATTGTTATATTTCTTCTTCTGATCTTTAATTTTACCCTCAATAGATTTTTTTCTTAGAAGTACTCTTAAAACTAGCACCTGCAGATAAGGATTCCCATTCCGGTAAGTAGTAGGTGAAATGAAGAGGAGCTTTGGCGACAAAGACCAGAGGATGTGGTCTAAAAAGTCAAAGACAAATGAAAGAAAGAAAAATACAGTGGGATATACGATCTTGAACAGGATAGGCCTATACGATCTTTATGTTTTAAAATGATTTAAGGAGCCGGAGACATAAACTAGCAAAACTAAAATATGAGGGAGGAAGAAGAAGAATTAATTAAATAAATTGTAAAACCTAAACTCCATGGCTCTACAATCCTGGAGGGACTAGGTTCAATTTGCATTTTTCCAACATGACTCCGCTAAAGCGCATGCTGCAGATCTCTCGTTCGATTTAATTGAAGAAGTGTTTGAAAGATAGGGTTATTAGTAAGGGATTATGGCCAGCAAGATCACCAGATCTTACTGTATGTGATTTTTATTTTTGGGGGAACTTAAAAAATAAAGCGTACTAGAATAACTCTTATACAGTACAACTGAAGAACTGAAAGAGAGCACAAGAAGAGAAATTGCAGCTGTTTCACAAGAAGTATTAATGCGTGTGAATGCAAACTTTCTTAAAAGATGTCAGAAATGTGTGGCGGTAGACTGAGATCATTTTCAACATCATCTACGATAAAGGTAGGTGATTATTCTAACTGCATGCCTAATACAGAAATCCGTGCACTTGGATTGATGGGTTATGTACATGAGTCTTTACCGGCCTCTTACATCTCTCTGTATTTCGTACCTAACCCACATAATCAATCAGTTAAAATATATTTATGCAATACATTTAGTAATGATCTATGAAATTAGCACAAAACAACTTCGAATCTGGTAATTTTTTTTCGATTTATAATTGATAAATGGCAAGCTACATAATTAAATGATGTGTAACCCGTATACCCACAAGCAAAAACATACACGAAAAACATACATTCGCCATAATCATGCAGTTATAAATGAGTGGCTCACTGCCACAGGTGCCTACCCGACATATATTAGACTAAAACATATATATATATATATATATATATATTTTGTTCAAAGTGGAAAAGAGACAGAAAAATAACTTCTACATCTATATGATTACTCTTCAATGCATTACAAAGTCCATATTTAGTTCGCTTAAAAAAAGAGATGGGTTATTATAATTATAATTATAATTATAATTATTATTATTATTATTATTATTATTATTATTATTATTATTATTATTATTATTATTATTATTATTCCTCTAAGTATAGGTTCTTTCAAGTTGTGGGTTAGATATCCATGGAACAGAGTCACTCAATTATGAATACATTCAACATGATATGACGATTTAAAGGCTAAATAAAGCCTTTAGGCATGCAATGGATAATATGCTCTTTCATAAACAAACTTCTTGATTTAAAGTACTGCACTCAAACCAGAAATTTAAAAATAAGTTCAGTTTATTCTATTCTAAGTCATGGGATCAAACACATAGCCTAATCAAAGAGTTTTACAGCTTTTTTTTAAATTTCACATTAAAAATTAACTTATAAAAGCAAAAGAGCAATGCGTTCATAAGCACAAAATTTTACTTTTGTACTCAAGATCATGTAATGAATAGAAATGTCGCAAAGAGACTACTAAAACGAATAATTTCCTTTCATCTACATTAAATAGGCTAACTTGTTTTTCACATAAAAGTCATTGAATGCACTGCATTTTTACAAGCTTATAATTAGTAGTGACCAAACAAATGTAACGCTATTTACTGCATTCATGTAAGCAATTAATTGTAAGAAAAAGTTCTGTACTCGGAGAAACATTTATAGTTATGACTAGGGGGCGGATTTCTCTGACATGTAATATTTTTCCCCTTTGCATTATTTCAGGTTTCCGACAAATTTAAACCCGATTCCAAGCATCCTGGTGAAAATGGAACGGCTTTTATTGTCCATATAACCGCATATTTAGGAAATTTTCAACTACTGTAGCATATTTAGTATGAATATGCACATTTAAGTCATATTTTGGCATATTTGTATGCATATTAAATAACTTTTGAATTTTCATATCATATTTTGTAAATTTTGCATTATAATGATACTTTTTGAGAATTTACAAACATTTTAAATAATTGACATTATATTTTAATAAAATGAATTGTAATGAAACTTAAAAAATATATACACAATGTGTAAGTGGTATTATTTGGTCATATTTTAAATTTTATTGGTCATATTTTAATGTCTTTAGGTCATAAATGCATGCATATATCCTATGTTTTAGGTCATAGAAATCCGCCTCCTAGTTATGACTTATGAGACTAGGATGGAAAGGCAGGCACAAGTCGAATCAGAAAATAAAATTCAGTCAAGTGCGAGTTTGATTCGTGAAACTAGGAATCCGAAATATTTATTTATTGAGTCTAGGCCATCTTCAGGTCGTCATGATTAGTACACAAGTGTTATAGGCCTACTATTAGCGTAATTTCAATTCAGCCAGTTGTAATCTGGAGGTCAAGCTCACGTTACCCTTTTAAGTGAGCATAATTAATGCGGATTAACACCTTTGTAAACTATCATAAGGCGAAAGTTAGGGGTACAGCCAGAAACATGAGATAGAGAGAAAAGAAAAAAATTAACAACAGCGAGGTTAAGCGCAAAATTTATGTTATAAAAACGTCTGCATGTATATAGTCTATGTGCGTGCGGGAGAACATGCGTAAACTTATGTGTATAGACACGAGAGAAAGACAAAGAGAGAGGGAATGAGTGAGAATGAATATAGGAGCACAACCAGATAAAGTCACAAAGGGAGGCATAGTGCAACAGAATGGAGAAGAAAGCGTGCAAATATAGAGGATACAACTGTGTATGATTACATGGCCTTTGTGTAAGTAATGCGATATGGCTGTGAGAAAAAAGAGAGAGAGAAGAGAGTGGATAAAGTACCGTATTTTATTTTGCCTTTCGCCATCAAGATCAGGAGAGCAGCAACGAAAATTAACTGGGTAAAAGGCGGAAGCAAAAGCCAACTATTAAAATGTGTCTTATTTTTCGATTGTTTGATTTTACAGTATCAACCCTCAGTGGGAAAAAAAAAAAATTTAAAAAAATAAAAAATAATAGGCCTATGATGGACAAAAGGAGGGCTAAAAAGGTGTATTATTATTAAAACATTATTAAAGTTATGCGTTATTTGCACTTTATTTTTCAACCCTTTCAGGGCTGAATTTATATTATAACTAACCAATCATCAAGTGAAAGGATCAATGGACTCTTAATGAGTGATATTCCTAACACGTGGACAAAAATCCTGACATTTTACAAAAAAGCATTACTGTACTAATGGTACATATCTCTTTTTATAGTTTTTATGTGACGCATTTATACGTCAGTAGAAGTGAAGAGATTAATTAATACAGCACTCAAATCTTATTTAAGTAAATTATTACCTACCGATTTCTTTCTTTTGTTGGTTAATGGAAAAATAGCTTCATTAGATTAGCTTAGGAATTGTCATTTGTCATTGAGTGAGTAAGTAAGAATTAAGGAGGTATTTAAGTTTTATATTTATATTTATATTTTTTACACAAATACATATTTATACAAGAAAATAAAATAGAACAAATACAAATTTCAAAAATAACTACAACTACTATTTAAAAAGAGGAAAAGAAATATAGGCTACATCTTACATACTTTATAATTATTCTAGCACAAGAAATATTAACATTTAGTAATACACCCGAATGAGCAAGACTGCTCGTGCTCGGGTGCAGTTTAAAAAATATCAAAGTGAAGAAAGAGGAGAGACAAAGACACAGAGTGTATAAAAAATGTGATTAATTAATAAAGAAAGTAAAAAATGTTAAATGTAAATACATAAAAGGAGTGAAACAAAAATGTCTTAAAAAGCTAAAAAATTACAACAAAAAAATGCTTTACATATCTATTAAAATTAGCAGTGGAGTATGCTGAGAGATCAGGATATTTTCTGATAATTGAGTTATTATTTTTTTATAATTGAGTTATCGTTAGAATAGATAGTTAGAATATGTTTTAATGTAGATATTTATATATTTATTTGTTTATTTTGCACACTTAAAATGCATAACGATATCGACCTAATATTTTTAATGTAAAGAACAAATGTGGAAATGTTTGTAAATGTGACTCTTACTAATTAATTTTTTTAGCAATAAAATATCGACTTTGGTCCTTTATTACACACTAAAAAAATAGGGGAGGGGTAGTAATTCATAATTTATCAAAAGGTTGTAATTCTATACCAAATAATAATAATGGCGAGTAAAATTATTGGTTCTTAGTCCGCCTTAGTGGCGGTCCGGGTTCGATTCCCGGCCGGGTAGTGGGTTTTTCAGTAATCAAAAATCCTCGGATTCAGGACTGGACATCGCCCAGGAAAATTATAAGCTAGACTATATTAAAAGAAAAGCCTTAAATTAAAGTGGTGACTGCTAGAATAGGGTATTCACAATACATATTATATTAAGGTCGCAGTGTCGAGAAGCCGAAGGGCTTACACTACCCCTCATTAATTTAATCTAATCTAAAAATCCTTGGTAGGGCTACAGCCTTCAGGCTTTAAATTTCTTGACTTGCTTTAAATGTTACAAAGACCTTACCAGAGATTAAAACCTTTGCTCTTATGACACATATTATTTACATTGTACATGTGTGGATTTTCCGTATGTTATGTGGTTTGAAAAACACTGACGAGATCTGAGAAATTCCTGACAGAGCAGGAACTTGGCAAATTAGTACACAGCGTTGGAGAATAAACAAGGCAATTAACAACGATTTTACGCTCGTTCAACGCTTGGCTTTTTGTGCTAAAGCGTTTGACTGTTCTTCGTTATTATTCATGCGTTGTCAAACAGGCCGACTGTCACGGACACACACCTGTTAGGACTTCATATGTGCCATGTTCAGTATTGGAAACGCCGTAATTCCCTATACAAGGAACAGATTGCTATCGCCATTTTTTTTGTAACAACAGAGAATAAGTCAAAAGATACCTAACGAGGTCAAAAATATTATTCTCAATATCACTCGTAGCAAGATTAACACAGTAGTCTGTAGTAAACTCCATGGCGCTACATCCCTTTGAGGGACAGGGCCTGCCATCTGACCGTTTCGTCATCTGCCAGGTGACAGAATTGGGGATGTGGTCAGCTTGCTGACTCATACGACCGTCATTGATGGCTTACTGAACCGGAGCCGCTTCTTCTTTATCAAGTAGCTCCTCAGTTTGTGTCGCGAGACACTCCCTATGTCAGAAAGATCTTAGGGGTACCAGGGATCGAACCCAACCTGAGGATCCGAAATCAGCAACGATAACCACTAGATCATGAAAACGGCCCCTTCATTGAATGGTTAACGGTTTATTAATGGGAACTAATTATTAAGTTCTTCTGCCAACCAAGTTATGTCACTTCCAAACTTAACAAAGAGTTAAATATTTTTAAAATTATTTTTATTTATGTATTACGTTATATTACATACAGTTACATTATTTCACACAGAAAGACTTTTCAAATCTTATGTACGAAACCTTGCTTGAAATCCTCCAGATGAGTAAAGCTTGTGTTTAGGGATTGCTATTAACATATTATGTCTTCATAAGAGAGAAAAAAGAGAAATATACTAATAGTGTATACTAAAATTAACATATAAACTGAAAACAGTTTAACAAATATTTACAAACAATATTTAAATAGTTAAAAATTACAAAACAGCACTCCCTTTTACAAATAGATGTAGGCTATAATTTAGAAATGGGATAGGGGAAAGAAATTAAGATGAAAGGGAAAATTATAAGATTCGATATTATCAATTTGTTTACCTTAAAATTGTATTTTATAAAATTAGGATTTTCTGCAATAAGAATTAAACCATAATTTAGACCATGTTACCGCCCAGTACTAATCCTGCTTTTTATTTCAGTAAAAAATAAACATGGCGTTTCTTCTTGTATTTTGACAATGCTCCATATTTTTATCGGTTTTATGGTAATAAGATAATAATATAAGCTTATAAAGCTATTTCATTTTCATAACCTTTAACTGAGAATACAAACATTTTGTAGGATACTCAATTGGCTTTTTAAACACACTATTATTCTCTTTCGAAGTAAGATTAATTTTTAACAAATGCACTTACATACCCTATCGCAACCAAGAATTCCTTATCGGATTAGCGACTCCACTAAAGCTAAACATATTGTTCATAATGTAGAAATTGGAAGGAAATTACGAAGAATGACAAATTTATAAATGGTTTTACATATTTTATTAGTGCAATTCGGTAGGTTCACCATGCTGAAGCGGCTTTCGCCCGTAAGAACTTCACAGTACATTAGTAAAGGTAAAATCATATAACTTGTAAAATGGATCCCTCTTGGCCAGTAACGCAAGTTGAAAGACTGTTATATCAACTGTCAAATTTATGAGAAATTGACTTCACGTCGAAAAAGTTGAAGAGGGAAAAAGAAAGTGCCTTAAAGAAGGATTGGTCTTTTGTGTTAGCAATCCTATTATCTGGCTTATCTGGAGTCTACTTGGGAAGCCATAAGAGGACATAGGCATACAGCCCTGATATTACGTAACTCTGCTGACTGCGAGCATTTGCAAACCAACTTTACGCGAGAGTAAATTCGCATGCACTACAGAATCACGAAACACATTTCTTTTCATAATTTATTTTTCCTTATTTAAAGCGAAGTGAACATCACTTAAAACGCCAGACTCGTTATTTTCCTGACGAATCCAAAATTTGCTCAATTTCTAAATTTCAACTTTATGTCTTTCTTTTCCTTGGTTTAACCTCCCCCACGCCACCCGTGCCTTACTGGACCGCGACCTGTCTAGAGAGGGATTACATTTGGATCACATACATGATTTTTTTTTTACCGTGCCTTACTGGACCGCGACCTGTCGGGAGAGGGATTACCTTTGGATCACATACATGATTTTATTTTACCAAAGACACGGGTGTGTGATCAGACAATTGCCGGGGACACCTCCGAAACAATACGAACACATAGGACGAGACACATCATTCGCACACACTCATGCCGAAAAAGGCGCAGATGGGATTAAGATGGTAATGACGGCAAAATATCCGAGGACCCGAAGGGCCTAAAGTTACCCGACATTCGTCTCACAGGTGAGGGAAGACCCCGGGCCCGCTGCGTGAGAGAAGCGCCATAGCGGTGGAATAATTGAACTTCTGTACTCTCCCACATATTTAAGTAACGAACTGCAGTATTAGAACAAAATTATACGTTTTAATAGAGGTGTTCAATAATAGCCTATACTTTATTGTGATTTAATTTTTTTCCGTAATTTAATCTTTATTTAATCTGCCTGGAAATCATTGGTTACTGAAGCTTCATAGTTCGAATTCAGCAACCAATGATTTCCCATTGCCTTCCGCGAAAATTTGAAGATCACCAGAATTTGTACCAGGGATCTTTTGTACCGTAAGCACATAGGCTAGCGTTCAGCTATCCGGTAACCGGGGACATTGGTATACGTTATAATAATAACAGTAATAACAATAATAATAATAATTAATACGTCACTATCAACGATATGATACTAACAAAGCCATTTACCACGTGATCTTTCGACCCTATTCAAGCATGTGACTAGAATGTCATTGTTTCGCAGTATTATGAGCAAATATTAAAATAAAAGACGTTCAATAGAACAAAATAAATATTGATATAAAGTGAGAACATGACAGAGGCAAATTCTCCACTCGGTATGGCTAGATTGTTACTAGGACAAGAAATACGACACGTTTGCTCAGGGGCTCGAATTTAAGCTTGAAGTATTTAAATTTTTTAGCCCAGAGGAAAATGATGCAATTTATATTTTCCGTAGTTTTATATTTAAGAGTCTTCAAATATGTTTCAAACCTATCCTGCGGTGTATGAAATAGCATAGGCCTATGAGTATCACTATAAACTAGGTTATGCAAAAGTTGTCTTTGTAATAGTTTTTTTTTTATATGAATCTTCTCCTGCAGAATTTTTGTAATGTGTTTATGTATGTTCTATATCATCTTCTATAAGTTTAGAAAAAAGTAAGTGATTTCTATTTTGTCCACCGTTATGGGTGAGTCGGTAGCACGCCTGCTTCCCACCCCGGCGGTCCGGGTTGGATTCCCGTCAGGGTTGGGGATTTTTCATTACTGAAAATTTCCTTTACGGGTTCAGGACTGAATGTTTGAGTCTTAGGATTATGTGTTAGATAGGGGACTGGTGCACCCGGGAAACAAATTCGCTGAGAATATCCCCTTAAAGGATCGCCAGGGGTAGTTCGCAACCCGATGGTAGGCTACCTCCACACACATTCTCTATTTTAAATTTCCAACAAAGGAACTAGTAAATCAGTGTAGAAATATATTAATGAAATATCGTTTCTGTTGAACACTATATGAGAATATTTTTAGGAGAAAAATTCCTCTGACACTGAGACTCGACCCACAACCTTCAAGTTTTCGTGGCGATGCTCTCCAAACTGAGATAGCATGAGTTGGATTCACAGTGCCAGGCGGAATCTCTCGTCTGAAAGTATTCTCTACTAAATTAATGTTTTAATTAATCTGAAACTTTAATGTTGTCGTTCCTAACAAACACCATGCAATGTCGTTCCTTTGATTCTAAGATAACAAAAGCTAAAGTAAGTAGTTGAATTTAGGTCGTCATAACGAGGAAGTAAGATGTCCTGTCTGCAGCCTACATGAAGTTCTGTTTAAAATGATGACAATTAGTTAAAGTGATAATTAAAAATCCTGGTCACTCTCAAAGGTAGCCTACAGTAAGAAAACAGGTTAATTAAATCAAAACGTTCTTTAAAGTGAGAATGGCTAATACAACAGAAGGAAGTTAGAACCATAACAAATTCTTCAATTTTGCTTTTTAACAGTCTATGCAAGTGGTAATTAGTTACGCTTCAATTTAATGATTAATCTCGTTCTAGAACGAAAGTAATTTCAAAGAAAGATTGTGCATAAATATTTTGTAGTGGCTTGGATTGAATGAAGCACTCGATACATTTAAGTGAAAGACGCCTAATTTATAAATTCGTGGCCTGCAAAGTGTAGTACGGTCCATAGCTTTCCTGCCAAAATATTTTTTTCTGGCTCCTGGATGTTATAGTAGTTTCACCAGTTTAATAAGAATAAAACAGCTTATTTTAAATGAGGGGTATATTAGCAAACCCAGGAATCTCCCTTATGTGGAAAGCCAAATTTCTAACACTTAGCCTAAATATGTAGCAGGAAATGAATTAAACTTTCATTAGAAGTTTGCACCTCTACCTTTTATCAAAGTGGAGATTGCCGGGTTTGCTAACAGACCCCTCAAATAACATATTAGGCTATATAACATTATAACAACAACAATAATAATATATAATAATAACAATAATAATAATGGTAGCTGTAATAAATAAAATAATAATGGTAATAATGTATGACCTGAGGCTATCCCCGTGGATGAGATATATAGGATGCGGCAGTGGGATATGAAGGTTGTTAGAACGCGCTCGATTCTGGCAGTTTTGAGTGAAGGAACCTGCAGGGTGATATGTGATCCCGAATCCACGCAATTGTTTTTCTCAGTATTCTAAAAATAAAATAGATAACTAGTCTGTGGCAGAACGTGTGTGTAAGAAGTATTTTTATAAGTTAAAATTGATCACTCTAATGGCCGGGACAGTTCAGAAATGGATGTAGAGTAGGATTACTCCCACAACGTCTCTGGCCTTGAAGACTAACCCAGCCAGCGAGCTTCTCGTTACGTCTCGTTACCAAGATGCGCGGATTCGCTGCGCGTAAGATCAGTGACCTACTGCTAGGCAGAGAGTAAAGATCATGGTCCACGTTGCCAGTGGTAGAAAATACTGTAATAGTTGAGTGGAGGGATAATGCCGCATAGACAGAGACAGACAACACGTAGAGTGGGAAAGCCAATCAGGGTGCAGCTACCTCCCCTAGCCAGGAACTCTACGAGCGGTGAGACTCGCTCCTAAGGTATATACGTAAAAACCCAGAGACGTTGTGGAGGTAATCCTACTCTAAATACATTGAATAAACATTCAATGAAATACTAATTTACAGTAATAACAGGAAGGAAATTTAAAAAATTAGAAACTTGTAAAATAAATATTTTTTGCAATAAATTAAATTCTTTTGTTTAGTTCGTAACTTTTCAGATTAATTAGTTCAGGATTATTTTTAACAATGAAATTGTATAATCTGGGACCATAACTAGAGTGTGTTTTAGAACTGCATATTTGAAACGTTTAGGTTCAATTAAAGGATTTGTTTGGTTTCGTCTTGTATCGTATGTATGGGGGCATAGATATGATCTAAAGCCTAAATTTCTATTAACATAACTTACTAAAATATATTTATAAATTTGATCGACACTGTACCTACGTTAAATTCGGAAAATGCTAACTTACGCAGCTGGTCTAGCGGTTTCGATAGTCAAATTTTAATTACATGTTTTTGAAGCACAATTAGTGGAGAAAGAATATTTTTCGAAGGTCCTGCACATCTATTTATCCCATATATAATAACTAGCATGTGCCCGCGGCTTCGCCCGCGATAATTATTTCAAAAATTAAAAATCAAGAGCATAATAGTTATATCATTATATTTATTAACTCCTTAATCACGTGGACTACATACCACGATTAGATAGTATCGTCTGGTAAAAGCGTCCTCAGATTCGAGGTCCTTGGCCCAGAAAACCCCTGTACAGAGAGTTTCGTCCAAATCGAACAACGTTTGACCATATTTAGGCCTATGTTGATTATCCCACTTATAATAATAATAATAAGAAGAAGAAGAAGAAGAAAAATCCTCTTCGGGATTAGGTTGAAAATTTCATATGTATGCGTGCCTTGACATTAAAAACAAATGAATCGACCAGCGTGAGCTACAACATTCAAGCGATCGCGAAAGTTTCATTTCCAAGGTTTGACAAAAATAGCCAAAGCCAGCTGTAATTGATTTGACATTGAAATATATTACGCTTCGGAAACGCAAAAAATGCACGTTTTCTGCCCGTTTTTCACTCATTTTTGGCATTTAGAATCAGAATTTTTCAAAATCCTTTCTTAGTGAGCATCTACATTAGGAAACGAAGGCACTGTCAAAATTCCAAGTCTCTACCTGTTATAGTTTAGGCTGTACGTTGATTCCTGTCATTCAGTCAGTCAGTCATTCATTCAGTCAGTCAGGACAAAGCCTTTTATATATATAGAGATTGACAAGTAGACTATGCTTAAATCGTGTATTTTTAGAACTGGGCGAAGGATAACGAATTGATCAATTGTTTTACGCATCCTGTTAACTAACATACAGTATATCATTTCTTTGTCGCATCTTAAATATTTATCAAAATGTAAAATCTAAATCTATTAAATTTCAAATCCAATTAATCTAATCTAATAGGCCTACTTTAACCAAAATGTTGTACACAGCTTCATTCTATTGAGATAAGATGCAAATAAACCTGAATGGTACAATCTCTACCATATAGGGCTATTGAAGATCATGTCGAACAGCCATCATATTAGCATCCGTCGTCTGCCAATCATGAGGCAATACCAAGTCATAGATACGTCCGCCGTTATGATGGTCCCAGCCATAGGGCCTGTGGCCATTCCAGTCAAGCCTTCTGTCCCGTAGTCAGGTCAATCTATCCCCCATCAAGTAACGAGTTCTTCACAATAGCAACTTGGTGGAGCACTTGACAACCAGGGGATAATACTTTACAGCAAACGTCTATGTAGATCGTAAAACTATTTTTTCAAAAATCATATTGTTGGTAAAATCATAACTAAATGACTAAATTTAATGCATCTTTAAAAAAAAACAACAAAAGTAGCAATCACTCGTGCTTTCCGAATGCAATTCGCTTGTTAATGAATTGCTGAAATCATAGGCCTGTGCCTTTTTGGAATCTGTAAATAATTAAAAGGTTCCAGTAATATTTACGGCAGAAGTCACTAACTCCAAAAATGGCCATTTTAGTTATATTACACACGAGAAAGGATGCTTTATACGCAGGTACAACTCATTGACCCTTTCCAAGTAATTGGTACCTCTTCTATAAGTCCACAGGTACGATAGTTTATTCATATTCAAACTTTAATATACTGTAGCTGTATCACAAAATTAAAATTTTGGAATTAGTGATTGGGAAATGTTATTATATAGAGTTACAGGTTGAAAAAAATATTTGGAGAGACTCACTTCTACTATAGTAGTGTCCATAATAAAGAAGGACACCGCGGAGGATGAACATTTTGTGGGAATCTGACATAAATAACAATATTTAATTCATAAGACTAGTCTGGCAAAATACTTTTCGTAAATTATATGAAAAAAATTAATTTTAACAAACTTAAAATTACATCTATTTTGCGGAACGCAATTCCCCCAACTAAATCACTGGGATTGCGCTAACATTTAGTGAGTTGTAGGGGGTTCGATATATGAAAAAGTTTGAACACCTCTGGTCTACATGCAGTGGCGTAGGGAAGCGTGGGGGGGGGGGTCCAGGGGTCCGGAACTCCCCCGAAATCAAAACCTAAAATTCTATTTAAGTTATTTAAGCTCTACTTTGTCAAATACTAGGAGGTGCCCGAGGCTTCGCCCACGATAATTAATTTAAAAATTAAAAATTAAGAGTATAATAATTATGGAAGCATTATATTTATTAACACTTGCACGCGAATCATTCATAAACTAAGCCATTAATAATATTAATGAAACAGCTAAAATTCCGGTTTCAGAGTGCATTCTAAAATTAGAAAGCGCCCCCTGGGAAAACTATATCAGAATCGATTATGCAGTTCCAAAGAAACCTGTGAACACATAATACCTATTGTTTCTCAACTGTTTATTGACATGAATATGATGTGAATTTTATTTTATAAATTGAGTGTAATTTTCAGAAATTATATAATGTTTCAAGAGAAGGAATGGTTTGTTTGGATTATTATCAGCGATATTTCAAGAGTTAAACCATCAATATTTTACTGCTGGTGCCCCCGGTGCTTCGCCCGCCATGATTCATTGACTAGGATTTTAAAGAAATTTACACTGGTAGATTATTAAAAATGTTTGTGGTTCAGAGCTATGAAAATTGTAAGTAAAAATAAAATTAGAATATTTGTTCATTGTGTTCATTTCACTTAGACCTTTTATAATAGCGGTTTACCTAATTTTGTAGTCGTCATGAAAGTTTAGCCTGCGAGAGACGAACATCGCCGAGTATACCCGATGTCTCACGAAGCGGGCGAGCGAGCAAGCACGCTATTTAGGGCCGTTGAATTGTATAAGAGTAGATTTAATTATTTTATTTAAAGATAAAATACTAAAGTTTGCAAATGTAGGCCAATTATTTCACTATGTCATGTGTTATTTAAGTTTTCTCATAAACAGTAATAAGAGTTTTAATTTAGGTAACGATTTCTTGTTTAAGTTGGCATCTCCTAGACTGGTAATTGGTAAACAAATTTTCTAACTAGTTTTTCAGTTCTAAAATAGAAGAAAAAAAAAAGGAATTTTCATTAGTTCAAAATTTAAAAATTTCCGGGGGTGAGCCACCAAACCCCCCAGCACTTTCGACCCTCCCCAAAATTATTTTCTGGCTACGGCCCTGTTTACACGAATGAAGACCTTAATTGTGGCAAGAGAAAATTGTATTAATACTTCACATCAGATTTCCTTTTCTTTAGTTAACCGATTACACAGGTTTCAAGCAAGTAATAACCGGTCAAAATCAATATGACAGTAATTCAATTACCGTCCACGAAGGAGAACACCGTGAAAGCGACAAACAAACAAATCGGGGAGGGGGATGACCAATGCCTTGACCAGTCTACAAGGAGGTCCCTGTGCAGTGACATGAATGACCTTACCTAGTTCCCACTTGTTGGATAACAGGATAATATTCTGCAAGTGAACTTTGATCACTGTAAGTAGGCCTAATTTTTACTTTCATTATAAATGTCACGCCTTATAGTTGTATTTCGAGTATGTAAGCTAACTGTACAAAATTATTACTATTTAATTTCCTTTCGCTACAAAAATTCACTCCAAGTGCAGTTATTATTATTATTATTATTATTATTATTATTATTATTATTATTATTATTATTGTCGTTATTTTAAGAATTGTATTCCACCCTGAAATTCTGCAAGAGTAATGATTAAGGCACGGCATTTAATTACTAAAAATAACGAGAAAACGCAAAATAAAAAAAGCATTTATGGCCTATAGCAGTCGGAAAAGTTTTCTGGTTTTTGTTTCTATGTTGTCTTCGTTCCCGGCCCATGTGGACAATATTTGTTCGTGCCTGAATGTACAGTACTACAATCCCACTTCCATGGCTTACAGGCTTGTAATAGAACTCCTGCGGAACGAATTCCAACACCCCGGCAACAGTTACAGCCTGAATTAACAATATGCTACCATCGTTAATTTAGCCTAATTATGGCACTGGGTACTGAGTATAGGCTGATTGAGTGATCGATGAACATTCCCTAAATCCCCCCCCCCCAATGTAAGTAGATGTCTGCTATTTAAGAAACGTATTACTTTGCGAGTTGTCATTTCCATTATACTAAATTTTGTTCTGAGTAAGCGAGTTAATTCACACTCACTTTGTGATTAAACAATTTATTATAATGCTTTAAAAATAAATATAGCCTGAATATAGGTATAAAGTATATGAATGCATATGCTACAAGCAATTACCCTAAAGATTATGTTTAAATTTTAAAATACAGAGTGTTGATGAAAAACACAGGCAATATTTTCGCTGCATATAGACTAGAGGGGACATAGACAAACAACTTTTATTAGAAGATTTATGATCTATGGATACCATTTTTCTTGTTACCGACTGACTTCTAACATTTGAAGTGAAGCGAAAGAAAGGAATAGTGGATAAGGTGTAGTGGTAGGGTCAACTGTGAAAAAGAAATGACGAATGATTTCTTCCAAGACTAGGAAAAGAGCAAAGAAGAACTTTGTTATTACTGGAGTTATTAATTTAAAAAGACTAATGCAGTGGCGGCCAGTTATGTGATTAGTCTGTAAATTTTGCAGAATATGAAAACTCTAAATTAAGATATAGGTGTTGGCGAATGATTAAGAATCAAATATTTATCGAACATTAAGAAGGAGTGAAGTAAATTTAATGAAAATTTTAACCCTACATCTCTTCATTATTGATTTATGAGCACCAAATATATGAATTTAATGATGACTTTAATGTCCTGTAGCATACCATTTTACGTCTTTGAACACAGATCTTCTAATACAAGTTGCTTGTATATGTCCCCTGTATACACAAGTAAAATATTGCGGTGTTGTTCATTAACACCCTGTAACATATGAAGATATTAATACTATAAAATATATTTATAAAAGAAATAAAATAAAAAATCGTCTTTTTCGTCTATCTGAAACATGCACTTTCATAGATGTACAATGTTTACAAGTAACTTACGCAGTTTTTATTTGATAACCTGTTGACATGTATTGAATTTAAGGAAACTTGTTAATTTTTTTAAGAGGATGCTTCTTCTTAGTAACCAAAGCATAAACAGACGATGTTTCTTTGATTCGCTGCCGTACTATTTTCTTGAGCTCAATAATAATAATAATAATAATAATAATAATAATAATAATAATAACAATAAAAATGCTTATAATGATTCTAGAAAAAACACTAGCATTAAATAAATAAATAGGACGTAGTATTTCAACTTACTCGAACGGAAACTCGTAGTCCTATGGAGCGTATTCCTGCCACCTGCAAATGATCAAACCAGAAATTAAAACAACTAGCCAATTTAACTTATTATTTATAGCGAAACAGTATCTATTACTTTCATTTCTAAAAGATCCTAATTCCTACTTTTTGCTTTTATGGTAAATGATGAATATTAAAGATGAGGAAGATGAAAAAAAAAAGGGTGGGTAAGAGAGTGAAGAGTATTGGTAGAACGGAATTTGAGAAACTGGAGAACCCTGACTTCCTTTTCCTTCAACCATGCATATAAAAATTCAAGTATAAGGATGGTTTATACACCCCTGACAGTATTAAAGAGTTGTAAAATTCCCCTACATTTATAAAGAATGTTGAAAAATGTAAAACTTTTATTGTAAAGTACAAATATTGTTACATGCATTCCTTTTTAATCGCAGTAAACCATGCATTATAAACTAATGAATATAACAATAATGATGCTAATAATAACAAAGCAATAATAATAATAAAATATTAATTTGATTATTAAAATAGGTTCTTGTGAAATACACTCCAGTTTCAAAGGCCTGAATTAGGTGGTCATATTAACGCAGTAGGCCTACTGATACAGAATTACCTATTTGAACGAAGGTATTTTACCTAGAGCAACTTTTAAGTGGATTGCTGTAATTAACACATTTGTGTTTATGAAGTAGTGAACTATAATATGAATGTGCAAAATTTCCAGAAATTAGCACATGGTTCTACAGACAAGAAGTCTGAACGTATTCACTTTGAAATTTTAACAGCAGTGAGGAGAAACAGTGAACTGCATGATAAGATCTACAATAACCATACTTTTAGTACTGAATCGTGATTACTTTTGGGTGTTTTATTACTGTGAAATCATGTCTGCACTTACTGCTTCAACTGCCTCCTTTATGAAGGTGAAATCAATAATTCTGAATTGTCATTCTTATAATTGGGAAGAAATAAGTTACAGTGTCAAACGGAGTTATGTAGGAGTGTTTCATCTTCTGTTTTGTTTGCTTCTCTGTTTCTTGGCTTGTTTTCATTGGACTAGTTTGTTTGTTGAGGGATAGGGTAGAGCTGGAAAATTGTGTGTGTGAGAGAGTAAGAGAGAGATAAAGAGAGAGAAAAAGAGAGAAAAAGAGAGAAAAAGAGAGAGAAAGAGAGAGGAAGAGAGAGGAAGAGAGAGAAAGAGAGAAAGAGAGAGAGGCAAATAGAGAGAAAAATAGTGAGGGAAAGAGAGGGAGAGAGAGAGAGAGAGAGAGAGAGAGAGAGAGAGGCAAACAGAGAGAAAAAGTGAGGGAGCGGGAGATGGTGAACAAGAGTGATATTATTAGAAATTGAAAATGAGAAGAATGAGAGAGAAAAAACTATTTTTTTTTCATTTAGTTGCATTAAAAAACGGTAATTTCCAAAGCAAGATTCTTACAAGATTGACCTAACAATGTGTTTATAAAACACTCCCTCAGAGTTAGAATAATGGCAGCCCAGCTACACAATGATGAAAGAGAAAAATATATGTATAAGGTATTGCTCTAAGTTTGATTAAATTAAATTAATGGGGAAACATTGTGAAGTGTCAACATTGACTTAATAAACTTTAAAACATCCAACTTCACATATCACTGTAAGTAAATACTCATTAAATCAGGACATACTTTCGATGGCCTTGCCATCATCCTCAGCTAGCCATCGAAACGTACGTCCTGATTTAGGGAGTATTTTTTTGGTATGGTATGGTAAGGTGCATCTTTATTCTTATATACATATTATATACATTATCCATCGAATAAATCCAACGCACGGGCCTAGACGGCCGTTCATGCTTTTACTATGCACAGGACAAAGAAAAAAAAAATGTAACACTAATAATACAAAACAATATAATACGAAAACTTATAAAATAGTAATGCTATAAAAAAAAGATTAAGAAAAGAAAGAAAAAAATTGTACTAATGACAATAATAATACCATAATAATACAATATAATACATAATAATACACAGACAAAGATTACTCCCCCTGCCCCTCCCTCCCATCCTTTTCTATCCTGAGCTGTCGGACTTTAGACATGAATTTCCCCACCACTTCCGATAATTTTGTATCACTCAACAGCTCAAATATCGCCATGTGACCTCTTCTAGAGACAACAAAAGAGTCTGGCAGATATCGTTGCCTAAGCATCTCAGTGACTTCACATTCAGAGAGGATATGCTGTGCTGTCTCATCCTTGTCACAGAGTGGGCATATTAGGGAGTATTTACTTACAGTAATGTGTGAAGTTGAATGTTTTAAAGTTTGTTATGTTATTGCTCTAAGTTTTCCTTCTTGAATCTGCCACTTAAAACAGTTTACCTCTACAGAGGTAATTGTGCAGAAGTATTGTATAATTGTCTTCAGTGATAAATAAGAAAAAAATTCTCACTAACAGCATTTGATTTGTCCTGACTGCTCCATTATGTTCTGTTTGGGATGGATTATTATTTATACTCGTATAAAATTGTGTGGGATTTACCTATTTTCAGGAATTCTGTAAGCTAAAATGAAAGTAACAGAATCCACAGAAGACCTCATAGGCAGAAGTGACTCTGTAATGCAATCACAGGTTTCACTGGAAAGCCCACCTGAATTTTCCCTAACTCAAACTGAGAAGAAGTTTCTTCTGTATGCTGAAAGAGGAGACTGCGCCAGTGTGAAAGGGTATGGATGAACCTCAATACGAATAAATCATGAATATAAGTTCTCTAAATGTTGCTTAAATGATTATGCAGTGCTTGAATACATGTATTATATTTATATTAGCCAGGGTTTTCAATATGGTAGGAAGCAAGCTGTCCCTCTTGATTTTTAAAAGAAATTTGTCTTGAATAGTTAATGTAATCCTGACATTTTGCTGTGGTTGCAAATATTCTATCACTGATCAGAGTGGCATGAAAAATCTCATCAGGTTGAGTAAACTTTTTAATACACCACTGAAGTACTTCCAATAATAAATGTAATAATACCTGTAGTCTCAAAATACAGGCTTCTACAGGAAGATAGTGGTAATTTGGTTGATCCTAATTTAAATTTATGGTAGATCTTCTGCAAGAGAAGATCCCAGGCTTAATTCCTAGCTAGGAATGAATTCTTACATTAGTAATCATTAAGTGAAATTTTATTAGTAAGATAGCAATAATTATTCTCTACTAGAATATCTAAGGGTTACTAGACAATCGTCACTGAATGCTTAATTCAACGACTTAAAAAATGCTCTTAAAAATCTTTGTGGAGTGTGTCAAATTGGAAAGTTATGGAAATAATTTTCTTGAAACTTGTAAGGTATGAATGTAAATAAAATCAAAGTTTGTCACAGTTATTTATAAATAATTGTCACTCCTTAAAATAAAGCCATAAGGAAGATGAAAATTTATCACACCTAGGGTTGCCATCTATCTGGTTTAGAACCGGTTTATGAGGGATTTGGGGAAATTGTTCCACGTTCAGTAAGATGTTTAATATCAGGCTTTGCATGCTCATTAACTTTAAGAGAAGGTACATTTTTGTTGAAGAAATTATAGGTTTACCAGCTCCAAACATGCTAAAATCAGTTCAAGTTGTGTCATCAGTTGCAGTTAGTAATGCCTTTCCAAAACAAATTTTCAGTTTAATGATGCTTCATGGACAAAAGCTAGGAATTGTATTGGACACAAGTTTAGTTAGAGACAAACTTTGTTGGAAGGTCAACTATGCAATGTACCTTATTATGCTGAATTCATAGAATATGTGAAAATCAAACCATAACTACTTAGTACTGCTCATGGAAACCAGAAATATGATTTTAAATTGAAAACCTAAAAATAAAGTAGGTGAGTATGTGCATTAGTAATTCTCATAGTAACATAGAAAAGTAAGTAAATGTTTAATGTTTCGATCTATAAGTTTAGAATTGAAGTTTGTTTCATATCTGGTATTTTCTGGTTTTTATTGTAATGAGGTCAGATAATTCTATTCAGGGGAAGTGGCAATTTCTACTTACAGCCCAAATTTCAGAATTATGAACTATCCATAAGAAAAAAATGTAATTTTTGGTGAATCTTTGAAAAGTTATACATAAAAACCTACATTGACCAAACCTTAGACAACCAAAAATCACTAAAACATCCATATCAGTCCCAAATTTCCGCTGATTCAAATATAATTTTAATCACATCTTTTTATTATAACCAAAAATCAATTTAATCAGAATATGTAACTGAATTTTTATCAAATAATTTAAAAGGTATATTATGTACTGTATTGTTAAAATACAAAATTTTCTTACAATGTTACAGTAACCTTTATTACATATTTTATTCATTATAAAGCTGCTTAATTGCCCAAGAACTTGTTATTTACAGAATAAAGTTCAACCAAAATAGTCTGTGAAAATACTTAAGGAATTGTAATTCGTTTTATGTGTTTGCAGGTTACTGGAGCAATATAAAGATCAGCCACAAGAACTTGACATTAACTGTGTCGACCCCCTTAACAGATCCGCCCTCATTGCTGCTATTGAAAATGAGAACGTTGAACTTATTAGGATCCTGCTGGACTGGAACATCAAAGTAAAAGTGAGTTTTTACCCATGCAATAGGGGTTGACATAAAAAAAAGTACAGTCACTGCTCTATTTGACATGCTGGTTCAAATACAAAAATCAGTTGACAGAAATCGCTTAGCATCATGTTTATTCTTAGATTTAAAATAAGCATTTGACACTGATAGATTAAGACATGTTGCTAGATAAATCGAAATGTGCAGGAGTAGAAGGATTATCAATAGCATGGCTTAAAAGTTTGAGTAATTAAAAGCAATATGTTAGTCTAAATCAATGAAATAGTACAGTAACATCTATCAAGTGTGGACTACCCCAAGGATCTACCCTGAGTCCACTCCTCTTCAATATAGTATGGGAATGATTTGTTTAATTTAAAATTGTTTGGTAAAATGTTTTTGTATGCCTATGACACCAATATTTTCTATACAGGAGGAACAGAAAAAGACTTAGCATATCAAATGCAACATGACTTAAATCAATTGATTTAAATTAATTAATTAATTAATTAATAATAAACAAAGACAAAACTACTATATTCACTCGAAACTAATGCACATATTTTTTTGTCCATTTGTAGCATTCAAAATTGGGGTGCACATTAGATTCAAATGCATATCAGTTCCATAGTTCAGCGGTAACTTTGTCACTTATGTAACAATGCATTGCTGTAATTCTCAACTTCATTATATATATCGTTGCCTATAGCAGTTTGCAAAAATGCAGGCTGAAGCTAACATGTTATTCTGACACTCAAGCTCAAGACGAAGCTGCAGGGTTCAATGCGGAGGTTATCTACTGTCCTGCACTCTCCTCGCTCAACCATTATACTAACCTTTATTCATCGGCATTCACAAATCCAATGTTGTTTAAAATAAAATACTAAGACAAAATAAATAAAATCAGGTAAACTGATGTAACAAAGTGCCAGTATGTTTTTGTTTAATCAGTTATGACTGCAATTATGATATGCAGAATATGTTTTTTTTAAATTGATTTCCAAGTTAAGCTCCAGATTTATTCATTAAGCAGGGCTTACGGAAGAAGAAAGGTCTACCATCTCGGCCACCTGGGTCATTTTAACGGTCTAGTTGGATAAGCGCATGTCAATTAATATGTTTTTTGTCATAGCTACCTGTATTTTAATTTCCAAGGCCTTATAACATTACAGTAAAACAATAGGCTATGTTGTCAAGATAACTGATTTTCATTTTTTTTATAAATTCTTTCGAATACGTATATTACCATAAAATAGGCACTAAATTGAGCATTACTCCGAAACAGGTCAACCGATTTTATCCATTATGAATAGAAGTCTTCCCATAGACATTATAAATGTGTATACCAAGTTTCATAAAAATCCGGTAAAGCGTATTTGAGTTACCGCGTCTTTAAAATATTCACTAAATTGGGTTTTACTCCGGTACCGGTCTACCGATTTGGTCCAATATCAGTAGACGTCTTTCCACGTACATTATAAATGGGTATACAAAATTTCAGGAAAATCCAATAAAGCATATTTGAGTTATCGCGACTTCTTATATATTAACATAAAAACACTAAATTGGGCATTATTCCGGTACTGGCCAACCGATTTGGTCCAATATCAATAAACGTCTTCCCATGGACATTATAAATGCGTATACGAAGTTTCATAAATATCCGATAAAGCGTATTTGAGTTATTGCCCCTTTAAAGTAGACACTAAATTGGGTTTTACTCCGGTACCGGTCAACAGATTAGGTTCAAATTCAATAGGGCACTTCTCATGGACGTCATAAATGGGTATACCAAGTTTCATGGAAATCCGATACAGCGTATTTGAGTGATGGCTCCTTTCTATTAGAAATCTATTAAAATAGGCACTAAATTGGGCATTACTCCGGTACCGGTGAACCGATTTGGTTCAATATCAATAGGGTTCTTCCCATGGACATTATAAATGTGTTTTCCAAGTTTCATGAAAATCCGAAAAAGCGTATTTGAGTTATGGTGCGTACAGACACACGGACAGACGGACAGACGGACAGACGGACAGACAGACGGACAGACATTTTTTCGTCCACCACACAATCTCATAAAGTACCATACTGGCACTTAATAAAATATCTAAAATAAAATAAAATATCCTATCATTGATGTGCATTGCATTTGCCAATAACTCTTTCTTTTTATGATTTTAAGTCTCAAAATTGGGGTCCACATTAGGTTTGCATAAATACAGTAAATTCAAGTTCTATTACAAGCAATTGCACAATCTTCAAACCGATAAAAATTTAAACATTATAAGTCAATAGAGAGAGTTGATTATATATTTTATTTTTTATAAATAGATATTAATAGCAAAATCTCTTGGAATTCTCAAATCAAGAAAATGAAGAAGAAATTACTCCCAGTAGCCTGTTGGTTAGTATATAGTTATTTAACAACAGGGATGTACTGCAACTTAGACCTGTGACCGTCTCTGGGGTGCCAGAATTTTGTCCCACAGGAGTTCTTTTACATGCCAGTAAATCTACTGACACAGGCCTGTCACATTTATGCACACATAGGCTGGGATCGAACCCGCAACCTTGGATACAGAAAACCAGCGCGATACTAACTGTGCCACCCAGGCTGACTCCAGTAACCTGTATAATTCACAATCTAAGTAATTCAAGAATGAAAAATCAACAATTAGCCGTTCAAAATAGAATGACTAAACATTTATGTTCAATATCCCCTTCAGAACACACAACTTACTAATGATATACAGTATTCAAAATTTCTGAAATCTGGTCACTTTCTGTCTCTGCACACATCTCAAATCAAAACATAGCTGTATACACAATACTGAGAATTTAGCTTAAGCATTCGTTAAACAATTGTATAGCCTACTTATTTATGTGTAATTATTATTTATTTTATTACCATAATATAGGTTTTATTTTTAATCTAAAGGATGCTCTGCTTCATTCCATAAAAGAAGAATATGTAGAAGCTGTAGAAATACTGTTGGAATGGGAGGAAAAACATCATATTCCCGGACAGCCATATGTAAGTACATCAGTCAGCAGATTTTTATTTTCATGGTTTGGGATTTTATTCCTTAAAGCTTAACGTTTTTACTTCTACCAGATACCAGTTCGTAAGTTAACAAAAGTCTAATAGGCCTATAACTCTTTTAGGATATTAACTTATGATACAAGTTAGATTAGATGCATACAGATTTTACCCATTCAACTAAAACTAAAAACTTGCAATTATATCAGGCAAACAAGATATGGAGAAAATATTATTTTGATTCCAAATTAATTTTGTTGTGGAAGAATAAAAAATAAAAAAATCTTACGTATTGAAGTAGGAAGTTTTTATGAGAAGTTTGAAGTTTTTAGCCTATTTTCATGTTATCTATTTCTTACATTATACTGGTAATGAAGTTTTGACCACTAATTTTGGTTCTCCATTGTTCATCATATGACTGTTAGTAGTAGTAATGGCAGCAGCAGCTGTAAATAAGCATAGAACTGCTGCAAAACTGGTGATGTTATCAATGTAACAGTATGTAACCGGTAACACATTATAAGCTTGTATTCTGCGCAGAGCTGGGAAGCTGTAGACAATGCATCCTCCACATTTACACCAGATATCACACCTCTCATTCTCGCAGCTCATATGAACAACTATGAAATTCTGAAAATTCTCCTGGATCGTGGAGCTACACTGCCGATGCCTCACGATGTCAGGTACAGTGCATTCACCTATGTGACTGATAATCCTGTAGTAGCCTAGTTTGTTTTATAATTTGTTTTATAGTTTATTAGTTCAAAATTTATAAAATATTTTCTCTGGCTTCTAACCAGGTAGTTATTCGGAGATATTTTGACGTTTAAGAGCCGATCTGAGGCTCCATTATCAATTACAATGAAGTACCAGGACTGGTTGGTGCTCTTATAATGTAGGGTGTCCATTCAGTCCTTTTTTTTTTCCTGAGAATGTCCCCCCCTGTCTCGAAAGTTTTATTGGGGACATTCAAATGTCCTGCCTTTTTGTGATTGTGATTGGCCACTGTGTTTCACGCTACATTAATGAAGGTTACAACAGTGAAGGACTTGCTCAATGTCAATACATACTTTAATGGAGTAATATGTCCTGACTTTCATGATAAATTATAAGACAAAAAACACACTTTTTGATGGAATATATAAAAGTGAAATGTACAGTGACAATGAGGCATCTATTTCTGTGGAATAAATTATCTACACCAGTCTGCAGAAGAAATTTAAGAAGTCATTTGGATAATTTGTGTGCAGATGCAAAGGTAAATTGTAAATATTCCCTAAATTTTGTGAGTTAAATTTTGTTTTTTCTTTTCCCTAACTGTCCCAGGTTTTCTACAAAATAAATGAAAATGTCCTGTTTTTATATAAACATTATATGGACACCCTATTATATTGGAATGGGACTGCAAGCGCATCTGGATTGGAGAAGAGGATTGTTTGGAACTGACAAATCTGGAACCAGACTGTGGACTGAATTTCAATTCAGCCAGTCCTGGCCCTTCATTTTCTTAATGATGCAGCCAAAACATTAGTACATCTCCAAATAACTATCTGGTTAGAAACCGAGAAAATATTCTACATTACCAGCATCACGACAAGTTTAAAGTATCCTACATTTTAATTCAAAGTTATTTTTTAATTGCATAGACACAAGGTATGTTACATAGAGTGAAGTACCATATTCCTTCATTTAAGCATCAAACTAAGAAGTTATAATATCTGCAGGGGTCATATAACATTACTAAGTTATCGAATAAGAAAATCACTAATATTTCTATGTAGCCTATTGAATGTATTTCACCTTCTTTATAGGCTTAATATATAAAAGTAAAACATTAATATTAGTTGGGGTACACCAATGGCACAGTTGGTTGAGGCACTTCTGTTAGAGGCTGAGTCCATCCCAGGGCCATAGTGCCAGCAGAAGGATTCGAGCCTATTAGAAAATCTCAATGACCTCATTGGAGATGGACCCAGTGACCTTCCGGTTAGTAGAATATTCCCTCAACCAACTGCACCACGGTATACTCCCAAATTTGGATAAGATAGTAAAATAGCATGTTTCCTATTTATTTACAAATTCAAAGTTGTCAAATGCATACTGTATTTCACAATATAATTATTGGTTCTCTCTAATATTCATTATGTTGCATATATGCATATATGATATATCAAGATCAGTTTAGAAATACTTGAGTATAAAGACTAATTTTAAAAATAAAAATAAAAATAAAACACAGCTAATAATAGGTATTATATTGACAATTCTTCCCAATTTATTTCACAAGTCATTCAATTTTCAAAAGCTGGTACTCATAGTTGGTGACTTAAGAACAACTAAATAAAGTAAACTTATTGCACAAGTCGACTTATATGTTTTTCGTACTCACAGTCTTCTTTGAATTTGTACTTTGTTAAGTTTAACTTCATAAATCCTTACTTGTTCTACATATTAAAGTCGAACTTGATGTTATGAAATATCGCAAGTTCACTGCCAAAGCAATTGAATCAGTGAATTGTATTACAGACTTTTTCAGTTTTCGTCTAATGCAAAGCCATCTGGGTACAAATTTCTCTGTCATGATGTACAAATACAGATAGCAGTATGCAATGTAAATAAAGAATTCAATTCATCCATATACATATTATACATTCAGACATCATTCAGAATCATCATTCAGAATTAATACTGGTATGCTTATGTATTCATTTCGATATTAGAGAGATTCAAAACAGCTGAGGAAGCTTTGGGCCGATATGAAATGCTAGCAGAAAGAAATGCTGATAAAAGGATGCCAATTAATATTTCCAAAATAGAGTTTTCTTCAAATGAACCCTCTTTTTAAATTCATTGTCACTGTAGAATTTAAATGGATTCATCATGTTTCACAAATAACGCTTTGGGGCACAATTTTCTTCTAATATCTCATCCAGATACTCAAAATAAATGTCATTGGTTCTGGCTTAAACTGAAATAAGTCTTGACTTGATGAAGTTTAGCTTATTTTGACAAATAAGTCTTACTTTAGTGAATATGAATAGAAATAAGTTAGAATTTGTCAATTCTCACTTTATGAAGTAACTACGTCATTAAGTACGACTGGTTTCTGCCAGAAATTCAACTTAAGACGAGATTTAAGTTAGACTTGGATATAGTATGACTTACTGCAACTATGAATACTGGCTTTAATGTTGTTAAAATAATCAGATTAACTATTTCAGATGTGGCTGTGATGAATGTGTAGCTTCCAATGAAAGTGACTCTCTGCGGCATTCACAGTCAAGAATCAATGCATACCGAGCACTTACTTCACCTTCCTTGATAGCGCTTTCCTCTAGAGACCCCTTGTTAACGGCCTTTGAACTATCTTGGGAACTTCGTCGGCTAAGCCGGATGGAAAATGAGTTTCGAGATGAATATAATGTAAGTAAAGGTAAGGTAATTGTATCCCACGACATTAAGGAAGGGCATAAATACTATTTGAACTTGAATAAGGTAGGATAGGAGTCTACAGTCCTTGGTTTTTATCCTATTCACTGCTAATATATTATCAGCTGTGCAAACTGGTGGTGCTGAATTAATTTGAAAATTTACTTTGAAGTCGTAAATGAACACACAATTGAAAATAGTAATTTGTAAATTTCCTTTGAAACAAGGACACGGTACATATTACTTGGTGTAAAGGCCACTTTACATAATTCTGGGGAAGCTCGCAGGACATCACAACACATCAGCAAATAATTCATTGCCTGAAAAACCGGTATTTTGGCTATAGATGGCAGCTCAAGGCAGAGAACACTTGAACACTTAACTGATGGTGTCAGAATAAAGATAACAGCTGACACTATACGCTCATACACCAGTAACTGTGCAGTATCCATCGCATCAGTGCTCTCACCCAACAACAAACATTTTCCTCTTCTCAATTAGTTGATGCCAAGCAATAGTAGTTAATTCTTCGAGCCAACTTATAGTGTTTCTTGACAGAGATATAAAAAACTGCTTTCTTGGGACACGAAGTTTTAGCAATAGTCACGAGATACTAGTTTACAAATTCTCCTTCGGTGAACGGTTTTGCATTCTCAGTGATAGGCTCTGAAATTTTTTTGTTCCAAATGTTCGCACTGATTGAGAAACTGCTGATGGTAAGTGATTTTGTTACACACTTCTTTTGCCTTCACTACATGCTCACAACCATTAAATTTATCAAACTCAGAAGAACATTTTGCCTGGTAATGTATTTTTAAGTTGTATTCCTTCATTACTGCAATCAGAAGCAAGCTACAGAAAAAGCCTTGTCAGGCCATATATGGCCCTCGGGCCCTAGTTTGACCTGTACTGATCTAGAGGGGGCAGCTGAGATGTTAATTTTCTTGACATGTTGAACATCCAAGCCACTTTTCTTGCATTCAATTAGAATGTGATCTGTACAACATTTACATCATTTATCTTGCAGGAAATGCGAGCAAGTACCCAGAAATTTGCTACTTCACTCCTAGATCATGTCCGTACATCTTTAGAATTAGAGATAATGTTAAACCACAATCCTGATGGAGAATACTGGGAACCTGGAGAAAGACAGACTCTGGAAAGACTCAAATTAGCCATCAAATATAAGCAGAAACAAGTAAGTAATGTTATCTGTTGTGAACAACTGTAAAACTAATGCCTTGTATATTTAAAAATATTACCGGTAATTATTTTATTGAATGTTTTACTATTTTTGTTATACTTATGAGCACTTGTTTCTGGTATTTTCGATTACTTTTGATGATCTTTCAACCTCACTTGATGGCCTTGATCAGCAACAAATTTATAGAAGTGAAGAATGTTCGTGTATTATGTATAGCAAACACTGTGGAATATGAAGTTTCTTTTAAATTATTTATTTATTTATTTATTTTAAGTCTACTAAACTAAAAATTACATGATCCAACAGACTTCAGCACCTTCAATTTATTAAAAACTGCAGGATATTTTTATGCCTTCAAATTTCATTATTACAAAAGTATTAAAATTTTATTAATTCATAATTATTTATAGTTCGTAGCCCACCCAAATGTTCAGCAACTACTGGCTGCAATCTGGTACGAGGGTTTGCCTGGTTTTCGACGAAAAAACATGTTAAGTCAGCTTGTGGAAGTGGGGAAACTTGGCACCATGTTTCCTGTTTACAGCACCATTTACATGTTGGCACCTACATCCAAGATGGGAATGTTTATGAAGAAACCTTTTGTAAAATTCATTTGCCATTCAACTTCATATGCTCTCTTCTTAAGTAAGTACTTGAAAAAATATTCAATTTTGTACTGTGTTAAGAATTTTACTGATACCGTATTTACCAGAATATAAGCCACACTTTATTCCCTAGATTAAGCAAGCACAGCAAAACATGCCTGCAGCTTAAAAGCACTTATAAGTGCTTTTAAGCTATAATGGTAAAAATGCACACAAGATACTGGTTGATCTACAGCCAGTTCCCTTTTTCCAAGCATCGCCACCTATTAATTATCTTGAATCCCTAAAAATATCAATATAATAATCAATTTAACATACATACATACATACATTCCAATTGAAGCATGGTAGAAAATGCATGAAAGCAAGTGATGTTCATTTAATGATATGTGTTTTGTGATTTGTGATAGTAGTAAAGAAATGAAAATAATGGTAGGCCCTACTTTAAAATGGATGGAAATAATTGAAAATGCAGAACTATGAAAAATAGAGAAAACACACAAAAGTAAACATTCATAGTCTTATGAAGTGTACAGTACAGAATGATTTCAGTTTTGTTTTCTATCAGTTTTATTTAATACGAGTATTTGATGAAATAAAAACAGAATTTCATAATTTGGGTAATTTTATACCTTTTTCTCTTATTTGACCTAAGTAGGGCTACTTTAGCATTGTGAAATTGAGGTAGATTATTACTTCACTATGGGCTTAATTTAATTGTGTCTTTTACTGAAGTGATAAAAAGAAAGGAGCGGCTGAAATTCAGAAGCTTATACTCCGGTAAATATGGTATGTGAAGGCTTTGATCTCAGAACATTGATATATGAAAACTTCATCATAATCATAATCATCATCATCATCATAATCATCATCATCATCATAATCATCATCATCATCATCATTTTCAAACTCCAGTGTCCTGTTATTATAATTTTTATTTTTATGTCCATTTACTTTACACCTCTTATGTTTTCATAATTTCTATCTATTATGTCTCTGGAGTTAATCTTGATCTTCTTCCCAATTCTTTCTCAAAATATTTTCTAAAAGTTGCAGCACTGTTCATTCTATTACCATACTAATAAAACCATGCACTTTCATGTCCAATAAAAGACATTTCATGCTAACTTCCCATAATTTACCTTTCTTGATCTTTTGTTTAATATCTTTCATAAATTTCACTTCGACTGCTTGTAGTTTACATTTATTCTTATACATAATAAGAAACAGGGGGGAAAAAAGAAGACATTTTTTGGTATGTAGGCCATGTCAGTGAGTATTTTTTCAAATGTTTCATTCCTAGCTGTTGATCCAGGTGTCAGTTTTTCAGAAGAACTTCCCTACAGCTGGGAATGAGAAGTTTGAAATAAATACTCATTAACACAACCTACATCCCTCACAACTGTTATTTTAAGATTCTGGACATGAAAGGCTAAAATGTATAATAATGACAAAACTCATTGTTCATTTGGCTATCTTATGTATTCTTATCCCACAAAGACACGTACTGATGTAAATATTAATGTTTAATTCGGTTCACTCACATTTTATCAATTCTAGAAATGGCTCTTAATGAATTCAACATTTCCTGGCTGATGGTCTATCAGATTAATGGCCTGATGTTTCGCTGTAAACTGCATCAGGCATAATTTAGAGTGATGCTGTTGACTGTCAACTGCTGAGTGATGACACTTCCTCTGTCTGACTGTTATGCCGGTTGTTGACCAAGAGCTAAGCTAAACTAACTTAGCTTAGCTCACATACAGTGTGGGATTTCATATGTAGTTGTGCCGACAAAACTACAAGGTGCTCCGGGGTTTCTGGGCCCAGGGGGTAACTGGGCCAGGGGTTATTCATATCCACATCTGTGGGAATTAAAATGTAATTTGGTTGGAGCACCTTCATCTTCTTTGTTTCTCTCTAGAACAACAACAACAACTTTGTTTTGAACCATTTTGTGATGGTGAGAGGTTCAGTAATTTTCAAGAAGAAATTTTCTCAAACAACATCGTGTTTTTTAATGTTTAACGGGCTTCCACCATTTCTTGGTAAGAACCTTTTTCATTTTACTAGTTAGGCATAAACATAATGAATGATTTTGTCCATAAATAGTGCTCTTTACCACTCCTGGCTTCTTGTTCTTTGTCTGGCAGGGGTGGCCCAGTTACCCCGAAAAATTTTCAAAAAAGGGGTAACTGGGCCATCCCATCGGGGTAACTGGGCCAGAGGGACCCAGTTACCCCGAGAAGAGTCCAGTTGTCCCAATAATGTAAAACATAGCCAGTATAACAAAGAAACTACCATGGAGCCCACTATGTGTTTATTTTTTGCTTTGGCAAAAGCTAGTTAACTTAGGCTACTTGAAGTCTTGACATGTACTTATGACTGCTCGTCTAATAATGTCGAATAATTTTTTTTTTTTTTTTTTTAATATTACAATTAACTTAAGTTGCCTGTGACCTCACACAACACATTCCCTCAATTCTCAAATATTTACAGTTTTAAGTTAACCTGATTGTTTTTGTTCTGTTGTAGAATATGGTGCAAAGGAGAAGGACAAAAATTGTTATCAACTGTGAAATAATAACTACTGCAAAATACCTTGAAATGAAAGAAAAAGAAGAGGAAGAAAAAGCTTTGATTGTAAAAAGAGGGGAAACATTAAAAATAAAATAAAATAAAATAAAAAAGAGGAAAAGGCAAAAGCAAGAAAAGAGAAAAGTTATGAGAAAAAAAGCAAAGAAAGGAAAAGGAAAATCAAAATTACAAGAGGTTCATTAAAACTACTCTTCTAGTGATGAAAATGATTGTGATGCTTATTCTATCCAAGAAGTGAAGAAGACTACCATGAAAGCTTTTCAGAGTATGAGGATGAAGAAAAAATTACACTTGAATCTGATGAGTTTTGCATCACTAAAGTTTTTGGCAAAACAGAGAATAGTTTCAGATTATACATAGCCAAGGTAGTACAAAAAGAGGATGAAGGTTACATGGTTCTTCTTACAAAAGACATTCTCATACAATGAAATTTAAAGAAACCAATGAAGAATCTTACATTAGAGAGCTTGACATCATACGGAAACTTCCACAACCTGTAACAGGTGTTCTGCTCGATTTAATAATATGATTGCTTTTGCAGCAGACCTGAGTAATCTAACATCCACTAAGACTTTCTTAATGTATAAAGACTCAAATAGTAATTGTTTAAACTCCAATTGATTTTTTAATGAATGAATTTGTAATAAATTTTTCCTTTTTGTCATTTTATGATAAATGTTTGTAATTCTGCAAATTCTGTGTAATTTATTGGTAAGAAACAAGTTTCCTTAAATAAATATATAAATGCATAACTTTTTCCTAATATTCTGATGTTTTTCTTTGCCCTTTTTTTCCTATGACCTTACTAGGGTCATGATACAATGGCCGGAATATGTACTTGAATTGATCAATTGATCATACCAATATTTTTTCCAAATCAATTGAATGTACAGCAATAGGTCCACTTACCCCAGAAATTTACTGCAGTGCTGTTATAGAATTTAGCCTGGGGTGGTCCAGTTAACCCAAATTTACGGGGCAACTGGGCCCATAGGACAAATTTATTATAAATATGTAAAAAAAATATATACTATTAAAAAGTTACTTTAAATGGTATGTAATATGTTTGTCTGATTGTTGCTAAATAATCATACAATATTTTGCAGTGAAAAATTGCTAATAACTTGTCCTAAATCACTGCTTTATGTAGGTAACTGTAGGTCGTATTGTAAAATCATGGCCCAGTTACCCCGGAGCACCTCATATGAAATCCGGCACAACTATACATGAAATCCCTCACTGTATGTGAGCTAAGCTAAGCTAAGTTAGCTTAGCTCTTGGTCGACAACCAGCATTATTATTTATAATTCCTCTAGTGCTCACAACAACTTTGCTCTGAAGATGCCTGATGCAGTTCATCGTAAAATGTCAGGCCATGAATCTGTTAAAGCACACCCATTAGCCCATAAATGTGTTGTTCTTTTCAAATGGCTGGAGCATAGTTTCACATCTTCAGTCTCGCACTTCACAATAGAGTCCCTCCAGATCTTTTGTTTTGTCTTTTTTTCTCTGGGTCTAGTCATCTGCAGTGAAACAAGTGCTCCTTGTTTACAGGAACATCTTCTCCACACAAAGGGCACAAAGCAGTCATGGCCTGTGGAAAGTGTTTAATTTTCATTGATTTGAGTTTCGTTTTTCTTATTTAGAATTTCTTTGTTGTGTTTTCTTGTATGTTATGATATATTATTTGTTTTACTTCTTGTAGTCTTCTTTGCAGTGATGTTGATTTCTCTGATTTTTTTTGGACTTTGGAGCCTTGTTTAGCAAATAGATCTGCTTGTTCATTTCCGAAAACACAAACCGGTGAAGGAACTCATTGTAGTGTGGCATATTTACCTTGTGACTTCAGAATGTTCTATACACTTTTGATTTTCTGGATGATTTTTGAGGTGGTTGACTTGTATATTTGATATTGCCTGTATTGCTGCCATGGAATCCGTAAGTATTAATTTTTCTATCTGAAGTCTATAGAGAATGTTTTCCAATATAGTTGCTATTGATTTCAGTTCTGCTTAAAAATTTGTTGTTCCTGGTCCAAGTGGTATGTAGCACTCCTCAAGCTACATGTGCCCCCTGGTGGTGATAAATGAGCAACAGACATGGCAGGATGCTTCCCAAAGGAGTAAATTCCTTAAGTGTTGAATTCATTAAATGCAGGCCATGAAAGCCTGATTGATTGATTGATTGATTTTAGCCTTAAAATCCCATAAGGGCTATGGCCTCCTGCTCTGCAGGGACTTGGCTCGTGTAGTCTCGCTAGGTGAGCCAGTCCTAGCGAGTATCTATTGCTATTCTTATAACTAATAACAGTACCAAATTTGTCACCATTGTTGTCACTATTGTTACTTGCACTATGTCGTTAACACTGATTCTCAAGTGCTTTCCACTCTTGCCTGTTCCTTGCTCTTCTAGTCCACTGTCCTCCCACTCTGGATTTGAAGGATTCCGCCCATCGGGTTCTTTGTCGTCATATGCTTCTCCATCCGATTCTTGGGTCCCACATTGTTAACCTGTACGTCCATTTCTTTTGGTCCATCCTCGCGACGTGGCCTCCCCACCTCCATTTGAGTACCTCTGCTGTGTTGAGGACGTCCTTCATGCCTGTTATGCGACGGATCTCCTCATTCCTTACTTTGTCCTTCAAAGATATTTTCAGTATTATGTGTTCCATCTTCCTCTGACATCTCTGAAGCATCTGCTTGTGCCCTTTATTTAGAGACCATTGGCAGCCGTAGAGCAGAACCGGCAAGACACATTGTTCAAGGGTTTCTGTCTTTGTAGATAGTTTTTAAAATTTGTCCGTTAGTATGAATTTCAGTGACCAAAATTTTTTCCATCCTAGTCCTATTCTTCTCTTGATCTCCTTCTCTGTACTTTCATGGAATGACACGTTTTGGCCCAGGTATGTATAGTTTTCCACATATTCTAGTTGAGTGGTATTTAAATAGATTGGATCCTCTGCTGAGTTTGCCATGAGCTTCGTTTTCTGGGTGTTCATGGTCAGGCCGGCTTCTCTGCTTATTTTATCCCGTTCTTTTATCATCCGTGATAGTTCCGAAGCCGATTTTGCAACCAGAACGATGTCGTCCGCAAACCGTAGGTGTTTTAACTTCTGTCCCATAATGTTTATACAATATTTGCTGTCCCAATTTAGTTTCCTGAATTGGTGCTCCAGTAAACTAGTGAAGAGTTCGGGGAGAGGGGGTCCCCTTGTTTCACCCCCCTAAATACATACAATGACTCTAAGTTCACAAGAAGATAATGTATATCATTTTGTTTATTTATCGCATGCTCTCTTGCAGGAAGGTGCATCAATTCCTTATAGTTTAACAGATCACAAAAAATCTTGTGGTTGTTAGATATATTAGTAAAAAGAGGATGTTGTTTACAGTGTTGCTCAGTCTTGCATCACAGAGAGTGGAGTTTTTACTAATTGAATGGTTTGGTACTCCATGGATGAAGTCTATTCTTGATGACTGGTTGAGAAGAGAAAGAGGATCTTTACCAGGGCCAATCGAATACTGCATCATCTTATATGTTATTAGTAAGTTTCATAAATGTAGATACGTCAAAGAATATACACAAAACCTTAGCAACAGAGTTTTATAAAAATAAAAGCCCATAATATCAATGTTTCTTTTACCTCCAATTAAGAACTACCTTTCTCTCTGACCTAACCAACCAATGAATTGAGTTTTATATTGTTTTATTTTACCCCTTTTAAGAGGCCAGATTTCAAACTGCATATGGGTATTTTAATGTGTTAAATAAATTCAGAATTTAAGTCTAAAGTTTCTTTCCAGATAGGAAATAACTCGCTGGTTTCATACAATTATTCTTGTTCATACAATGTGAAACTAATATTGTAGGAACCAGGAAAAATAATCCCAGTGTCAAAACCAAAATATGTGCACAGACCATATGTCAAGTGACTATAATTTTTAGAGCTTCACAACCTCAAAGTCATGTAACTAATAAAATCAGTTCAAAAGGCTTTAAACCATTAGAAGTTTTGTAAAAATCTTAAAAGTGTGCAGTTCCTTTTTTGTAACGCCTTGTATTAACTTTATATAAACAAATATTTTCTCATATCGCTCAATGGCAACCCTGTTATCTTAAAGACATGGCTGATGATGGTCTGTTATAGGTAACAACTTATTCATGGCAGTAGGGGTATATCCGTGCAGATTTTAACAATTTATTCCTTTGGTAGAAACAAACAAAAAATTCTAGTATTATTTATGTCCCAAGTGAGTAATTTTCTCAGGGAAAAAAACATTTTATCTCTAAACTTTAACCATGCTTTACTTGATAAGTATTTTCTGTACTGTTCTAATTTTCTGTTTTGTTTTGTTTTTCACATCAGTAGAGGAAAGAAGATGGAAAAATATCCCCTTTGCTTTTTTCCCCCAAATAAATAATTTTCATGCAAATTAAATGATGTTACATAATGCTGTTTCGTTTTTACAGCTATTAGAGCCAGCCAACAAACTGAAAACTAATGGCATGAGTTATAAACTGAGCCAAAATGGACTTCTCCGAATTTATGCTTATGCAGTAAAACTTAGTAAAAACTAATTAGTATTTGTTGTGTAACAGGTTTAATATGGTGTGAAATAAGAGCTTTATGGACTGATGGACTTCTGGAATATATAGGTGACTTGTGGAACATAGTGGATTTTATCACAAATGTATTCTACTTAATTTGGATTAGTCTACGATTCACATCATGGTTTGTTGTCCAGGTTAGTTAATTAAGTTTAATATTGTGAAATTAATTAGCAGTGAGTTTTGATAACTGTAAAAAGATGGTTCAGATGTTGCATATGTACATGCATACACATAATTGTAGGTCTAAATACACAAGCATGTAGGCCTATACACAACTGATGAACTGTTAGCATGTGATTTGGAGAACATATTTTCTAACAGTGAGTATCTGCAGCTTGCTTACCACTGTCTTGTTTTACTACAACAACAAAGAGAAAGACGTAAATAGGCTTAAGGAAATAACGAGTGAAAAAATTCACTTTCAGCTGTGAGTTTGTACAGTTGTCAATTTTCTACATGATTATAAAGTAGAAGACCAGTAAAAGTAATTATAAATGCCAGCAATTGATTTTAATTATATGCTCAGAAGAATTTATGGTATCGTTTATACTTAATAAATATATGTTAATTTCTTGAGTTTTGTCCATTCTGTAGCGATAATCTTAATGATTTATGTATAGCGTAGAGCTTTATCACTGGTACTCACTACTAAATTGCGGTATTTTGTTACCTGTTGGAGCGCTTTCAACCGCATGGAGCGGCCATCTTCAGCAACTGACTTCCGTGGTGTTGTTGTTGTTGTTGTTGGGAAGACATTTCTGGATAACTGTATCGTACAGCGCGTGCGATTTGAATTGTAACTGTTCGTTTAGGATGTTGGTGTTGTCTTGTGTGGTGTGTCTGTATATTTCATATTGTTCGAGTGTGTTGAGTGTGTGACCTTTGTGGTTAATGTGTAGGATTTCCATGTCTGTATTGATGTCTGCGTATTCGTGTCCTGTGGTTATTATATGGTTTGCATAGGCAGAGTCTGTGTTTTGTTTGAGAGCTCGTATGTGTTCTGTGTATCGTGTTTTGAAACTTCGGCCTGTTTGTCCTATGTAGAATTTTGGGTAGTCGTTGCATTTTAGTTTGTAGACTCCTGGGTTGTTGTATTTGTTTGTGTGTTGTTTGTTGTCTGTGGGTTGTATTTTGTTGATTGTTTTGTTCTTTGTTCTGAATGCTATTTTGTATCCTTGTTTTCTGAACTGTTGGGCGATTTTCTGTGTATGTGTGTTGAAGTATGTGAGTGTGATGTATTTGTCTTTTTTCTTTTCTGTGTTTTGGTCATTTTTCTTCGTTCTGATTTTGTGTAGTAGGTTGTCAATGACTGTGTGGTTGTAGCCATTGGTAATGGCTAAGTGTTTTATGGTGTTAAGTTCTTCTTTGTGGTCTTCAGCGGATAGTGGTGTGTTTTCAAGTCTGTGGAGCATGGATCGGAATGCAGCATGTTTGTGTTGTGTTGGGTGGTTGGAGCTGTTGTGTATCAGTGTGTCTGTCATTGTGGGTTTTCTGTATATTTTGAATTTATGTTTCTGTGTGCTGTCTTTTGTGATAGTGAAATCTAGGAAATTGAGGGTTTTGTTTATTTCAAATTCTGCTGTGTATTGTATGTTTTTGTGGATTTTGTTGATGTGGTGTAGTAGTTGTGTGCATTGTCTGGTGTTGCCTCTGTATAGTACGATGATATCATCTACGTATCTGTGCCAGTAGATTATTTTGTGTGCGTGTTTGTTGTCGTGGAGGATTTTGTTGTGTTCTATGTGTTGGAGAAATATCTCTGCTAGTATGCTGGATATGGGGGAGCCCATGGGAAGGCCATCAGGTTGAGTGTAGTGTTTGTTCTCGAAGGTAAAGTAGTTCTGTTTTGTGATGGTTTCTAGGATGTTTATGATTTCTGTTGTGTGTTGTTCTGGTGTGTTGTTTTCTTGTAGTGTGGTCTTTAGGATGTTCAAGGTTTCTGTGATTGGTATGTTTGTGTATAGATTGGTGATGTCGAAGGATGCTAGAGTTGAGTTGTGTGGGATTTCAATGTCTTTGATTTTCTGTACTAGATCATTGCTGTTCTTTAGTTGTGTTTGTGTGTTCAGTTCTATGTTCTGTCTGATTATATTGTCCATGTATTTGGCTAGTTTGTATGCAGGGGCTTGGGTGTAGTTGACGATTGGTCGTATTGGCATGTCTTGTTTGTGTACTTTTGGCAGGGCATTTAATGTTGGTGCTGAAGGTTTAATTTGTTTTAGGTATCGTTTTCTGTTTTCGGGGATTATGTGTTTTGACCTGTTTATAACCTGTTTTATGGTGTTGTGGTATGCCTCTGTGGGGTCTGATTTCATTTCTGTGATGTTGTTTTTTGTTATGTAATCATGTACTTTATTAGTTAGATCTTCTGTGTGTATGATGACTGTTGTGTTACCTTTGTCTGCTTTTGCAAAAGTGAGGTTATGTTCTTCTGCTTTGTGTTGTATTTGTTTTGCTGTGTAGAGTTCGTTGGGCTTGTTGTTTTTGTTGTGATGTGGATTGTTGTTTGAGATTTGTGTGACGGTTTTACTGAGTTCATATCGGAGTTTGTTTTGCTCTATTGTGTTGGTTTGTTGTACTCCTGTTTCTGTGTCGATTATCATTTTCCTTAGATTCGTGGAGTTTTCTTTGTATTGTAAGTTGTGTTTTAGTCCTTTCTCAAGTAGTTTTGTTTCATTGTCTGTGAATGTGAAAAAAGACAAATACATCACACTCACATACTTCAACACACATACACAGAAAATCGCCCAACAGTTCAGAAAACAAGGATACAAAATAGCATTCAGAACAAAGAACAAAACAATCAAAATACAACCCACAGACAACAAACAACACACAAACAAATACAACAACCCAGGAGTCTACAAACTAAAATGCAACGACTGCCCAAAATTCTACATAGGACAAACAGGCCGAAGTTTCAAAACACGATACACAGAACACATACGAGCTCTCAAACAAAACACAGACTCTGCCTATGCAAACCATATAATAACCACAGGACACGAATACGCAGACATCAATACAGACATGGAAATCCTACACATTAACCACAAAGGTCACACACTCAACACACTCGAACAATATGAAATATACAGACACACCACACAAGACAACACCAACATCCTAAACGAACAGTTACAATTCAAATCGCACGCGCTGTACGATACAGTTATCCAGAAATGTCTTCCCAACAACAACAACAACAACACCACGGAAGTCAGTTGCTGAAGATGGCCGCTCCATGCGGTTGAAAGCGCTCCAACAGGTAACAAAATACCGCAATTTAGTAGTGAGTACCAGTGATAAAGCTCTACGCTATACATAAATCATATATGTTAATGAGAAAAATCCATTAAAAGTTAAGTAAAGATTACCATAGGGAATGCCACAAGTGACTTGGAAATCGCTGATGAATTCCCGAGTGATGAAGTCGCAAGGAGATTTATCTAAGGCGAGTTCCAAGTCATGAGGTGCATTTATAATGATTATTTAATGAATAATATGTGATAAATAATTAATAAAATGTATCTAAATTGAATTAATTGAATAGCATTTTAGATTGACACGGTAATATTAAAAAACTTTCCTGACATAATCAATGTGGCTGTTTTGTGGGAACAAAACATGATCAGTTAATAAAAATCCATTTATTCAAGTATTGTTTCCTGAAATTTAATATCGAAGATATTTTGCATCCATACTGGTAAATACTTTTTCTTCAAAGATTTTATACTCGGTAGGATCAGATATAAGATGCTGAGCTGCAGGCTTGTATACTATACTACGGTCGCTCACCTTTGACCAGTGTAAATTCATGCTGTTGAGATTATGTCTTTATATTGTTTGATTACAATTATTAAATGTTGAACTATGAAATACAATTTCTGTAAAATATTATAATGCTGATTCCAGAACAGATGTACGGTAAAAAGCAGTAGGGAAAGTTCCTGTGTGAGGATTGGTAATGGAACAAATACCAAACTGATGGTTCAGTAAAAAGTAATCCTAGAATATATAGGCTACCACTAATAATTTCCATTATTCATATTCTTTTGGAGTCACGAAAGATTAACTTTCTACCAGCAACTTCGACTTCCAACAATTTTATGATTGACTATTATTTTATTTCACCCATAATGTTATACTGCATATCGTTAACCCATTGTTAACTTTACTGTTATGTTAAATGTTGTTGGTTTCAGACTTGAAACTTTATTAATAGGCCTATTCATCTGCTTAAAGTTTAGGTAATGGAACTGTGTCTAATCCAGAAGGTTGAAAATCGTGGGTTCACTTTATGTGAGTGCAGTTCGCAATGTCCGGCCACCACAATGCTGATTGTAATAAATTTCTTCTGAAGTGCATGGTCAGGTTACCTAACATGAAATGCAATTTTTAATAATCTAAACACTTCGAAAATTTCATAAATTTACCACGTGATGCCTCTGATGTTTATGTGCTGAACTCGGAACCCAAATGCCACAGGTTCAAACCATAAGTTGATCCTTTCAGAGAATCTTCAAGCCATGGATCCACATCTGAAATTAGAAGCTCAATGTAATTTACATGGCTAAACAGCATCATAAGATTATGACCATAATAGCTTTGTTTTACAATGTAAATAAATAGAAAAATTATTATTAATAGAAGAACACATTGTTATCAGCAACAGTAATTACTATAAGATATTTTTTATTAAAAATTTAAATATCTCTAGTGGTTTCATAAACTGAAACTGTTTGTAAACATTAAAATCTGAGGATTCTCACTATTGCTTTTATTCTTTCATTGTTAATTCGTGTTCCGTAAGGCATTTTGTATTTTACAGAGAGAATATTGGCAAGGAAATAATCCATGGTACCCACGTGAACAATGGGATCCCTATGACCCTATGTTACTTTCTGAAGGAGCATTTGCTGCTGGAATGATATTCAGGTATGCTACTGTTTATTTTCTTTATTTTTTTTCTGAATAAAATTAAAAATGAGGTAATGAATCATGCAATTTCAGTGTAAGATACTTTAAAAGCTGGACACGTGAAGTCAGAATGAAAAATTCAATGTCATAGCCGGGATTTGGCCTACACACAGCCAGTGTGAAAGAATTATCATTCCACTTTAAAAGCTGGTTTACATGATGAAACCAGGTTTTGTAACCAAGTTTAGCAACTGCTTTTTACTTGAATACTGTGCACAACGCTAAGCTATGACACTACATAGATTCGTCTGATACCAACTTCTTGCCAACAACATGATAATTTCCAGGTTAGGTTATAAATGTGTACAACTTGTTCACATCGTGTAAAATAAAGTGGGGAAGTGAGAATAATGTGAAATGCCTGGTTTTATATGAGATCCAAACATGTTTATGGGCAGGGCCAACTTCATTAGAGCTGGCCCCGTTTGTGGGTTTCCAACAGATTGAATTTTAAAAATTAAGATGAAACACGCAGCTTCACTGGAATTTGTTTTGAAGAAAAAACTCATACTGTAATTAGCTTCATGAAAGTGGTTACAATAGTGTCATCACGTAAATTAGCCATTTGACTTCAAAAATGTATTCCATTATTGTTTTAACTCATACCAAATTGAAATATAATAGTCACAACTTAAAAGATATTATGTGGGGGACATCCGTGTGTCTGTACGTGCGATAACTCAAATACGGATTGGACTTTCATGAAACTTGGTATATGCATTTATAACGTCCATGGGAAGAAGCCTATTGCACAAAATCGGTTGACCGGTACCAGAGTAATGCCTAATTTAGTGCCTATTTTATGGTAATGTATTAGAAAGAATTTATCAAATGCAAATCAGTTCTCATGACGACATATTGTTTTACACTGTTCACATACGGCTTTGGAAGTTGAAATTCAGTTAGCTAAGACATATTCCTTCACATATGATTATCAAACTAGACAGATGTTCGTTTATTTCATTGATAAAGTTGAAATGAGTACTACATGAATACTGTTATATACAGAAGGTATATTAATGTGAAATAATTAGGCGTACATACATTAAGCAGAGTTATTTGCCAGTGCATTTTGTGAAATGTTTAACATATTTTAAGAATTTCTTACATAAGTGTATACGAGTTTGAATTAAGGTTAAGTATAAACTTTAGACCTTTGTTCTTCCATAAGTCCTGCTTAATGAATTGATCTGGAGTTAACTCGAAGATAGATTACAAAAATAACTTATTTTCTGCGTGCCATAATTGGAATTATCACTGAATAAACAAAATCATTTTGGCACTTTGTTATATCAGTTAACCCGATTTTATTTTATTAAACTGATTAAACGAAAGCATTCTGGCACTTTGTTATATCAGTTTACCTTATTTTATTTTATTAAAAGATAGAGGTGATTAAGTATGGGTTGATAAGCAGTTGGAAAAATGCAACTATCACTATTAGGCCTACTGTTTAGTTAAGTCATGGAACATGCATAAAGTGGGCTGCTTATATACTTATATACTTATGCTTATACTTATATACTACAAAGTTTGCACAATATTTTCATTTTTAGAAACTTTAGGTTTTCAAATGAAAAATTTAAAATTTAGGGAAATGATTACATTAAGCATGTTAAAAAAAATGATTACAGTGATTTGACTGCTGAGTATGAATTATGGAAACATTGCAGTGAACCATCAAAAAGTGGCTTCTACACTGAAGGAGAGTTTAATATTTTTAGACAATACAGTAGAGTCTCGATTATCCGACCTAAACTGGACCTAGAGTTTGTCAGATGACTGAAAATGTCAGATAATACAGAAAAATAAAGAAATATGTAATGTAGTGCTCAAATATAATACGTCCACAGCTTTAGCCTCCATGTAAATCAGCCCCAATTCAAAGGCACTTAAGCCTTCATTGTGTATCGTCTTGTTTGCTTTTTTCCTCTGCTCTAGTCCTTGCTTCTTCATTTTCACGACCATTAACTAGATTACCTAGGTACTAAATTAAGATGTCAGTGTCGGACAATTGAAACTGCTGATCCTGTTTACACAGTTTTACAGCTTGACACCACAGGATACTACAGCGTACTGAAGTGTACTGAAGAAAAAACTCATCTACCATGAACAGTGATGAACAATACGGAATGTTGGAAGATCAAAGATCAGATAATCGACACTCTACTGTACATTTTACTTTGTGTAAATCGGTGTTACCAAATCTAACACAATGTATGATAGAATAGGATTTTTAAAATGGTACTTCCTTTTAAATAAGTAGTAGGCCTATACAGTATTTACAAAGGTTTCAGTCCCTTAATATTTTAATTAATTATTAGTTCAGTTCTAGTACCAATATTCCTATTATTTAAAATTAGCATATCTTATTCTAAAAAAAATTATAGAAAGAATATCACTTATGTTCATTTAATTTAATCTGTATTTTCAGTTATATGAAATTGGTGCACATATTCAGTGTCAACCCTCATTTGGGGCCTCTTCAGATCTCTCTTGGTCGAATGATAATTGATATTATTAAGTTTTTCTTCATCTACTCCTTGGTTCTTTTTGCATTCGGATGTGGTGAGTCCTAGAAATGCAAATGAATCATTTCATTTTAAAACTAAGCTAGCCCTGCTAATAAAAAGCTTGTAGGAAGTAGAATAGAATTATTGCTTACTTCTAATCTATCAATACATTAATGCTTTAAAGAGCAGAATGAAAAATTTAGCAATCTTAAAATATTATAGTTAATAGTTAATATACCGTTTTTCTATATTATTAAGGCTATATTTAACACTTGAACTTCACTATCAATTTTAGCCCACAGCCCACTTCATCATACAGCCCAATTTAAACTTAATTTTCTCCAAATTAGTTTTTTGTCACTTACAAGCTTCATAACCTGTACTCGTCACCGGGTATAGTAAGGGTAATTAAATCATGGAGGATGAAATGGGCTGGACATGTTGCGTGCATGGGGGAGGTAAGACATATCTCAAAAACATTGACTGGGAGACCCAAAGGGAAAAGACCGCTTGGAAAACCTAGACGTAGATGGGAGGATAATAATAGGATAGATTTAAGAGAAGTAGGATTTGAGAGGGATGGTTGGATGGAAATAGCACAGAATAGGGTTGAATGGCTGGCTCAGGTAAGTGTGGCAATGAACCTTCGGGTTTCATAAAATAGATAATATTCATTTAGCTTGCTTAGTAATTGTCTATTGCCATTGAGTAAGTAAGTAAGTACCCCTTGTCTTTTAAACCCAATAGTTCTTCGAAAGTCAGAACTTCCACCAAGACGCCCTAAGGCTTCGTGTATGGAGTGGACAGGTTTCAATTTGATTCAAAAGTGACAAAGATACCATGTAATTTTTTATACTTGAAGGATGTTTAATGTTACTGTATATTTGTATTAATTTCAGGCATGAACCAGTTATTATGGTACTATGCAGATTTAGAAAAACGAAAATGTTATCACACACCAGATGGTCTAGCGGATTTTGATAATGAAGACAAAGCATGTTCTATATGGAGACGATTTGCAAAGTAAGTATAACTGGAAACAAAAGATTCCTTCATGATATCAGTTAATGGAACAATGATGATGCTGGATGGAATCATAGTTCATGTGTTGCAGCTCATAAGTCGCATGGCACTTGCGGCTGGTTCAATGTATCTGGAAAAAAACATATACTTAAGCTTTCACAGCTGGATATTGAGTCCAACTTTTCCAGGCAGTTGGACTATTTCTGCATTTTGCCAGAATAATATCCAACTCAAACATTTTCAAAGCAATATGTGATCGTAGGCTTCTGCGGCCTGAGTTGACCATAAAATCTTCTTGACTTCTGGGTATCTTCCGTGTCATGTGTAAGCTCTCTGTTATATTTCTTGGATTTGGTTGTTGTAATCCTTCCTGTCTATAATCATTGTTGTGTTGCCCTTATCTGCCAGTAATATGTAGATGTCTTCAACCCTTTGAAGTTCTTGATGGGCAATCCACCCATTGCCAGTTGCCAGGTTTGGCTTTCTGGATAATCATGCTGGCTTTCAATCTAAGCTTGTTTGCAGTGTCTTGGTCGGTATATTTCAGCACTGCTTTTAGACCAGTTATAATTTCCTCCTTAACTACTTTGCGTGGAGCTATGTTGTAGTTGAATCCTTTCTTTAAAACAGATATCGAGACAGCTTTCAGTGTCGTGTTAGATAAGTTAATGACTATCATAATATTTAGGAAGTTTACACAGTGAATTATTAGGCTTATATAAATACTAGCATGTGCCCGCGGCTTCACCCGCGATAATTATTTCAAAAATTAAAAATCAAGAGCATAATAGTTATATCATTATATTTATTAACTCCTTAATCACGTGGACTACATACCACGATTAGATAGTATCGTCTGGTAAAAGCGTCCTCAGATTCGAGGTCCTTGGCCCAGAAAACCCCTGTACAGTGAGTTTCGTCCAAATCGAACAACGTTTGACCATATTTAGGCCTATGTTGATTATCCCACTTATAATAATAATAATAATAATAATAGGAAGAAGAAGAAGAATAATCCTCTTCGGGATTAGGTTGAAAATTTCATATGTATGCGTGCCTTGACATTAAAAACAAATGAATCGACCAGCGTGAGCTACAACATTCAAGCGATCGCGAAAGTTTCATTTCCAAGGTTTGACAAAAATAGCCAAAGCCAACTGTAATTGATTTGACATTGAAATATATTACGCTTCGGAAACGCAAAAAATGCACGTTTTCTGCCCGTTTTCCACTCATTTTTGGCATTTAGAATCAGAATTTTTCAAAATCCTTTCTTAGTGAACATCTACATTAGGAAACGAAGGCACTGTCAAAATTCCAAGTCTCTACCTGTTATAGTTTAGGCTGTACGTTGATTCCTGTCATTCAGTCAGTCAGTCATTCATTCAGTCAGTCAGGACAAAGCCTTTTATATATATAGAGATAATAATGAGATGGATTGTTACACACTAACTTCACTAGAATTGTCACTAACCTGGACTGCAGTTTCAAATGGCATCCTCATTCATCCTCAGCTAGACTCCATCTGCTGGTTGGTTGGTGTCGGTATCCTCTGGTGGGCAAACAATGTGGGAAAAAATTCACAAGAATAGGAACAGGCTTATGAACTTCGAAATTCCCGGGGATGATGACCTCATTACAAGGTTCATTATTTGCCCACCAGAGGATACTGACACCAACCAACCAGCAGATGGAGTCTAGCTGAGGATGAATGCGGATGCCATTTAAAACTGCAGTCCAGGTTAGTGACAATTCTAATGAACTTAGTGTGTAACAATCCACCTCCTAATTATTTTTATATAAGTTAATGACTGTTTTCTCAGTGTCCAATTGTGAAATCTGGTTTTCTTTTCCTTCTAATTTTCAGAATTTGCTTTGTTGTTTGAAAGTGGTTTTCTCATAGATTTCTTCTGCTGATCAGAATGTAATTTGTTCAATCTTCTCCCAATCCATAGATTGAAGAGTAGATGATAATTCCAAATTTAGTTGGTACAAACAATTCTCCGCTTTCCAAAGCTGAGTTCTTGTTTCCTTAATACTTTCTCTCAACAAAGCCACGTGATGTAGTACTTTTCTAGAGACATTCGTGTTAATGTGGTGCTTGACCACGGCGAAGTCAGGAATAATGTCCTTATCTCTGCAGAGCTTTAAGAACGCTAATTGGCAGAATTGTCGGTTTCTTGTTCCATGCAATCTTGAAAATTGCTTACACATGACGTGGCAGATATCCAGAAGCCAAGATTTTATTCTCAAAGCAAGATTGCTGTTCTGTTAGTTGGCACTCCGCTGCAGATTCTGTCCTCTTGTCTCATTGGTCTGCTTCTCCCACTGAGATCATTAAGTTGTGTAGGCTGGCTACAGGTTCTGTACAGTCAAATCCTTATAGAATGTGGGTTCTTACATGGATAGAAGAGTTGTATATTATCCACAGAACATGAATTCTAGCTGTACAGAAAACAAAATACAGGCCTACATAACATACAAACTCAGTGGTGGAAGCAGACCAATCCAAGAAGCAAATAGATTCTGCAGTGGAACACAGACCAATCCATGGACAAGAGGAGATATAAAAATGAGTCAGGATGAGAAAGCTTTGTCAGATTCTAGCTGACCAAAGCAACAAAATCATTCTGAAGATGCCCAGCACAGTTCAAGGTGATATATCATAAAATGGAAATTACATCAGTCATCATTTGAATTTTAAAAGTATGAATTATAAACAAAACTATACAATGTGATCTTCTTTTATTTCAGTTTATTTGAAACATCACAGTCCCTTTTCTGGGCAAGTTTTGGGCTGGTTGACCTAATGGCATTTGAACTAAAAGGAATTAAAAGTTTTACAAGATTCTGGGCTCTATTGATGTTTGGATCTTATTCAGTGATCAACATAATTGTGCTTCTCAACATGCTTATTGCTATGATGTCCAACTCTTACCAGATTATCT